>CM038670.1:639536319-640786319 GCA_021605145.1 Aegilops bicornis | reverse complement strand
GTCTTGTATTTGTATTTTTGCGGGTAAAATGATGGGTTTTGTTCATATTGCTTGAGTTTACTTTGTCTACATCATGTCATCTTGCTTAAGGTGCTACTCCGTTCTTTATGAACTTAATACTCTAGATGCATGCTGTATAGCGGTCGATGTGTGGAGTAATACTAGTAGATGCAGGCAAGAGTCAGTCTACTTTTCTCGGACGTGATGCCTATATACATGATCATTGCCTTGGATATCGTCATGATTATTCGCTTTTCTATCAATTGCCCAACAGTAATTTGTTTACCCACCGTATGCTATTTTCAAGAGAGAAGCCTCTAGTGAAAACTATGGCCCCCAGGTCTATTTTTATCATATATAAAAATTCAAAAATACCTTGCTACAATTTTATTTCATTTATTTTATTTTGTGTTTTTTTATCTATCTATCACTACGATATTTGATCCTTGCAATTAACCTCGAGGGATTGACAACCCCTTGTTTGCGTTGGGTGCAAGTATTTTAAATTTTATGTCTAGGTGATGCTAACGAGGTGTTGCGTGGTTCTCCTACAGGATTGATAACCTTGGTTCTTAACTGAGGGAAATACTTATCTCTACTGTACTGCATCATCCTCTCCTCTTCGAGGAAATCCCAACGCAGCTCACAAGTAGCATGTATGTTAGAAGGTAGAGTAAGGGAAAAATACAACATCAAGCTTTGTTGTCCATATAGACATTGTCGATTTTCAAAAGTTAGTGACTGATTTTATTAGCATCTCGGATATGTCTGCATACAAGAAAAAAATTAGTACAAACATCATGATACTCCAATGATGCATACATTAGAAAATAAATCTCGCTGGAAGCAGACCATACTTGATGGTCTAGATGAATGTTTTGACCCTTGGATTCCAGAAGATGCATACTAGAAGCAGTAGCAGGGGATATCATTGATTACTCAAAATGAGAAGGAGAAAGGGAGATAGAAAAAAACAAATCTTCTCATATCATCGAAGAGAACGAGAGGAATACTGGAATTGCCTATATCCATTTCATAAGTGAACAAAAGAATAATTCTTATCAAAGCAATGGAAGCCCGTAAGGCCGTAAAGTTTTCGATCGGTGTCTGTTAGCAAAGAGAAACTAAATAAGTAATGTCATGGTATATAGAAGTTAAGGACAAAAGTAAAGCTCTACAACCACTTGGTTTGACATGAGATATGTAGTATGAAGATTATTTAGTATTTGAAACCGCAAACATAAATATTTTGTCTCATAAGATACAATTGCCATGCATCTTTTCTAGAAAGTTCAAATTCAGCTTGTAAATAGAGTACCTTGCTAGTTGATAAACATCCTTGAGTAAACTCTTTGTATTATTATGTAGCAAAGGTCCCTACATTATATTAGCCAAACAGAACTGTTGAAGCTGGCTCATAACATGCACAAAAATCAAGAAAATAAATAAAAATAATCACATTAAAAGGAGATGAGAAACATTCCCTAAAAAGATAAAATAATAAATTCATTGACATAAATGTATATTCATAATAATTAAAAGGGCACAACTCTTAGCCCATCTTCATCAATTGTATAGCTAGAAAAAATACATTTCTCATTACAAATTCATTTTCTAAGAAGACATTTTCACCAGCATGCCATGTTTTAAAATGTACCCATGCCCAAAGGCCATATACTATGCTTCTCGGAGTACATATGAACCTAACTTTATTTGCTGGGAAAATTATCATTACTTAGTCATTATGTGACTGTCTGCAGTACCAAATTATCAACCCAACTAACTTAAAATTTAAAATTGGTGCATAATTTGGTATCAGATTAGGAAGACTATTGCCAATGATTTTATAGTAATGGATATTGAATGCAATCCTTCGTGTCCTATCACATTAGGAAGACTGTTTTAAAGAACCATTGGGATGTCATGGACATAAAGGAAGAGGACATATAATATTTCAATTTCCAATGAGGAAAGGACGGGACATTTCCAAGGAAGAAAATATATTACCATATGAAACCATTATGAGAGCAAATTATTCCCTGGAAAATAATAATGAGAAAACTTCAAACTATCCTCAAAAACCATGCCTACCTAAAAGACATTAAAGAAAAGCGCTTATGGGAGGCAACTCATATTTATCTTTTTATGTCCTTTGAGTCAATAAAGTTGTTGTGTTCTATAGCGACAAAATTTTATATCCTTTTGTAGTACTCCCTCTATAAAGAAATATAATAGCATTTAGATCATTAAAGTAATGATCTAAACGCTCTTATATTCCTTTACGGAGGGAGTAAGTGCTAAGAATTGCCTTTAGCATGTTAAGCTTGCAATTATATGTGTTGATGTGGTGAAACTGAATTTTCTTTTGCTACTGCCGGCTATTTAAAAAAATAAACGCAAGGTGATAAATCGTAAAAAAAATACACAGTACATATACATGAGTTCTCTAGTATGTGCTAGTTTGAAAGATTTTTTTGAGTACGAAAATAGTTTTTAATATTTTGCCTTTAGGTATTGCTCTCTTTTGATAGACTCCTATTTGACTTATCTTTAGTTGTGTATGTTTGCTTTTTACTGTTCCCATAGTGGGTGTAGGAATTTCAAATTTCTATAAACATGTGGTAGCTAATCATTTGTTATTAGTCTATAATTTTTTCGTAGAAAACATTATTAGATACTATTTTCATTTAGACTAACATATCTTATAGTCTGTGTAAGTTTTGTGTAAATGGAGTTTTTAATACCCACAGGACACAGTGATATGAGAGAAACTTGGAGATGCAAGCGCTCAAGCTTGGGGATGCCCAAGGTATACACAAGAAATTATTTTAAGGGATCCCAGGCTTCAAGCTTGGGGATGTGCAAGTCACACCCCTTCTTCCTCAACAATTATCAAATTGTTTCAGTTGATCGTATGTTTTATTTGTTCGCATATCATGTGCTGCTCTTGGATCATTTTTTATATTTTTGATCTTTATAGCCATCACATATGAAATCTTTTGAATTAAGAGAGTATATGCATGGCTACATATTTTTTTATAATTGTTCTGATGCTTCACTTATATCTTTTAGAGCATGCAACAAAGTGGAAACACTTTAAAACTCTTCATACTTCACTTTTACCTTTTGAAGCGTTGAAATTGTAATTGGGTGTTGGCATGACATTATTATGTTGGTACTAAAATGATGTCTCTGCAGGTGCTATAATAAAAAATCCATGAACAATCTATAGAAGTTAAAAACTTGAGAATTGGATTCTTCACCATTGTTTTGAGATAATTTGAGGGTAATAGTTAAGCATATAGGTAAATGAGCTAGAGTTTGGTAGAGGATTAGTATGTTAAAGTTCACTGAATCTTGGCCTTTCTTTCACTCAATGAACTAAAAGTTGGTAACTTAGAAGAGACTCTAGTTGATTAAAGTGTTGAGGTGGTTGTTGTAAGTAAACATGCACGTTGGTTATTAGGCCGGAAAGCAAGGTGGTTTATTGCCGAACCACCACCCTCAGAGTACGTGAGTTGTATGTTCCTAGGATAACGCCCTAAAGCACTTATGTGATATTTGAGTTATTTTCTAAAGCTTTATGCACTTCCAATCTTTAGTACTAGCCTCTTTGGTATCTATTATTGTCACTTTCACATTGAGTGTTAGGGAACATGCTACGCAACAAAAAAATGATGCATGATCACACCAGGAACACTATGAAGGTGCACGCAAAAATCAAACTCACCAACGAGCAGCGTAGCGGAAGAAGTGTAGTTTGGCGGTGAAGTGCGACAATTCCTACATCTAGGCTATACCTCCCAGCCATGGGAATTTCTCCGAGATGATCCGTCGATCAAGAGTCGAAGTAGATGACCCCTCCGAGGTATCCACACGTTCCAAAGTAGTAATATTGTAGAGCTTCGATGTCCAGAGTGATATTATTACCTAAAGGCATGACCTCCCCAAACCAGTTTTCAATAATATTATAATGATCATAACTAGGTGGTGTATTCTCATTGTAATAAATTATCTCTTCAATGCTAGGATTAGGAGGTTCGAAAGGTTCATATTCATTCATTATATCATTGCCACAAGCAAGATGATAAACATATTTTAGAGCAAATATATGTTCAAACATGTCATCTTCATTCTCACTAGCAAAAGAATTTTAAAATATAGCTTCCCCAAGTTTAGAGTTTTTCATATCTTCATCATAAGTGATAGGCATACACTACTGCAGGATGCTGCTAACGCGACACTATAATCAGAGACCCTTCGAGAAACTGTGTGTGATGCAATAATCGCAAACGGTGTTGTATGAAAACCGTCAGAAATGATGCAAAAGGTTTGCGATGGAGGATGCATCAAACATGGTTCAGATTTTAGTTGCGTGTGCGATTCAGGCCACACAGTTAACCCGTTCGAACTATTTGCGATGAGGCAGAACAACAGAAATGGGCAGCCATATCAAGCTGTGTGCGATATACGGCATACAGTTTGCTCCGATGAACCGTTTGCTATTAGGGAGTGCAACATAAACGATTAGCCAGGTCAAGGTGTGTGTGATATAGGGCATACGGTTCACTCGGACGAACTGCTTTCGATTAGCGAACGCAACAGAAATGGTTCAACTTAACAAGATGTGTGTCATACATGGCAAACAGCCGAATCGGATGAACTGTTTGCGATGAGAAATTACAACACAGACAGTTAATAAAGTTAGTTCGTGTGTGATTCTGTGTGTACAAAAAACTTTGAAATATGCAAACTAGTTGCTTGCGGTGGCTAGGAATATTGCACACAATGCGTCTGCGAGTACTTGTGTGCGATGATTAGTAAGTTACACATACGTTTCCTTATGTTAACACTTGTGTGATAAATAACATGTGGCACCGGATACGGTATTCGGGTTGTGTGTGTGCTCCACTTAGTCTTCCCGCGCTCCAGCGAATGCTTCCCGTGCTCCACATGGATGAATTGTAAAATCCACGCCTATTCCCTCACCGGTTTCCCGCCACCAGCTAACGGCTTGCTGCATATAACCCAGGCGGCAACGCACCGCCGCAACACTCTGCGAAGATCTAGTCCTCACCCATCTACCATTAGTTATTCCAAGCATGCTAGGCAACGACCAAAGCTTCAACGTCGACGCCTACCTGCGTTACATCTTCGGCGAGGAGAACGAGCCAGAGCAGGTCGGGGAGCAAGAGCTTCATCGGCCGGTGTAGGCACCATGGCCCATCGGCAGCAATATCGGCGTCATAGTCCTTTGGAGCACAATCGACATATTGCAGAGGAGGTGTGATGAGCAGTTTGCCATCCACCGTGCAAAAGATCCAGAGCTGCTCGGCAGCATGATCGACGGCCCACCCGAAGAGCCGCGGTCACCAGTGCTCATCGAGAGCCTGATGCCCCACAAGGAATGGGCAAAGGACCTCTGCGATTCAGTCAAGATAAAGGCAGCCTACGGCTTCATCATTGCCCGCGGCGGCCGTGTCAACCTCGATCCCGATGATGTGGTGGCCAGGCTCGAGCGCATCCTTGGCGGAGTTGACGTACCCGACGAAGTAGAACATCGCCAACGTGATATCTTGAGGGTGCAGGTGATCGACGGAATTTGCTACCAGGCCAGAGACATGGAAATGGAGCGGTTCCGCGGAGTTGTCATGCGCGATTGCACGCTGTCAAGCTCTTCTCGAAGAGGCCCAACAGCCCCAAGAGCCTCCCAGCCAAAGACCTCCGTGGCGAGGCGGGTCAGACACTCGGAGTGAACGGCCGCAAGGGTGCTATCTTGATCATGGAGTCCGAGAAGACCATCGTCGGAAGGCCGCCAACTCAGCCTTTTAGCTTATATTTTATTATAATTGTATGCATATGTAGGTCGTGAGTGTTCTGGGCCTTGCCGCATTTGGCATTTTAAATTATCCTGAATATGTAAGACAATTATTAAGAATTATTAACAGTTGCCATTGTAAGTTTGCCTCAATGGCGAGCAGAGCGCGCAGGGACGCCAGAGCGGAGCACGCTGCAGCCGCCTCAACGGCGAGCAACCACGTGGTCAACCTTCTGCCATCAATAAATTTTGACCTTGTTTCTCATCACATTGCTGATTACAATGCAATAAGTATAATTGCAAATCTGTTCACACCTATCAAACTAATATGTGTTCACACTTACACTACAAAAAAGACACTTCCGTGATGATACGTGTTTGTCACAGTAGGTCACGTTTTCTGTCATGCATGTACATCCATGACAAATTTATGACAGAATCAAGATAGTCATGCCTGTGCTGTCGTAGAAGTGTTCCATGACATTACGAAAATTATCATCACGGAAGTGTCCACTTCCATGACGATAAATTGTGCGTCATAGAAGTGCTTTCGTCAAGGGTGACCGACATGTGGCATCCACCGTAACGGGACGCCGTTAAGCTATCGGGTCCGGTTTTTGATCCGATAACCCGTTAACAGCCCAGACCAATGGGAATTTTCCACGTGTAAAATTCTCATTGGCCGGAGGAAACACGTGTCCGCTCAACGTTCGGACAGATGTCATCCACTCAATGGACAGGAGGCGCCTATGATACGTCGACACATGGCACGGCCCAACAGAGGCCCATTCTGGTGAAATGGCCGAGCCTGTCAAAATAAGCGGGCCGACCCATTAGCGGCCTACTTGAGTCAGGCCCATTTACAAGTACGGCCCATACAAGTTACACAGAGTTGGCCCATCAAAGGCCCATTCTAGATTCGACAATTTCCAGCCCATCGTCAGTTTAAGCCCGTTAACGACCCGCTATGTTTTGGGGCCCAATTGCGGCCCAAGCTTCTTTCGGCCTGTTAGCAACCCATCGTGAGTTCCAGCCCGTTAACGGCCCGGAATGTCTTTCGGCCTTTTCTCGACCCATTCTGCAGTTGGGCCAATTTTAGCCTACTGTGACTTTAGGCCTGTCCTCGGCCCATTCGGTAAATGGGCCAACTCTTAGCCCATTTTGTCTCTCGACTTGTTAAGGGCCCGCACAACAGTTGGGCCTTTGACTCTAGGTCCATTAGGGGCCCACATTCCGCAGGGCATCATTTCAGCCCAACGCGACTTTCCTGTTAAAAGCCTAGTTTGCAAATTGGGCCTCCTCTGGCCCATAACACTTTCGACCTCTTACTGCCCCGTAAAGTAAAAGGGCCAAGACAAAATTGACATTAACTTCGGCCCGCTAAAGGCCCACGTGCCATTTCCATTTATACGGCCCTATCGAGCTTTAGGCTTATTGACGACCTGCTAAGAGCCGTTGTTAAGGTGGGCCCATTTGGGATCCACTTAATATTATTTTGACCAGCCCAATTAAGGCCCGCTTTGACTGCACATGTTTGTTCGTTTGTATGGCGTCCAGGAAATGTTTGGGCGTGTTGGCCCCCGTTTCAACGATATAGCATATTCAACAAATATCCTACTCTATACTATCGCCTCTAAAAAACATACACTATACAATAAAAAGCATAGAGACGTACAATAATCCTACACTATACAATAAAGAAACTACAGCCAAATTTACCCACTGGGCATTATAGTTCGGCACCAATGATTATAAAGCGTACACAAACAGCAAATTACATACACTGGACAAATAAAGCTCATACATGATGGACACGCATCAACAAAACTTACCATTTGAACTATAATCTCTTCAGAAAAAAGGATTGGCCGGATTCAGATAGCACAAATTTCAGTCTGCAAAATCTCCAATTCCTTCATGGTTACCTCAGTGTCTTGTTTCATTTTTTGACTCCTGCATGTAATACCTACATGTCCAGTCTCAACTTGTTAATTGTATGTTGAGAATCATGTACATGTTGTCTTGCCACCTCTAGTTGATGCTCGAGAACATCAACACATTCAAATTCCAATCCATAATCATTCGGTAACCGCCATGCCGCACTGCTCACAGATCTTTGTGTTGATGTCACTTCATCCTGAAATGTTTCTGTAAGTACACATGACTAGGGCAAAAATATAGTTACAACAGTGAAGCGAGCAAGACAGACTATTTTGTACATGGCAAAACAGGACTAACAATAATGTTACACGTCATGAAGCATAAGCAGGTGATATTTTAAAAATTACAAAAATGTAGTCTGTGCAGCCTGCATACAGAAATCTCTCTTAGCTCACCAGAGGAGCATGATGTTGGGGCCCAATCCAAAACACAAACAAGTTACAAATTTGTACAACACGTCGCGTATAAGTAAGCAAGCAGTTGGCCATTCTATAGCTCAATTGAAGTCTTAGGGAGCATAATGAACAGCAGAGGGATTCATACAAACCTACTACAACAAGAAAAACTATGCAATCATTAGCCTAGTATAAACTAGATTGTGAGCCTCATGCAATAATAGTTGGTTAATAGACTTCAAAGCTTCAGGCACACTTCGCCAGAGTAATTAAATGGTAAGGCCTTTAATTATGTAAACTAATAGTTATACAAGTACCCAACATCAGGCATCATTGTTTGGGGATCTCGTTAACTAAGGACAAATAAAGCAATTGAAAAGAGCAAATTAACTATGCCTGGAACAAACAAGGAATTGAACTGTTGAGTTGGATACAGTGACTTGCCTTAACTGGCTGAACAGGCTCAGCGCAGCTCCTACTTCTCTTGCAAGGCTCCTTCCTAACATATTGTACTTGGAAATCCTCAATCTTATCTTCATTGCACCCCCTCTGCAAGGTCACACAAACTAGTTACTCGTCTCCTTGGAAGATAAATATGCATACTTTCCAGTCTGTGAACAACACAAAAGGATGAGATTATAACAAAACAATACCACATAATGAAACATGCCACATCTCTTGCACTTGCACACAATGAAATGAGCATTTACTATGTCTGCACTATGTAAAAACTAGGCATACCTTCGAATCGATCTCCAGGTACTCTTGGAGAGCCTACTTTAGTGTACAGCCAAACCTTTATGTCACCTATGAGTTAGACAAGGCCCCACTACAGCAGCCCTTAGTGTTTAAATCATTGACAAGCTTGGTTAGAGTGTTAGGTCAAGAACAGCAAGTAATCAAAGCAAATAGTCCTAGTATGGCTGGCTGATGCAAACAACAATTGAATAGATGTGTGAGCAAATCTTACATATCAAGAAAAGAAGCAAAGAAGGAGGCTTAAAGACCATCACTTGACTGACCCGATTTAAGGGGCATTTAAGCATCATGTGCAACGTATGAACTAACATAAACATTGAATATTCCAGATTCTACAATGGAATGCACATGTATTAGGTTATGCCATGTATGATGATGCCTAAATGTACACTATAGCAGGCAGGAGTGATTCATCATTGCACGCACAATTGAATTGCAGGTTAAGGGCCAGTTCGATTTCGCCTTTTCAGGGATTATTGTCAAAATAAGCCATAAAAGATGTAAAGGAGTCATTTTTGAGTTATGGGCTTGGGCTTAACTTATTTCGCTTTGGAGGGGGTTTTTCGGGTAGAAGCTCACTAAAAATTGAAGGGAAGGGGAATAGTGAAATGACTCTATTGTCTGCCTATATTACACTCAAAATGCAACTGCTCACGCGTGCGTCACACCTGACCCTCAAGTAAAACCAAACACGCAAGCGTTCATTGCCCTGCCCGCATGCATCTCCTCTCCCCTTTCCCTCTACCTTGATCCCCTGCCTGCAGCCCTAGGGTTCCTCCAGCGAGCCGTCGCCTCTGGTCCCATCTGGCCTGGTCCTCAATGATGCTCTTTCCAGCTAGGCTACATGGCCGGCGGTAGGGCAAATCTCCTGCTGCTCCTCCTCCGGGCGCCGCCCTCATTCTCATGGTCTCCAAAGAATCGCTCCATCAGGTCCGTCTAACGCACTACTCGGCGTGTGCCGCACAACTCTGGTGATGCGACCATCGCAGCAGAAGGCAGCTTATTCCTCCCCTCCTCCCAGGCCGTGGCCTTGAGGTGCTGTTGAAGGATGAGCTCATCCAACAAGGTGAGGATCTCCTCTGATTTTTTTGCCAAATTTTCATTCTAATCCACTATACGATGAATTGCTATGAGCTGCTCCTGCTGCTGCGATATGATGCATTGCTATGAGCTGCTCCTGCTGCTGCTATATGATGAATTGCTATGAGCTGCTGCTGCTATATGATAAATTGCTATGAGCTGCTGCTGCTATATGATGAGTTGCTATAAGCTGCTCCTGCTGCTGCTGTATGATGAATTGCTATGAGCTTCTCCTGCTGCTGCTATATGATGAATTGCTATGAGCTTCTGCTGGTATATGATGAATTGCACACTGCTGCTGCTGCTGTATGATGAGTTGCTATGAGCTGCTTCTGCTATATGATGCTTTCAGGTGGTGCTGCTATATGATAATAACCAGCCACTTGGACCATCGAGTTTCAATAAATAATTGTTCTTCATTTAAATGTGGGTCATGCGCTCTTTTTTTAAATAGGCAATGGGATCTCTACTGAAGACATTGACCAAAGTAGACTGTGCCAAGTAGATGCTATCTTTGTATTTGCATTTTGAACAAATAGTGATGGTCTATTTTCCTATCATATTAATTACTGCACTGGGTTCAATTTGTGATGTTTGCAAGTCAAATTATTTTTCATATGGGAAGCAAAATGAAAAAATATAATGCAATCTAGACTTTTCACTGATCATGCCAAAGATAAGCTGAAAAGAAAGGCAACGAAAAGAACGGGTTGGCTTATTACCTGGAGCTTATATTCACAGGTGCTTATTTTCTTAGGATAACTCGTAATAACTGTCCCTAAGAAACTTGGCCAATAGAACTGACATACAAATAACATGTCACGATGATTGCAATGGAGAAGTGACCTACCATAGCACACTGCATGTGCTCACCGCTGCCTCTCCTTTTTGCGATGTTCCATGAAATTGCCACATACATCTTGTACCTTTTCGTTGTGTAACCCTATACGCAAGTTGACACGGCTAATTTCGCACATCTCTACATGATAATACATTGCATATCCCTTAGCATATTTAAACCACCTATTAATGATTGTGTGCGTAGCATAAACTAGCCATGACTACAGTGTCTTTGGACTAGCAGGCACTCTAAGGGAGCCTAATGTAGTGCCTTTGGAATCCTACATGCCACCCTACGATTTTGTGTAATGTCTTGCCTCTGTTCCTAAATATATGTCTTTGTAGAGATTCCAAGATGGACCACATACAGATGTATATAGATGCATTTTCGAGTGTAGATTCACTCATTTCGCTCCGTGTGTAGCCTATAGTGGAATCTCTAGAAAGACTTATATTTAGGAACGGAGGTACGAGGTAGTATCATGTATGACATCTACATATCTAATTTAGCAGCCAGTAGTAGAAATCATTGTCTGCACAAAGGGATTACTGGTTGAAAATCCTAGCAAAGCACGCTGGCAGGCACACAACAATACAAGAGAGAGAGAGAGACACACACACACACACTTACAAGATCATAGCAATGCCTTAGTCCAGGATCTTGGTTGGCCAAGCTGTTAGATCCAGAAGAAACATCGTCCTTGTAGTTTTTGCCAGCTGCATAAAGGTAACAGTGACCTGTTAGTATATTTGAAGTACATCGGGCAGGTGATGCTGGAAAGGTTTAAAGGCGACAAGTACCTAGGCCGTGGCGCGTGGTTGGCATCTTGCCAGACGATGGGAATCAAGTTAGAAACGTCAAGGGTGATGACGTTGCGCTGTCTGTCGGGGTCCGGTAAGGAGATCTAGAACCATCGAGTAGATGTTTGTGGAGCAGCTCCGGTAGGGTGGACTATGGTGTGGGTGAAGCGGATCTGTGCTCGTGGACGAGGGCGTCGGTGAAGCTACTCCGGTGGTTGGGTTAAGGATGGTGTCGATGATGCAGATCTGCGGCCGTGGACGGGGCGTCAGAAGCTGCTCCGGTAGGTTGGATGAGGGTGTGATGAAGCGGATCTGTGGCTGTGGACTTGTGAGTTGGCAAAGTGGCCCCAGTAGGGTTGAGAATGGTATAGGCGAAGCTACTCCGGTAGGGTTGACGATGGTGTCAGCGAAGCGGCTCCGGTAGGGTTGAGGAAGGTGTCAGCAAAGAGGATCAGAGGTCGTCGGTGGTGCGGCTCCGGGGGGTGTGGATGAAGCGTCTCCGGTGGGGAGTACGAATGAGCCACTGCAGATCTTGCTGCGGTTGTGAGAGTACCAATGAAGCGAATCCGCACCGTGGACAAGGCCGGCACTGAATGGGCTGTGGTACAGTGGTGGATGAGTAGTCTACTTGTTTCTAGTGGAGGTGGGAGGGGTAGATGTGGCCGCAGAAGTAGATCCGGCGAGGTGGACACCGCTGGGAGTGAATGGGCTCTGGTACGCCGGTGGATGAGCGGTCTAGGGTTTCGAGAGGGGAGGGGTAGAAAGGCAGATGAAGTACGGATGGCGTAATGTAAGATGCTCTGGTGCTATGGAGTTAGTCGTTTTTACAGGAGGGGAGAGGAAATGGGGGTGCCGTGTGGTGGGGGGAACCGGAAGTTACCAAAGCAGCCCCGACCTATTATGTAGATGAGGACGGTATTGTTACTGTTGTTCTCCGTGCACCAAGGACAAAAGGGGAATTTCGCATGCTCAAGACTAGGTGGCGGAAATTTTAGAAGGAGGCGGGATATTTTGCTGCTCGCGGGATCGTTCGTATCCAGTTTCAACTAACTTTGTACCGTGCTAGCGGGAAGGTCATGCCAAACTGTGTACACGGGGCACGCGTCAGCAGTTAATAACTGGTGTGAAGTCCACCCCAGAAAAAAAGACAATAACTCGGGATGATGCGCCGATAACTTGGAAGTTCACACGGGCGCGGCCAATCGTACGGGTGTAGAGGCGCGTTAAAAAAAAGGGATCAAACGCTCAGCCTATGTCGGTGGGAAACGACACCTATGGGATCACAAGAATCCATACTACGGTTGCCAGGGCGCAGGGTTGTGAGAGGAGCAGGATTAGCAGTCAACACAAAGTTCGTTTACCCAGGTTCGGGCCGCGAGGATGCGTAATACCCTAGTCCTGCCTTGGTGGCTGTATTTCAGAGAGTTCTTGAGCTCTCGAACTAGCTATGGTGGTTGCGTCATTTCAAAGAGCCGAATCCCTCTTCAGTATGCCATGGGCCTCCTTTTATAGTCAAAAGGGGCTGCCACAGTGGCACACAGGAGGTGAAAAGGCGCACAGTGTTGCGAGCTTATCGCCCATATTACAGGACAAGATGCATTTA
The DNA here is from genome assembly GCA_021605145.1 of Aegilops bicornis. Classification (NCBI taxonomy): domain Eukaryota; kingdom Viridiplantae; phylum Streptophyta; class Magnoliopsida; order Poales; family Poaceae; genus Aegilops; species Aegilops bicornis. The sequence goes on along the minus strand of CM038670.1, from coordinate 640,773,082 downwards.
ATGCATCGCTTAGGTGTCCTCTTGCTTTATCGGGGACGGGAACGAGGCCCGTCCCGTCGGTCGCCGCCCTTCCTCGCTTCGACACGCGCCCTGGCCAGTGATGCATGCGGCGTCATGTAGGCAGGCAAGAAGCTAAGGTGGTGCGGTCGTGGAGCCTTCACGAACATCTGCATGCCGCCAAGCAGGTGCTCGCTGAGTTGGCCTGGGAGCCGCATGTCGCCACGCAGGTACCTGCACAGCTGGTTGGGCTAGCAGCTGCATGCGAGTGGCGGTGGAGACTTGGCTGGTGCAGGCCTGGCAGTGGCCCTGCTGGCGTCCTTGGCAAGGGCCTTGCTGGGGGCCCATCAAGGGTCTTGCCGTGGCATTGCAGTCGTCCCCGGCAAGGGGCTTGCCGGGGGTCTTGTGGATCTCCTCGGCAAGGATCCTGTCGAGGGTCGCCGTCTTCTGGTTCTCATCTGATCTCGCATTTCTATGGTCTTGACAAAGATCTGCATGCCACCATGGAGGTGCCTCCCGAGCCCTGGCCCAACGTGGTTGATGGTGTTGGACGCCGTGGGCTCAAGGATGGCGCGCTCTGTCGGTGCGAGCGAGTGATACGTCTCCAACGTATCTATAATTTTTGATTGCTCCATGCTATATAATCTATTGTTTTGGACTATATTGGGCTTTATTTTCCACTTTTATATTATTTTTGGGACTAACCTATTAACCGGAGGCCCAGCCCAGAGTTGCTGTTTTTTTTTTTGCCTATTTTAGTGTTTTGAAGAAACAGAATATCAAACGAGTCCAAACGGAATGAAATCTTCGGGAACGTGATTTTCTCATCAGATAAGACCCACGAGACTTGGACCCTCCATCAAGAAAGCCACGAGGCGGCCACGAGGGTGGAGGGCGCCCCCCCCTAGGGCGCGCCCCCTGCCTCATGGGCCCCTCGAAGCTCCACCGACGTACTCCTTCCTCCTATATATACCTACTTACCCCCAACAGATCAGATACGGAGCCAAAAACCTAATTCCACCGCCGCAACTTTCTGTATCCACGAGATCCCATCTTGGGGCCTGTTCCGGAGCTCCGTCGGAAGGGGAATCCACCATGGAGGGCTTCTACATCATCATCATAACCTCTCCAATGAAGCGTGAGTAGTTTACTTTAGACCTTCGGGTCCATAGCTAGTAGCTAGATGGCTTCTTCTCTGTTTTTGGATCTCAACACAATGTTCTCCCCCTCTCTCGTGGAGATCTATTCGATGTAATCTTCTTTTTGTGGTGTGTTTGTTGAGACCGATGAATTGTGGGTTTATGATCAAGATTATCTATGAGAAATATTTGAATCTTCTCTGAATTCTTTTATGTATGATTGGTTATCTTTGCAAGTCTCTTCGAATTATCCGTTTGGTTTGGCCAACTAAATTGGTAGTTCTTGCAATGGGAGAAGTGCTTAGCTTTGGGTTCAATCTTGTGGTGTCCTTTCCCAGTGACAGTAAGGGCAGCAAGGAATGTATTGTATTGTTGCCATCGAGGATAACAAGATGGGGTATTTATCATATTGCATGAATTTATTCCTCTACATCATGTCATCTTGCTTAAGGCGTTACTCTGTTTTCATTAACTTAATACTCTAGATGCATCTTTGGATAGCGGTCGGAGTGGAGTAATAGTAGTAGATGCAGGCGAGTCGGTCTACTTGTCTCGGACGTGATGCCTATATACATGATCATACCTAGATACTCTCATAACTATGCTCGATTACATCAATTGCTCAACAGTAATTCGTTCACCCACCGTAAAATACTTATGCTCTTGAGAGAAGCTACTAGTGAAATCTATGGCCCCCGGGTCTATTCCCATCATATTAATCTTCCTACGCTTTATTATTGCTTTACTTTTTACTTTGCCTTTTATTTTACCTTGCATATTTATACCAAAAATACCAAAAATATTATCTATCATCTCTATCAGATCTCACTCTGTAAGTGACCGTGAAGGGATTGACAACCCCTATTCGTGTTGGTTGCGAGAGTTATTTGCTTTAATGTAGGTACGAGGGACTCGCTGTGGCCTCCTACTGGATTGATACCTTGGTTCTCAAAAACTGAGGGAAATACTTACGCTACTCTGCTGCATCATCCTCTCCACTTCGGGGAAAACCAACGCAAGCTCAAGACGTAGCAGCGAGCTGCCCCGGCAAGGGTCTTGCCGGGGCTGCTAGGGCCGCCCCGGCAAGGGTCTTGCCGGGGCTGCTAGGGCCGCCCCGGCAAGGGTCTTGCCGGGGGAACCTGCTTCGCCTCTCTGCTTCTTTGTGTTCTTGGCCTTGGCGTTGCCTTGGCTGTCTTGTGCTTCGGCTTCTATCCGGCTTCCCTCCTTTGCCCCGCTACGTGTGGTCGTGGCGGGTGGCTCTGACTGCCTGTGCACAAGTAAAGGGGTCAAAAGGAGAGCCCCTACTTTTGTACACCGACAGGAGCCCCCGGGCCTGGGACACACATAAGCGCGACACGTTGTTGGGCCAGGCCCAGAACGGTGCACGGGCAGGTGGGGCGGATTTTCACCGCAGTAACTCTTCGTTCGCCGCGCTTCCCCACGACCCGTGTTGAACGCGTGACGTGGGGAGGGGGCGTGTGTGACGTGGGCGGCATGCGTGGGGCTATTTCCGCACGCATGCGTCACATCGCAGTTAATGGGAAAGGAGGCGGCCTGCGCCTTCCCCGTAAAAAGGAATAACCGCGGGCGCGCTGCTCACTTTACCCCTTTCCCTGCGTCTCCTCCAATCTCAAAGCCGCCGCCCCCATTCTTCCTCCTTCTCAAGCTCTCGCTTTCGCTTGCCGCTGCTGCGTCTCCGCTGTCTTCTGTCCCTTGCTCCCCCCAGCTGCCATGGCGCCCAAATCCACCAAGGGCAAGGGAGTGGCCAAGGACGCCGGAGCGATAGAGCCACCGGACAGTGTGTTGGCGGTGCAGTGGACGCAGCTCGCCTACTTTCCCTCGACGGTCGACGTGTTCGAGCTCCTGGAGTCCTTCAAACCTCTGTGGGGGGTGAAGACGGGAGGAGAGACATCAGGGCATCCAGCCACGTGCGTCGTCCCCGCCAACTGCACCGAGGCCGACCCAAATCGGTACCCTTTATTTCTCGACTATTTCTCCTGCGGGCTCTGTCCTCCCTTCTCCGATTTCTTCAACAACGTCATGCACACCTACGGCTTCCACCTTTTGGATTTCACTCCAAATTCCGTGGCGTGCATGGCCCTCTTCGCGCATCTGTGTGAGGGTTTCGCAGGGGTGCATTCCAACACGACGCTCTTCCGCCACTACTTCTTCCCTCGGATCCAACCGGGGGGCTGCCATTTCCGGTTGCGTCGCCTGGATCCCAAGGGCAAAGGGGGCTTACCCGGAGGGCGCCATAAAGGAGAGGTGGGAAGAATGGCGGGGCCGGTGGTGCTGGATTGAGGAGAAAGACCCGCCAAACTTTTGCCGGGTCCGCGATGTGCCGCCGGTTCACCGGGGCGACTAGAGCGATGTCGACGCCGACGCCGCGAAGCTCATGGTTGCCGCCACCAGGATCCTTCGCCTTACCGAGGCCGGGCTCACCCTTGAGATGATCGGGGTGGATTTCATCCACTGCCGAATCGCTCCGCTTCATAACCAGGGGAGGCCGGCCTGGCTCTTCACGAACGCCGCCGACATCATGAGGCTTCGCCCCGGCCTCGACCATAACTTCACGGTGATGGGGCACGCCCACTTCTGCTAGCGAATCTTCCAGCTCGACGTGAACCATGATGGCGAGGTCGAGCGGACTGGCAAAGTCGCGAGGGCCGCCGTGAAGGCCGGCAAGGTCACCAAGGGGCCCTTGTTCAAGTTGCCGGCAGGAGTGGTCCCGCTGAGCAACAACTCGCGCCGGACCGAAATCATCGCCATGATGCCGGACTTCAACGCGCATGGGCTTGACCCGAGCTGGGTCGAGCTGGAGGACATCCAAGTGCAAGAATTCTTCGACACCTTGCACGAGGGGTACATCACCGTCGAGCCGCGGCTCGTCTAGGACACCACCCGGTGGAGCTGGACTACATCACTGTCAGGGCGATGGAGGCGAAGCTTGCCGAGGAGGCCGGCAGCGCCGGTGGCATGGAGGACAAGACCGCGGCGGAGGCAGAGGAGAAGGAGGTCACCCAGTGGGCGGAGGCCGCTGGGGAGGTTAGCAGCACCGGCACCGGGGCTCTTATTGTTGAAGATGCGGCCGACGAGTCGTCGGAGGATGAGGCCGAGGTTGTTGACCCTCCGGCCACGGGGAGAGGGCGAGTCCTGCGGCGGGCCACTTCTGGCGAGCCGGTGCGGCCCGTCAAGGCCGTGCGAGGGCCAAAGTCCCCGGAGGAGTCCGCGCGTCAGACGAGGGCCGCGGCAGCGAAGAAGGCGGTGAAGGCCGCGGTGGCGAAGAAGAAGGCATTTGCTTCCTCTTTGTCCAGGCGCGTGCACACCCCGCCCTCCTCCCCTCCGCCGGCAGACGCCAATGCGGAGGTCACCTTTGACTACGGGTCCCTCAGCCCAAGGAGGAAAAGGAAGGCAACAGAGGAGGAGGTGGATGACGAGTAAGTATTCTGCTCCTTTCTGTCATCTCTGTTTCCTCAATCTGCGCCGCATGTCTTGACTTGTTTCTATGTTCGCAGGGATGCAGAGACGCTGGCCCAGAGGGTGAAGAGGGCCAAGGCCTCGGTGGGCGGCCAACCCCCAGCTCGCACTTCAATGGCGCCACTGGTGGTGTTTAGCAGCTCGGACAGCAGCCCCCGGCACAGCCCCCAGCCTAAGTTCATCACTCACCCTTCGTCGACATGTGTCAGGGGTATGATACTTTGGTGCTGACCTTGCCACAGAGGGCTACTCCCAACACACCGCCCCCATCAACCACGCCGCCCCGAGGGGCGTCCCCGGCAAGGGCGCCAAGCACCGAGCCCACGCACATGGAGGAAGAGGAGGAGAACTTGGGCGCCGGAGGCTTATCCTCCGCGCCAAATATTGGCGGGGAGGGGGCTTCTGCTTCCCAAACCGGCGCTAGTAAGTCCCCGGCCTTCCGCCCATGTACTTTCTCTTCTTTTTGAATCTTGGTCTTGGTTTCACCTCACCCTCTTCTTCATATTCAGATCCTCTCTCGGCGGACCGGGAGGACCTGGACACCGTCATTGAGGACGTTGCCAAGGACGTCGTGGCGGAGGCCGAGAAGATCGCCACCGAGGAAGACTCAAGGGGCGCTACGGAGGACGCCGCCAAGGGGCCTGCCAGGGAGCCCGGCAAGGCTACTGCCAAAGAGGCCGACAAGGCTGCTGTCGAGGAGGAGGTGGTCGATGATCAGCCTTCCTCCTCCGCTGCCTCTGGCTCCGGCAAGTATCTGAGGGTGGGCGACGATCTGTTCGTCCACTTTCCAGGCGCGTCGAGCACCAGGGCACCCGTCGAGGGAGAGGTGTTCGATGACGAAGTGTTAGCCGCCGCCGGGATCAAGGTCATCAATGAGCCGAGCGCTGGTGGCGACGGCTCCTAGGAGGAGCGACTCCTCCGGGCCATGGGCGCCAGCTTCCGGAAGCTCTAGGCGCTCCACCGCGCCCGCCTGGACAAGGCCAAGTCCAGGATGGCAACGGTGGACAAGGCGGAGGCGGACCTCAAGGTGCGCGTCGCCGAGGCGCAGACTTGGTTCTGCCAAGCTAGCGAAGAGCTGAAGGCCGCCCAGGGCGAACTGGCCAAACATGATGTGGAGCTCACCATGAAGCTGGCCGACATCAAGAAGGCCGAGGAGATGGCGGAGGGCTTGGCCGCTGCAGCCGAGGCTACTTGGACCCAGCATCAGGCCGCGCTGAACTCCCAGGAGGAGGACCTCGCCAAACGTGAGGCGGACCTCGACGCCAAGCTCCGCGCCAAGGACGAGGAGGTGGAGAAGCTTGTCTTGCAGCGGACCCGAGAGCTGGAGCAGATGCATAGGGAGACGCTCGATGCCCAGGCTCTGGTTGACGCCGGCAAGGTGAAGGAGCTAGAGGTGGAGCGGGACAGGCTGAAGGAGCAGGCCCTAAAGCTGTCCCAGGAGAAGGACACGCTCAACGGCGCCCTGACAGAGGTGCAGGGCGCTGTCGTCAGCAGGGCTGGGGAGCTCTCCGAGGCCAACAACTCCATCAAAGACCTCAAGCTGAAGCTGGAGGGCCTCGAGGAGACGCTCTCAGAGTCCAAGGCTCGGGAGGAGACCCTGGCCAAGGATCTGGAGGCCGAGAAGCTGCAACGGAGGAACGAAGCCGCCAGCCACAAGGACTTCGTGGAGGGCGAGAATCGCTGGATCAGCCGCCTCGAGGACGTCGCAGGCAGGATCACCACGCAGCTGGCTGCCATGGGGATGCCAAATGTGAGGTACGCCCTAGAGCGCAGCGGGACCACCAACGCCAAGCCAACCCTGTTCTTCGAGAGTGTTCTCGGGGCTCTGGAGAAGCTCCACTCCAACAGGGCGGCTTCACTGGCCGACGAGAACCGAAAGCTCTGTCGGGGTGCCATGACCAAGGTCCTCACCAAGGTGGCATACTGGAACCCTGCCCTTGACTTCGACGCCGCACTGGAGAGCTTGTCGGAGGGTACTGACCTCGCACCGCTCAAGGAGCGTATCGAACCCATCATCAGCCTCATCGACGGAATTCAAAGGGTGGAGGGCCAGCGCCGGGATTAGGCACCCTGTCTCTTATCTTCGTTGCAGGTTCATGACCAAGACAATTTCTATCTTTAGTTAGAACCGCAGCAACAATTTGATGTAATATAGCTCTGCAGCACTTTGGATATTATGCATGTTATTTTCCTGTTTGATTTTCCTTTGTATGTTCACCCTACGTCTACTGGGTAGGCTTGCCGGCATGTAAATCCAGGGCGGCGTCTTGAGGACGGATCCCCATTGGCATGCCGGGTGCGCTTGCTGCCGGGCAAACCACCTCACTGCCCCCGACGCGGCCGCTTGAACTGTCGAGCTTGACTCGAGTCAGAATCGAGAGCGTTGCCAAGCTGCGGAAGGCTACCCTGCCACTCTCGATGCGGCAGCTTGAGCTGTTGAGCGGACACAAAACAGAACAAGGGTGTTGCCAATTGCGGGAGGGCCCCTTTGCGTGCAGGTTTCCCGTACATAGGCGGAATCTCCGAGGACGATAACCTCATGTATAAAAGGAAATGCTCAAGGCCCTGAATGACTTAGCTTTTCTGTTGCCGCGTTGGCGTCCTTCGCGCTTGCAGGCGGCGTAGTTTTCCCCTGGTCGTCTTCTTCTTTTGAGGCCATGGCGACGAAGAACTGCTAGGTTCACTACTAGACTAGACTCTCACAATTGCGCCCCCTACCTGGCGCTCCAAAGATGTCAGTGGGAAACGACACCTATGGGATCACAAGAATCCCTACTACGGTTGCCGGGGTGCAGGGTTGTGTGAGGAGCAGTATTAGTAGTCAACACAAAGTTCGTTTACCCAGGTTCGGTGCGCGAGGATGCGTAATACCCTAGTCCTGTTTGGTGGCTGTATTTCAGAGAGTTCTTGAGCTCTTGAACTAGCTATGGTGGCTGCGTCATTTCAAAGAGCTGAATCCCTCTCCAGTATGCCATGGGCCTCCTTTTATTGTCGAAAGGGGCTGCCACAGTGGCACACAGGAGGTGGAAAGGCGCACAGTGCCGCGAGCTTGTCGCTCGTATTACAGGACAAGATGCATTTAATGCATTTCTTAGGTGTCCTCTTGCTTTATCAGGGATGGGAATGAGGCCCGTCCCGTCCGTCGCCGCCCTTCCTCGCTTCGACACGCGCCCTGGCCAGCGACGCATGCGGCGCCATGTAGGCAGGCAGGCAGCTGAGGTGGCGCGGTGGTGGAGCCTTCACGAAGATCTGCATGCCGCCACGCAGGTGCTCGCTGAGTTGGCCTGGGAGCCGCATGTCGCCACGCAGGTACCTGCCCAGCTGGTTGGGCTGGTAGCTGCATGCGAGTGGCGGTGGAGACTTGGCTGGTGCGGGCCTGGCAGTGGCCCTGGTGGCGTCCTTAGCAAGGGCCTTTCCGGGGGCCCGGCAAGGGTCTTGCCGTGGCGTTGCAGTCGTCCCCGGCAAGGGGCTTGCCAGGGGTCTTGTGGATCTCCTCGGCAAGGATCCTGCCGAGGGTCGCCGTCTTCTGGTTCTCATCTGATCTCGCATTTCTATGGTCTTGACAAAGATCTGCATGCCACCATGGAGGTGCCTACCGAGCCCTGGCCCAACATGGTTGATGGTGTTGGACGCCGTGGGCTCAAGGGTGGCGCGCTCTGTCGGTGCGGGCGAGCTGCCCCGGCAAGGGTCTTGCCGGGGCTGCTGGGGCCGCCCCGGCAAGGGTCTTGCCGGGGGAACCTGCTTCGCCTCTCTGCTTCTTTGTGTTCTTGGCCTTGGCGTTGCCTTGGTTGTCTTGTGCTTCGGCTTCTCTCCCGCTTTCCTCCTTTGCTCCGCTACGTGTGGCCGTGGCGCATGGCTCTGACTGCCCGTGCACAAGTAAAGGGGTCAAAAGGAGAGCCCCTACTTTTGTACACCGACAGCCTATGTATTTCTCGTGTAAATAGATAATTGAGTGCCATTGGTTATTTACTTTAAACATAATGCATTGATGTGTTAGTGTAGAGACGCACAAAAATATATGGATATTGTAGACCCACAAAAGAAATGGATATTGTAGTCGCTACTTAAAAGTGTTACCTCATATACATAGCCTCCATTTCATAAATTGTGTAACCGTTGAATTCATATATGAATATTACATATATTACTTCATAATAGAACCTTAAATCATCCAAGACTAGTGAATTTGAATGCAAGAGTAACAATTGTGCATGTACATGATAGCTACATTGGTTGTTTGAAGAAACATCATTGTAACTTTGGCATGCACAATTGAAAAGGTTTATTTAGATAGAAAAAAAAGTGATATGTGAGTGTCCAATATTTATAGCATTGAATTGATATTGTACCTTTGGACACGATACAAAGTAGATATTTATTTATGTTCAAGCGATGCACGTCCACGATCGCTAGATAGTGATACGTGAATGAATTGTGCAATCTCTCTCACACACATACATATCTCATTTCCCCGTGGGCATCGGAATCACATACGTGCACTTTGGGTATTTCTCTCCCTCCGTCAAGGTTAGAATTCATCTTTCTACCCCGTCCTACAAGTCTCTGACACAGAAACACACACGCTCTCTCTGTCGAACATGCCCACCCCTTTAATTCCGCCCACCCACGGCCACTAATGTCTCAAAGGATAATTATGTCTCTCACACATATGCCTAAGGTTAACTCGAGTTCTGGAACCATATGAATACATACAATGGGATTCCAGCAGAGCACCTTTTGTTTTGAGATCTCGCTCTCTCTCTCTCTATCTCTCTCTATCTCTATCTCTATCTCTCTTTCTCTCTCTCTCTCTCTCTCTCTCTCTCACACACACACACACACGCGCGCGCGTAAACATTGTTTATCGCTTCATTTTTTACGGCACTTGCATGCACACCGTTTGTTTATCTCCGTGATGCTTTAAGTATGCCTCGCACACATCCTATCTACCTATCCCTTAATATAGATATGGGTCACACAAACTCCTTCTCCCTACTAGCAAGATGCCCATGCGTTGCACGGAACATCAAGATGCATTTGTATGATTAGTTTACCTTGTGGAAGAAAAAGATGAACGAGGGAATGCCTTATTTGCAAATGTGGAGAGGGGTGTGGGTATCCTTTTGCAAAATTGCCATAGTTTCCTTCCTATTCGTCAGATATAAATCAGATGGACTATATTGTAGGATGGCAGGAACACCATCATCACCAACTCTATTTTTTACAAGAGTAGAGATATGTAAGTGTCACTGCCCCCACCCACCCATCCACACACACACATTTCCCGACACCAAAGGAGTAGGGTGACACCTCAATCTTGATACTAATCTATCGACTGGCTTCTCTGTCAAACACACACACACACACACACACACTACCCAACACCGAAGGAGTAGGGTGGCACCTTGATCTTGATAGTAATCTATCTACTCCTCTTTCAAACACACATAGATACACACACACACACTCGCTAGTTGTGCCTCTGTGCCTACCGCGCACACTCTCGATACGTCTTTCTCTCCCTCCCCTTCCCCCACCCCCCCCCAACCCCAACAATGATAGCAGAAGGGTGACAACTCGATCTGATCTTAATCTGTCAATCGGTTTCTCTCTCAAACATCGTGTCTCGTGCCTCGCTCAAACACACGAGATCGTCTTTTTCTCCGTAGCCCCTCGATATGTAGACTTAAGCGCGCACAAGACAATCAGTAGTGACGATGACGCTGAACCCAATGTGCCTTGTTTTCACCGGCCTCATGTGATAGTTTTCACCCTGTTTTCTGTTAATTAACAAGACAAACTTTTCTGTGTTACTACTAGTGAATCTGAAATCATTCGAGGCAGACATATAATATACCACTTCAACCCAATTATCGCAGTAACTATTTTAAAATAAACTAGCTAGATGCCCGTGCGTTGCATGAAACATCAAGATGCATTTGCATGAGTAGTTTATCTTGTGAGAGACTAGCAAGATGCCCATGCGTTGCATGGAACATCAAGATGCATTTATATGAGTAGTTTATCTTGTGAGAGAAAAGGATAAACGAGGGAAGGCCTTATTTGCAAATGTGGAGAGGGTTCTGGGTATCTTTTTGCAAAATTGCCATAGTTTCCTTCCTATCCGTCAGATATAAATCGGACGGCCTATATTGCAGGATGGCAGGCACACCATCATCACCAACTCTGTTTTTATCTCTAACTCCTATAGAAGACTCAGTTGGTGATGATGGTGTGTCTGTCATCCGTCATTTCTGACCATCATATCTGCATCTAACGACTATGATGTAAGTCATGGCATTTCTGCAACAAGACCCCACTTCTCTGCTCCAATTTGCAGAAGCCCCTTAGTATCTTGAAACCAACCACATCCCTCCCCCACCTCATCAAAACAACCACAAGGAATATATTTTGAGTGAAACCTAATACGAGTATATTGTTAGTGATATATACACCAAACTAGAGTGTTTCTCTTTCAAGTTTGTGAACATGTATTATTCTATTTTGGATCCGTTGCAACGCACGGGCACATTGCTGGTAAGAGTAGAGAAAAGGATCAACGAGGGAAGGCCTTATTTGCGAACGTGGAGAGGGGTGTGGGTATCTTTTTGCAAAATTGCGATAGTTTCCTTCTTATCTATTAGGTATAAATCCGACGGCCTATATAGCAGGATGGCACGCACACCATCATCACCAACTCTGTTTTCTACTCCCTCCGTTCCTAAATATTTGTCTTTTTAGAGATTTCAACAAGTGACTACATACGGTGCAAAATGAGTGAATCTACACTCTAAAATATGTCTACATACACATTCGTATGTGGTACTCCATTTGAAATCTGAAAAAGACAAATATTTAGGAACGGATGGAGTATAAGAGTAGACATGGAGATATATCTCCAGCATGGTCTACAACAAAAATGTGTTGGACTGGTTAGCGCCGGATGCTTGCAACGCGATGACCTGAGTTCGAGTTCTGTCTTTAACTTTAGATTTTTATATTATATATTACTTATTTAATATATACTTCTTTCGCTATTGTACTGACAGTGGAAACCACAGAGTACTTAGAATACAAGATTAAGGATGGACTTGTTTCTTTTTAACTTTCTGTACGAAGCTGTAGCCACCCTGCAAGTCACGTGTACACTATACATGCAATTAACTTTTTATAGAGGGAGAATCATACACACAATTAACTCAAATGGATTGGATGTGACTCCATTATTTCCAGCATAAGAGCATCTCCAATGGCAGCCGACAAATTTCCTCCCGCTTCCTTCCGCGGAGGACGACATGAAACGCCAGCGGCATACATTTTCACAACTCTAACCAACCAGATGAAATTCGTGCAAACACGGACTGTTTTCATATAAGCATGCAGGATTTCTTATAAAAAAGTTGGATCTTCATATAAACATGATGGATTTCATTACATTTACATGAACTAAGCGGCGCTAATCCAGCTCTCTTGGTATAATTAATACTCCCTCCGTCCGGAAATACTTGTCCTAGAAATGGATGTATCTAGACTTATTTTAGTTGTAGACACATCCAATTTATCCATTCTTAGAACAAATATTTCCCGCCAGCAGGAGAGGGAGTACCTAATCTAAATGGTCACCATGATCCCATTGTCTTCCTCATGTCCGGCAGACACTTGCGGGGTCGACGAAGGTCCTCGAAAGAGACGAAGCAGCAAAGAAACCACCTGAATGCGCAGTCGTCGCCTCGGTGGTGGCCTTCATGGGACCCAAGTGGTGGCGGCCTCCCGTGTTCTACTTCTCCTTGATGATGGCGGAGGACACAGAGAAGCTAGCCACCGACTCGTTGCTCTCCACACACCCGGCTTCTGTCTCTGCCTGGATGGCGTTGCTGCAGGCACGGGAGGCGCGCCCACAAATATTGGTGGCGTGGTACGATGCGGCAGCGACGACGCCCGTACCGGCGTGCTCGCCGCCATGCCGTTGGAGTTGATGGACTCGCTTATTCTTCCAAGCCTTCCACTGTTATCATTATTAGATGGCCTTAAGCCATATTTATTTTATTAAGTTCTCTCTTGAGACATTCGATTGTAATGAGTGTGTGATTGCTACTCTGTTATAAATCCTCCGAGTCTTTGTGTGGTGTCGACATTCTTGATCCAGGGATGACACTGAGCACAGAGATCAGACTGTTTGAGGTCTGGTCGCTACAAAGATGGTATCAGAGCACATGTTGACTATAGGACACGGCCATTAAGCTAAAGCCCTAGATCACTACTCTCTTCTCATTTCTGACTCCTCATATTTTCTACTCTTTTAGGATGACGGAAGCGAGGATCAAGTTCACCCAGTCGGATGAAGATACACCTTTTGGGCGACACCTGAAGGAAGTCACTAAGTACCTGAACATCGAAATACCAAGCTTCACCGGACCTACAATTCCACTTTGCTGAAGAAGAGCTGGAAGATTCAAGCTCGAGTTCGGAAGGACGTTTGCACCAATCATGGAACCCATAGAGTGTGTTTTCAATGCACCAACCTCGAGTCCAGGAAAGAGCATGGCAGCTCACATAACCATGGGACGCATTGGAGAAGTTTACAAAGAAGACCTCAAGGATACTATCTACCAGATTTGCGGGTGCCGAGATGAACAATGGGAGATAGTTGGCACTAAGAAGGATCGATCCATTGCAAGTCTCTTTGAATCTTCTCTGAATTCTTTTATGTATGATTGGTTATCTTTGCAAGTCTCTTCGAATTATCAGTTTGGTTTGGCCTACTAGATTGGTTTTTCTTGCAATGGGAGAAGTGCTTAGCTTTGGGTTCAATCTTGCGGTGTCCTTTCCCGATGTGATGAGGGGCAACAAGGCACGTATTGTATTGTTGCCATCGAGGATAACAAGATGGGGGTTTTATCATATTGCATGAATTTATCCCTCTACATCATGTCATCTTGCTTAAGGCGTTACTCTGTTTCCTTTAACTTAATACTCTAGATGCATCTTTGGATAGCGGTCGATGAGTGGAGTAATAGTAGTAGATGCAGGTGAGTCGGTCTACTTGTCTCGAAAGTGATGCCTATATACATGATCATACCTAGATATTCTCATAACTATGCTCAATTCTGTCAATTGCTCAACAGTAATTCGTTCACCCACCGTAAAATACTTATGCTCTTGAGAGAAGCCACTAGTGAAATCTATGGCCCCTGGGTCTATTCTCATCATATTAATATCTATCGCTTTATTATTGCCTTTGCTTTTTTACTTTGCTTTTTATTTTACTTTGCATCTTTATACCAAAAATACCAAAAATATTATCTATCAGATCTCACTCTCGTAAGTGACCGTGAAGGGATTGACAACCCCTATTCACGTTGGTTGCGAGGAATTATTTTCTTTGTGTAGGTACGAGGGACTCGCACGTAGCCTCCTACTGGATTGATACCTTGGTTCTCAAAAACTGAGGGAAATACTAACGCTACTTTGGTGCATCATCCTTTCCTCTTCAAGGAAATCCAACGCAGTGCTCAAGAGGTAGCAAGAAGAATTTTTGGCGCCGTTGCCGGGGAGTCTCTGCAAAAGTCAACATACCAAGTACCCATCACAATCCCTTATCTCTCGCATTACATTATTTTCCATTTGCCTATCATTTTCCTCTCCCCCACTTCACCCTTGCCATTTTATTCGCCCTCTCTTTTACGTTCACCTCTTTTCGCTCGCTTTTCCCTCGCCATGTCAGAACCAAAAAAATTTGGGGTTTCTCTCCCGAGTTCTAGTGCTTTAGACAATCCTGCTATCTTATCTAAACTCATGAATAAAAATATGGAAAAACCTGCCGGATTTATCAATGAAAACCCTAGCAATTTTGATGAAGAAGATTCTGGAATATTTCGCTATTTACTTGATGAATCTTTGAAAGATGCTTGGGATAGGCTATTAAAGATCCGTGCTAGCTATGTACCTCAATACCAAATTGAGGTTTACCTAAAAAGCTTTTATGTTGGGTTGCCCGCGTCGTTCAAACAAGTCTTGGATTCTATTTTTGAAGAGGGTTTTCTTGAAGGGGACCCCATAGACACCTATGAAAAGATGAAAACTATATTTGGGCACCCCATTAACGAGAAAGTTGAAATTACATCTCTTTTGCTTTCTTACGAGCAGATCTATCAAAGAGATAAAAGCTAGCCTAGATGCCAATTTCCGCAGCATACTTAATCTTTCTTCTACCATTAATGGCCATGTACTTTGTCAAAATAGAAATATTAATTCCATAGATAGCAAGTTTGCTCTCTTCTTCCCTAAAACTAAAGATGGCAATACCTAGATCTATCCTTGCTATTATGCCTAGCTAAGGGCGTTAAACGATAGCGCTTGTTGGGAGGCAACCCAATTTTATTTTTAGTTTTTTTGGCTTTTGCTTCTGTTTAGGAATAAATAATCCATCTACCTTATGTTTAGATGTGGTTTTATGTTTTAATTAGTGTTTGTGCTAAGTTAAACCTATAGGATCTTCTTGGATAATAGTTATTTGATCTTGTTGTAATTTCCAGAAACTTTATGTTCATGAAAACAATTGTTGAAAATCATCATAACGTGATAAAATAGTGATTACAATTGCTTCTGATCAATAAACAAATTTCCTAGGTCTTCCTATTTTGGCTTCATTTTTGGAGTTCTAGAAGTTTGTGTTAGTTACAGATTACTACAGACTGTTCTGTTTTTGACAGATTCTGTTTTTCGTGTGTTGTTTGCTTATTTTGATGAATCTATGGATAGTAAAATAGTTTATAGACCATAGATAAGTTGGAATACAGTAGGTTTAACACCAATATAAATAAATAATGAATTCATTACAGTACCTTGAAGCGGTCTTTTGTTTTCTTTCGTTAACGGAGCTCACGAGATTTCTGTTGAGTTTTGTGTTGGGAAGTTTTCAAGTTTTGGGTGAAATCTTTTGATGGATTATGGAACAAGGAGTGACAAGAAAGTAAGCTTGGGGATGCCCATGGCACCCCCAAGATAATCTAAGGACACCAAAAAGTCAAAGCTTGGGGATGCCCCGGAAGGCATCCCTCTTTAAATCTACTTCCATCGGTAACTTTACTTGGAGCTATATTTTTATTCACCACATGATATGTGTTTTGCTTGGAGCGTCTTGTATGATTTGAATCTTTGATTTTTAGTTTACCACAATCATCCTTGCTGTACACACCTTTTGAGAGAGCCATACATGATTTGGAATTTGTTAGAATACTCTATGTGCTTCACTATATCTTTTGAGCTATATAGTTTTGCTCTAGTGCTTCACTTATATCTTTTAGAGCACGGTGGTGGATTTGTTTTATAGAAACCATTGATCTCTCATGCTTCACTTATATTATTTTGAGAGTCTTAAATAGCATGGTAATTTTCTTAAACAATCCTAATATGCTTGGTATTCAAGATTTGTAAAACTTTCTTTTGAGTGCGTTGAATACTAAGAAAAGTTTGATGCTTGATAATTGTTTTGAGATATAAAGATGGTGATATTAGAGTCATGCTAGTTGAGTAGTTGTGAATTTGAGAAATACTTGTGTTAAAGTTTGTGATTCCCGTAGCATGCACGTATGGTGAACCGTTATGTGATGAAGTCGGAGCATGATTTATTTATTGATTGTCTTCCTTATGAGTGGCGGTCGGGGATGAGCGATGGTCTTTTCATACCAATCTATCCCCCTAGGAGCATGCGTGTAATACTTTGCTTTGATAACTTCTAGATTTTTGCAATAAGTATATGAGTTCTTTATGACTAATGTTGAGTCCATGGATTATCGCACTTTTCTTCCTTCCAAAGATTGCTACCCTCTCTAATACCGCGCACTTTTCGCGGTATCATACACCCACCATATACCTTCCTCAAAACAGCCACCATACCTACCTATCATGGCATTTCCATAGCCATTCCGAGATATATTGCCATGCAACTTTCCACCGTTCCGCTTATTTTGACACGCTCCATCATTGTCATATTGCTAGCATGGTCATGTAGTTGACATAGTATTTGTGGCAAAGCCACCGTTCATAATTCTTTCATACATGTCACTCTTGATTCATTGCATATCCCGGTACACCGCCGGAGGCATTCATATAGAGTCATATTTTGTTCTAAGTATCGAGTTGTAATTGTTGAGTTGTAAGAAAAATAAAAGTGTGATGATCATCATTTTTAGAGCATTGTCCCAAGTGAGGAAAGGATGATGAAGACTATGATTCCCCCATAAGTCGGGATGAGACTCCGACGAAAAAAAAGAGGCCATTAAAAAAAGAGAAAAGGCCCAAATAAAAAATAAAAAAATGAGAGAAAAAGAGAGAAGGGACAATGTTACTATCCTTTTACCACACTTGTGCTTCAAAGTAGCACCATGATCTTCATGATAGAGAGTCTCTCATTTTGTCACTTTCATATACTAGTGGGAATTTTTCATTATAGAACTTGGCTTGTATATTCCAATGATGGGCTTCCTCAAATGCCCTAGGTCTTCATGAGCAAGCGAGTTGGATGCACACCCACTTAGTTTCTTTTGTTGAGCTTTCATATACTTATAGCTCTAGTGCATCTGTTGCATGGCAATCCCTACTCACTCACATTGATATCTATTGATGGGCATCTCCATAGCCCGTTGATACGCCTAGTTGATGTGAGACTATCTTCCCCCTTTTTGTCTTCTCCACAACCACCATTCTATTCCACATATAGTGCTAGATATAGATAGATATAGATATAGATATAGGATATAGATATATATATAGAGAGTAGAGATTTGGTTACCGAATCTCATGTGTGCAATGCACGTGTAGCTTACTAGTTGGTTACCAAATCTCATTCGAGTTTAGCACGAGCTCGTACTGCGGGAGCACCACAAGGCCTTCCTATCCGTCACAACACACGGGCACATTTCCCTCTCGGGGCCCACGGGACCGAGCTTCAGTGGCTTAGTGCACCGGCCTATGAGTCAATGACATGCGGACCTTAAATGCGGCTGGCCCACATGTCATTCTCATGGTGGTGGCGTGGTTCGTGACTCACTCGTTTGAGATGAACCGGCCGGTGGTGGCGTGGCCATAGCGAGGGTGCCACAGCTGGGCATCGAGGCGTTACAAGGCATAGATGGCCACACCGATTAGGTACTACCAGAAATGTAAGTACTCGATTGAGGATTGATGCCCGGGACGAAATGTGTCACAGCCGCTGGATGAAAATTTGATGGTGCGAGAGTACGGACCGGAGCAGGAAAACCGTATCCAATCGGGTGTGGCTGTGGTATAAAGTTGATGGTCGTCGTAGTTAAGCTGGCCCGCATGTCATGCACACAAAGGAAGAGGAGTGGTGGGGCCGAGAGGGATGAGGCGCACGTCGGGGGATGTCGTTCCGTGGGTTGGAGCGGCGTCGTGGGAATCGTGTGTGGGTGTGGTAGTGGTAGAAACAAGAAACGTGATGGTCGTCGTGGTTCAACTTCCATGGACATGCTGTCATGTCTGCTGACACATGCATTGCATACCGCTCACTGCAAGGAGCAGTAGTAGAGAAAACTTGTTCCAAAGATACCATTTTTCCGATAAAATTCTCGAAATATCATTAGCTTTTACACATGGGATTACTCCTGCAAGGGTCAATCACAAGAGGTGTTTTGTAAAAAAATGCATCTTGATGTTCCCTGCAATGCACGGGCATCTTGCTAGTTATAGAAGAAGGCCACACAGGCATCTTGCCACAGGGTGTGCCACCGACCCAAACTTCAATTTTCTTTTCAAACGATTAGGTGCACGTGATGCCGTGCCATGCTACATAAATGTTAAAAAATAACTCCAAATTTTTTAAAACCTGTTATCTTCAAACCATCAAAATAGCCCGAGGAATATATTTTGGGTGAAGCATGACTTACTTTTATTGATATATGTATATCAAAACTAGAGTGTTTATATTTCAAGCCCGTGAACAAGTATTATTCTACTACTTAGGATCCATTAAACGCACGGGCCAGCACATTGGTAGTAGTAGTCTCTATCTCTATCTCTACTCTACTCTTATTCTTATAAAAAAATAGAGTTGTTGATGATGGTGTGCCTACCATCCTGCAGTATAGGCCGTCCGATTTATATCTGACGGATAGGAAGGAAACTATGGCAATTTTGCAAAAAATACCCACACCCCTCTTATACTAGCAAGATGCCCGTGTGTTGCACGGAACATCAAGATCTTGTGGGAGAAAAGGATGAATGAAGGAAGGCCTTATCTGCAAATGTGGAGAGGAGTGCATGTAAATTGTCGTAGTTTCTTTCCTATCCATTAGATATAGATCGGACGGCCCATATTGCAGGATGGCAGGCACACCATCATCACCAAATCTGCTTTTTATAGGCCATACGATTTATATATGATGGATAGGAAGAAAACTATGGCAATTTTGCAAAATAAACCTACACCCCTCTCCACATTTGCGAATAAGGCCTTCCCTCGCTCATCCTTTTCTCTCACAAGATAAACTACTCATACAAATGCATCTTGATGTTCTGTGCAACGCACGAGGATGTTTCCTTGGGGGTCTCTCCAGCGCGGCGTGGCCATAGTTGCAAGTTGACGCCCCTTGAGATGCCGATGTTGAGGGGTACTCGGATTTTGTCCGATGAGCAGGTAAGATGAGTTTGATCACGTAGTAAATGCATTCTAAAGACTACTTCCATGTCCATTTCCTAATTCTCCCCCTGCCCACTATTTCACAGGTTAGGCTCGGTGTGAGTGGAGATTGGCTTGCATATGTACGGGAGGGTACCAACATCAATTTGCACAACATTTACAATGGTGACACCGTTCCCGTAGAACCTTTGTCCAACATTGGGATCAGCCATGCAATGGGCCACCGCCTGAGTTGGTACGATGGAACCACAGTGACATTGAAGAAGATAGCACGAACCTTGCACATGGCGGTCAAAGGTGGACGATGCTGTCTGCGGCCGATTTGTTGCCGTACGAGTAAGAAGAAGTTGTGCTCCTTTCTAACCGCATCTTCGCGGTGACAAACTAGGGGACTTGTTTCGTATGGGACACATCCAATGGTATACTCCCTCTCTCCCAGTTTATTTGTTTTGAATTTTTTTCGTTTTATAAGTTTCGAATTCAAATTTAGAGCTCCCCATCACATGTTGAGATTACAATGTCCATTAAATCGTTCCGTGCATGTATAGTAAAGAAAAAAATCTCGAGTTTGCCATGAGTTCGTGCAGCGGTAGCACCACGAGGCCTGGCGCATGAGTTACATTTACCTCTTGGGGCCCTCGGGTCTGAGCTTCAGCGCCTTACGACACCTTCCTTTGAATCAAAAACATGTGGACCCGATAGGTGGCTGGTCCACATGTAATGCTCCCGACGGCAGAGGGGCAGTGGGGCCTAGAGGGGTGAGCCGTAGGTCGGGGGACGTGTGGTGTCATGGGTTCGAGCGGCGTCGTGGGAATCGCGTGTGGCTGTGGTAGAAACTTGATGCTCGCCGCATTTCAGTTGGCCCACATGTCATGCACACAAAGGCATAGGGGCGGTGCGGCCGAGAGGGGTGAGGTGCACGTCGGGGGACGAGTGTCGTGGGTTGGAGCGGCGTCGTGGGAATCGCGAGTGGTAGTGGATGAAACGTGATGGTCGCCGTAGTTGAACTTCCATTGACAAGCTGTCATGTATACGGACACATGCATTGCATACCAATCACTGGAAGGAGTAGTAAAGAAAGCTAGGCGGATAAATAGTTCCTTATATTCAAGCGGACCCACGCTACTACTTGTTCCAAAGACATGCACACCATCGAAATAGTCCATCTATATCAATATACATAGAGAGGGAATATTTTTTTTACAAGAGAGGAAATAGTTCATCCATCCATAATGCCCTGCTGCTGGTGCAGCATCTTCTTCTTCTTCTTCTTCTTCTTCTTCTTCTTCTTCTTCTTCTTCTTCTTCTTCTTCTTCTTCTTCTTCTTCTTCTTCTTCTTCTTCTTCTTCTTCTTCTTCTTCTTCTTCTTCTTCTTCTTCTTCTTCTTCTTCTTCTTCTTCTTCTCATTTTCTGTGGGAGACAGCTTCGCAACAAGCTCTCTGGACCTTGCAGCTATCTCGAAACTCACACGGGCATCGAGGGCAGCATATTTTATCCGCTCGTACGCCAAGGGATAATTCTCCCATCCAGATGACCTTAATGCCAACATCTCATCACCCTTCTGAAGATTTGTTCCGAGCACAAAATTTGCTACGTCGAATAGGGATGGTGTCAGTTTATCACAATCTTCTAGAGGAACTTTTATTTTGGTTTGTAGGTCATCGATGCTTTTCAAATCAAGGTTGTATGGCTCCAAATTCTGTTTGTCCCCTGCGATGGCTGCCCCACAGAAGTATATGGCCTCCCGAGACAAGAAATCATGAACCTCACCTGGTATGGAGGGCGCGTGTATGATGTGGTACACCAAAACATCATCTTCGAGGCACGGCTAAAGGACGGCGGCACGTTGGATCTTCCCAGTGGCACGCTCCGTGTACTCTACATCGAGACTGATGACATTCATCTCCACCTTTTGGAGGGAGTTGGATACATTGTTGATCCACTTCTAAACAACCCTTGGTGGTCGGTGACCGTGGCAACTATGCTCAACGAGCCTTCGACAAGGACATGTTGGACGCTAAAAACCTGCATCTCGATCTCTTTCGCCATTTGGAACCGCTGGACCGGAGGGCTATGGTTTGGAGAATTAGGATTAGATGGCTAGTCTAATGAAGAAGATGATTATTTATAGGGGCTTCGGAATTACTCCAGGAGGATATGAAGAGGTTAAAACAATGTGAATGCAGTGTGGTTTGGATGCAAATGAAGATCAAGGAGTTGTGAAGAAGCTGAGGAAAATCGGTTCCCGATGGAGAAGTAAATGGGAGAAGTTATGCGCATGCATGAGGAGAGCTGCGGTGGTTTGAGTGCTGCATGCAATGGATTGGACGGGCTCTTCGGTTGCCTTTTCTCTCTCCCACGCGCACAGAATGGCCCACTTGCATGCTGCAGTTTATTGGCTGGAGTCTCGCTGCGGCTGCTCATGCGTACGCTAATTAATGTTGTGAATGCGGGCATGGAGGGAAATGGGCGCATGCAAAAGGGTATATATGCATACTAATTAGAGAAATACTGAAAAAAGTTATGCGCAGACAAAAGAGGACCGGAGGGAGTACTACTCATGTTCCTACTACGGTTACGGAATATGCGGTTATCCTCAAAAAAGAAAAGTCCTTCTTCGCGCTTCCGCATGCATGAGAATTTGGTTCTGCTCGCAATATGGATGATACCTGGAGGATGAAGTGAACCCAGAGGCATGCTAGCACGGGAGAACTACTCATGTTCCCACTACTCCTACTAGTTGTAGTAGTACAACTGTGGTACACTTGATGGTCAAAATACTATTATTCATCCGGTCCTCACAGTGAAGTGACAAGACCCTGCGGCCGAGGTGACAGCAGTCCAGGCGGCACGTCCGGGTTACCAAAGTCAGCCTCACCTTGTGCAATGTGCAGTCACTGTCACCGCCGCTGTATAGCATGCCTCGCCTCGTCTCCCTCTCCCCTAGCACCACTCCATCTCCATCTCCCTCTCGCCGGAGATCCTGAGGTCACTCTTCATCATCTCACTGTGCCCCCGCGTACCCTCACCTCGCTCGCCTCCCCCAGTACCACTATTCCCTCGCTAGCCGCTCCAGCACCGAAAGCCTTCTCCCCCGTAAATCAAGCCCCCCAAAACCCCACCTTCCAAACTCCACCATGGCCGAATGCGAACCGCGCAGCATCCATATGAGCCGCGATTGGAGCAATCTCCCCAGTGACGTCCTCGACCTCTATTGTTCGTGTATGGATATGTTGAGCACCATGCGGCTGGCTGCATGCTCGAGGGGCATGCACACGGCCATCATCGAAGCAATGCCTAAGCTTTTCAAGACACACTGCTTGCTGGTATCTGGTCTTGCGAGATTTGCTCATCATGATACGGAGGCGTACATGATGCCCCTCGACTTCAATCCGACCTCCATTAGCCGAAACTTCTTTGCAGGTATGTAGTGGGTCGCCGTACATCATTTCCCTCGACTTTGATCCGATCACCATCGCCCGAAACTTCTTGCAGGTATGTACTGGGTCGGCATGAACTCCTACTGGATGGCTGCCGTCAGAGAAGACGGGGAAAAGTTGGTGCTCATGAACTTCCAGACCTCCCATGAGATTATCCTTCCTCCGTTGGATGATATAGAGTTTTACCTTTGCGGTCCAAGTCATTTAGATTACGTAGTCAGTTGGACGCACCTTGTTTTGCAGAAGATTGTAATATGCCAAGTGCCCACACGACATGCGGATTATGCAGACTACAAGCTAATCGCGTTTTTCGACAAGGGACTCGCCTATCTTTCCGCCGGTGCCTTCTTTAGCTAGAGACAGCTTAGCTCGCAGTGGATCGTCGTCAAAGCTGATACACACTTCAGTGATGCTATTGAACACAATGGCATCATCTACGCGATCGACAAAGCAGATGGCACCATGTATTCTTTGAGACGGTAGCGTGTAAGTTGTTTCCATCTGATGTTAATGATGACGCCATGACACTGTTTGAACTTTTTGTGATGATTGACATATCCCTGTTTGAGTAGTATTTGAGTAGAACTATGGCAATGTATTAGAGACGCCGTAAATCAGCTATATTTGGAATGAGTTAATTCATGCGATTGTGAACATGTCATTACAGCCAATTTGTACCCCTGAATAATCAAACTGTTAGGAAGATATTGATATTCTCCTTATTTTATAGTAATCTATATACTACTAAATATGAGTGTGTATCAATGTCCATGTTAGTTTACTCATTTTCATGATGTAGAAACATGCATCACGCTATTGATTTCATCTAACCAAACATTAGGGAAGCAAATGTGCATATGGAGAACTCTATATTTTGAAGTAGTGAAATCATGTAATGCTTACCATGTGTACATACCTATGTTCGCCCTTCGGCAATCAATAGCTAGAATAATATGCTCAAATTTTTTTTGCCCATAGAACATGAGTATATAACAATACATGGTCTGTTAGTTTCCTTGAAGAATTTGTTTGTAAGGACAGAACATGATTACATAACATGCATGACATGGTAGTTTCTTGTGAAGAATCGATTGTGAGATAACATGAGTATAACCATGCATGGCACTTCTATATTTTTGAACCCAATATACATTTCCCTGTATTTTCCTCCCAGTTCCAACAGGGACATATCAATGTTGTTTCTTGCATTATCCTACTCATACTCTGAACAATGTTGATCTTACATTAACAATGCATATCCTTTTTGATATGATGCAGTGTCCCTACAGTTACTTCCCTTTGTAATCACACCACCTTTGCCAAAAACGGGGAAGCACAACTGGTTCCTCGCTCGATCAGAGGACGACAAAAGACTGATGATCATTCGGACACATGAGCCGGAAAATTTATATTGCAAAAACCCCACTATATGCAAGCACCGTGAAATACGTGAGTATCCGGACAGTGGCTGCTACGTCTATGAGTAGGATACCAGCTTGTTGGGGCCTGCAGGATTTTTGAGTTGGAGGCGGGTAAATAGCCTTGGTTCATACTCTCTGTTTCTCAGACTCAATTATCCGATTAACCAGGAAATCACCGTTGGCAAGGACCATGATGGTAGAGAGGCTCTGCTTGCTATGGAAAACTGTGTCTACACGGCGAGCCCTAGGAGTTCGGGAGAAAACTCCCATGATTGTCAACGATACAGCATGCAGCCAAAAGAAGGTGAGAATGACAAAGGCATCTAGATTAACTTTGATCCTTGGATGTGTCGAGTCCGACAGGCAGTGATATTGTAGCGACCCGACCCGAATGGATCAAGTCTCTGTGCTTAAGTGTCATCCCTGGATCGGTATGCTGACACACACAGTACTCGAAGATTTATAACAGAGGTAAATCACATGTATATAAAAACGTAAATACTATTACCTCAATCCAAAATAGCGGAAGTAACAAGGTTGTGGATTCCCATCAACACCAACGGCAAAGTTGAGTGTAGAAATTGTAACCCTAACGTATCACTTACTGGTAAATGCGAAAAGTCTCGCAACATGAAACGTTGCAGCCCGAAAATGGGTCGTAGCATGGAATATGCTGGCAATGTAACACATAGAGAGTAATGAAAGAATAAGCTATACCACATGCATATATGGCTGGTGGAAAGCTCTATGGTTACAGTTTTTGCGAAAAGCCATTTTTTCCCTACTGCAAAGGAATAAATTTATTTAACTATCATGGTGGTTGTTAAACATTGAGAATGGTTGACAGCATCCTCAATCCCAATTAAAAGTACTCATTAAACCCAAACAAATTATATTAAGTAACGTGATGAGATCAACATGATAATCCAAGAACTAGATACTCAAGATGTCCATAACCGGGGACACGGCTAACCATGATTAGTTTATACACTCTGCAGAGGTTTGTGCACTTTTCCCCACAAGACTCGATCGCCTCCGTTTGATTTCTCGCAGTACATGGTGTTTGAGAAACGGATGACCGAGACATGGTCTTTCAGAAGCGCTAACACCTTACGTGTGGGTAGACCGTACCAACCTACAACCCTACATCAGCTAGTCTACCCGTAAGAGTTCGCACAACTTAGTCAACTATGCTAGAGCCCATAGTAGCATGTGGCTGCACACGGAAGTTACTAGAATGAAAAATCTTATGATAACTATGATCAAGGGTGGCGGTCCGAAGAAATACAGGCAAATCCTGATAGAAACCAGGTGCCTCAATCCACCCAGATGTGTGTTTAAGTTGCCACCTTAAATAAACCATTAATTAACAATCACATCTGTCATGGATACACTCACCCAATCTACGTCTACTAGCATAGCATGGCATCATAAGCAAACGTAGAAGTAACTCCCAAGGGTTGATAATAAACAGGTAATTGGTACTACCTCAATCTATTTCCCATCCCACAATTTAATTAGATCCTAATCATGCAATGTTTGAGAATTGATCTAATGCAATAAAACTGGGTATGAGAAAAGATATGATCAAAGTGTTACTTGCCTGCAATGTTGATGAAGATGATTCACACTCAAAACTCTTGATAGGTCTACTCGTCTCACTCCGGTCAATCTATCGTAAGCAATCAATAGTAACCACACATAAGCAATCACTCAAAAGATCAGAAAGAACGAAGAAGACGATTCAGAAAACATCAAAACCAAGCAAATAACTCTTGCAACATAAAACAATTACTAACAGTACCAAAATTATGTGAATTTGGCCTTATCAGAAAGTTTAGGTCAAGAGCTTCGATTTGCAAATAGATTCAATTAAATCGGAGTTACGAAACTCAAGTTATGATCAAACGAAGTTCAAATTCAAATCAGTTTGATTTCAAATTTTAAAACTTTCAAAAACATGTTTGAGTTGGATTACTGGGTACAGGAGATCGTAACGAAGAATTGGGCGTTGGTTTAATCTAATTTGGATGAACGAGTAAAAAGTTATGGCTATTTGAAAAATCCGGGCCAAGCTGTTTTACGAAAGAAAAATAGTTACGGCTAAGGTCTAATGTATAAATATGTAGACTAATTGATAATCTAATCTATCATATTAGTCTAAAAATAATAAACTACGGAAGTATAAGAAGAAAAAAAACAAAGAAAGATACCTTTATAAGGCAGAGAAAAGACGACTTTGGAGAGAAGAGACAATTTCGAGAAGTCGCGTCGGAGAGGAAAAAAATATTTTTTTTAAGGAATCTAGTCAAACCAAAATATTGATTTAACCCGAATCGGATGATTTTTGAAGGCTTTATGGGTCTATATTTATAGGTGGAAAAAAGGTTTAGGGGTCAAAAGCTAGGCAATGTGGGACTAAACATAGACGAAAATATACGAAACAGAGGAGAAAAGGAGAGTCGCGTGGCATGGGCCAAAAGGCTTTCGGCCGGCCGCGCGCGTACCCTGTATTTTTTTTAGCAATAGAAAAGAAAAAGAAAAACTATGGAAAAAAATATGGGGAAGGAATATGGCCCGCTGGGCCTGGCCCATATATTATATAGAAAAAGAAAAGAAGGGGCGCCCGCTGGTACTATGATGCGCACGTCGGCGACAGTTAGTTTCATGCGCGCGTGCAGTTTTTGTTATTATTTTTTTTAAACAGAAAGCGATAAACTGAAAAAACGAAAATGAAACTATAATTTTATATAGGCATATTATATATCAAAATTTTCAGAAAAAGATTTCCTACAAGCTGAACATTTTTCGAGAGTAAAATATAATAAGCATAAATTCAGATAAAACAAAGAGTGCTTCTGCTCTAGTAAAATCCAGTAAAAATCATTTTAAAAATACCAAAATTAATTCAAATTTACTTCTCTCCAATTTTCTGATGTAGGGAATCATGTTACCCTATTTTCCATATATTTTATTTTTGGAGAAAAATAATTTGAATAAAACTCAAATTACTCCAAATTGAAAATAAATTCAAAAGAACTTAATTCTTTGAAACTCCCAACTCATATTTCATATGTTTTGAAGAAGTCATTTTATCTTCGCTCGTGAAAATCATTGAGTTGCATAAAGTTCCTGGGTTGGAATTATTTTCTAAATGAAATTCAAATATTTTCAACACCCCTTGTCATTTAAATAAATGGAAGAAGTCATGTCATCTTCTCTCCAGGGTTTTGTGGTGAAAAGAATTTGAATTCACGGAGATCACAATGCAAAATGAAAGTTTGGGAAAGTCCTTTTATTCCCTCTCATTTAACTTTCAAAAAATTTCGAATTTCACTCAATTTCACACAATCAATCAAACAATCAATCAAATCTATCTATTTATTATAACATTCCAAAATTTAGAATTTTGGGATGTTACAAATCTGCCACCCTTAAAATGAATCTCGTCCTCGAGATTCGGAGAGGCTAGAAAGAAATAGGTTAGGTTTGGGGTCTTCTCAAAATCCATCGATCATCACGAAGTGCAGGGTGCTACCACCCTTAGAAGCATTGTTAAGGTTCCATCAAAAACTCATATACTCCATCCTTATTGTTGACAGTGTCGATCTTCTCAGATCTTCAGTATAATTCCTTCTCTGGCTCTTCCGGTAGTGGCATAACCTTTTTCTCAATTCTTCTGTCCTTTCATCTTGCTAAGGTTATCCCGGTAAGGTTATTCCGAGACTGGGTCTTCTTTGCTGACGGGTCTGGCGCCAATTCTAAACAACTATCGATATCTCATGGTGCTCATCAATTTATGGTTTGTCCTGCAGGAAATGGGTCTGGGTTGAACCTCACCGTATAACCTACGGTTGGCAACAACTGCCGTGTACAAGGGAAAAAAATACATATACCATTCTAAGGTTTAAACAAGGTTTTGACCGTCATCTCTCTACTATAGGTAAGTCACTCAGATTTACCATCCCATATAGCAAAGCGAATAATAAGAGTAAGTCAGTATGGTGATCAATCCATCCCGCACCCAAATCATTACCTTGTACATGGTTTAGCGAATCTCGCATTCTAACACTCGGTCATCCTCACAAGCATTGTAGAATTTCTCTTGTCGACGAACCAAGTTCAGATATATCCATAGATTCTGCAAGCCAAACAAACATCTATCGTTCCTTAACAACTCTCAGGTTTTGCGTAAACTCCTATAGAATCGTCTATTGATAAAGGCATATCCTCTTCCAGGGTTTTTCCTTCAGCAAGAATGTGCTTGCTTCTTAGCAGGTCCTGGGCATGTGGGTTATGGCCCATCTCATCACTTGTAGTCCTTGAACTTATCCTCGGGCTTCTGATCATTATTCCAACTTCCAACTTCTTAGTATTCTTAAATCCATCCAATTGTACTGTCTTCCTTCCTTCTATTGGCACCAAACTAAGACGTGATTACTCAGACTCATCATGGAATTTACCTTGATCCATATTTCCAACATCATACTTCCTTTATATCCAATAGTAATTCATCTCTTCATCCTCGTGGGATATCCCACATACCGAGATAAAACTTATACTTATGAAGTCCATACTCCACTTCGTGGAACATCATTATCCTTTCGAGGTCAAGCGTCCTTCTGAGGATATTGGCCATCTCTGCATGGCACTTCTTCAACTGGGAAACGTGAAGCACATCATGAACTCCTGGCAGTTCTTCGGTTGACTCCAATTTGTTGGCCACTTCTCCCATATGCTCCAAAACTCGGTATGGTCCTACAATTCTCGGGGCTAACTTTCCTTAATTCCAAATCGTTTAACTCCTCGCAGAGGGGACACACGAAGACATGCTCTGTCTCCAATTTCATAGACTACCTCCTTGCGTTTTTGAGTCTGCATAACTCTTACACTGGTGAGCTACCTTCAGTCTATCTCGAATCCACTTAACATTCTCTTCTGACTCCTTGATCACATTTGGTCCAAACAACTGACGGTCTCCAACGTCATTCCACATCAACGTGTCTGGCTCCTTCTCCCATGCAAAGCTTAAAAAGGGGCCATCTTCAAACTGTCTTGGTAGCTGTTGTTGAATGAGAACTCCGCGTAAGGTAGATTATCATCCCTACTAGATCCATAATCTAGCGCACATGCTCTCAACATGTCCTCCAGAATCTGATTGACTCTCTCGATTTATCCATCTGTCTGCGGATGAAAGGCTGTACTGAACTCTAGCCTAGTACCCAAAGTTTCACGCAACTGATTCCAAAACTTTGAAGTAAACTGGGTTCCTCTATCTGATACAATGGTCCAGACATACAATCCTGGTCAAATATATCTTGGCCAACTTCTCACTTGTATAGGTGGTTTTCACTGGGATAAAGTGAGCCACTTTGGTCAAGCGAATCAACTACTACCCAGATAGAATCATATCCGATTCGGATTACGAAATCCGGTAATGAAATCCATGCCAAGCTTATCCCACTTCCATTCGGGTATTGGCATAGGCTGTAGTAATCCTGCTGGCTTCTGATGCTCTGCTTTTACTCTCTGACATACATCACATACGGCTACATACTCGGCATTATCCTTCTTCATACCAGTCTACCAGAAACGATCTTTCAAATCCAAATACATCTTGGTGTTTCCGGGGTGAATCGAGTATGGTGAGTCATGATCCTCCTGAAGTATTAACTTCCTGATCTTTGCATTATTGGGCACATATACACGGTCCTCGAACCATAAGGTGTCGTGCTCATCCTTACGAAAACCTTCGGCCTTTCCTTTGCTCATCCTCTCTTTTACCTCAGCAATCTCTTTGTCATCCTTCTGAGCTTCACGGATCTTTCTCAACAATGTAGACTGAACTTCCATTGCTGCAACAAAACCTTTGGGAACAATCTCCAACCGAAGTTCCCTGAGATTCCTCGGCTAACTCCTCTGGTAATCCCCCACTTATGAGGGTATTCATCCTGGTGTTCTTTATGGTTGTGTCCTATTTCTCCACAAAGCTTGCATGCACTTTCTCCATATCATTTCCATAAGGCTTCAACTTCTGGGACACAAACCGAGACTTTAGCAGATTCAACTTAAATTCTTCCCAAATGGTTACTCCTTGCAATCCATTGATGGTTTGGTACATCCTCTACCAGGTAGTGGCACCTCTTTCAAAACACTGCAGAGCATGCTGGGTCATATCCTTTACAGCTCTGAGGTTATTCTTCATGTGATCCTCCATGTTCTAAATCCATCGGTCTGTCTCCAATTGACTCATCGGTCCAGATAATACGAGCTCATCTCCATTCATCCTCTATTGGGTCCAAGGGTTTGGGGTGGGATAAGAGAGATCGAGAGGGATGCACACAATACAAACAATGGTTTTGAAGAGACAGGTTTTATTTGTGGCTGTCAGAAAAAAACAACAAACAAATGACAGCTCACAATCGTCGCATCTAACGTAGGTACAACGGGGTTTTGGTCTTCTAATGGTCAATAAATCTTCAATGTCACCAAACTCTTCAAGTCTTGTTTGTGTCTCCGATGGCTTCTTCCGATCATGCTTATCCTTCTCAAGTTCTTCTGCCAGATCATCTCTATTGACACGAAGTCTCTTGTGATGTCCTTTAATAGTCCTGGAGTTGCATTCCAAACTTCCGGTTTCAACATCCTTGACATGGACCATGATCCTACTGTCCTTCAGTTCCTGACAAATCTCCGGTATCTCGAGGTTTTGCTCCTCCAGCTTGGCTACTTTCAGCTTCTGGGTCATGAGTTTCTTCACGAAATACTTCTTTGTCGAATATAGCTTCCTGCAAGTCCATCTTAAAATCCTTGATGTAATGCTCCAGATCCTGGTGATACACCGGCTAAGGTTAAAGCTTCATCTTGCTGATAGGTGCTCCATCAGCCTTCTACCATCCAATCCTTCCATGCATATGCATGCTTAACTCAGCACGGTGGCAATAGCATAAACGGGCGATAACACCATGGTTAGCCATGTCTATGCCCATGTTAGTGCCATGAGCTTTCATTCCATAGTTGATATCTCCCGCCTTAGGGTTTTCCTGACAAAACTTTGAGTTTCTAACTCTCCATGTTCCGGTCTTACTCCAATACACCTTGATCTCGGGTATTGATAACTTCCATAGTCTGTCAAATTCCATAAGCGTAACCTTCCTAGGTCATAAAATCTGGGAATTCTTCAGAGCCTTCAAAATCTCCTAGTCTTCGGAGTCTTCAACAGTTGTAGTTTCCGTCATTGTAATGCACGGTAAAAATCCTCTTTATTCCAAAGTAGTCTTAGTTGTCCGATATCTTGTACTCCTTGGAGTGGTCTCATCAGTCGAATCTTTGAGTGGTCAAAAGGGTAAAGGGTATGGTCTCTCTAAAAGGGAATATCTGAATAAGCTCAGAAGAGAAAAGAGGTAAAAGATCTTTTTGAAAATGAAGTTGTAGAGAAAAATCTTTCCTATGGGCTTGTCAGTTTCTAGGGTCACGTCCTACAGTCAACATGTGCTCTGATACCATCTTGTAGCGACCCGACCGAATGGATCAAGTCTCTGTGCTTAAGTGTCATCCCTGGATCGGTATCTTTGACACACACAAGATCGAAGATTTATATGAGGTAAATCACATGTATATAAAAACGTAAATACTATTACCTCAATCCAAAATAGCGGAAGTAACAAGGTTGTGGATTCCCATCAACACCAACGGCAAAGTTGAGTGTAGAAATTGTAACCCTAACGTATCACTTACTCGTCGTCTGAAAAGTCTGCAACATGAAACGTTGCAGCCCGAAAACGGGTCAAGACATGGAATATGCCGCAATGTAACACATAGAGAGTAATGAAAGAATAAGCTATACCACATGCATATATGGCTGGTGGAAAGCTCTATGGTTACGGTTTTTTCTGAAAAGCCAATTTTTCCCTCTTGCAAAGGAATAAATTTATTTAACTATCATGGTGGTTGTTAAACATTGAGAATGGTTGTGACATCCTCAATCCCAATTAAAAGTACTCATTAAACCCAAACAAATTATATTAAGTAACGTGATGAGATCAACATGATAATCCAAGAACTAGATACTCAAGATGTCCATAACCGGGGACACGGCTAACCATGATTAGTTTATACACTCTGCAGAGGTTTGTGCAATTTTCCCCACAAGACTCGATCGCCTCCGTTTGATTTCTCGCACTACATGGTGTTTGAGAAACGGATGACCGAGACATAGTCTTTCAGAAGCGCTAGCACCTTACGTGTGGGTAGACCGTACCAACCTACAACCCTACATCAGCTAGTCTACCCATAAGAGTTCGCACAACTTAGTCAACTATGCTAGAGCCCA
This sequence comes from Aegilops bicornis, assembly GCA_021605145.1. Taxonomy (NCBI): domain Eukaryota; kingdom Viridiplantae; phylum Streptophyta; class Magnoliopsida; order Poales; family Poaceae; genus Aegilops; species Aegilops bicornis. Next base: position 640,740,617 of record CM038670.1, on the reverse strand, counting down.
TAGTAGCATGTGGCTGCACACGGAAGTTTCTAGCATGAATAATCTCTTGATCCCTTTGAGCCTGGGTGGCGGTCCGAAGAAATACAGGCAAATCCTGATAGAAACCAGGTGCCTCAATCCACCCAGATGTGTGTTTAAGTTGCCACCTTAAATAAACCATTAATTAACAATCTCACATATGTCATGGATACACTCACCCAATCCACGTCTACTAGCATAGCATGGCATAATAAGCAAACGTAGAAGTAACTCCCAGGGGTTGATAATAAATAGGTAATAGGTACTACCTCAATCTATTTCCCATCCCACAATTTAATTAGATCCTAATCATGCAATGTTTGAGGATTGATCTAATGCAATAAAACTGGGTATGAGAAAAGATATGATCAAAGTGTTACTTGCCTGCAATGTTGATGAAGATGATTCGCACTCAAAACTCTTGATCGGTCTACTCGTCACACTCCGGTCAATCTATCATAAGCAATCAATAGTAACCACACATAAGCAATCACTCAAAAGATCAGAAAGAACGAAGAAGACGATTCAGAAAACATCAAAACCAAGCAAATAACTCTTGCAACATAAAACAATTTCTAACTGTACCAAAATTATGTGAATTTGGCCTTATCAGAAAGTTTAGGTCAAGAGCTTCGATTTGCAAAAAGATTCAATTAAATCAGAGTTACGAAACTCAAGTTATGATCAAACGAAGTTCAAATTCAAATCAGTTTGAATTCAAATTTTAAAACTTTCAAAACATGTTTGAGTTGGATTACTGGGTAGAGGAGATCGTAACGAAGAAGTGGGCGTTGGTTTAATCTAATTTGGATGAACGAGTAAAAAGTTATGGCTATTTGAAAAATCAGGGCCAAGCTGTTTTACGAAAGAAAAATAGTCACGGCTAAGGTCTAATGTATAAATACGTAGACTAATTGATAATCTAATCTATCGTATTAGTCTAAAAATAATAAACTACGGAAGTATAAGAAGAAAAAAACAAAGAAAGATACCTTTATAAGGCAGAGAAAAGACGACTTTGGAGAGAAGAGACAATTTCCAGAAGTCGCGCCGGAGTGGGAAAAAATATTTTTCTTTAAGGAATCTAGTCAAACCAAAATATTGATTTAACCCGAATCGGATGATTTTTGAAGGTTCTATGGGTCTATATTTATAGGTGGAAAAAAGATTTAGGGGTCAAAAGCTAGGCAATATGGGACTAAATGTAGACGAAAATATACGAAACAGAGGAGAAAAGGAGAGTCGCGTGGCATGGGCCAAAAGGCTTACGGCCGGCCGCGCGCGTACACTATAATTTTTTTAGCAATAGAAAAGAAAAAGAAAAACCATGAAAAAAAATATGGGGAAGGAATATGGCCCGCTGGGCCTGGCCCATATATTATATAGAAAAAGAAAAGAAGGGGCGCCCGCTGGTACTATGATGCGCACGTCGGCGATAGTTAGTTTCAGGCGCGTGTGCAGTTTTTGTTATTAAATTTTTTAACAGAAATCGATAAACTAAAAAACGAAAATGAAACTATAATTTTATATAGGCATATTATATGTCCAAATTTTCAGAAAAAGATTTCCTACAAGCTGAACATTTTTCTAGAGTAAAATAAGATACGCACAAATTCAGATAAAACAAAGAGTGCTTCTGCTCTAGTAAAATCCAGTAAAAATCATTTTAAAAATACCAAAATTAATTCAAATTTACTTCTCTCCAATTTTTTGATGTAGGGAATCATGTTACCCTATTTTCCATATATTTTATTTTTGGAGAAAAATAATTTGAATAAAACTCAAATAACTCCAAATTGAAAATAAATTCAAAAGAACTTTGAATTTAATTATTTGAAACTCCCAACTCATATTTCATATGTTTTGAAGAAGTCATTTTATCTTCGCTCGTGAAAATCATTGAGTTGCATAAAGTTCCTGGGTTGGAATTGTTTTCTAAATGAAATTCAAATATTTTCAACACCCCTTGTCATTTAAATAAATGGAAGAAGTCATGTCATCTTCTCTCCAGGGTTTTGTGGTGAAAAGAATTTGAATTCACGGAGATCACAAATGCAAAATGAAAGTTTGGGAAAGTCCTTTTATTCCCTCTCATTTAACTTTCAAAAAGTTTCGAATTTCACTCAATTTCACACAATCAATCAAACAATCAATCAAATCTATCTATTTATTATAACATTCCAAAATTTAGAATTTTGGGATGTTACAGATATGGTTCAAGCCTTCAGGTTGAAAGGTAATTGGGCTGTTGCGTCGAAAGGGTGGAGTACTGGTGTCTCCGGATCACTGGTGGCTGAACCAGGGCTGCAAATTATTATGGCGTTGGATCATCCCTCTTCGAATGACCTGTTGTCTTTGCTTCTTGTTCTGGATGTGTAGTTCTCTCTTTTGTTATGCATATTCCTTGTCATTTGGTCATCCTCGTCTATGTCACTCTTACTATGTAATAGTTTCCTCTATTTAGAATGTCATTCTCGTCTGGATCACGAGAGTCTGAGCGCTGCAGATGGGTGCGTTTTGGTGGTGTAGCAAGACTTCTTATGAACTATCATGTCTTGCTGTTTATGTCAGTAGTAGTCACTAGTCGGTGTTTGAATGTTGTATATATCGTTGTTTCGAACTGTTTATTGTCTCGAATCTTTGGTGGGATAAATAAGGGCATCACCATTCTCCAGTGTTCAGAGTATATCTCCTTTTTTCAAGTTATAATTTGAGCTCGGTGTCTTTTCGATGATGTACACTTGTTTGGGCCAGTGAGGTGTCGTTGAATATGGGTCGAGTAGTAACGCAATGCCAAATAGGTCAATTATGACTCTCAGGCCGGGCTCTCAAAAGATCCTCAAAAAAATGTCGGGCTCTCAAAAAAAGAAAGAATAGGGACTCTTAGGGTGACATGTGGGCGCCACCCGTGTTTCCGTGCGCTTGCGCGCCGAGAGCATATTGGCGCGTGTTCGAAATTCATGCTAACTTTTCATCCCCAATCAACCGCCCCTCCCCCACCTATGGAATCTCGATTCCTACTCCACTTCCCGCGAATCCCCCTCCCGTACTTCCTATACTCAAGCGCACTATCATGTCGCCGATCAACGCGGATCTCCGAGCCGGAGATCCTGAGGTCCGTCCTGCCTTCGGGTGCTGCGTGCTCTCGCTCAATAGTGGCATGGCGGCGCTTGACGACCAGTTTGCCGGCAATGTGCTGATGGTAACCATCAACTGCAACCGGCCTCCCATCTCGCCGGACGACCTTGTCAAAGCTCTTGGCATTGCGCATGACATCCAAATAAGTGACTTGCTGGTCGAAGTCTGTCAGCCACCGGCTGATTTCTTTGTCAGGTTCCGGACAACTTTTGACTATAGTCGTGTGTTCGAATCTTCCCGTCGTTTGTTCTGCGATGGCGCACTGGCGAGCTTTGATCAGTAGCACCCAGGATGGGGCTCGGTGCCCTCTGAGCTTGAGTTCTTAACAAAGCTTACCTTCCACGGCATGCCTCGACGTGCTTGGAACAGTGAGTCCATGAATGAGCTTATCAACGACCTTGGAGGTGAGCTCGTAAGTATGTTTGTTCCTCCGCATAGCTGGGCTCACAGCGGTTATGGCATGGATGAAGAAGCCGTCCACCATACCGAAGGTGATTGGTGTTGAGATACCGGTGCAGGAACCGGGGTTGTACTATTAAATGCCGCCACCAAGGCCGCCGGACCATGTTAGGGATGTACCATGTCGAGTGTTCGTGCATGTCGAAGAAGTGGTCAATCCATCAATCAAAGTCCTGCCACCGCCACCGGTGCTCGGTCTGCATCGGACGACGTCCATTACAGGAGTCAACGTTAGACTTTCCCCGTGTTGCTCGGAACGATGGATGGCACAGGGCCTACTCCATCGCGCGGCGAAGGCCACTGCTGATACGTCCATTTTGCATCATGCTTTTATATCGACATTTATTGCATTATGTGCTGTTATTACACATTATGTCACAATCCTTATGCCTATTCTCTCTTATTTTACAAGGTTTACATGAAGAGGGAGAATGCCGGCAGCTGGAATTCTAGGCTGGAAAAGGAGCAAATATTAGAGACCTATTCTGCACAACTCCAAAAGTCCTAAAACTTCACGGAAGTCATTTTTGGAATTAATAAAAAATACTGAGCGAAGAAAATACCAAAGGGGGCCCACACCCTGGCCACGAGGGTGGGGAGCGCGCCCTACCCCTGGGCGCGCCCCCTGCCTCATGGGCCCCCTGGCAGACCTCCGGTGCCCATCTTTGGCTATATGGTGTCTTCTACCCTGGAAAAAATCACAAGCAAGCTTTCGGGATGAAACACCGCCGCCACGAGGCGGAACCTTGGCGGAACCAATCTAGGGCTCCGGCGGAGCTGTTCTGCTGGGGAAACATCCCTCCGGGAGGGGGAAATCATCGCCATCGTCATCACCAACGATCCTCTCGTCGGGAGGGGGTCAATGTCCATCAACATATTCACCAGCACCATCTCATCTAAAACCCTTGTTCATCTCTTGTATCCAATGTTTGTCCCAAAACCTCATATTGGTACATGTGGGTTGCTAGTAGTGTTGATTACTCCTTGTAGTTGATGCTAGTTGGTTTATTTGGTGGAAGATCATATGTTCAGATCCTTTATGCATATTAATACCCCTCTGATTATGAACATGAATATGATTTGTGAGTAGTTACGTTTGTTCACGAGGACATGGGAGAAGTCTTGCTATAAGTAGTCATGTGAATTTGGTATTCGATTCGATATTTTGATGAGATGTATGTTGTCTTTCCTCTAGTGGTGTTATGTGAACGTCGACTACATGACACTTCACCATTATTTGGGCCTAGAGGAAGGCATTGGGAAGTAATAAGTAGATGATGGGTTGCTAGAGTGACGAGCGTAAACCCTAGTTTATGCGTTGCTTCGTAAGGGGCTTATTTGGATCCATATGTTTCATGCTATGGTTAGGTTTACCTTAATACTTCTTTTGTAGTTGCAGATGCTTGCAATAGAGGTTAATAATAAGTGGGATGCTTGTCCTAGGAAGGGCAGCACCCAAGCACCGGTCCACCCACGTATCAGATTATTAAAGTAACGAACGCGAATCATATGAGCGTGATGAAAACTAGCTTGACGATAATTCCCATGTGTCCTCGGGAGTGTTTTCCTTTATATAAGAAATTGTCCAGGCTTGTCCTTTGCTACAAAAAGGATTGGGCCACCTTGCTGCACCTTATTTACTTTTATTGCTTGTTACCCATTACGAATTATCTTATCACAAAACTATATGTTGCCGACAATTTCAGCGCTTGCAGAGAAAACCTTACTGAAAATAGCTTGTCATTTCCTTCTGATCCTCGTTGGGTTCGACACTCTTACTTATCAAAAGGACTACGATAGATCCCCTACACTTGTGGGTCATCAAGACTCTTTTCTGGCGCTGTTGCCGGGGAGTGAAGCGCCTTTGGTAAGGAAAAATTTATATAGTGTGCTGAAATTTACTGTCACTTGTTACTATGGAGAGTAATCCTTTGAGGGGCTTGTTCGGGGTATCTTCACCCCGACCAGTAGAGAAAATAGTTGCTCCTCAACCTACTGAACCTACTGAAAATTTCTACTTTGAAATTCCTTTGGGTATGATAGAGAAACTGCTGGCTAATCCTTTCACAGGTGATGGAACATTGCATCCCGATTTACACCTGATCTATGTGGATGAAGTTTGTGGATTATTTAAGCTTGCAGGTATGCCCGATGATGTTATCAAGAACAAGGTCTTCCCTTTTTCTTTGAAGGGAGAGGCATTGACATGGTATAGGCTATGTGATGATATGGGATCATGGAACTACAAACGATTGAAATTGGAATTTCATCAGAAGTTTTACCCTATGCACCTTGTTCATCGTGATCGTAATTATATATATTATTTTTGGCCTCACGAAGAAGAAAGCATCGCTCAAGCTTGGGGGAGGCTTAAGTCAGTGTTATATTCATGCCCCAATCATGAGCTCTCAAGAGAAATGATTATTCAAAAAATTTATGGTCGGCTTTCTCTCAATAATCGCTCCATGCTCGATACTTATTGTATTGGTTCCTTTATGATGAAGACTATTGAATTAAAATGGGATTTATTGGAAAGAATTAAACGCAACTCTGAAGATTGGGACCTCGACGAAGGTAAGGAGTCAGGTATAACACCTAAGTTTGATTGTGTTAAATCTTTTATGGATACCGATGTTTTCCGTGAATTTAGCACTAAATATGGACTTGACTCTGAGATAGTAGCTTCTTTCTGTAAATCCTTTGCTACTCATGTTGATCTCCCTAAGGATAAGTGGTTTAAATATAATCCTCCCACTAAAGTAAAAGTAATTGCACCCGTTAAAGTTGAAGAAAATACTATCACTTATAATGATCCTATTGTTCGTACTGCTTATGTTGAGAAACCACCTTTCCTTGTTAGAATAAAGGATCATGCTAAAGCTTCAACTGTGGTCAACAAAAGTAATATTAGGACACCCCTGATCAAATTAAAGTTGAACCTAATATTGCTATGGTTAAAGATCTCTTGGCTGATAATATTGATGGGCATGTTATTTACTTCTGTGATGAAACTGCTAGAATTTCTAGACCCGATACTAAAAATAAAAATAGACGTGTGGTAGGCATGCCTGTTATCTCTGTCAAAATAGGAGATCATTGTTATCATGGCTTGTGTGATATGGGTGCTAGTGCAAGTGCAATACCTCATTCTTTATATCAAGAAATTATGCATGATATTGCACCCGCTGAGTTAGAAGATATTGATGTTACAATTAAGCTTGCCAATGGAGATACTATTTCACCGATTGGGATTGTTAGAGATATTGAAGTCTTGTGTGGGAAAGTTAAATATCCTGCTGATTTTCTTGTTCTTGGTTCCTCACAAGATAGCTTTTGTCCAATTATATTTCGTAGACCCTTCTTGAATACTGTGAATGCTAGGATCGATTGCGAAAAGGATGTTGTTACTATTGGTTTAGGGGATATGTCTCATGAGTTTAATTTTGCTAAATTTCATAGACAACCCCGTGATGAGGAATTGCCTAGTAAGGATGAAATTATTGGTCTTGCTTCTATTGTCATGCCTCCTAATGATCCTTTAGAACAATATTTGCTTGACCATGAAAATGATATGTTTATGAATGAAAGAAGGGAAATAGATGAAGTATTCTTTAAACAGGGACCTATTTTGAAACACAACTTGCCTGTTGAAATCCTAGGGGATCCTCCTCCACCCAAGGGTGATCCCGTGTTTGAGCTTAAACCATTACCTGATACTCTTAAATATGCTTATCTTGATGAAAAGAAGATATATCCTGTTATTATTAGTGCTAATCTTTCAGAGAAGGAGGAATAGAAATTATTGAAAACTCCGAAGAAGCACTGTGCTGCTATTGGATATACTCTTGATGATCTTAAGGGCATTAGTCCCACTCTATGTCAACACAAAATAAATTTGGAGAAAGACGCCAAACCAGTGATTGATCACCAACGACGGCTAAATCCTAAGATGAAAGAAGTGGTAAGAAAGGAAATATTAAAGCTCCTTGAGGCAGGTATAATTTATCCCATTGCTGATAGTCGATTGGGTAAGTCATGTCCATTGTGTCCCTAAGAAGGGAGGTATTACCGTCGTTCCTAATGATAAAGATGAATTGATCCATAAAAGAATTATTACAGGTTATAGGATGGTAATTGATTTCCACAAATTAAATAAAGCTACTAAAAAGATCATTACCCTTTGCCTTTTATTGATCAAATGCTAGAAAGATTATCCAAACATATACATTTTTGCTTTCTAGATGGTTACTCTGGTTTCTCTCAAATACCTGTGTCAGCTGAGGATCAAGAAAAGACCACTTTTACTTTCCCTTTCGGTACTTTTGCTTATAGACGTATGCCTTTTCGTTTATGTAATGCACCTGCTACCTTTCAAAGATGCATGATGGCTATATTCTCTGACTTTTGTGAAAAGATTTGTGAGGTTTTTATAGATGATTTCTTCGTTTATGGATCCTCTTTTGATGATTGCTTGAGCAACCTTGATCGAGTTTTGCAGAGATGTGAAGAAACTAATCTTGTCTCAAATTGGGAGAAATGCCACTTTATGGTTAATGAAGGCATTGTCTTGGGGCATAAAATTTCTGAAAGAGGTATTGAAGTTGATAAAGCTAAAGTTGATGCTATTGAAAAGATGTCGTGTCCTAAGGACATCAAAGGTATAAGAAGTTTCCTTGGTCATGCCGGTTCTTATAGGAGGTTCATTAAGGACTTCTCAAAAATTTCTCGGCCTCTGACTAATCTATTACAAAAAGATATACCATTTGTCTTTGATGATGATTGTGTAGAAGCATTTGAAATACTTAAGAAAGCATTGATCTCTGCACCTATTGTTCAGCCACCTGATTGGAATCTACCCTTTGAAATTATGTGTGATGCTAGTGATTATGTTGTAGGTGTTGTTCTAGGGCAAAGAGTTGATAAGAAATTAAATGTTATCCATTATGATAGTAAGACTCTAGACAATGCTCAAAGAAATTATGCTACTACTGAAAAAGAACTGTTAGCAGTTGTATTTTCTTGTGACAAGTTCAGACCTTATATTGTTGATTCTAAAGTAACGATTCACACTGATCATGCTGCTATTAAATATCTTATGGAAAAGAAAGATGCTAAACCTAGACTCATTAGATGGGTTCTCTTGCTACAAGAATTTGATTTTCATATTGTTGATAGAAAGGAGTCGAGAACCCGTTGCAGAACAACTTGTCTAGGTTAGAGAATGTTCTTGATGACCCACTACCTATTGATGATAGCTTTCACGATGAACAATTAGCTGTCATAAATGCTTCTCATCTTGCTCCATGGTATGCTGATTATGCTAATTATATTGTTGCTAAATTTATACCACCTAGTTTCACATACCAAAGAAAAGAAAAAGTTTTTCTATGATTTGAGACATTACTTCTGGGATGACCCACATCTTTATAAAGAAGGAGTAGATGGTGTTATTAGGCGTTGTATACCTGAGCATGAACAGGAATAGATCCTACGCAAGTGTCACTCCGAGGCTTATGGAGGGCACCACGCTGGAGATAGAACTGCACATAAGGTATTGCAATTCGGTTTTATTGGCCTACTCTCTTCAAGGATGCCCGTAAGTTTGTATTATCTTGTGATGAATGTCAAAGAATTGGTAATATCAGTAAACGTTAATAAATGCCTATGAATTATTCACTTGTTATTGAACCATTTGATGTCTGGGGCTTTGATTATATGGGACCGTTTCCTTCCTCTAATGGGTATACACATATTTTAGTTGTTGTTGATTACGTTACTAAGTGGGTAGAAGCTATTCCAACTAGTAGTGCTGATCATAACACATCTATTAAGATGCTTAAAGAAGTTATTTTTCCGAGGTTTGGAGTCCCTAGATATCTAATGACTGATGGTGGTTCACATTTTATACATGGTGCTTTTCGCAAAATGCTTGCTAAGTATGACGTTAATCATAGAATTGCATCTCCTTATCACCCACAGACTAGTGGTCAAGTAGAATTGAGCAATAGAGAGCTTAAATTAATTTTGCAAAAGAATGTTAATAGATCTAGAAAGAATTGGTCCAAGAAACTTGATGATGCATTATGGGCCTATAGAACTGCATATAAAAATCCTATGGGTATGTCTCCATATAAAATGGTTTATGGAAAAGCATGTCACTTACCTCTCGAACTAGAACATAAGGCATATTGGGCTATTAAAGAGCTCAATTATGATTTAAAACTTGCCGGTGAGAAGAGGCTATTTGATATTAGTTCACTAGATGAATGGAGAACCCAAGCCTATGAGAATGCCAAACTGTTTAAAGAAAAAGTTAAAATATGGCATGACAAAAGGATACAAAAGTGTGAGTTCAATGTAGGTGATTATGTGTTGCTATTCAACTCTCATTTAAGATTTTTTGCAGGAAAACTTATGTCTAAATGGGAAGGTCCTTACGTTATCGAGGAGGTATATCGTTCCGGTGCCATAAAAATCAACAACTTTGAAGCCACAAACCCGAAGGTGGTAAATGGTCAAAGAATCAAACATTATATCTCAGGTAATCCTATAAATGTTGAAACCAATGTTATAGAAACCGTAACCCCGGAGGAATACATAAGGGACACTTTCCATAATGTTTCAGACCCCGAAAAGGAATAGGTACGTGGTACGGTAAGTAAACCGACTCCAAAACAGTTCTAATGGCAATTTTTCTCCATTTTGGAATATTTAAGAAAATAGGAAAATAAGAAGTAGTCCGGGAAGGACACGAGGCTTCCACGAGGGTGGAGGGCGCGCCCTACCCCCTGGGCGCCCCCCTGCCTCGTGGGCACCTCGTGTGCTCTCCAAACTCCGTTTTCTTGTACGATACTTCTTTTGGTTGGTAAAAATTCATTATATTATCTCCCGAAGGTTTTGACCACCGTATCATGCAATTATCCTCTGTTTTTGTTTCGAAATTTGTTTACGTATGGCAGATTTGGAGCAAGATGTCATCTCAGGATTCCGACGGAGAGAGCTATGTCTCACACCTCATTGCTGACCCAAATACCTATGGGGATCTATCGCCTTGTGGTCGAACTACGGATGAGGAGGAGGATGCTCATTTGATGAGGATCAATGATTCAAGTTCAGAGGAGGAGGATGTCCCTCTACCTCAACCTGGGGATATGCACGTGAAGTTCAAGAAATCTAGTCTTCCTAAGAGGGCTAAACTATCTAACAACCTATCTATTCCTTCTCGTTTTCGGCAGAAGAGCAAAGGAGATTTATGTGACAATATATTGAAGCTGGAATCTGAGATCGATGATTTACAGGAGGAAATTGCTCTTCTCAACTACAATATGAAAAAGCTGAAGGCACAATTGTCATCATCACCACCACCTTCATCACCCCCGAAGAAGGAGACATAATCACATTGGTATGGGCACTCCCCTTGCCAACTTCCAAGCTTGGGGGAGGTGCCCCGGTATCGTATCACCATCACACTCCTATCTTTACCGTTTTTCTTAGTTCGATCCTTTTGGTAGTATCTTGATCTAGTAGAATAAAGTTTTAGTATGATTTAGTTTTGAGCTTTGCCTTATGATCCTTCTATGTAATCGAGTCCGTGAGCCATATAATAAAGTTTAGTGTTGAGTCAAGGGCATGATTATCTTGCTATGATCTTGAGTGAATAAAAGAAAGAGAAAGAACAAAAATAAATAAAGAGATCATACTGATCTTATGGAGAGTAATGACTTCACATATAAAGAGTATGATGATTTAAAGTTGTTGAGAGTTGACAAGCATATTTTTGGTCATCGTTGCAATTAATAGGAAGTAATAAAGAAAGAGAGGTTTTCACATATAAATATACTATCTTGGACATCTTTTATGATTGTGAGCACTCATTAAAATATGACATGCTAAAGAGTTGATGTTGGACAAGGAAGACAACGTAATGGGTTATGTTTTCTTATATCTGAAATAAAGTATATTGTCATGGATCATCCAACATGTTGAGCTTGCCTTTCCCCCTCATGCTAGCCAATTCTTTGCACCAAGTAGAGATACTACTTGTGCTTCCAAATACCCTTAAAACCAGTTTTGCCATGAGAGTCCACCATACCTACCTATGGATTGAGTAAGATCCTTCAAGTAAGTTGTCATCGTTGCACGCAATAAAAATTGCTCTCTAAAATATGTATGATTTATTAGTGTGGAGAAAATAAGCTTTATATGATCTTGTGATGTGGAAGAAATAAAAGCGACGGACTGCATAATAAAGGTACATATCACAAGTGGCAATATAAAGTGACGCTCTTTCGCATTAAGATTTTGTGCATCCAACCATAAAAGCACATGGCAACCTCTGCTTCCCTCTGCGAAGGGCATATCTTTTACCTTTATTTTCTACCCTTATGCAAAGAGTCATGGTGATCTTCACCTTTCCTTTTTACATTTTATCCTTTGGCAAGCACATTGTGTTGGAAAGATCCTTATATATATATATATCCAATTGGATGTAAGTTAGCATGCGCTATTATTGTTGACATTACCCTTGAGGTAAAATGTTGGGAGGCGAAACTATAAGCCCCTATCTTTCTCTGTGTCCGATTAAAACTCCATACCCATAAGTATTGCGTGAGTGTTAGCAATTGTGAAATACTAAATGATAGTTGTGTATGTGGACTTGCTGAAAAGCTCTTACATATACTCTTTCTGATGTTATGATAAATTGCAATTGCTTCAATGACTGAGATCATAGTTTGTTAGTTTTTCAATGAAGTTTCTGATTCATAATTTACATTGTGAATAGATTGTTACATTAGCATAAGAAATCATATGACAATATTGGTATATGTTGCTGTTATAAGAATGATCATGATGCCTTCATGTCTGTATTTTATTTTATCAACACCTCTATCTCTAAACATGTGGACATATTTATCGTTATTGGCTTTCGCTTGAGGACAAGCGAGGTCTAAGCTTGGGGGAGTTGAAACGTCCATTTTGCATCATGATTTTATATCGATATTTATTGCATTATGGGATGTTATTACACATTATGTCACAATCCTTATGCCTATTCTCTCTTATTTTACAAGGTTTACATGAAGAGGGAGAATGCCGGCAGCTGGAATTCTGGGCTGGAAAAGGAGCAAATATTAGAGACCTATTCTGCACAACTCCAAAAGTCCTAAAACTTTACGGAAGTCATTTTCAGAATTAATAAAAAATACTGAGCGAAGAAAATACCAGAGGGGGGCCACACCCTGGCCACGAGGGTGGGGGTGCGCCCTACCCCCCTGGGCGCGCCCCCTGCCTCGTGGGCCCCCTAGCAGGCCTCCGGTGCCCATCTTTGGCTATATGGTGTCTTCTACCCTGGAAAAAAATCACAAGCAAGCTTTCGGGACGAAACACCACCGCCACGAGGCGGAACCTTGGCGGAACCAATCTAGGGCTCCGGCAGAGCTGTTCTGCTGGGGAAACATCCCTCCAGGAGGGGGAAATCATCGCCATCATCATCACCAACGATCCTCTCGTCGGGAGGGGGTCAATCTCCATCAACATCTTCACCAGCACCATCTCATCTAAAACCCTAGTTCATCTCTTGTATCCAATCTTTGTCCCAAAACCTCATATTGGTACCTGTGGGTTGCTAGTAGTGTTGATTACTCCTTGTAGTTGATGCTAGTTGGTTTATTTGGTGGAAGATCATATGTTCAGATCCTTTATGCATATTAATACCCCTCTGATTATGAACATGAATAGGATTTGTGAGTAGTTATGTTTGTTCCTGAGGACATGGGAGAAGTCTTTCTATAAGTAGTCATGTGACTTTGGTATTAGATTCGATATTTTGATGAGATGTATGTTGTCTTTCCTCTAGTGGTGTTATGTGAGCGTCGACTACATGACACTTCACCATTGTTTGAGCCTAGAGGAAGGCATTGGGAAGTAATAAGTAGATGATGGGTTGCTAGAGTGATGAGCTTAAACCCTAGTTTATGTGTTGCTTCGTAAGGGGCTGATTTGGATCCATATGTTTCATGCTATGGTTAGGTTTCTTTGTCGGTGTCAAAACCGGCAGATCTTTGGTAGGGGGTCCCGAACTGTGCGTCTAGGCGGATGGTAACAGGAGACAAGGGACACGATGTTTTTACCCAGGTTCGGGCCCTCTCGATGGAGGTAATACCCTACTCCTGCTTGATTAATATTCATGATATGGGTAGTACAAGAGTAGATCTACCACGTGATCGTAGAGGCTAAACCCTAGAAGCTAGCCTATGGTATGATTGTTGTTAGATCCTCTGGACTTAAACCCTTCGGTTTATATAGACACCGGAATAGGGTTAGGGTTACCGAGTCGGATTTACAATGGTAGGAGATCTACATATCCGTATCGCCAAGCTTGCCTTCCACGCCAAGGAAAGTCCTATCCGGACACGGGACGAAGTCTTCAATCTTGTATCTTCATAGTCCAGGAGTCCGACCAAAGATGATAGTTCGGCTATCGGGACACCCCCTAGTCCAGGACTCCCTCAGTAGCCCCTGAACCAGGCTTCAATGACGACGAGTCCGGCGCGCATATTGTCTTCGGCATTGCAAGGCGGGTTCCTCCTCCGAATACTTCACAAAAGATTTTGAACACAAGGATAGTGTTCGGCTCTGCAAAACAAGTTCCACGTACCACCGTAGAGAGAATAATTTCTGCGGAAGGCCGGATACTTGTCCAGCGACATCGCGCACCGGCTACCCGACGAGGGGCAGCTCATTCCCACCCCCAGGCCCCATGAGAGGGTGGTGTTCCTCACCCACTTCCTCCGCGGACTAGGTTTTCCACTTCACCCATTTGTCCGAGGGCTCATGTTCTACTATGGCCTGGATTTCCACGATCTGGCCCCGAACTTCATCCTCAACATCTCGGCGTTTATCGTCGTGTGCGAGGCCTTCCTCTGCATCCAGCCCCACTTGACTTATGGTGAAGACCTTCAATGTCAAGCCAAAGGTAGTGGGCGGCCACCAAGCCGAGTGCGGAGGTGCCATGGTTGGCAAGATGGCCAAAGTCCTATGGCTCGAGGGCTCCTTTGTGGAGACCATAAAGGGGTGGCAATCGGGTGGTTCTACATCACCGAGCAGCGCGACTCTCAATGGGCGGCCCCGAATTCGATCTGGCTCCCCACACGGCTCACGTCATGGAAAGAGGCAGAGGCTGACATCGGGTGATTCGAAAGAGCTGTCCGGACTCCAAACCTGCGTCCGGAACCTGGTGGACAAGAATCTCAAGCTTGTCAATGTAATCCAGGTGATGCTCATCCGCCGGATTCTCCCATGCTAGCAACGGGCCTTCAAATTGTGGGAGTTCGATCCGGCACAGCAGCAAACTCTGAAAAGGCTCTTCGACACTACGTACGAAGATGCCTGGAAGGTGCTGTTCAAGGGCGCCGAGGCTCCCACATCCGCTACCGAAGATCGCGAATTCAGATTGCATCGTCAAGCCAACGAGGTAAGTTATTTTACCCTTTATGGGACTCTTTTTTCATAGTTTGACTCTATGCGGGATCTAAAAACTCCCTAACCTTTGACAGATCGGTTGAAGACGCCCCGGACAGATTAACCGTCCGGCCCCTTGCCGAAAAACCCAGCGGACGCCCAATTAGACGGGCTGCTGGCTCCGGCACCTCACGTGGTCTTTGGAGAAGAAGGCCAAGAAGGAGGCCACGGGACTCGAAGGAGCGCCCGACGCCAGGTGTTGTCGGACTCATCGTCCGGCGACTCTGGCGGAATCCTCCCCGAGGAAGAGGAGGAGGAAAAAGCTTCTCCCAGTGAAGGAGAGAAGAAAGGAAGGCCGCCCCGACCGGGAGGCCGGAGGGTCCAAGAAAGGAAGGACCCTTCCTCCGGACTTCTCCACCAACGCCGACAACGACGAGGAGGAGTGGCCAACAAGGGCCAAGCCCCTGGCGAGATCGTAAGTGTCCGGACTCCTTAATAGCTCATGACTTTTTATTTGTCGCATAGTGTCTTCTAACGCCGAATATAACCATGTAGCCTGCCCGAGGGCAGGCTCGCCGCCGTCGGCGGCTCCACTGATTCGTCGGATGTGAATAGCGCTTCACTTCCGACCGCCTCCTATCCTCGTGGCCTTGAGCGACACCGGTGGAGTCCCAAAAGGCCCAGCCGGAGGAGGTGGTCTGGAGGCACCGCAAGGCGACCTTCCGGACTCCGGCGCAAAGGCGAAACCCGGAGGGCTCTAAGTCCGGCCTGTGCTTGGGACTCCGTCTGAACCTTGGTGGTTCCAAAGTCCGGCAAGCGGACCCTTCGTGAGAAGGGTAAGACTGGGACGCCGGTGACCTCCGTCCATCCAGAGGCACCGGATAGCTTGCTGTAGGCGCTTAACGGCGCCTCCATCGACGAGGAGCACCACACTGTTATGAGTGTGGTGATCCAGAAAGTTCAGTCCGCCAAGAGCGGTGGTGAGCACAAGCCTGTACCAGCCTTCTAACAAGCTTTGAGGTAAGTTTAGAATATGTAAAAATATTACCGCATAGGCAGTAGCCCACGATGCTTAGTTCAAAGTGTTAGGAAAGAAAAGCCGGATGAGGATCTAAAAAGATATCTGTGAGAGTCTAACATAAGTATGTCAATATGGGAATGCAGGCTCTGTTGTTGACCTCTGCCCTTGCATTGCGGAGGTCAATGCATTGAAGCAGAGCCTCGGCGGTCCGAGAACGAGCTCGGCCTTGCCAAGAAGCAGCTCGAGGACAAGGAAGGTAAGTAATACCTTATTAAAGTAATTCCTTATAGAAAGGATTTGGTTGCAAAAATGACAGGACTAACGTGGGTATTGTAGGGGCCACTAACGAGGTGGCGACCCTGAAGGAAGCGGTGTCCACGGCCGAAAGCAAAGCGGCCGCGGAATGCGCCGAGCGAGAGAAGCAGGAGGCGCGGGTGGCGGAGGTGCGGCAAGAGATCCAGGCTCTCATGGAAAAACATGAGAGTTTGGAGCGTGATTCGAGGACTCGAGAGTCCGAGCTCGCCCCGGCTCTTGAGAGCGCCAAAGCCGCTAAGGCCGAAGCCCAAAAAGCCCTCCAGGAAATTGAATCATTAAAGAAGATAGCGACGGGTAAGGCATTCTTTATGCAAAGCAAGCATGTGAAAGTGGATTATCTGTTACTTACCCGAATCCGGAACTCACCAGGAGCATTCGCAGATCTGCCCCGTGGTGTATACGATCTTGCCGCGTTCTACCGCGCGCCAAGGAGGGAGCTCGACGGAGAAGGTGTTACTGGTCTCGGTATCGAGGCCGAACATCCGGTTTCCACTGACGACCGGTGAAAGCTGGTCGAGCTCCACAAGGTCGCCGAACAGGCCATGAAGGGCCTTATAATTCGGATGTGGCCATTGGAAGCCATGCACAGGAGCTACTTCGGCTAGTGCGGCGGCTGGTGGGCCTTTGTCCATGGATTGAAGTCATCAAGCGCTCCGTCTGCATTGAAGGTGCCCGTCGGGCCCTTGCCCGTGCTAAAGTGCATTGGGGCAAGGTGGATGCTGAGAAGCTTGTGATGGACAGGCCACCGAAGGGCAAGGAGCATCGCAAGCCCGAAATGTACTATGAGGGCATCCTGAAGGGTGCCCGCCTTATAGCGGGTGAATGCTCCAAAGATGTAATTTTTTAATAGACTCGCATTTGTTATCCTGTACGCTGAAAACTTGTTCATATGTGCTAAGCAACGCTTGTGAATTTAAAATATTACCTTCTGTGTGGCCGTTTATCAAATTTGAGAGATGGCAAGTCGTTGGCTTCAGCCCCCATGCCGCGAGTCTTTGGGGTGTTCGAATAAACTTGAGCGCTCTTGTTCCCATTCTTGGGTCCGTCGAGGGAGGCGCTCAGCATAGCGAACAAGGCAACCAGACTTATAGTGCTTGAACACTCTCACTTAGCCATAGAATTCTATAATTTTAAATTTCGGCGAAGCCCCTAGAATTCGGAAGACCGAGTTCGGGGTGCTATCCACGCCTTGACCGGACAATGTCGACTCCTCGCTCTAAGCGGCATAAGTCTTTAGGGACCCGAAAAAACCTCTCGAACAGCGACCGGCTCTCGCCCCATCATGACGGTCAGTTTTAGCTTTCTCCACTGAGGTGCTCAACCCAGCTCAACCGGGCACAATCGCGGTGGTTCTCCCGGTGCTACCTTAGCCGATATAACGGGCGTAAGGTACCAAAACATGGGAGCCGGGCAAACCCAACTATTGACCCAAGACATGATTGAAGCCGATGCATATAATGCTATAAGTTCGGGGTGCCGCACTTGTGAAAGTGTTCGGGCTTATCACACCATATTTTTGGGGTACTTAAGCCCCTGGTGTATTGGTCGTACCAAAGTGTACGGGTGCAACATGTCATGAATGAACATATATATAGAAAAAAAGGAGTGCAATAATAGGCAAAAGCTATGTATTGTTTATTCAAAATGGGACTGCAATGAAAGCAGAACGATACAAATAGTGCGATAAGCAAGGGATGGGACTATTTAACATGTCCCCCTCCAGGAGTAAGTTGCAGGATGGTATGTAAAACAGGTATAATGCTCGTAGTAGAGACCACCTGGACACTCGACGTAGCTTTCCGCTTCCCTGGCTGTTGCATCGTGAGTTCGGCAATTCTAGTGCCGGACGGGGCTTCTGGAAAACGGAGTCCTGAAAGTAAGAGAAAAGAAGAAAAGAGAATGACACAATCGGGAGCCCCTGGTGCAGTTGAGCCGTATTCTGGGCGTGTCGTGGTCGTGCCCCTCCCGTTATGCCCATGGTATCTCCAGAGCGTAGTTATGTACGCGTAGTACTTGCTTCGCAGTTTCGCGAGGGCTGGGGTTGGGGCCGGATTGCTACGCGTGCTCGGATCATGCCAGGCGGTCTTGTTGTAGGTTACTCCGGGCGCGCTTGATGGTGGCCAGGCGTTTAATAGCCGGACTCGAGAATTGCTGTGAGAGGCTGCTTTGCACCTCCGCCGCGAGGGCCGCCGTGTGCTCCTTCGTTCGGAGAGAGCGTTCGGTGTTTCCATTGATCGTGATTACTCCTCGAGGGCCTGGCATCTTGAGCTTGAGGTATGCATAGTGCGGAACCGCATTGAACTTTGCAAATGCGGTTCATCCAAGCAGTGCGTGATAGCCGCCGCGGAACGGGAGTATGTCGAAGATTAACTCTTTGCTTCGGAAGTTATCCGGGGATCCGAAGACCACTTCGAGTGTAACTGAGCCTGTACAATTGGCCTCTACACCTGGTATGACACCTTTAAAGGTCCTCTTTGTGGGTTTAATCCTTGAGGGGTCTATGCCCATTTTGCGCACTGTATCCTGATAAAGCAGGTTCAGGCTGCTACCGCCGTCCATTAGGACTCTAGTGAGGTGAAATCCGTCGATGATTGGGTCAAGAACCAATGCGGCGAATCTGCCGTGGCGGATGCTAGTGGGGTGGTCCCTTCGATCAAAGGTGATCGGGCAGGAGGACCATGGGTTGAACTTGGGCGACGGCTCCATCGCATATACGTCCCTTAGTGCACGCTTCGCTCCCTTTTGGGTATGTGGGTTGCGTATTTCATGTTCATCGTCCGCACTTGTGGGGGAAGCCCTTCATCCTCTATTGTTCGTGATCGGGGCTCCTCCTCGTCATTGCTATGCAGCCCCTTGTCATTGAGTTCGGCATTTAACTTGCTGCCTGTTTGAAGACCCAACAATCCCTGTTGGTGTGGTTGGCTGGTTTTTTGAAGTGCCATGTATTTGGCATGAGCGATCGAGTATTCGGTCCAGATTAGACGGGCCTGAGTATTTCTTTTGAGCGGCTTTTCCGCTGACGGGTTTAGAGCCTCTGAATCCGGCATTGATCGCCATATCTTGACATTATAAATGGTTGTCTGCGGCGCTTGTGCTTGTTGCGACGCCGACCTACCATTGCTGTCCTCGGTATCCGAACTACCGAGTTTTTGGTCAAGTTGTTACTACGAGCTAGCCAGCTGTCCTCTCCAGCATAAAAGCGGGTCATGAGCGTTGTGAGGGCTGCCATGAATTTCGGCTTTTCCTGTCCTAGGTGCCGGCAAGCCACTCGTCGCGGATGTTATGTTTGAAGGCTGCAAGGGCCTCTGCATCCGGTCAGTCAACGATTTGATTTTTCTTGGTTAGGAACCGTGTCCAGAATTGTCTGGCCGATTCTTCTGGCTGCTGAATTACGTGGCTGAGGTCATCGGCGTCTGGTGGTCGCCGCGTATCTGCCCTGGAAGTTATCAAGGAATGCGGCTTCCAGGTCCTCCCAACAACCAATTGATTCTGCTGGCAAGCTGTTAAGCCAATGCCGAGCTGGTCCTTTAAGCTTGAGTGGGAGGTATTTGATGGCGTGTAGATCATCGCCGTGGGCCATGTGGATATGGAGGAGGTAGTCCTCGATCCAAACCGCGGGATCTGTTGTGCCATCGTATGATTCGATGTTTACGGGTTTGAAACCCTCGGGGATTTGATGATCCATCACTTCATCTGTGAAGCATAGTGGGTGTGCGGCGCCTCTGTATTGAGCTATATCACGACGCAACTCAAATGAGCTTTTTCAACTGCGTTAGGCCCGGCCAGAATTTCTGTATCCGGGGCGCCCACGCGATCCGTAGATCGATCTTGTTTGCCTTTCCTTGTCCTCCAATATGTCTCGCAGGTCTGGCGCGTTTCCCCGTGCCTTCGTACTTTTCGAGCGACGCCGGAGTGCGGCTTGAATGGAGGGTCTAGAGGCCTCTCTGTCGCGACCACGGGTGGCGGTCGGCCGCATCATCTTGTTGGTGATGTAGGTTTGGGTGCTTTGCTTCCTCTAATTGGGGTAGCAGCCTGCGTTTCAGGTATCTCTTGGAGGGGTGTTCGAGTTCGTACTCTTGGTACGCAAGGACTTGATCCATCATCGACTAGCAAGTCTTGGTCAGCTCTAAGCTGCTGCTCTTTTTTCTTTTGGCTGCTTGCCATGGCCATAAGCCTGCGTTTGAAACGCTCCTATTCGGCGGGATCCTCAGGCATGAAAAATTCGTCGTCGTCGAGGCCTGCCTCATCTTCGGAAGGAGGCATATAATTATCGTCCTCCACCTTCCTGCCTGCCGCTCTATCATGAGGGCTGGCTTCTCCCTCCTCCTGTGCTTAATCCTGCTGGAGGGTTGTCTTGACATTGTCCGGGTGTTATTATCTCCGTGCGGAATCACCGTTTCTTTGTGGCGAGATTTAGAGCGGCGCCGGCCGACACCGGCGCTTGGGCTGTTTCTTGGAGGGTCATCCTCCATTGTTCCATCGCCGTTCCCATCTTTTGGGATGTCCACCATGTATATGTCGTATGACGAGGTGGCCTTCCGGTGCCCTATAGGCGCTGGTTCTTGGTCGTCTCGACGTAAATCGTCGTCCATACCGTCGATGTCTTCGGAGTCGAAGTCGAGCATGTCGGTTAAATCATCGACAGTGGCTACAAAGTGGGTGGTGGGTGGGCGTTGAATTTCTACGTCGTCTGCATCCCAACCTTCCTGGCCGTAGTCCGGGCAGGGCTCTCCTGATATAGAGAGAGACTTTTGTGAATTCAGGATGTCGCCAAAGGGCGAGTCTTTGAAAGATGTCATGACGATGAACTCCATGACCGGCGCCCAATCGGATTCGATTGGCCGGGGTGCGGAGGGTTCGGAGTCTGGAGGGGAGTCCGGCACCTTGGAGTCATGGTCTTCGCAAAGGACAGGGATGGAGTTCGGCTCAATCACCGTAGAGATTGTAGCCCCCGAGGTGGTGTCCAACCACTCGTCCTCGATCGGGGGAGTCGGCTCCGAGCTAAGGGTCGGAGCGGGCGCTGGTGCGGCCTCAAGGCCTTTGTTGGCGAGCTAGATCATGCCCATCGAGACAAGTCTTGGCGCGCTTGGCTGTGGCTCGAATCCGTCGAAGATCAAGTCTCCGCGGATGTCGGTGTGTAGTTCAAACTCCCAAATCGACACGATGGCGGGCGTAGCTTTCGATCTGCTTCCAGATGGCCAAGTGAGTTGGCTCACGGTGCAAAGCCGCCGAACACGAAGATCTGCAGGAGAAAAGTCTCACCACAGACGCGTCGTTGTTGATGATCGAAGGAGCCATCGGGCCTAAGGATGACGACACGGAGGAACTCTTAATGAAAGCACCAATGTCGGTGTCAAAACCGGCGGATCTCGGGTAGGGGTCCCGAGCTGTGCGTCTAGGCGGATGGTAACAGGAGACAAGGGACACGATGTTTTTACCCAGGTTCGGGCCCTCTCGATGGAGGTAAAACCCTACTCCTGCTTGATTAATATTGATGATATGGGTAGTACAAGAGTAGATCTACCACGAGACCAAAGAGGCTAAACCCTAGAAGCTAGCCTATTGTATGATTGTTGTTCGTCCTACGGACTAAAACCCTCCGGTTTATATAGACACCAGATAAGGTTAGGGTTACACAGAGTCGGTTACAATGGTAGGAGATCTACATATCCGTATCGCCAAGCTTGCCTTCCACGCCAAGGAAAGTCCCATCCGGACACGGGGCGAAGTCTTCAATCTTGTATCTTCATAGTCCAGGAGTCCGGCCAACGGTGATAGTTCGGCTATCCGGACACCCCCTAATCCAGGACTCCCTCAAGCACGTCGCCCAAAGGTGAATGCTGGAAAATGTCTGCGGCGCTAAATTCGAAAATCGATAACCGATCCAGCTCGGTGTCCATAGACGTATCTGGTCCGGAATGTATAGCTAGAGACGAGTCTGGAGTTCCATTGACACAAACATTGTAGGATGTGGAGTCCGCGGATCTAACGCCGCGGACCTTGTGGCCTCGGAGGGCACGATCTTCTTCGGTTCTAAAGGCCGTTGCAGCAACAGGATCCATCTCCTGGATGTGATCCGATGACAGATTTAAGTCATGTTCATTGGAGAGAGGGGGAGCGATCACCGCGGTCTCAAATCCATCGAAGATCAAGTCTCCACGGGTATCCGTGACGTAGTTCAGGCTTCCGAATCTGACCTGGTGGCCAGGGACGTAGCTATCGATTTGCTCCCGACGGCCAAGCGAGTTGGCCCGTAGTACGAAGCCGCCAAACACAAAGATCTGTCCGGGAAGAAAGGTTTCTCCCTGGACAACATCATTACTGACGATCGAAGGGGCCATCGAATCCTCTGCCGACGGCATAGTGGAACTCTCAATGAAAGCACCAATGTCGGTGTCAAAACCGGCGGATCTCGGGGGGGTCCCGAACTGTGCGTCTAGGATCGATGGTAACAGGAGACAGGGGACACTTTGTTTACCCAGGTTCGGGCCCTCTCTATGGAGGTAATACCCTACTTCCTGCTTGATTGATCTTGATGAATATGAGTATTACAAGAGTTGATCTACCACGAGATCGTAATGGCTAAACCCTAGAAGTCTAGCCTATGTGAATATGGTAATGAGTATCTCTCTATCCGGACTATGCTCTCCGGTTTATATAGACACCGGAGAGATCTAGGGTTACATGGGGTCAGTTACATCAGAGGGAATCTTCATAGTCGGTCGCCTAGCTTGCCTTCCACGCCAAGGAGAGTCCAATCCGGACACGGGTATAATCTTCGGCCTTCATGTCTTCACAGCCCATCAGTCCGGCCCAAGGAATAACAGGCCGGACGCCCGAGGACCCCTTAATCGAGGACTCCCTCAGCCTCCACCTGCGACTGTTCATCCACGTGCTCCTGTTCATCCAGCCTCCACCGCACGCTCCTCCACCCTCTACTGTTCAACCATCCCTCTCCATGGGGTCCTGTTCAACCACCCCTCCACGGGCTACTGTTCATCCAGCCCTCCACCGGCTACTGTTCAACCAGCCCTCCACCGGCTACTGTTCAACCAGCCCTCCACCGGCTACTGTTCAACCAGCCCTCCACGGGATCCTGTTCATCCAGCCCTCCGCGGGGTCCTGTTCATCCACCGGCTCGATCGATCGGGGGTACTGTTCATCCAGCGGTAACGACGTCTACTATCACGGGGTCCTGTTCATCCAACCCCCCACCGGGAACTGTTCATCCAAACCCCTCAACAACGCTCAATGTTCATCCAGGGAAGGAGGCAGCAGTGTTCGATCGGCTTCAGTTAGCAGCAGTAGTGAAGGAATCACTCGGGTTTAGTTAATAGCAAGGGGACGATCGATCACTCTGGTTCAGTAACGCGTAGCCTGCAGTGCAATCGCTCTGGTTTAGTTAGAGCCCAACGCCTCGCTCGGGTTCAGTTAGAGCCCAACGCCTCGCACACACGCGCGTACGTACGAGAGAAACGCACATCGCTCGGCCCCCGATCGACCACCCATCGTAACCGAGAACTCCCCGATATTTTCCTCGCCCTCGCTTCTACCACGGTTTTGTCCGTCATGGACGGCCCAAAGAATGTCATGCAGCTGCGACTCCGGCCCGCCCAGGACGAAAAGCCCATTTTCTGTCATGATTTTTTGTCATAGAAGTAGTAACCCACCACATCTATGATGATACCAGGTTTTGTCACAATTATTGTCATAGAAGTGTCATAAGTATGACAGAGAAAATTTTCTTTCGGCCCAAAATGTCACGGATATGTCTTTTTTTTGTAGTGTTGGCACCGGGCTATAAAAACTACCCACTCGAAAATTACTTCACAGTTCCTCTCCTCATCACCCACAAAGCTGGTTTTCTCTGTCAAGTCGTTCCGCCATGACCGGTAGGAGGAGTTTAGGGTGGACATATAACCAGGCAGCAAAGACCAAGGTCGCGGAAGCACTAGAGAGGTCCCACCGCGAAGCCGCAGCAGAGATGTCCCGGCGCACCGCGGAGCCCTCGAACGAGCTCTCACGGGCACGTGAGGGCTCTCACAAGCGCATTCGCAGCGTCGGCCATCGCGACGAGCCGGCGTTCCTGAAGTCCTTCGCCGGCGACGACGACATTCTTGCTGGCGTCACTACACAGCAGGAGCTGGTCGACGACTTGATGAAGCTGCTCAAGACCAGCAATGCCTCGGTTGACAAGGCGACCAGCCTCGTCGAGCAACTCATGGATGACAATGCGAACCTCCTCAAGTTGGTCGCCGAGGAGGAGGAGGCTGCCGGCTGGAAGATGCTGCATGAGCAGAGCATTGCCTAGGAAATGACGCTGAAAGCGCTCATCGAGGAACTGATGGGTGGCTTGAGGAAGCTCCAGATCAAGCGCGAGCAGGAGGTGGAGGAATCCGTGGCTGCTTTCAAGCAAAGTCGTGAGGAATTGAAGAAGGAGCTGCAGGATTTCGCCGCCCGGCGATCCATCGACGAGTAGAGACAGTAGCGATCCAAATCGTTGTCTGCAATTTCCTTCTTCTCTTGCCCCCGTGTCTTCCGGGCTTTGCCACATGTGGCATTTTAAATTATCCGGAATATGTAAGACAATTATTATGTGTGCCATTGTAAATTTGTCGTCGTATTATCCGTTGCCATTTTATTTGTGATCGTATTATCCGTTGCCCTATGTGGCAATTTAAATTAGGGCGGAATACTAGTTGAAAACACGAACAAAGCAAATGTTGCCATGGGATCACAATCAAACACCCTCCGTCCAGGTGCTTTAATTAACCCATTGATGGAGAAGTTGTGAGTGAGGCAGGCGGCGGCTGGTGCGTGGAGGTCAAAGAGCTCGCTTCCCAGTGAGCATGGACGACCTTGCTGCTCGCACGTGTCCCGTCGAGCCTGCGAGGTGGATAGGATGCACGCGTCCCGTCGAGCCTGCGCGGCAGACTACTCGCACGCGCCCCGTCGAACCTGCACGGTGGACTTCTTGCGCTCGTCCCGTCTAATCAAACAGCTGCACGCACGCCACCGAGTATGGTTGACTTTTTGTTTCAAAAAGGACTTCGTTGGCTACTAATGTGTGCGCCTCTTCTCAAACTGGACGATTTTTTACCACGGCATATATGTGCCATGTCATGAAACCATGCCAAGTTTCATGTTTTTTGGGTGACTTTTTTATTTATTGGGATTTAAAAACCGAGATTCTCATTGTTTCAGGATGACGACAAGTTTGTAATTCATTGTCATTCCTTAAACGAGACCTAAACATGCACCCAATGACACATGTACGATTTCCCACCCATTTTGCTTCACTGGAGCATGTGGTTGTAGTTCAAATTTGAATTATGGACTACATTAAATGCATAGAAAAAATAGTAATTAGTAATATATATACAATGGCCAAACGAACCCTGAACAGTTTCAAATTTCAACCCGACACTCCTGTTATTCTATGTTGCCTGTAGAAAACAAAGTTCAAGGCGAGAAGAGGCATCGATTATCGTTTCGCCCACAAGATGGGCATGTTTCCCTATCGGAACCACGAGGGTTGCGACAGGCTCCGGTTTGTAAAAGTCTTGTAATATAGCTTCGCCCAAATTGGACAATTATATATACCATGTAGTGACACCATGCCATGTTTCATGATTTCCTGGTGAGTTTTGGATTTAAAGACATTTAAAAACCAAGATTTGCAATGTTTGTGGCCAGGCCAGGACGGCGAGATGGTTTAATTCGTTCCATGGGACCTAAACATGCACCCCAAGGAAACATGTACGTTTTTTCTAGCCATTTTGGTGCACTGGATCATGTATTTGTAGTTCGTATTTGAATGATGGACATTAAATGCCTAGAAAACTCAATTAATGAATAAAAAAGGTCAAACGAACCCTGAATAATTTCAAAGTTTAGCGTGAATCTTCAGTTGTTCCGTGTCGCGTGTAGAAGAAAATACGAGGCTAGAAGAGGGAGTGATTATCGTTTGGCCCACAAGGGGACACGTTTCTCTACCGAAACCACGAGGGTTCTTGCAACAGGCACCGGTTTGTTAGAGGTTTGTAATAAAGCTTGGCCCAAATTGGCAATGTTTTTACCACGACATATATGTGCCATGACATGACACCTTGCCACCTTTGATGACTTTCTGGTGAGTTTAGGATTTATGGGGACTTAAAAACCGAGATTTGAAATGTTTGAGGAAGAGCCAGGACACCGGTACAGTTGTAATTCGTTCCCATTCCTGGCATGAGACCTAAACATGCACCCAAGGACACATGTGTAATTTTTCTAGCCATTTTGGTGAACTGGAGCATGTATTTGTAGTTCAGATTTGAATTATGGACATTAAATGCCTAGGAAACTCAATTATTGTATAAAAAGGCCAAACGAACCCTGAATAACTTTAAATTTCAGCACGGATATCCCGTGGTTCCATGTTGCCTGTGGAAGAAAATACAAGGGGAAAAAAGGCAGTGATCACGTTTCGCCCACAAGGGGAACACGTTTCCCTATCAGAACCACGAGGCTTCTTTGAGAGAAGCTCCAGTTTTTGTAAGAGGTTTGTAATAAAGCTTGGCCCAAATTGGACAATGTTTTACCACGACATATATGTGCCATGACGTGACACCATGCCACCTTTGATGACTTTCTGGTG
Source organism: Aegilops bicornis (assembly GCA_021605145.1). Lineage (NCBI taxonomy): Eukaryota > Viridiplantae > Streptophyta > Magnoliopsida > Poales > Poaceae > Aegilops > Aegilops bicornis. The sequence goes on along the minus strand of CM038670.1, from coordinate 640,713,567 downwards.
AGTTTAGGATTTATGGGGACTTAAAAACCAAGATTCGAAATGTTTGAGTACGAGCCATGACACCAGTACGGTTGTAATTCGTTTCCATTTTCTGGCATGGGACCTAAACATGCACCCAAGGACACATGTATTTTTCTAGCCATTTTGGTGAACTGGAGCATGTATTTGTAGTTCAGATTTGAATTATGGATACTAAATGCCTAGGGAAATCAATTAGTGTATAAAAAGGTCAAACGAACCCTGAATAAGTTTAAATTTCAGCACAGATATCCTTTCGTTCCATGTTGCCCGTAGAAGAAAATACAAGGTGAGAAGAGGTAGTGATTACGTTTTGCCCACAAGGGGGACGTGTTTCCCTATCGGAACCACGAGGCTTCTTTGAGAGAAACTTCGGTTTGTAAGAGGCTTGTAATAAAACTTGCGCCACAATGGACGAAAAAAATTCCTCGACATATAAGTTTGATGTCGTGACACCATGGCAGGTTTCGTGATTTTCAGCTTAGTTTTGGATTTACGGGGATTTAAAAACCAAGATTCTTCTCACGAAATGTTTTCAAATAGCACACGGTTCACTCATGAAAGCCGATATTCAATGAAAACTTCGTGGAAGCCATATTTTAAAGTTTCATAAAAATCTGAAAAAATTGTGGGATGTTAAGAAGGTGATGTTTTATTGCGACACAAAATTTCAAGTTGAAAAACATTACGAGATGTGAGCTATGAAAAAAGAAAAATTCCGCCCTGAATAGTGACATTACTATTCAGCACTATTCAACACTGATTTTGTCTTTTTCATAGCTCACATCTATTAATGTGTTTCAACTTGAAATTTTGTGTGCCAATAAAACATCATCCTCTTAACATCCCGCATTTTGATATTTTGAAACTTCAAAACATCTTTTCTCGTGGTTTCACCGGTTTCCACCGAATGTTGGTCTCCGTGATGATATCCCCCTGTAGCGATCATGTCCTGCGTTACGGTGGCGGAACCCAAACCCCACGGATCGTACGTGTGCACCGTTGGATGCTCCCAGATCGAACGGCAACCCTGAGCCCTTTCGACATCACATGCAGTACATGGGTAAGCACTGTGCGCATGCGTTGTGTAGCTCACGCTTCCTTCTCTACTAGTAGGTTTTCATTCAAAACAGGCTACCGTTTCTCACCACTCCTCTCATTGGTTTCCCGCCTCTTCTCCCAGATATGCATGATGTAGATGTTCGTTTAATTTTTATAGTTCATCTCATCCAAAATAAATTAGTTTTGTAAAAAACTATTTTAAGATTCATGGAATTGTGCATTGTAAAGGTAAAAACAAAAACTGACAATTCATTTAGAAAAAAAAAGGTTTGGGCAATTAAGATATGGAAGATTCTAGAGAACAAAGGAGAAGTGCTTGTGTTTTGAGGTTTGTGCATTATGCTTAAGTTCAACCATGGAGTCTTCTAGATTGTACATGTGACAGAATCTGGTGGAATGTAGATGATATCCAACGGCTAGTAGTGCTCGGATTTGCCATCTCTGTACCGTCGGATTGGCTTCATCCAACGAGCAAATTTCATAGTTATTCACACACTATATATGTGTATAGATGTATAGATATATATAGATGTGTCCCATGCTAGACAAAATAAAGTTTGAGCGCATCCGTGGGACCCTCCCCCCCCCCCCCCCCGCCGCATCAAAGTTGGGAAACTGACATCATAGGTATTGAACCAGGCTTGGAGTCAGGTACGGTGTTTGGTTTGTAATGTACTTGGCGTGGCCCATCAAAGTTGTGCATTTGGGATTTAAACACATCATACACCATCGTACCCATACATATTTTTGGGCAGCATGCAGTGTATACGGGGTCTTCTGATCGACCACGTCTCCCTTCTGCGGTTTTTTGTGACGACACGGATATCTGTGGGCTCCCCGAGTGTATATATCATCCCTTTGACCGATAATGAGGGGTATGTGTTGGCCATGAATGGATTCCTCCTAGTTCATGTTAGGGCCGGTCACCGTCAAATGTCGGTCAACCAAAGCTCGAGCTCATGCGTTGTCAGGATTCCCTCCCAGATGCTCGGATTGCTGCATTCGACCTACATCAAACCCTGCGTACGTATCTCGTCCTTAACTACCTTACCTTCAAGGTTGTTGTCTGTATCGAGAGGTAGGCTGTATTTGGGCCACATGCTGGTGTGGCTGTATTTTGACCCTCCCTAACGTTATTTTTTGCTGCAAGGACTCTGATGATCCTCAACGGACACGGGGTATAATATCTTAACCATGTGCGATACAAGTGCGATGTGAATCACCACGACCGCGCAAGCGCGAGCAAATTAAGGTGGAGGTACTGGCTCAACCGTGTGTGATGCAAGTGTGCTGAAATCACCACGACCGCGCAAGCGCGAGCAAAGGGTAGAGGTACTGGCTCAACCGTGTGCGATGCAAGTGCGTTGAAATCACCATGACCGCACAAGCGCGAGCAAAGGGTGGAGGTACTGGCTCAACCGTGCGCGATGCAAGTGTGTTGAAATCACCACGACCGCGCAAGCGCGAGCAAAGGGTGGAGGTAATCGGCTTAACCTGTCGGCGATGCAAGTCTTGTTGTAAAACCACCACCTGTGGAAGCTAAAGGGGGTAAGTTTATTTGGAAATTAGGATGAACCGTGTGCGATAGACCAGCTAGCTAAAAATATAAAAAACAAACTACCCGCCTTGAGCGTTGCAAAAATCGGCGGATGTAGGACCTTGAAGTATGTCTAGAGGGGGGGTGATTAGACTACTTGACCAATAAAAACTTAACCTTTTCCCAATTTTATAGTTTGGCAGATTTTAGCTATTTTAGGACAAGTCAAGCAATCATCACACAATTCAAGCAAGCATGCAAAGAGTGTATAGGCAGCGGAAAATAAAGCATGCAACTTGCAAGAAAGTAAGGGGAAGGGTTTGGAGGATTCAAACGCAATTGGAGACACGGATGTTTTTGGCGTGGTTCTGGTAGGTGGTGCTATCGTACATCCACGTTGATGGAGACTTCAACCCACGAAGGGTAACGGCTGCGCGAGTCCACGGAGGGCTCCACCCACGAAGGGTCCACGAAGAAGCAACCTTGTCTATCCCACCATGGTCGCCGCCCACGAAGGACTTGCCTCACTAGCGGTAGATCTTCACGAAGTAGGCGATCTCCTTGCCCTTACAAACTCCTTGGTTCAACTCCACAATCTTGTCGGAGGCTCCCAAGTGACACCTAGCCAATCTAGGAGACACCACTCTCCAAGAAGTAACAAATGGTGTGTTGATGATGAACTCCTTGCTCTTGTGCTTCAAATGATAGTCTCCCCAACACTCAACTCTCTCTCTCCTAGGATTTGGATCTGGTGGGAAGAGGGTTTGAGTGGAAAGCAACTTGGGGAAGGCTAGAGATCAAGATTCATATGGTAGGAATGGAATATCTTGGCCTCAACACATGAGTAGGTGGTTCTCTCTCGGAAACTGGTAAGATGGAAGTGTAGGTTCGTTTCGATGGCTCTCTCCATGAATGAAGAGGGGGTGGAGGGGTATATAGCCTCCACACAAAATCTAACCGTTACACACAATTTACCAAACTCGGTGGGACCGAATCGTTAAACTCGGTCGGACCAATTTAGTAAACCTAGTGACCGTTAGTGATTTTCGGTCGGACTGACATGCATCTCGGTCAGGCCGATTCGGTTAGGGTTATGGCATAACGTAATTTCGGTGAGACCGATTACACAAACTCGGTGAAACCGATTTGGTAATAAGCTTTCCAGAGAGTTGGTCGTAAACTCGGTGGGACCGATTTGCTCTTTTCAAAGGAGACCGAAATGTTAAAAAAGGAAGCAGAGAGTTTACATTGCAATCTCGGTGGGACCGATCGCTCACTTGGTTAGACCGAAAGCGTTACGAAGGGAAGCAGAGAGATTGCAACCCCATCTTGGTGAGACCGAGATCCCTATCGGTAAGACCGATTTGCTTAGGGTTAAATGGCGGTGGCTATGACTTTTGGAATCGGTGGCGTCGGATAGAAAGAATCGGTGTGACCGATTTTGGCTTTAGGTTTAGGTCATATGTGGATGTGGGAAAGTAGTTGAGGGTTTTGGAGCATATCACTAAGCACATGAAGCAAGAGGCTCATTAAGCAACACCTCATCCCTCCTTGATAGTATTGGCTTTTCCTATAGACTCAATGTGATCTTGGATCACTAAAATGTAAAATGAAGAGTCTCGAGCTTTTGAGCTTGAGCCAATCCTTTGTCCTTAGTATTTTGAGGGATCCACTTTCATCATCCATGCCATGCCATTCATTGAGCTTTCCTGAAATAATAGTCTTGGAATAGCATTAGCTCAATGAGCTATATGTTGTTATGAATTACCAAAACCACCTAGGGATAGTTGCACTTCCAATCTCCCCCTTTTTGGTAATTGATGACAACATATAGATCAAAGCTTCGACAAATGATAATAAAATTTAAATAACAGCGTCGCTTTGAGAAGTATGTGATAAGCAAGAGCTCCCCCTAAATTTGTGAATAGTTTTAGATTTGCTTTGGACTGCAAATGCACAATGAATTAGGCTCATGGGTTACTCTTCCATGTCACATACATCTTGGTGGAGCGCTCAAAATAATAAACAATGAATACATGCACTCATCACCAAGCATAGCGAGTGATCACATAAGATAGATAGGATAATATCAAGCATGCATAAGTGTAGCTTATGATCAAACACATGATCATCAATGTCTCACAAGCATAGTATAGAAAACAAAGATTGAAAAACCACCAAATAAAGCAAGAGAGAACAAAAGCAACACACTCTCTCTCTCTCTCTCTCTCGAAGCCTATGATCTATACATTTTTCTCCCCCTTTGGCAACAAGTTACCAAAAAGTTCATAGAGAATGCATAGTGCTAGATCGACTCTCAGGCTTGATCTTCAGGTGGTGGAGTCCGGATAACACCGAGGACGAAATCTTCAGTTGAAGTAGATGGAGCTGGAGCTGATGTAGATGCTGGAGCTGGTTGCACCGAGGTCAGAGCTGGTGCAGATGAAGTTGCTCTTGTGTCGAACTGCACAACAGATGACCTCTGGCTCTGGGCACTCGCAAACACATTGGTGGTAGTCTTTCCCTTCCTCTCCTGCATGTCATCTTGTAGTTCCTCCATTGCGCATCAATCTCGCCATTTTCACATCTAAGTTATAGAACTTTTGTTCTATGATTCTTTCCAAGCTCTCCTGATTTTGAGTGAGGGTGGCCAATCCCTTCTCTATCCTCGGGGTTGATGCTATCAAGTAACCAAGCTGCTCCTGTTTGTTCTTCAAGAAATACTCAGATGCCTCCTCTTGAGTTGGCATCTTGGCAGCCTTCTCCCTCTTTGCCTTCTCCTTCTTCTCCTGAGCTTGAACTGATTGTGGACCATCTTCATTCATGACAACCTCATTGTCCTCAAAGTCTGGATAAAGTGGAAAGTGTCCCTTATCCAACTGATATTTTCCTGTGCCCATCTTTGAGTTTATCAATTCTTGAATCTGAGGTGCATATCCACAACTCCTCTTCTGATCTGCTGCAGTCCTCTTGATTGTTTCAATGATCGTGCTCATGACTTTGAACTTCGTGGCACATCAAACACATGCAACATGTTGATGGCATGCCCTCTGATCATGTTATGGTCACGGACTTGGGCAACAAAGTGTGCCTCGTAATCCAATTTATGGTTGGCAACCCCGACAGTGAAAGTGAATCGATCCGAACTTGTGAGTTCCTAATGCCTTGTCTGGAATTTCCTTGTACATGTGAGCCATTGAATTGTAACCCATCTTCTTCTTTGTATAAATGTCTAGGTCATCCTCATTCTCCTTGGGGCATTGATCGGACTTGCCCATTCTTCAATAGTGGACTGGTACCTTGTACCTTCAGACATCCAAACTATTCTTCCATCTGGGTAAAAGTGTGTTGTGGAGTAGAACTGCATGATAAGCTCATCATTCCAGTTGGTGAACTTCTGTCCAACAAAATCTGCAACTCCACAAGCAACAAAGCTATCTTGCACTCCAGGATAGTGCTCTTCATTCTCCTTCATGTAGGTCCAGTCGACCCACCTCATATCACAAACTATGGGCTTCTTGTCCAACAGAATTGTTTCATAGAAGTCCTGTTGTTCCTTTGTGTGGAACTTGTAGTCAACAGCAGTTCTTCTTCTTGAAGCATATGGATCTTCCATTCTTCACAGTCTCAGCCTTGAATCCTTCCTGATTCTCATGTCCTCAGCCACAGGATGGGCATCATTGTGGTGCAGTATCTTGGGCTTGAGCTTTCTCGTAACTCCTGTCCTTCTTCATCTTCCTCCTCAAGCATCCTCAGCACTTTGGGGCCTTGTTCTTCTCGGCATTTGGAATACTCCTGGTATTCCTCTTTGGTGCAGTCTTGGCCTTGGGGGCAGCTTTGGGTGCTTCCTTGGGCTTGGATGTGGCAGCCCCTGATCTGATTGCATCACCCATAAGCTTAGCTGCCTTTGGAGCTGGTGCAACAATTTCATCTTCCTCTTCCATCATGGAAGGTTGACCATAACTCTGGCCATGGTCTTCTTGACCCTTTCCTTTCTTTTCTTCCCTTCTGCAGCAGCTGGTTCTTTGGGTTGATGTAGGACCTTGAGCGTTGAGCGTTGAGCGTTGAGCGTTGCAAAAATCGGCGGATGTAGGACCTTGAAGTATGTCTAGAGGGGGGGTGATTAGACTACTTGACCAATAAAAACTTAACCTTTTCCCAATTTTATAGTTTGGCAGATTTTAGCTATTTTAGGACAAGTCAAGCAATCATCACACAATTCAAGCAAGCATGCAAAGAGTGTATAGGCAGCGGAAAATAAAGCATGCAACTTGCAAGAAAGTAAGGGGAAGGGTTTGGAGGATTCAAACGCAATTGGAGACACGGATGTTTTTGGCGTGGTTCCGATAGGTGGTGCTATCGTACATCCACGTTGATGGAGACTTCAACCCACGAAGGGTAACGGCTGCAGCCATGAGTCCATGGAGGGCTCCACCCACGAAGGGTCCACGAAGAAGCAACCTTGTCTATCCCACCATGGTCGCCGCCCACGAAGGACTTGCCTCACTAGCGGTAGATCTTCACACGAAGTAGGCGATCTCCTTGCCCTTACAAACTCCTTGGTTCAACTCCACAATCTTGTCGGAGGCTCCCAAGTGACACCTAGCCAATCTAGGAGACACCACTCTCCAAGAAGTAACAAATGGTGTGTTGATGATGAACTCCTTGCTCTTGTGCTTCAAATGATAGTCTCCCCAACACTCAACTCTCTCTCATAGGATTTGGATCTGGTGGAATGAGGGGTTGAGTGGAAAGCTACTGGGGGAAGGCTAGAGATCAGGATTCTTATGGTAGGAATGGAATATCTTGGCCTCAACACATGAGTAGGTGGTTCTCTCTCAGGCTGGTAAGTTGGAAGTGTAGGTTCGTTCTGATGGCTCTCTCCACGAATGAAGAGGAGGTGGAGGGGTATATATAGCCTCCACACAAAATCTAACCGTTACACACAATTTACCAAACTCGGTGGGACCGAATCGTTAAACTCGGTGGGACCGAATCGTTAAACTCGGTCGGACCGATTTAGTAAACCTAGTGACCGTTAGTGATTTTCGGTGGGACTGACATGCATCTCGGTGAGGCCGATTCGGTTAGGGTTAGGGCATAACATAATCTCTGTGAGACCGATTACACAAACTCGGTGAGACCGATTTGGTAATAAGCTTTCCAGAGAGTTGGTCAGGTAAACTCGGTGGGACCGATTTGCACTTTTCGGTGAGACCGAAATGTTACAAACAGGAAACAGAGAGTTTACATTGCAATCTCGGTGGGACCGATCGCTCACTTTGTTAGACCGAAGCGTTACGAAGGGAAGCAGAGATTGCAACCCCATCTCGGTGAGACCGAGATCCCTATCGGTAAGACCGATTTGCTTAGGGTTTGTGGCGGTGGCTATGACTTTTTGGAATCGGTGGCGCGGATAGAAAGAATCGGTGTGACCGATTTTGGCTTTAGGTTTAGGTCATATGTGGATGTGGGAAAGTAGTTGAGGGTTTTGGAGCATATCACTAAGCACATGAAGCAAGAGGCTCATTAAGCAACACCTCATCCCTCCTTGATAGTATTGGATTTTCCTATAGACTCAATGTGATCTTGGATCACTAAAATGTAAAATGAAGAGTCTTGAGCTTTTGAGCTTGAGTCAATCCTTTGTCCTTAGTATTTTGAGGGATCCACTTTCATCATCCATGCCATGCCATTCATTGAGCTTTCCTGAAATAATAGTCTTGGAATAGCATTAGCTCAATGAGCTATATGTTGTTATGAATTACCAAAACCACCTAGGGATAGTTGCACTTTCAGCGGATCCGCGCCACCTTTCCTTATTATCATACACGCATATTGTTATTGGACCGTGCGGGATCTTGGGCACTCCCGCCCCGCATCAATTCCTTTAACCAAATTTTAGTAGCCGTCGTACTTCAACCGTCGCCCACACTCCTCCAACACCGACATTATAGTAAAATTTTAGCAGCCGAGGCATTTGAACCGTCGCCCTTCCTCGTCCACCACCATCTCCACCCAGCATTACTAAAATTTTCAGTAGCCGCGGCGTATCCTCAAACACCACCCCCCTCCACAGTCCCCCACCGCCCCGCCCCCTTGAACTCCTAGCTCATGACGCCGCCAACCTATTTGATTCCCGTTCCTCCTCGCTTAGATAATAAAGTTCAGGTTACCCAATGATTCCCATACCGTCGCCCACTCCCCTGAGTTTTTAGATGAGGCCTGCGGTGTCCCTCCCCGCCAGATCCACATCCCCTGCTCTAGAATGTCGCAGCCTAAGCTCGACCACGTACCCTGGGGAGCCCGACGAGCGTTCAGCCAAGAAGAGGTTTATCATGGCCTCTGCGGCGGACGTTGGCGAAGTGGTCGTCGTTCGCCCCGACCTGTCGATCCCAGAGCAACACATCGCCGTGGAAGCCGGCGAAGACGTTGACTACGTTGCCATGCCGAAGGCTTCATGTCATGTGACGCCCGGATAATCATGCTACAGTAAACTCACGTTAATGGTGCCACGCCACCTCTGTCACTGTAGTTAATCTCGGGTTAATTCGAAACCGCTTAAAAATTCAAACTCAAATTAATGTCAACAATAAAAGTTTTCAAAAGTTGAAACAAAAATGTTAAATTGGGTGCGGATATTACAAGGGTAAATATAATAAAGCAAACACATTTTTATAAAATGCCTAAATGATTTAAATTGAAATAAAACAGAAAAGAAAATAAATAAAGAAAAGAAATTACAAAAAAACAAAGAAAAGGAGAAAGCCCCCCAGGCCCCTTGGGCTTCGGCCCACCAGGCCGCCCGACTGGCCCACCGGCCCAACCGGCCACCCTCCCACCACTTCCTTATCCACTCCCTCCCCCCAAACCCTAACCGTCACACCCCCCCCCCCACTCCCCGAAAATATCTCCTCCCCTCTCCCCCGATTTGGATCAGGATCGAGGAGGAGGTCGTCGACGCCGACGCCCCGCGCCTGGACTCCGTCCGCCTCACGCCGTCACGCGCTCCCCCACCGGCATGCCTCCTCTACGCCGTCGTCCCCGTCACCCCCTCGACCACCGCTGCCCAGTCCCTACACTGCCGGTGAGGCCCCGACCTCTCCCCTCTTCCTCTTCCTGTGTTGGACGTCGCCATGCCCGCCGTCCCGTGTGCTCGCTCACTGTGCCGTGCCCGCGCACCGCACCTGCCCGTGGCCCGGCCTCTCCTCTGCCCTCCGCGTGCCGCTTAGCACCGTAGCTCCGCGCCCCGACTCCTTCAGCCTCCCTGCTGCCGGCCCGCGCCCGTGGACCCCTTCCCCTTGCTCGCCGCAGCTCTGGCACGGCTCTACCCGCGCCACCTTGTTCGCGTCGTGCTCGCCGCCCCGACGCCGACTCGCCGTCGTCCCGCAGCACACTCTCTTGTGCCTCTACAGGGCCCGGTGAGGCCCCCATCCTTCGCCCTCCCCCTCTCGTTCCCCCCTCGAGCTCACCACACCCGCACCATCCCGCGTCGTCATCACCTCACCCGGCCATCGTGCCCGCACGCCCGTGGTCACCGTTCCCCGCGCCCCCTCCGGCCCCAGCCGGTGCCCCGACGGCCTCCGCACCGGCCAGCGCCCGTCTCGCGTCACCGTGGCCGTTGCCGCTGGCCGGGTTCGCCGCCCCGCGCGCCTCCTGGGCGTGCACTCGCTCGGGCTGCGCCCCGCGCCCCTGTGCCCGTAGCCCACACCCGCTATGGCCCCCTTGCCTATGACATGTGGGGCCCCAACCCCCACAGAACGTTTACAAAAAATAAAAATAAAATTAATTAATTAATTAATTAAAGAAATAATTAACTTAATTAATTTCAATTAATTAAATTAATCAAATAACTAAACTAACTAAACTGTTAGTCAATTAATTAATTACTCAATGACAGTGGGCCCCCTAATTAATACTAATTAGGTTAAATAAGATGACTAATTAAAATGTGTCAGCGACGATTGGGTCCCATCGTCAGTTGACCAATCAACCATGTTGATCGCCGACATCAGCATGACATCATGCCGACGTCATAAATCCATTTTCGAATTAAATTAAATAATTAATTAAATTCCAGAAATTAATAAAATCTTTAGAAAATCATATCTTTTAAACTGTAACTCGGATTAAATTATTTTCAACATGAAAGTTACTCAGAACGATGAGATAAACCCGGAAACGCAGCCCGTTCGTCCTTCACGCATCCCTAGCCTATCGAACTCGCAACTTACCCCCTCCGGCTCCTCTGCCCGAAAACACGAGACACCGGGGATACTTTCCCGGATGTTTCCCCCCTTCACCGGCATCACCTCATACTGCGTTAGGGCACGCCTAGCATCACGCTTTGCTTTGTCATGCATCGTCATGCATCTGTTTGCATTGTATTCATTGTTTCTTCCCCTCTTCTTCCGCTTAGACACCGAGACCGACGCCTTGCTACCCAGTACGACTACGGAGTTGACGACCCCTCTCTCTTGCCAGAGCAACCAGGCAAGCCCCCCCCCATTGATCACCAGATATCGCCTATTCTTCTCTATACTTCTTGCATTAGAGTAGTGTAGCATGTTACTGCTTTTCGTTAATCCTATCCTGATGCATAGCCTGTCCTTGCTACTACTACTATTGTTACCTTTACCTGCAATCCTACATGCTTAGTATAAGATGCTAGTATTCCATCAGTGGCCCTACATTCTTGTCCGTCTGTTATGCTATACTATCGGGTTGTGATCACTCGGGAGGTGATCACGGGTATATACTATATACTTTATACATGATACATGTGGTGACTAAAGTCAGTTCGGCTTGTGGAGCACCCGCGAGTGATTCACGGATTGGGGGCTGAAAGGACCTTTGTCCCAACGGCCCTCTGTGTGGATCTTTGTGGTGGAGCGACAGTGCAGGTTGAGACCGCCTAGGAGAGAGGTGGGCACACCTGCTCGCATTCGCGGATACTTAACACGCTTAACGAGATCTTGGTATTTGATCTGAGTTGGGTCGTTGACCTTATATGCACTAACCGCCACGTGGGACAAGATATGGTCAACCGGCGTCGTGGTATCAGCCGAAGCACATCGTGACGTCAGCGACTGAGCGGCGCCCGCCGGATTGGACTGGAACGCCTGCTAGGCTAGGTCTGCTTCCGGCCAGCGTCGCATAGCGTGCAGGTGTGCTAAGGGCGATGGGCCCAGACCACTGGCGCTTAGGTTTAGACCGGCATGTTGACCTCTGTTGTGCCTAGGTGGGGCTGCGGCGTGTTGATCTTACGTGGCGGGCATGACCCGAAAAAGTGTGTCCGCCAAATGGGATCGAGCGTGTCGGGTAATGTGATGCACCCTGCAGGAAGTTAATCTATTCGAATAGCCGTGATCTTGATAATGTGACGACTTGGAGTTGTACCTTGACCTTATGACAACTAAAACCGGATACTTAATAAAACACACCCTTCCAAGTGCCAGATATAACCCGGTGATCGCTCTCTAACAGGGTGGCGAGGAGGGGATCGCCGGGTAGGATTATGCTATGCGATGCTACTTGGAAGACTTCAGTCTACTCTCTTCTACATGCTGCAAGACGGAGGCTGCCAGAAGCGTAGTCTTCGACAAAATTAGTTATCCCCCTCTTATTCTGGCATTCTGCAGTTCAATCCACTGATATGGCCCTTTACACATATACCCATGCATATGTAGTGTAGCTCCTTGCTTGCGAGTACTTTGGATGAGTACTCACGGTTGGTTTTCTCCCTCTTTTCCTCCTTTCCCTTCTACCTGGTTGTCGCAACCAGATGCGAGTCCAGAGCGACGCCACCGTCAATCGCATTTAACTCCTTCTACACCGGAGGTGCATACTACTACGTGCAGCCGGCTGACGACTTCCAAGAGTAGTTAGGAGGATCCCAGGCAGGAGGCCCGCGCCTATTTCGATCTGTATCTCAGTTTGTGCTAGCCATCTTATGGCAACTTGTTTAACTTATGTCTGTACTCAGATATTGTTGCTTCCGCTGACTCGTCTATGATCGAGCACTTGTATTCGAGCCCTCGAGGCCCCTGGCTTGTATTATGATGCTTGTATGACTTATTTTATTTTTAGAATTGTGTTGTGGTATCTTCGCGTGAGTCCCTGATCTTGATCGTACACGTTTGCGTGTATGATTAGTGTACGATTGAATCGGGGGCGTCACATGTCAGCGGGCTAGCGTATTACTATATCTCGGGAAACCTGGCTACGACATCAAGCTCGTCCACACCGACGGCTTCACGTGGGCCATGTCACAGGTTAAGTGGTCCATCCCCAACCCCTCTGGTTCAACCGACGTCGATCTCTTCGACGGCCCTGCTGCTGATCTCCTCCGCCAAGCGGTAAAGGATTTGCGAGCTTTATGCGCCATCGAGCCCATTTTGTCGCCACGAAGGACACGTTCTACGGCGGTGGCTTGGGATCCTCAATTGCCAAGTCAGATCTCATCAACCACGACCATGACCACGAGGAGGGCACCCACGGAGGTTCTTCCAAGGTGAAACAGCCCATCTGTGACATCAGAGAGCGCACCATGGGTCTGTGCTTTTCCAACTGGAAGGAACCCGTCCATGAAATGCGAGGCAACATTCTATCAGCAAATATTACCTTTTCTAGCTTGCCAACTCGTACCCTTTGTTGTAGTAGCATTTGCCGTGCGGTGCTTTAATTGTGTCGTGTTTAATTATTTCAGTTATGCAAAAATGTATTGTCCAATAGGTCTATGTGATGTTTAAGTATGAATTATCCACTTTAGTTTCACGAATGGCTATATTTGGTTGTTTATAGTGAGTAGATGCCTTGTTTATCTGTATTTGGTTGTTAGGTTGGTTGGAGTGAGCATTTTTTTCAGTTATCAAGCGAGATGCCTTGTTTATCTCGTATTTGGTTCTTAGTTTGGTTGCAGTGAGTATTTGTCCGGTTATCAAGGAGATGCCTTGTTTAGCTGTATTTGGTTGTTAGGTTGCTTTTTTAGCATTTGTCCAGTTATCAAGCAGATGCCTTGTTTATCTGTATTTGGTTGTTAGGTTGCTTTTTTAGCATTTCTCCAGTTATCAAGCAGATGCCTTGTTTATCTTTATCTGTTAGTTAGGTTGGTTGCAGTGAGCATTTGTCCAGTTTTCAAGCATATACCATGTTTATCTGTATTTGCTTGTCAGGTTGGTTGCAGTGAGACTTTGTCCAGTTTTCAGTGGCTATATTTGGTTGTTATATTGGTCATTTATGCCTTGTTTATTTCAGTCATTCACAATGTGTGGTTCATTATGTGCAAGTCGGAAATGTGCCACTCGACTATATCAATACCAGTTTGAACGGCTATATTTGGTTCCAGTTATTCCTGGTGTAGTTAACACATGCCCTTTATTTCAGTTTTACACATTTATCAGTGTGATGTTTAAACATTACCTACGTTCTATTCGTTTTCAACAATACCAGTTTGAATTGCAATATTTGATGGTTGTTAAGCCTGCTGTCGGTAACATTGTATTTCATTTTATATCTGCTTTAACAGCATGCTCAAACCAACACATTCAAGCTATCATTTGGAGATGATGTTGTTTACCTTTGCTATATTTGTTTGATGTTAAGATTGTTGTACTTATCATGCCTTTCCACTACTTATGCAGGACAACAACGGGAGTGGCCACCATTTTTCGCGGAGGTTAGCTTCATCCCTCGGCTTGTACTCCCCCCGTCGTTCCATAATATAGTGCATATAGATCCAGGCCTGTACACTAGTTAGGTTCTAATATTGATTTTTTGCTTGTAGGTACATATGCCCTTGGTAAGGATCCACGCATCGACCCTTTTTGCGTATGGGGCAATGAGATATTGATGAACAAGCATCAAGTGAGGAAACTGCTAAGGATTATTAGCAAAAAGATACAAATGGTGGCAAGCAAATTATTTGTTTATGCTCTATCCAACACCACAGTGAGCTGTAGGATGGTAACTACAAACTCTGCACCCTTCTCTCTTTACTGCCCATAATGAGTTGTTAGACAACAATGTCTGAATCTTTTTCGTTCCCAGTGGTTCCCGAAGCAGTTCACTCAAGATTACCTCGCAAAGTACATGATTTGTGGACACGCAATGAAGATTAAAGTATTTCATCCAGACTACAATAAGCATCGAGAAGTCCTAATAAAGACAGTGAAGGATGGACAGGCAGCCATCACAAGGGGTTGGCCTAGAGTCATGGACGCCTTACGCATGGAGGAGGGCACAATATGAGCATTCCGCTGCACCTTCTCCAGCAACCAGAATGTCTTTCGTCTCTTTCTTTACAGTCTTTAGTACAATTGTGGTTCACCATTCTTTACTTGGTGCTTCTGTAGTTCTTCAGTATATGTACCCGTGCATTGAATTATGGATTCATGGTTGAACCTATATTTGTAATAAACATGGTTGAATATGAAATAAGTGATTGCCTACTTTCAAATTCATAACATGTGATTTTTAAATTAGGGATTAATTGGACTAATTATAGTTTAAATAGGGATTACACTGCACACGGTTTGCGAAAGCGAAACGTCTGCGATATACGTGGAGATCAGAAACGTTTCTAGGATCCACTAGGTGTGCGATCAATCTCCACTGCACACACGACTTTATCTTGAAAACCGTTTGCGTTAGGCCACCTTGCGCAAACATTTATCACATAAAAAGTGCGTGTGATGGACAGTCTTTGCCACACAGTTTCTTTCTACGCACCGTGTGTGATGCATTCAATAACGCAAACGATAAAATTATTAATATTGTGTGCAATGGCAACGCTATCATAAACGATTTAATGGGAAAAATTGTGTGTGGTGTACCTGTGAACGGAAACGTTTTCCTTGGAGCGACTGTATGGGATGTACATACGAACAAAAACATTTAGCGGGGACTGACTATGTGGGATGTACTTGCGACCGGAAACAATTTCGCCGTATAATTGTATTTTTTTAGCCGTACTATTCGTATTTTCGTATTTGATAGCTCGTCGGTCACGCACGACCTCATTTTGCCAAACGTGTGTGCCAGGAGGGCATATCCCCGACGGTTTCTGGGTCGTGTGGGAAGGACCCCCCTTCGCCCACATTCACTTGCCGACGATTTCAGATGCCGTCACGGAACAGGGTTAAAACCGTTTGTTTAACACCGACACGCACCAGTGATATCATAAGCATCACCACCAATAGTGACATGGATACTGCAGGGGCGGAGATAGCGCCCAGCGGCACTTGCCCGGGCTCACTCGTTGCACCAGTGTAGGTCAGACATGCTACATCGGGCAAATCGTCCACCACACGATGATTTACGGGAGCTCCTAACCGGCGCCTTAAGCGCCGGTTCAGGAAGCTGGCGCTCACAGCCGCGCCTGCTGGGCCGGCCCACGACACGCCTTCTATACCACAAAAGAAATCCCCTAAAAAGTGTTGCTCCCATGAGGATTCGACCACGCGACCTCCAGTACATGTTCCAGTCGACTAACCACTAGTGCAACCAATCGATCATGGATATTTTCAGCGCGCATGAATTAAGAATAATTAAAGTCGCGCTATTTATTGCGCACAGATTTTGGGAAACGTAATTTTTACGGGCCAAAATTTGAAAATTCACAGATTTCAAAATAATCACGAATTGAAAAGGTTAACGAACTAAAAAAATCATTGATTTTAAAAAAAGTTCACAAATTTCAAAAAAGTTCATCAATTTTGAAAAATAGTTCATCAATATCAAAAAATTTTGTTCAAATTCTAAAAAAAGTTCAACGAATTTGAAAAATGTTCATCAAATTTGAAAAAAAGTTCATCAAAGTTGGAAAAACTTCATCAAATTTAAAAAAAATCATCGAATTTGAAAAAAGTTTGTCGAAATCTAGAAAAGGTTCATCGAAATCTACAAAAAGTTCATTGAAATTGAAAAAAGTTCATGGAATTTTAAAAAATGTATTTTTCGTTTTTTGTTCGTGATTTCAAAATGTGTTCATAGTTTTTCAAATTTGTTCACCTTTTCAAATTTTGTTCACTATTTAAATTGTTCAGTGTACATAAAAAATGTTCAATGGGTATTAAATGGTTTTTCAGCGCATATCACAAAATTGTTCAATGTGTAGTTAAAAATTGTTCAGATTATATTACAAAAATGTTCAATGTATAAAAGTTGTTCATCTTATATAAAAAAATGTATAAATATGTTTTAAATTATTTCAATGTATATCACAAAATGTTCACTGTGTAGTTAAAAATTGTTTATCGTACACCGAAAAAATGTTCAGTGTATATTTGAAAATCGCTCATCGTATATAACTTTTTGTTCAGGTTCTCAATAATTGTTCACGTTTTGAAAAAATCATGGAATTTGAAATTTTTCATCGAATTTTAAAAAAAGTTAATCAATTTGATAAAGGTTCATCAAATTTGAATAAAAAATTGCACATTTATGAAAAAAATAAAAAGGAATAAAGAAAAGAGAAATGAAAAAAGAGCGGAAAAAGGAGAAAAAATCTCGCGACCTGGAGAAACAATAAAAGAGGGAAAAGAGGTTTGCAAACAGCAAGTGGTTCTTCGCCTAGTGGTAACTGCGCTGATGTCTAAACGATACATCCAAGTTCGAACCACCGCAGTCACGCTTTTTTGATTGATGCAGTTTTAACAGAAAAAGAAGAAGTGGGCCGGCCCAGCCTGGTGCGGGGGGTATGCGCCCGTTTGCGTGCAGCGAAGAAACGGGCGCAACGGGCGCCGTTTAGGATTTGCCATGATTTACCTGGGCAACCGTGGATAATTGTGTCGGCCACCTGGGCTTCCTTTGGTAATGGGCCTAGCAGGTTAGGTAGGCAGGCATGTAGGGCAGGCCTGATCGAAGCAAGGAGCCAACGAGGATCTTAACATGATCAATTTTCTAGAAGAAAAATAATACTACTCCATCTTATAATGTAAGACATTTTTGTAAGCTAGTTTAACTTACAAAAACGTCTTACATTATAGGACGGAGGGAGTACTACACAATCGGTCTCTACTCCTATCACACATGTTTGGTTGTTCATGGCTTCCCCATCGCGATCACAGAGACAAACTGGTGGCGGCGAGCAGAGACAGGCCAAGGCACGCGGACGATGGCAGGCAAAGTGAATCCATCCCCTCCCCAGGAACAACTTGCATCCTCCTACTTGTCTTCTCCTTCGTTATTAGGTAAGAATCTTTGCTTGTAATTGATTTGAGGATTGATAAACTCAGAATTTAAATCTTTAGTCCGGGCATGGGGAATTGGCCATTGGCGTTGATTATGACTTTATGAGCTTAGTATTTGGTTTATGAATTTGTTATAGATAAGGGAATGTTTAAATTTAAAGTTCAAATCATTAAATTTCAGGGATGAGTAGGTTTTGTTTGTTTGTTAATAGAGGAAATATAGAAAATTTGAACATATGCAATGGAAGCGGACGCAGATATTTTTTTGCTGTTTTCCATCTGGCCATCTATATTCTTGCAAGTTTCTATTCTTATATTCACATATCACAGTACTAAATTTGTTTGAATTACAAATCCATTTTTATATTGTATTGTCGTCTAGGATGTTTGGATGGTAATTTGGATAGTTATACTTTTGTTGGCAACATAGCAAGTTTGGTTCTATGTAGTAGGTTCTATGAGTTCAGTAGATAAGTCAACTTTATTTTGTTCTATGAAATTCAGAATTGATATATTATACGTTAGTTAACTTTAAAATTATAATTGTATCACTACTATGTTTATATTTTGAATGAGAAGTTGTGGTTGGGAAATTTGGTGCCATTTCATGTATTGTGTATCAAAACATCCGATTTTGATTTGCAGATTAGACACTTAGGCTAAAACTTGCCCAGGATCCGTAAATGTTCTGGCTCCGACACTGGTGGATAGCATCAACAAGATAGCAAGCATTATTATCAATCTCCTCGGAGTTGGTACCAAAAAGATTTTTAAGATTCTAAGTAGTCTCACCAATGTTAATAGGAGCAATATGCTTTGGAAGAGATATATTTTCCTCCTTTTCTTTTTCTTCTTCATCACCTTAGAAGTGGGGTCAAGTAATTTTTCTAAGCTTCGCTTGGCTCCAACGTATCACCTCGTTCAATCTTGAAAACGATAGGGAAAACTTTGGGGACATTTCCCCTCTCATTAGTGGCAACATGAGAAATCTTATTATTTTTATGCTAAAGTAAAGTTTCTTTCTCTATATGTTTAGTTCTGAAAACATTATGTATGTAATTCATTACACAGAACGTATAGGTTTCTTGTAGGAAATATTAATTATAAAATGAAGCAGGGATCATGCCATCATTTTCATAGTATCTAGGAATAATTCTATCATGGTGATACATGTATTTCGCGCAAAAAATGCTCATAAATGTATTGGAAATTAGAATGAATTTTAAATTAGTAAAATCCATCATTTGGCAAAAATAGAGGGCCCCAATCTCTCGCTCAACACCAACATTGAACTACTCCGCAAAAAAAGAAAACGTTGGACTACTCCGAAGGAAAATGATCACTGCTTGCTGGAAAGAAGAAAAAAGGTATGGCTATATGCCAGTCGCCTGAAAATAGTATTAGGGGTCAGTCGATTTTTCTTTTTGAAGCGCACGCACTGCACCTAGGCACCTAGGAGCTACTAGTGTTACGTGGTAGCATAGCGAGCTAGTTCGCTAGCTAGTTCAGCGTATACTACTAGGAGTACATGTTTATTTTCTCTTTCTATGTGTGCGTATGTGGCTGTGCGTTGATGCAGTGTGTTTGCGCACACGTGTGTGTGCAAGCGTAGGGTATGCGGGCGCGTCTGTGAGAGATGGGAAATACAACACCACTAATATATGTAATTGATCCATAAAATACGTGTTCAGGGAATGAATTGGTAGCATTGGTATCATCCTTCTAGAAGATTATTTTTAATAAATAATGATCAAATTTGCACACAATTTAGACAGAAATTATGCTGTTCATAATATGGACAAATAAGCAAACAATAGTGCATTTTTTTGAAAAAAGAATTCTAAGAATGAATGGATTAGTGACATTGGCATTGCCCTTAAAATAGGAAGAATAATATAAAAACTAAAAAGATCAAAATAATAAATTTTTCTAAGAAAGAAATGGATTTGTGGCATTGGTCTTGCCAGTAAAGCAAAAAGAAACAGAAATAAAAACTAAAGAATCGAAATAATAAAGTATTCTTTGAAAGAATGAATTAGTGGCATTGGCATTACCCTTCCAGAAGAAAGAAAATAAAAAAACATAGAATGACAAAAATTGCACATAATGCACATAGAAATTGCGTTTTCATAATATGCAAGAATAAGCATATAATAGCCATAAGAAGGAATTAATTTGTGGCTTTGGTATTAATGTTAAAGGAGAAAGAAAATGAAAGCAAAACAAAAAATGATGAGTTTGTTTGCACTCAATATGTACTGAAATTGCATAATTTTATGAATGCAAAAATAGGCATATCATAGTGCAATTTTGCACAAATTGCGCCCTAGCATAATTTTCTCACATATTGTATACTACTTATCTGTATATTTACACACACACACACACACACACACCTAATATTCACACGTACACATAAAGGGAAAACCCGACTAAAACACTTGATGAACAATAATTAAGACTAAAACTAGTACTAAGCTGAAATGACAACAAGTGAGTTTTCTCTTAGGTAGAACGAATTAGGGGCATTGGTTTTACCCCAAAAAATAAATAAATAAAAACTTGAATCACGGTGATAAAAAATTTGGACATAATTTGCACAAGAATTGCACTATTGCACAATATGCAAACATAATTATATTGTAGCGTTATTTTCAGATAGCAATATGATTTGCATACTGGTTGCATCAAACTGAAATGTATATATTTATGTTTTCTCTATGTCTTTAACAAGTTTTTCAAGAAAGAATGAATTAGTGGCTTTTATTATCCTTTAATAAGAAAGAATAAATAAATAATAAAACAAATTCAATGGTAAAACTAAAAAAAAAGTTTTTTAAGAAAGAACAATGAATTGGTGGCATTTGTATGACACTTAAAAAGAAAGAAAATGAAAAAAATAATCAAAAAACTTGAACATAATTTCTTAATAAATTACGCTATTCCATAATATGCAAGAAAGAGCATCTAATAGTGAAATTTTCTCAAAAAATGAAGTATCTAAGATAGAATCAATTAGTGACATTGGTATTACCCCTAGGGAAGATAGAAAATAGAAAATAAAGTAAAACAAATGATTAAAAATCTTGCACATAATTTGTAGAAAAATGCACTTTTTTGTAAATGCAAACATATATATAATAGTGTACATTTCACACTTTATAATATACATATGTATATACTAACACGCACCCAACATTTACACATACACATACACATAAGAAAAGACTCAAGATAGAAAAAAACAGAAACAAACACACATAAAAAGAAAAAAAACGCACCCAACATTTACACACAGACATAAAAAATTTGACTCAAGATACAAAAAAATCCCAGAACAAACACGCATAAAAGAAAAAAGCATGAACCGGTTTTCTTTATATTACTGTCAAATAGCAAAAGTATCATAGAATTTGTCTTTAAATTTAAATTAACACGACTCGACAAACACGCCGCCTGTCAGACGTCTAATAATTAATACTCACGCTAATTAAGCAAGTTTGCATGCATCGGCAGATCGGCTGCATGCACGCCGTAGCGCTCGTCACGTGCATGAAGTGGTGGGGAAAAAATCGACTGATTCTAAATTGTTTTTCAGGCGACTGAAGAGTAGCTAAAGTGAAGAAAAAAAAACACTGCATGCGTCTCCATACGAGGGGCTCCTCTTCCCACGAACCTCGAAGCTTCGGAACCGTATATCTCCAGATGTGATTGCGCCCACACGGCCACACGCGTCCCCTCCCACTGACCACCTGTCCCCTCCACCTCGAGCGTCGCCGCCTACTGCCTAGCGCTAGCGCTGCAAAGGGTAACCCCCAACTCCAGCCGCACCTCACTAGCTTGCTGAAGAGTGCAGTTCGTCGCGAACTCGGGGATCACCACTCAGACAGAGGAGAAAGTCAGCATCTTGGACCATGCTGCCAACTCGTTTCCCTATTCGCGGTGCCGACAACGCTGCGGGGCTGGAGACCCTGCTGCCGGCAGCTTCCCGCGCCGTGCTGTCGGAGTTCATAGCCACCGCCGTGTTCGTCTTCGCCGCCGAAGGCTCCGTCTACGGCCTCTGTACGTGAACCTGCTAACACTCTCTCGTACATGATCATTTCGCGGTGATGTGTCTGAAGAATTTGGTTCTGTTTGTATGGCAGGGAAGATGTATAAGGATACGGGGACGCTGGGGGGCCTGCTCGTGGTGGCGGTGGCGCACGCGCTCGCTCTGGCCGCGGCGGTGGCGCTGGCGAGCGGCGCCTCGGGCGGGCACGTCAACCCGGCCGTCACGTTCGGCGTGCTCGTCGGCAGGCGCATCTCCTTTGCGCGCGCCGTGCTCTACTGGGCGGCGCAGCTTCTCGGCTCGGTGCTCGCCGCCGCTCTCCTCAGGATCATCTCCGGCGGCGTGGTAATTAAGCCGTTTTCTTCACAAAACGAGCGTTTTTTTTTCTGCACTGCAGTTGCCTTCTATTAAGTTGTTTCGAGTTCAAGTACATTTGTCTGAAAAAATCACCACGGCCAAAGTCGTGGCCAGAAGCATTTACTAAGCATGGCACCGTTGCTCGGCTACATTTTGGTTGTTCTTGGGCCTGTCAACAAATTCAAACAAGCGGTTGGGTATTTCCAATTTTCCATTCGGTGTGAGTTGTCTGCACACACGTATACACGTCATCATGTCCGCTACGTCTCACTTGTATGTGTCTTGTGTTGTCCTGCAGCGCCCGATGGGGTTCACGCTCGGCTGCGGCATCCACGAGCGGCACGCCCTGCTGCTCGAGGTCGTCATGACGTTCGGGCTCATGTACACCGTGTACGCCACCGCCGTCGACCGGAACCGCGGCGGCAACGTCGGCACCATCGCACCCATCGCCATCGGCTTCGTCCTGGGCGCCAACATCCTCGCCGGCGGCCCCTTCGACGGCGCCGCGATGAACCCCGCGCGGGCGTTCGGCCCGGCGCTCGTCGGCTGGACCTGGCGCCACCACTGGGTGTACTGGGTCGGCCCGCTGATCGGCGCCGGGCTGGCCGGCGCATTGTACGAGTTTGTGATGGCCGAGCAACCCGAGGAGCCGGCGGCTGCGGCCACCCGTGGGCTGTCCGTGCCCGCCGAGGATTACTGAGCTGCGCTCTGCATCTGCTGTAACTAGTTAGCACCTGCATGCAAGCATATGTTTCATGCAGTACGTATACGGAAACCGGAAATAAATTCAAATAAAGAAGAGAGAGGGAGTCAGAGTCCGATTCCAAGCCGGTTAGTAATCGCACTTCGTGCTGGAGCCCAGCACGGTGTGGTGTGGATTTTGTGATAACGACATACCGTGCGGGCAATAAGTAGATGCCACCTCAGAGCAAGCGGCTAAACCAATTACCAATGTCTTGGTCTGAGCTCTCGGAGGACCTTGGCGACTCGATCCTCTGCCGCCTCCGGCGCCACGATGACCGCGTCTGCTTCGGCGCCGTCTGCCGGCAGTGGCGCTCCTGCGCACGGCGGAACAGCCCACCGTCGCAATTCCCGTGGCTCGCCTTACCGGACCAGACCTTTTACAGCTTGCCCGACTCGGCTTTCCGGCCGCTGCCGCTCCGTCTTGACTTCCATCGCCAGGTACCGCACGCCCAGAGCTCCTGCGGCGAGTGGCTCGCCTATGAGCGCATCGACGGCGCCTACACGCTGGTGAGCCCTTTCTCCATGGCCACCACCATGGTGCTCCCTCGGCTGTCCGCAGGGCCGGCCTTGTCGGAGCCGTCCGTCAGGAAGCTGGTCGTGTGCTCGCCCAACCTTGTCGTTGTGGTCGTCGGTGAGGAAGGGATTCACAAGCTAGCCTTGTGCCGGCCAGGAGCGGCGTCCTGGGTGGTGATCGCCCACGACCAGCTGAGGTCAGTTCAAGATATGATCTTCTATCAAGGCAAGCTCTACATCCTCCACCAGGACAAAGGCCGACTCCTCTCCGTCTCCATCGGCGAGGACAGGGACACCGGCGAGCCGACCGTGACCCGGGTCGATAGACTTATGGAGGTCGGCTACACCAAGTCGCCGCTGCAATACCTCCTGGAATCTGACGGCAGGCTGCTGCTGATCCGCAGAGAGGATCCTAACATAAACCCGTTCCCATTCTTGGGCGACGGCGGAGGGCACTTCCAGTTCGTAGGCGCGGGCTTGGAGAAGGCGACCGAGTTCAGGGTGTTCGAGGCGGACTTGGCGGGATCACGGTAGACGGAGGTGAGCGGCGTCGGGGAAGACCGGGTGCTGTTCGTCGGGCAATGGTGCTCCCGAGCTGTACGCGTCCCGGACCAGTGCAAGGAGTACATTGCAGGGGACCGTATCTTCTTCGTGGACGTTCATGCCGCCCGCGGCTACGCCGACCCGTGCTACCGGAAGAAGGTCTGGTTTTATTGCAGCGTCCACGACATGGGGGAACCGCGGTCTCGAACGTATCTGAGGACCAAGGTGCGGCCGCTGAAAGGGTTTCCCGTTGCGTGGCTGTTCCCTCGTTCGGAGCCAGGCACGAACAGCTAGCCTGCACGGTTATGCTATGCAAAAACTACTGTTATGATAGTAGTTGGATGGGATGATTACGGTATGTACATTGGTTGATAAGGCTTCCTTTTTTTAATGTAAAATTCACATCATCTAGAGAAAAATAAAAACATGTTTTTCTAACGAACCGAGCTATGCTCATTTCGTGATTAAAAATACTATTCAAGTTCAGATTGAATGGCATCACATCTACTCCTCAGTTCTACTTAGTGATCTAAAAGTTTTTATATTTCTTTACGGAGAGAGTACATGAAATAGGAGTGTCCCTTAACTTTCCGGAGGGAGACAAAACCATTCAAATCCAGATCAAAGGAGACAAAGAATCTATTTCAGTAATTGAAGTTCTGGGTTTGTCTTAAGTCAAACCTGTCTAAGTTTGACCAGGTCTACAGAAAAATACTTCCTCCTTCCTAAAATATAAGTCCACTAGTGCAGAACCGGGCAATAGCACCGGTTTGTAAGGCCCTTCAGTGCCGGTTCCATAACCCAAGACTAAAGTGGCACTAAACTAAAGCCCCCTCTTTAGTACCGGTTCAGACGAACCGTGCTAAAAAACCACGCAGACGAGCCAGCTGTGGGCACAGTTTTTAGTACCGGGTAACACCAACCGCAACTATCAGGTTTGGGGTTATTTAGTATTATGATTTCTTTTACATTTAATTTTGTGTTTCCATTTTAATTTTTTTTCGTTTGCTGGTATTTTACGATACTACACATTGTACACGTTATGCATATATATATATATATATATATATATATATATAATTCACACATACACACATGTATAGCTATATACAATTTCTCCTACATATGCATGTTGCCTTCGGAGCCAGTGACATTAGCCTAATTGGTGCCTTCGGAGCACGATGACAATTGGAAGTTGTTTTCATGGGGGCGGTGGCGGGTAATAGTATTCTCCCTTCGGATTTATGACCTGGTCGAGCAAAAATCCCGCTATTTCCTCTTGAAGTGCTTCTACGCGCTCCGTTTCTAGGAGCTTCTCCCGCACTTCTGTGGACTGTTAAGAAGGAGATCAATATGCATGTGTATTAGTTGTGTGACTAGATATCGATAATGGTGTAAAAATTGTGAATAGTGTTTTAACAAGCGTACCCATTCCTGTCTTTGAGATCTGCTCCTTTCGGACACCATCATGCGAATGTTCTCGCAAACGCAGAATGCACACAGATCAGTCCCCTGCGGCTGCTTCAGGGCCTTTACAAGAATGAAATTTGATCAGATAATAATTAATCAAGTATGATAATTAAAGAGATGGCAGCTAGCTAGCTAGCTAGTACTACTTAATTACTTACCTTGGGTCGAAATCATTTAAGCTTTTGTTTCCATTCTCCTGGGGTCACGCTGATGAACCTTGCCCAAGCCCTGCCCGCCGACAAAGAAAATGAATAAAGGGGTTATTAAATAGTTCAATAGTTCATATCATGAAAAATGACGAACTAAATAGGCCGAGATATATAGTTAATAATGATTGAAATTACCTGTTGACTATCCCAAACAAGATGTTATAGTCAGTTTTTTCTTTGAGTAGTGAGTTCAGTATTTCAACTGTTCAAGGCCAACTTTAATGATACACAAGACCCAGTGAAATCTGCATGCACACACGTTTGCATGTCTTAGTTAAGCGGGCATATGTAAGCAAAAACATGTAGCTAGCTAGTAGGCAAAAACAGAGAATTTGTAGTACAAGACAGTGTGACTCACGAAAGTTGTAAGGAAGTAGTATATCTTCATTGTATTTGAGGCGCTTCAAGAACTCTAGCATGTTGTCCTCTACGGCCTTTTGATGACGTGGATTTATTTTCCATGTGTATTCATTAACGGTGTTTGGGTCAATGAACCCAATGCCAAAGCGTCCACCTTTTTCATTTCATACATCTTCATCCTGCATATAATACCACGAGAAAAGAATATAGTAAGGATAATTACAGGTAATGATTGATCAAAAGGATCACTACAGCTAGCTTGAGACTTAAATTACGTAAAGAAATCACTTACGTAGACAATAGCAATCGATGATAGATTTGTCGAGTCGTCTTGATTGTATAACTGAAACATTTCAGAATACTCAACGGACACAACTTTCTCATGGAAGTAATGCTCCTCCTTGACATTCACCATGAGGGACAATCGATCGGAAATCTTGGTAATGTTCATGTACCATTGATGCAATTCATACATTCTCGTTGGGAGGTTCTTGACCTTGTCTGGCTCGACCAAAGGTTGGCCCCGACATATTTCCGTTTTATTTCATCCTCTCTAAGCACAGGCATGAGCTCGATCTCGAGGAGTTGTCCAACAGTGATTTTGAGAACTTCAGCCTGCATTATATGGTCCTCTGTTATTACCACATTGCCCACCTCAGGAACGTAAACTGTTTGCCCACAATAATATTGGGCGCGCGTACTGTCACGTGTTGTTGGCACAACAAGCGAGGGGATCGATTATGCCGCTGTTCTCCCAAATTGGGAATGGTTTTCCGCATTTTTGACAAAGCTTCTTGTTTGCTCGATCCCGAGCTCGCCTCCTTACGTGGGCGTGCTCGATTTAACTTCCTGATGTGGCGCTCATAGTCTGTGTCAACAGGCTTGGGAGCTGGTGGTTGAAGCCATACGAATGAAGTGGTCAATCGTTTCCTCGTGCACTTTCTCCCTTGGCGGCGGTGGCGGTTTCGGTGCAAAATGGGCTTCCACCTCGGACTTCGATATGGCTGCGATTTCCTCCTCGGACCTGTCATAAGACCTCTGCGGAAGAGGCGTGAGGCTTGGACCATATTTATATCGCTTGCCTCTGCTGTACTTCTGTACTACCTCGACTGCGTGCCGCTAAGAACCATAGCTGGGGTGTCTCTTCTGCGATTCTTGAGGCGGCGGAGACGCCGGTGACGGGCTGAGTTGGACGAGGAGGAGTGGCCGCTGAAGCTGTGCCGGACTTGGAGGAGGAGTGGCCTGAGGTTGTGCCGGACTTGGAGGAGGAGTGGACGTCGGCATGGCGGACTTGGAGGAGGAGGAGTGGCCTGACACTTTGCGGACTTGGAGGAGGAGTGGCTGACACTTTGCGGACTTGGTGGACTTGCGGGAGCGGGAGACTGCTGACTCGGTGGCGGACTTCAACGAGGGAGTCGGATGACGCGGTGTCGGTGGCCTTCAAAGATGATGCAATCCTTTTTCCATAGGATGATACGATGGTTGGCGTCTCCGAGAAAGCGCTCGTCGTCACCTCCGAGAATGTCAAGCTCTAGCCCGAATATGGGTCCACCACCTCGTCAACCATGACACGAGCATAGCCCTCTGGAATCGTGATGCAATGGTAGGTTGCTTTGGGGAGTAATCGGAAAAGCAACGCCGTCGCCACCTTCATGGATATGTTCTTCATTTTGACGTGTAGCTTGCGACTAGTGTTCTCCGTGATGTTATCCACGGGTATCTACCCAAGATTGCGTCGTCGGCGGAACCCATGCTGCTTCTCGGCATGGATGGGGCGGTGCTATCCAATCTTTGGATCATTCGCTAGCTGCTGCAGCTGCCGAGACCCCTTCTTTGGGTAAGTGAGTCGATCTGCTCCTGCTGCTGGAATTTGACTACCAATTCCGCTTGACTTGCTTCTAGGCCTTGAAGGTCATAGTCCCGCTTCCTCTGCTCCTCCTCCATCTTCCTCTTCTTCTCCTCCGCAATCTTCTTTCTCGCACGGGTTCTGTAGTCGGTGTTCCAGTCTGAAAACCCCTCATACCACGGAATAGCGCCCTTGCCTCGTGTTCTTCCCGGGTGTTCAAGATTTCCCAGGGCACGCGTAAGCTCGTCGTTCTCTCTATTGGGCTTTAACACCCCCGATCGTGCCTCTTCTATTGCAACAAGTATCGCATCGTCGGCTCCCTTCAGACTTGCCCTCGTCGAAACATTGCATGTCTTCGGGTCCAACTCCCCCCCATGCGCATAGAACCAAGTCCCGACTGGGGGCCAACTCTTAGTAACCGGAGTGGCACCTGCATCCTCCATCTCTTTCTCAGACTTATCCCACTTAGGCATTGCCACCGCATAGCCACCTGGCCCCAGCTTATTGAACTTATCCTTTTTTTCGGCATTCTTCTTGTTTATTCTCGACCATTCCTTAGTTAATTCCGAATCCTTGAATTTCACGAAATCGTCCCAATGAGCACGTTGGTTCTCTAGTGTTCCCTCGAATACTGGATTCTTCCTTCCTCCCTTGACGTACTTGTCCCATTCACGATTCTTGTGGTTCTTGAATGCAACCGCCATCTTCCTAAGAGCAGCGTCCTTGACTTTCTGCACATCTGCTTCGTGAAATGATCCGTAGGGTGAAATGTTCCATGAGAGTATCCCAAAGCAGATCTTTTTATTCTTGTCGACAAAAGTAACATCCGGGCGTGAGCAGCGTCCTCTTTGCCTTTTGTCCTTTGTCTTTCTTTGGCTCTCTCCATTCTTGAAGGGAGATCGGGAGTTGGTCCTTCACAAGAACTCCGCACTGACGAACGAACTTGTCCGCAATATTTTTAGGCGCTAATGGTTCGCCATTAGGTCTTACTGCCTAGATATTGTACTTTACGCCCTCCTTCAACTTTTTGTTTGGGCCTCGTTTCGTCCTTTTGCCTGAAGATTTGCTCGATCCGGATGGCTGAAAGAACAAAGATCGATTCGTTAATATATCTTCAAGTCATTTAAAACATGTGATGATCACCAGATACCTGCTTTATAAATATATATACCTCGCCGGTCTTTGTTGTTTCAGGATCAACATGTTCTTCGTCATCGTCATAATCGTAGTTCATGAATTCATCAATTCGGTCGTCGCGATCGAATATCATATCACCCTCTCCGGTGTTGTTTAGAAATTGAGCCGTCATAATCTTCTTCATTCTCGATCATCATCGGCCCGCGTATCATATCGAACATGGTCTGTTCTCCCTCTCTGTCGGTATTGTCTGCCATAGCTTTTATTTTACTAATTCAAAAGAAATATAAAACAATTTAGTATTCAAATTACATCGTCTCGAATAATAGATATAATCTCGAATACTTCGTCTAGAATAATAGATACAATCTCGAATACATCGTCTCGAATAATATATAATATTGAATAGTACATCAACGCTAGCTAATTAAAGATCGAATACTACAGAAGAATCTAGGACACTCGCGGTTCTGCGGCGCAGGCGGTGGACACCCAAAGAGAAGGAACCCTCACGGGATCATAGCTGAAGTGAGATCCTCAAGATATCGCCAGTATTGGAGAACCTGCCGCCCTCTAACGCAACCATGTAGCGATGGGACGTGCTCGTCCTCCTCCCCGACACGGCGTACCTCCTCCGGCGGGGCAGTCCCTCCGCACTTAAATCGCCCACGCGAACGCCACCAAACGAGATCGTGGTCGACGACGGACCCGGGCGGGTTCCTCATCAAGCGGCGCGCCTCGAGCAAGCACCTCCCAAGTGTCGGCCCGTGAGCCCGATCCGGACATGGGTCGGCTGGACGTCGTCATGGACGGGTCGACGGCGAGGATGCGGGCGGGCATCGTCGAGAACAAATACTAGCTATATGCCCATAAAAGTAATATTTTTTAATGATTGGATTTTGATAACTAAAATTTCTAACATTTCTACTATTTCAAAATCTATATACTATTTCATACTAATTAAGCATCTAACGCTAAAAACAGAAAACACAACTTCTATACATCCATTAAAAAGCTGAAAAACAACATTATATAAAAAAAATCCATACTAATTAAACACTAATTATATACTAATAATAATAATCTAAATTATATACTAATTAAACATAAAAAATTTCCATACTAATTAAACACTAATTTCCATATAAAAAATTTGATAACTAAAACAATAATAATCTAAATAATCTAAACTAATTAAACATACAAAATACATATATACTAATATATACATGCATTAATTCATACATATGTGTGTGTGTGTGTGTTCCATATAAATTTTTTGATAACTAAAACAATAATAATCTAAATAGTCTAAATTATATACTAATTCATGCTTGTGTGTGTGTGTGTGTGTGTTTTGATAACTAAAACAATAATAATCTAAATAATCTAAATTATATACTAATTCATGTTTGTGTGTGTGTGTGTGCTCGGGGCCGGGAGGCGCCCATGGTGGCTGTCAGGCGAGGAGAGAGGTTAGAGGAGAGCTCACAGTGGGCGACGATTTACGGCGAGGCGGCGGCGACGGGACGGGCGGCCAGGCGACGAAGACGACAAGCGACGGAGACGAGGGCGGCGACGGGATTTGGCGGCGTGACGGGAGACGACGGAAACAGAGGAAGAATGAAAATTTCGTAAGTCGAGTATATATAGAAGGCACCTTTAGTACGGTTGGAGCCACCAACGGTACTAAAGGCCTGCTTTTAACCAAGCCAAGCGGCGGAAGCGACCCCTTTAGTACGGGTGGTGGCACAAACCGGTACTAAGGACTTCTTTAGTACCGGGTTTGTGCCACGACCGGTACTAAAGGGGTCATACCACCCCAAAGTTTAGTCCCACCTCGCCGGGCGGGCAGCAGCCTGGTTTATAAACCCAGCCGCACCGCCACTTCGAACTCCTCTCAGATAGCAGGCTTGTGGGCCTAAACTCTGCACGCTGCCCTCATGAGTCATTTGGGCCTTTAAGGCCTGTTATTACACACCGTGGCCTATCAGCCCACAGGCAGCGCCTTAATTTTTTATAGTTTTTTCTTTTTCTGCTTTATTTTCTTCTATTTATTTTTGCGTAGTTTTTTGTATAGTTTTTTTTCTGTTATATTTATTTTCTTCTATTTATTTGTGAGTAGTTTTTCATCTAGTTTGCCAAAATTCAACATTTTCAGAGTTCATTTTGTAGTGATTTTCAATTTCACGGTCATTTTGTAAACGATTGAAAAATAGCAAATATAATTTTTTTTCTGCTTTATTTTTTCTTCTATTTATTTCTGAGTAGTTTTTTCTTTTATGCTATATTTATTTTCTTCTATTTATTTTTGAGTAGTTTTTTTATATAGTTTTTTTTCTTTTCAACTATAGTTTTTCTTTCTTTTCTGCTATTTTTTTTTCTGCAAAACTTGATGGTCAAAGTCTGGAGTTATAACTTAATAAAAAGAAATGTCGACGTGCAATTAGTTTTTGTCATAACAGAAGAAGTCCGGAGTTGTAAGAAGTTATTAAAAATAAAAAAGAGGTGCAATGCTCGTTAATTTGCTTCAAGCCTTTCGGAATAGTGTAAACTGCACTGCGCATAGCTCCGTGCAGTCTACCGTATTCTGAAGGCTTGAAGCTAAGCAACGTGAGCATTGATCCTATTCTTCATCGTCTCGCACTCGTGGCTTATAAACCGCTCCTAGTCCCTCTCACTTCGCGAGGTGGGACTAAAAACAGCTTACGTCTGGTTCATCCATGAACCGGTACTAAAGGTGCTCGTGGGGCCCCAGCCTTACATGACACAACCTCATTAGTACCGGTTCGTGGTACGAACCGGCACTAAATGGTGATGGTGGGGCCATAGCCTGACCGGAGGCTGACACAACCTCTTTAGGTACTTTTCAAATTTGAATAGTTTAAATTTTGAATTATTTGAAATTAGTGTGAATTTGTTTGCACATAAAATTTCTTCGCGTTTCAAATGCCAAAACACATAACTACCCTAACTATTACAGAGATTCCCCTCTCGGTGCGAAACACGTAAGAAAGTGATGATAGCTAGTGAAGCCGATCACATCCCGGATCTTTGGGTGTGAAACTTTTTCTTCAGCGTGTGTCCCTTTGCGCCCGTAACCATGGAAAATCTTCATCATTTAACGGGATGCTCGGGTCAATATTCACCGTGAATGGAGCAATTTCATCAAACTTTTCATAATCTTCGACTTGTCATCTTGTCATCCACTCCTACGATGTTTCTCTTTTCGTAAAGAACTATGTGCCGCTTTGGCTCATCGTGCGATGCATTCGCTTCCTTATCTTTTCTTTTTCTTGGCTTGGTAGACATGTCCTTCACATAGAAAACCTGTGCCACATAATTGGCTAGGACGAATGGTTCTGCTCGTGACACGCAAGATTGTTGAGATCCACTTGTTGTCATTCCGTCTTTGCGGGTCTTCCGTTACCCGCCTCATGTCATATTGACCCATTTGCACCGAAACAAAGGGACCTTTAAACCACGTCGATAGTCAAGTTCCCATATGTCCTGTATATAACCATAATATGTTTCCTTTCCCTTCTTTGTTTCTGCATCAAAGCGGACACCACTATTTTGGTTGGTGCACTTCTTATCTTGGGCGATCGTGTAAAATGTATTACCATTTATCTCGTACCCTTTGAAAGTCATTATATTCAAGATGGTAATCGGGACAGCAAGTACAGGTCATCTTCAATAGAGGTGTCATGCATGGTACGTGTGCGCAACCAGTGGCGAAACTCTGGTTTGTTCACGTGTAATCCGATCATCGACCGCTCCGGGTGTTTGGAGCGTAGCAAATTCTTGTGTTCATCCATATACGGAGCCACCAAGGTGGAATTACAGAGAACTGTAGTGTGCTTCAAAGGAGAGAATGTCCGTCCATACATATTATTTGTTCCTCCTAGCGTGCCTTTTCCATCCGATGCGCCCTTATGCAGCGATTCAGAACACCAATCGGCTTAAGGTCAGGAATAAAGTCAATACAAAACTCAATGACCTCCTCATTTTGATGGCCCTTGGAGATGCTTCCTACCGGCCTAGCACGGTTATGAACATATTTCTTTAAGACTCCCATGAACCTCTCAAAGGGGAACATATTGTGTAGAAATACGGGACCCAAAACATTAATCTCTTCGCATAGGTGAACTAGGACGTGCGTCATGATGTTGAAGAAGGATGGTGGGAACACCAACTCGAAACCGACAAGACATTGCACCAAATCATTACGTAACCTTGGTATTATTTCTGGATCGATTACCTTCGAGAGATTGCATTGAGAAATGCACATAGCTTCACAATGGCTAATCAAACGCTTTTCCGGTAGAAGCCCCTCAATGCAACCGGAAGCGATTGCGTCATAATCACGTGGCAGTCATGAGACTTTAGGTTCGGAACTTTTTCTCCGCCATGTTTATTATTCCCTTTATATTCGACGAAGCCAGACGGTACCTTAATATCGAAAGGCATTCAAAGAAGATTTCCTTCTCTTCTTTGGTAAGAGCGTAGCTTGTATGACCTCGATGTATGCCGTCTTCTCCGTGCATACGTTGTGGTCCTCCCGTGCCTCGGTGTATCTTTTGTCTTCCCATACACGCCCAAGAAGCCAAGCAGTGGTCACGCAAAGATTCTTCGTCACGTGCATCACGTTGATTGCGGAGCGGACCTCTAGGTCTTTCCAATATGGCAGGTCCCAAAATATAGATTTCTTCTTCCACATGGGTGCGCGTCCGTCGGCGTCCTTTGGAACAGGTTGTCCGCCAGGACCTTTCCAAATATCACCTTCAAATCCTTGACCATATCATGTACATCAGCACCGATGCGGTGGCGAGGCTTCGTCCGATGATCCGCCTCACCTTTGAAATGCTTGCCTTTCTTTCTTCACGGGATGCCCTTTCGGAAGAAATCGGCGATGTCCTGTACACATTCTTCTTACAACTATTCAAATATATCTTGTCGGTATCATCCAAACAAAGGCGTGCATCCGCGGTATCCCTTGTTTGTCCATCACGAAAGGTTCTTGAGAGCGAGCCAATCATTGATGGTCACGAACAGCAACGCCTTTAGGTCAAATTCTTCCCCATGTGCTCATCCCACGCATCGTACACCTGTTGCATTCCACAGCTTGTAAGAGTTCTTCAACTAATGGCCTTAGGTACACATCAATGTCGTTGTCGGGTTGCTTAGGGCCTTGGATGAGCAATCGCATCATAATGAACTTCCGCTTCATGCACAACCAAGGAGGAAGGTTATACAAACATAGAGTCACCGGGCCAGGTGCTATGGTTGCTGCTCTGCTCCCCAAAAGGATTAATGCCATCTGCGCTTAGACCAAACCATACGCTCCTTGCGTCATCTGCAAACTCCTTCCCGTACTTTCTTTCGATTTTTCTCCACTGCGACCCGTCATTTGGTACTCTCAACTTTCCGCCTTTCTTACGGTCTTCTCGTGCCATCGCATCGCCTTGGCATGCTCTTTGTTTTGGAACAAGCGTTTCAACCGTGGTATTATAGGAGAATACCACATCACCTTGGCAGGAATCTTCTTCTGGGCGCTCTCCCTCGACATCACCATGCTCATCGCGGTGATCTTATAGCGCAATGCACCACATACCGGCAAGCGTTCAGATCCTCGTACTCACCGCGGTAGAGGATGCAATCATTAGGGCATGCATGTATCTTACGCACCTCTAACCCTAGAGGGCGTACAACCTTCTTTGCTTCAGACGTACTCTCGGGCAATTCGTTGTCCTTTGGAAGCATATCCTTTATCATTACCAGCAACTTTCCAAATCCCTTGTCGGATACACCATTCTCTCGCCTTCCATTGCGGCAATTCCGGTGTGGTGCCCAGCTTTTTCTTGTCACCCTCGCAATTCGGGTACAACAATTTTTGTGATCCTCTAACATGCTGCAACTTCTTCTTCTCCAAATCACTTGCAGTTTCTCTTTGCATCGGCAATGGCCCGACCTAGATCATCAACGGGCTCATCCGATGCCTCTTCTTCAACTTCTTCCCGCATTGCCGCCCTGCTTCTTCCGCATTACGGCTCAGCTTCTTCCCCATTGTTGTATCATCGTATTCAGGGAACCCATGGCGGGATAGCTGTCGTCGTCCTCTTCTTCTTCATTGTCTTCCATCATAACCCCTATTTCTCCGTGCTTGGTCCAAACATTATAGTGGGGCATGAAACCGGACTCAAACAGGTGGACGTGAATGGTTCTTGACGTAGAGTAATTGCGACCATTCTTACAACAAGACATGGACAAGGCATAAAACCATCCGCCCGCTTGTTTGCCTCGGCCGCAAGCGTAAAAGTATGCACGCCCTCAACGAATCGGGAGAGCATCGGTCATCGTGACATCCATTGCCGCTCATCTTCATTACACAACAATCGAATAGACCAAATTAATACAAGTTCATACATAAAGTTCATACAACACTTGAATGCAACAAACAAATAACTCTCTAGCTAAAGCATTTAAATGCAACAACAAATGCGATCAAGATCGCAACTAAGGTAACAATTGATCCAACAAAGATAATGATACCAAGCCTCACTATCGATGGCATATTTTCTAATCTTTCTAATCTTCAAGCGCATTTTCTCCATCTTGATCTTGTGATCATCGACAACATCGGCAACATGCAACTCCAATTCCATCTTCTCCCCCTCAATTCTTTTCAATTTTTCTTTCAAGTACTCGTTTTTTCTTTCAACTAAATTTAACCTCTCGACAATAGGGTCGGTTGGAATTTCCGGTTCACATACCTCCTAGATAAAAATATCTATGTCAACTTGATGGGCATAATTTGTCATAAACACGAAATGCAACAAATAGTTTTAAAAGAGAATATACCACATCCGAATCATAACAAGGACGAGGGCCGATGGGGACGGATATCAAAACCATGGCACTATGTATAACAAACAACGTACGGGTAAGATAATTATTATACGAGTAACTATATATCCAAATCACACAAACATCAATTTTTTATATAAAATTTCATGAACAAGAGGCTCACCACAAGGTGGTGTCGGCGACGGGACGGTGCGGGCGATCGACGGTGGTTACGACAGAGATTTAGAAGGCACTAAGTAAACCACACCTACATATGCAAACTAAGTATTATTTCGACCTCAAATTGCATATAAATCAAATACTACCACATATAATCCCTCCCAAATTACTAAAACCCACAATTAATCACTATATAAACCAATGCAAGAGCTAATCTAGCAATGAGAGATGAAAGGACAAAGTTGCTAACCTTGGTGATCATTTGAATGGATGAGGGCCTGCAAATCTTGACAAATTTGGGACAAATTTTGTGATGAACTCGAGAGGAAGAAGGGAAGAACAGAGGAGAGGGAGAGGGGAAAGGGGGAAGAACAGAGTGTGGGTGGACGAAGGATTTATATAGGACGACATTTAGTACCGGTTCGTGCCACGAACCGGTACTAAAGGTGCTGGAAGGGCCCCATTCTGACAACATCCCGCCACCACTCTCATTAGTACCGGTTCGTGGCACGAACCGGTGCTAAAGGTTTGCCACGAACCGGTACTAAAGAGCTCCTCCCGGCTAGCCGTTGGAACCGGCACTAATGGCCACATTAGTGCCGGTTCTGTTACAAACCGGGACTAATGTGTCTCACATTTGACCCTTTTTCTACTAGTGGGCGCCGATTGACTTTTTTGGTCTTCGTTGCAGAACTTTGACTATTGATTTTCATATATTGTATGTCTATAAAATAAGTACTCAGACTTATGAAATAAAATAGTTTTACAAGACAAGTACGATGATGTCATCTATACATGTTTAATCCATATACTTTGATATATATTACTGGTCAAAACCGTGCATCAAAGATCGTGCAAAATCAATCGCGCCTTATATTTTGGGAAGGAGGGAGTATATTAATACTTAGAAAGCCAAATTAGTCTCATGAGATTCTTTGTAAAAATATATTCCCGTACCACCTGTATTTTGGTATTGTTGACCTTAGCATATTTTTCTATAAAAGTTGGCCAACTGAAACAATTTTGACTTAGGACAAATTTAGAATTTCAAATAACTTAAACAATTTTGACTTAGGACAAATCTAGAATTTCAAATATTTTAAAACGCGGAAAGTATAACCTATCTCTTTGCAAATTTAGAACTCTAGACTATTTTTTGAGTAAATGACCAAATTTTATATCAAGTTAAACATAGTGCATCAAATTATACAAGGAAATCTCTACTCTTATAAAAAACAGAATTGGTGATGATGGTGTGCATGCCATCCTGCAATATAGGCCGTCCGATTTAAATCTGACAGATAGGAAGAAAACTATGGCAATTTTGTAAAAAGGTACCCACACCCCTCTCCACATTTGCAAATAGGGCCTTCCCTCGTTCATCCTTTTCTCTTACAAGATAAACTACTCATACAAATGTATCTTTGATGTTCCGTGCAACGCACGGGCATCTTGCTAGTCTTTAACAACTTATGAGTTTTTCTATTTTAGAATAGAACAATTGTTGACCTTTTTTAGAAGGAACAACTGATGACTAAAGTAGACAATTTTTTTTTCCTTTGAGGGGGACTAAGCATACATGTGCTTCACAGTTCGATGCCCGTCTAGATTTTCCTTTGAGGCTGGCCCAAGATGCAGGACTGACGGCTGGCGTACAGCTCGACCCTTCTCCATAAGGCCCACACACGTGTCTCGTGTGTAATAATTCTCTCCACACGGTCCGGGCTCTGGGGCAACACCCACAGCCTCCACCTCGGGCGCCTCTATGTCTTACTTCACACGAGACATAGGGAAGCCTCGCCCGAAGGGAGACGCGAGATGGGCTGACCCAGCCGCACACGAGGCTACTTGGTTTTTCTCACGTTGTTTGTTTTTATTTTCTGCTTTATTTTATTACATTTGTTTATACTTTCAAATATTCTAAATGGATATAAACAAAAAATACTTTATGTATAGAAACAATATTGACCATGTATTAAAAATTGTTAATCTTGCATCCACAGAAATCTTAACCAAGCATTTGATGTATATTAAATGTTTATAAAAATATACTGATCATATATTTAAAAAATATTATATTTAAAAAATGTAATTTTGCAATTAAAAAATCTTAATCAAGCATTTGAAAAATAGTTAATATTGTATTTAAAAATGTTAATCAAATAGTTAAAATATTGAAATATTTATAGAAAAAATATTGATCATGTATTCGAAACATGTTAAATTTTTAGTTAAAAAGACTAAACATGTATTAGAAAAATGTTCTTGACGTATACAAAAAATGTAAAATAAAAACCATAAGAAACAATGAAAAACGGAAAAAATCAATGAAAGCACAAAAAAGAAACAAAGGAAACTAAAGGAAAAAAACAAAAAACCCCAAAGGAAAAAGTGCAAAATAATGAAAAACAGTATAAACCAATAAAGAAACAAAAGAAAACCTTTCAAAACCAAAAAAATGAAGAAAAAGAAGAAAAATGAGAAAAAGCAATCCAATGATAACCATGAATGAAACAAAGAGAAATCAAAGAAATTTGAAATAAAAAAATAAAAGTGTAACGACAAAAAAGACAGAGAAGAAATAAGAAAACAAAAGACGAAAAAATTCCGAATGAGAGAGTAAAACACGGCCGGCTCATACGCCTGCGCGCTGCAGGAAAGCCTCAGGCGAGACGGACGCTAGTCTCGCTATAAGCGAGACATAGCATTCGCGCTGCACCTCTGCGTTCGCCCGCGGCTCCAGAAAAGATCCCCTCCGCCTCTGACCCCGAGGCAACAAGGCAGCTCGCATTTCGCCGCTCACCGAGCCCTCGAGGCGCGCTATCCATGGCCACCTGCTACCCATCCGGCGCCTCCGCGCTCCTGCTCCCCGTCCCGCGAACCCGCGCTGCCGTAATTTCCAGCGCCTAGCACAGAAACCCTCGATTGCTCAAGGCAGAGCCGAGCCGCGCCGTGCTGACGTGTTTTTTTCTAGTTTCCGCAGAGGTTTTCCGGCCCGGCTTCCGGGAGGAGCTCTCCTTGTGCAGCTGTTCGGCGGCAGCGGAGGGGAAGGGGAGCGGTCGGTGTCGTGCGAGCGTGCTTCAATCCTTTCGGGGACGAACGCATCCTCCGGGAGGCCTTGAAGGTAAATTCTGTGTGAAGCTGGCCTGGTATTGGGGTAGTTGCAGTGGTAGTTGAGTTGGTTCCTCGGCTTGACGTTTATGTACAGTTGAGCATACGGTTCCTTGATGTGAGATTTAGATCCATCAGTTATGCTTAGGTAATTCCTGTGTAGTTGCAGATTTATAGAATTTCTAGTCTTCGAAGAGTCCTTTCTTGGCGTGCGTCTAGAAAAGGGGTGGGTTATCGTAATTGGTTACTTCTCTTATGCAAAAAATAATTGGCTACTTCGATGTTCATTGAGTGAGGGAGCTCAAAAGAATGATACATAGGGTTCACTCTTAACTGCAGTTGTTATTATCGTCTCATCAGTATAGAGAAGGGGATAAAAAGTAATACCTTCCATTTATATGTGTGTGTGTGATTCTCTTTGTGTAGTAAATGTTTGATTGATAAAGTTCTTGCTCGCTGTCATAAAATCTCCCAGCTACATCAAATTTGGGGGTAGAAGTTTAGGTAGGAGGAAAAGCAAACAAAATGCAGAAAATTTTGGATGACTAGTTAGAACTTTTGGGGAGTCATCACATTGGCAATAGCCTCTGGATTTTACAATCTGTTGTTCTTGAAGCAATAACACGTGTTTATGTTTTGCATGCCTTGCGTGTAGGAGCCAGTTGCATTCATGGGTGGCGTGTTTGCTGGTCTCTTGAGGCTTGACCTGAATGAGGATCCTCTCAAGGAGTGGGTAACTCGAACGGTAGAGGCTTCTGGAATAGCTGAAGACAATAGTGCTGAGGAATCAAATGAGGGAGCTCAAAATGATGGACCCCAGCAAATTGAGATTGAGTGAGGTGCATTAGTTGCCTTTTGCCCTCCTTTACAGCCTTACTTGTAACTTATCCTGGATATTTGT
This sequence comes from Aegilops bicornis, assembly GCA_021605145.1. NCBI lineage: Eukaryota > Viridiplantae > Streptophyta > Magnoliopsida > Poales > Poaceae > Aegilops > Aegilops bicornis. The sequence continues at coordinate 640,673,494 of CM038670.1, read as the reverse complement.
AATATCTAAGCAATAAAATGCTTGCCCATATTTTTGTGTTTATAGTACAGCTCTAAGTCAAAATATTAGCACATTGTCATTATTTGCAAAATGTGCCTCTTCTTAGTGGGTATAACACCAATACTATATCTTATTAGTTCCCTTCGTATTTTGGGTCAAACTTTGACCGTATATTTAACTAGCAAAATACTCCCTCTGTAAAGAAATATAAGAGTGTTTAGATCACTTAGTGATCTAAACGCTCTTATATCTTATATTTCTTTACAGAGGGAGTACAAGTTATATACCACAAAAACAGTATGGTTGGAAACATCTTTAGAATACAAATCCAACAATAAGTTTTTATGGCATACAACTATATTTTGCTAATCAAATCTATGGTCAAAATTCAACAAAAGTATGATGGGCCCCAATAAACCCGGATGGAGGAAGTAAGAAATTACTGTGGGCAGAACAAATTGAGACGATTGGAAAGGAAAAAAGAAAGCCTTCACACATAGAGATACATACTTCTATTTGTGAGTTGTGGTAAAATGTTGCAGTTCTAAGAAATGCAGCTTTTAGCCTTCTGCTGAGACTTCATTATCCCTTTTTTAAGCCGTATCCCTTTTGAGTTGCTTTTGGAATATTTCCACTTATGGGGTTGAAGCAGTTGTACATGTTGGCAATTAAGCAGATAGCCAGAGTGAATTTCTCGGCTGTTCTCTGTCTTCTTTTTGGTAGTTTAGTTTAACTTAGCTTATTTTCAATGCTTTTGCACCCTTTCTTCTCTTTGCGTTTGCGTTGTCTTTTTTTCTTTTCCGGTTTCATTGTAGTTGTACTTTGCGCCTTCTTGGCATTCTTCTTGAAATGAAACATGACACACACTTTGTGGTGTGCTCGAGAAAAATTTAACAAGATAGCCATATGAACATGGGATGTCTTGTTTCTTCAGTACGTGTAGTAATTCTGGCCCCGCTTTCATGCTGTTTTCCAAACTGTTGTCATTTTCAGACCCACAAAATGAATAATGTTTTTTCAGCAAAAAGAGAAGACAGAACCCATCACAGTGATTGATGGATAACTGGATGATCAAACTCAGCCATGGCCTTTCAGTGGGCATGTTCAATTTTGCTTTCATCGGTTAGATATTATGATCTAGTTTTCGAAGTCTCGAAAGCGCATTTATTTGCACTGGAGCTTGACTACCAAAACAGTGTGTTTTTCATCACCTTGTGCTGTCCTTCATGATCTTCGTCTAATGTGAGCTTGACTATTAGAAAATAGTGTGTTTCTCATCATCTTGTGATGTCTTTCATGGTCTATGTCTAATGTGACAGGAGTATATTCTTGGCCCATGCATCATGTGGCTTCAGGTAAAGTGTTAGGTTGAGTCTAACCATGGAAAAAGGCTGTCTTGCATATTTTGCTTCCCCACCCGGTCTCTTTTCTAGGTTGACCGTCTTCGGATGCATCAGTTTATTATGCTTATGCCTAATCTTAATACTGGCTAGTTACTTCAATTACCTTATCCCTGACATGCGATAAGTATTTTGTATTGGGTTTGACATGGATATTATTTAATGTTTATCACTTTAGGGTTTAGATATAGTACACTAGTTCAGAGTTAAAATTATTGCATTGTGGATGACAGGTTGACAGCCATGACTTACTAGAAATAGTATTGCATGATTCATGACATGTATGTTTTGAAGAATCATTTCTAGGGGGGTTAAAAACTGCATATGGAAATGTAGTAGCCTGACATATTAACACCCTGTACAAAGGGGAAACTTTAACCCACCAAACTGCTTTTGAGGAGCATTACTGTTGGACATTGTTTTTCTGTGCACTTAAGAAAGTTAGATTTGTAGTTCATTTCTGATTTTCGAAGCTGGCTTGAGATAAAGGTCTTGAGACTCGATACAGCCGTTCTTGATTTGGATGAAGTTTGTGGACATCGGTTGACCAATGTTTCTTAGCCAGATTCTTGCTGAAATAATTCTTGTTTCCAAATTTGTTGCATGCGTGTTGTGCTATTTCAAAATAAGTTTGTGGACATTGGTCGATCAACTGTTTTGCTTTTTGCAAGGAATAACGTGTTTTATTTCAATGATAGTAAATTTTTACTAGGTTGCTGTGGGCTTGAATAGTGGGCATAGTCCACTATTCAAGTTGTGATCTAGTGTAGCATAAATCTCTAAGTGGAAGTTCAACTTCACAGTCTCCACTAAGCACCGGTATATAAACAATGTTTTGGAAATAAATGGTGAAATGTGCCAATGAGACTTTGTGGGGGATTGTTGGAATTTGCTAGTGGGCTTTTGGCCCAAAGCCCAACTAAAATTCTGAAATTCTCTTGGCCCATTCATGCACACATGTGAGTGGAGTGAGTGAGGCTAAAATTTAGTCCCACCTCATAAGTTGAGAGAGAGTTGCACCTCTTTATAAGGTGAGCTCTTCTACCACTTGTATGAGCATGAGAAGAGGAGACTTACACGCGCTCCTCCTCCTCGCTCGCCACGCCACGCCTCGCCTCGCCGCCGAGCCGAGGACGGAGCTATGCACGTTGTCTATATTTTTGCTGCTCGGGAAAAATTAATGAGTCATTAATTAATAATTAACGGACGCGTTAATTACTGAACCGTTTCCGATTCTTTTGGATCGTGGCGACTTCTGGACGTGGGGTTTACTCCCACGACCTACCCGCCCGCACTATATAGTAAGGCAGACGTCTACCCTAGCCGCCGCCAGATGGTTTCCTCACCCGCTCTCCAGATCATTATTGCGCCGCCAAGCAAGTCTTCTCCATCCCTCCTTTCAAGGCACCGGAGAAGGGACAAGAGGCCTCCGAACCCCGCCTCTCGTGATCCTGTCAGACGGAGAGCGGCGATCGGTTTTTGGGGAGCGACTCATGCATCACCGGGCAACGACGACTTCTTCCCGACCTCGGCAACCTCATCCTCGACGACATGGGCGACAACGTTGACGTCCGGGCGGTGCTTCTCCCCGCACCGTATGTGATTCTATCCTTCCTGCTCAAATCGTGGTAGAATTCATGTTTCTAGTATGTGCCCTAGATGTGATCTGTTCATCTGCTATGCTAGTTCGCATGATTAGTTTAATCTCTGCTATTGCTGTCATGATCTATTTCCTATTTATTCGGATTAAATCTCGTAGTAATTTGCTCATATTTCCATCATAAATTACTTCTACGCTTCACACAGATTTCTCCAATGATCAGTAGTTCTCCGTTTAACCTTTCCAAAATAATATTGTTACCTGAGGTGCTCTGTTTTTCTAAGTGTCATGGAATATTGTTACCACGAGAAAGCTATGGACACTGCCATTTTGCTCAATGAACAATGAAGTCTTGCTACCAATATTTTCAAACTGGGGGAAACATAGGCTTGCGTGTCTTGACATGACAGTGCAGACAATGGTGTTATTTTAGACGCCTTGACAATTCATGTTCCTTCAGCACTGTACCTTTATCAAGATTGTCTTCAGCACTGTACCTGTTTTCACTGTTATTCCAGTTTCCTCGGTTCGGTTACTACTGTTTTCACTGTTATTCCAGTTTCCTCAGTTGGTTCGGTTACTAACTTTATCCAGACAATCATGCTGTGGTCAAGTTGTCCTAACACTAATAATGTTAATGCACCAAATACTGGAGATTTCTGGATTTGGGAGCCGACCTTCTCGATTTCTTGGGCCTTAAAAAGTTCACCAATTACGAAGACCTGTCCAAAACGATTATCTTTGCTTCCTGTCTTTTATGAGCAACGAATGTGTCGTTCCGTATAAGGTTCTGCCTTTCATGTTCTTAGTATTGGGTTTATCTCCTTTCTCCTTTTCTTTAATTATGTGCATATCTGGACTGGAAAGTAGGCCATCATATTTGCCTCCATAACATGCTGTTTGGCTTTTCTCGTCAGTGGTCTTGTCACTTGTACAGGAGCACTCCTGTATCTACATCATTATGCATTGATTAAGTACTACTCCCTCCGTCCGGAATTACTTGTCGTCAAAATGGATGGAAATGGATGTATCTAGAACTAAAGTACATCTAGATACATCCATTTCAATGACAAATAGTTCCGGACGGAGGGAATACTAATCAGCTCCGGTACCGTGGTGGTTGTTCTGTGTCTGCTGGGAGATTTGTGGCCTCTTAACTAAATGTGCCATGCCTTGCCAACTGACAGTTTACACGATGTTTAGGCCGGTTGCTGTTAGTGCACAAATGACCCACATGTACTATCTCTGACGAATTGTCCGTTTAATTAGAGCCAGTACACTTCCCTTTCCAATTGGAGGCCTCTGTTTCAAGCCCAAACTTTTCTTAGTTCGATTTCGACGTACCGTTTTCGCAGTGTTTCTGGCTGATCGTTTGGTTTAGCTGTGCAGGGCCTAGCAGGTTGTTGGGCGGCGCTTTCCAACTAATAACCGAATGATGGACGAGGACCTAGCTGCACTGGCCTGAAGGGTATCCTTCGCTTGTAAGTTTCCGGCGGCCACTTGCTTGCGAGCTGTGTTATTATGGTTGTGGAATGGTTGGCATTCCACTATTCCAGTGCCCCTAGCTGTTATCGTCGATGTTTTGACCAATGACGTGAACACAAGTGATAAATCATTGCAACTGCTATCTGCCTGACTATGACTTCATTTGTTATGCTTCTTGTTGGAAAAGGGTCGCCTTTGAATGCTGACCGAGAAACGCTGTGAATTCTCATCTAGAAATTTTCCTCGAAATAGGTATATGAATATGAACTTCAATTAGTAGTAGTAGTGGTGGTAATCAATTAGGAGAATCATATAGACTGAAGTGTTGCTAATATGAGTATTATGCCGTACATATAACATAGAGCATAGGCTGCATAGCACACCACATACATCGGTTTCATTGTTCGCCGCAAATTTAGATTTAATTACATCGTTTCCGTTTGCAAAGTTTTATTCCCTCCCTGAGGAAGAGTTTCCTTCTAGAGTTGGACTCTTTTTTTCTAGAGTTGGACTCTTCATCATGTACCAACTTTTTATATATTTAAATTGCGAAAATGCCAAATGGAGACCGAGCTCCATGGAGGCCTTTATTTGAAAACTTCAAAATTCAAACTTTTCAGTTTCAAAATATTCTGAAAATAAATACACATATACTTAGATACATAATGTACATGTGTGCAAATTTTCAGGTCTAAATACATTAAAATGTGATCTACACAAAAAAGACAAATCTGGGGCTTTTTAGCATATGTACTGTTCAACTTTAAAGTCCATGATTTTTTTGTGCAGCTCACAGTTCAAGGTATTTCATCCTGAATTTTTTCACACATACACTTTACATCCTTGCATACATGTGTATTTTTTTCAATTTTTTTTGAAACTCAAATTTATGAATTTTGAATTTTTTAAAATAAAGGGCTCCATGGAGCTCGGTCTCCAAAATGCCCTACTCTTTAAATTGCAATTATACTTCTTCCCCCAGTGCTCGTATGTGTGAACTTGACTTGCTACAGTGAAGAAGGAACTCTTCGACACCAAGTATGTCTGAAAGCTCTTCGACACCGGGCCATGGGATACAGTTCAATGTCGTCCTAATAAATGATAATGTTGTGATCTTTTAAATCAGTCAATCAATCAAGCAATCAAATATTTTATTTTATCATCTTCATAGTTTAGTTTCCCTCGAGCTTAAGAGAACATATGATAGACACCTGGCTCGGGATAGAAACAAGTCCTTGCAATCAAACTACGCAGACACAATCAGAGCGGCATCCTGAGACGCCACTGTCAGTACACCTGTCTTATGGTGCTGTGGAAGGAGAGCTACTGCTCATGCAAGTGACCTGACCATTATCGTGCCCAACTGAAGCACCATCAAGCATCCATCCCCGAAATTTTGCTAGGAAGGATGCCGTCTGAAACCCACAAATCATGGCACCCCCTTTGCTGCTTCGTCCACGGCTCCTCACACGCAGTGTCATGCATCACGCCCCACCCCGTACGTACGTTCGTCGCCATGTTGACACGCATTTGATGTTCACCGCAGTTAGGTAGCCCATGCAGATGGCTCCCATTTCCATGCCAAAATCACTTCCATGTCATGCATCCTTGCTGATGATGACTTGATCGCCTATATAAGAGAACAGTGTTACCATGACCTCACCTGCACCGGTAACTAGTGGCAAGTGGTACTGTAACATCACATCACAGGGTGACGGTGTTCGGCCGAGGTGGTCGATCGACACGGCGGCCAGCATGAAGGCGTCCTGCTTCCTGGTGGTGCTTCTGCTCACCGTCGCCACGGGGAGCAGGCTCTCGCTCGCCGCCCGCGAGGGCAGCACCCTGGGCGGCGAGCTCGGCGAGCTCATCGCCAAGGCCAGCAAGTTCCTCACGTCGGCGGGCCGTGCGGGGGCGGACGGCTGGCACTCCGCCGCGGCCGCGGAGGTGGACGCCTCGGCGAGGAAGGGGCACGGCCATCCGGCGGGGGCGAAGAAGCGGCTGAAGAAGTCTTCCGTGAACTGCATCCCCGCCGACATGTGCCGGAGGAAGAAGGTGCTGTGCGGCAAGCGGTGCTACAAGACGTCGCACGCCGGCGCCGGCCTCGACCACGTCCCCTCCAACCGCTGCGTCGTCCGGTGCAAGAAGTGCGTGCCCACCTGCTAGATCGTTCGTTGGCTGCTCCTATCCTTCCCTTTTCTGGGTTACGTGTCGTGTCGTGTCGTGGTGCTTGATCCGTGCATGTTAGCTACATTTGCTTTTACTTTCATAGGGTTCGTGCACCGGTTTAATAAACAGGCAAGCTTCCCGCCATCATGCATGCAGTATAGGTAGTGGATGGGTTCTACTCTAAAAGAAATGTACCACGGTTGTGTGCTAAGTTTGAACGTGATCTCGTCTCATCTCATCTCCCCTGGCGATGAGCCGATGAATAGTTTCCTGCACGTGACAAATGCCGACTCTACGTAGTGGAGAAACGAAACCGTCAAGTAGTGCAACCGTTCTATGCAGCTTTCCGAGACGCAAAAGTCATGTGGTCATGCGGTTGTAGGGCATGGCGACTCCCGCGTCATGACGGCTGTGGGGATGAGGGAGACCTCAACCTGAACGAACCAACTGTTCTTCTAGTGTACTATACGAATTATCGTCACGTGTTGTGGATGGATGGATGTGGATGCCACTACGACTCCTTCCCACTTCGACCCGTTTTGCTGTTCTAGAACCGTTTTCCTCGCTGGATGCCACTGTGCCAGCAACTCGCTCGGCTCATGACCATGCATGATTCATGCACATGAGATGAAAACCTTCGTGGCTCCAAGACAAAGGGCCTTTTGCTGTTACCATCGTTGTACTTGCACCACAATAACTGTACAACGTATCTGTTTCCCGTCAAAAATATACTCCCTTCATCCAAAAAAATAAGTGTCTTAACTTTGTATTAATTTTAGTACAAAGTTGTTCTAAGCTTGAGACACTTATTTTGGGACGGAGGAAGTATAACTGAACGTATCTTTGCAGTTGAGGGTTTGAGCTTTGAATGCCGTTCGTTTTCCAAGTGGCGCGCAGGCCGCAGACAGCCTGAATCCATCGATAAAATAGTCCGTACCAACATGAAACTTCCTTCTTTCGTCGCTGATGATCAGATGCTCCATGTGAACGCCTCCCGCCCTGAAGTCTGAGCCATGCACATCAGAAATATCGTTCATGCATGCTAGTGGTACAGCTAGCTATCGTGCATTTACTCGGCGACCCGTGAAGCACCCGTGACGTCTACTCGGTTGCTCGCCTGGACTAACCATTTCACGAACATGGCTGACATCTTCTCACTCGACGGGAACATACAGTAGTACAATGTGTTGCTCGCTCGAATGCAAGTCGGTGAGCTCTACTGGACGCTCTAGATGGTTCGCGCGGGGCCTCCTCGATGCTACGTTCCCCGTCGGTAACTGTTAGCAGCAGAGTATGGATTGACAGAGGCTACCGTGGTTCGTGGATCCTTTCAGCAAGGATTTCGTTTCCTCTTCCTGCTGAAAGTACTGTCGTGGTTATTCAGTCAAATCATATGGCTGGGTACTGGAGTACGTAGTAGTTATTGTGGTCAAGTGGCCAGGAGGAGACTGGCGCGGAGACAGACAGGAGGCCACAACCACAGAAGAGAAGCACAGTCCGGTGCGGGCCTCGGACGCTCCCTACGACGGACGGAGCGCTCGTTTCACGCGTCGCCGTCAGCGTAGCCGTCGCGCGGTTGCGCATCGGGGATACCAGGCGCGGAGATGATGGTGCATCATGGTCACCATGGGTGCGTGCAGTTGGGGCGCGCGGTTGGAGCTGCACCGGGGCGGACCTCATTACGGCCAGAAAGGACGTCCAACTGCACCGGGAAAACAGCACGGTGGTGTGTCCATCCATCCATCCATCGTGCCTGCCTGCGGGCCGCGGCACCAGGCCGGCTAGGTTCTATGCATGCAGTGCATGTGTGCTCGCCCGGTGCCGGCCGGCCGTACGCACGAGGCTTCCTTAGGTCAAACTTGGACGCTAGCCCGATCATCTTGTTGGGAGGCTGGTGGTTGAGGACTTGGGGTCTACGTTCCTTCTTCCTTCCAGCAGATACTGATGAAGTCATGTATCTAAGTTAGGGTCATGGACCTGTCCAAGATACCCTTCTCAAGGACATCTCTAGAAGAAACCACCTTTCAATCTGACCTGGAAGGGTTCCACTCGACGGACTTGAAGACACTCGACCATGAAGCCAACCATTCGACCGCCACGAGATCTAAAGTCACTCAGCGTACAAACGGTCGGTCATTAAGTAGCTTTTATGGTCATCATAGCACTTTATGTGGGCGTTACCAAGAACCCCGATCTTAATGTACCTTAATCCCGTGCATAATCGAAATTTGGAGGGGTCTCGCGAACTCTATATAAGCCACCCCTTCTCGATGTAAAGGGTTCGCACCCCTGTAACTCATACGCACATAATACAGTCGACCGCCTCCGGGCTCCGAGACGTAGGGCTGTTACTTCCTCCAAGAAGGGCCTGAACTCGTAAACATCTTGCGTATACAACTACTCCATAGCTAGGATCTTGCCTCTCCATTCCTATCCCCCTATTCTCTTTGTCGGACTTAGAACCACGACAGCTTGGCGTCCACCTTGGGGTGTGTCTTAGCGATTTATTGGAGAAGTTGGGATTTTTCCGATCTCCTTCATTATGGTTTCAGGTGGAGTTTTGGTTGAGGGCCGCGAGATCCGTCTAGGCGCGCTCACGTTCATCGCCGACGACTCCGCTTGGCTTCAGGAGGCTCCACTCGACGTCGACGCGCTCCCCGTCCGCGGCGTCCTCCTGCGGCAACCGTCGACCCAATATCGGTCGGCTCCTGTGCCGTCCTCCCTCCTAGTCTCCCGCCGGCGCAAGCGCTCCGGTCGGTCGAGGCTTCAGCGGTGGATGAGGCATGCGGTGGCCTGCCAGTCGGCCACTCCCCAAGTCGCGACGATCGAGCCCGACGAATCTCTCTACGGCCTGTTCGATCTGGCCGACCGCTCCGCAGAGATCGCATCCGAAAGTGCGGCAAGAAGTGATCCAATGGCGGAGGTTCTGATGGTCGATGGACCATGCAGTCCTCCCCGGCTTCCCAGCGCCGACGGAGGCGACGGCGGAGGCGATCCAACAGCAGTTCACGAAGAGTATCAACCCGAGCCCCTCACTTCACTGCAGAGGGAAGAACTCCGCCCGGAACATGGATGCGTTACACACTCCTATCGCTGGAGAAACCCCGAGGCTCGTGCCTTAGAGGACGCCAAGGCTATTAACTCGGCTGAGCGCACTCGACTGGAGAACCTCCAGCGAGTACTCGACGAGTGCGCGCGACAACGGGTTCCAGACTCCAGTCGACGTCAACTCTTTCCACAACCGACTCAAGTATATCGAACTCCGATTCAGAATCTAGCAGCTGCCCGTATAGCAGAATCGATTCAGCCTTCCCAGTCAGAGGCGGGTAGAGGTTTGCTACAGATCAGAGATTTACTCCGGGCAGCAGGAGATCAAAATTCAGCCGTATCGCAGTCATGGAATAGGATTCACAGCAGATCCGTCGCTGCGAATTCAGTCCAGTCGGCCCATAGTCCGAGATCGCCCCCGAGGCGTGAGGAACATGGGGGCCGGCGTGATGATCAGTACAAGAGCCGTGAGCAGTATGAGCACCGATTCGATCGCAATGATCGACGTCGAGTGCCCACCCCTTCCCCAAGGGGTGGATCATACGCTCCTCGACAGCAGGATGACAGACGCCAGCACAGTGTTGGGCGAAGGATTCCAGTCGACCCCAGAGAACCATGCTTTGATGCGAGATCCATTATCGTTCAAGGTTTGGTCGACAGGAACAGAGCTCACCGAGAAGGCCATTACAGAGATGTGCCCACCAGCAGCAGAGTTCACGTCTCAGGACCAGAGTGTTTTAGCAGAGCCATCAGGGCCGCGGTGATTCCTCCCAAATTCAGGTTGGCGACTGGAGTTAGTAAGTTCACTGGTGAATCCAAGCCTGATACTTGGCTTGAGGACTACCGAGTGGCTGTTCAGATTGGCGGCGGCAATGATGAGGTGGCCATGAAACACCTACCTCTTATGTTGGAGGGCTCGGCCAGAGCATGGCTGAATCAGTTGTCACCCAGAAGCATTTACACTTGGGAAGATCTCGCCCGAGTGTTTGTCAGAACATTCGAAGGAACTTGCAAGCGACCAGCAGGGTTGACAGAGCTGCAATCTTGTGTGCAAAAGTCGAATGAGACTCTAAGGGATTACATCCAGAGGTGGATCACTTTACATCACATGGTAGAAAATGTATCTGATCACCAAGCAGTCTGTGCCTTCAAGGAAGGCGTTAAGAACAGAGAGCTAAGTTTGAAATTCGGTCAGACCGGAGACATGACCCTGAGCCGAATGATGGAGATTGCCACCAAATATGCTAATGGTGAAGAAGAGGATCGGCTCCGGAGTGGCAAGTACAAGTCAGCCGCTAATGAAGCCGGGGGAGAGAACTCCAGTCGGAAGCAGAAGCGGAAAGCCGAGCCAGCTGCTCCTGGAGAAGCCTTGGTCGTGACTCCAGGAAAGTTCAAGGGGAAACCCAAGGGGCCTTGGAACCCCAAAAAGGTGAAAGACCAAGATGGAAATGATGTATTGGACTTGCCATGTCACATTCACACGAAGAAAGATGAAGAGGGTAAACTCATTTACCTAAAGCATACCACTCAACAGTGTCGGCTCTTGATTCAGCAGTTCCAGGGGAAGCAGCCCAAGGATAAGGAGAAGGAGTCGGACAAAGTTGAGGACAAGGAAGATAGTGATGGTGGATACCCCTGTGTCAATTCCACCACGATGATTTTCTTGACTTTGAAAGCAAAAGTCGATTGAAAGTTATCAACCGAGAAGTGAATATGGTCGCTCGGCGACACCCAATTATTTGAAATGGTCTCGAGACCGCCATCACGTTCGACCGGTCGATCACCCGACGCACATAGCCACCCCCGGAGGAAAGCTTTGGTGGTCGACCCGATCGTCGAAGGCACTCGACTAACTAAAGTTTTGATGGATGGTGGCGATGCTTTGAACATCTTGTATGCGAGAGACGTTGAAAGGGATGGGCATTTCGATTGTCCAGACTCAAAGACCAAAGAACATGAGCTTCCATTGAGTCATTCACGGAAAGAAGGCTCGATCACTCGGCCAAATTGCTCTTGATGTGGTTTTGGTGATTCCAAGAATTTTCAGAAGAAAAGTTGACCTTTGAGGTCGTGGATTTCAGTGCTTATCACGCTTATTCGGGAAGGCCGGTATGCACGCTTCATGGCTCGACCATGTTATGTGTACCTCAACCGAAGATGCCAGGCCCCAAAGGTGTGATCACCACATCGCAGCAATCGGAAGAAAGCGAAGAGTGTTTTCAGAAAGGCTCTAAGATCGCTGATGCTCGGATGGCGATGGTAGAGCTGCAAGAATACCGTAAAGCTGCAGACCGAGTGATTTGTTGCGAGCCAAGAAGCCCGCTACGGAATCAAGATTTCACCGTCCGGTGAGACGAAACCGATTCACATTCACCCGGCCGACCCCAATGCTGCTCCGACCCATATCTCAACAACACTCGACTTCAAATAGGAAGAAGCGCTCATCCGGTTCCTTCGTGAGAATCGACATCTTCGCATGGAAGCCTGGCGACATGCCGGGTGTTCCTGTGGGGCTGGCTGAGCATCGCTTCTGAAGTCGACCCAAAAGTTAAACCTGTCAAAGAACATCTTCGACGGTCTGCCGTCCAGAAGAGAAAGGCCATTGGCAAGGAGGTGGCTCGGCTCTTAGCAGCAGAGTTTATCCGAGAGATTTACCACTCCGAGTGGCTCGCCAATGTTGTCATGGTCCCCAAGAAGGACAAGTCACTTTGCATGTGCATCGACTTCAAACATATCAATCGGGCCTGCCCGAAAGATCATTTTCCTCTCCCCCGCGTCGACCAAATAGTCGACTCGACTGCGGGATGTGAGCGGTTGTCTTTTTTAGACGCCTATTCCGGTTACCATCGATCCGTCAGTATGGACCCGACGAGATCAAAACAGCTTTCATCACTCCATTCGGTGCTTCGCTATGTCACCATGCCATTCGGCCTCAAGAATGCCGGAGCCACGTTCATGAGGATGATTCGGAAGTGTTTGCTCACTCAAATCAGTCGGAATGTGGAAGCATACATGGATGATATTGTGGTCAAATCACGGAAAGGTTCCGACCTGTTGGTGACCTTGCTGAAACATTTGCCAATCTCGGGAGGTATGATATCAAGCTTAATCCATCAAAGTGCACATTTGGAGTTCTGGCGGAAAGTTACTCGGTTTTCGTTTCCGAGCGAGGAATCGACGCCAACCCAGAAAAAGTTGGTACTATACTCCGAATGAAACGCATACAATGCGTGTGCACGATGTCCGAGCTTCTTGGATGCTTGGCCGCTTTAAGTCGATTCATCTCTCGTCTCGGTGAAAAGGCATTGCCTCTTTACCGATCGATGAAGAAGTCGGACAAGTTCGAGTGGACTCCGAAGTCGATGCGGTGTTTGCGAGCTAAAAGCTCGCTCTCCACCTGACCGGTGCTTGCTGCCCCAATCAGCAAAGAGCCTTTACTTCTTTACATTGCAGCCACAGGACAAGTCGTCAAGATAAAGATTTACTACGAGCGGGAAGAAGAAGGAAAAGCCTTCAAAGTTCAAAGTCGATTCAAAGATATTATCTTTCTCAAGTATTGACCCCATCAAAGCAAAGATACCCTCATTATCGAAGCTTGTTTATGGGATTTATATGACCACGAAGAAGGTTGCTCATTACTTCTCGACCATTCCATTACGATTAAATCGTGACGCCCCATTGTAAGAGATCAACAGAGATGCAACTGGTCGAGTGGCGAAATGGGCGATTGAACTCCTTCCCCTTGATATCAAGTTTGAGGCAAAGAAAGCCATCAAGTCCCAAACAGTAGCAGATTTCATCGCCGAGTGGATTGAACAACAACTACCGACTCAAGTTCACTCGGAGCACTGGACCATGTTCTTTGATGGTTCCAAGATGCTGAATGGTTTCAGTGCTGGGGTAGTGTTGGTTTCCCCCCGAGGAGATAAGCTCAGATATGTGCTCCAGATCCACTTTGATTCCTCCAACAATGAAGCAGAATACGAAGCACTTTTGTATGGGTTGCGTATGGCCATTTCACTCGGCGTCCGTCGCCTCATGGTCTATGGTGACTCAGATCTGGTGGTTAATCAAGTGATGAAGGAGTGGGACGCCGGAAGCCCAACCATTTAAGTTACTGCAATGCAGTGAGAAAGCTAGAGAAGAAATTTGAGGGGTTAGAGCTTCATCATATACCCCGACTGAAAAATCAAGCTGCTGATGATTTGGAAAAAGTAGGGTCCAAGAGAGAAGCCATTCCCAGTAATGTGTTTTTGGAGCACATCCACACACCGTCAGTTCAAGAGGATCCTTTCACCGAAGAAGCCCCATAGCCAAAAAGTGTCACTGGTCCGACTGAAGTTGAGGTCCCAGCTGTGGTCGACCTAATCATGGAAGTTGTGGTCATCACTCCCGACTGGACAGTGCCATACATCGCGTATATCCTAAGGAAAGAGATCCCGAAGAACGAAGAAGAGGCTCGATAGATCGTCCGCCGATCCAAGGCCTTTACTGTGATCAAGGGACAGTTGTACAGAGAAAGCGTGACTAGAGTCAGCCAGAAATGTATAACACCAGAAGAAGGTCAGATAATTCTTGATGATATCCACTCGGGGACCTGTGGTCATCATGCGTCCTCTCGGACCATTGTGGCTAAAGCATACCGAGCGGGATTTTACCGCCAAGAGCAAATGAAATGGCGAAGGAAATAGTCGACAAGTGTGAAGGATGTCAGTTCTATTCCAATATGTCACACAAACCCGCATCAGCCTTGAAGACCATTCCACTCGTCTGGCCCTTCGCTGTTTGGGGATTGGATATGATTGGACCACTGAGAGCTGGCAGGAGCGGCTTCACTCACTTGCTAGTGGCAGTCGACAAGTTTACTAAGTGGATCGAAGCTAAGCCTATCAAGAATCTCGATGCGTGCATTGCTATCAGTTTCATCAGAGAGTTGATATTCAGATATGGAGTTCCGCACAACATCATCACTGACAATGGGTCAAACTTCGATTCCGACAAATTCAAAACCTTTTGCGCCTCTCAAGGCACGCGAGTCGACTACGCTTCAGTTGCTCACCCCCAGTCGAATGGACAAGGAGAATGAGCAAACGGTCTAATTCTCAAAGGACTGAAACCCCGGCTGATGCGCGATCTCAACCATGCAGCAGGAGCGTGGGTCGACGAACTTCCATCAGTTCTTTGGGGATTGAGGACCACTCCTAATCAGTCGACTGGGAGAACTCCATTCTTTATGGTCTATGGAGCTGAAGCAGTTCTGCCGAGTGACCTGCTTCACAATGCACCTCGAGTCGAACTCTACTCTAAAGATGAAGCGGAACAAGCCCGACAAGATGCAGTCGATCTCCTAGAAGAGGAGAGAGAGATGGCCCTGATCCGCTCGACTATCTATCAGCAAGACTTGCGTCGATTCCATGCTAGAAATGTGAAGAGTCAAGCCTTCCAAGAAGGAGACTTGGTCCTCCGAGTGGATCAACATAAACCACACAAGCTCGCTCCCACTTGAGAAGGTCCCTTCATCGTCACCAGAGTTCTCCACAATGGAGCATACCATCTTTACAACGTTGATCGCCAGATTGATGAGCCTCGAGCTTGGAATGCGGAGCTGCTCCGCCCCTTTTATACTTAAGTACTCACTCGGATGAGATGTAATAAAAGTACCTCTGTAGTTTGTTTATCGAAGTCAAGAATGTTATAATTTTCCCAGTGATTGTTATTACTTTTTGTTTACATGAGAAACCCCCCCAGTGGGTGGCTTAGCTGCGAATCCGTTTTGCCTAAGTTTGTAAAAAAAAACCCTACCGAGTGGTGAGCCAGACTCCCACTCGAGGGCTTATCTGCGAATCCGTTTCGCCTAAGTGTTTAAAATCCTATCGAGTGGTGAGCCAACCTCCCACTCGGGGGCTTAGCTGCAGTCCAAGTACTCGCCTAAGTGTTTAAAATCCTACCGAGTGGTGAGCCAGCCTCTCACTCGGAGGCTTAGCTGCAGCCCAAGTACTCGCCTAAGTGTTTAAAATTCTACCGAGTGGTGAGCCAGCCTCTCACTCGGAGGCTTAGCTGCAGTCCAAGTACTCGCCTAAGTATTTAATACAATGTGCGCTTTGTAAGGACGACGAGGTGCAGGTCGACTGCTGCCTTCTCCTTTGGAGCTACGCCACAAAAAATCCTACCGAGTGGAGAGCAAACCTCCCACTCGGGGGCTTAGCTGCAGTCTAGTACTCACCTAAGTATTTAAAAATCCTACCGAGTGGAGAAAACCTCCCACTCGGGGGCTTAGCTGCAGTCCAAGACTACTAAGTATTTAAAAATCCTACAAGTGGAGAGCAAACCTCCCATTCGGGGCTTAACTTCAGTCCAAGACTACTTAAGTATTTAAAAATCCCACCGAATGGAGAGCAAACCTCCCACTCGGGGCTTAGCTGCAGTCCAAGACTCGCCTAAGTATTTAAAATCCCACCGAGTGGAGAGCAAACCTCCCACTGGGGCTTAGTTGCAGTCCAAGATCGCCTAAGTCTTTAAAAATCCTACCGAGTGGAGAGCAAACCTCCCACTCGAGCCTTAGTCTGCAGTCCAAGATTTCGCCTAAGTATTTAAAAATCCTGCCGAGTGAAGAGCAATCCTCCCACTCGAAGGCTTAGCTGCAGTCAGAGTACTCGCCTAAGTATGAAATCCATTCTGATCCGCAAGGACGACGAGGTGCAGGTCGACTGCTACCCTTCTCCTTCGGAGCTGCGCCACAAGTACAACGTGCGCTCCGTTCCAATCCTCAAGGACGACGAGGTGCAGGTCGAATGTTACCTTCTCCTTCGGAGCTACGCCACAAGTACAACATGCGCTCCATTCCGATCCGCAAGGACGACGAGGTGCAGGTCGACTGCTACCTTCTCCTTCGGAGCTGCGCCACAAGTACAACGAGCACTCCATCCCGATCCGCAAGGACGCAGGTCGACTGCAATCTGTGCTCCATCCCTACCTGCAAGAACGATGAAGTGTAGGTCGACTGGATTTTTCACCTCAGAGCTGCATCTCAAGCACTGAAGTATATTCCGAGTGAAGAACAAAGTTCACTCGAAGGCAAATGAAAGCATATTCGATGATAAGCCAAGTTCAAATAACATCCTACGGATTCAGAAGTGCTCAGGCGCCAAACCTATTAAAGTTTATCGGTTACAAAACCACTCGGCATTCCGAGGCAAATTTAAGACGAAGCATAGAAGTTTTTTACTCCTCAGGTGGAGGAGTGGAAGGTGCGACAAACTGGTCCAGGTCGATTCCTTCAGCAATCCGGGTGGCAGCAGCAATGAAAGTCTCCATGAAAGATTGGAAGTCGTACTTCTTGGTATTGGCAACTTTGATGGACACCAGCTTTTCCTCTTGCGCCTCCTTGCAGTGAACACGGACCAAGGACAGAGCAACATCGGCACCACACCAGGCAGAATACTTTTTCCATTCCTGCACTCGACTTGGAACGTCATTCAGTCGAGTCACTAAAGACTCGAGGTCATTTTGAAGCGTCTCGCCTAGCCAGAGTGTCGAGTCGATTCGCGACACCGCAACCTTCAGTCGAGCGAGGTAGTCCACCACACCAAAGAACACGAGACTCCGGTCGAGCACGTTCATAGCGGCTTCATCCTTCACGGGAGAATTAATGGGGTCCAGCTTGTCTCCACTCGACTAGTCTCCTCCTCAAGTTCGGCGAAATTCTATAAACGCAACTCGAGTTCAAGCTTAATGGTTCCATGATGAGTCGGTGATAACAAGTCGATCGGATAGGAGGGATTACCTTCAAGCATGAGGAATAACTTCTTGGCGAGCCCTCCCAGATAAGCCTCCAGATCGTTCCTCTTCCCGCCTTGATTTGCCACCTTGTCACTCGAGCTATCTTGTCATTCTTGATTGGCTAACCTCCTTGTTGGCTGCGTCGAGAGCAGCTTTCAGATTGGCGTTCTCTTCTTCAAGTTTACCGACTGAAGCCAGTTTTTCTTCCGCGAGCTTTGTTTTGTCCAAAGCCACTTTCTGCGCCTCGGCAAGGTCATGGTCCTTCTTCAGAGTCTCCTCCATTTTATCTACAAAATGACAATGAGATCAGAATTAGGAATGGGCTGAAAGACAAATACAGTCGTCAAGTTCTCACCAGCCATACCTTTTGATTCGTCTCTCGCCTTCTGCAAGTTCTCCTGAGCAAGCTTCAAGTCAAGGTTGAGCTGGATCTGTTTGTTTTCCAATTCAGTATAGCGAGCCACAAGCTCGCATGATTTCTGCGAAGAGTCAATCGACAGACATCAAAGATAGGTTGCTTCCGAGTGACTAAGAAAAAATTGTAGCGTTTCTAAGACTACAGCCGAATCAAAATATTCAACAGTAGTCTCGGGGACTACACCCAGTGGGTGCACTCAGCGTGCCCCCATCGGTTTTACCGACTTCGGTTCGATCGATCGACCGAAAGAGACAAAAAGGTTATGATCCTAAACCATAGCTAAGCTGCCGTGATCAGCCACGGTATCATCATGATCTTAAAAAAAGAATTCTTCAGACTTTAGTCGACTGCCAGCAGTCGACCATAGTCTCGGGGACTACACCTAGTGGGTGCACTCTGCGTGCCCCAATCGGTTCCAAGATTCCATTCAACATGGTCCGACCAGACTGAATGAAGAAGTTAGCGAAGAAATTCAAAGTATAAAGACTACGATCGTGCCAAGATCCACCATAGTCTCGGGGACTACGATCGGTGGGTGCACTCAGCGTGCCCCCACCAATCCAAAAATTCAATCGACACACCCGGTGGGGTACAGATCTGAAGATCTTCGTAAAGAAGAGTTTTCGTGTAGCATATCCTAACAGAACCAGCGGTGACCAACTAACCTGGACGTTGTTCTGAAGAGTTGAGCTAGCATCATAGGCCGCCTGGCTGGCTTCCCGGACCACCTTCACTTGCTCCATCATTATTCCCGCCTGGCGTATAGCTTCCTTAGCAGCACCCACTTGGTCCTCTGGGACGTGGTGTGTGGCGAAAAGGGAGGGCGGATCAACAGTCAACGATGAAGGCCGGACACTCGTCGTGACACAATAAAGACACAGAAGTCCGAGTGATGTTGCCACCCTCATGAACCAGCGTCTCAGGCACTAATACATCTGAGCAGTCTTGCCAGCAGGCGCCTTTTTAGTCCTCCTCCGCCTCAGCGGCGCCTCATCGTCATCATCAGGGAGATCAATGACATGAGGTGGGACTACAAGAAAGATTCAAAGTTAAAAACGGAAATCCAATCGACCACAAGCAAAACTACAGAGATCGTACCAAGGTTAGAGGTGGCATCATCTTCCATTTCCTGGTCTTCGTTCCTGGCTGAGGTCTCGGAGGTAGCAGCGCTGCAGATTTCAGAAATCAGTTGATCAGTCAACGAGTCGATCAAGAGTATGTCCATGCTAAACAAGAAAACACAAATTCTGCTGTTACCCGAAAATGGTGGGAATAGCCATCCTCATCTTGGGCAGAGCCTTCGTCGACTTTGATGGCGTCGCTCGGGGTTGCTTCGGCGCTTTTTCAGTCGGCGCCGGAGAGGTGGTCCGAGGTGAAAGATCGTGGATGTCGCCTAGAGGGGGAGGGGGGTGAATAGGCGCTTTAAAATAATTACGGTTGAGGCTTGAACAAATGCGGAATAAACCTAGCGGTTAATTTGTCAAGCACAAAACCTACAACAACTAGGCTCACCTATGTGCACCAACAACTTATGCTAAGCAAGATAAGCAACTATGTGATAGCAAGATATATGACAAGAACAATATGGCTATCACAAAGTAAAGTGCATAAGTAAAGGGCTCGGGTAAGAGATAACCGAGGCACGCGGAGACGACGATGTATCCCGAGTTCACACCATTGCGGATGCTAGTCTCCGTTTGGAGCGGTGTGGAGGCACAATGCTCCCCAAGAAGCCACTAGGGCCATCAGTAATCTCCTCACGCCCTCGCACAATGCAAGATGCCGTGATTCCACTAAGGGACCCTTGAGGGCGGTCACCGAACCCGCATAAATGGCAACCCTTGGGGCGGTCACCGAACCCGTACACTTTGGCAACCCTTGGGGCGGTCACCGTACCAAATTGCTCGGGCGACCTCCACAACCTAATTGGAGACCCCGACGCTGTCTGGAGCTTTACACCACAATGATTGAGCTCGAACACCACTAACTGCCTAGGGCGCCCAAGCACCCAAGAGGAACAAGCTCAATGGCACCAAGCACCCAAGAGTAATAAGCTTCTCAACTTGTAACTTCCACGTATCACCGTGGAGAACTCAAACCGATGCACCAAATGCAATGGCAAGGGCACACGGAGTGCCCAAGTCCTTCTCTCCCAAATCCCACCAAAGCAACTAATGCTAGGGAGGAAAATGAGAGGAAGAACGAAAGAAGAACATGAAGAACTCCAAGATCTAGATCCAAGGGGTTCCCCTCACTTAGAGGAGAAAGTGATTGGTGGAAACGTGGATCTAGATCTCCTCTCTCTTTCCTCAAAACTAGCAAGAATCCATGGAGGGATTGAGAGTTAGCAAGCTCGAAGAAGGTCAACAATGGGGAAGAATCTGAGCTAAAAAGGATAAGGTTGAATAGGGAAGAAGACCCCCTTTTATAGGAGCTCCCGAATCCAACCGTTATGTTCACAGCCCGCACAGAGCGGTACTACCGCTCCAAGGAGCGGTACTACCGCTAGGGCGGTAGAACCCCTTCGAAACACAACAGCGAGGAGGCAAAAAGGCCAAAAGAACCTTCGGAGCGGTAGTACCGCTCGTCCTCACGGTACTACCGCCGACCTCACGGTACTACCACAAATGGTAGCGGTACTACTGCTTGAGCGGTACTAAAAAATACTATCAAGTTTACTTCCATTGAGCAAAACACGAGATTTTGGTCCGAGCGGTACTACCGCTTAGGAGCCGCGGTAGTACTGCTCTGGGCGGTACTACGCCAGAGCCATGTAGTATCTTGCTCGAGCGGTAGTAAAAATTACATCCGCTCTAGTCGCGGTAGTACCGCTGCAGCCTTTACCAAAACAGCCATAACTTTTGCAAACGGACTCGAATTCGACGAAACCAAGTTTGTTGGAAAGCTAGAAACAAGGGCTAACAAAATCTTGAGAGAAATACCAATAATAAGCAAATGAGAAAAGGCCCAAAAGAAAATGGTGAGAACCCTTCCTCGGAAAAGACCGGTAAAACCTCCAACACCGAAAGCATCATAGAAGACGCATGCAAACTCCGTTTTCGATGAACTCAAGCTTGTCATAAAGATGACCATAAGCTCTAAGACTCACAAAGAGAACCAAACAAGAACCAAGAAACATGATGCAAGGATGCAATGGTTTGAGCTCTCGACGAGCGATACGATCAAGCTACTCACTTGAGAGCCCCCTTGATAGTAATTATCGACCCTATAACCCGGTCTCCCAACTACCACCATGAGACCGGTAAAATAGAAAACCTATCAAGGGCAAACCTTTGCCTTGCACATGATCCACTTGAGCTAGATGATGACGATCTTGTCCTCCTCAAGATGGACCACCTTTCTTGATTGCGTTGGGTCGATGGAGACTAGATGATTGCTGCCCCATAGTCCACTATGGGTGAGCCACTCTTCGGCTCATCTTCACAAGTCCATCGACACCACAATGGATGGCAAGCTTCAAGCACTTGATCTCTTCGTGATGCTCCACTTGAACTTGCACACGGCAATCTTGATGACGATCACCACTTGATGTCATCCTTTCCATGGGTTGTATGATATCTTCCTCTTGACGCAAGCCCATGGACATGTACCTAACCCCACATAGACTCTCACATAGACCATGGGTTAGTACACAAAGTGCAATGGATAATGCTTACCATACCATGGGATCACTTGATCCCTCTCGGTACATCTTCTACGCTTTGAGAGTTGATCAACTTGATTCACTCTTGACTTAGTCTTGATCAACCTTGAATCTTTCCAACTCTATTCGCTTGGATGATGTCTTGAAGGTAAACATGAATGATCACACAATCTTCTTCTTCAAGACATGCTTGCAATAAGCTCAACACTCACATGACCAATCTTTGGATAATTCCTTAATAGCACCTTGGTCAACACATAAACTCCTTGAAACCAACACATGGACTTCAAGAAATGCCTATGGACAAATCCTTCAAATATAACTCAATGCAACCATTAGTCCATAGAGAATGTCATCAATTACCAAAACCACACATGGGGGCACCGCATGTCCTTTCACGAGGGCGTTTCGTCGACTGCCCGACAGGCGCGGTAGCCTTGCCATGCTCGACCGCGGGGTCATGGGTGAGCTTGGATCGCCTTTCCATGCGAGGAGGGTCGACTTCTTCCTCCTCTTCCTCCTCCTCCTCTTCACCGGAGCTGTCGTCATCTTCGTCCTCCTCACCATCAGATTGCCATTCCTCCCGACTTTCACCTCCGCTCCCCTCTTCCTCCTCGACCTGTTCTTGCGCCCCGTTGGGCATCGAGTACATCTCAAGAGTGGCACGGAAGACAACAAACAAGACAAATGTCACGACCGATTTTAAGCAAACAAGATGGAGAAAGCAGGATCACAGTCAAAGATGCAGGATTGGACCTTGTCTACTTCCTATGACTGGTCGAGTGGAGGAATCCTCCTGGCTCCTCGAGGGTTGTCCTTGTTCCCTGTGATGCTCGCCAGACACCTTTCCAGCATGGCATCCTCGACCTCCTCAGGGTGGATCCGAGTGGTGTCCTCAGTGCCAAAGTACAACCACATCGGATGGTCTCGAGCTTGAAGCGGCTGGATGCGTCGTCGGAGGAAGACCTCCAAGAGATCCATGCCAGTCACTCCGTCTCGGATGAGCTGGACAACACGTCCGACCAGCACCTTAACCTACGCCTTCTCTTCCGGGATCACCTTCAAAGAGGATGGCTTGCTCACTCGGTCCATGGAAAAAGGAGGAGTCCACCGATCGCCTCAAGGCCGGCTGGTCCTTGCAAGAGAACCAAGTCGATCGCCATCCACGGACCGACTCGGGTAAGACCATGGCCGGAAAAAACTTTTTCCTCTCATTTGAACCCCAAGACCCCACACATCTGAATCACTTGAGTTCTCTCGTCACTCGGATTGGCCTTTTTCACCGTCTGGGAGCGACAGGTGAAAATGTGCTTGAAAAGACCCCAATGAGGCCGACAACCCAAGAAATTCTCGCACAAAGACACGAAAGCAGCGAGATACATGATGGAGTTGGGAGTGAAGTGGTGAAGTTGTGCTCCAAAGAAGTTCAGAAATCCCCGAAAAAAAGGGTGAGGCGGCAGAGAAAACCCGCGGTCAACATGGGTGGCCAAGAGAACACACTCACCCTCCTGACGCTGCGGCTCCGACTCCTCCCCCGGGAGCCGCGCTGATCCATGGGGATCCGTCCCTCATTGGCCATGTCGTCGAGATCCTTCGACGGATCGTCGAGCGGATCCATCGCCTCGATCCAGCCCCTCGCAAGCCGCCCTTGACGAAGATCCGCCCCGACTGGTCGCTCTTTCCTTCGCTTTCGACGTCGCCTTCTTCGCCCGCTCCAAAGCCGCCGTCTTCTCTTTCACCATTGTCGCCGGCGAACGCTGCACGGAGCAAAGAAATTGAGATGGAAGCGAACGCGCGGATAAATCTGGGAAGGGAGGAGAAAATGAGAGCGATCGTTCAAAACCCCCGTCCGGGCCTTATATGAGGTTGCTTCCGAGTGGATCGATCGGTAGGCCCAGGCGATCCTGTCAAATCTCATAGCGATCGCCCGCGCGATACGTGGCGAAAAAGGTGGCTCGGAGATCGAGGCGTCCCTGCCTTATCCCATCCGATTACTGCGGCTTCCTCCGCCCCGCTCGCTTCCCGAAATTTGAATCCCGTTAAATCCAGCGCAGAGCAAATCGTCGAGACGAAGATTTCCTCCGTCCCGCTATTCGGAGTTCTCCAAGTACGAAAAACACACTCGACGGATACAAAGAATGGATCAAGGCGATTGAAAAAGAAGTTGATGCCGTCACCTAAGTTCATTGATCCAAAACAAGACACACTCGCGGCACAAGAATGGGTCGGAAGTATGTTCAACTTCTTCCCCACTCAAACCTCGATCCATTTAGGGGCTAATGATGAAGTCATGTACCTAGGGTAGGGTCATGGACCTGTCCAAGATACTCTCCCCAAGGACATCTCTAGAAGAAATCACTTTTCAGTCGACCTGAAAGGGTTCCACTCGACGGACTTGAAGACACTCGACCATGAAACCACTCGACCGCCAGGAGATCTAAAGTCACTCAGCGTACAAACGGTCGGTCATTAAGTAGCTTTTATGGTTATCATAGCACTTTATGTGGGGTGTTACCAGTAATCCCCGATCTTAATGTACTTTTATCCCTGCATAACTGAGGGCTGGAGGGGTCTGACGAACTCTATATAAGCCACCCCCTCCTCAGTGTAAAGGGTTCGCCCCCCTGTAACTCATACGCACATAATACAGTCGACCGTTTCCGGGCTCCGAGACGTAGGGCTGTTACTTCCTTCAAGAAGGGCCTGAACTCGTAAACATCTTGCGTATACAACTACTCCATAGTTAGGATCTTGTCTCTCCATTCCTATCCCCTATTCTAGTGTCAGACTTAGAACCACGACAGATACTTTCATTTATGTCCATTTTGGAGGAGAAAAACAAACGCAAGGGGTGCTGAACAGAGACGAGATAGCGTCGTTTTTGGAACACATGGGCTCGGTGTGGCAGCGCCGGGTGGCCACGCACGCGCGCGTTCCCTTGTCGCGAAGGGCTCATCTGAAGGGAGTTTCGGCGGCACCCACCGGCGCCGGCCGTGACGCCTTTGCATTCAAGCCGTTGGCGGAGGCGAAGCAACTTGAGTAGCTAGCTGGAGCTAGGGGAGGAGTCAAACGACTCGACTCTATCTGGGCTAGCCTTTTTTTTTCAGTTTTGCGAGAAAATATCTGGGGCAGCTAGCTAGCTGGCTAGCCGTATGTGTAGGGGTTGGAATCGAAGCAAACTTCGACAGAGTCAACCCCATAACCATCTCCGGCCGTTCGCTGGTGGCAGATAGCAGCACCGCCGGGAGTTTAATTCCCTAATTTGACATTTGCATCACGTACTCCTACAGCTAGCCGCTACTGTATGCCTGTGTGCCCGGCCGTGTCCTGTCCTTCTCACGACTCAGAAGACAAGCGTTGACCATGTATTACTATTAGTTAGGTTACATGCAACCCAACTACAGCACTCGTCCAAGAATCATGCATGCAGGTACTGAGGTACGGCAAGAAATAACGAGACTGGATACTCCTGCGTGTATCGCAGTTGGCATATGCTTGGGTTGTGCTGGTAAGAATCTACTCTACGTCGGGTTGGTTCGTTGCATCGATCGCCCGGCCGGATGGCTCTGGGTCCACAGAAAGCAGGTTTGATTGAAGACGGGACGATGCGAGTGAATAAAGAATCGATATAACTAAAAATAAATGGAGATAAAGGGCGTGATGGCCGGACGGAGGAGGGGCAGGCGACCATAAAGTTGCAGCACCAACGTCTACCAGTACGTCCTCCGTGAAATTGAATGCGCCCGCATCTCGTCTCGTCTCCGGGCTCCGGCCCTCTCCCTCTCCGTCTTCATGGCGTGTGCGCTGTGGCGCGCCGTACGCAACGTAGTAACGTGTTTGCTCTTGGGCGGCCAGCCGGCCTCTTTGAGCCTTGACTGTAGCTCTAGCCCGCGTCAACGTACGTACCGCTACTACTAGAAAACACGCACGGCTTTTGTGCAGCCCGGCATGCATGACTCGTGATTTGTCACGCCTTGCGTCCACGGCGACCACTGGAATACCGGAGTTGGGTTCGTGCATGCATGTTCCACCCACAAAATCACAAGGTTCGAGTTGGGGCAAAAAAAAAAAAGAAAAAAAAAGAAGAGGAGTTCCACCCACAAACATGCAACATGCATGCATCTGTTTGGGTCTGGGGATATCAAGACTGATTGAAAAATGAAAATACTACGTACTAAGTATATGTTTACACGGAATGAAACGTACTACTCGAGCGCAGGATGTATTTTTGGTTCACGGCCTCACGGGTGTAGCATAATTCATAGTGTCTCAACAAACTAAATGCTTTATCCAGGAAGAATTAAAATGGGTCATACCTAGTGGAGCTTCCACGGTATTTGGACAATGTGGATGCACAACAGCAAAAGCATTCTTCCTTAATTTGAAGCACGCTTAAAACGAGTGAAGACATATTCTGTAATAGTTAGCCATCTTGTGCTGCCTCCTCGGTTAGGGTTTCCCTGCCTCTGGCCGGTGCCAGCGCTGGTCCGTCTCGTCTCCTAGCCAACGTCCGGTGGCGACGACCTTGACCGGTTGTGGCCTGGTCGGCAACAGTTTAGGTTGCGGTCTCCGGTGACCAAACCCTGGGTTGGGGATGACGGCGAAGCAACGATGGCGGCGAAACTCCTGTGGCGGGTGTGTGGACGAGGGCCAACGGAGAAGAGGAGAGGGTTGATCAGGCAAGGAGGGAGCAGATATGGGCGAATTGGCATGGGCCCTAGCGGTCAGCCCGACATGGCGAGTGCGTCTGGGCATCCCCATATTCGCCCCGACTATGGGTTGGGTATGGAGAGTGTCGGTCAGCCTAGCGTTTGGGTCGAATATGAGGAGCCCCTTGGGTGACAATTTTTCGTCCAAAAACTGATCGGGCAGCCTGCCAAGGAATTTGGGGCAGGTATGGGGTTCGGTGGTAGATGATCTAAGGGTTTAAAACTACTTGACTTAAGACAAATCTAATATTCAAAGTGAAAAAATGAAGGGAGTACACCCCTTTTCCTTTGTCCCAAGGAAAAAGTACATATACTTAATCTCTCAACTATTGTTGGAAGTCTAAGTTTGGTCTCTGAACTCCAATAAGAAATGGTTGATTCCTCAAATGTCAAACTCTTACAGATTTGGTTATTTGGTATGTTGCTCTAGTGAATGAGGTGTTCCTGATGTAGTCCCCATCTAACCTAGCCGCCATAGCCCCATCTAGCAAAAGGAGAACAGAGAGGCGACCCAGCCACCAACATCACCGATGTTCCCTTACCTCCACTGGTTGCTTCAACGGCGGCGGGAGGGGGGGGGGCACAGGATCTTGTCCTGCCTCTGTTCAATAGTGTAGTTTTTTTTCATTTTAGGATTCTGTGTTTCCATGGCTTAGGCTCCGTTGGTGGCATGATAACAACGAATATGTTTCCTACAATTATTTCTCCGATGCAGTGACTCGTGTTGTTGGTGGTGTTGAATCTAGGAGGAAGTGTATGTGTCATCTGGATTCTTTTAGATTTGGGTGGATGCTTTGTGCTTCTTGGTCGTTGCGGTGATGGCTGATGTTCGTGGTCTTTTGGAGTATCTACAGGCTCTCTCTGACGTTTTTTCTCCAGGGTGCAATTTGCTATCCAGATAGTGACCGTCAGCGTCTTTTGGTTTACATCGATGACTTATGGACAACTGTTTGCTGCTAGATTTAAACAAGTTTTCTTCGTTGAGACGGAGGCCCAAAGACGGCAACGAGTTTTGATCACGGCGTGCCACCGGTGGATGTAGAAGGAAGAATACTTTAGCACCCCAAATCCATGCATTTTTAGTTTTCTAGGGTGTGTTTGGAAGGACCTGTGATGCTTAATGTATGACCTTATACTTTTCCACACAAAAAACGTAAAATAGGTGTTGGTAATGAAATGTTGAGAGTTTCACACATGTGACAACCAATCAACACGGAAAAAAAATTCTAAGAAATTTGGTGGTATAAATATAATATTTAACATCTAGGGGAAGACCAACGAAAAAATAGCGCCGCTACAACAAAATAGCGTCGCTACAACAAAATAGCGTCGGGCTCAAAATACACTATTAGCAAAGCGTTTTGCAGTAATTTATTTAGCGAGACAATTCTCAGCACGCTATAGCGCGCTATTTTTTCAGTGGGAAGACATAAATATTCTAGAAAAGCTACAAGAGTGTTTTCGGGATTTAAAAAAAATGCAAAACAATGAGAAATATACTGGAATCCCATATAACTCAACAAAAAATCAAGATATTTCTTCTTAGATTATTTACATTATAATATAATAAAGCCTTTCATTTCCAATAAACTTTCTTGAGTATTCCTAGTTTGTACATCTCCAAATATCTTTCTTCCAGTTGTATATTTCCCCCTCATGTTCAATTTAGCATAGAGAAGCCATTTTAGTAGTTTTAGTTTGTGCAAATAAATTTTTACATTTTATTGTGATTTTGATATGTTTCTCCCAAGGTGCTTGATTGGAAAATGATTCTTTTTCTCCTAATTTTATCCATTTTGTTTCACATGCACTAAGCCACCCCCACATCTTTACTATTTAAGGAGGGCCCATGGTCATGATGGTAGGTTTGTGCTTGTTCACTCGTCCTTCGTCACTACTTCCAAAATCACGTCGAGTATTAATCAAATCAAATCTTATAAAAAGCTCAACTAAATCAAAAACTTTCCTCACCTTTCCCTACCCATACCCAAATCAAATAACATATTACCAAAACGTTAATTAAATCAAAACATTGCTTGCCTTCCCTACCCACAATCAAATCTAATCTTACCCAAAGTGTAAGGTATTACCACCAAACTTTTGGCTAACAGGTTGCAAAAAGTTATTCTCGGGCTGATTCACACAAATTCTTCCTGCTACTTCTTGAGCTTGCGTTGGTTTTTCCCTTGAAGAGGAAAAAGTGATGCAACAAAGTAGAGATAAATATTTCCCTCAGTTTGAGAACCAAGGTATCAATCCAGTAGGATACAACGCACAAATCACCGAATACCTGCACAAATAATCAAACAACTTGCACCCAACGCGATAAAGGGGTTGCCAATCCCTTCACGGTTACTTGCAAAAGTGAGATCTGATAGAGATAGATAAAACTAAACAAAAGGTAAATTAATATTTTTGGTATTTTTGGTTTATAGATCGGAAAGTAATAGATTGCAAAATAGTATTAGAAACAAATAAGATGGAAAATAGACCCGGGGGGCATAGGTTTCACTAGAGGCTTCTCTCAAGATAGCAAATAATACGGTGGGTGAACAAATTACTGTCGAGCAATTGATAGAAAAGCGCAAAGTTATAACGATATCTAAGGCAATGATCATGAATATAGGCATCACGTCTGTGTCAAGTAGACCGAAACGATTCTACATCTACTACTATTACTCCACACATCGACCGACTCCTGCTTGCATCTAGAGTATTAAGTTCATGAAGAACAGAGTAACGCATTAAGTAAGGTGACATGATGTAGAGGAATAAACTCAAGCAATATGATGTAAATGAAGGAAATATGCCCTAGAGGCAATAGTAAAGTTGTTATTTTATACTCCCTCCGTCCGAAAATACTTGTCGGAGGAATCGATGTATCTAGACGCAATTTAGTTTTAGATACACCCATTTTCATCCATTTCTCTGACAAGTATTTCCGGACGGCGGGAGTATTTCCTTATTTCATGATAAATGTTTATTATTCATGCTAGAATTGTATTAACCGAAAACTTGATACATGTGTGGATACATAGACAAAACACCGTGTCCCTAGTAAGCCTCTACTAGACTAGCTCGTTAATCAAAGATTGTTATGTTTCCTAACCATAGACATTTGTTGTCATTTGATGAACGGGATCACATCATTAGGAGAATGATGTGATGGACAAGAGCCATCCTTTAGCTTAGCATAATGATCGTTCAGTTTTATTGCTATTGCTTTCTTCATGTCAAATACATATCCCTTCGACTATGAGATTATGCAACTCCCGGATACCGGATGAATGCCTTATGTGCTATCAAACGTCACAACGTAAATGGATGATTATAAAGATGGTCTACAGGTAACTCCGAAGGTGTTTGTTGGGTTGGCATAGATCGAGATTAGGATTTGTCACTCCGAATATCGGAGAGGTATCTCTGGGCCCTCTCGGTAATGCACATCATAATAAGCCTTGCAAGCAATGTGACTAATGAGTTAGTTACGGGATGATGTATTACGGAACGAGTAAAGAGACTTTCCGGTAACGAGATTGAACTAGGTATGAAGATACCGACGATCGAATCTCGGGCAAGTAACATACCGATGACAAAGGGAATTACATATGTTGTCACTGCGGTACGACCGATAAAGATCTTCGTAGAATATGTAGGAACCAATATGAGCATCTAGGTTTCGCTGTTGGTTATTGACCGGAGAGGTGTCTCGGTCATGTCTACATAATTCTCGAACCCGTAGGGTCCGCACGCTTAACGTTCGATGACGATTTTGTATTACATGAGCTATGTGATTTGGTGACCGAATGTTGTTTGGAGTCCCGGATGAGATCACGGACATGACGAGGAGTCTCTAAATGGTCGAGAGGTAAAGATTCATATATATGACGATAGTATTCGAACACCAAAAGTGTTCCGGGGGTACCGGGTATGTATCGGGTCACTGGAAGGGGTCCCGGGCATCCCCCCGACAACTAGATGGGCCTAATGGGCCAAGAAGGGGACAGACCAGCCCTTAGGGGGCTGGTGCGCCCCATGTAGACCAAAATAGGGGGAAGGAAAGAGGAGAAGAGGGAAAGGAAGGGGAGGGATTCGGCCTCCCCCTTCCTTCTCTCCTCCCTCCTCCTTCCTCCCCCCTCCGGATGAATATGGAAGGGAGGCCGGGTGGGAGGCGCCCAAGTAGGATTCCTCCTACTTGGGGCTCCCTTGGCTGCCTCTCCTCCCTCCAACCTATATATATGAGGGGGGCACCGCTAGAACACACAGCATTAATTCCTAGCCATGTGCGGCGTCCCCCCTCCACAGTTTACGCCTCCGGTCATATTGTCGTAGTGCTTAGGCGAAGCCCTGTGCGGATCACTTCACCATCACCATCACCATGTCGTCGTGCTGACGAAACTCCCTCGACACTTTGCTGGATCAAGAGTTCGAGGGACGTCATTGAGCTAAACGTGTGCAGAACTCGGAGGTGACGTACGTTCGGTACTTGATCGGTCGGAACGAGAAGAAGTTCGACTACATCAACCGCGTTGTCAAATCCTTCGCTTTCTGTCTACGAGGTACGTGGACACACTCTTCCCCTCTCATTGCTATGCATCTCCTAGATAGATCTTGCGTGAGCGTAGGAATTTTTTTAAATTGCATGCTACGTTCCCCAACAGTGTCATCCGAGCCAGTTTATGCGTAGATGATATGCACGAGTAGAACACAAAGAGTTGTTGGCAGTGATCGTCATACTACTTACCACCAATGTATTATTTTGATTCGGCGGTATTGTTGGATGAAGCGGCCCAGACCAACCTTACATGACCACGTTCGACCGGTTCCACCAACAGACATGCAACTAGTTTTGCATAAAGGTGGCTGGCGGGTGTCTGTTTCTCCAACTTTAGTTGAATCGAATTTGACTGTGGCTGGTCCATGTTGAAGGTTAAAATAGCAAACTTGATAAATCACCGTTGTGGTTTTGATGCGTAGGTAAGAACGGTTCTTGCTAGAAGCCCGTAGTAGCCACGTAAAACTTGCAACAACAAAGTAGAGGACGTCTAACTTGTTTTTGCATGACATGTTGTGATGTGATATGGTCAAGACATGATGTGATTTACGTTGTTGTATGAGATGATCATGTTTTGTAAAAGTTATCGACAACTAGCAGGAGCCTTATGATTGTCGCTTTATTGTATGAAATGCAAACGCCATGTAATTTCTTTACTTTATCACTATGTGTTATGATACGTCTCCAACGTATCTACTTTTTCTCACGCTTTTCCTCTTGTTTTGGACTCTAATTTGCATGATTTGAATGAAACTAACCCCGGTCTGACACTGTTTTCAGCAGAACTACCATGGTGTTGTTTTTGTGCAGAAATAAAAGTTCTCAGAATGGAACGAAACTTTGCGCGGATTTTTTATACCAATAATAAGAATTTCTGGAGCCAACAACCACCAGAGACGGGCACCTGGGTGGGCCCAACCCACCAGGGCGCGCCCCCCTCTCCTGGCGCGCCCAGGTGGGTTGTACCCACCTGGTGGCCCCGCTAACGACCCCCCTGATACTATAAATTCACATTATTCTAGAAAAATCAAGGAGAAAGAATTATCGCGTTTCATGAGATGGAGCCGCCGCCAAGCCCTGTTCTTCCTCGGGAGGGCAGATCTGGAGTCCGTTTGGGGCTCTGGAGAGGGGGATCTTCGTTCTTCGTCATCACCAACCAATCTCCATCGCCAATTCCATGATGCTCCCCACCAGGAGTGAGTAATTCCTTCGTAGGCTTGCTGGTCGGTGAGAAGTTGGATGAGATTCATCATGTAATCGAGTTAGTTTTGTTAGGGCTTGATCCCTAGTATCCACTATGTTCTTAGACTGATGTTGCTATGACTTTGCCATGCTTAATGCTTGTCACTTTGGGCCCGGGTGCCATGAACTCAGATCTGAACCGTTTATGAATTCATCATTATATCCATGTTTTAGATCCGATCTTGCAAGTTATAGTCACCTACTACGTGTTATGATCCGGCAACCCCGGAGTGACAATAACCGGGCCCACTCCCGGTGATGACCGTAGTTTGAGAAGTTCATGTATTCACTATGTGTTAATGTTTTGTTCCATTTCTCTATTAAAAAGAGGCGTTAATACCCCTTAGTTTCCAATATGGACCCCACTGCCACGGGAGGGTAGGACAAAAGATGTCATGCAAGTTCTTTTAATAAAGCACGTATGACTATTTACGGAATACATGCCTACATTATATCGATGAACTGGAGCTAGTGCCGTATCGCCCTAGGTTATAACTGTTACATGATGAATATCATCCAACAAGTCACTGATCCAATGCCTACGAATTTATCTTATATTGTTTCTGCTAAGTTATTATTGCTATCATCACTGTTACACTTGCTACAAAATTCATGCTACCACTATTATTGTTACCGTTGCTGCTATCACTATTATCAAAACTATCAAACTACTTTGCTACTGAATACTTGCTGCAGATAATTAATCTCCAGGTGTGGTTGAATTAACAACTTAGCTGCTAATACCTTCAAATATTCTTTGGCTCCCTTTGTGTCGAATCTATCAATTTGGGTTGAATACTCTAACCTTGAAAACTGTTGCGATCCCCTATACTTGTGGGTTATCAAGACCTTTTTCTGGCGCCGTTGCCGGTGAGCACAACAATATTTGTTGAGTCACTTGGGATTATTATCGTATTATCACTATGAAGAATCTGAAGGATCCAAATACTAAGATATTTCCCTCAAAGACGAGGGGAGCTAAGGAACTGCCATCCAGTTCTGCTTTAGATTCACCTTCTGTTATGAGTAAACTTGCAACACCACCACATGCTATGAATTCTAATATGTCACCAGTTATTGATGATGCTACTTCTGCTTTGAATGATGCTTATGATGATGCTAGTACCTTGCTTGATAATGATGATGTCCCACTTGGTGAATTTCTTGATGAACAAATTGCTAGAGTAATACAACATGATGTTGTTGAATCTGATGATGAGCTTGAAACTGAAACTCCTGAAACACATGCTAGAACTAGCCTTCCTAGATATGAATTGCCTAAGGTACCTAAAGGTTATGTTATGAGTGAGGAGGCAACTAGATATATTCTTGCTTGTAAGGATAGAGACGATCTAGAGAAATTACTATGCAAGTATAAAGAAAAATCTCTGAATGCTAGAATGAAATGTGATCCTAAGTTTGCTACTTCACCTATCTGTATTGCTGATAAAAATTATGAATTCTCTTTCGACCCAGAGTTAATTAATTTGGTTGAATCTGATCCTTTCCATGGTTATGAAACTGAAACTGTTGTGGCACATCTTACTAAGTTGAATGATATATCCACCCTTTTTACTCATGATGAGAAAACTCGCTATTACTTTATTCTCAAATTATTTTCTTTCTCGTTAAAGGGTGATGCTAAAGCTTGGTACAATACTCTTGCTCCTGCTTGTGTGCGTAGTCCCCATGATATGAATTATTACTTCTCTGAAAAATATTTTCGTGCTCATAAGAAACAAGTTGCCTTACAGGAAATATTTAACTTTGTGCAAACTAAAGAAGAGAGTCTCCCACAAGCTTGGGGGAGGCTTTGCCAGTTAACTAATGCTTTGCCTGATTATCCTCTTAAGAAAAATGAAATACTTGATATCTTATATAATGGACTAACCGATGCTTCTAGGGACTTCCTAGATAGTTGTGCTGGTTGTGTTTTCAGGGAACGAACTATTGCTCAAGCTGAAGAATTATTGAATAACATATTGAAAAATTATGATGATTGGACTCTTCCTGAACCACCGGCTAAACCCACTTCAAAGAAGAGGGGTATATTATATCTCATTCCTGAAGATATGCAAGAGGCAAAGAAATCTATGAAGGAAAAATGTATTAAAGCTGAGGGTGTTAAAAATTTACCTCCTATTGAAGAAATACATGGGCTTAATACACCACCAATGCCTAAGGTGGTAGAGGTAAATTCTCTAATGAAGTTCAATGAAAATGATAATCCTCACAATATGCATCCTAGTCAATGCCTTTATGAGTTTGAAAACTACATTAGAAAACAAGATCACTTCAATGCAAATGTTATGAAACAATTGAAATGTAATTCTGATATGATTGCTCACTTGAGTGACTTGTTATTTAGAATTTCAAATGATGTTAGAGGTGTTGGAAAACATGCTTCTATGGTACAAACCCAGTTAGAACAAGTTGCTAAATTACAAAGAGAATTGCTTGATGAAATGAATAATAATATGCATGACTTTGCTGTTAGAGTTGCAACTAGAGGAGGTAAAATGACTCAGGAACCACTTTATCCCGAGGGACACCCAAAAAGAGTTGAACAAGATTCACAAAGAAATAACACTACTACACCTAGTTCTTCTAAAAATAAAAGGAAGAAGAAAAATGATAGGACTTTGAATGCTTCTAGTGAACCTGAAATAGAAAAACCTCCTGATAATGAAAATGAAACTTCTATCTCAGATGCTGAAACTCAATCTGGTAATGAACATCCACCTAGTGATAATGAAAAAGATAAAGATGATGTTCATGAACATGCTCAACCAAATGAAAAAGAACCAGATAATGATGTTGAGATAGAACCACCTGTTGATCTTGATAACCCACAACCTAAGAATAAAAGGTATGACAAAAGTGACTTTGTGGCTAGGAAACACGGTAAAGAAAGAGAACCGTGGGTTCAAAAACCTATGCCTTTTCCACCCAAGTCAACTAAAAAGAATGCTGATGAAGAATTTGAACGCTTTGCTGAAATGTCGAGGCCGATCTTTTTAATGTACTAAACAGTGATATCTTGAAAATGCCTCCTTATGCAGAGTACATGAAAGATCACTAATAAGAGAAAAAATACCGGAAGCTGAAATCTCCACTATGCTTGCTAATTATACTTTCAAAGATGGAGTGCCCAAAAAACTTGGAGATCCGGGTATACCAACTATACCTTGCTCTATCAAAAAGAATTATGTGAAAACTGTTGGGGAACATAGTAATTTCTAAAATTTTCCTACGCACATGAAGGATCATGGTGATGCATAGCAATGAGAGTGGAGAGTGTTGTCCACGTACCCTCGCAGACCGAAAGCGGCAAGTGTTAGCACAACGCGGTTGATGTAGTCGTACGTCTTCACGATTCGACCGATCAAGTACCGAACACACGACACCTCCGAGTTCAGCACACGTTCAACTCGATGACGTCCCTCGAACTCCGATCCAGCCGAGCTTTGAGGGAGAGTTCCGTCAGCACGACAGCGTGGTGACAATGATGATGTTCTACCGACGTAGGGCTTCGCCTAAGCACCGCTACGATATTATCAAGGTGGATTATGGTGGAGGGGGGCACCGCACACGGCTAAAAGATCAAGAGATCAATTGTTGTGTTTCTGGGGTGCCCCCTGCCCCCGTATATAAAGGAGCAAGGGAGGCGGCCGACCCACAGTAGAAGCGCCAGAGGAGGAGTCCTCCTCCTAGTAGGAGTAGGACTCCCCTTTCCAACTCCTACTAGGAGGAGGAAAGGAAAGAGGAGAAGGAGAAGGAAGGAGAGGGAGGAAAAGGAGGAAGGGGCCCGGCCCCTTAGTCCAATTCGGTTTGGGCTAGGGGGGCCGCGCGCCCTGCCTCCTCTCTTCCACCACTTGGCCCATGAGGCCCATTACTTCTTCCTCGTATTCCCGTAACTCCCCAGTACCCCCGAAAATTACCCGAATCACTCGGAACCTTTCCGATGTCCAAATATAGTCGTCCAATATATCGATCTTTACTTCTCGACCATTTCGAGACTCCTCGTCATGTCCGTGATCACATCCGGGACTCCGAACAACCTTCGGTACATCAAAACACATAAACTCATAATATAACCGTCATCAAACTTTAAGCGTGCGGACCCTACGGGTTCGAGAACTATGTAGACATGACCGAGACACGTCTCCGGCCAATAACCAATAGCGGAACCTGGATGCTCATATTGGCTCCCATATATTCTACGAAGATCTTTATCGGTCAAACCGCATAACAACATACATTGTTCCCTTTTTCATCGGTATGTTACTTGCCCGAGATTCGATCGTCGGTATCTCAATACCTAGTTCAATCTCGTTACCGCCAAGTCTCTTTACTCGTTCCGTAATACATCATCCCGCAACTAACTCATTAGTTGCAATGCTTGCAAGGCTTAAGTGATGTGCATTACCGAGTGGGCCCAGAGATACCTCTCCGACAATCGAGTGACAAATCCTAATCTCGAAATACGCCAACCCAACAAGTACCTTCGGAGACACCTGTAGAGCACCTTTATAATCACCCAGTTACGTTGTGACGTTTGGTAGCACATAAAGTGTTCCTCTGGTAAACAGGAGTTCCATAATCTCATAGTCATAGGAACATGTATAAGTCATGAAGAAAGCAATAGCAACATACTAAACGATCGAGTGCTAAGCTAACGCAATGGGTCAAGTCAATCACATCATTCTCCTAATGATGTGATCCCGTTAATCAAATGACAACTCTTTGTCTATGGCTAGGAAACATAGCCATCTTTGATCAACGAGCTAGTCAAGTAGAGGCATACTAGTGACACTTTGTTTGTCTATGTATTCACACATGTATCATGTTTCCGGTTAATACAATTCTAGCATGAATAATAAACATTTATCATGATATAAGGAAATAAATAATAACTTTATTATTGCCTCTAGGGCATATTTCCTTCAGTCTCTCACCACTAGAATTAATAATGTAGATTACACAGTAATGATTCTAACACCCATGGAGCCTTGGTGCTGATCATGTTTTGCTCGTGGAAGAGGCCTAGTCAACGGGTCTGCAACATTCAGATCCGTATGTATTTTGCAAATCTCAATGTCTCCCACCTGGACTTGATCCTGGATGGAGTTGAAGTGTCTCTTGCTGTGTTAAGTTCTCTTGTGAAATCTGGATTCCTTTGCTAAAGCAATTGCACCAGTATTGTCACAAAAGATTTTCATTGGACCCGATGCACTAGGTATGACACCTAGATCGGATATGAACTCCTTCATCCGCACTCCTTCGTTTGCTGCTTCAAGCAGCTATGTACTCCACTTCACATGTAGATCCCGCTACGACGCTTTGTTTAGAACTGCACCAACCGGCTCCACCGTTCAATAAAAACACGTATCCGGTTTGCGATTTAGAATCGTCCGGATCAGTGTCAAAGCTTGCATCAATGTAACCATTTACGATGAGCTCTTTGTCACCTCCATAAACGAGAAACATATCCTTAGTCCTTTTCAGGTATTTCAGGATGTTCTTGACTGCTGTCCAATGATCCACTCCTGGATTACTTTGGTACCTCCCTGCTAAACTAATAGCAAGGCACACATCAGGTCTGGTACACAACATTGCATACATGATAGAGCCTATGGATGAAGCATAGGGAACATCTTTCATTTTCTCTCTATCTTCTGCAGTGGTCGGGCATTGAGTTTTACTCAACTTCACACCTTGTAACACAGGCAATTAAGTGTCTCGATCTATCTCTATAGATCTTGATGCCCAATATATAAGCAGCTTCACCGAGGTCCTTCATTGAAAAACTACTTATTCAAATATCCTTTTATGCTATCCAGAAATTCTATATCATTTCCAATCAACAATATGTCATCCACCTATAATATCAGAAATGCTACAGAGCTCCCACTCACTTTCTTTTAAATACAGGCTTCTCCAAAAGTCTGTATAAAACCATATGCTTTGATCACACTATCAAAACGTTTATTCCAACTCCGAGAGGCTTACACCAGTCCATAAATGGATCGCTGGAGCTTGCACACTTTGTTAGCTCCCTTTGGATCGACAAAACCTTCTGGTTGCATCATATACAACTCT
Organism: Aegilops bicornis; assembly: GCA_021605145.1. Taxonomy (NCBI): domain Eukaryota; kingdom Viridiplantae; phylum Streptophyta; class Magnoliopsida; order Poales; family Poaceae; genus Aegilops; species Aegilops bicornis. The sequence goes on along the minus strand of CM038670.1, from coordinate 640,635,326 downwards.
TCTTCCAGAAATCCATTCAGGAATGCAGTTTTGACATCCATTTGCCAAATTTCATAATCACAAAATGCGGCAATTGCTAACATCATTCGGACAGACTTAAGCATCGCTACGGGTGAGAGGGTCTCGTCGTAGTCAATCCCTTGAACTTGTCAAAAACCTTTTGCAACAAGTCGAGCTTTATAGACAGTAACATTACCGTCAGCGTCAGTCTTCTTCTTGAAGATCCATTTATTTTCGATGGCTTGCCGATCATCGGGCAAGTCAACCAAAGTCCATACTTTGTTCTCATACATGGATCCCATCTCAGATTTCATGGCCTCAATCCATTTTGCGGAATCTGGGCTCACCATCGCTTCTTCATAGTTCGTGAGGTTCGTCATGGTCTAGTAACATGACCTCCGAACAGGATTACCGTACCACTCTGTGCGGATCTTACTCTGGTTGACCTACGAGGTTCAAGAACAACTTGATCTGAAGTTTCATGATCATCATCATTAACTTCCTCACTAATTGGTGTAGACGTCCACAGAACTGGTTTACGTGATGAACTATTTTCCAATAAGGGAGCAGGTACTGTTACCTCATCAAGTTCTACTTTCCTCCCACTCACTTCTTTCGAGAGAAACTCCTTCTCTAGAAAGGATCCATTCTTAGCAACAAACGTCTTGCCTTTGGATCTATGATAGAAGGTGTACCCAACAGTTTCCTTTGGGTATCCTATGAAGACACATTTCTTCGATTTGGATTCTAGCTTATCAGGTTGAAGCTTTTTCACATAAGCATTGCATCCCCAAACTTTAAGAAACGACAACTTTGGTTTCTTGCCAAACCACAGTTCATAAGGCGTCGTCTCAATGGATTTTGATGGTGCCCTATTTAACGTGAATGCAGCCGTCTCTAAAGCATAAACCCAAAATGATAGCGGTAAATCAGTAAGAGACATCATAGATCGCACCATATCTAGTAAAGTACGATTACGACGTTCGGACACACCATTACGCTGTTGTGGTGTTCCGGTGGCGTGACTTCATGAAAACTATTCCGCATTGTTTTAAATGTTGACCAAACTCATAACTCAAATATTCTCCTCCATGACCAGATCGCAGAAACTTTATTTTCTTGTTACGATGATTTTCAACTTCACTCTGAAATTCTTTGAACTTTTCAAATGTTTCAAACTTATGTTTCATTAAGTAGATATACCCATATCTACTTAAATCATCTGTGAAGGTGAGAATATAACGATACCCGCCGCAAGCCTCAACATTCATTGGACCACATACATCAGTATGTATGATCTCCAACAAATCAGTTGCTCGCTCCATAGTTCCGGAGAATGGCGTTTTAGTCATCTTGCCCATGAGGCATGGTTCGCAAGTACCAAGTGATTCATAATCAAGTGATTCCAAAGGTCCATCAGTATGGAGTTTCTTCATGCACTTTACACCAATATGACCCAAACGGCAGTGCCACAAATAAGTTGCACTATCATTATCAACTCTGCATCTTTTGGCTTCATCATTATGAATATGTGTATCACTACTATTGAGATTCATCAAAAATAGACCACTCTTGAAGGGTGCATGACCATAAAAGATATTACTCATATAAATAGAACAACCATTATTCTCAGATTTAAATGAATAACCGTCTCGCATCAAACAAGATCCAGATATAATGTTCATGCTCAACGCTGGCACCAAATAACAACTATTTAGGTCTAAAACTAATCCCGAAGGTAGATGTAGAGGTAGCGTGCCGACGGTGATCACATCGACTTTGGAACCATTTCCCACGGCATCGTCACCTCGTCCTTAGCCAGTGTTTGCTTAATCCGTAGTCCCTGTTTTGAGTTGCAAATATTAGCAATAGAACCTGTATCAAATACCCAGGTGCTACTGCGAGCTCTGGTAAGGTACACATCAATAACATGTATATCACATATACCTTTGTTCACCTTGCCATCCTTCTTATCCGCCAAATACTTGGGGCAGTTCCGCTTCCGGTGATCGGTCTGCTTGCGGTAGAAGCACTTTCGATCTCAGGCTTAGGTCTAGACTTGGGTTTCTTCTCTTGAGCAGCAACTTGTTTGCTGTTCTTCTTGAAGTTCCCCTTCTTCTTCCCTTTGCCCTTTTTCTTGAAACCGGTGGTCTTATTGACCATCAACACTTGATGCTCTTTCTTGATTTCTACCTCCGCAGCCTTTAGCATTGTGAAGAGCTCGGGAATCGTCTTATCCATCCCTTGCATGTTATAGTTCATCATGAAGCTCTTGTAGCTTGGTGGCAGTGATTGAAGAATTATGTCAATGACTCCATCATCCTAAGATTAACTCCCGGTTGAATCAAGTGATTGTTATACCCGGACATTACGGTATATGCTCACTGACAGAACTATTCTCCTCCATCTTGCAGCTGTAGAACTTATTGGAGACTTCATATATCTCAGTCCGGTCATTTGCTTGAAATATTAACTTCAAGTCCTGGAACATCTCATATTCTCCATGGCGTTCAAAACATCGTTGAAGTCCCGGTTCTAAGCCGTAAAGCATGGCACACTGAACTATCGAGTAGTCATCAGCTTTGCTCTGCCAGACGTTCATAACATCTGGTGTTGCTCCTGCAGCAGGTTTGGCACCTAGCGGTGCTTCTAGGACGTAATTCTTCTGTGCAACAATGATGATAATCCTCAAGTTATGGACCCAGTCCGTGTAATTGCTACCATCATCTTTCAACTTTGCTTTCTCAAGGAACGCATTAAAATTCAACGGAACAACAACACGAGCCATCTATCTACAACATAGACATGCAAAATACTATCAGGTACTAAGTTCATGATAAAGTTAAGTTCAATTAATCATATTACTTAAGAATTCCCACTTAGATAGACATCCCTCTAATCATCTAAGTGATCATGTGATCCAAATCAACTAAACCATAACCGATCATCCCGTGAAATGGAGTAGTTTTCAATGGTGAACATCACTATGTTGATCATATCTACTATATGATTCACGCCGACCTTTCGGTCTCGGTGTTCCGAGGCCATATTTGCATATGCTAGGCTCGTCAAGTTTAACCTGAGTATTCTGCGTGTGCAAAACTGGCTTGCACCCGTTGTAGATGGACGTAGAGCTTATCACACCCGATCATCACGTGGTGTCTGGGCACGACGAACTTTGGCAACGGTGCATACTCAGGGAGAACACTTTTATCTTGAAATTTAGTGAGAGGTCACCTTATAATGCTACCATCAATCAAAGCAAAATAAGATGCATAAAAGATAAACATCACATGCAATCAATATAAGTGATATAATATGGCCATCATCATCTTGTGCTTGTGATCTCCATCTCTGAAGCACCATCATGATCACCATCGTCACCGGCGCGACACCTTGATCTCCATTGTAGCATCATTGTCGTCTCACCAACCATTGCTTCTGCGACTATCGCTACCGCTTAGTGATAAAGTAAAGCAATTACAGGGCGATTGCATTGCATACAATAAAGCGACAACCATATGGCTCTTGCCAGTTGTCGATAACTTGGTTACAAAACATGATCATCTCATACAATAAAATATAGCATCATGTCTCGACCATATCACATCACAACATGCCGTGCAAAAACAAGTTAGACGTCCTTTACTTTGTTGTTGCAAGTTTTACGTGGCTGCTACGGGCTTGAGCAAGAACCGTTCTTACCTACGCATCAAAACCACAACGATGGTTTGTCAAGTTAGTGCTGTTTTAACCTTCTCAAGGACCGGGCGTAGCCACTCTCGGTTCAACTAAAGTTGGAGAAACTGACACCCGCCAGCCACCTGTGTGCAAAGCACGTCGGTAGAACCAGTCTCGCGTGGCGTCTGGCGTAATGTCGGTCCGAGCTGCTTCATCCAACAATACCGCTGAACCAAAGTGTGACATGCTGGTAAGCAGTATGACTTGTATCGCCCACAACTCACTTGTGTTCTACTCGTGCATATAACATCAACGCATAAAACCAGGCTCTGATACCACTGTTGGGGAACATAGTAATTTCAAAAAAAATCCTACGCACACACAAAATCATGGTGATGCATAGCAACAAGAGGGGAGAGTGTGTACAAGTACCCTCATAGACCGAAAGTGGAAGCGTTAGCACAACGCGATTGATGTAGTCGTACGTCTTCATGATCCGACCGATCAAGTACCGAACGCACTGCACCTCCGAGTTCTGCACACGTTCAACTCGATGACGTCCCTTGAACTCCGATCTAGCCGAGATTTGAGGGAGAGTTCCGTCAGCACGACGGTGTGGTGACAATGATGATGTTCTACCGACGCAGGGCTTCGCCTAAGCACTGCTACGGTATTATCGTGGTGGACTATGGTGGAGAGGGGCACCGCACACGGCTAAAAGATCCAAGAGATCAATTGTTGTGTCTACGGGGTGCCCCTCTCCTCCGTATATAAAGGGGGGAGGAGATGGCCGGCCAAGGGGAGGAGGCGCTTAAGGGGAGTCCTACTCCCACGGGAGTAGGACTCCTCCTTTTCCTATTTGGAGAGGGAGAGGGAAGGAAGAGGAAGGAGGGAGGAAGGAAAGGGGGGCCGGCCCCCCTCCCAATTCGGGTTGGGCTTGGGGGGGGGGGGGGCCCTCCCTTGCTCCTTTCCCCTCCTCTCCACTAAAGCCCATTAAGGCCAATATACCTCCCGGGGGGTTCCGATAACCTCCCGGAGCTTCGGTATTATGCCGATCTCACCTGGAACCATTCTGGTATCCTAATATAGTCATCCAATATATCGATCTTTACGTCTCGACCATTTCGAGACTCCTTGTCATGTCCGTGATCGCATCCCGGACTTCGAACAACCTTCAGTACATCAAAACACATAAACTCATAATATAACCGTCATCGAACTTTAAGCGTGCGGACCCTACGGGTTCGAGAACTATGTAGACATGACCGAGACACGTCTCTGGTCAATAACCAATAGCGGAACCTCGATGCTCATATTGGCTCCCACATATTCTACGAAGATCTTTATCGGTCAAACCGCATAACAACATACGTTGTTCCCTTTGTCATCGGTATGTTACTTGCCCGAGATTCGATCATCGGTATCTCAATACCTAGTTCAATCTCGTTACCGCCAAGTCTCTTTACTCGTTCCGTAATACATCATCCCGCAACTAACTCATTAGTTGCAATGCTTGCAAGGTTTAAGTGATGCGCATTACCGAGTGGGCCCATAGATACCTCTCCGACAATCGGAGTGACAAATCCTAATCTCGAAATACGCCAACCCAACAAGTACCTTCGGAGACACCTGTAGAGCACCTTTATAATCACCAAGTTACGTTGTGACATTTGGTAGCACTCAAAGTGTTCCTCTGGTAAACGGGAGTTGCCTAATCTCATAGTCATAGGAACATGTATAAGTCACGAAGAAAGCAATAGCAACATACTAAACGATCGAGTGCTAAGCTAACGGAATGGGTCAAGTCAATCACATCATTCTCCTAATGATGTGATCCCGTTAATCAAATGACAACTCTTTGTCTATGGCTAGGAAACATAGCCATCTTTGATCAACGAGCTAGTCAAGTAGAGGCATACTAGTGACACTGTTTGTCTATGTATTCACACATGTATCATGTTTCCGGTTAATACAATTCTAGCATGAATAATAAACATTTATCATGATACAAGGAAATAAATAATAACTTTATTATTGCCTCTAGGGCATATTTCCTTCAGAGGCCTCCGCACCGAGAGCCTTCGTGAGCTACCACCCCTGACTACTACCCTCCAGGCTACTGATCGACTACCAACTTAGGTCCAAAGCCTAAGCTTTGGGGAGTACGTGTTTCCCACCGACATTATATTTATGTTCACATATCATTCTATTTGTCGGTGTTCACACTTTTTCATTGTATCATCCATGCTTAGATTTATTTTCTTGCTTTCTTCTTGTGTGTTTGAAAAACTTTATAAAAACCAAAAAAAATAGTTGCAGTAATTTACTTTTTAGGCATGCTTAGTAGTAGAACTAAAAAGAGAAAATCCAAAAAGATTTCCTTATTCTTCTTTTGCTTGTTGGGAGCTTTCCTATGTAAATAGTTTTTCTCGTTTTTGCCTTTTATTTGCTTGTCGAAGAAAACCAAAAACTCCAAAAATATGTCAATGTGTTTATCTGAATTTCTTTTCTTTTTATTCGAGTCTTACTGAGGAGAAGACCACGATGAAAATGTTGATGGTTGTCATATGTATAACTGTTGAACTAATAAAGAGCCCATTTTACCTTGTCTTCTCCTGTTGAATAAAATGTTTTGCAGATTCCAGCTTAGTCCATGGCACACTTGCACTATTATTATTTTCATATCATTAGGTCGTGCAAGTGAAAGGCAATAATGACGATATTCGATGAGTTGGCCGTGGCAAAGAGAAACTGGTATGAACTCGACTTGTTCTGTTTGTGTAAATATGTTTACCCTAGTATCCAGGCTTCAGCCCATTATGATTAAACATGTTTGCAATGACAATTAGAGATTATAGTTTCTCATGCCATGCGTAAGTAGATGGGAGTTGATAATGATTTATCTTGGATATCAACATAGCGTTAAAATGATTGTGATGTAGTATGATGATATGGTATCCTCCTCTGAATGTTCGAGTGGCTTGACTTGGCACATGTTCATACATGTAGTTAAATCAAAACCAACATAGAATCTATAATATTCATGTTCATGGTGTTCATATCCTACTCATGCTAGTGTCCAATGTTACTTATGCATAATGCCTGGTTATGATCGTTGTTGCTCTCTAGCTGGCCGCTTCTCAATCTTAATTGCTAGCCTTCGCCTGTACTAAGTGGGAACTCTGCTTGTACATCAAAAATCTTGAACCCAAAGTTATTCCAGATGAGTCCACCATACCTACCTATATACGGTATTACCCTGCCGTCCTAAGTAAATTTGCATGTGCCACCTCTAAAAACTTCTGAAAATCATCCTTTTTGTGTGCCTCGATCGTTCATAGAACGACAGGAGGTGGTCGATATCTTCCGTGCTAAGCGGGTTATTCTCAGGTCGAGTGTTTATTCACTCGCCACCGCACGAGAAAATGGGCGGTATTAGGGATGCCCAGTCCCAAACTGCAAACATGAAAAAGAGTTCATCTCTTAAATAATCAAACAAAAACTCCCAATGGAGTCAAAACCTTTACTTTTATCGCTTGGGAACCGCCACTAGTGTGCTTAGCATGGAAGATGTTGATAACTGATGGTCGTGAAGTGAATGAGAAGGGTGCATGTCTCAAAATATCATTTATATCTATTTTAAAAATTGAGCTCTGGCACCTCTGCAAATCACTGCTTCCCTCTGCGAAGGGACTTTCTATTTACTTTTATGTTGTGTCACCACCTTCTAAAAACAAGCGCCAGAAACTGATTAGAGCACAGCTGTCATGATTTATGCATTGTGTATAGCTAATGTTGGGTGCATCATGACTGGATCTTTTCTACCATGTATTACAATGTTTAGTCGCTGCTTGAACTTTGGAGCTTCTCTGCATTTATGTTTTGCGGTCCTAGAAAGGGCTAGCGAGATACCACTATCGTCATATTATATCATGGTTGTTTTGACAACGTGTTGCTGTTTGAGATATCTTATTATTGCTCGCTAGCTAATTATGTCATTGATATGAGTTAATATAATCTTTAATGTTAATGTTGACATGGTTAGTTATAATCTTTGGCTGAAAACACAGGTCTTTGTTTAAGCTTATTTATGCAAACAAGAGCAAAAGAGTTCGTAAAAGTTTTTCTTTCTCACTTTCAGTTTATCAACTGAATTGCTTGAGGACAAGCAAAGGTTTAAGCTTGGGGGAGTTGATACATCTCCAACGTATCTACTTTTTCTCATGCTTTTCCTCTTATTTTGGACTCTAATTTGCATGATTTGAATGAAACTAACCCCGGAGTGACGCTGTTTTCAGCAGAACTACCATGGTGTTGTTTTTGTGTAGAAATAAAAGTGGGAATGGAACGAAACTTTGCGAGGATTTTTTATACCAATAATAAGAATTTCTGGAGCCGACAACCACCAGAGAGGGGCACCTGGGTGGGCACAACCCACCAAGGTGCGCCCCCCTCTCCTGGCACGCCCAGGTGGGTTGTACCCATCTGGTGGCCCCGCTGACGACCCCCCTAATACTATAAATTCACATTATTCCAGAAAAAATCAGGGAGAAAGAATTATCGTGTTTCACGAGACGGAGCCGCCGCCAAGCCCTGTTCTTCCTCGGGAGGGCAGATCTGGAGTCTGTTTGGGGCTCCGGAGAGGGGGATCTTCGTTCTTCATAATCACCAACCAATCTCCATCACCAATTCTATGATGCTCCCCACTAGGAGTGAGTAATTCCTTCATAGGCTCGCTGGTCGATGAGGAGTTGGATGAGATTCATCATGTAATCAAGTTAGTTTTGTTAGGGCTTGATCCCTAGTATCCACTATGTTCTTAGGTTGATGTTGCTATGACTTTGCCATGCTTAATGCTTGTCACTTTGGGCATGGGTGCCATGAACTCAGATCTGAACCGTTTATGAATTCATCATTATATCCGTGTCTTAGATCCGATCTTTCAAGTTATAGTAACCTACTATGTGTTATGATCCGGCAACCCCGGAGTGACAATAACCGGGCCCACTCCCGGTGATGACCGTGGTTTGAGGAGTTCATGTATTCACTATGTGTTAATGCTTTGTTCTGGTTTTCTATTAAAAGGTGGCCTTAATATCCCTTAGTTTCCAATATGGACCCCACTGCCACGGGAGGGTAGGACAAAAGATGTCATGCAAGTTCTTTTATTAAAGCACGTATGACTATTTACGAAATACATGCCTACATTATATCGATGAACTGGAGCTAGTGCCATATCGCCCTAGGTTATAACTGTTACATGATGAATATCACCCAACAAGTCACTGATCCAATGCCTACGAATTTATCTTTTATATTGTTTCTGCTAAGTTACTATTGCTATCATCACTGTTACAGTTGCTACAAAATTCCTGCTACCACTATTATTGTTACCGTTGCTGCTTTCACTATTATCAAAACTATCAAACTACTTTGCAACTGAATACTTGCTGCAGATAATTAATCTCCAGGTGTGGTTGAATTGACAACTCTGCTGCTAACACCTTCGAATATTATTTGGCTCCCATTGTGCTGAGTCTATAAATTTGGGTTGAATACTCTACCCTAGAAAACTATTGCGATCCCATATACTTGTGGGTTATCATGTTAGCGATAGTTGTAGAAGCAATAGTTGGCGAGATGACCACGACGCTTCGATGTAGATCAAGGTGTCAAGCCGGTGACGATGGAGATCATGACGATGCTTTGGATATGGAGATCAAAGGCACAATATGATGATGGCCATATCGTGTCACATATTTTGATTGCATGTGATGTTTATCTTTTATGCATCTTATTTTGCTTAGTATGGCGGTAGCATTATAAAATGATCCCTTACTAAAATTTCAGGGTATAAGTGTTCTCCCTGAGTATGCACCATTGCGACAGTTCGTCGTGCTGAGACACCATGTGATGATCGGGTGTGATAAGCTCTACGTTCACATACAACGGGTGCAAGACATTTTTGCACATGCAGAATACTCGGGTTAAACTTGACGAGCGTAGCATGTACAAACATGGCCTTGAAACACTGGAGACCGAAAGGTCGAATGTGAATCATATAGTAGATATGATCAACATACAGATGTTCACCATTGAAGACTACTCCATCTCACGTGATGATCGGACATGGTTTAGTTGATTTGGATCACGTAATCATTTAGACGACTCGAGGGATGTCTATCTAAGTGGGAGTTCTTAAGTAATATGATTAATTGAACTTAATTTATCATGAACTTAGTCCTGATAGTATTTGCATATCTATGTTGTAGATCAATAGCTCGCGTATAGCTCCCCTATTTTATTTTTGATTTGTTCCTAGAGAAAACTAAGTTGAAAGATGATAGTAGCAATAATGCGGACTGAGTCCGTGATCTGAGGATTATCCTCATTACTGCACAAAAGAATTATGTCCTTGATGCACCGCTAGGTGATAGACCTGTTGCAGGAGCAGATGCAGACGTTATGAACGTTTGACAAGCTCGGTATGATGACTACTTGATAGTTTAGTGCACCATGCTTTACGGCATAGAACCGGGACTTAAAAAATGTTTTGAACGCCATGGAGCATATGAGATGTTCCAAGAGCTGAAAATGATATTTCAGACTCATGCCCGTGTTAAGAGGTATGAGACCTCTGACAATTACTTTGCCTACAAGATGGAGGAGAATAGCTCAGCTAGTGAGCATGTGCTCAGAATGTCTGGGTACTACAATCGCTTGAATCAAGTGGGAGTTCATCTTCAGATAAGATAGTGATTGACAGAGTTCTCTAGTCACTATTGATGACCCACAAGTATCGGGTATCAATTGTAGCTCTTTTCGATAAGTAAGAGTGTCGAACCCAACGAGGGGCGGAAGGAAATGACAAGTAGTTTTCAGTAAGGTAATGTCTGCAAGTGCTGAAATTGTAAGTAACACAGTAGTTTGATAGCAAGATAATTTGTAACGAGCAAGTAACGGTAGTAGTAACAAAAGCGTAGCAAGGTAGCTCAATCCTTTTAGGTCAAAGGACATGCCAAAACGGTCTCTTATGATAAGCAAAGCGTTCTTGAGGGTACACAAGAATTTCATCTAGTCACTTTTCATGTTGGTTTAATTTGTGTTCGGTACTTTGATAATTTGATATGTGGGTGGACCGGTGCTTAGGTGATGTTCTTACTTGAACAAACCATCCTGCAAGAATCCGCAACTACGACAAAAGTATTAAGAATAAATTCTAACCATAGCATTAAACTTTTGGATCCAATTAGTCCCATACGGAAATCGCGTAAACTGGGGTTTAAGCTTCTATCACTCTCGCAACCCATCATCTAATTGCTACTCCACAATGCATTCCCTTAGGCCCAAATATGGTGAAGTGTCATGTAGTCAACGTTCACATGAAACCACTAAAGGAATCACAACATACATACTATCAAAATATAGAACACATATCAAGTTCACATGATTACTTGCAACATGATTTCTCCCGTGACCTCAAGAACAAAAGTGACTACTCACAAATAATAATCTTGCTCATGATCAGAGGAGTATTAAATAGCATAATGGATCTGAACATATAATCTTCCACGAAATAAACCATTTAGTAATCAACAACAAGATGTAATCAACACTACTAGTCACCCACAAGCACCAATCTATAGTTTCGGTAACAAGATTGAACACAAGAGATGAACTAGGGTTTGAGATGGTATGGTGTTGTTGAAGATGTTGATGGAGATTGCCCTCCCCAAGATGGGAGAGTTGTTGGTGATGATGATGACGATGATTCCCCCTCAGGAGGGAAGTTCCCCAACAAAATCGCTCCTTTGGAGGGCAAAAGTGCTCTGCCCTGTGTTCCGCCTCGAGACGGCAAGCGCTCCATCCCAAAAGTCATCTCCTTATTTTTTTTTTCTAGGTCAAAATGACCTATATACTGTAAGGTGGGCACCCAGCTGGGCACAGGTGAGCATTAACGCACTGGCGCCCAGGTGGGTTGTGCCCACCTGGTAGGCCCCCTCTGGTAGTTATTTGCTCCAATATTCCTCGAATATTCCATAAAAAATCTCCGTGAAGTTTCAGCTTGTTTGGAGTTGTGCAGAATAGGTAGCATGACGTAGCTTTTCCAGGTCCAGGTTTCCAGCTGCTGGAATTCTCCCTCTTTGTGTATACCTTGCAAATTATGAGAGAAAAGGCATTAGAATTACTCCAAAAAGCATTATTATGGATAAAAACATCATAAATAACAGTAAGAAAACATGATGCAAAATGGACATATCAACTATCACCAAGTTACTAGAACTTCGTGATGAACTATAATATGCAAGGGATAACGAAAACGATTCCCAAGCTCTTCGCGATGCTGAAACCGGCGAAGGTAGAAATCAAGAAATAGCATCGGTTAACAAGGCCACTAGTTTCAAGGAAAAGGGCAAGGGAAAGAAAGGTAACTTCAAGAAGAATGTCAAGCAAGTTGCTACTCCCATGAAAAAACCCAAAGCTGGACCTAAGCCTGAAACTAAGTGCTTCTACTGCAAAGGAAATGGTCACTGGAAGCGGAACTACCCCAAATACTTAGCGGATAAGAAGGATGGCAAAGTGAACAAATATATTTGATATACATGTTATTGATGTGTACTTTACTAGTGTTCATAGTAACCCGAAATTATTTGATACGGTTCGATTACTAAGATTAGTATCTCGAAACAGGAGTTGCAAAATGAACAGAGACTAGTTAAGGGCAAGGTGACGATGTGTGTTGGAAGTGATTCCAAGGTTGATAAGATCACCATCGCACACTCCCTCTACCTTCGGGGTTAGTGTTGGACCTAAATCAATATTATTTTGGTGTTTGCGTTGAACATTAATAAGATTAGATCATGTTCATTGCAATATGTTTATTCATTTAAGTCAGAGAATAATTGTCGTTCTGTTTACATGAATAAAATCTTCTATGGTCATACACCCAATGTGAATGGTTTATTGAATCTCGATCGTGATGATATACATGTTCATAATATTGATGCCAACAGATGCAAAGTTGATAATGATAGTGCAACATGTTTGTGGCACTTCTGTTTAGGTCATATTGGTGTAAAGCGCATGAAGAAATTCCATACGGATGGATTTTTGGAATCATTTGATACTTGTGAACCATGCCTCGGGGGAAAGATGACTAAAACTCCGTTCTCTGGAACAATGGAGCGAGCTAATGACTTATTGGAAATAATACATATCGATGTATGCGGTCCGATGAGTGTTGAAGCTCGCGGTGGGTATCATTATTTCCTGACCTTCACAGATGATTCGAGCAGATATGGGTATATCTACTTAATGAAACACAAGTCTAAAACATTTGAAAAGTTCAAAGAATTTCAGAGTAAAGTGGAGAATCATCGTAACAAGAAAATACAGTTTCTACAATCTGATCGCGGAGGCGAATATTTGAGTTACGAGTTTGGCCTTCATTTAAAACAATGTGGAATAGTTTCACAACTCACGCCAGGAACACCACAGCGTAATGGTGTATCCGAACACCGTAACCATAATTTATTAGATATGGTGCGATCTATGATGTCTCTTTCCGATTTACCGCTAATGTTTTGGGGTTATGCATTAGAGACAGCTACATTCATGTTAAATAGGGCACCAGCTAAATCTTTTGAGACAACACCTTATGAACTACGGTTTGGCAAGAAACCAAAGCTGTCGTTTCTTAAAGTTTGGAGTTGTGATGCTTATGTGAAAAAGCTTAAGCCTGATAAGCTTGAACCCAAATCAGAGAAGTGCGTCTTCATAGGATACCCAAAATAAACTGTTGGGTACACCTTCTGTCACAGATCCGAAGGCAAGATCTTTGTTGCTAAGAATGGATCCTTTCTAGAGAAGGAGTTTCTCTCGGAAGAAGTGAGTGGGAGGAAAGTAGAACTTGATGAGATAATTGTACCTTCTCTCGAATTGGAAAGTAGCTCATCACAAAAAACCGTTTCTGTGATGTCTACACCAACTAGTGAGGAAGCTAATGATAATGATCATGAAACTTCGGATCAAGTTACTACCAAACCTCATAGGTCAACCAGAGCATATTCCGCACCAGAGTGGTATGGTAATCCTGTTCTGGAAGTCATGTTACTAGACCATGATGAACCTACAAACTATGAGGAAGCGATGATGAGCCCAGATTCCGCAAAATGGCTTGAGGCCGTGAAATCTGCGATAGGATCCATGTATGAGAACAAAGTATGGACTTTGGTTGACTTGCCCGATGATGTCTACTACGCAACTTTATTCTTGTAGACACGTGTTGGGCCTCCAATCGCAGAGTTTTGTAGGACAGTAGCAATTTTTCCTCAAGTGGATGACCTAAGGTTTATCAATCCGTGCGAGGTGTAGGATGAAGATGGTCTCTCTCAAACGACCCTGCAACCAAATACAAGAAACCCAATACAATGGAAAATTGTATAGGTGCACTAGTTCGGCGAAGAGTGGTGATAAAAGTGTAATATGGATGGTAGAAATATATTTTTATAATATGAATAAATAAAAAGGCAAGGTAGCAAATAATAAACAGGCACAAAAACGGTATTGCAATGCTTGAAAAAGAGGCCTAGGGTCCGTACTTTCACTAGTGCAATTTCTCAATAGTGATAATATAATTGGATCATATAACCACCCCTCAAAGTGTGATGAAGAATCACTCCAAAGTTCCTATCTAGCGGAGAACATAAGAATAAATTGTTTGCAGGGTACGAAACCACCTCAAAGCTATTCTTTCCGTTCGATCTATTCAAGAGTTCATACTAAAATAACACCAAAGCAAATTCATATTCATAATACTCAATCCAACACAAAGAACTTCAAAGAGTGCCCCAAGATTTCTGCCAGAGAAACAAAGACAAGAACATGCATCAACCCCTATGCATAGATTACCCCAATGTCACTTTGGGAATCCGCGAGTTGAGTGCCAAAACTTATATCAAGTGAATCAATACGATACCCCATTGTCACCACGAGTATTCAATTGCAAGACATATATCAAGTGTTCTCAAATCCATAAAAGTATTCAATCTGATAACAATGAAATCTCATATGGAAAAACTCATTTCATCACAACAAGACATAGAGGGGAAAACGCCATATGATCCGACTATATTAACAAAGCCCGCGATACATCAAGATCGTGACATCTCAAGAACATGAGAGAGAGAGAGAGAGAGAGAGAGAGAGAGAGATTAAACACATAGCTATCGGTACAAACCTCAAATTTCGAGGGTGGACTACTCCCTCCTCATCATGGTGACCGCTGGGATGATGAAGATGGCCACCGGAGATGATTTCCCCCTCCGGCAGGGTGCCGATACGGGGTCTAGATTGGTTTTCAGTGGCTACAGAGCCTTGCGGCAGCGGAACTTCTGATCTAGGTTAACCCCGAGGGTTTTCGGAATATTTGTGAATTTATAGGGTAAAGAGGGGGTGCGGGAGGCCACCGAGGTGGGCACAACCCACACTGGCGCGCTGGGCCCCAGCGCTTCTGGTGGGTTGTGCCCCCTGGCACCCCCAGTGCTTCTCGCCCATTGATGGTCTTCTGGTCCATAAAAAATCCACAAAAAGTTCATGGTGTTTGGACTCCATTTGATATTGATTTCCTGTGATGTAAAAAACATGCAAAAAACAGCAACTGGCACTTGGCACTATGTCAATAGATTAGTACCAAAAAATGACTATAAAATGATTATAAAATATCCAAGAATGATAATATAACATCATGGAACGATAAAAAATTATAGATATGTTGGAGACGTATCACCCGATGATCGGCGAGCCATAGAGAATAAATGGATCTTCAAGAAGAAGACTGACGCTGATGGTAATGTTACTGTCTACAAAGCTCGACTTGTTGCGAAAGGTTTTCAACAAGTTCAAGGAGTTGACTACAATGAGACATTCTCACCCGTAGCGCTGCTTAAGTCTATCCGAATCATGTTAGCAATTGCCGCATTTTATGATTATGAAATCTGGCAATGGACGTCAAAACTGCATTTCTTAATGGATTTCTTAAAGAAGAGTTGTATATGATGCAACCAGAAGGTTTTGTCGATCCTAAAGGTGCTAACAAAGTGTGCAAGCTCCAGCGATCCATTTATGGACTGGTGCAAGCATCTCGGAGTTGGAATATATACTTTGATGAGGTGATCAAAGCATATGGGTTTATACAGACTTTTGGAGAAGCCTGCATTTACAAGAAAGTGGGGAGCTCTGTAGCATTTCTTATATTATATATGGATGAAATATTATTGATTGGAAATGATATAGAATTTCTGGATAGCATAAAAAGATACTTGAATAACAGTTTTTGAATGAAAGATCTCGGTGAAGCTGCTTACAGATTGAGCATCAGGATCTATAGAGATAGATCATGACACTTGATAAAACTTTTGATGAGTACATACCCTGATAAGATTTTGAAGGAGTTCAAAATGAATCAGTCAAAGAAAGAGTTCTTGCCTGAGTTGTAAGGTATGAAGTTGAGTAAGACTCAAAACTCGACCACAACAGAAGATAGGAGAGAATGAGAGTCATTTCCTATGCCTCAGCGATAGGTTCTATAAAGTATGCCATGATGTGTACCAGACCTATTGTGTACCTTGCCAAGAGTTTGACAAGGGGGTACAATAGTGATCTAGGAGTAGATCACTGGACAGCGGTCAAAACTATCCTTAGTAACCTAAGAGGACTAAGGAAATGTTTCTCGATTATGGAGGTGACAAAGAGTTCGTCGTAAAGGGTTACATCGATGCAAGCTTCAACACTGGTCCGGATCTCAATCTGGATACATATTGAAAGTGGGAGCAATTAGTTAGAATAACTCTGTGCAGAGCATTGTAGACATAGAAATTTGCAAAATACATACGGATCTGAATGTGGCAGACCCGTTGACTAAAATTCACTCACAAGCAAAACATGATCACACCTTAGTACTCTTTGGGTATTAATCGCATAGCAATGTGAACTAGATTATTGACTCTAGTAAACCCTTTGGGTGTTGGTCACATGGCGATGTGAACTATGGGTGTTAATCACATAAAGATGTGAACTATTAGTGTTAAATCACATGGCGATGTGAACTAGATTATTGACACTAGTGCAAGTGGGAGACTCAAAGAAATATGCCCTAGAGGCAATAATAAAGTTGTTATTTTATATTTTCTTATTTCATGATAAATGTTTATTATTCATGCTAGGATTGTATTAACCGGAAACTTGATACATGTGTGGATACATAGACAAAACACCGTGTCCCTCGTAAGCCTCTACTAGACTAGCTCGTTAATCAAAGATGGTTAAGTTTCCTAACCATAGACATGTGCTGTCATTTGATGAACGGGATCACATCATTAGGAGAATGATGTGATGGACAAGACCCATCCTTTAGCTTAGCATAATGATCGTTCAGTTTTATTGCTATTGCTTTCTTCATGTCAAATACATATTACTTCGACTATGAGATTATGCAACTCTCGGATACCGGGGGTGTGCCTTGTGTGCTATCAAACGTCACAACGTAACTGGGTGATTATAAAGATGCTCTACATGTGTGACATCCCAAATTTTCAATTTGTAATGTTATACATTAGATCATCATTGCATATCATATTTTATTGCATTTTGGCTTGATCCTAGAAATTCTACACAACTCAAGGACCCACGGAGAGAGTTGGGAATTCCGTTATTTTCATATTTGAGATTTTCTCAAAATTTGAAAAGAGGATCGTTTGATTTTAATTATTTCCTCTTCGAATATTTCTTTTAGAAAAATAAAAAGAGAGAGAGGATAAAATGACTTCCTCAAAATAAAGAAATATTGGAGATTTAATATTAAAATCAAATAAGATTGTTACTCGGAGTTTCATCGCTATTTTATTTGATTGGGAAAAATATGTGTTTTTCAAAATTGCACTAAAGTCCCGAATAAATGTTCACCTTGTCCGGTAGATTTTTAGAGGACGAGGAAAATTTATTTCAGGATTTTTGGAGTCTGTTTAGTATTTCTTTTATTCGTTTTTCTGCGCGAAATAATTTTAGAAAAAGGAAACCGACCTTGGGCAGATCCTTGGGACTCACTTGGGGGTGGGGCTTTATAAGCGAGGCCCACTGGCCGCAGCTCACCCGCAAACCCAAGCCCGCCCCATTCATGTCGCCGCTTGCATGACGCCTTGTGCACGCCTTCACGCCGTGCCGCTGTCTCCGAGCCCTCGCCACGCCGCCTCACCCCGGAGGTAGCCGTCGCCGCCTCGGTTTTTGCGAGAAACCGATCGGTTTTTTTGAAAACCCTAGATCCATTTTTTAGTTTCGGTTCATTTTTTCGGTTTAGTTATTTAGAGGATGTTCGTCCGTACGTTCGTTTTAACGAACGGGTTTCGCCCGTTAGCCGCAGATAACGAACGTTCGTTCATTAGTCTGTTTGTTAGCTTTTCTTTTTCTCGGATTTTTCTGTGATTATTTTCGATTGCGATTTCTGATCCGATTTTCGTTTTAGTTTAACTTTTCGCTCGTTTATCAGAATCAGGCGATTCAAGCGCCTAGAGTTTCGTATCGAAACCCTCTTTCTGTTTAACCTACTTAAACAAGTTTTTGACACTATAAAAATTGACTTTAGTCCAGATTAGCAAACCAAGCTTGTTTCTTTCGCAATTTGAGTTTCGTTGTTTCGTTTGATATGTTTCTTTTTGCAAACCGGAGTTCTTAAGTTGAACTTTCTGGTTAGATCTCTTATTTGAGTTTTACCTGTGCGTTGTTGCTTGATTGCTTATTGTATGTATGTTTGTTTGTGATAGAGTACCCGGAGTGCGAAGCGTGCTACTACGAGTCTCTAGGTTTCACGGATCATCAGCAAGGCAAGTAACACTTTGATCATACCTCTTTACTACCCAGTTTTATTGCATTAGATCAATCCACAAACAATTGCATGGTTAGGGTCTAATTTAATTTGTGGGCTTGGGAAGTATATGGGTAGTACCTATTCACCTGTTTATTATCAAACCTATGGGAGTTACTTCTACGTTGCTTATATTGCTATGCTATTCTCGTAGACATGGTTTGGGTTTGAGAGTATTCATGACATGTGTGAGTATTGTTAATTATTGGTTAACTTAAGGTGGCAACTTTAATACACATCTGGGTGGATTGAAGCACCTGGGGAACCAGTGATTGTCTGTATTTTTTTGGAAATCCCGGGGTACCGTGTGATTCTCCTATGGACTGCCACCCAGGCTCAAAGGGATCATGAGATTATTCATGCTAGAAACTTCCGTGTGCAGCCACAAGCCAAGAGTGGGCTCGCATAGTTGAGTATGTTGTGTGACCTCTTTCAGTGGTAGGCTAGCAGATGTAGGGGATGTAGGTGGTACTGTCTACCCAGAGTAAAGAGTTAACACTTCTGAAAGACTGTGTCTCGGTCATCCGTTTCTCAAACACCATATAGTGCGAGAAATCCAACGGAGGAGATCGAGTCTTGTGGGGAAAAGTGCGCAAACCTCTGAAGAGTGTACAAACTAATCATGGTTAGCCGTGTCCCCGGTTATGGACGTTTTGAGTATCTGGTTCTTGGATTATCATGTGGATCTCATCACTCTTAATTATAAAATTTGATTGGGTTATTAATTACTTTTAATTGGGATTGAGATGGGGTTTACCATTCTCAATGTTTAACAACCACCATGATAGTTAAATAAAATTTATTCCTTTGTTGTAGGGAAAAATTGGCTTTTCGCAAAACATATTAACCATACAGCCTCCACCAGCCATATATGCATGTAGTGATAGCTTTATTCTGTTCATTACTCTTTTGTGTTGCCTTGCCAGCATATTCCATGTGCTGACCCGTTTTCGGGCTACAACGTATCATGTTGCGCACTTTTCGCATTTACGAGTAAGGTGCCTTAGGTCGTGGTCTTTCACTCAGTGATGCCGTTGGAGTTGATGGACTCACTTTATCTTCCAAGCCTTCCGCTGTTATCGTATTTAGATGGCCTTAAGCATATTATTTGTAATAAGTTCTCTTTTAAGACATTCGATGTAATAAGTTTTTGATTGCTACTATGTTATAAATCCTTCAAGCATCGTGCATGTCAAGACATCGATCCAGTGGATGACACTGATGCACAAAGATCAGACTGTTTGAGGTCTGGTCACTACAAGAGGGTATCAGAGCACACGCTGACTGTAGGATACGACCACTAAGCTAAAGCCCTAGATCACTACTCTCTTCTCATTTCTAACTTCTCCCCATTTTCTACTCTTTAGGATGGCGGATGAAAGGATCAAGTTCACGCAACCGGATGAAGACACCCCTTTTGGACGTCACTTGAAGGAAGTCACTAGATACCTGAACATTGGAATACCAAGCTTCACAGGGACTTACAACGCCACCTTACCAGAAGAAGAGTGCTGGATGATTCAAGTTCAAGTTCCAAGAAGGACGTTTACGCCAGACACTGAGCCCATAGAGTTTTCCTTTGATGCACCAACCTGGAGTCTAGGAAAGAGTCTGGCAGCCCACATTACCATGGGACGCATTGGAGAAGTTTACCACAATGATCTCAAGGATACTATCTACCAGATTTGTGGGCGCCGAGATGAGAAATGGGAGATGATCGACACCAGGAAGGATAGATCGATTGCAGCTTTCATCCAGGAGTTAAACCAACACATTCGACGCTAGGAGAACCCGGATGTCTTGTGAGCATGGCAGATTTGAAGAAGGCAATGACAAGGATCACGGAACTGGAGGAAGAACTCAAGGCTACTCGCGAGGATTATATGGAGGAAATCGTCGTACTAGTGGAGAAGAATGACGACCTGACAAGGAAGTTGGGAGTATTCATGGGAGACCCCGCGCCAGGAGGAGAAGACGACAGTTTCACTTCCCGGAGAACTACATCATCATCGACGACACCGACTCGGATCCCGATGATAGCGATGATGACTATGTTGATGAAGCAGGATCAGATATCATGGAGTCTTCGACCGATAAATTTTTCTAGTTGACCACCATATCCATAGTAGAATTCCACCATGTATATAGTATAGTCCGAGCACTTTTGTAACAATAGTTTTTAGACCGATTGTATGCCCTTGCTTGATTGATTGAGTGATATGTTTGTGTTTGTCTCATGTGCATATGGGTAGTGTTTTCCCCCTAGACCTCATTCTATTCTGATTTCTCACCTTTTCTAAACCCAACAGATGCCTCCGAGACGCGACAATGGATTTGCTTTCCCACCGGAGCTCACTCAGTTGATCCAGCAGCAGAATGCGTTGATGCAGATACTAGTCCAGAATCAGAACCAGGGAAACGACAACAACAACCTACCCCCACCACCACCAGTTGATCACTTAGCCTGTTTTCTTATGCTGAATCCGCCAGTGTTCTCCAGTAGCACCGAGCCGATTGTTGCAAATGATTGGCTCCGCAAGATTGAAAGGGAGTTGACTACTGCAGGATGCACAGATGCGGAGAGAGTGCGTTTTGCCGCGCATTAGCTTGATGGACCCGCAGCGTCATGGTGGGAGAATCACTTACCACATCGACATTGTGACATGGGATCAGTTTCAGCAGGCTTTTCGCACTACCCATGTATCAACAGGAGCTATGGCCATGAAGAAGCGCGAGTTTCGCAACTTACGCCAAGGAGGACGCACCGTTGGCCAGTATGTGGATGACTTTAGTAAGCTAGCACGTTATGCCCCAGATGACGTCGCTACAGATGCAGCTAAGCAGGAGAAGTTTCTGGAAGGACTGAATGATGAGCTGAGCATGCAGTTGATGGTGGCAAATGTCAATAACTACCAGGAGTTGGTAGCAGAGCTCTCATGATTTAAGGGAAGCAACTGCAGATTGACAACCGCAAGAGGAAGTATGGACAAGGGAAGTATAATTCTGGAGCTCATCAGAGGCCCCGTTCCACCACGAACTAGGGAGGACTTGTCCATAACCATGAAAGTAACAATCACACTGGAGGGAGTTCGCATAACCATAGTGGCGCCAAGAACGGGAATGGTAATGGAGGAAGCAACGGACAGAACCGTTCTAACCCGGCAACACCCGCCAAGAAAGATCTAAGCCACGTTACTTGCTACAAGTGCCAGAAGACTGGACATTACGCCAATGAATTTTCTGAAGCTAAGAATGGAAACGGCAATGGAAGCTCTGGGAAGAAGCCCAACCCTTTCACCAAGGGACAAGTGAACCACGTTAGCATGGAGGAGGTTGAAGCCCAACTCGATGCAGTAATAGTTAAGTTTTTTGTTAAGTCATTTACTGCAGTCGTACTTTTTGATACTGGTGCATCGCATTCATACATATCAAGGGGATTTGTGGATAAGTTTAAACTGCCAACCAAAGCCCTTAGGTCACCCATGTTAGTAACCTCGCCAGGAGCAGAGTATATGGCTAGCCTATGGTGTGATCGGTTACCATTAAGGCTTGGTAACTGATGTCTACTACACAACCTTCTTCTTGTAGACGATGTTGGGCCTCCAAGTGCAGAGGTTTGTAGGACAGTAGCAAGTTTCCCTCAAGTGGATGATCTAATGTTTATCAATCCGTAGGAGGCGTAGGATGAAGATGGTCTCTCTCAAACAACCCTGCAACCAAATAACAAAGAGTCTCTTGTGTCCCCAACACACCCAATACAATGGTAAATTGTATAGGTGCACTAGTTTGGTGAAGAGATGGTGATACAATTGCAATATGGATGGTAGATATAGGTTTTTGTAATCTTAAAATATAAAAACAGCAAGGTAACTAATGATAAAAGTGAGCACAAACGGTATTGCAATGCTAGGAAACAAGGCCTAGGGTTCATACTTTCACTGGTGCAAGTTCTCTCAACAATAATAACATAATTGGATCATATAACTATCCCTCAACATGCAACAAAGAGTCACTCCAAAGTCACTAATAGCGAAGAACAAATGAAGAGATTATGGTAGGGTACGAAACTACCTCAAAGTTATTCTTTCCGATCAATCCATTGGGCTATTCCTATAAGTGTCACAAACAGCCCTAGAGTTCGTAGTAAAATAACACCTTAAGACACACTGAGGGAGTCCTGGATTAGGGGGTGTCTGGATAGCCAGACTATGACCTTTGGCCGGACTCCTGGACTATGAAGATACGAGATTGAAGACTTCGTCCCGTGTCCTGATGGGACTTTCATTGGTGTGGAAGGCAAGCTTGGCGATACGGATATGTAGGTCTCCTACCATTGTAACCGACTCTGTGTAACCCTAACCCTATTCGGTGTCTATATAAACCGGAGGGTTTTAGTCCATAGGACGAACAACAATCATACCATAGGCTAGCTTCTAGGGTTTAGCCTCTCGATCTCGTGGTAGATCTACTCTTGTACTACCCATATGATCAATATTAATCAAGCAGAGTAGGGTTTTACCTCCATCGAGAGGGCCCAAACCTGGGTAAAAACATCGTGTCCCTTGTCTCCTGTTACCATCCGCCTAAACGCACAGTTCGGGACCCCCTATCCGAGATCCGCCGGTTTTGACACAGACATTTGTGCTTTCATTGAGAGTTCCTCTGTGTCGTCATCTTTAGGCCCGATGGCTCCTTCGATCGTCAATAACGATGCGCTCCAGGGTGAGACTTTTCTCCCTGGACAGATCTTCGTATCTGGTGGCTTTGCACTGCGGGCCAATTCGCTTGGCCATCTGGAGCAGATTGAAAGCTACGCCCCTGGCCATCAGGTCAGATTTGGAAGTTTGAACTACACGGCTGACGTCTGCGGGGACTTGATCTTTGACGGGTTCGAGCCACAGCCAAGGGCGCCGCACTGTCACGAGGGGCATGATCTAGCTCTGCCACCGGACAGTGTCCTGGAGGCCGCACCGGTGTCCGCTCCGACCTTTAGATCGGAGCCGACTGCGCCGATCGAGGACAGGTGGCTGGACACCACCTCGGGGGCTGCGATCTCTACGGCGATTGAGCCGTACACCTACCCTGTCCTTTTTGAAGCTCGTGACTCCAAGGTGCCGGACTCCTCTCCGGACTCCGAGCCCTCCGCGCCCCGCTTAATCGAATCCGATTGGCGCCGATCATGGAATTCAATCGCCACGGACATCTTTCAAAGACTTTTCGCCTTTGGCGACATCCTGAATTCAATAAAGTCTCTCTCCTTATCGGAGAGCCTGGCCGGATTATGGTCGAAGGTTGGGATGCGACGATTTAATAAATTCAAATCCCACCCACCACCCACTTCAGAGCCACCGCCGATGATTTAACCGACATGCTCGACTTCGACTCAAGACATCGACGGTATGGACGACGATGTAGGGAGGATACGAACCAGCGCCTATAGGGCACTGGAGAACCACCTCATCTCACGTTGTATACATGGTGGACACACCTAAAGGAACCGACGACGAGGAACAACGGGACGCTACGAAGGATTGCTCCATCGAAAAGCAGTCAAAACGGCGATGTAAGCGCCGCTCAAAGTCCCACCTCGACAAAGACAACAACCATACGTACCGGTATAAAGTGGTGAACCAAAGGACGCATTTAACATGCTATCGAGCAACCGTCCGAACAGGACAATCTGGATAAACAACCCGTCAGCCGACGAAGATAACAGTAGCATTTAACTCACGCCGGACAAGTTGTCGGAGGAGAAGAACCTCCACAAAAGGCTCGCCGCCATAGCACGTAGCCTGAAAAAAGCGTAAGCGGAAGCTCAAAACAGCTGAAGATGCACTCAGAATCATATGGAGCAAAGTACTCAACACCGTAGACAAATACGGCGATAGTCGCCGAACAAAGAGCTACCCAAAGCGAAAACTACTGCCCGAATTTGATGAGGAGGCCGTAGAACCCCCGCAATCAAAACAAGGAGGCCACCCGGTCGGATGGACGACCCCATGGCAAACAGAGAGCGGCAAACGGCGCCGCACACAATCCGGCACGCGATCCGCACAGGGATTCGCATCAAAAAGATGGCCCAATTAGATCTATCTACGGGCCAAGAAAGCAAGCTCTAGTAAGCAATGCAACACATCAAGTATCCGAACATCACGGTACACCTAAATATAGGGTGCCGCACACCCCTATGTTTCACCGATGAGGTGCCGGATCATGAATTTCCAGTGATTCAAGCCCGTAAACATAGAGGCATACGACGGAACAACAAACCCTCGAGTCTGGATTGAGGATTACATCCTCCATATACACATGGCTAGAGGAGATGATCTCCACGCCATAAAATACTTACCCCTCAAGCTCAAAGGGCCAGCCCGGCATTGGCTTAAAAGCCTTCCCGAAAACACCATTGGAAGTTGGGAAGAGCTCGAGGATGCCTTTTGGCCAAATTTTCAAGGGACCTATGTCTGACCTCCGGATGCCGACGATTTAAGTCACATAGCTCAATAGCCCGGAGAGTCAGCCCGGAAATTTTGGAACATATTCCTTACTAAAAAGAACCAAATAGTCGATCGCCTTGGACGCCAAGCCTTAGCAGCTTTCAAACACAACGTCCGAGACGAATGGCTCGCCAGACACCTCGGCCAAGAAAGGCCAAGAACAATGGATGCATTAACAAGCTTCATGACCCGCTTTTGCACGGGAGAGGATAGCTGGCTAGCAAGATGCAGCACCAGCGACCCAAGTACATCCGAAGTCAGGGATGGAAACGGGAAACCACGACGCAGCAAGGACCAAATACCGGACCAAGGGAAGCAGCCCAAGAGCACGGCAATAACGCCGGATTCAAAAGCTCTCGGCGAGAATCATAAAAAGCTGCCCTTAAGGATAACAGGGATGAGCTATCTAACTTAAACAAAATCTTGGACAAGATATGCCAAATCCACAAGATTCGGGAAGCCTGCAAACCACACCCACAGAGATTGTTGGGTCTTCAAGCAGTCCGGCAAACTCAACGCCGAACACAAGGGGCTCGACACACCAAGCGAGGACGATGACGAATCCCAAAAGTAGAGCACCGGAAAACAAAAGAATTTCCCACAAGAAATCAAAACAGTGAACTCACTTCACGTGACAAAAGGGAAAAATAGAGCGGCGCCCATAGAGGTACGCGCCATAGGGCCTATCCCGGAAGAGTCCTCGCCACCGTTGTTAAAACCAATCACCTTCGACCATCGGGATTACTCTAGAAGTATATGGAACGCAGGTTGGACTGCCTTGATATTAGATCCGATAATTGGCGGACTCCAATTTTCACAAGTCCTAATGGACGGCAGCAAGGATCTAAACCTGCTATATCGTGACACAATCCGCAATATGGGGATAGACCCAACCAAATTTCGCCACAAAGAACACTTCCTTCCAAGGGGTAATGCCAGCCCATATGCCCATTGTACGGGCTCTCATCGCTAGAAGTTGTGTTCGCTCACCCGACAACTTCCGCCGCAAAAAGTTAACCTTCCACCTCGCCCCATTTACAAGTAGCTATCAAGCACTATTGGGACGCGAAGCTTTCGCCCGCTTTAATGCAATACCGCATTATGCATCTCTTACACTTAAAATGCCCGACCCACGTGGCATCATCTCATTAAAGGGAAACATCGAGGGCTCCTCGAGTCCGGAAAATTGTGCGGATGCCTTGACAACCCTACAATAAACCGGCTTCACCAATACAAGCACTTAGACAGGTCGTCCAGAACCCGGACACGGCTGGACGAGTCCGGCGTAAACATACAAGGGCTCGCTAGACGCATACCCCCATACAAGGGGCTCCGCCCATCCACAACAAGAGACAATAAAGCTCAATTTTGTTTATTCTTTGAATTGTACTTTGTTTATGTAATATAACATACATTTTCGCACAATCTTTTTCAACTAAGTTCCTCTCTTTTACAGATGAACACCGTGCTACACCCGTCCAGGATACGGCACAACGGAGACACAGGCGCAGACGCAAGAGGGACCCGTTGCAAGGATTCTTTTCAGATTAAGACCCTCGTAAACCTTTTTTACTGTCTCTTTTAATACACATCCCCGGTTTCTTGCTATAACCAAGGAGGAGGCCGTTTTGGCATAGGCCACGCTGAATTCTCACACACTGGACACCGAGGGCTTTTTACCAAGGGCGATTGTTCGACCCGTTTTCCTAAAGACCGAATACCTTAGGGAGTGTTCGGCGTCTTGAGTTAGGCCTTATATGCATCAGCTCCGAATCATGTCTTTGGTCAAATGTTGGGTTTGCCCGGCTCCTGTGTTTTGCTGCCTTACGTTCCGCTCTATCGGCTAATGCGGCACCAGGAGAACTACAGCGATTGTGCCCCCGGCTCGGCCAGGGGAGCACCTCAGTAGAGAAAGCCGAAAACTAACTGTCATGATATAGCATGAGACTGGTCAACCACTCGATGACCCGCTGGAATCTTTAGAATTCCTCTGCATTGACGAAGGGTTGTTTCCCGGCCAGGCACATACGCGCCCCGAATTCGGGTGAGCGCGGTGCCCCTAGGGGCTATATAGTAGCCCCACTGTCGAACTCCTATGGCTAAGTGAAAGTGATAAAGCATTATAGTACGGTTGCCTAGTTTGCTGCGCTATCACCTCCTTTGTAGGACCAAGACGTTGGATCAAGTGTGAAAATGTGTTTTCTGCAAACACCCCCGCATTATATGCGTGGGGGCTGAAGCCAAGGACTTCCATCTTTCAGGTTATATACACATATACATCAACGGCCGCACATGAGGTATTTTTAATTCTTGAAAGCACAAGTATAAAAAGCTTTTATATTCCATCGAAACATTGTTTCACAATAATACATGTTATTCGAACATAATATCCTTCGAAAGCAAGCGTCTCTATTAAACGAGCACCTCAAGAACTTCCTGAAAATAGTGCACGACAGGTACTCGGCTTCCGTCCGAATCTTGGGATGCAACATCGGTGGCCTTCATCTCCGCCCAGTATGTCTTGACACAAGCAAGAGCCATCCGCGCACCCTCTATGCATGCTGACCGCCTCATTGCTTTGATGTGCGGCACCGCACCAAGGAACTGCTGCACCAAGCCAAAATAACTCTTCGGCTCGGGCCTTTTCGGCCACAAATAAGTCACGACATTCTTCATGGCAAGTCCGGACAACCTATTCAGCTCCGCCCTTTTGGCCAAACGATCGGTTAATGGAAGTGGACGCTTTGGACTACGAAACTGCGACCAAAAAAGCTCTTCCATCTCGTGATCCTTTTGATCTCCGAAGTGTTTGGCCGCATCCGCGGCACTCGCCGCCAAGTCCAGATAAGCGTTCGCACTACTCCATAGCCGGTCCAACTGAGCATATTTCGAATCTGTGAACTTCCTACGCAGTAGAAAGGGCTTTCCAGCCGCGATATCTCTGGCCTGACGTAGCTCCTCCTTCATAGCTCTCATCGCAGAGTGAGCATCCTTGGCCTCGGTGGTGGCCTTCTTCAGGTCCTCTTGCTCCACACGGCCTTCTTTTTCAAGAAGCTCACAGCGGTCGGTAGCATTCTTCAACTTCACGGCCATCTCGGCCATTTCCTTCTTGCTTCGGCAGTGAGCAGCCTGTTCGGCTTTTAACTCTTCGGCCGCCTTTAAGGCAGCCGCATCACTTTTCCTGGCCTGCTCCTTGGCTCGGGAAAGCTCTGCCCAAAGATTCTCCATGGCAGCGGCACCATCTGCATCAAGCATACATGTTGTAAGGCACGGGCATCAAGCTCCCTTACTAGGTGTCCGCGGAGAAACTGCATACCTTGTGACTCGTCCAGCCATTTGTTGACAAGCGCAATGTCAGCATCCGCCACGTCAAGTTGCCGCTTGAGTTCAGCAAATTCATCAGTCCGGCTTACCACCGGACGCCCCGCCACCTACATAGGAAGGGCGACATATTATATCTGGGATTATGATCCTCGGCACGCTGTCATTTTTGACAACGCACCGAGTCTCAGGGCTACTATCTACACGGGCGCATCTTATATATGCGGAACCATCAAAAGGTACATCATTGCATCGTACCTCAAAACCCGCCAAGAACTCCCGGGCGGCCTCGTACAACCCGTTTTCCGCGGACGAAATCTTTTCAATCACCGTACCCATTAATGCACGGTGATCTTCTGAGATAGACACTCGCCCGAGCAGATCCTTCAACTCCTCCGACCGTGCACCAGGAGGTGCCGGACTCATCCGATGGCCTTTTTCGAAGGCCGGGCACGGAGGGCTCCGGGGGGCTCTACGACCGCACTCCACCCCTGCCAGATTCAGGGAAACCCTCCGCGGTGACACCTCGGGATCATCCGCCTTGCTAGGCGGTACGGCAGGGGGAGGCGTTCCGCTCTCCATCATCTCCGGACAAAGATCCCCCAAAGACGAGCTCTGCTGAGAAGGGCTGAGATCCGAACTACAAGGTAAAATTTTGGTCATCTTCAGAAATAAAACAGGGATGTATTTTTATTTTATAAACTCCCCTCTCCACTTATGGCTCGCTGGAGGGCTGATCTCCTTGGGGAAACAATGCGGTCGGGGCATCTTCCGGCGCAGGACCCTCTGGCGAAGATTTCTTCCCGCGCTTTGAGGCCTTGGTCTCCGGATCTCCAGAGACGGTCCTCTTCTCCCCTTGGATGGAGGGATTATCGACCCCTCCCTTCTTGATAACCTCCTTCGTGGAGGCAGTAGTTTCCTTGTTCCCCCTTCGCCTTCTCCTAAAGGTGCAGCCTCCAGCATCCTGGTTAACACTGGATCCGGCGTGGTCTCAGGAAGGGGGGCCGGACACCTGATCAGTTTTGCTTTCGCTATCCACTCCTGCTTAAGGGACAACTCTTTTAAGGGCAAGTTTATGATAAATATACAGATAGCATGTTCGGGTACGGGACTACTTACTTGAGCATCCGGGCGATTGCAGCTCAGACCTGCGTCCTCGGTCAAGTCCGGACACATTGCTTGTGATCCGAAGAACAGTTTGTACATCTCCACAAAGCGCTATGCCCATGAAGTGTTGAAGAGCTCGTGGTCCCTCCGGATTGAACTCCCACAGGCGGAGGGGGCGACATTTGCAGGGCAGGATGCAACGAATCAGCATGACCTGCGTTACTACGACCAGATTGATCTCTCTCTCTAGGAGGTCTCGAATACGGCCATGAAATAAGGGCACGTCCTTGGACGGCCCCCAATCAAGCCCTTTATTGACCCATGGCGCCAGCCGCGGTGGAGGACCCGAGCGAAAGGTAGGTGGCGCCACCCATTTGGTGCCCCTGGGAGCTGTGATATAAAACCACTCTTGTTGCCATAGACTGAGCTCCTGTTGAAAAGAGCCCTCGGGCCATGGAGCGTCGGCATTCTTACTTATAACGGCCCCTCCGCACTCTGCCTGTTGCTCCTTGATCATCTTCGGCTCCACCTTGAAGGTTTTGAGCCACAATCCGAAGTGTGGGGTAATGCATAGGAAGGCTTCACATACGACGATGAACGACGAGATGTGGAGGATGGACTCCGGATCCAAGTCATGAAATTCCAGCCCGTAATAAAACATGAGCCCCTCACGAAGGGGTCCATCGAAACTTAGTCCTCAAGGAAGTGAGACGTGAACACCACGCTTTCACCGGCTTGGGAGTGGGAATAACCTGCCCTTGAGCAGCAGCCTATGCGAGATTTCACGGTTAGATACCGGCATATCTTAGCTTTAGGACGCGTCTTCTTCCGCGACGGAGGAAGGCATCCACCGCCTTGGAGGTCGGAGCCGGACATCATCGAAGGTCCGGCGCTGAATCTGGAGCTTTGGGTGTTGGAACTCAAGCGAGGCGGATTCGATTGAGATTGAGAAAAAAGAGCGCGGCCTTGGTCTCTTTATAAAGAGGTTGAATACCAGGAGTCCTCCCCGTGACCGTTCGGGACTCGCCTTCGATAGAGGAGGCGTGCCAACGGGCACGACTGGGTTACCCACGCCCGTATTAATGAGAATCCCGGAATAAGGGGACACGATCTCTGCTTTGACAAGACGTGCCAAGGAAACCGCCTCGCTAAACGCGCTGAGGTTTGGCAGTAAAAACGATTCGTATAAAGGCTTGGCCTTGGTGAGATGTCACGCTGTGGGATACGTCAGCAGATTGAACTTGTGTAAATGTTATTCTCTCTACGGTGTTATGTGGAACTTATTTTGCAGAGCCGGACACTATCCTTGTGTTCAAAATCCTCTATGAAGTATTCGGAGGAGGAAACCACCTTGCAATGCCGAAGACAATATGCGCGCCGGACCCGTCGTCATTGAAGCCTCGTTCAGGGGCAACTGAGGGAGTCCTGGATTAGGGGGTGTACGGATAGCCGGACTATGACCTTTGGCCGGACTCCTGGACTATGAAGATACGAGATTGAAGACTTCGTCCCGTGTCCGGATGGGACTTTCCTTGGCATGGAAGGCAAGCTTGGCGATACAGATATGTAGATCTCCTACCATTGTAACCGACTCCGTGTAACCCTAACCCTATTCGGTGTCTATATAAACCGGAGGGTTTTAGTCCGTAGGACGAGCAACAATCATACCATAGGCTAGCTTCTAGGGTTTAGCCTCTCTGATCTCGTGGTAGATCTACTCTTGTACTACCCATATCATCAATATTAATCAAGCAGGAGTAGGGTTTTACCTCCATCGAGAGGGCCCGGACCTGGGTAAAAACATCGTGTCCCTTGTCTCCTGTTACCATCCGCCTAGACGCACAGTTCGGGACCCCCTACCCGAGATCCGCCGGTTTTGACACCGACACACACATCAACCAAAACCCTAATGTCACCTCAAGTATCCGTGGGTATGATTATATGATATGCATCACACAATCTCAGATTCATCTATTCAACCAACACATAGAACCTCAAAGAGTGCCCCAAAGTTTCTATCCGAGAGTCAAGACGAAAACGTGTGCCAACCCCTATGCATAGGTTCATGGGCGGAACCCGCAAGTTGATCACCAAAACATACATCAAGTGGATCGATAGAATACCCCATTGTCACCACGGGTATCCCACGCAAGACATACATCAAGTGTTCTCAAATCATTAAAAGACTCAATGCGATAAGATAACTTCAAAAGGGGAAACTCAATCCATTGCAAGAGAGTAGAGAGGGGAGAAACATTATAAGATCCAACTATAATAGCAAAGCTCGCGATACATCAAGATCGTGTCACCTCAAGAACACGAGAGAGAGAGAGAGAGAGAGAGAGAGAGAGAGAGAGAGAGAGATCAAACACATAGCTACTGCTACATACCCTCAGCCCCGAGGGTGAACTACTCCCTCCTCGTCATCGAGAGCGCCGGGATGATGAAGATGGCCACCGATGAGGGTCCCCCCTCCGGCAGGGTGTCGGAACAGGGTCCCGATTGGTTTTTGGTGGCTACAGAGGCTTGCGGTGGCGGAACTCCCGATCTCTTCTGTTCCCCGAAGGTTTTAGGGTATATGGATATATATAGGTGGAAGAAATACGTCAGGGGAGCCATGAGGGGCCCACGAGGGGCGCCCCCTACCTTGTGCCTCCCTTGTTGCTTTCCTGACGTGCACTCCAAGTCTCCCGGGTTGCTTTCCTTCCAAAAATAACTTCTCCAGAAGGTTTCATTCCGCTTTAATTCGCTTGATATTCCTTCTTCAAACATCAAACAAGGGAAAAAACAGGAACTGCACTGGCTCGGGTCAATAGGTTAGTCCCAAAATGATACAAAAGTGCATAGTAAAGCCCATAAAACATCCAAGATGGATAATATAATAGCATGAATACTTCATAAATTATAGATATTGGAGACGTATCAAGCATCCCCAAGCTTAATTCCTGCTCGCCCCTCGAGTAGGTAAATGATAAAAGAAAGAATTTATGAAGTGTGAATGCTAGCAGTGCATAAGTTTGATCAATGATAATTTCAATCACCTTTTCTAGCATCATTATATGTCATAACAGTAGCTCAACTCATAGAACTTTTCATGATCAAGCAACAAACTATTCACATGTTAAAGTATAGATCATAAACTTTCTTGAAAACTAATAAACTATGTTCTCAGCCATCAAACAATTGCAATTCATCTTATTTTCAGGAAGAGTCTATGACAGAGCTTTGATTCAGCAAACTTCACATACTCAACTATCATTTAGTCTTCCATGATTGCTACCACTCAAAGCATATTTTTAGAACAAATAGTATTCATCGAACACAGAGAAAGATAGGGGCTTAATGTTTTGCCTCCCAACCTTTTACCTCAAGGGTAATGTCAACAATAATAATTCATGATCAAATATATTTGAATGGCCATATATGCTTAGATCTTTCCATCACATGATGCTTGCCAACTAAAGAGTAGGTTGGAATGAGAAGGAATACTACCGACTCTTGCATAAAAGTAAAAGATAGGCCCTTCGCAGAGGGAAGGTGGATTTGCATAGGTGCCAGAGCTCAAGCAAAAACAGAGATGAAAATAATTTTGAGAGGTATGCTTTCATTGTCAACATAACGACCAAGAGTTCCCAATATCTTCCATACTACATACACTATAGGCGGTTCCCAAACAGAAAGGTAAAGATTTTTACTCCCCTGCCACCAACAATCATCAATCCATGGCTTGCCCGAAACAACGGGTGCCTCCAACTAACATCAAACCTGGGGGAGTTTTGTTTGCAATTATTTTTGATTTGATTTCAATCTTTTGATCATGGGACTGGGCATCCCAATTACCAGCCATTTTCTCGTGAATGATGAGCGGAGTCCACTCATCGTGAGAATAACCCACCTAGCATGGAAGATACTGCTAGCCCCTAGTCGCTACATGAGCGATCCGGGCATACAAAACAGATTATTATTTGAGGGTTTAGAGTTTGGCACATGCAAATTTACTTGGAACGGCAGGTAAATACCGCATATAGGTAGATATGATGGACACTCATGGAAGAAACTTGGTTCAAGGAATTTGGATGCACAAGCAGTATTCTCGCTTAGTACAGATATTTTGGCTAGCAAAGGATTCTAAATAGCAAGCACCACATGTTAGAGGATCCAAAACAATATAACTTATACAAATATACCCAAGCATAACTCATTATGTTGTCTTCCTTGTCCAACTTCAACTAATTTGCTCAGGTTTGAAAATAATTAATGGGGCTCACAATCATAGAAGATGTCCAAGATAGTATATTTATATGTGAAATCTCTCTTCCTTCAATATTCTTTCATGAATTGTTCAAGTGACCAATACAATGTTTGCTAACCTTCAAAAAATTTACCACCTCTAGTTCTTATATTTGAAGGCATTACTCCCCATGGGAAAGGCATATGAAACATATATAAATTAATATTTATGACATTCAAATCATTCAACCATTTACTCATAGGATATAAGTGAAGCACACGAGTAAATGACAAACTACACCAAAAAGATATAAGTGAAGATCAATGAGTAGTTAAATAATTATGTAGCTATGTGAAGACTCTCTCTCTCATTTAAGAATTTCAGATCTTGGTGTTTTATTCAAACAGCAAGCAAAGCTAAATAAAATAAAACAACGCTCCAAGCAAAACACATATCATGTGGTGAATAAAAATATAGCTCCAAGTAAAGTTACCGATGAACGTAGACGAAAGAGGGGATGCCTTCCGGGGCATCCCCAAGCTTAGGCTCTTGGTTATCCTTGAATATTACCTTGGGGTGCCTTGGGCATCCCCAAGCTTAGGCTCTTGCCACTCCTTATTCCATAGTCCATCGAATCTTTACCCAAAATTTGAAAACTTCACAACACAAAACTTAACAGAAAATCTCGTGAGCTCCATTAGCGAAAGAAAACAAAACACCACTTCATGGCACTGTAATGAACTCATTCTTTATTTGTATTGGTGTTAAATATACTTTATTCCAACTTATATATGGTTTATAAACTATTTTACTAGCCATAGATTCATCAAAATAATCAAACAACACACGAAAAACAGAATCTGTCAAAAACAGAACAGTCTGTAGTAATCTGTAACTAACGCAAACTTTTGGAAC
Organism: Aegilops bicornis; assembly: GCA_021605145.1. NCBI lineage: Eukaryota > Viridiplantae > Streptophyta > Magnoliopsida > Poales > Poaceae > Aegilops > Aegilops bicornis. The sequence continues at coordinate 640,600,657 of CM038670.1, read as the reverse complement.
TCAAAAAATTCTAAAATAAATTGGTGGACCTGAGGAATTTGTATTGTAATCATCTTAAAAAATAATCAACTAAATATAACTCTCCAGTAAAAAGTTTTAGCTAATCTCGTGAGCGCTAAAGTTTCTGTTTTTTACAGCATGATCATAAAGACTTCACCCAAGTCTTCCCAAAGGTTCTACTTGGCACGAACACTAATTAAAACACAAAACCACATCTAAACAGAAGCTAGATGTATTATTTATTACTAAACAGAAACAAAAAGCAAGAAACAAAAATAAGATTGGGTTGCCTCCCAACAAGCGCTAACGCTTAACGCCCCTAGCTAGGCATGATGATTTCAATGATGCTCACATAAAAGATAAGAATTGAAACATAAAGAGAGCATCATGAAGAATATGGCTAGCACATTTAAGTCTAACCCACTTAATATGCATAGGGATTTTTTGAGCAAACAACTTATGGGAACAATAATCAACTAGCATAGGAAGGCAAAACAAGCATAACTTCAAAACTTTAAGCACATAGAGAGGAAACTTTATATTATTGCAATTCCTACAAGCATATGTTCCTCCCTCATAATAATTTTCAGTAGCATCATGAATGAATTCAACAATATAACCAGCACCTAAAGCATTCTTTTCATTATCTACTTGCATAGAAATTTTATTACTCTCCACATAAGCAAAATTCTTCTCATTCGGAATAATGGGAGTATCATAAGAGACTTGAATACTATAAACTGTTTCCACATTAAAAGAGTAATGTTCAGAGAAAGTGTACTCATAATCATGACAAGTTTTATAAATATAATCATCACTACTCTTTATAGCATAAGTTTCATCACAATAATCATCATAAGTAGCAACTTTGTTCTCATCATAATCAATTGAAGCCTCTTCCGAAATAGTGGATACATCACTAAATAAAGTCATGACCTCTCCAAATCCACTTTCATAAATATTATAAGATTCAACATCCTCCAAAATAGTGGGATCATTACTTCCTAAAGTTGACACTCTTCCAAACCCACTTTCATCAATATAATCATCAGAAGTAGGAGGCATGCTATCATCATGTCGGTGTACTAGAGTAGGGGTACCCTAGTATCCCGAACTTGCGCACGGGCAGTTGCAGCCCTCCGCGGCAAGGCTTACCGTGTGACCGCCAAGGTCCTCCGTGGTTCCTTTGGAGCCATTCAAGAACAAAGTATTCAAGCCAAGGAGACAAGGCCCCGACAAGAGGAGCTTGCCGGGAAGGCCACCCAAAGCACCTACAAGACAAGGCCCCGGCAAGAGGAGCTTGCCGGGAAGGCCCGGTGAGCGACAAGCTTCCGGCGCCGACAAGACAACAACCGCGGCAAGGCACTTGCCGTGGCGTACCACCACTGCACTCACGCTCCAAAGACATCCACTAACGTGTCGCCTCGGACCTTTCCAGACGCTACAGTGGCGAGAGGCTATGCAGCCAGCCGTGCGAGGTGGCAAGCGGCGCTGACAAGATTGCCATCGTGGCAAGCGGTGGCGCTCGACGGTCCCCTGTTTGACCGTTAGGGCGACGTGACGGGCATTTAATGCCTTTGTCCCCTGCCGTCGTGGTTAGGTATGATACACTATACACCGCATTAATCGCATAAGTAGGTGTACCAACCACTACTTTTCCATTTGTACCCTTGTTCACGCTACACCGTGGGAAACCCCTTGAGCATATAAAAGGAGGCCCATGCGCAACGTAGAGGGGTCACGGTTCCCCTCACGCCAGTCTCGTTAGCAGCTCGTGTGTCAGAGCACTCAACGCCCCGAGCAAGAACGCAATACACCTAGACATGCAGCAAGAGGGAGTGTTATCTCTCCGAGAGCTCCGGCTGGGTAAACCGCCGTGTGCTTGGCCTCGATCTGCTCTTCATGCGACCTCCGCCGCCGAACCGAAGGCTCGGTCCGCCGGTCCCATAGGTGTTCGTGGGCCGATCAGCCTCCCCGACATCTTTTGGCGCGCTGTAGGGGCTGTCGAGGTTGTGTGAACTCGATCCGGCGCCCACGCTGCTAGATCTTCATCATCTTCATCAACATGCCACCAAGAAGAAGGCTTCGGCGGCGTAAGCTCCGTCTGCGCCGAACCCACCGCCACCGAGCAAACAGTGGTGGGGTAGACGCCGCGAAGAATGAACGGCGACGGGGAGCTTCACGGTGCTGCCAAGTCCAAGGACAAGGCTGCGCAGACCTCGGCGTCAGATATGCACCGCGCCCATCTCAGAGGCGCGATCGACAGCGCCATGGCATTCACAATGCCATACGCTCGCTGGACCAAGATCGAGCCGGAGGATCTCGGGATGCTCAAGACCAAGATGCACGCCAACATGCCGGGCGCGAAGCGAGGCATCGGTCGCTCGACGGATATCGCTCCTTCTAACATAGTTAGAAGTCCGGCATATCCCGCCTCGCGCCGCTCGCCATCGCCACCCACCACTCGAGAGAAGCCTTGGCGAGAGCTCAATCGCTCTCGGATTACCCTCCAACGGCCGACAAGGTCGATGAATGGAGGGCCACCATTCGTAGTCTCATCGGCTTCGCTTAACGGCGACGCCCGCTGCAACCGAGTACATCGCTGCCGCCGCAGATCGCTAAACACGAGCCGGTGGCGACGTGACCGGTGGGGGTGCAACCACCATGCACTCTCCGCCCCGAAGGCCAAGATCGCCGACTCACTGGATCCACCTCGACAACGACTCCACCGCGTCATCGGATCCACGAGCTCGTCGCGATCAGCGCCAAGTTCTTCACGAACGACAACAAGAAGAAGACGCCGAACTCGCATCGAGCGCCAAGAGAAGCGCGCGCGCCAATCCGGCAAGCGTGTTGGGCCCTTCTGTTGACATGCATGCGCTTAGAGGAACCAGCGACTTGCCGTCAGACGCGGTAGGTTGCCCTGCGTTCACTCGTGAGCTGCGGCAAGTCTAGTGGCCCAAGAAGAAGAAAAACTTCAAGCCGCACGTGCGAGAGAAGTACGACGGCAAGATGCATCCGTCGGAGTTCCTCAAGATCTACACCATCGCGGTGCAAGCTCTGGGGGCAAGACGACAAGATCCTTGCCAACTACTTCACCGGTGCTCAAGCCCAACGCCGATCTCGGCTCATGCACTTGCAGGACAACTCCATATCTTCTTGGGCAGATCTATGCCATTAGTTTGTCGGCGCCTTTACAGCGCCACAAGCCCCATGGCTAAGAAAGCGACCTTCATCTGCCGCCTGTAAGGAAGGAGAGCCCCTATGCAAGTATATTCAAAGATTAAGCTGCAGTACAAAGACAACATCTCAGATGTCCACCTGCCACAGTAATCAGCTGCGTTCCATCGAACGCATGAAACCACAGATGCGGAGGAGATGGCGATGTGCAAGATCGTAGACGCCGCGAGCTATATGCCCTGGCCGACAAGTGTGCACGTCTTTGAGGAAGGGAGGAGACTCCCGGAGAGAATACTCAAGCAGGAGGATCTCGATAGTGAGGAGACCGCCCGCAAAGAAGAGCCGCGGTGGGGCAACAGAAAAAGAAAGGCGTAGATGTACTAGTTGTTGAGCAGTCCGGCGACGGAGGTGGCGCCAAGTAAACCAAGGCTGGTAGCTCCGCAAGGAGGTTGATTACCGCGCCAATCGCCAGGCGTGGCGGCCGACAAGGTGACGGCTCGCAAGCAAGATCGCAAGATCCACCGCACTAAGGGCCATGACCTCCGTGAGCTGCAAGAAGGTCGAGCAGCTTGTCAAGCAGCAGTAAGGCTGAATACGAACGACGCGACAAGGAGAAGGCCCAGAAGGTGCCGGAGGAGCTAGCAAGAAACGCCCCGCCGAGGAGGACGCCATGGCAAGGCCAAGCAGCGGCAAGGAGACAGACCTCCCGCTGCCGCGACAAGGATGAAGACGACGACGGCGATGAAGACATGGATGATGACGAGGCCGATGAGCAGGAGTTCCAGAAGCCACAGAGGTCCTCAGGCGTTGACGGTGGTGCTTCTGCATACTTCACACCGCCAACTCAAGAAGTGGATGCGAAGTCAATGCAGCAGAATCCATCCATCGAGTCACGCAGGCCTCCGAAATGGTCCAAGACGCCTATCATCTTTTGATATTGAGGACCACCGATCGCAGAATCGCTTCGGGTGCTTGCCGATGTTGGTCTCACCAACTATCCGCAACCTCAAGGTCACTAAGATGTTAGTTGACGGCGGGGCCGGCTTGAATCTGATCTCCTCCGCGGTGCTCCAGAAACTCCAGATCCCTGATGGCGAGCTCGAAGAGACCGGCACTTTTCAAGGAATCAATCCGGGAAGGAGCAAGCCGAAGGGAAAGATCACGCTGCCGGTGACATTTGGCGCCGAAGTTGAACTTCGTGGATCGAGAGGGTCACCTTTGACGTTGTCGACTTTCCATTGCCTTACAATGGAATACTTGGACGCCCAAAGACTCGCCAAATTCATGGCGGCCTCTCACTATGCCTACAACATGTCAAGATGCCAGCCCGATAAATGTCATCTCCGTCCCTGGCGACAAGAAGGATGCTCTTATCTACGCCGACAAGATCTACCGAAGCAGCAGCTGCAACAGATTGCAAGTCACTTGTCACCGAAGCTCCCGGAGGAAGAAGAAGACCAAGTCCGCAAGAGCTCGGATGCCCACTCCGCAAGCGCACCTCTTCGGAGTGCTGCGCTACCGTCGAGGACGCACCATCGAGCTCCACCGGCAAGTGTAAGAAGACGATGGCAGCTCCACCAGAGACCAAGAAGGTGTCCGCCAAGGAGGATGGCACTGGTGGTACCTTCACCATCAGTGCCTCTCTCGACCCTAAATAAGAAGGCGTGCTCGTTGCTTTCTCATGGGCGAACGCCGACGTGTTTGCATGGCAACCGTCGACATCCCGGTGTTCCCGTGAAAGTAATTGAGCACCATCTTGCCGCTTGTCCTCGCGCGCGCCCGTCAAGCGTAAAGTCGAAGGTGCAAAGGAGCGCCAAGAGTTCATCGCAGAAGAAATCAAGAAGTTGGAAGCAGCAGGCCTTGTCAGAGGAGTGTTCCATCCTACGTGGTTGGCCAATCCTGTAGTTGTACGCAAGGCTAACAGGAAATGGATGCTTTGTGTCGACTTTACCGATGTCAATAAAGCTTGTCCCAAAGACCCATTTCCCTTGCCGCGCATCGACCAGATTGTTGACTCCACGGCCGGATGTGATTTGCTTTCATTTCTGGATGCATACTCAGGATATCATCAGATCTTCATGGCAGAAGAGGATGAGGAGAAGACCGCATTCATCACCCCATGTGGCACATACTGTTTTGTATGGATGCCCTTCGGATTAAAGAATGATGGTTCAACATTTGCAAGAGTAGTCCATTACGCTTTTGAGCCGCAAATGCACAGAAATGTGGAAGCCTACATGGATGATATAGTGGTCAAAAGCAAGGACAAGGCGACTCTGATTCAAGATTTAGACGAAACTTTTGCAAATCTGCGCAAGATCAACCTCAAGCTCAACCCCGAGAAGTGCGTGTTTGGAGTCCCTTCCGGCAAGCTCCTCGGGTTCTTCGTGTCTCGTGAGGGAATTGAAGCCAACCCCGACAAGATCAAGGCCATTGAGCAGATTGAAGCACCAAAGCGCGTCAAGGATGTACGAAGGCTCGCCGGCTATGTAGCTGCTCTCAAAGAGGTTTATCTCTAGGTTCGCTGAGCGCCCGCCATTTTCAAAATTTTGAAAAAGGCAGGTCCGATGCAATGGACTCGAGCGGAGGCTGCACCGCAGGACTTGAAGAGATACATCCTCCACTCCAACACTTGTCGCACCTAAGCCACAAGAGAAGTTGCTGCTATATATAGCGGCAACCAATCAAGTGGTTAGTGCTGCGTTAGTAGCGGAGAGGGAGGCGGACGATGAGCTAGCAACCGTGGCAGATGCATCCAGCGACAAGGAGGGGGCTTCACCGGCAAGCTCTGGTCCCGACAAGGATGGATCTACGCAGACGCATGAGAAGATGCGTAAAAGAATGGTGCAGCGCCTACCTACTTTGTTAGTTCCCTTCTCAGGGGCTAGGTCAAGGTACTCGGTGTGCGTAAATTGCTTTTCGGCCTCCTCATGGCCTCGAGAAAGCTGCGCCATTACTTTCGTGCACATGAGATCACAGCTTCACTCGTTTTCCACCGAATAGGATACCGCAAAACCCAGAGGCAACAGGCAGGATTGTCGAGTGGGCATCGAACTATCAAGCTTTGGCCTCAAGTTTGAGAGCACTTCAACTATCCAAAGCGGGGCATTGGCGGAGTTCATAGCAGAATGGACGCCAACACCGGATGAAGAAATTCCGTAAACGAGCATCCCCGTCAAGGAGGCAAGCAAAGAGTGGCTGATGTACTTTGATGGTGCCTTCTCGCTGCAAAGGCGCCGATGCGGGCGCTACTTGTCGCACCCACGGAGAGCACCTCAAGCACGTAGTCCGTATGCACTTTCCCAAGGAGCAAGCAACAAACAATACCGCAGAGTATGAAGGTTTGCTTGCCGGTCTCAGGATCGCAGTAGACCTTGGGATCAAGAAGCTCATTGTCAGGGGTGACTCACAGCTTGTCATCCGCCAAGTGAACAAGAATTATCAGAGTCCATTGATGGAAACTTATGTTGATGAAGTGAGGAAGCTAGAAGAGTACTTTGACGGCCTACAGATGAAATATATTCCAAGATCTCAGAACGACATTGCTGATGGCTCGCCAAAGTGCGCCAAGACTTAAGTTACTGTGGAACTGTGGATTTTTGTGCTCAAGCTAACTCAACCGTCTGTAACACCATCGACTGGACAGAGCAAGAAGAGGAAGTTGATCTCTGGTGACTATTTTCCGGCAGAGCTTCTCGAAGCCGCCGCCAAGAAGGTCCTCAAGATCAACACCAACAGTGCTGAGGAGCAGTCTGCTCCGACAAGCCCCAGGGTTTGTTTTGTTGAAGCAGACGCTCCCGACAAGTTTTGCTCCGGCAAGCTTGCCGAGGAACGTCAAGCTCCGGCTGAGCCGCAGGTTCTCGCCGTAGAAGCGGATGTTCCCGCAGCAGCAGATGTGCCTTTGGTCCTTGTTGTCGAGCCGCAAGCTCCAAAGATGGGCACAAGTAGTTTGTCCATTTCCTTCAGACAGAGAACTTCCCAAGAACAAGAAGAAGCGGAAAGAGTAGCCCGGCGATCAAGTATGTACCAGCTTGTCGACAAAGACACTGCATGTAAGAAGACTCAACGGTGTGAAATTGAAGTGTATTCACCGAGAAGATGGACAAAAGCTATTGGCAGAGATACATGGAGGCATATGTGGTCACCACATTGGCGCCAGAGCACTTGCCGACAAAGCGTTCCTAAGAAGGTTTCTTTTGGCCGACAGCCCTCCGTGATGCAACCGCACAAGTAACCAAGTGTGAAGCGTGCGGCCCATTCCAAGCAGATACACCAGCCAGCTCAAGCTCTCCAGACGATCCCTTTATCCCGCCATTTCCGGTCTGGGGCTCGACATCCTCGGCCCCTTTCCCCGAAGCTGTCGGGGCTTTGAGTACTTGTACGTTGTAATTGACAAGTTCACAAAGTGGCCGGAAGTGGAAGCAAGGAGGAAGGTGACAGACAAATAGTCAAGTTCTTCAGGTCGATTGTTTGCCATTTCGGAATCCCTAACAGGATCATCACCGACAACGGCACGCAGTTCACAAGCCGCACCTTCATGCAGTACGCCCAAGGTCTTGGCGCCAAGGTCTGCTTCGCTTCTGTTGCTCATCCGAGAAGCAACGGTCAAGCGGAGAGGGCAAATGCTGAAGTGTTGCGAGGGCTCAAGACCAGAACTTTCGACAGGCTGCACAAGTGCGGAAGAAACTGGATTGAGGAGCTGCCGGTGGTTCTTTGGTCGATCAGACGACGCCAAATCGAGCCACCGCCGCACACCTTCGCTCTAATCTATGGAGCAGAGGCGCTTCTCCCCACGGAACTCAGATACGGATCGCATCGAGTGCTCGCTATGATGAGCTTGAGCAAGAGCAGCTGCGACAAGATGACGCTAGCTTCCTTGAGGAGGATCGCCTTCAAAGCTGTCATTTGACGAGCTGCTCGATACCAGCAGTTTTGCGCCGCTACCATAGCCGCAGTTAACGCCAAGTCTCGAGGAAGGCGACCTTGTTCTTCGCCGCGTTCAGTCCGCCAAGAATTCCAACAAGTTGACGCCAAGTGGGAAGGCCCTTACCGGTGAAACGAGTCACTAGGCCTGGCGCTGTCCGCCTTGAGACCGAAGATGGCATTCCGGTGAGCAACTCCTGGAACATTGAGCATCTTCGTAAGTTTTACCCGTAGGGCGCGGTTGCCGGAACCTGTTCCGGCAACCACCATTTGTACAAGTCTTGCCGCTGTTGCATGTAATCCTTTGTACAAAGCCGGGCGCAGACCCCGTGCATAAGTAAAGCTAGCGTGCTTCGCACATCTTGTCAATTTCATGCTTTTTACTTCTATTTTGCATGCCTTATCTGACACTTTGTGCAGCACCTACCCCTGGTAAGTGATAAGGAGCCATAAGGCTCCATGTCTTTATTTTCTCTTCTTTCTCCTTCTCAAAGAAAGGAAGGTTCCTCGCACACAAGTTTGCCGGGGGAAAGGAGAAAATAATGGTGTGGACCAAGCGTCGCTCAAGGAAGTCTAGCCTTACCGAAGCAAATGACAGAAAAGCTAAGTTGCCAAAGTTTGAGCAATCAGTTTTAAAATTTTAAGTTATCTTCCTCGAACGACCGTACTTTGTATGGAAAACCTGTATGCAGAGGAACCAACTCGTAGCTAGTTGCACCCTTACTTTGTTTCGAGTCCGCTCAACAACTTAAGTGAGCTGCGATCGGTTGCGACAAGGTTACTTGTCGGAAGCAAAGACCGCCAAAGAAGGTCAGCGACGTCCCCAAGACTCGGGCCAGTGCCTGCCTACCGACAAGTTCCCTAAAAGCGTAAGGCAAAAGCATACAAAGGAAGGAATCAAGTAAAGGAAATAACATAGCAATTGATACCCAAGATAGAGTTATATTACAAGATAACTTGTCGCAGCGCTAATAGATTGTTATCCTAACATGACCAGCAGCGGCAAGGAAAAGAAAAGGCGGGCGGCCTAATCTACGCGGTCGCCCTCAACCCTCTTGATCCCGCTCACCCTGTCCATGATGGGTGCGACAAGGGTCTTGAGCGCCTCCACATCAGCATCCGGCGGCAAGGACTTGAGGACGTTGGTGAGGTTGAGGCCTGGATTGCGGAAGGCCACCTTCATAAGCACCTTTTGAAGAGCTCCCGCACAGATCTGGCGCGACTCCTTGGCCAGCTGCTTTGGGACTTCTTCCCGGAGTCACTGGAGGGCCTTCACCACGCCCTTGAAGAACAAGCTAAGCTTGGCGCTGGGTTGGAGGTGCTCGTCGGAGGAATATCCAAGATCCACCATCCCGGCTCCATCGGCTCCCTGTTGATGGCTGCAGAACATCCACGAGACCCTCGGTCCGGTGCTCCACGTTCTCCCTCAAGGCACTCTGGGCGGCAAGAAGACTCACCAAAGAGCCTCGTCGGCCTTGATCTTCTCCTTCAAGGCTGCCTCCTGCTCCTCGGCGCCGCCCAAATACCGAGTCAAGGTGGTCACTTCAACTCAAGATCTGCATTGGAGTCCTTGGCGGCGCTGAGCTCCTTGCTCCTCTCGGCGAGACGGCCTGCAGCTCGCCAAGAGTGTAGGCGTCCTTCTCGGCGCTCGTGCTTGAGTGCAGCAAGCTCCTCGCCACTCCCCTTGAGATCGGCCTCCACCTGCCACCTTCGTCTCCAGCTCCTTCTTGGCGGCCTCGGCAAGCTGGCAAAGATCCTTTGCTTCCTTGAGAGCCCCGCCAAATGTTTGCTCGTGCATAGCAAGATCCTCCTCGTGGCTGTCAAGGTTAACCTTCCGCTGCGCCAACTCGCCTTCCTGCGCAGACAGCTTCTCGGCGGCAAGTCGCTGTTCCTCCTCAGCTTCAGCCTTCTCGAGGAGGAAGGCCTTGCGCTCTCGGCGAAGCTGCTCCCGCCTTCCGCCAAGGATCGGAGGGCTTCGGTTGCGGACCGGAGCTCCTCCGCGCTTCTCGATGTTCTGCTCCCGCCTTCGCGACAAGCGCCTCCGGGATTCCAGCTTGGCTTGTCGGGCGCCGTAGAGCGACAACAGCTTCCGCAGCATGCTCCTCCTCGGGCTCGCCGCTTTGCTGCTATGGCGTCGACTAAGCGTCCAGTCCAATGGAGGCGAGCAGCTCTTCATCGAAGGTTTCTCCTTCGGCGCCACTGAGCTCGACTCCCATGGGAGCTTGATGAAGACGCCATCGCCGCCTTCAAATAAGCGCCCATTTGGGGCTCTTGAACCCGGGCCAGCTGCAGCAGCGGCGGAGGGATCGGCGGTCGGCGTGGCGCTGGCGCTCCTGCAGCCTCGGGGCCATCGGTCGATCGCCGACCCCTCGCCCGGCCTGCGGCGGCAGCTTTGGCGGCCTCTTCGCCGCCAAGGGCTCCTCGGCGCGGTTTCTTCTTCCATGGCGGCGGCTTCATCGGTGTTGCCAAGACGTCCTCCTCGCCCGGCGACCTCGGTCTCCATTGGCTCATGGCGGATGGATGAAGAAAGTCAAGCAAATATTTAAAAAGAAAATCAAGAAGAAGAACACAAGGAAAGTTCTCGTGCAAGAAGATTACCTGTGCGGAGTCTGCGGTCATGGTCTCCGCCGCCAAGGGATCGCCGGTGCCGTCCCTTGCCGGAGAACTGCCCTTGCCGGAGAAGTCTCCCTTGCCGGAGAACGCTCCCTTGCCGGGGAATCCACCCTTGGCGGCGTAGTCGAAGCAGAAGGAGGCTGCTCTGCTCCTACACAAATCAACAGTCAGATATCAGCAAAGAAATGAGCACCCATGCATGCCGAACAGCAAGAAGTAGACCATATACTTCTACTGGGGCTGCGCTGGGCTGCTTCAAGAAGAGTTGCCGCATCCGGCAAGGTAGTCTCTTGACGTGCCTTCTCGCCGTCGCGATGGGTTCGCCTCGACGACAATCACCGGGTCTTGGCTCTCTTCGACATTCTCGGGCCACGAAAAGGAATGGGTTCGTAGTAAAGCAAATCAGATACAAGACAAAGCAACAAATCGAAGAATTACAAGTACAGCAAGGACTCTTACTCTTCTTCTTCCTCGTCGAGCCTGAGCGGAGAGGTCAATTCTGGCCCGCCTCGAAGACGACGAGGCGGAGGAGTGGGTTCCCTTGACGCTTGGCGGAGCGGAACCGGTGGTCTGCGAGGGCTCCGCTCCTGCCGCGGGCGTGAGGTGCTCCCGCGGCAACAAGCTTGCCGCGGTGGAGCGCGTCAGCGCTGCCGCTGGGCCGTCTGCTCGCCGCCCCCGCCACGCCTCCGGCCTTGCAAAGACGCCGTCTTGGTGGAGCTGGGGCTCCGCCATGCAAGCTGCTTGAAGGTGGGGAGGATGCGCCCTCGGCTCGCTTCGACCGGCTTCAGGCTCGGCAAGCTCTTCCTCGCCGGCAAACTCCTTTCGCTCGACAAGGCTTGCCGCATCTGCTGCCTCTGCATCCTCCACGGTGAAGCCAAACTCGCGCGCGGCAGCAGCTGCTGCCGCCTCTTCCAGCCTGGTGGCGATACGCTGCATCTCGTCGTCGGTGGTGTCGCGGGTGAGGCCCCTCTGCTCATCAGGGCGGACTGGCATTTCTACCAGATTGTCAAAGAACTGCCGCACGACGTCATCTGCCGGCTCTTGCCAAGTTGGGACAATTCCATGTGAGTCACACGATGGCATCATTGCACGGATGCGGTCAAGCGCGGAATTGTGGCTCAGCTGAACGACGCCCCTCGGCAACCTAAACATCTCTGGATGATCAGGATCGGGCTTGAACAGCTCTAAGAGCATCGCGTCAAGCTCCAAGACGGTGAAGTTGAAGTTAAGGCCTGGGCGCAGCCTCATGATATCTGTCGCGCTCGAAAATCCCGAGCGGGTCTCCTCCTCTCCCGCAAGGGGCGTCTGTGGCGAAGAAAGTCTGCGCCAACAAGTGAGTCCGCAAGTCCGAGGCAAAGGATTCGGGTGATCGCGATCTTCACTAAGCGTCTTCCGGGGCCCGATTGCTCCAATCGTTGCCGCGCACTACTGGGGTTTGGCGTTGGGCGGTAAATGGCTGCGGGTTCTCCTCGACAATCCAGCACCAATCTGCCCTCCATTCCTCCCATTTTCTCAGAGCTCTCCCTCCAGATAGGCTTCCTTCTTGCCGACCCTCGAGATCCAAGCAATCCCTCCGGCAAGAGGCTCCCCTCTCTCGACTCGGGGTAAAAAGAAGTGGCGGAAAAGGGCTACATTTGGGTGGACTCTAACAAAGTTTTCGCAAAGATGTGCGAAAACTGCCATGGTCAGAACGGCATTGGGGGTGAAATCAAGGAGGCGGAACCCGTAGGTGTTCATGATGTCAAAGAAGAATTCAGAGAAAGGCGGGCAGAGCCCGCAGTAGAAGAAGAGCGCGAAGAAGGGATACCCATGGGGCCAATTCAAGCAGCGGCGGGGAGTACCTTCATGCGGCGGATGCGCTCGCGTCTCCGTCGACCGTAAGAGGTATAGTTCTCCCTCGGCTCCCTCGTGGCGGTGAGGGGGAAGATGGCCCGCTCCTTCCACAAGACCGCAAGCCGCGCCTCGGCCGACTTCACGGCCTTCCCTTATCGGCTTTCGGGCCCATGGCGGAGGCGGTGGAGAAGGTCGACGGCGTTGATGATGCTGGTGGCGATGGGGGGCGGAGCGCCGCTCTCTTCAGCCTTGAGAAGAAAGGGGGGAGCAGCGGTGGTTTTTCGATGGGACAGCAACTGGCGAGATGGGCGGCCTGCCCCTGTTTCCCCTGCTTATAAAGAGGGAGGGGGCGGACGTTCCGTTATTCCGAATAAAGAAACCCCCACGATCTCGCCCACGATCTCTCACACGACGCCACGTTCGATGTGTGCCGTTCGTGGAGGGCGTGGTGGGTCCGGGGTGAGTTATGGTGTGAGCCAGGCCGCGTGTGCCCGTGCCCTGTTTTGGGCTCTGGCCCAACAGCGCTGCACTGTGTGGCCCAGTTCGGGGCTCTGTCGGTGTACTAGAGTAGGGGTACCCTAGTATCCCGAACTTCGCGACGGGCAGTTGCAGCCCTCCGCGGCAAGGCTTACCGGGTGACCGCCAAGGTCCTCCATGGTTCCTTTGGAGCCATTCAAGAACAAAGTATTCAAGCCAAGGAGACAAGGCCCGGCAAGAGGAGCTTGCCGGAAGGCCGCCAAGGCACCTACAAGACAAGTCCCGGCAAGAGGAGCTTGCGGGAAGGCCCGATGAGCGACAAGCTTCCGGCGCGACAAAGACAACAACCGGCAAGGCACTTGCCGCGCATCACCACTGGTACTCCACGCCCAAAGCACATCCACTAACGTGTCGCCTCAGGACCTTTCCAGCGCTGGCGAGAGGTCGTGCAGCCCGGTGATGCGAGGTGGCAGTTTATCGACGACAAGATTGCCATCGTGGCAAGCGGTGGCGCCCTGACGGTCCTTGTTTGCACCGTTAGGGCGGCGTGACGGGCATTTAATGCCTTTGTCCCTGCCGTCGGGGTTAGGTATGATACAACATACCTTTGTACCTTTGTACAAGTAGGTGTACCAACCACTACTTTTCCATTTGTACCCTTGTCTACGTTGCCACCTGTGGGAAACCCCTTGAGCATATAAAAGGAGGCCCATGCGCAACGTAGAGGGGGTCGGTCGGTTCCCCTCACGCTCAGTCTTGTTAGCAGCTCGTGTGTACTGTAGCACTCAGCGCTCCTGAGCAAGAACGCAATACACCTAGACATGCAGCAGTAGGAGTGTTATCTCTCCGGAGAGCTCCGAAGCTGGGTAAACCGCTCATGTGCTTGGCCTCGATCTGCTCTTCGTGCGACCTCCGCCCCCCGCCGAACCGAAAGGGGCTCGGTCCGCCGGTCCCATAGGTGTTCGTGGGCCAGATCAGCCTCCCCGACACATCATTATAAATTTGCATATCAAAACTATGCGACTAAAAATATCATTTTCATTAGACGTAGCCTCCCCAAGCTTGGGCAAAACATTAATTGCAGCAAATATATTCTCAAAAACATAATCTTCATCAAACATAGCATCCCCAAGCTTGGGCCTTTTCATATCATAAGCATAATCACTCTCATCATTAATAGTATGGATAGCACCAATAGTATAGCAAATATCATATTCTTCCAAGCAAGTGCCAAAAAGATTTTCAAGATCATAAGAAGTATCATTATCTTCCCAATCATAATCATCACAACAAGAAATAGGCATAACGGGATTATCATCAAGTGCATCATCTTCCACAATTATTTTTGATTCATTTTCACGAGGCACAACAATAATAGGAGCAACATTATTTGGGAGAGATATCTTTTTACCTCTCTTCCTTTTTCTTTTCTTCTTCTTCACCACACCATGTGTGGGTTCAATCCTATTTTTGGAGCTCCTTATTAATGAAATTGGTTGAATAGAAGGCTCCTCCTCGTTACCTAATTCATCATAAGAAGTAATAGGAGAATATTGGGAAGTCTCTTCCCTTTCGTTAGTATTCTCTTCATCTTCTATTTGTTTTCTTTTCTTTATGTAGTTGGCAATATGAGGATTTTCAATGCAATTCACCGCACAATACATATAAATTTCTTCTAGATCAATATCGAGGAATTTCTCAAGGTTATATTCTGGAATAAACTTAGTTTGACGTTTCAATTCTTCATAACCCAAAAGCAGGCTAAGTTCATTATGATGTGCAAGGGAAATCAAGTCATCACAATTTTTGGACACGATTCGATCATGAAACAATTTGCATTTGATATTTAAATGACCATGTTCATTGCAAAGTTCACAAATGCACGGCTAAGATATTTTAAATTTCAGCACTAACATTTAGCCTTTCTTGCAACCATTTAGTTTCTAAATACTTATGCCTCTTGCAATATCTATCTTCCCTATTTGGTGTGTACTTGCAAACCCAATACACTCCACAAAAATCGACATGCTTATAAGAGATATTTTCATCATGACTAGTGCAATCATCATTAGTACTATGGATATTCAAGGAGTTCATACTAACAACATTGCAATCATGCTCATCATTCAAAGATTTAGTGCCAAACATTTTATAGACTTCCTCTTCTAGCACCTTGGGAGAATTTTCGTTTCCATCATACTCACAAAAGATATTAAAAAGATGAAGCGTATGAGACAAACTCAATTCCATTTTTTTGTAGTTTTCTTTTATAGACTAAACTAGTGATAAAACAAGAAACAAAAAGATTCGATTGCAAGATCTAAAGATATACCTTCAAGAACTCACCTCCCCAGCAACGGCGCCAGAAGCTGCTTAGTTGACGGGGTGTAAGTGCCGCTTACCTAGCCTCCCCGGCAACAGCGCCAGAAAAGAGCTTGATGTCTACTACACAACCTTCTTCTTGTAGACGTTGTTGGGACTCCAAGTGCAGAGGTTTGTAGGACAGTAGCAAGTTTCCCTCAAGTGGATGACCTAAAGTTTATCAATCCATAGGAGGCGTAGGACGAAGATGGTCCCTCTCAAACAACCCTGCAACCAAATAACAAAGAGTCTATTGTGTCCCCAACACACCCAATACAATGGTAAATTGTATAGGTGCACTAGTTCGGCGAAGAGATGGTGATACAAGTGCAATATGGATGGTAGATATAGGTTTTGTAATCTGAAAATATAAAAACAGCAAGGTAACTAATGATAAAAGTGAGCACAAATGGTATTGCAATGCTAGGAAACAAGGCCTAGGGTTCATACTTTCACTAGTGCAAGTTCTCTCAACAATAATAACATAATTGGATCATATAACTATCCCTCAACATGCAACAAAGAGTCACTCCAAAGTCACTAATAGGGGAGAACAAACGAAGAGATTATGGTAGGTACGATACTACCTCAAAGTTATTCTTTCCGATCAATCCATTGGGCTATTCCTATAAGTGTCACAAACAGCCCTAGAGTTCGTAGTAAAATAACACCTTAATACACACATCAACCAAAACCCTAATGTCTCCTAGATACTCCAATGTCACCTCAAGTATCCGTGGGTATGAGTATACGATATGCATCACACAATCTCATATTCATCTATTCAACCAGCACATAGAACCTCAAAGAGTGCCCCAAAGTTTCTACCGGAGAGTCAAGACAAAAACGTGTGCCAACCCCTATGCATAGGTTCATGGGCGGAACCCCCAAGTTGATCACCAAAACATACATCAAGTGGATCAATAGAATACCCCATTGTCACCACGGGTATCCCAAGCAAGACATACATCAAGTGTTCTCAAATCATTAAAAGACTCAATCCGATAAGATAACTTCAAAAGGAGAAACTCAATCCATTACAAGAGAGTAGAGGGGGAGAAACATCATAAGATCCAACTATAATAGCAAAGCTCGCGATACATCAATATCGTGTCACCTCAAGAACACGAGAGAGAGAGAGAGATCAAACACATAGCTACTGGTACATACCCTCAGCCCCAAGGGTGAACTACTCCCTCCTCGTCATGAAGAGCACCGGGATGATGAAGATGGCCACCGGTGAGGGTCCCCCCCTCCGGCAGGGTGCCGGAACAGGGTCCCGATTGGTTTTTGGTGGCTACAGAGCCTTGCGACGGAGGAACTCCTGATCTCTTCTTTTCCCCGAAGGTTTTAGGGTATATGGATATATATAGGCGGAAGAAATACGTCAGGGGAGCCACGAGGGGCCCACGAGGGGCCCACGAGGGTGGAGGGTGCGCCCAGGGGGGTGGGCGTGCCCCCTGCCTCGTGCCTCCCTCGTTGCTTTCCTGACGTGCACTCCAAGTCTCCCGGGTTTCTTTCCTTCCAAAAATAACTTCTCCAGAAGGTTTCATTCCGTTTCGACTCCGTTTGATATTCCTTTTCTTCGAAACATCAAACAATGGAAAAAACAGAATCGGTGACCGGCTCTGGGCCAATAGGTTAGTCCCAAAAATAATATAAAAGTGCATAGTAAAGCCCATAAAACATCCAAGATGGATAATATAATAGCATGAATACTTCATAAATTATAGATACGTTGGAGACATATCAGTAACTACCTGTTTCCCTCAGACCTAATAGTATTGGAGTCACAAGGACTGGATGTTATATTAGGCATGGATTGGTTATCGAAGTATGGAGGGAACATTGACTGCGCCAGTAAGTCGATTTTGCTCACGACCCCAGAAGGAAGAAGGATCAAGTATGTATCCCGGCATATGCCGAATAGGACTCAAGTGAATTCCTTATCAGAAGTTGTACAGGAGGAAGTACCAGTGGCGAAGGATTTTCTGGATGTATTTCTAGAAGAGTTGCCAGGCATGCCACCGGATAGAGACATTGAGTTTTTGATTGAGCTCTTGCCAGGCACAGGGCCAATATCTAAGAGACCGTACAGAATGCCCGCAAAGGATTTGGAAGAAATTAAGAAGCAGATTAAGGACATACTGGATAAAGGTTATATTCGCCCAAGTTCGTCACCTTGGGGATCCCCAGTACTTCTAGTGAAGAAGAAGGATGGATCGTTAAGGATGGTTGTTGATTATCGAGGATTGAATGAGGTGACGATCAAGAACAAGTACCCACTGCCGATGATCAATGATTTGTTTGACCGGTGCAAGGAGCTAAGGTGTTTTCCAAGATCGATCTGCGATCAGGGTACCACCAGCTGAAGATTCGAGAGCAGGATATACCTAAGACAACTTTTACCACGTGGTACGGGCTATATGAGTATACCGTTATGTCGTTTGGCCTAACTAACACACCTGCCTATTTTATGAACATGATGAACAAGGTGTTTATGGAGTTTTTGGATAAGTTCGTTGTGGTGTTCATTGATGATATTCTGTTCTACTCGACGAATGAAGAAGAACATAAAGAGCATTTGCGTTTGGTACTTGGGATGCTCAAGGAACATCAGCTATTCGCCAAGTTCAGCAAGTGTGAGTTTTGGTTGAAGGAAGTTGGATTCCTTGGACATGTTATATCCGGAGAAGGAATAGCATTAGACCCCACCAAAGTTGTCTCTGTGACGAATTGGGAGTCACCCACGTCAGTCGGAGAGATTCAGAGTTTTCTTGGACTCGCAGGATACTACCGGAGGTTCATTGAAAATTTCTCAAAGATTGCGAAGCCCATGACAGAGTTGTTGAAGAAGGACACCAAGTTCAAATGGACTGAGGAATGTGAGGCCAGTTTTCAGGAGTTGAAGAAACATTTGGTTACATCACCAGTGTTGATTCTGCCAGATCAACGCAAGGATTACGAAGTGTGTTGCGATGCTTCTCATCGAGGAGTTGGAGCAGTACTTATGCAGGAGGGAAGAGTTGTTTCATATGCCTCACGACAGCTTAAACCCCATGAGTTAAATTATGCTACCCATGATTTGGAGTTAGCAGCCGTAGTGCATGCGTTGAAGACTTGGAGACATTTTCTCATCGGAAACAATTGTGAGGTATACACAGATCACAAGAGTTTGAAGTATATTTTCACGCAGAAGGAGTTGAATCTCTGGCAGAGGAGATGGTTAGAACTCATTAAGGATTATGATATGAGGTTGCTGTTGGAAATATGCCCTAGAGGCAATAATAAAAGCATTATTATTATATTTCCTTGTTCATGATAATTGTCTTTTATTCATGCTATAACTGTATTATCCAGAAATCGTAATACACGTGTGAATACATAGACCACAATACGTCCCTAGTGAGCCTCTAGTTGACTAGCTCGTTGGTCGACAGATAGTCATGGTTTCCTGACTATGGACATCAGATGTCATTGACAACGGGATCACGTCATTAGGAGAATGACGTGATGGACAAGACCCAATCCTAAGCATAGCACAAAGATCGTGTAGTTCGTTTTGCTAGAGCTTTTCCAATGTCAAGTATCTCTTCCTTAGACCGTGAGATCGTGTAACTCCCGGATACCGTAGGAATGCTTTGGGTGTACCAAACGTCCACAACGTAATCGGGTGACTATAAAGGTGCATTACGGTATCTCCGAAAGTGTCTGTTGGGTTGACACGGATCGAGACGAGATTTGTCACTCCGTATGACGTAGAGGTATCATCGGCCCACTCGGTAATGCATCATCATAATGAGCTCAAAGTGATCAAGTGTCCGGTCACGGATCATGCATTACGGTACGAGTAAAGTGACTTGCCGGTAACGAGACTAAATGAGGTATTGGGATACCGACGATCGAGTCTCGGGCAAGTAACATACCGTCTGACAAAGGGAATAGCATACGGGGTTGCTTGAACCCTCGACATCGTGGTTCATCCGATGACAACATCGAGGAGCGTGTGGGAACCAACATGGGTATCCAGATCCCGCTATTGGTTATTGACCGGAGAGCGTCTCGGTCATGTCTTCATGTCTCCCGAACCCGTAGGGTCTACACACTTAAGGTTCGGTGGCGCTAGGGTTAATAGGAAGACTTGTATGTGATTACCGAATGTTGTTCGAGTCCGGATGAGATCCCGGACGTCACGAGGAGTTCCGGAATGGTCCGGAGGTAAAGATTTATATATGGGAAGTCGTCAAGCGGACACCGGAAAAGTTTGGTCATATCGGTATTATGGATGGTCCACGGAAAGGTTCCGGAGGACCACCGGAGGGGCCACCCTTTTGGGGGCCACTTGGGCTGCGTGGGAGGCAGCCAGCCCCTAGTGGGCTGGGCGCACCCTCCCTTGGCCCATGCGCCTAGGGTTGAGGGGGAACCCTAAGGGGCGCCCCCTTGCTTGGGGGCAAGCCCCCCTCCCTTGGCCGCCCCCCTCTAGATGCATCTAGAGGGGGCCGGCCCCCTCCTCCCTTCCCCTATAAATAGAGGGGTGAGGGTAGGGTTGCAAATACCATTGAAGGCGCAGCCCCTCCCCTCCCCAACACCTCTCCTCCTCCGCATAGGCTTGGCGAAGCCCTGCCGGAGAACAGTCACTCCATCTGCATCACGCCGACGTGCTGCCATTGGAGTTATCTTCCTCAACCTCTCCTTCCTCCCTGCTGGATCAAGACGAAGGAGACGCCGTCGTCCCATAGGTGTGTTGAACGCGGAGGTGATGTCCGTTCAGCACTTGGTCATCGGTGATCGGAATCACGTTGAGAACGTCTTCATCATCACCACTCCCTCGAACGCTTCCGTACTCGATCTACAAGTGGTATGTAGATGCAAACTCTCTCTCTTGACTCGTTGCTTAGATGAACTCATAGATAGATCTTGGTGAAACCGTAGGAAAATTTTAATTTTCTGCAACGTTCTCCAACAGTTGCATCATGAGCTAGGTCTATGCGTAGTTCTCTATTGCACGAGTAGAACACAATTTAGTTGTGGGCGTGGATCTTGTCAATTTACTTGCCGCTACTAGTCTTATCTTGCTTCCGCGGTATTGTGGGATGAAGCGGCCCGGACCAACCTTACACGTACGCTTACGTGAGACCGGTTCCACCGACTAACATGCACTAGTTGCATAAGGTGGCTGGCGGGTGTCTGTCTCTCCTACTTTAGTTGGAGCGGATTCGATGAAAAGGGTCCTTATGAAGGGTAAATAGAAGTTGACAAGATCACGTTGTGGTTATTCGTAGGTAAGAAAAGCGTTCTTGCTAGAACCCAATTGCAGCCACGTAAAAGATGCAACAACAATTAGAGGACGTCTGACTTGTTTTTGCAGCAATTGTCATGTGATGTGATATGGCCAAGTTGTGATGAATGATGAATGACACATTGTGATGTATGAGATCATGTTCTTTTAATAGGAATCACGACTTGCATGTCGATGAGTATCACAACCGGCAGGAGCCATAGGAGTTGTCTTTATTTTGTATGACCTGTGTGTCATTGAAGAACGCCATGTAACTTACTTTGCTTTATTGCTAAACGCGTTAGCCATAGAAGTAGAAGTAGTCGTTGGCGTAAAAACTTCATGGAGGCACAATGATGGAGATCATGATGATGGAGATCATGGTGTCATGCCGGTGACAAGATGATCATGGAACCTCGAAGATGGAGATCAATGGAGCTTTATGATATTGGCCATATCATGTCACTACTATATATAATTGCATGTGATGTTTATTATGTTTATACATCTTGTTTACTTAGAACGACGGTAGTAAATAAGATGATCCCTTACAACAATTTCAAGAAGTGTTTCCCTAATCGTGCACCGTTGCTAAAGTTCGTCGCTTCTAAGCACCACGTGATGATCGGGTGTGATGGATTCTTACGTTCACATACAACGGGTGTAAGACAGATTTACACACGCCGAAAACACTTAGGGTTTACTTGACGAGCCTAGCATGTACGCATATGGCCTCGGAACACGGAGACCGAAAGGTCGAACACGAGTCGTATAGAAGATACGATCAACATGAGAATGTTCACCGATGATGACTAGTCCGTCTCACGTGATGATCGGACACGGCTTAGTCGACTCGGATCGTGTAACACTTAGATGACTAGAGGGATGTCTAATCTGAGTGGGAGTTCATTGAAATAATTTGATTAGATGAACTTAATTATCATGAACTTAGTCTAAAACTTTTGCATAATATGTCTTGTAGATCAAATGGCCAACGCTCATGTCAACTTGAACTTCAACGCGTTCCTAGAGAAAACCAAGCTGAAAGATGACGGCGGCAACTATACGGACCGGGTCCTAACACGAGGATCATCCTCATAGCTGCCAGAAACAATATGTCCTAGAAGGACCGCTAGGTGACGCCTCCGTCCCGGAGAACCAAGACATTATGAATGCTTGGCAAACTCATACCGATGATTACTCCCTCGTTCAAAGGCGGCATGCTTTTACAGCTTAGAACCGGGGCTCCAAAAGCGTTTTGAGCATCACGGAGCATATGAGATGTTCGAGGAGCTGAAACTTGTTTTCCAAGCTCACGCCGGTCGAGATATGACATCTCCGACAAGTTCTATAGTTGTAAGATGGAGGAAAACAGTTACTGTCGGTGAGCACATCTTGAAGATGTCTGGGTTGCACAACCGTATGACCCGGTGAACATTAACCTCCACGATGAGGCGGTCATTGACAGAATCCTCCAGTCGCTTCCCACCAAGCTACAAGAGCTTTGTGATGAACTACAACATGCGGGGATGGTAAAGACCATTCTGAAGTGTTCTCTATGCTGAAGTCAGCCGAGGTTGAAATCAAGAAAGAACATCAAGTGTTGATGGTCAATAAGACCACTAAGTTCAAGAAGGGCAAGGGCAAGAAGAACTTCAAGAAGGACGGCAAGGAGGTTGCCACGCCCGTAAGCAAGTTGCCGGAAGAAGTCAAAGAATGGACCCAAACCCGAGACCGAGTGCTTTTATTGCAAGGGAGGGTCCTTTGAAGCGGAACTGCCCCAAATACTTAGCGGACAAGAAGGACGGCAACGCCAAAGGTATATCCGATATACATGTAATTGATGTGTACTTTGCCGATTACTCGTAGTAACTCCTGGGTATTTGATACCGTGCCGTTGCTCATATTTGTAACTCACAGCAGGAGCTGCGGAATAAGCGAAGCGGCAAAGGACGAGGTGACGATGCGGCGTCGGGAATGGTTCCAGAGTCGATGTGATCGCCGTCGCACGCTACCTCTTCATTTACCTACGGGATTAGTTATGAACCTTAATAATTGTTATTTGGTGCCAAGTTTGAGCATGAATATTGTATCTGGATCTCGTTTAATGCGAGATGGCTACTCATTTAAATCCGAGAATAATGGTTGTTCTATTTATATGAGAGATATGTTTTATGGTCATGCTCAGATGGTCAATGGTTTATTCTTAATGAATCTCGGCGTAGTATTGCACATGTTTATAGCGTGAATACCAAAAGATGTAAAGTTGATAACGATAGTCCCACATACTTGTGGCATCGCCGCCTTGGTCACATTGGTGTTAAGCGCATGAAGAAGCTCCATGCTGATGGACTTTTGGAGTCTTTAGATTATGAATCATTTGACACATGCGAACCATGCCTCATGGGCAAGATGACCAAGACTCCGTTCTCGGAACAATGGAGCGAGCAACCAACTTGTTGGAAATCATACATACCGATGTGTGCGGTCCAATGAGCGTTGAGGCTCATGGAGGATATCGTTATGTTCTCACTCTCACAGATGATTTGAGTAGATATGGGTATGTCCACTTGATGAAACACAAAGTCCGACCTTTGAAAAGTTCAAGGAATTTCAGAATGAAGTAGAGAATCAACGTGACCGAAAGATAAAATTCTTACGATCGGATCGTGGAGAAGAATATTTAAGTCACGAATTTGGTACACACTTAAGAAAATGTGGAATCGTTTCACAACTAACGCCGCTGGAACACCTCAACAGTAATGGTGTGTCCGAACATCGTAATCGCACTCTATTGGATATGGTGCGGTCTATGATGTCTCTTACCGATTTACCGCTATCATTTTGGGGATACGCTCTAGAGACAGCTACATTCACTTTAAATAGGGCACCGTCTAAGTCCGTTGAGACGACACCGTATGAATTATGGTTTGGGAAGAAACCTAAGCTGTCGTTTCTAAAAGTTTGGGGATGCGATGCTTATGTCAAGAAACTTCAACCTGAAAAGCTCGAACCCAAGTCGGAAAAATGCGTCTTCATAGGATACCCTAAAGAAACCATTGGGTATACCTTCTACTTAAGATCCGAGGGCAAGATTTTTGTTGCCAAGAACGAAACCTTCTCGAAAAGAGTTTCTCTCGAAAGAAGTAAGTGGGAGGAAAGTAGAACTCGATGAAGTACTACCTCTTGAATAGGATAGTAGTGCAGCTCAGGAAAGTGTTCCTGTGATGCCTACACCAACTGAAGAGGAAATTAATGATGATGATCAAGGTACTTCGGATCAAGTTGCTACTGAACCTCGTAGGTCCACAAGGACACGTTCCGCACCAGAGTGGTACGGCAACCTGTCCTGGAAATCATGTTGTTAGACAACGGTGAACCTTCGAACTATGAAGAAGCGATGGCGGGCCCAGATTCCAACAAATGGCTAGAAGCCATGAAATCCGAGATAGAATCCATGTATGAAAACAAAGCGTGGACTTTGACTGACTTGCCCGATGATCGGCGAGCGATAGAAAACAAATGGATTTTTAAGAAGAAGACGGACGCGGATGGTAATGTCACCATCTATAAAGCTCGACTTGTCGCTAAGGGTTATCGGCAAGTTCAAGGGATTGACTACGATGAGACTTTCTCTCCCGTAGCGAAGCTTAAGTCCGTCCGAATCATGTTAGCAATTGCCGCATACTATGATTATGAGATATGGCAGATGGACGTCAAAACAGCGTTCCTTAACGGATATCTTAAGGAAGAGCTGTATATGATGCAGCCGGAAGGTTTTGTCGATCCTAAGAATGCTAACAAAGTATGCAAGCTCCAGCGATCCATTTATGGGCTGGTGAAAGCATCTCGGAGTTGGAACATTCGTTTTGATGAGATGATCAAAGCGTTTGGGTTTATGCAGACTTATGGAGAAGCCTGCGTTTAC
Organism: Aegilops bicornis; assembly: GCA_021605145.1. NCBI lineage: Eukaryota > Viridiplantae > Streptophyta > Magnoliopsida > Poales > Poaceae > Aegilops > Aegilops bicornis. The sequence continues at coordinate 640,576,064 of CM038670.1, read as the reverse complement.
AAGAAAGTGAGTGGGAGCTCTGTAGCATTTCTCATATTATATGTAGATGACATACTTTTGATGGGAAATGATATAGAATTCTTGGACAGCATTAAGGCCTACTTGAATAAGTGTTTTTCAATGAAGGACCTTGGAGAAGCTGCTTATATATTAGGCATCAAGATCTATAGGGATAGATCGAGACGCCTCATAGGTCTTTCACAAAGCACATACCTTGATAAGATTTTGAAGAAGTTCAAATGGATCAGTCCAAGAAGGGGTTCTTGCCTGTGTTGCAAGGTGTGAGATTGAGCTCACCAATGCCCGACCACGGCAAAAGATAAAGAAGAGATGAGTGTCATCCCCTATGCCTCAGCCATAGGATCTATTATGTATGCCATGCTGTGTACCGCACTGATGTAAACCTTGCCGTAAGTTTGGTAGGAAGGTACCAAAGTAATCCCGGCAAGGAACACCGGACAGCGGTCAAGAATATCCTGAAGTACCGAAAAGGACAAAGGACATGTTTCTCATTTATGGAGGTGACGAAGAGCTCACCAGAAGGGTTACGCCGACGCTTAGCTTCGACACAGATCTGGATGACTCTAAGTCACAAACCGGATACGTGTATATGTTGAATGGTGGAGCAAGAAGCTGGTGCAGCTGCAAGCAAAGCGTCGTGGCGGGATCTACATGTGAAGCGGAATACATGGCAGCCTCGGAGGCAGCGCATGAAGCAATTTGGGTGAAGGAGTTCATCAACGACCTAGGAGTCATACCCAATGCGTCGGGGCGATCAAACTCTTACGTGACAAGATCGAGCTATTGCCCTTGCCAAGGAGCCCGTGTTTCACAAGAAGACCAGGCACATCAAGCGTCGCTTCAACTCCATCCGTGAAAATGTTCAAGATGGAGACATAGAAATTTGTAAAGTGCACACGGATCTGAATGTCGCAGATCCGCTGACTAAACCTCTCATGGGCAAAACATGATCAACACCGTAACTCTATGGGTGTTCGATTCATCACAATGTAAACTAGATTATTGACTCTAGTGCAAGTGGGAGACTGTTGGAAATATGCCCTAGAGGCAATAATAAAAGCATTATTATTATATTTCCTTGTTCATGATAATTGTCTTTATTCATGCTATAACTGTATTATCCGGAAATCGTAATACACGTGTGAATACATAGACCACAATACGTCCCTAGTGAGCCTCTAGTTGACTAGCTCGTTGGTCGACAGATAGTCATGGTTTACCGACTATGGACATCATATGTCATTGACAACGGGATCACGCCATTAGGAGAATGACGTGATGGAAAAGACCCAATCCTAAGCATAGCACAAAGATCGTGTAGTTCGCTTTGCTAGAGCTTTTCCAATGTCAAGTATCTCTTCCTTAGACCGTGAGATCGTGTAACTCTCGGATACCGTAGGAATGCTTTGGGTGTACCAAACGTCACAACGTAATCGGGTGACTATAAAGGTGCATTACAGTACCTCCGAAAGTGTCTGCATTGGGTTGACACGGATCGAGACAGGATTTGTCACTCCGTATGACGGAGAGGTATCACCGGGCCCACTCGGTAATGCATCATCATAATGAGCTCAAAGTGATCAAGTGTCTGGTCACGGGATCATGCATTACGGTGCGAGTAAAGTGACTTGCCGGGTAACGAGACTAAACGAGGTATTGGGATACCGACGATCGAGTCTCGGGCAAGTAACATACCGTCGACAAAGGGAATAGCATACGGGTTGCTTGAACCCTCGACATCGTGGTTCATCCGATGACAACATCGAGGCGTGTAGGAACCAACATGGGTATCCAGATCCCGCTGTTGGTTATTGACCGGAGAGCGCCTCGGTCATGTCTTCATGTCTCCCGAACCCGTAGGGTCTACACACTTAAGGTTCCGTGACGCTAGGGTTAATAGGAAGACTTGTATGTGATTACCGAATGTTGTTGAGTCCCGGATGAGATCCCGGACGTCACGAGGAGTTCCGGAATGGTCCGGAGGTAAAGATTTATATATGGGAAGTCGTCAAACGGACACCGGAAAAGTTTGGTCATATCGGTATTATGGAGGGTCCACGGAAAGGTTCCGGAGGACCACGGGAGGGGCCACCCCTTTGGGGGGCCACTTGGGCTGCGTGGGAGGCAGCCAGCCCCTAGTGGGCTGGGCGCACCCCCTCCCCTTGGCCCATGCGCCTAGGGTTGAAGGGGGAACCCTAAGGGGGGCGCCCCCCTTGCTTGGGGGGCAAGCCCCCCTCCCCTTGGCCGCCGCCCCCTCCCTCTAGATGCATCTAGAGGGGGCCGGCCCCCTCCTCCCTTCCCCTATAAATAGAGGGGTGAGGGGAGGGTTGCAAATACCATTAAAGGCGGAGCCCCTCCCCTCCCCAACACCTCTCCTCCTCCGCATAGGCTTGGCGAAGCCCTGCCGGAGAACAGTCACTCCATCTGCATCACGCTGTCGTGCTGCCATTGGAGTTATCTTCCTCAACCTCTCCTTCCTCCTTGCTGGATCAAGACGGCGAGACGCCTGCCGTCCCGTGCACGTGTGTTGAACGCGGAGGTGCTGTCCGCTCAGCACTTGGTCATCGGTGATCGGAATCACGTTGAGAACGTCTTCATCATCACCACTCCCTCGAACGCTTCCGTACTCGATCTACAAGTGGTATGTAGATGCAAACTCTCTCTCTTGACTCGTTGCTTAGATGAACTCATAGATAGATCTTGGTGAAACCGTAGGAAAATTTTAATTTTCTGCAACGTTCTCCAACAGTTGCATTATCATCCGGAAAGGCTTACGTAGTAGCCGATGCGTTGAGCCGCAAAAGTCATGTCAATACACTCATGACCGGAGAATTACCCAAGGAGTTGGCAGATGACCTTTGCGAGCTATGTTTGGAAATTGTTCTGAGAGGTTATGTAGCAGCTTTGGAGATTCAATCTACTTTGCTAGATAAGATCAGAGAAGCTCAGAAGACGGACAAGGAGATAGCCGAAATAAAGGAAGGATGAGTAAAGGAAAGGCTAAAGGATTTCGTGAGGATGAGCATGATACCTTATGGTTTGAGGACCGCGTATATGTGCCAAATGATCAGGAGACCAGAAGCTGATTTTGCAGGAGCCCATGATTCGCCATATTCGATTCACCCAGAAATACCAAGATGTACCTGGATTTGAAGGATAGTTTCTGGTGGACCGGAATGAAGAAGGATATTGCGGAGTATGTAGCAGTTTGTGATGTATGTCAGAGAGTGAAGGCAGAACATCAGAAGCCAGCAGGATTGCTACAGCCATTGCCGATACCCGAATGGAAGTGGGATAAACTAGGCATGGACTTTATCATGGGATTACCCAGGACTCGTTCAGGCTATGACTCGATATGGGTTGTAGTCGATCGTTTGACAAAGGTAGCTCATTTCATCCCAGTGAAGACCACTTACACCAGTGCAAAGTTGGCAAAGATATACATGACCAAGATCGTAAGTCTGCATGGAGTTCCGAGGACCATTGTATCAGATAGAGGAACCCAATTCACCTCAAAGTTTTGGAATCAATTGCATGAAACTTTGTGAACCAGGCTAGAGTTCAATACAGCTTTTCACCCGCAGACAGATGGGAAAACTGAGAGAGTCAACCAGATTCTGGAGGACATGTTGAGAGCTTGTGCGCTGACTACGGGTCTATTTGGGACGATAATTTGCCGTATGCAGAGTTCTCTTACAACAACAGCTATCAAGCCGGTTTGAAGATGGCCCCTTTCAAAGCAATCGCATTTTAAGGAGGTGCAGAACATCGTTGTTGTGGGATGGAGTTGGAGACCGTCAGTTGTTTGGACCAGATTTGATTAAAGAATCTGAAGAGAAGGTTAAGCTGATTCGCGATAGACTCAAGGTAGCCCAGTCCAGGCAGAAGAGTTATGCGGATTCTAAACGCAAGGAGACAGTTTACGAAGTTGGAGACAGAGTGTATCTTCGTGTATCACCACTTCGAGGAGTGAAACGTTTTGGAGTTAAGGGAAAGTTCGCACCACGTTTTATGGGGCCATACCAAGTTTTGGGACGTATGGGAGAAGTTGCTTACAAGTTGGAATTGCCTGAAGGATTGTCAGGATTTCACGACATGTTCCATGTTTCTCAGTTGAAGAAGTGCCACGCGGAGATGGCTGATATCCCTCTGAGAGATACAGTACCACTGGAAGCGATACAGTTGGATAGTGACTTGACATATGAGGAGAAACCAGTCAAGATACTCGATTTTGCCAGTCGATTTACACACAGCAAAGTAATCAAGTTATGCAAAGTGTGGAGTCACCATACCGAAGATGAAGCCACCTGGGAACGAGAGGAAGACCTACGGAAGGATCACGCTCACCTATTTTCTAGCCAACCCGAATCTCGAAGGCGAGATTCATCTTAAGGGGGTAGGTTTGTGACATCCCAAATTTTCAATTTGGAATGTTATACATTACATCATCATTGCATATCATATTTTATTGCATTTTGGGTTGATCCTAGAAATTCTACACAACTGAAGGACCTACGGAGAGAGTTGGGAATTCCGTTATTTTCATATTTGAGTTTTTCTCAAATTTTGAAAAGAGGATCGTTTGATTTTAATTATTTCCTCTTCGAATATTTCTTTTATAAAAATAAAAAGAGAAAGGATAAAATGACTTCCTCAAAATAAAGAAATACTGGATATTTAATATTAAAATCAAATAAGATTTTTACTCGGAGTTTTATCGCTATTTTATTTGAATTAGGAAAATATGTGTTTTTCAAAATTGCATTCCTAGCCCCGCCCAGATCTGCCGCCGCCGCCCGCGACGCCGTTGCCACACGCCGCCGCCCCGCCGCCGGCCGACCCCGCCGGAGGTAGCCGCCTCGGTTTTCATGAGAAAACCGATCGGTTTTTTAACCCTAGATCCGTTTTTTTAGTTTCGGTTCGGTTTTTTCGGTTTAGTTATTTAGCGGACGTTCGTCCGTACGTTCGTTTTAACGAACGGTTTTCGCCCGTTAGCCGCAGATAACGAACGTTCGTTCGTTAGTCTGTTCATCAGTTTTTCTTTTTCTCGGATTTTTCCGTGATTATTTTCGATCGCGATTTCTGATCCGATTTTCGTTTTAGTTTAACTATTCGCTCGTTTATCGGAATCAGGCGATTCAAGCGCCTAGAGTTTCGTCTCGAAACCCTCTTTCTGTTTAACCTACTTAAACAAGTTTTTACCACTATAAAAATTGACTTTAGTCCAGATTAGCAAATGAAGCTTGTTTCTTTCGCAGTTTGAGTTTCGTTGTTTCGTTTGATATGTTTCTTTTTGCAAACCAGAGTTCTTAAGTTGAAATTTCTGGTTAGATCTTTATTTGAGTTTTACCCGTGCGTTGTTGCTTGATTGCTTATTGCATGTTTGTTTTTTTGCGATAGAGTACCCGGAGTGCGAAGCGTGCTACTACGAGTCTCTAGGTTTCACGGATCATCAGCAAGGCAAGTAACACTTTGATCATACCTCTTTACAAGCTAGTTTTATTGCATTAGATCAATCCACAAACAATTGCATGGTTAGGGTCTAATTTAATTTGTGGGCTTGGGATGTAGATGAGGTAGTACCTATTCACCTGTTTATTATCAAACATATGGGAGTTACTTCTATGTTGCTTATATTGCTATGCTATGCTCGTAGACGTGGTTTGGGTTTGAGAGTATTCATTGTTGGGGAACGTAGTAATTTCAAAAAAAATCCTACGCACACGCAAGATCATGGTGATGCATAGCAACGAGAGGGGAGAGTGTGTCCATGTACCCTCGTAGACCGAAAGCAAAAGCGTTAGCACAACGCGGTTGATGTAGTCGTACGTCTTCACGATCCGACCGATCAAGTACCGAACGCACGGCACCTCCGAGTTCTGCACACGTTCAACTCGATGACGTCCCTCGAACTCCGATCTAGCCGAGTGTTGAGGGAGAGTTTCGTTTGCACGACGGCGTGGTGACGATGATGATATTCTACCGACGCAGGGCTTCGCCTAAGCACCGCTACGATTGACCGAGGTGGATTATGGTGGAGGGGGGCACCGCACACGGCTAAGAGATCCAAGGGATCAATTGTTGTGTCCCTGAGGTGCCCCCTGCCCCCGTATATAAAGGAGCAAGGGGGGAGAGGCGGCCGGCCAGGAGGAGGCGCGCCAGGAGAAGTCCTACTCCCATCGGGAGTAGGATTCCCCCCTTCCAAGTAGTAGGAGTAGGAGTCAAGGAAAGGGGAGAGATAAGAGAATGAAGGAGGGGGCGCAGCCCCTCCCCCTAGTCCAATTCGGACTAGGCCTTGGGGGGGGGGGGGGGGGCGGGGCAGCCTCTCCTTTCTCTTTCCCCTAAAGCCCAATAAGGCCAATATACTCCCCGGCGAATTCCCGTAACTCTCTGGTACTCCGAAAAATACTCGAATCACTCGGAACCTTTCCGATGTCCGAATATAGTCGTCCCATATATCGATCTTTACGTCTCGACCATTTCGAGACTCCTCGTCATGTCCCCGATCTCATACGGGACTCTGAACTACCTTCGGTACATAAAAACAAGTAAACTCATAATATAACCGTCATCCAACTTTAAGCGTGCGGACCCTACGGGTTCGAGAACAATGTAGACATGACCAAGCAACGTCTCCGGTCAATAACCAATAGCGGAACCTGGATGCTCATATTGGCTCCCACATATTCTACGAAGACCTTTATCGGTCAAACCGCATAACAAGATACGTTGTTTCCCTTTGTCATCGGTATGTTACTTGCCCGAGATTCGATCGTCGGTATCTCAATACCTAGTTCAATCTCATTACCGGCAAGTCTCTTTACTCGTTCTGTAATACATCATCCCACAACTAACTCATTACTTACAATGCTTGCAAGGCTTATAGTGATGTGTATTACTGAGTGGGCCCAGAGATACCTCTCCGACAATCGGAGTGACAAATCCTAATCTCGAAATACGCCAACCCAACAAGTACCTTCGGAGACACCTGTAGAGCACCTTTATAATCACCAGTTATGTTGTGATGTTTGGTAGCACACAAAGTGTTCCTCCGGTAAACGGGAGTTTCATAATCTCATGGTCATAGGAACATGTATAAGTCATGAAGAAAGCAATAGCAGAAAACTAAACGATCAAGTGCTAAGCTAACAGGATGGGTCAAGTCAATCACATTATTCTCCTAATGATGTGATCCCGTTAATCAAATGACAACTCATGTCTATGGTTCGGAAACATAACCATCTTTAATTAACGAGCTAGTCAAGTAGAGGCATACTAGTGACACGCTGTTTGTCTATGTATTCACACATGTATTATGTTTCTGGTTAATACAATTCTAGCATGAATAATAAACATTTATCATGATATAAGGAAATAAATAATAACTTTGTTATTGCCTCTAGGGCATATTTCCTTCAGTCTCCCACTTGCACTAGAGTCAATAATCTAGTGCACATCACCATGTGATTTAATACCAATAGTTCACACCACCATGTGATTAACACCCATAGTTCACATCGTCATGTGCCAACACCCAAAGGGTTTACTAGAGTCAATAATCTTGTTCAGATCGCTATGTGATTAACACCCAAAGAGTACTAAGGTGTGATCATGTTTTGCTTGTGAGAGAAGTTTAGTCAACGGGTCTTCCACATTCAGATCCTTATGTATTTTGCAAATTTCTATGTCAACAATGCTCTGCACGGAGCTACTCTAGCTAATTGCTCCCACTTTCAATATGTATCTAGATCGAGACTTAGAGTCATCCAGATCGGTGTCAAATCTTGCATCGACGTAACTCTTTACGACGAACCTTTTGTCACCTCCATAATCGAACAAAATATTCTTATTCCACTAAGGATAATTTTGACCGATGTCCAGTGATCTACTTCTAGATCACTATTGTACTCCCTTGCTAAACTCACTGTAGGGTAAACAATAGATCTGGTACACAGCATGGCATACTTTATAGAACCTATGGCTGAGGCATAGGGAATGACTTTCATTCTCTTTCTATCTTCTGCGGTGGTCGGGATTTGAGTCTTACTCACTTTCACACCATGTAACACAGGCAAGAACTCTTTCTTTGACTGTTCCATTCTGAACTACTTCAAAATCTTGTCAAGGTATGTACTCATTGAAAAAACTTATCAAGCATCTTGATCTATCTCTATAGATCTTGATGCTCAATATGTAAGCAGCTTCACCGAGGTCTTTATTTGAAAAACTCCTTTCAAATATTCCTTTATGCTTTCCAGAAAATTCTACATTATTTCCGATCAACAATATGTCATTCACATATATTTATCAGAAATGTTGTAGTGCTCCCACTCACTTTCTTGTAAATACAGGCTTCACCGCAAGTCTGTATAAACTATATGCTTTGATCAACTCATCAAAGCGTATATTCCAACTCCGATATGCTTGCACCAGTCCATAGATGGTTCGCTGGAATCTGGGCTCACCATATGCTTGCACCAGGCCATTTTTGCGGAATCTGGGCTCACCATCGCTTCTTCATAGTTCGTAGGTTCGTCATGGTCTAATAACATAACCTCCAGAACAGGATTACCGTACCACTCTGGTGCGGATCTTACTCTGGTTAACCTACGAGGTTCAGTCACAACTTGATCTGAAGTTTCATGATCATCATCATTAACTTCCTCACTAATTGGTGTAGACGTCACAGGAACCGGTTTCTGTGATGAACTATTTTCCAATAAGGGAGCAGGTACTGTTATATCATCAAGTTCTACTTTCCTCCCACTCACTTCTTTCGAGAGAAACTCCTTCTCTAGAAAGGGTCCATTCTTAGAAACGAATGTCTTGCCTTCGGATCTGCGATAGAACGTGTACCCAACAGTTTCCTTTGGGTATCCTATGAAGACACATTTCTCCGATTTGGGTTCGAGCTTATCAGGTTGAAGATTTTCGCATAAGCATCGCATCCCCGAACTTTAAGAAACAACAACTTTGGTTTCTCACCAAACCACAGTTCATATCATCTCAACGGATTTAGATGGTGCCCTATTTATCGTGAATGCAGCTATCTCTAATGCATAACCCCAAAACGATAGTGGTAAATCGGTAACGGACATCATATATTGCACCATATCTAATAAAGTACGGTTATGATGTTCGGACACACCATTACGATGTAGTGTTCCAGGTGGCGTGAGTTGCGAAACTATTCCGCATTGTTTCAAATGAAGACCAAACTCGTAACTCAAATATTCTCCTCCACAATCAGATCGTAGAAACTTCATTTTCTTGTTACGATGATTTTTAACTTCACTCTGAAATTCTTTGAACTTTTCAAATGTTTCAGACTTATGTTTCATTAAGTAGATATACCCATATCTGCTCAAATCATCTTTGAAGGTCAGAAAATAACGATACCCACCGCGAGCCTCAACACTCATCGGATCGCATACATCAGTATGTATTATTTCCAATAAGTTAGTTGCTCGCTCCATTGTTCCGTTGAACGGAGTCTTAGTCATCTTGCCCATGAGGCATCGTTCGCAAGCATCAAGTGATTCATAATCAAGTGATTCCAAAATCCCATCAGCATGGAGTTTCTTCATGCGCTTTACACCAATATGACCAAAACGGCAGTGCCACAAATAAGTTGCACTATCATTATAAACTTTTCATCTTTTGGCTTCAATATTATGAATATGTGTATCACTACGATCGAGATCCGACAAACCATTTTCATTGGGTGTATGACCATAGAAGGTTTTATTCATGTAAACAGAACAACAATTGTTCTTTAACTTAAATGAATAATTGTATTGCAATAAACATGATCAAATCATATTCATGCTCTACTTATTTAGGTTCAACACTAATCCTGAAGTATAGGGAGTGTGCGATGATGATCATATCAATCTTGGAACCACTTCCAACACACATCGTCACTTCACCCTTAACTAGTCTCTGTTCATTCTGCAACTTCCGTTTCGAGTTACTAATCTTAGCAACTGAACTAGTATAAAATACTGCGGGGTTGCTATAAACACTAGTAAAGTACACATCAATAACATGTATGTCAAATATACCTTTGTTCACTTTGCCATCCTTCTTATCCGCCAAATACTTGGGGCAGTCCCGCTTCCAGTGACCAGTCCTTTTGCAGTAGAAGCACTTAGTCTCAGGCTTAAGTCCAGAGTTTGGTTTTTTCACTTGAGCAGCAACTTGCTTGCCGTTCTTCTTGAAATTCCCCTTCTTCCCTTTGCCCATTTCCTTGAAACTAGTGGTCTTGTCAACCATCAACACTTGATGCATTTCTTGATTTCTACCTTCGCTGATTTTAGCATCGCGAAGAGCTTAGGAATTGTTTACGTCATCCCTTGCATATTATAGTTCATCACGAAGTTCTAGTAATTACTATCTTATCTGGAAGATTAACTCCCACTTGATTCAAGCAATTGTAGAGCTATTCTCCCCCATCTTGTAGGCAAAGTACTGTCATAGGTCTCATACCTCTTGACACAAGCATGAGTATGAAATACCAATTTCAACTCTTGGAACATCTTATATGCTCTGTGGTGTTCAAAACATTTTTTAAGTCTCGGTTCTAAGCCGTAAAACATGGTGCACTAAACTATCAAGTAGTCATCATACCGAGCTTTTGTCAAAACGTTCATAACGCATTTATCTGCTCCCCGCAATCGGTCCGTCACCTAGCGGTGCATCAAGGACATAATACTTCTATGCAGAATGAGGATAATCCTCAGATCACGGATCCAATCCGCATCATTGCTACTAACATCTTTCAACATAGTTTTTCTCTAGGAACATATCAAAATAAACATAGGGAAGCAACAACGCGAGCTATAGATCTACAACATAATTTGCAAAATACTATTAGGACTACATTCATGATAAATTAAAGTTCAATTAATCATATTACTTAAGAACTCCCACTTAGATAGACATCCCTCAATCATCTAAGTGATCACGTGATCCAAATAAACTAAACCATGTCCGATCATCACGTGAGATGGAGTAGTTTTCAATGGTGAACATCACTATGTTGATCATATCTACTATATGATTCACACTCGACCTTTCGGTCTCAGTGTTCCGAGGCCATATCTGCATATGCAAGGCTCGTCAAGTTTAACCTGAGTATTCTGCGTGTGCAAAACTAGCTTGCACCCGTTGTAGATGGACGTAGAGCTTATCACACCCAATCATCACGTGGTGTTTGGGCACGACGAACTTTGGCAATGGTGCATACTTAGGGAGAACACTTATACCTTGAAATTTAGTGAGAGATCATCTTATAATGCTACCGTCAAACAAAGCAAGATAAGATGCATAAAAGATAAACATCACATGCAATCAATATAAGTGATATGATATGGCCATCATCATCTTGTGCTTGTGATCTCCATCTCAAGTACCGTCATGATCACCATCGCCACCGTAGCGACACCTTGATCTCCATCGTAGCATCATTGTCGTCTCGCCAACTATTGCTTCTACGACTATCGCTACCGCTTAGTGATAAAGTAAAGCAATTACGTAAGCGATTGCATTGCATACAATAAGCGACAACCATATGGCTCCTCGCCAGTTGCCGATAACTCGGTTATAAAACATGATCATCTCATACAATAAAATATAGCATCATGCCTTGACCATATCACATCACAACATGCCCTGCAAAAACAAGTTAGACGTCCTCTACTTTGTAGTTGCAAGTTTTATGTGGATGCTACGGGCTGAGCAAGAACCGTTCTTAGAGCATCTCCAACAGGCGCGCAACACGCCGCGCGCTAAAAACTACTTTGTCGCGCCGCTGGTTTTTGCGCGCCCGCCGCTGGCTCCAACAACAAGGCTAAAATGCAGCGCGCCGCTTCCAAAGAGCGCCGCAAAAAATGCACGTCGGTGAAGTTCATGTCCCAACATGACCGGCGGAGGCGCCACACCGCAGCGTCGTATGTGCGCGCACCATCCTGGGCCGTGTCGAAGGTTCCGAGGCCGAGGCGCACACCGCCGCCCGACTGAATTGAGGCGGAGTAGGTGCCGGACGGGCGCACGCGGACGCCGTGGTAGACTGAACCTCCCCGACGGCCAGGCGGCATGGTGGCGCGGTGGTGGTGGCTCGGCGGCGAGGAGGGAAAGCAGTTGAGAGAGCAAGAGAGAGAGGCAGATGGCGCTGCAGTTTTATAGGCGTGCGCGAAGCGGCGCGCCAAATCTTGCGGCGAAGCTCCGCTTTTCCCCTGCCGCTTGTTTCCCGCCATCACCGAGCGCGACGAAACCGGTCGGCGCGCGCTAAAAAGCACTTTTACCGCGCGGGCGCGTCTTCTAGTGCGCATGTTGGAGATGCTCTTACCTACGCATCGAAACCACAACAATAGTTCGTCAAGTTAGTGTTGTTTTAACCTTCTCAAGGACCGGGCGTAGCCACACTCGGTTCAACTAAAGTTGGAGAAACTGACACCGCCACCAATTGTGCAAAGCACGCCCGGTAGAACCAGTCTCGCGTGGCGTATCGTAATGTCGGTCCGGGCCGCTTCATCCAACAATACCGCCGAACCAAAGTGTGACATGCTGGTAAGCAGTATGACTTGTATCGCCCACAACTCACTTGTGTTCTACTCGTGCATATAACATCAAGGCATAAAACCTGGCTCGAATGCCACTGTTGGGGAACGTAGTAATTTCAAAAAAAATCCTACGCACACGCAAGATCATGGTGATGCATAGCAATGAGAGGGGAGATCGAGTGTGTCCACGCACTCGTGAGACCCGAAGCGGAAGCGTTAGCACAACGCGGTTGATGTAGTCGTACGTCTTCACGATCCGACCGATCAAGTACCGAACGCACGGCACCTCCGAGTTCTGCACACGTTCAACTCGATGACGTCCCTCGAACTCCGATCCAGCCGAGTTTTGAGGGAGAGTTTTGTCAGCACGACGGCGTGGTGATGATGATGATATTCTACAAACGCAGGGCTTCGCCTAAGCACCGCTACGATATGTCCGAGGTGGATTATGGTGGAGGGGGGCACCACAAATGGCTAAGAGATTCCCCTCCCCGTATATAAAGGAGCAAGGGGAGGCGGCCGGCCAGAGGAGGCGCCAGAGGAGTCCTACTCCCACCGGAGTAGGATTCCCCTTCCAAGTAGTAGGAGTAGGAGTCAAGGAAAGGGAGAGAGAAGAGAAGGAAGGAGGGGCGAGCCCCTCCCCTAGTCCAATTCGTACTAGGCCTTGAGGCGCACAGCCTCTCCTCTCTCTTTCCCTAAAGCCCAATAAGGCCCATATACTCCCGGCGAATTCCGTAACTCTCCAGATTCGAAAATACCTGAATCACCCGGAACCTTTCCGATGTCCGAATATAGTCGTCCAATATATCGATCTTTACGTCTCGACCATTTCGAGACTCATCCGCGACTCCGAACTACCTTTGGTACATCAAAACACATAAACTCATAATATAACCGTTATGAAACTTTAAGCGTGCGGACCCTACGGGTTCGAGAACAATGTAGACATGACGGAGACACGTCTCCGGTCAATAACCAATAGCGGAACCTGGATGCTCATATTGGCTCCCACATATTCTACGAAGATCTTTATCGGTCAAACCGCATAACAACATACGTTGTTTCCCTTTGTCATCGGTAAGTTACTTGCCCAAGATTCGATCGTCGATATCTCAATACCTAGTTCAATCTCATTACCCGCAAGTCTCTTTACTCGTTCCGTAATACATCATCCCACAACTAACTCATTAGTTACAATGCTTGCAAGGCTTATAATGATGTGCATTACTGAGTGGGCCTAGAGATACCTCTCTGACAATCGGAGTGACAAATCCTAATCTCGAAATACGCCAACCCAACAAGTACCTTCGGAGACACCGGTAGAGCACCTTTATAATCACCCAGTTACATTGTGACGTTTGATAGCACACAAAGTGTTCCTCCGGTAAACGGGAGTTTCATAATCTCATAGTCATAGGAACATGTATAAGTCATGAAGAAAGCAATAGCAGAAAACTAAACAATCAAGTGCGAAGCTAACGGAATGGGTCAAGTCAATCACATCATTCTCCTAATGATGTGATCCCGTTAATCAAATGACAACTCATGTCTATGGTTAGGAAACATAACCATCTTTAATTAACGAGCTAGTCAAGTAGAGGCATACTAGTGATACTTTGTTTGTCTATGTATTCTCACATGTATTATGTTTCCGGTTAATACAATTCTAGCATGAATAATAAACATTTATCATGATATAAGGAAATAAATAATAACTTTATTATTGCCTCTAGCGCATATTTCCTTCATTCATGACATACGTGAGTATTGTTAATTATTGGTTAACTTAAGGTGGCAACTTTAATACACATCTGGGTGGATTGAGGCACCTGGGGAACCCAGTGATTGCCTGTATTTTTTGGAAATCCCGGGGTACCGTGTGATTCTCCTATGGACTGCCACCCAGGCTCAAAGGGATCATGAGATTATTCATGCTAGAAACTTCCGTGTGCAGCCACAAGCCATTATGGGCTCTGGCATAGTTGAGTATGTTGTGTGACCTCTTTCAGTGGTAGGCTAGCAGATGTAGGGGTTGTAGTTGGTACTGTCGACCCAGAGTAAAGAGTTAACGCTTCTGAAAGACTGTGTCTTGGTCATCCGTTTCTCAAACACCATGTAGTGCGAGAAATCCAAAGGAGGAGATCGAGTCTTGCGGGGAAAAGTGCGCAACCCTCTGAAGAGTGTACAAACTAATCATGGTTAGCCGTGTCCCCGGTTATGGACATTTTGAGTATCTGGTTCTTGGATTATCATGTGGATCTCATCACTCTTAATTATAAAATTTGATTGGGTTATTAATTACTTTTAATTGGGATTGAGATGGGGTTTACCATTCTCAATGTTTAACAACCACCATGATAGTTAAATAAAATTTATTCCTTTGTTGTAGGGAAACATTGGCTTTTCGCAAAACATATTAACCATACAACATCCACCAGCCATATATGCATGTAGTGATAGCTTTATTCTATTTATTACTCTTTTGTGTTGCCTTGCCAGCATATTCCATGTGCTGGCCCGTTTTCGGGCTGCAACGTATTATGTTGCAGACTTTTCAGACGACGAGTAAGGTGCCTTAGGTCGTGGTCTTTCACTCAGTGATGCCGTTGGAGTTGATGGACTCACTTTATCTTCCAAGCCTTCCGTTGTTATCGTATTTAGATGGCCTTAAGCATATTATTTGTAATAAGTTCTCTTTTTGACATTTGATGTAATAAGTGTGTGATTGCTACTCTGTTATAAATCCTTCAAGTACTATGCGTGTCAGCATTACCGATCCAGGGATGACACTGATGCACAGAGATCAGACTGTTTGAGGTCTGGTCGCTACAACAGGTATTTCCGAAGGTGTTTGTTGGGTTGGCATAGATCGATATTAGGATTTGTCACTCCGAATATCGAAGAGGTATCTCTGGGCCCTCTCGGTAATGCACATCATAATAAGCCTTGCAAGCAATGTGACTAATGAGTTAGTTGCAGGATGATGTATTATGGAACGAGTAAAGAGACTTGCCTGTAACGAGATTGAACTAGGTATGAAGATACCAACGATCGAATCTCGGGCAAGTAACATACTGATGACAAAGGGAATGACGTATGTTGTCACTGCGGTACAACCGATAAAGATCTTCATAGAATATGTAGGAACCAATAAGATCATCCAGGTTCCGCTGTTGGTTATTGACCGGAGAGGTGTCTCGGTCATGTCTACATAGTTCTCGAACCCGTAGGGTCCGCACGCTTAACTTTCAATTACGATTTTGTATTATATGAGTTATGTGATTTGGTGAACAAATGTTGTTCGGAGTCCCGTATGAGATCACGGACATGACGAGGAGTATCAAAATGGTCGAGAGGTAAAGATTCATATATAGGACGGTAGTATTCGGACACCGGAAGTGTTCCGGGGTTACCGGGTATGTATCGGGTCACCGGAAGGGGTTCCGGGCATCCCCCCGGCAACTACATGGGCCTAATGGGCCAAGAAGGGGACGGACCAGCCCCTAGGGGCTGGTGCAACCCATGTAGGCCGAAATAGGGGGAAGGAAAGAGGATAAGAGGTAAAGGAAGGGGAGGGATTCGGCGTCCCCCTTCCTTCTCTCCTCCCTCCTCCTTCCTCCCCCTCCGGATGAATATGGAAGGGGGCCGAATTGGGAGGCGCCCAAGTAGGATTCCTCCTACTTGGGGCGCCCCCTTGGCTGCCTCTCCTCTCCTCCAACTTATATATATGAGGGGAGGGGCACCGCTAGAACACACAACATTGATTCCTAGCCGTGTGCGGCGCCCACCTCCAAAGTTTACGCCTCCGGTCATATGGTCGTAGTGCTTAGGCGAAGCCCTGCGCGGATCACTTCACCATAACCATCACCATGTCGTCCTGCTGACGAAACTCTCCCTCGACACTTTGCTGGATCAAGAGTTCGAGGGACGTCATCGAGCTGAACGTGTGCAGAACTCGGAGGTGCCATACGTTCGGTACTTGATCGGTCGGAACGAGAAGAAGTTCGACTACATCAACTGCGTTGTCAAACGCTTCTACTTTTAGTCTACGAGGGTACGCGGACACACTCTTCCCCTCTCGTTTTTATGCATCTCCTAGATAGATCTTGCGTGAGCGTACGATTTTTTTGAAATTGCATGCTACGTTTC
This sequence comes from Aegilops bicornis, assembly GCA_021605145.1. Classification (NCBI taxonomy): domain Eukaryota; kingdom Viridiplantae; phylum Streptophyta; class Magnoliopsida; order Poales; family Poaceae; genus Aegilops; species Aegilops bicornis. The sequence continues at coordinate 640,559,331 of CM038670.1, read as the reverse complement.
CCAACAGTAAACCCCATCTTTTTATCCTCGATGGCAACAATATAATACGTGCCTTGCTGCCCCTACTGTCACTGGGAAATGATACCGCAAGATTGAATGCAAAGCTAAGCACTTCTCCCATTGCAAGAAAAAAACAATCTAGTTGGCCAAACCAAACCAATAATTCGAAGAGAATTACAAAGGTACCAAATCATGCATAAAAGATTTCAGAGAAGATTCAAACAATATTCATAGATAAGCTGATCATAAATCCACAATTTATCGGATCTCGACAAACACACCGCAAAAGAAGATTACATCGGATATATCTCCAACAATATCAAGGAGAACATGGTATTGAGAATCAAAGAGAGAGAAGTAGCCATCTAGCTACTAGCTATGGACTTGTAGGTCTGAGGTAAACTACTCACGCTTCATTGGAAGGGCAATAGAGTTGATATAGAAGCCCTCTGTGATCGAATCCCCCTCCGACAGGGTGCCGGAAAAGGTCCCTAGATGGGATCTCACGGGTACAGAAGGTTTCGGCGGTGGAAAAGTGTTTTCGTGGATGCCTCTGGTGGTTTAGGGATTTGGGGAATATATATGCAAAAGAATTAGGTCAGGAGGGTTACGGGGTGCCCACAAGGGTGGGGGCGCGCCCTCTGTCCTTATGGCCGCCTTGTGGCTCCTTCGACTTCATCTCCAAGTCACCTGGTTGTCTTCTTGTCAAAGAAAAATCATCGCGAAGGTTTCATTCCGTTTGGACTCCGTTTGGTATTCCTTTTCCACGAAACTCAAAAACAAGGAAAAAACAGGAACTAGCATTGGGCCCTATGTTAATAGGTTAGTCCCAAAAATAATATAAAATAGCATATTAATGCATATAAAACATCAAAAACAGATAATATAATAGCATGGAACAAACAAAAATTATAGATACGTTGGAGACGTATCAAGCATCCCCAAGCTTAATTCCTGCTCGTCCTCGAGTAGGTAAATGATAAAAACAGAATTTTTGATGTGGAATGCTACCTAACATATTTATCCGTGTAATTTTTCTTTATTGTGGCATGAATGTTCAGATCCATAAGATTCAAAACAAAAGTTTAATATTGACATAAAAACAATAATACTTAAGAATACTAACAAGGCAATTATGTCTTCTCAAAATAACATGGCCAAAGAAAGCTTATCCCTACAAAATCATATAGTCTTCATCACACAAAATATTCAAATCATGCACAACCCCGATGACAAGCCAAGCAATTGCTTCATACTTTTGATGTTCTCAAACTTTTTCAGTTTTCACGCAATACATGAGCGTGAGCCGTGGACATAGCACTATAGGTGGAATAGAAGGTGGTTGTGGAGAAGACAAAAGGAAGGAGATAGTCTCACATCTACTAGGCGTATCAATGGGATATGGAGATGCCCATCAATAGATATCAATGCGAGTGAGTAGGGATTGCCATGCAACGGATGCACTAGAGCTATAAGTTTATGAAAGCTCAAAAAGAAACTAAGTGGGTGTGCATCCAACTCGCTTGCTCACAAAGACCTAGGGCAATTTGAGTAAGCCCGTCATTGGAATATACAAGCCAAGTTCTATAATGAAAAATTCCCACTAGTATATGAAAGTGACAACATAGGAGACTCTCTATCATGAAGATCATGGTGCTACTTTGAAGCACAAGTGTGGTAGAAGGATAGTAACATTGCCCCTTCTCTCTTTTCTCTCATTTTTTGGCCTCTTTTTTTATTTTTATTTTTTATTTTTCATCCGGAGTCTCTTCCCGACTTGTGGGAGAATCATACTCTCCATCATCCTTTCCTCACATGGGACAATGCTCTAATAATGAAGATCATCACACTTTTATTTACTTACAACTCAAGAATTACAACTCGATACTTGCTACCTCTCAAGCATTGCGTTGGTTTTCCCTTGAAGAGGAAAGGGTGATGCAGTAAAGTAGCGTAAGTATTTCCCTCAGTTTTTGAGAACCAAGGTATCAATCCAGTAGGAGGCCACGCTCAAGTCCCACGCACCTACACAAACAAATAAGAACCTTGCAACCAACGCGATAAAGAGGTTGTCAATCCCTTCATGGCCACTTGCAAAAGTGAGATCTGATAGAGATGATAAGATAATTTTTTTGGTATTTTTATGATAAAGACTAAAAGTAAAGAAAGCAAAGTAAACGGCAAAATAAATAGCTTGTTGACGGGAGATTAATATGATGGAAAATAGACCCGGGGGCCATAGGTTTCACTAGTGGCTTCTGTCAAGATACAATAAGTATTACGGTGGGTAAACGAATTACTGTCGAGCAATTGATAGAATTGAGCATAGTTATGAGAATATCTAGGTATGATAATGTATATAGGCATCACGTCCGTGACAAGTAGACCGACTCACCTGCATCTACTACTATTACTCCACACATCGACCGCTATCCAGCATGCATCTAGAGTATTAAGTTCATAAGAACAAAGTAATGCTTTAAGCAAGATGACATGATGTAGAGGGATAAACTTATGCAATATGATATAAACCCCATCTTTTTATCCTCGATGGCAACAATACAATATGTGTCGTTTCCCCTCATCACACTGGATCGAAAGCACCGCAAGATTGAACCCAAAGCTAAGCACTTCTTCCATTGCAAGAAAGATCAATCTAGTAGGACAAACCAAACCGATAATTCGAAGAGACTTGCAAAGATAACCAATCATACATAAAAGAATTCAGAGGAGATTCAAATATTGTTCATAGATAATCTTGATCATAAACCCACAATTCATCGGATCTCGACAAACACACAGCAAAGAAGAGTTACATCAAATAGATCTCCAAGAGAATCAAGGAGAACTTTGTATTGAGATCCAAAGAGAGAGAACAAGCCATCTAGCTAATAACTATAGACCCGAAGGTCCGAGGTAAACTACTCACACATCATCGGAGAGGCTATGGTGTTGATGTAGAAGCCCTCCGTGATCAATGCCCCTCCCGTGAGCGCCGGAAAAAGGCCCCAAGATGGGATCTCACGGCATGTAAGGTTGCGGCGGTGGAAATAGGGTTTTGGCTCTGTTCTGATGGTTTGGTGGTACGTAGGTATATATAGGAGGAAGAAGTAGGTCGATGGAGCCACGAGGGGCCCACGAGGGTGGAGGGCGCGCCCAGGGGGTAGGCGCGCCCCATACCTCGTGGCTTCCTCGTTGGTTGCTTGACATCCACTCCAAGTCCTCTGGATCACTTTTGTTCCGAAAATCATGTTCCCGAAGGTTTCATTCCGTTTGGACTCCGTTTGATATCCTTTTCCTTCGAAACACTGAAATAGGCAAAAAAATAGCAATTCGGGCTGGGCCTCCGGGTAATAGGTTAGTCCCAAAAATAATATAGAAGTGTATAATTAAGCCCATTAAACATCCAAAACAGAATATAATATAGCATGGAACAATAAAAAACTATAGATACGTTGGAGATGTATCAAGCATCCCCAAGCTTATTTCCTGCTCGTCCTCGAGTAGGTAAATGATAAAAACAGAATTTTTGATGTGGAATGCTACTTAGCATAATTTTCAATGTAATTCTCTTATTTGTGGTATGAATATTCATATCGAAAAATTCAAGATAAAAGTTTAATATTGACATAAAAGTAATAATACTTCAAGCATACTAACTAAGCAATTATGTCTTCTCAAAATAACATGGCCAAAGAAAGTTCATCCCTACAAAATCATATAGTTTGGTCATGCTCCATTTTCTTCACACAAGAATGCTCTCATCATGCACAACCCTGATGACAAGCCAAGCAATTGTTTCATACTTTAGTAATCTCAAACTTTTTTCAACTTTCACGCAATATATGAGCGTGAGCCATGGATATAGCACTATGGGTGGAAAAGAATATGATGATGGGGGTTATGTGGAGAAGACAAAAAAGGAGAAAGTCTCACATTGACGCAGCTAATCAACGAGCTAGGGAGATGCCCGTCGATTGATGTCAATGCAAGGAGTAGGGATTGCCATGCAACGGATGCACTAGAGCTATAAATGCATGAAAGCTCAACAAAAGAAACTAAGTGGGTGTGCATCCAACTTGCTTGCTCACGAAGACCTAGGGCCTTTGAGGAAGCCCATTGTTGGAATATACAAGCCAAGTTCTATAATGAAAAATTCCCGCTAGGATATGAAAGTGACAGAACAAGAGACTCTCTATCATAAAGATCATGGTGCTACTTTGAAGCACAAGTGTGGAAAAAAGGATAGTAGCATTGCCCCTTTTTTATTTTCTTTCTTCTTCTTTTTTTGGGCCTTTCCTTTTTTTATTTTGCCTTTCTCTTCTTCTTTTTGTTTGGGACAATGCTCTATGAATGATGATCATCACACTTCTATTAATTTACAACTCAATGATTACAACTCGATACTAGAACAAAGTATGACTCTATATGAATGCCTCCTGCGGTGTACCGGGATGGGCAATGAATCAAGAGTGACATGTATGAAATAATATGCATGGTGGCTTTGTCACAAATACGATGTCGACTACATGATCATGCAAGACAATATGACAATGATGAAACGTGTCATGATAAACGGAATGGTGGAGAGTTGCATGGCAATATATCTCGGAATGGCTATGGAAATGCCATAATAGGTAGGTATGGTGGCTGTTTTAAGGAAGATATAAGGAGGTTTATGTGTGATAGAGCGTATCGTATCTCGGGGATTGTATGCACCGTCGAAGTTTGCACCAACTCTCAAGGTGAGAAAGGGCAATGCACGGTACCGAAGAGGCTAGCAATGATGGAAGGCTGAGAGTGCGTATAATCCATGGACTCAACATTAGTCATAAAGAACTCACATACTTATTGCAAAAATCTACAAGTCATCAAAAACCAAGCACTATGCGCATGCTCCTAGGGGGATAGATTGGTAGGAAAAGACCATCTCTCGTCCCCGACCGCCACTCATAAGGAGGACAATCAAAGAACACCTCATGTTTCAAATTTGTTACACAATGTTTACCATACGTGCATGCTACGGGACTTGCAAACTTCAACACAAGTATTTCTCAAATTCACAATTACTCAACTAGCACAACTTTAATATTACTACCTCCATATCTCAAAACAATCATCAAGCATCAAACTTTTCTTAGTATTCAACGCACTTATAAGAAAGTTTTTACTAATCTTGGATGCCTATCATATTAGGACTAATTTCACAATTTAAGAAAATTACCATGCTGTTTTGTAGGACTCTCAAAAATGATATAAGTGAAGCATGATAGAACAATAGTTTCTATAAAACAAAACCACCACCGTGCTCTAAAAGATATAAGTAAAGCACTAGAGCAAAAACTATATAGCTCAAAATATATAAGTGAAGCACCTAGAGTATTCTAATAAATTCCGAATCATGTGTGTCTCTCTCAAAAGTGTATTCATCAAGGAAGATCGTGGTAAACAAAAAACAAAGACTCAATCATACAAGACTCCAAGCAAAACACATATCATGTGGTGAATAAAAATATAGCTCCAAGTAAAGTTACCGATGGACGAAGACGAAGGAGGGGATGCCTTCCGGGGCATCCCCAAGCTTTGGCTTTTTGGTGCCCTTAGATTTACCTTGGGGTGCCTTGGGCATCCCCAAGATTAGGCTCTTGCCACTCCTTGTTCCATAATCCATCAAATCCTTACCCAAAACTTGAAAACTTCACAACACAAAACTTAACAGAAAATCTCGTGAGCTCCGTTAGCGAAAGAAAACAAAACACCACTTCAAGGTAATGTATTGAACTCATTATTTATTTATATTGGTGTTAAAACTATTGTATTACAACTTCTCTATCGTTTATAAACTATTTTACTAGCCATAGATTCATCAAAATAAGAAAACAACACACGAAAAACAGAATCTGTCAAAAACAGAACAGTCTGAAGTAATCTGTAACTAACGCAAACTTCTGGAACTTAGAAAAATTTACAAAAATAGGACGACCTAGATAATTTGTTTATTGAACTGCTGCAATTGGAATCAATATTTTATCACGTTCTTGTGATTTTTAACAATTGTTTTTGTGAACAGAAAGTTTCTGGAGTTTTCAGCAAGATCATATAACTATCATCCAAGGAGATCCTATAGGTTTCACTTGGCACAAACACTAATTAAAACACAAAAACAAATCTAACCAGAGGTTAGACCAAAGATTTATTCCTAAACAGGATCAAAAGGCAAAAAAACTAAAATAAAAATTGGGTTTCCTCCCAACAAGCGCTATCGTTTAACTCCCCTAGCTAGGCATAAAAGCGAGGATAGATCTAGGTATTGCCATCTTTGGTAGACAATCCATAAGTGGCTATCATAATAGATTCATAAGGTAATTTTATTTCATTTCTAGGAAAGTGTTCCATACCTTTCCTTAAAGGAAATTGGAATCTAATATTTCCTTCCTTCATATCAATAATTGCACCAATTGTTCTAAGGAAAGGTCTACCAAGAATAATAGGACATGAAGGATTGCAATCTATATCAAGAACAATGAAATCTACGGGCACATTGTTCCTATTTGCAACAATAAGAACATCATTAATTCTTCCCATAGGTTTCTTAATAATGAAATCCACAAGATGCAATTTTAGAGAACAATCATCTAATTCACGGAAACCTAGCAAATCACACAAAGTTTTTGGAACCGTGGAAACACTAGCACACAAATCACACAAAGCATAGCATTCATGATCTTTAATTTTAATTTTAATTGTAGGTTCCCATTCATCATAAAGTTTTATAGGGATATAAACTTCCAACTCAAGTTTTTCTTCATAAGATTGCATCAAAGCATCAACGATATGTTTAGTAAAAGCTTTATTTTGACTATAAGCATGAGGAGAATTTAGCACGGATTGCAACAAGGAAATACAATCTATTAAAGAGCAATTATCATAATTAAATTCCTTGAAATCCAAGATAGTGGGTTCATTGATATCTAAAGTTTTGACCTCTTCAATCCCACTTTTACCAATTTTTGCATCAAGATCTAAAAACTACGAATTTTTGGGACGCCTTCTAACTAAAGTTGACTCATCTCTAGTCCCATCATTATCAAGATTCATATTGAAAAACAAAGATTTAATAGGGGACACATCAATAACTTTTAGATCTTCATTTTTATTCTCATAAAAAATTTCCGGTTTAGCAACCATCTTATTAACTAAGGTGGCATGCTTATCCGAAATTTTAGCAATTATTTTTTTGAGATGAGCAATATGAGATTTCAAACCATAAAATTCCTTAGACATATCGTCGAGCTCTTTATTCATGTAACCCATAAAGCTTTTTTGTTCCTTAAGCTCGTTTCTAAAGAAATTGTTATGCTCAAATTATAAAGTCGTGAAACTTCTGACGTTGCTTTCCATCTCTTCTAACCTTTTAAGGTGAAGATCACCAAATCTAGGTAGAGCCATCGTGACAAACAAGCAATCCAACACACAAGCAAACAACAGGCAAGCGAAAAAGAGGCGAACGGAAAAAATAGGGCGAATGAAACGAGAAAGGGTGAAGTGGGGGAGAGGAAAACGAGAGGCAAATGGTAAATAATGTAATGCGAGGGATAAGAGTTTGTGATGGGTACTTGGTATGTCTTGACTTGTGCGTAGACTCCCCGGCAACGGCGCCAGAAATCCTTCTTGCTACCTCTCAAGCACTGTGTTGGTTTTCCCTTGAAGAGGAAAGGGTGATGCAGTAAAGTAGCGTAAGTATTTCCCTCAGTTTTTGAGAACCAAGGTATCAATCCAGTAGGAGGCCACGCTCAAGTCCCACTCACCTACACAAACAAATAAGAACCTTGCAATCAACGCGATAAAGAGGTTGTCAATCCCTTCATGGCCACTTGCAAAAGTGAGATATGATAGAGATGATAAGATAATATTTTTGGTATTTTTATGATAAATACTAAAAGTAAAGAAAGCAAAGTAAACGGCAAAAGAAATAGCTTGTTGACGGGAGATTAATATGATGGAAAATAGACCCAGTGGCCATAGGTTTCACTAGTGGCTTCTCTCAAGATAGCATAAGTATTACGGTGGGTAAACGAATTACTGTCGAGCAATTGATAGCATTGAGCATAGTTATGAGAATATCTAGGTATGATAATGTATATAGGCATCACGTCCGTGACAAGTAGACCGACTCCTGCCTGCATCTACTACTATTACTCCACACATTGACCGCTATCGAGCATGCATCTAGAGTATTAAGTTCATAAGAACAGAGTAATGCTTTAAGCAAGATGACATGATGTAGAGGGATAAACTCATGCAATATGATATAAACCCCATCTTTTTATCCTCGATGGCAACAATACAATACGTGTCGCTTTCCCCATCACATCCGGGATCGAGCACCGCAAGATTGAACCCAAAGCTAATCACTTCTCCCATTGCAAGGAAGATCAATCTAGTAGGCCAAACCAAACCGATAATTCTAAGAGACTTGCAAAGATAACCAATCATACATAAAAGAATTCAAAGGAGATTCCAATATTGTTCATAGATAATCTTGATCATAAACCCACAATTCATCGGATCTCGACAAACACACTGCAAAAGAAGAGTTACATCAAATAGATCTCCAAGAGAATCGAAGAGAACTTTGTATTGAGATCCAAAGAGAGAGAAGAAGCCATCTAGCTAATAACTATGGACCCGAAGTTCTGAGGTAAACTACTCACACATCATCGGAGAGGCTATGGTGTTGATGTAGAAGCCCTCCGTGATCAATGCCCCCACCGGCGGAGCGCCGGAAAAGGCACCAAGATGGGATCTCACGGGTACAGAAGGTTGCGGCGGCGGAAATAGGGTTTTGGCTCCTGTTCTAATGGTTTGGTGTTACGTAGGTATATATAGGAGGAATAAGTAGGTCGGTGGAGCCACGAGGGGCCCACGATGGTGGAGGGCGCGCCCAGGGGGGGTAGGCGCGCCCCCTACCTCGTGGCTTCCTCGTTGGTTGCTTGACGTCCACTCCAAGTCCTCTGGATCATGTTTGTTCCAAAAATCACGTTCCCGAAGGTTTCATTCCGTTTGGACTCCGTTTGATATCCTTTTCCTTCGAAACACTGAAATAGGCAAAAAAACATCAATTGGCTGGGCCTCCGGTTAATAGGTTAGTCCCAAAAATAATATAAAAGTGTATAATAAAGCCCATTAAACATCCAAAACAGAATATAATATAACATGGAACAATAAAAAATTATAGATACGTTGGAGACGTATCAATACTTAGAACTAAATATGAGTCTATATGAATGCCTCCGGTAGTGTACTGGGATGTGCAATGAATAAAGAGTGACATGTATGAAAGAATTATGAACGGTGGCTTCGCCACAAATACGATGTCAACTATATGATCATGCAAATCAATATGACAATGATGGAACGTGTCATAATAAACGAAACGGTGGAAAGTTGCATGGCAATATATCTCGAAATGGCTATGGAAATGCCATAATAGGTAGGTATGGTGGCTATTTTGAGGAAGGTATATGGCGGGTGTATGGTACCGGCGAAAGTTGCGCGGCACTAGAGAGGCTAGCAATGGTGGAAGGGTGAGAGTCCGTATAATCCATGGACTCAACATTAGTCATAAAGAACTCACATACTTATTGCAAAAATCTATAGTTATGAAACGAAGTACTACGCGCATGCTCCTAGGGGATAGATTGGTAGGAAAAGACCATCGCTCGTCCCCGACCGCCACTCATAAGGAAGACAATCAATAAATAAATCATGCTCCGACTTCATCACATAACGGTTCACCATACGTGCATGCTATGGGATTCACAAACTTTAACACAAGTATTTCTACAATCCACAATTATTCACTAGCATGACTCTAATATCACCATCTTTATATCTCAAAACAATCATAAGGAATCAAACTTCTCATAGTATTCAATGCACTTTATATGAAAGTTTTTATTATATCCCTCTTGAATGCCTATCATATTAGGACTAAATTTATAACCAAAGCAAATTACCATGCTATTTAAAGACTCTCAAAATAATATAAGTGAAGCATGAGAGTTCAATAATTTCTACAAAATAAAGCGTGCTCTAAAAAGATATAAGTGAAGCACTAGAGCAAAATTGCCTAGCTCAAAAGATATAAGTGAAGCACATATAGTATTCTAATAAATCACGATTCATGCGTCTCCCTCTCAAAAGGTGTGTACAGCAAGGATGATTGTGGCAAACTAAAAAGCAAAGACTCATATCATACAAGACGCTCCAAGTAAAACACATATCATGTGGTGAATTAAAATATAGCCTAAAGTAAAGTTACCGATAGACGAAGACGAAAGAGGGGATGCCTTCCGGGGCATTGAATATTACCTTGGGGTGCCTTGGGAATCCCCAAGCTTAGGCTCTTTCCACTCCTTATTCCATAGTCCATCAAATCCTTACCCAAAACTTGAAAACTTCACAACACAAAACTCAACAGAAAATCTCATAAGCTCCGTTAGTATAAGAAAATAAATCACCACTTTTTGTACTGTTGTGAATTCATTCTTTATTTATATTGGTGTAATATCTACTGTATTCCAACTTTTCCATGGTTCATACCCCCCGATACTACCCATAGATTCATCAAAATAAGCAAACAACACATAGAAAACAGAATCTGTCAAAAACAGAACAGTCTGTAGTAATCTGTAGCTCTCGGATACTTCTGTAACTCCAAAAATTCTGAAAAATTAGGAAAACCTAATAATTTTGTTTATTAATCCTCTTCAAAAAGAATCAAATCAAAAACACGCTTATGTTAAAAATGAGAATTGTTTTCTTGAGCACAAAAGTTTCTGTTTTTCAGCGAGATCAAATCAACTATCACCGTAAGCCATCCCAAAGGTCTTACTTGGCACAAACACTATATAAAACACAAAACCACATCTAACCATAGGCTAGATGGATTATTTATTGCAAAACAGAAGCAAAAAGCAAAAAAACAAAAAAAATTGGGTTGCCTCCCAACAAGCGCTATTGTTTAACGCCCTTAGCTAGGCATAAAAACACGAATAGATCTAGGTATTGTCATCTTTGGTATGCAATTCTTTTCTCATCAAATCCTTCAAAACTCGTCTTAGTAAATCTATCCTTTTTTTATTTCCCTCCTAGTAGATGAACTTAAATCATGAAAAGGACTTTGATTGGTAATTTTAACATTCATAAACCCATAGTCGGGGTCATCACCATATATATCATCATATAAAACACGTATCTCGTTTCTAACGGGTTCTTTCATCATCTTATTCAACCAATCCCTATTATATCCTACATAAATTCCCTTAGTAATCCAATCAAACTCCTCATAAGCCTCAAGGTACATAGCTTGAGAGAATTCTGAATAAGGAACTATCCTCCTAAGAGTTTTACTATAAGATTGATAATCCCTAGATTCCAAACTACGCGTAGTTTCTCTATCATGGAGTATATCTTCAACTGGAGGGTGTTCAACATACTTTTTATAGAAAGCAAAAATATCCTAGCTTCTTGTATTATAAAATGAAATTCTCGCATAAGTATAATAGTGGCAATCTTTTTAGCTATTGGATGATTAATATTGGAAAGTTCATAAAACACCTTTTGCAAAGCAGGATGGATATGCACAAAATTTCTTTTTAATTTCTCAACGAGCATAACAACGGCATGCACATAACAGTTTGTATCAATAAGAATAGATCTTTTATTAATAGGCATAGATCCCGTACAATCAAAGAATTCCTGAATAACACTCTTTCCAATAATATTACCTTCTCCCACACAATTTTTTTTGTTTTGTAATTAGGAGGAATTTCAGTTTCATGATCCAAAGAACAAGATCCAAGTTTTTCCTCGAGATTTTCAACGATAACCTCCCCAGATTCAGACATAGTAGCAACAAACCAATCTAGCAAACGAGCAAACCAAAAGCAAACGAAGAAGACGAACGGAAGAGGGGTGAAGAAAAGGCAAATCTTTTTGAAAATCATTTCAGAAGTGGGGGAGAGGAAAACGAGAGGCGAATGGCGAATAATGTAATGCAAGAGATGAGAGTTTATGATGGGTACTTGGTATGTCTTGACTTGGCGTAGATCTCCCCGGCAACGGCGCCAGAAATTCTTCCTGCTACTTCTTGAGCTTGCGTTGGTTTTTCCCTTGAAGAGGAAAGGGTGATGCAGCAAAGTAGAGATAAGTATTTTCCTCAGTTTGAGAACCAAGGTATCAATCCAGTAGGAGACAATGCACAAATCACCGAATACCTGCACAAACAATCAAACAACTTGCACCCAACACGATAAAGGGGTTGTCAATCCCTTCACGGTTACTTGCAAAAGTGAGATCTGATAGAGATAGATAAACGATAAAGTGAATATTTTTGGTATTTTTGGTTTATAGATCGGAAAGTAAAATATTGCAAAATAGTAGATCGGAAACTAATATGATGGAAAATAGTAGATCGGAAACTTATATGATGGAAAATAGTCCCGGGGGCCATAGGTTTCACTAGAGGCTTCTCTCAAGATAGCAAATAATACGATGGGTGAACAAATTACTGCCGAGCAATTGATAGAAAAGCGCAAAGTTATGACGATATCTAAGGCAATGATCATGAATATAGGCATCACGTCTGTGTCAAGTAGATCGAAATGATTCTGCATCTACTACTATTACTCCACACATCGACCGACTCCTGCCTGCATATAGAGTATTAAGTTCATGAAGAACAGAGCAACGCATTAAGTAAGATGACATGATTTAGAGGAATTAACTCAAGCAATATGTTGAAAACCCCATCTTTTTATCCTCGATGGCAACAATACAATACGTGCCTTGCTCCCCCTACTGTCACTGGGAAAGGACACCGCAAGATTGAACCCAAAGCTAAGCACTTCTCCCATTGCAAGAAAAACCAATCTAGTTGGCCAAGCCAAACCGATAGCTCGAAGAGAATTACAAAGATATCAAATCATGCATAAAAGAATTCAGAGAAGATTCAAATAATATTCATAGATAAGCTGATCATAAATCCACAATTCATCGGATCTTGGCAAACACACCGCAAAAGAGTATTACATCAGATAGATCTCCAAGAACATCGAGGAGAACATGGTATTGAAAATCAAAGAGAGAGAAGAATCCATCTAGCTACTAGCTATGGACCCGTAGGTCTGTGGTAAACTACTCATGCTTCATCGGAAGGGCAATAGAGTTGATGTAGAAGTCCTCCGTGATCGAATCCCCTCCGTGAGGTGTCAAAAAGGTCCCTAGATGGGATCTCATGTACGTAAGGTTGCGGTGGTGGAAAAGTGTTTTCGTGGATTCCTCTGGTGGTTTGGGGATATTTGGGAATATATAGGCGAAAGAATTAGGTCAGGAGGGTCACGGGGGGCGCGCCCTACCCCCATGGGCGCACCCTCTGTCCTTGTGGATGCCTCGTGGTTCCTCCGAATTCATCTCCAAGTCTCCTGGTTGTCTTCTGGTCCAAGAAAAATCATCGCGAAGGTTTCATTCCGTTTGGACTCCGTTTGGTATTCCTTTTCTGCGAAACTCAAAAAAAAGGAAAAACAGGAACTGGCACTGGGCCCTAGTTAATAGGTTAGTCCCAAAAATAATATAAAATAACAATTAATGCATATAAAACATCCAAAACAGATAATATAATAGTATGGAACAATAAAAAATTATAGATACGTTGGAGACGTATCACCTAGCATGCTCATATGAATATCTGCACCAATGAAACCAAACCAAGAAAGAAATTTTGTTACACAAACTAGACTTTGAGAAGGCATTTGACATGCTCAACCATGAGACCATTTTTGAGATACTCAGAGGTAAAGGATCTGGACACAAATGGATTATCTGGATCAAGCAGATTTACAACACTCGCTACTCATCGGTTCTGCTCAACGGAGTTCCTGGCAAACAATTCCTTTGCAAAAGTGGAGTAAGACAAGGGAACCCCCTCTCCCCTTTGATATTTTTTATAGCATAAGACCTCCTCCAATAGCATAAGATCCCCTCTTATGCATGCATCATGCCCAGATTTCACAATAATTCAATATGCAGATGACACTATGATGGTAATTCTTGCTGAAGCCAACCAGCTGATACATATCAAAAATCTACGGTTGCATTTTGCCAACTACACTGGTATAGAAGTAAACTACTCCAAGTCTACTATGATTGCTATTAACACCCTTGGTCCCAAGATGTTGGCCCTCTCTGCTCTTATGGGATGTCAAAGTGGCTCCCTGCCATTATCCTATTTAGGGATGCCACTGAGTCTACACAAGCCCAAAGTGGTAGACTATTTTCCTCTGCTTATGAGAATTGAATCAAAATTACATGTATGCTCCACTCTGCTCTCATATGGAGATAAGCTTGCCATGATCAAGTAATTTTTCTCAAGTACGCCTATTTTTTTACTTGAGCATCCTATCTATGCCAATGACTATTATCAAGCAAATCAATAAGTATATGAAGCAATGCTTCTGGAGGAAATATGGCACTGAGGAGAAATCTCCTGCTCTGATTGCATGGGAAAAGGCTTGCTTACCAAAATCTGATGGAGGTCTAGGTATACTTGATATCTCAACATACAATCAGGCCCTGCTCATGAAGTTCCTACACAAATTTCTCAATAAGCAGGACCTCCCTTGGGTGAAGATTCTATGGGAACCCTACTATAATTTGCATACCTGAGGAGAGAGACTAATTGGATCATTTTGGTGGAAAGACATTCTCAAACTATTGCCCTCATTCCAGAGATTTGCAAAATGTAAAGCTGACATTGGTGACACTATCAGACTCTGGAAAGATCCATAGAATCTTCTCCCCCTCCAACAGCAGTACCCCGAGCTCTACTCCTTCACAATCAACTCAGACATCACATTCCACCAAGCTATTCATTCCGAGGACATGGAAAATCTTTTCCACAGACCACCGTCCATTGAAGCACATCAACAATTCATTGAAATTTAGGAAATCATCAATAATCTGTCTGCGGTTAACCACAAGGACTCTTGTACTTACACCTGGACCTCACAATCCTACTCCTCCATGAAGATGTACAATTGCTTGATAGGTCCCAACAACAACCACGTCATTTTCAAGCTCCTTGGGAAAGCATCCACCATGCTTAGGCACAAAATATTTTTCTGGCTGCTCCTCCATGACAGAGTCAATACCAGGAAGCTTCTGAGAAGAAAATCTATGTTTCTAGAATCATATGAATTTGTTCTCTGCAATGACAAGGCTGAGGAAACATCTATGCACCTGTTTTGGGACCGCCCATTCTCTTTGCATTGCTGGAATGAAATCATGCCCACTAGGAGAAGAGGAATATCAAATTTTGACGAGATATGTCTGGCTATCTCAATTTTTCCAAAAGACCTGGCACTTGACATTATCATTATTGGGTGTTGGAATCTTTGGGCTGTCCGAAATGATAAGATCTTCAATGAAGCAGTTGCTCACCCCCTGTGCTGGCAATTTCACATGAAGGAAGGACTCGCAATGTCTCTGTTGAGAGCTAAGACGACCAAAGCAAACAAGATCAAGTCCTGGATTGAAAGCAACCTGGTAATTCCATTTAATGTTTGATCGTGCTGGCATTGGTTAAGGCTTTTGTCTTCATGTAACAGTTTTGTATGTACTTTTTTTAATTATTAATGAAAATAAACCATAGAACAGTTGTTCTACGGTTTGTCGGCCGAAAAAAAGTGTAAGGTGCATGTCGGGCATAATCAATGTTAAACCCGCTAAAATATGTATCATTGGAATGCACGGACAATTAACTAGTAGACATTAAAACAAATTCGTCGAGGAAAAGATAAGATCTGAACAATTTTGACACTCAGAGAGTATGGAACGAAGGGACCAACCTTAGATGATGGAGACTAAAATTAATGGGCAAGGAGAAGAGAAAATTAAGAGTGATGTCCCTCCAGACTTGTCAAAGGAATTGAAATGGAGTGTCTTTTGCTCATTTTTCCTTGCCGGAACCTCAAAAATTGACTTGATAGTCAGCGAACGTCAAATTTTTAAGCATGACAAAAGAATTTTTTTTTCGCGAATACGCAAAAGCCTTGCGTATCATTGCATAGATAGGGGGAAAGAACGGTAGCATATACAGGGGTAGCATCGCAAGCACGTACACCAAAGGCGTGAGCGAGGGCTACATCGGCGCATACATAGAGAAGGGGGGATGCGCGCCCCCTAGAGGGGAACTACGTAGGTGGGAGCAGATTGCTGAGCCCCTTGGCTCCGGCGGTGGCCCAGCTGCGGGCGTCCTCCTTGATGTCATTGACTATGAGCGGAATGGAGGGAGAGGCTCCATCGAAGACGCATGCATTCCGTGTCTTCCAGATGCGCCATGCAGTAAGGATGATGAGCGAGGCGAGGCCACGGCGAAGGGCGGTGGGGGCGTCCTGCATGGACTGGGAGAACCAGTCACGGAAGCATATCCCGGGGCAAGGGAGCGGCGTGTCGGTGATTCGCAGCCAGGAGAGAACCTCGTGCCAAGTTTGTCTGGAAAAGACGCAGCCCACGAGTAAGTGTGTCATGGTCTCTGGCTCCTGGTCGCAAAGAAGGCAGAGCGGGGCGTGCGTGAGGCCACGCCGAAAAAGAAGATTGTCGCAAGGGCGAAAAATTCCTTTAGCAAGCATAGCAAAATCCGTCATGTTCACTTTTTCGCCAGGATCTGCCATGCTTATTAAATAAAATTGTCATCCTCGCGACATAAAAACGTTCATTTTGTCAATGCTTAAAACTCCGACGTCCGCTTTTTAACATTTCCAAAAAAAAAAGATGAAAGGTTTCTCTTGGTGTATCGGTACATAAAGGATTCCTATCGTCACACAATTCTCCAAAAATGGCTTGGTTCCAAACAAAACCCTAACCCGGCACTGTGCATAATAACATGAGCAGTGTTGGAGTAGGCCATGGGCTGTCAGCCAAAGCCTAAAGAAGACAATTGGTTGTCAGTTTGTTAATAGATGGCCTCGCATCGCAGCCGCACCGCTCTCCGATTGCTCCATTCATCCATTAACTCCCCACCTTCATTATGCATGCATGCTTTGCCTTCCCCCTTTATAACTCTGGCCTTGCTGCCCCCTCCCTCCCTCCCTCCCATAGCAGCAGCAGCTAAACACAAGCATCCTCACTTCACATCGCATCGCCCCCGGCCTCTCCCTCCGAGGAGAGCTCCCGCGCGTCGCCGCCAGCGCGGGCTAGAGCCATGAGAGGAGGAGGAGGAGGAGGAGGAGGAGGAGGAGGAGGAGGAGGAGGGGAGGACACGCGGAGGACGGCGGCCGGGCAGGCCATGGTGGAGCTGCAGGCCAACGGCGCAACCGCGACGTCGGCCAGCGGCGCGATGGTGGTGGGGCTGAGCCCGCTGAGCGAGACGCTGTGGCGGGACAGCAAGGCGATGCCCGGGGCGGGCGCGGCGGCGCTCATCGGCGAGGTGTCGGCGAGGCTGACGTGGAAGGACCTGTCGGTAACCGTGGCGCTGGGCCCCGGCAAGACGCAGACCGTGCTGGATGAGCTCACCGGCTTCGCCGAGCCCGGGTCGCTGACGGCGCTCATGGGCCCGTCCGGCTCCGGCAAGTCCACGCTCCTCGACGCCCTCGCCGGCCGCCTCGCCGCCAACGCCTTCCTCTCCGGCAGCGTCCTGCTCAACGGCCGCAAGGCCAAACTCTCCTTCGGCGCCGCGGTACGTCCAGCCACCTCGTCTCACTCCACTTGCCTCAGTACTTGTTTTACCCTCACTCGCTTCACTTGTTTTTATCCGGCAACGAGACCGCCATTTTTGGGCATTAGACTCTCCATGTTACTTTCATCCACCTTAGTCAGTGTTCATGCCATTTCCGAGCATGTGAAAGCTAGCTAGCCACCTCTGCTAGCAGATGCCATGGCGCAGTACGTTTGGAGTGGTAGAACAGAACTGTCCGGTCGCGCTCACCGGCTAATTAATTCTACACCGGCGCGTAGTTATCGACGCCATCGAAATCCACGGGGTACGCGCGTGACCGGCTCTTGATTCGGCTCGCAGCTGTCCCAGGCGGGGAGCTGTACCCTGTACATGCATATGGCGCCCTGCCCCAGTACCCCTACGCTAGGACTAGTAGCAGCAGCTCTCCTACGGGCAGCCAGAGCGATGGCGTGCCGTGTCGAGTGGTTGGGCGGAGCAATTAATACTCGTTCAGTTTTTCTGATCCCGTTGCTGCTTTGCTTTCAATTCCATGCCCCTTCATACAGATCTCGTACGCAACGTTTCTTTCTCCCCGTCCATCGACCGATCTCAACGGCGAAATATCTTCCCTGCATGGTTCAAAGCGAAATGGAAAAGGGCCTTCTCCGACCTACTACCTCCTAAGTGACATAAATACAGACAGTTGTGTAGTAGTAATTTGTTATTGTGGCGCTGTTCCGAATTTATGATGATCGATGTGCTGGTTTACACTTGCAGTTTGGGCATCTTTTTCTACTTATGCGGTAGATTCTTGCTAGCTTGTGGTCAGTAATAAAACTGAGTGATTAGTTTTGCCAGCATGAGACGAAAAACACCGGCCCTCTGGGTGGTATGATGAGTTCGGCCAAGCCGACTTCCAGTACCAGTACTCTGGATGCGACGAAACCACCAGAATACTACTTTTTGGGTCATGGCAACATGACCGATCCTCGTAGAAGAATGCTTGCTGATGGTGTTGTGGTGTATGCATGCATACGCAGGCGTACGTGACGCAGGACGACAACCTGATCGGGACGCTGACGGTGCGGGAGACGATCGGCTACTCGGCGCTGCTGCGGCTGCCGGACAAGATGCCGCGCGACGACAAGCGCGCGCTGGTGGAGGGCACCATCGTGGAGATGGGGCTGCAGGACTGCGCCGACACCGTCATCGGCAACTGGCACCTCCGGGGCGTCAGCGGCGGCGAGAAGCGCCGGGTCAGCATCGCCCTGGAGCTCCTCATGCGGCCCCGCCTCCTCTTCCTCGACGAGCCCACCAGCGGCCTCGACAGGTACGTGGTAGTAGTATTCAGCAGTGCCTGTGTGGTTGTGCTGTTGGAGATCGAATTGAATTGACGGCTCTGGTTGCGCGGGCAGCTCCTCGGCCTTCTTCGTGACGCAGACGCTGAGGGGCCTGGCGAGGGACGGCAGGACAGTGATTGCGTCCATCCACCAGCCCAGCAGCGAGGTCTTCGAGCTCTTCGACATGCTCTTCCTGCTCTCCGGGGGCAAAAATGTCTACTTCGGACAGGCAGCGCAAGCATGTGAGGTAATCAATTCCTCCATGGTCCAGTATCTGTCTATTACAGTAACTTCCTTCCTGCTGCACATGTAATGGCATCGGTAATTAATCACTTCACAGTACGTAGTACTACCCCTGCTTCTTCTGAATCACAAATATTATGCGATCGCTCACCTGCACTTGTTTCCTCCCACACGCAGTTCTTCGCTGAAGTTGGGTTCCCATGCCCGCCTCTGAGAAATCCCTCGGATCATTTCCTGAGGTGCGTCAACTCCGACTTCGACAAGGTCAAGGCCACCCTGAAAGGATCAATGAAAGCAAGGGTAAGGGGGAAACTGGACACATCGATAACCCGACAATTCATGTGTACATATAAATTGTGCCAGCATGTTTTCACCTGCAAGTGGTCTAATTTTCATATACCTTGCAGATCGAAAGGTCTGATGATCCTCTAGACAAGATAACCACATCAGAGGCCATCAGGAAATTGGTCTCTGCCTACAACAGGTCGCAGTACTACTACGCTGCTAGGGAGAAAGTTAATGACATCGCGCGAATCGTACGTCCTCTCAGAGCCCCTAAATGCAACATATACGGTTCCCTGTCCTTATATTTTGTGCATCCGGACAGGCAATGACCAAATGAAATGCATGTGTTGTTTGGTGCAGAAAGGAACGGTGATGGATTCAAGGGGCAGCCAGGCCAGCTTCTTGATGCAGGCGTGTACACTTACCAGGCGCTCATTCATCAACATGTCACGCGACTTCGGGTACTACTGGCTCAGGCTCTTGATCTATCTCCTCGTGACCGTCTGCATCGGCACAATCTACCTGGATGTCGGCACCAAATACACATCCATCCTGGTAAGTGTGGAACATTTGATCAGTGATTATCTGGATCAAAATGCCATAAAGTTGTAATAACAAGTAGACACATGAGCTATTCTATCTTCCAATTACCTTAATGGAAATTGTTTCCTCTGTGAGCAATAATTAGTTTTAATGCATTACCTCCCTCTTCTTCACAGGCCAGGGCAGCATGTGCAGCATTCGTCTTTGGATTCGTCACCTTCATGTCCATTGGAGGATTCCCTTCATTCGTGGAAGAAATGAAGGTGAAGCTCCAGACTTTATCATTCCATACGGGAATCGGAACTGCTATGTACAATTTGCCCACCTGCTTCTTGACTTGTTCACAGGTTTTCCAGCGGGAACGGTTGAATGGGCACTACGGTGTTGCAGCATTTGTCATTGCCAACACCATCTCTGCTCTGCCATTCCTGGTCCTGATATGCTTCATGTCAGGGACAGTATGCTACTTCATGGTGCGCCTTCATCCTGGTTTCACACACTACATCTTCTTCGTCTTGAACCTCTACGCCAGTGTCACCGTGGTTGAGAGTTTGATGATGGCCATTGCAAGTGTCATACCCAATTTCCTCATGGGCATCATCATAGGAGCTGGAATTCAGGTACATTTTGGCCCAATTTTTCATTTGGTATCCTCTACTCCTATTAACTCTAGTTATGTCTGTTCAGACAGCAAATATCCTTTGCTGCCTGTTTTTGAAATTCCGGTTCTTATGGTAGCCAGTAAATGGACATGATAATTACACTTAGTAGCTTTGAATCTAGTGCAGTTCTCTTTACAGGTAGGGATTAATGCACCTTGCTAAATTAAAGGAAAAAATAACGAAGCCTGTTGTTTCTCTTTGATACAATTTTTAAGCTTGTAGGCGTAAGATGTGTTTATGAATGAGAGAACTCCAAACTTCCAAAATGTTCTCTAGAACTAATACTCCCTTCGTCCGGAAATACTTGTCATCAACATGGATAGAAAGAGATGTATCTAGAACTAAAATACATCCAAATACATCCCCTTTTATCCATTTTGATGACAAGTATTTCCGGACGGAGTACATCAAAAGGCTTCGATAAAAATGTGGTAGTACTTAAATAACGAAGCATTGTTACTATGCACTAAAAAGTAGTACTGACCAGAATAGCAGTATAACTTCAGCAAATATAAAAGATAGCACGAGATGTTCCAAAGATCTTATTATGGTCTAGGAAATAGATACTGCAGACATAGATTGTCCTACTATTTAGCTACTATGTTATGTTACCATCCCTGGAAGCTTTTCTACCTGAGAGCTCCACATGAAGAAATTGTCTCACGATTTTTCTTGGACAGGGAATATTCATGCTTGTCTCCGGATACTTCAGACTTCCATATGACATCCCGAAGGTCTTCTGGAGATACCCCATGCAGTACATCAGCTTCCATTACTGGGCACTACAGGTAAATTTGAGGTTGCCATAGACCACGGCAGCATGGTGATTTCCAATATGAAATTTGACATCAAACTCTATCCATCTACAGGGCCAATGCCAGAATGACATGGACGGTCTCCTATTCGACAACCAATACCCGGACCAGCCGAAGATCCCCGGGGAGTTCATCCTGAAGTACATCTTCCAGATCAACGTGCACCGGTCGAAGTGGATCGATCTGTCGGTCATCTTCAGCATGATCTTCATCTACCGCCTGCTGTTCTTCATCATGATCAAGGTGAACGAGGACGTGATGCCCTGGATCCGGGGCTACATCGCGAGGAAGAGGCTTCAGAAGAAGGTGCCTGCCATCGGCAAGACGCCTTCCCTGAGAGGCTATGTTGTGGATCCGGAGCTTGGTCCTAACGAAGGCTAGAAAGATAAGCTGGGGGTTGTTGGGTAGCACAAATAGGAGGGTTTCCTACCGGTTCTTGGCGTAATATGTATCTATGATCAGAGAAACTGGTAAATTTTTATACGTTTTGGAAGTGAAGCTCGTTTGAGTAGAGGTACATACACACATGTAATGCGTTCAGAATGGCATCGGCGATGCAGGGTGACACATAATTGGACGTTCACAGCTTATTGTTGTCTTGAAAGGGCAGCAAAATAGGCAGAAATGGTTGGGGCACTAAACCCTAAACCCTAAGCCGCACTGTATGAGCACAGTGATTCTGCTCGCTTGCAGATTATTTACTGAGACGACAGTACTGAAGTTACAGTAAAGATCCATTCGCGGTGGACGGCAGATCAATGCCATAATTGCGGTTAGATAGATTGACAGGTCTACAAAACATTCCACATGGATTTTGACAGGTTCTCTAAACATTCCACATGGGGTCATTCAAGTTGTGTTTGTGTAATATCTGGCCTTCCTTTTCAAAGCTATACTACTCATTGCTGGCCAACAATAATAGGAGTGATACAAGTCACTGCTGGCCAACAATAATAGTTAATGCAGTGCAGTGAGTGTCACCACGAACTGAAGATTTAAAGCCACCCTGTGGACGCGTGTACTCTGTACAGCGTGTACAGGAAGACGTTGGTGCTAAACAGCTACAAGCCTACAACTATATGCAGAACGATTTAGGCTGGTCCCCTTGTGCCAGATTCGAAGTCGGTTTATACCCTGGTAAGTCGAAGTTGCATCCAGGAGCACACAGGGTGAAAAAGAAATGCTTTTCTAACTGTCAATATGTGAATAAAATTAGACATGTCCGTGTCGTTTACATGAATGTAAAATTTCATGGAGAATAGATGAGCTTTGTGGTCTGCATGAAAGAAAACAAATTTTATGCTTAAAAACTTGCTTCTGTTTGTTTTAGCGAGGCCCAAAACATTTCTTTTCTTCATAAATTTTCCACGCACATAAAATGCACCAACATGTACAATTCTTCATAGTTTAAAGTATTAGAAGTATAATTATGTTTAAGTTAGAGATTAGGAATTAAAGATAGGATTGATTTAAACCATGTACGACTTGTCCCCTACTCCAAGTCTCTCTTACATATTGTACTCTATATATACCTCCACGAGGGTCAGGGTAATACAACAACACAATATTATCATCCTATAACTTTCCACATGGTATTAAAGCGGTTAGTCTCACGACGCCGATCCTAGGTTCCTTCCACCACTTTCGCAGCGCGCCGCCCCCGGGGAGATTAATCTTCTCTCCCCGGGGGCGCTGCACTAGATCAGTTTCATACTAGATCGGTTCTATACATTAGTTTAGATATATTTCAAAATTTTCAGCTTCATAGATTAGATCCAATTTAGCCACAAATAAATCTCACGACCAGATCAAATTCCGGTGAATCAAGTTAATGTACACGGTTGTACGTGCCTGCGGCAACACATGGGGCACGAGGTGGACATCCGCGTCGCAAAGGCCAGTTCGTCTGCACTGACCAGGGACGACGACTGACCAGGGACGACGACGCGCTTCTGCTCCCTCCCAACGACGACTAGCGCCAAGTGCCATGGGCTCTACATCGACAATCCGCCCAGCCATGCCCCGCACGGCCGCAGTCCATCGGCAAGAGCCTGCAGCCTCATCGACTCCATGGCCCATGCACACATCGAGCAGCAAGAACACGGCCATGTGCACATGCATACGTGCGTGGCAACACTGGCCACAGGCCTGACTCGCCATGATGAACATGTGTATGGCATGAGCCGTGGACTCCAACCACGGCCCTTCTGCAGGGTCGACCGGCAACGCGGGCGCCTCGCTGTTGTGCGGACACGCGCGCCCGATCACGGGAGGGCGTCCCTCTCACGCAGAGATTTTGATCCAATCTACTCCGCTCCACAAGATCTGCAGCTACCTCGGTACGTACATGGCGGCTACACGTCCGGCTACACCGAGCCGAGTATCGCAGGACCGAGGCCAACAACAATTCTTCACCAAACCGACCGACTACACCGACCGATCTGCACTGCGTCAAGCCGATCTACACCGACCCCGTGCCGCATCATCAAGCTGTAAGACTACGCCAGGCTACAAGCCAGCATACTTTATCGAGTACATCTACAAGAATCGACCACGACATGCACCGTTCACACGCCAGGCCGGTGTAGAAAGAGTGCAATTCTTCATCGACTTTTTCAGCACGACACGGCATCGACACCCGTCGTCACGAGAGACGCCTCCAAGCGACGCATCATCATCGACACGTTGCTGCATCGCCGACACTTCATCGCCAAGGTCTTCATCAACGTGGTCATCATCATCATCATCTTCATCTTCGTCAACACACCATCGTCGCCTCGTCCACAAGATGGACACCTTGCATCCTCTGACAATTTTTTTCTGCAAGACGCGACCTCGACGACGGCAATGGTCGCATCACGACGACGGCATCGACCGCGTCATCCACGATGACACGACTGCATCGACACGGCGTCACTACAGTGACGACCCTACACGGCCGCACGGTTCTGGCAAAACCGATGTGTGCTCGATGGGCTTCCTCCAGTCTTGGCAAAACCGGTGGACTCATCGCCGACGGCACCCTCTGACATTTACAAGGTGCATTGTCCACGTCTGCAGCTCCGTCATAGCGCATTTTTTTGCGCCTGCGGCTTTGTGCGGCTTCATCATCCACGACGACTACACCATCGATCACGACTACATCGACCACGGCTACATCACCATGATTGGCTACCTCGACATCGACATTAATGGCTTGGTCTACATCAACACATCGGCAACAACTCCAGTCAACAGCGTCCGCGTCGTCACTAGC
The DNA here is from genome assembly GCA_021605145.1 of Aegilops bicornis. NCBI lineage: Eukaryota > Viridiplantae > Streptophyta > Magnoliopsida > Poales > Poaceae > Aegilops > Aegilops bicornis. The sequence continues at coordinate 640,534,471 of CM038670.1, read as the reverse complement.
GTCCACGCCACTCCCGCTATGACTGCGGGAGGGAATAGAGGAGAAGGCAGGAAGGCACCAGAAGGGGACGTAGTCACCGCCATAGGTGCCGACCCATCAGAGACGCAGTTGATGATGGCGGAGAAGAGAAGACGACGGAAGCATAAGAGTTCAAATTCAGTCGCCATCGTCCGCTTCACTCCCGCTACGACTGAGGGGGGATATTAGAAGTATAATTATGTTTAAGTTAGAGATTAGGAATTAGAGATAGGATTGGTTTAAACCATGTATGACTTGTCCCCTACTCCAAGTCTCTCTCACATATTGTACTCTATATATACCTCCACGAGGGTCAGGTTAATACAACAACACAATATTATCATCCTATAATTTTCCACATAAAGAATGGGTTAAAAAACATTGTTGCCGAATTTACTATTCACCCCAGGAGTACGTATGCTCTAGAAGCCACTTGGCTGACCACCTGTCCCTGATCTTCACTAACAATTGTCACTTTCATCAAAATAGAATGGTCACTATCTTTGTTTCCTCTAAAATATGTCCCGGGTCCCTTTTTGGCATGCATACGTCAGAGGGAATTCTAATAGAGTAATTTTTTGCATTTCCAAACAGTCAAAAGGGGTTGGTAATACTCCATAGACGATCAATCTTGATTGGAAGTGTTGGTCGGATAGTCATGATGACGTTAAATGCCACGATAGTATGATTGTAGTGGCATCTAGTGGTGTGTTTACTGTGTTTTCCCTGAATGAGACCATCTTTTTCTTTTTACGGAACTGAGTACTGACTGAATTCATCTAGACCAGGTGTTGTAAGTTTGTGACTTCTAAAATTTATTCATCCTTAGAATCAATGAGCGGACCTTCTCCCACCCAATTCAAAAACAAATGGCATGGTGATCAGTAGAAGCAACGAGGGGAGTAAATAAGCAACAGAGAGGATGTCATGTGCGATGCAGGGAACCGCTGTGGGTGAAACATGCATGTGCTCATCAGAAAATCTGCCAGCAGGATATAAACATTGGAGAAACTGGTGGTTTCATTTAAGATGGATCTGGAGGTTTGAAGAAGCGTAGTTGGTCCAAATAGATCCCACGGAATGAAAACTCAAATTCACACATCTTGATTGAGAGCTATACCAGAAGTTTGAATCCATATATAAAGCATTGCCTAATTTCAGGGCCAGCTGGTTTTCTTGGGCGTTATGCAGTACTATCTGGCGGTGTCCTAATTTTATTCAAAGCAATAGCCAAATTTAGTAAGAAATTTTCCTTGATAAATAAATTTAGTATGAATTGCTTCGCAAGCTTCTATCATAAGAGTCACCATTCTTAGCAGTTGCCAAGACTTGATAAGGATAATCCTTCAGAGCAGCACAGAATAGAACTACGAAGTAGGAGTACTGATGTGGACAAAAGGCATTAAATAATTTATATTGAAGTGGAAAAGGGGTGCATGCAACTGCAAATGATAATCTGGAACAAAGAAACTAGCACACCAAGTATTTTCAGGGTGATATCGAGGTGCCCACACCAGAATGTCACCAACGCAAACATTCACAGTTTGCACCCAATGTTTTCCATATGAACAAGCAGATCATTGCAAGACATGAAGTTAATATATATGAAAGCCACAAACAAGTCATAAAATTAAAGGTACATCAGCTAGATAATGCTACCAAACCTAATCTACTGATACTAAAAGCAAGCAAGTACCATGCTGTGATATACTCCCTCCGTACCATAATATAAGAGCGTTTTTTCCACTAGTGTGGTGTCAAAAATGCTCTCTTATATTATGGGACGGAGGGAGTAGTTTACTTTAGCTGGTGCCAGGGTCAAGGACTGGAAGCCTACAGTAAAAGCTGATGGATTTATCCGTCAACCGTGTTCCTGGAATGAAGTACTGGAATATCACTGTCAAGCAAGCACCATTAGGAGCAATACCTACACAAAAAATCAAGGCAGTAGTTAATACAAATTTAGATTATTTTTCAAAAGGTTGTTCTTTTGCCAAGATTTTTCAACAGGTTTACAGAAACGGCTGAAAAACAAACCATAGAAGGTACAATCTGGCTTGGCCAAATGACATTGTAGGCTCTTAACTAGGTGCTTCATGCTCACTTGCTGCGAGAAAATAGAATAACAGGCACCTGTGAACATCTGACATGAAAATAATAGAACGATGAATAAATAAATGAAGCTTAGGAGCAATACCACTGACAGTGCTTCCCCTCTCTCAACCGCCATTTCCATACGAATGGTAGCACTCACATTTTGATCAACGACAGGTGCATTTGCTGAAATAGAGAACATCGATATAAAAAAGTGAAGTGCTTTGAACACTAACAACACCTACTTCGGAATTTAAGGAAGCTAATGCTGAATGCTGATTACAGCTCCCAGCAGCCATAATTTACCACGAGCACCAAGAATCCGAAGCCTTTTGAATTCTGAACCAAGAGTAACAAGAGAAGTTGAAACTTGCAGATGGAGATCACCATATTGGGTAACAGTTACAGACAGAAGATCACCAATGTTTTTTAGACGATCCACCAAGTTCTGTAACTGTTGTAGATCTGGAACCTGGACCAGAGTCTGCAGAAAGATAAATTTCTACTAATAAGCAGCTGACAGTAGAAAGATAACACCAACCCAGTATGAAAATCTACAACGTCCGCTAATAGCAAGTACTTGCTAATAGCTAACAACAGTAAAATAAATTTCTTCTAACAATCATCCAAGTTGACGATATCTTCAAGATCGCAAGCAGTACAGACCTCTGGGTAGGTACAGATATTTCGCAGAAGAAAAATACTTAGCATTGAAGAGAACAGCTGAACTGTAGGAACTAATAAGAACTAGTATTCGACAAGCATCGTTGCTATTTTTACATTTTATACTTCTGTAACCATTTGTTGACTAATGTTACTATGAATCACATCTTTTCCAGTTTCTTGCTCGCAGATAGATAATTTTAGTAAATTTCTAAAGGTATAACAATGCAAGATAGGAATATCCACATCAATTAAAATGGACTAGACGCCTAGATCAGTGCTTCAAATAATGGGACACAATCAAACTTTACTATCTATTAACTAAAAATCTTTGCTACCAGTAAATTATGTGAATAAGTCATTCACAGATTCATATTTTTTATATTTCTACATTTCATATTTTAATTAATTGTTGACTATTGTTAAATGGCATATTTGTGTGGTATCTTGCTCAAACATGGATATCTTGAGGATTTTTCGTTACAACAAATTAAGAGTGGTTCTGTGCATCAGATTTACATTGATTAGACCTCTAAACAGTGCCAAATAATGAGACGCGAATACACGATCAAACTTGAGCATTTTAAAGCTAAATTATATTTGCTACTGGCAAATTACGTGAATATCAAGTTCAGGGGCTCAACAAACAAATTGTCGTTTGGAGGATGGATCCAGGTCATTACATTCTATGGCTCAGCCTGTATGAAACTGTGAATTGGTACCTAATTTTGTTTCCGCACTCCAGCATCACAATTTTTTTTTTGAATTTTCACCGGGGAGATTTCCCCACCTGAATTGTATTCATTTGCCTATAAGGCTTCTGCAGCCTATCGCAAGATAGGTTCAAGTGAACCAGAGGTACAAGGGGGGGCACAAGGGAGAAGAGATAAACAGAAAACAACGCACGCTAACAGCACACATGACAGAGGGAACAACGAGGGAAAACACAACAAAGAGCACCAAAGGAGAAATCTAACGGCATTGGCCAGCCGGACCAAACCACGACACTGCACCGTCGACGCAATCGAAAGGCTCCATGCATCCGAGACTGCACAACGCCGAGACACCACCTGTGTCGCGAGGCACCTTCGAAGGGACACGCGAGGCCGAGACGACGCCACGGCACCTGTGTGCCACCGGCATAGTCGAAGGGCATCGCCTAGCAAGCCAAACCGCGGCACTGCACCATCGACGCAATCGAAAGGCACCTCACAACCGAGACTGCACGACGCCACGACACCACCTGTGTCGGGGGTGCATTCGAAAGGTTATGCAAGGTGCCGACGGCGTAGCCGCAAGGCACCGCCAAGCAGAGACACACCGAGAAGCACTCGAGCACGACACACACCACCATCGACCCCAGACCGGCCGCACCACCACCACCGACCACCCGCTTCAAACCAGCCAAACACCACCCCCAAACCTCAGGCAAGCAGCATGGAGCAGCGGCTCCGAAGACAGGCGCCACCAAGGTGGTAAAACGACGTCAAGGACGCCGCCGCCGTCCAATCCAGTAGCTGGATCTAAGGCTTTCACCCAGAGAAAGAACAGAGTATGCGGGGAACAATGCATCACACAACGGCACCTCCAAGGAGGGATCCGACGCCCTCGGCGTCGCTGCCGCCGGTGCCTACCGAAGCCGACACATGGCTTTCACCCGAAGCATCACCCGCGCCATCCGTTTGCTGAGCCACGCCGCTGCTGAGACCGGAGTCACCACCGCCCGGAGGCACCAACCTCCAGCAACAATGGCTACCGAGCACCCGTAGAACCAACACCAGGCCGCCGAAGCAGCCAAAGGGGGTGGAACAGAGCACGGGGCGCGCGCGCGCGGGGGGGGGGGGGGGGGGTGCCAAATCGGCAGGAGGACGCGAGCAGAGGAGGCACCTCGCGCGCCCGAACTCCAGCATCACAATTAAGCCATCAGAAGTTGCATGGTCACTACCTGCTTCAATTTGACTAGTTCTTTTCGCATTTGGACAGCTAGAGTAGATTATGTTGTGAAAGCATTCAATCAGATAAACCAAATACGATAACTTTTTACCGATGATTGATAAGAAACTGGAAAATGCCATGTGAGAACTCCCCACCTCAGGAAGCTCTTGGGCGGCGTCAAGTGCGTCCTGCAAGCGCGCAACATCGGAGCGTGACAGTGGCTTCGAGATGGGCACGTCCTGCACGACGGCGGAGCGAGCGCCCTTGGTCTCGAACGTGAGGAACGGGGCAGCAGAACGGGACCCGGGGGTCTGCTTGTTGACGAGCTTGACCTGAATCGCCGCGGGGGCGTCCCCGGCAGCCGGCGACTGCGCGTGGACAGCGAGCGCGCTACGGATGGCGCGATGGAGCAGCGCGACGTCGATGGAGAAGGCGACGCGGTTGCCGTCCCGCGACGACACGTTGTACTCGCGGAAGAGGAGGTCCTTGGCGAACTGCGCGACGCACTGCGGCCCGTCGCCTTCGGGCCCCGTGGAGCCGAGGAGGTTGTGGAGGAGCATGGCGTGCGTGGGGGTGAGGTAGACGTGGCACACGCGGCCCACCTTGTCGATGGCCGGGAGGAACCCTGCGGGGACGGAATTGCGGGGCGCGCGTGAGGTGTTCGGCGAATTGCGGCGGAGGGAGGGGAATTGAGGAGTGCGCTGCGCTGGGGCTTACGCTTGTCAAGCAGGGAGATGCCGTCGTCGGTGAAGGAGGCCTTGAACTTCATGACGGCTTGCGCTCCTCGATGGACGCGGCGGCGGATTCCGGCTTCGTCTCCTCGGCTGGCGGCGAGGGACTGGTGGTGGGGTGCGCCGCGCAGCCGTGTCTTCGACTCTTCTGGTTTTTGGCGCTCCTTTGGGAGGCTTCCCGCGTAGCGTAGGCTGCAGCGGGACGTTCGTGTGCGCCTTACACTTTCGGCTCGCCTCTTCTAGAAAACTGTGGGCCTTGTGCCTTCGTACTTTTTCAACAAAGTGGGCTGGGCTATGCTTTTCAGAGATGGGCTTAATTCCGAGGGAAATTTTACAGCGGCACCTGAGCTGAATAGCAAATCTAAAAAAAACTGAGCTGAATAGCTGAAAAAAGGTGACGCGGAGTTTCTCAGGCCGAGCACAAATGAGCTCGGGTGAACAGTATTTTGGAGCACAAACCATTTTCACAGATCTGATTTCATGATGAAATTTTACAAGCTCTTAGAACTTTTATCAATGTTTCTCATAAAACAATTCAGATTTTTTGAATTTTTTTGATTTTACTGTTCATCCGAGTTCATTTGAGCTCGGGCTAAGAAGGTTACTTTCTGAGAAAAGGGAGCTTTGTCCCCATACATGTTATGCCGCCTGCCAAGGCCTTCTGGACACCTGGCTGATCGGCCGACCACCGCAGGCTTGTTTTTGCCTGACTCGTTGTTATACGTTGTCGAACAAGCTGTCCGGCTAGTTTGTTTGACAGATTTCGGTTACTGATTTTTCTTTTGATGAGTTTGACTGATATAAAGCAAATGCAGCCGGAAAGTTAGGTGAACATTTTTTTGTTACTCTTCTGCCACTCATAAGTAGGATTAGTTGAATATGATTGTATAGCAAAATGATAATTGCCCATTCCTTTGTACTGCTCACTTCGGAGTGCAGGGCCTCTATATATATTTTTTCTTCCATATCATCGTATGGTCGGACTCAACGCTTTCTTTCAGTTCCTTGATTGATGACTTCAAAGCTTCGTTCTCCTTCGCGCTTTAACGAGACACACTAATTTTCTTTGACCTTTTGCACCCTTCTCAAAAAAATGCAGCAAAGGGGTCGGGTGAACCATCTGATGGATACTTTGTCAGAATTATCTGCAAAATATGACTCCAGTGAGAAAAAACAGACGCGGATGGTAATCCTACTATCTATAAAGCATGACTAGTTGCAAAAGGGTTTTCGCAGGTTGAGGGAGTCGATTATGATGAAACTTTCTCACCATTAGCCATGTTGAAGTCTGTGCGGATTATGATGGCAATTCTTGCATATTTCGACTGCGAGATATGGCAGATGGATGTCAAAACTGCTTTCCTAAATGGAAATCTCAAAGAGGGTGTATATATGATATAACAAGAAGGTTTTGTCGATCCTAAGGATGCCGGAAAAGTGTGCAAGCTTCAAATGTCTATTTATGGTTTGAAGCAAACATCAAGGAGCTAGAATTAACGTTTTGATGAAGTGGTTAAAGAGTTTGGCTTCATTAAAAATGAAGAAGAAGCTTGTGTACACAAGAAGTTTAGTGGGAGCTCTGTAACATTTTTAATCTTATATGTAGATCACATATTGTTGATTGATGTGAAGTTTCTTAGCACTATAAAAGACTCATTGAAGGGTGTGTCTTCAATGAATACTTAGGCGGAGCAGCTTATATATTGGGCATTAAGATCTATAGAGATAGATCAAGAAGTTTAATTGTGCTAAGCCAGAGCACCTACATTGACAAGGTTTTAATGAGATTTAAAATGGAGAACGCAAAGCAGCGTTTTCTCCAATGTCACATGGCACGACACTTAGCAAAAATCAATGTCCCAAGACAGTTGATGAGCGTGTGCAGATGAGTGGAGTTCCATATGCCTTGACAATTGAATCCATCATGTATACTATGATATGTACAAGAGCATGTTTCTTATGCGCTAAGTGTTAGCAGCAGGTACCAAAGTGATTCCGGATTGGCTCACTTGACAGCTGTTAAAAATATTCTTAAGTTCCTCAGACGGACAAACGATTTCTCGTCTATGGAGGAGATGAAGAGCTCTTTGTAAATGGTTACACGAACACTAACTTCATGATTGATATAGATGACTTTCGGGCTATGCTAGGATAATAGTTTGGAATAGTTTCAAGTAAGAACACTATTGTGGATCATACAGCGGAAGCTGAATATATTGAGGCTTCAGAAGCTTCAAAGGAGTGAGTTTGGATCAAGAAGTTTCTTGATAAAGTTAGTGTGGTCCCAAGTGCAATGAACTCAAATGGCATTATATTGTGATATAGTGGTGCCATTGACCAAGCAAAGGAGCCAAAATCACACATGAAGACCATACATAACAAGCACAAGTATCACACATATTTGAATGTGTCAGACCCGATGATGAAGGTTCTACCACAAGCAAAGCATGAGTAACACCGGATAGCCATAGGTGTTAAAGAAACCATGCAACTAGATTATTGACTCTACTGCAAGTGGGAGTCTGTTCGAAGTATGCTCTAGAGGCAATAATATTGTATTATTATATTTCCATATCATAACTAAGAGTTTATATTCTATCCTAAAGCTGCTATGATCCTGGAATGTGCGATTCAGTGGAAAACTCATATGCATGTGTGGAATGATAAGCGGTATAATAAGATTCCTAGACTCGCATCTAAGACTAACTCAAATGTTGTTGGTGATCATGTTTTCCGGATCTTAGGATGTCATTAAGTTTAACGATGGTCCTAAAACAACTTCGCGAATATGACGTTAGAAGAATGATCGTATTGAATTTACCCAAAATTGTTTGTTATACTTTGAGGTACAATTTTTAGAAGTCAACTGTTATAACGGAGAGTGTTAACATGTGATTTAGTTCTTTAGATCATTAGAGTATCGTAGTCACTTCTTACTGTACGATGAACTTTAGGGTTGCTCAAACGTCATATGTAACTTGATGATCTAGCGACAACTTATAGGTTCATCAGAAAGTTTGACAAGGGACTAGATAGCTCAGGAGTGGGATTTGCTCCTCCAGCGATGGAGAGATATTCTTAGGGCCCTCTCGGTGTGACAACATCCATCATTTTCTGGCCAGACACACGTGACTAGATCACGGGGATACCAAAACATATCAACGAAAAAGAAGAATAAAACCGGTAATGCGGAGACCAGTATAGTGAGCACCTGTATGACTCAAGAGGATACCAATATCTCTCTCCTCAGCTCTTACAAAGTATTGCTAAACAAAGGGAATAATACAATATAACCAAAGGTTCACTCAAATGTCATTCATGTACTCATAGGGATCGATATGAACGTCCACGGTTGCGCTATCGGTCATTGAACGAAAGGGGTTTTGTTCATGTCTATGTTTTACCGAACCTACGGGGTCACAAGTTTAGGGTAATCATGATCTGATGAGTGCTAGTAGGACAGGAGTAATGAGAAAATATCTATGAAATAGTTTCACTAATATTTGAAATGGTTTTGAGTGAAAACGGAAGCGTTTCAGGTGTTGGGGAACGTAGTAATAATTCAAAATTTTCCTACGTGTCACCAAGATCAATCTAGGAGATGCTAGCAACGAGAGAGAGGGAGTGCATCTTCATACCCTTGAAGATCGCTAAGCGGAAGCGTTACAAGAACGCGGTTGATGGAGTCGTACTCGCGGCGATTCAAATCGCGGAAGATCCGATCAAGCGCCGAACGGACGACGCCTCCGTGTTCAACACACGTACAGCCCGGGGATGTCTCCTCCTTATTGATCTAGAAAGGGGAGAGGAGAAGTTGAGGGAGAACTCCGGCAGCACGACGGCGTGGTGGTGGAGCTTGCGGCTCTCCTGTAGGGCTTCGTCAAGCACTACGGAGGAGGAGGAGGAGGAGGTGTAGGAGGAGGGAGAGGGCTGCGCCAGGGGAAGGGTCACGGCTGCCCTCCCACCCCCTCACTATATATAGGGGGAAGGGGAGAGGGGGAGGCACCCTAGGGTTTCCCCTAGGGGCGGCGGCCAGGGTATATTGGATCTCCCTAGGAAAAACCCTAGGGAGACTTGCCCCCCAAGCCAAGCCAGGTGGAGGCTTGCCTCCCAAGTTAGATGGAGGCGCCCCACCTCCCCAAGCAATGTGGGAAAGGGTGTGGGGGTGCACAGCCCCTTGGCTGGTTTGCCCCCTCCCCTTGGCCCATGAGGCCCTGCAACACTTGCCGGGGCCCCCGAAACACCTTTCGGTCATGCTGGCCATAGCTTGGTACCTCTGGAACACTTCCGGACTCCAATACCCTTGGTCCAATATATTGATCTTCACCTCCGGACCATTCTGGAACTCCTCGTGACGTCCGGGATCTCATCCAGGACTCCGAACAACCTTCGATAACCACATACAATTTCCCATAACAACTCTAGCGACACCGAACCTTAAGTGTGTAGACCCTACGGGTTTGGGAACCATGCAGAAATGACCGAGACATCTCTCCGGCCAATAACCAACAGCGGGATCTAGATACCCATGTTGGCTCCCACATGTTCCATGATGATCTCATCGGATGAACCACGATGTGGGGGATTTAATCAATCCCGTATACAATTCCCTTTGTCCGTCGGTATGTTACTTGCCCGAGATTCGATCGTCGGTATCCCCATACCTAGTTCAATCTCATTGCCGGCAAGTCTCTTTACTCGTTCCATAACGCATGATCTCGTGGCTAACTCATTAGTCACATTGAGCTCATTATGATGATGCATTACCGAGTGGGCCCAGAGATACCTCTCCGTTATACGGAGTGACAAATCCCAGTCTTGAATCGTGCCAACCCAACAGACACTTTTGGAGATACCTGTAGTGCACCTTTATAGCCACCCAGTTACGTTGTGACGTTTGATACACCCAAAGAACTCCTACGGTATCCGGGAGTTGCACAATCTCATGGTCTAAGGAAACGATACTTGATATTAGAAAAGCTCTAGTAAACGAACTACACGATCTTGTGCTATGCTTAGGATTGGTTCTTGTCCATCACATCATTCTCCTAATGATGTGATCTCGTTACCAACGACATGAAATGTCCATGGTTAGGAAACCACAACCATCTATTGATCAACGAGCTAGTCAACTAGAGGCTCACTAGGGACATGCTGTGATCTATGTATTCACACATGTATTACGGTTTCCGGTTAATACAATTATAGCATGAACAATAGACAATTATCATGAACAAGGAAATATAATAATAACCATTTTATTTTTGCCTCTAGGGCATATTTCCAACAGTCTCCCACTTGCACTAGAGTCAATAATCTAGTTCACATCGCCATCTGATTAACACTCATAGTTCACATCGCCGTGTGACTAACACCCAAAGAGTTTACTAGAGTCAATAATCTAGTTCATATCGCCATGCGATTAACACCCAAGAGTTTACTAGAGTCAATAATCTAGTTCACATCACCATGTGATTAACAATCAATGAGTTCTAGGGTTTGATCATGTTATGCTTACGGGAGAGGTTTTAGTCAACGGGTCTGCAACATTCAGATCTGTGTGTTCTTTGCAAATCTCTATTTCATATTGTAGATGTTGCTACTATGCTCTATTTGGAGCTATTCCAAATGGTTGCTCCACTATACGTATCCGGTTTGCTACTCAGAGTCATCCGGATAGGTGTTAAAGCTTGCATCGACGTAACCCTTTAGGCCGAACTCTTTATCACCTCCAAAAGCGAGAAACATTTCCTTATTCCTCTAAGGACAATTTTGACCGTTGTCTAATGATCCTTTCCTGGATCACTTTTGTACCCCCTTGCCAGACTCGTGGCAAGGCACATATTAGGTGCAGTATACAGCATGGCATATCAAACAGAGCCTATGGCTAAGGCATAGGGGACGACCTTCGTCCTTTCTCTTTCTTCTGCCGTGGTCAAGCTTTAAGTCTTAACTTCACACCTTACAACTCAGGCAAGAACTCCTTCTTTGACTGATCGATTTTGAACTCCTTCAAAATCACGTCAAGGTATGTGATCTGTGAAAGTCCTATCAGGCGTCTTGATCTATTTCTATAGATCTTGATACCCAATATGTAAGCAGTTTTACCCAGGTCTTCCTTTGAAAAACTTCATTCAAACAACCCTTTATGCTTTCTAGAAATTCTACATCATTTCTGATCAACAATATGTCATCCACATATACTTATCAAATTTTTTGTAGTGCTCCCACTCACTTTCTTGTAAATACAAGTTTCTTGCAAACTTTGTATAAACCTAAAAGATTTGATCACCTCATCAAAGCGTATGTTCCAACTCCGAGATGCTTGCTCCAGTCCATAGAAGGATCGCTGGAGTTTGCATACCTTTTAGCATCCTTAGGATTGACAAAACCTTCTAGTTGTATCATATGCAGCCTTTCCCCACGGAAACCGTCAAGGAAACTTTGTTTTGACATCCATCTGCCAGATTTTGTAAATGAAAAATGCAGTAACTGCTAACATAATTCTAACAGACTTTAGCATCGCTATGATTTAGAAAGTATCATCACAGTCAACTCCTTGAACTTGTTGGAAACTTCTTTGAGACAAGTCGAGCTTCATAAATGGTGACATTACCATCAGCGTCTGCCTTCTTCTTAAAGATCCATTTATTCTCAATGGCTTGCCGATCATCGGGCAAGTCCACCAAAGTCCATACTTTGTTCTCATACATGGATCCTATCTCGGATTTCATGGCTTCCATCCATTTGTTGGAATCCGAGCCCACCATCGCTTCTCCATAGCTCATAGGTTCATCGTTGTCCAACAACACCTTTAAGACAAGGTTACCACTCAGAAGTTGTACACACCCTTTTTGACCTACGAGGTTCGATAGTAACTTGATCTAAAGCTTCATGATCATCATCATTAGCTTTCTCTTCAACTGATGTAGGTGCCACAGAAACATCTTTCTGTGATGCGCTACTCTCTGGTTGAAGTGAAGGTTCAACAACCTCATCAAGTTCTATCTTCCTCCCACTCAATTCTTTCGAGAGAAACTCTTTCTCGAGAAAGGACCTGTTCATAGCGACAAACACTTTGCCCTCAGATCTGAGATAGAAGGTATACCGAATCTTCTTGTTTGGGTATTCTGTGAAGACACAATTTTCCGCTTTGGGTTCAAACTTTTCTGGCCAAAGCCTATCGACATAAGCATCATAGCCCCAAACCTTAAGAAACAACAACTTTAGGTTTCTTGACAAACCATAGTTCATACGGTGTCGTCTCCATGGACTTTAGATGGTGCCCTATTTAAAGTGAATGTAATTGTCTCTAATGCATAACCCCAAAATGATAGCGGTAGATCGGTAAGAGACATCATAGATCGCACCATATCCAATAGGGTGCGATTACGACGTTCGGGCACACCATTACGCTATGGTGTTTCAGGTGGCGTCAACTGTGAAACGATTCCACCTTGTCTTTAGTGATTGCCAAACTCATAACTCAGATACTCGCCCCTTGATTAGATCGTAGGAACTTGATCTTCTTGTTATGATGATTCTCAACTTCACTATGGAATTGCTTGAACTTTTCAAACGTTTCAGACTTATGCTTCATTAAGTAAATATACCCATATCTACGCAATTCATCGGTAAAGGTGAGAAAATAAAGATATCCACTGCGTGCGTCAACACTCATCGGGCCGCACACATTAGCATGTGTGATTTCCAACAAGTCACTTGCCCGTTCCATTATTCCAGAAAACGGGGTTTTAGTCATCTTGCCTATGAGGCATGGTTCGCATGTGTTAGGTGATTCGAAATCAAGTGACTCCAAAAGTCCATTAGCATGGAGGTTCTTCATGCGCTTTACACCAATATGACCTAAGCGGCAGTGCCACAAGAAAGTGGTACTATCATTATCAACTCTACATCTTTTGGCATCAATGTTATGAACATGTGTATCACTACGACCAAGATTCAATAAACCATTCACATTGGGCGAATGACCATAGAAGGTATTATTCATGTAAACAGAATAACCATCATTCTCTGACTTAAATGAATAACCATATTGCAATAAACATGATCTAATCATGTTCATGCTCAATGCAGACACCAATGCAAATCTAGGTTCAAGACTAATCCCGAAGGTAGAGGGAGCGTGCGATGGTGATCATATAATCCTTGGAAAAACTTCCAACACATATCGTCACCTCGCCCTTAGCTAGTCTCCATTTATTCCGTAGCTTTTGTTTCGAGTTACCAATATTAGCAACTGAACCGGTATCTAATACCCATGTGCTACTAGGAGTACTAGTAAGGTACACATCAATAACACATATATCAAATATACTTTTGTTGAAGTTGCCAGCCTTCTTATCTACCAAGTATTTGAGGCAGTTCCGCTACTAATGACCGTTCCCCTAATAGAAGCACTTCATCTCGGGTTTGGGTTCTTGGGTTTCTTCACTGGAGCGGCAACTGGCTTGCCATTCTCGAAGTTTCCCTTCTTGCCCTTGCCCTTCTTTGAAACCAGTGGTCTTGTTAACCATCAAAACTTGATGCTCCTTCTTGATTTCTACCTTTATGGCCTTAAGCACGACGAACAGCTCCGGGATCATCTTCCCTTGCATGCTATAGTTCATCACAAAACTATAGTAGCTTGGTGATAGTGACTGGAGAACTTTGTCAATCACTCTCTTATCTGGAAGATTAACTCCCACTTGATTCAAGCGATTGAAGTACCCAGACATTACGAGCACATGCTCCTTGGTGAGCTATTCTCCCCATCTTGTAGGCAAAGATCTTGTCAGAGGTCTCAAACCTCTCAACACGGGCATGAGTCTGAAATACCAATTTCAGCTCTTGGAACATCTCATATGTTCCATGGCGTTCAAAACGCTTTTGGAGCCCTGAATCTAAGCCGCAAAGCATGGCGCACTAAACTATCAGGTAGTCATCGAGCGTATGCGCCAGATGTTCACAACATCCACGGACGACGCCAAAGGGGTTGGCACACCGAGCGGTGCATCAAGGACAGAAGCCTTCTATGTAGCAGTGAGGACAATCCTCAGACTACGGCGCTAGTCCACACAATTGCTTACAATATCTTTCAACTTAGTCTTTCTCTAGGAACGTATTAAAACAAGGAGCTAAAGCGCGAGCTATTAATCTACAACATAATTTGCAAAGACAATTTAGACCATGTTCATGATAATTAAGTTCATCTAATCAAATTATTTAATGAACTCCCACTCAGATAGACATCCCTCTAGTCACCTAAGTGATAAATGATCTGAATCGACTAGGTCGTGTCCGATCATCACGTGAGACGGACTAGTCATCAACGGTGAACATCTCCATGTTGATCGCATCTACTATACGACTCATGTTTGACCTTTCGGTCTCTCATGTTCCGAGGCCGTGTTTATACATGCTAGGCTCGTCAAGTCAACCTAAGTGTTTTGCATGTGTAAATCTGGCTTACACCCGTTGTATTCGAACGTTAGAATCTATCACACCTGATCATCACGTGGTGCTTCGAAACAGCGAACCTTCGCATAGCGATGCACGATTAGGGGAACACTTTTCTTGAAATTTTAGTGAGGGATCATCTTATTTATGCTACCGTCGTTCTAAGCAAATAAGATGTAAACATGACAAACATCACATGCAAATCATAAAGTGACATGATATGGCCAATATCATCTTGCGCCTTTGATGCCCATCTTCAAGGCGCAGCATGATCACCTTCGTCACCGGCATGACACCATGATCTCCATCATCGTGTCTTCATGAAGTTGTCTCACGAACTATTACTTCTACTACTATGGCTAATGGTTAGCAATAAAGTAAAGTAATTACATGGCGTTTTTCATTGACATGCAGGTCATACAATAAATTAAGACAACTCCTATGGCTCCTGCCGGTTTTCATACTCATCGGCATGCAAGTCGTGATTCCTATTACAAGAACATGATCAATTTCATACATCACATATATATAATTCATCACATCCTTCTGGCCATATCACATCACATAGCATACCATGCAAAAACAAGTTAGACGTCCCCTAATTGTTGTTGTGTGTTTTACGTGGCTGCTACGGGTTTCTAGCAAGAACGTTTCTTACCTACGCAAAATCCACAATGGTAATATGCCAATTGTTATTTACCCTTCATAAGGACCCTCTTCATCGAATCCGATACGACTAAAGTGGGAGAGACAGACACCCGCTAGCCATCTTATGCATCAAGTGCATGTCTGTTGGTGGAACCAGTCTCACGTAAGAGTACGTGTAAGGTCGGTCCGGGCCGCTTCATCCCACAATGCCGCCGAATCAAGATAAGACTAGTAATGGTAAGCAAATTGACCAAATCATCGCCCACAACTACTTGTGTTCTACTCGTGCATAGAATCTACCATAGACCTAGCTCTGATGCCACTGTTGGGGAACGTAGTAATAATTCAAAATTTTCCTACGTGTCACCAAGATCAATCTAGGAGATGCTAGCAACGAGAAAGAGGGAGTGCACATTCATACCCTTGAAGATCGCTAAGCGGAAGCATTACAAGAACACGGTTGATGGATTCGTACTCACGGCGATTCAAATCGCGAAAGATCCGATCAAGCGCCGAACGGACGGCGCCTCCGCGTTCAACACACGTACAGCCCGGGGATGTCTCCTCCTTCTTGATCCAGCAAGGGGAGAGGAGAAGTTGAGGGAGAACTCCGGCAGCACGACGGCGTGGTGGTAGAGCTTGCGACTCTCCTGCAGGGCTTCGCCAAGCACTACGGAGGAGGAGGAGGTGTAGGAGGAGGGAGAGGACTGCGCCAGGGGAAGGGTCACGGCTTCCCTCCCACCCCCTCACTATATATAGGGGGAAGGGGAGAGGGGGAGGTGCCCTAGGGTTTCCCCTAGGCGCGACGGCCAGAGTAGATTGGATCTCCCTAGGAAAAACCATAGGGAGACTTGCCCCCAAGCCAAGCCAGGTGGAGGCTTGCCTCCCAAGTCAGATGGAGGCGCCCCACCTCCCCAAGCAACGTGGGAAAGGGTGTGGGGGTGCACAACACCTTAGTAGGCTGGTTTGCCCCCTCCCCTTGGCCCATGAGGCCCTGCAACACTTGTCGGGGCCCCCGAAACACCTTTCGGTCATGCTGGCCAGCCGGACTTCAATACCCTTGGTCCAATATATTGATGTTCACCTCCGGACCATTCCAGAACTCCTCATGACGTCCGGGATCTCATCTGGGACTTCAAACAACCTTCGGTAACCACATACAATTTCGTATAACAACTCTAGCGTCACTGAACCTTAAGTGTGTAGACCCTACGGGTTCGGGAACGATGCAGACATGACCGAGTGATGTGACCAGCCGTGCGAAAAGAGATCAAGTTATCAACTCAAATAGTTTGACAATTAGCCAAATTACAATGAAAGTACCATCATCAGAACCACCAGCTGAACAAGTCACGCCTAATCTTCGTACTCCAAGTTGGACATTGGTCGATGCTATTCCAATTCAAGTAGCGTAATTTTTTTTAGTTTTTTTAGTAAGTTTCATCCGAATAGAAACTACTATGGTACGGTCTTGTTTTGGTTGGTTAGATCCTGCGTGATCTATTTTGGTTAGGCTTGATCCTGCATGACTAACAACGTTGCCGGATTATTTTATTAGGAAAGTCCTAGTTATATGGTTGAGAGAGAGAGAGTCCTAGTTTTCCTTCTCTTTGTTTTGCACATGAGTGTTTTGCACGTTAGGATAGAGTCCAGGTCTGGTTTGTGAGCTCAGGGTCGCCTATAAATATGGCTGGCTTCGGCCATGTAACCGCAGATTTTGTTTTTAGTCATGAGTTGAATAAAGCTACAGAAAATGTCCCATGTCGGGGGACATCAAATATCTTCGTTGCTAATCCATGAGGATTTTGTTGCTGCTGTGCGTGGAGTCGAACTAATCTACTCGACGCTAGTTTTTGATCTTACGGTCTTGCATCTTTGCTCGATCGGAATTTTTTGTGCTGCTGCCAGTATCGTGAAAGATCGGGCCGATGAACGACTCGCATCTAGTCGGGTCCTTATCAAGTGGTATTTAGAGCTAAGGTTGTTCACGGTACTGTGTTGATCAAGATGTCAACCTCGGTGAGCAAGGGTGATGAGGTTGCTGCTGATTCTGAGGAAATAGTACGTCCAGTGTATGTGGATGATATTCCGCAAAATATTCGGGATGGTTTTGACCACACATGCAACTACATCAAGCAATGTCATGATGCGCTTGGCAAAAGGATAGATGTCCTGATCACTCGGTTCGATGGTTTGGCAGACATCATCAATATGCCGGCAACGAAGTCTGCACCACCACAGACTGCTCCGGCTGCTCCACTATTTTATGCACCACCGGCTTGTGACGGACATGCCGGCGTGCTTGATCGCCGTCTGGCGGCACAACTACATGCTGGAGATGATGGGCTCGATGACGGTGTTGACCATGAGGCAACAGGGTACGCACCACGACCACGACACTATGAGCCTCGTCCTGAAACTTCTGTTCGTGGTGGAGTGCATGACCGAGTTGGTCAAGCTGTGCGTGTGCCTTTGGATGATGGAATTGGGCACATAAAAATTTCAATCCCTTCGTTCTCCAGCAAGTGCGAACCAGAAGGCTATTTGGAGTGGGAGATGCGTGTTGATCAAATTTTTGATGCCCATCATTATAGCGAGGAGAAGAAAGTTCAACTTGCTGGAATTGAGTTCACCGATTCTGGCGCTAATTTGGTGGAATCAAATTTGTCGTTCAAGACATCGGCCGACGACTTGGCGAGTATGAAAGATTTCATGAGGCGACGTTTTGTTCCTGAGCACTATAAACGAGATATGTACAACAAGTTGCAGCGGATCTCTCAAGGTAATATGAGTGTTGATGAATATTACAAGGAGATGAAATTGCTTATGATACGTACAGGGACAACGGAGAATCCGGAGGCGACTATGGCACATTTCTTTAATGGTCTAAATATTAAGGTGCGGGATCGTGTTGAGATGGTGGTCTACTACAACATACAAGATCTTGTGCACCAAGTTGTGCGTGCGGAACAACAGATTATGCGACACCAAGTCAGCACAGTTCCTAGTACCACTTTGAACACATGGCAACATTCGCAACATAAGAGTGAGGATGTCGGTTCTAGCTCTAGGACAACGACATCTAATCGCTCTCAAGCTTCCGTGCAAAAGGATGCTTTAAAATCAGGATTGTTGAGAGTTGATTCTAATGCGCAGTCGGCGACACGTACTAGTAATATAGAGTGTTTCAAGTGTGGAGGAAGGGGGCATATGAGACGTGAATATCCTAATGAGAAAAGAGTGTTGCTCACAAGACATGGCTATGCACCCGCTAGTGATTAAGAGGCAGTTTCTGACACTTCTAGTAAAAAATCTGAAGATGTTGAAAATGTGGTTGCGAGTTTTGAAGCTGCTGAATCATATCCGTCTTTGATGGTGCAACGGATGCAAGAAGATCGCATTGAGGATAAGGGGCAGCGATGGAATATTTTTCAAACTCAGTGCAAAATCAACAACACTAAATGTAAGTTGATCATAGATGGAGGAAGCTACACTAATACGGTTAGCAAGGACTTGGTGGATGTTTTAGCTTTGCCTATCTGGAAGCACCCACAACCCGACTGCGTCGAATGGTTATATCAGTCGGGGAAACTGAAAGTTACTCACAAGGTGCGTCTCAATTTTTCGGTTGGTGACTATATTGATACAATGATTTGTGGTGTATTGTCGATGGATGCATGTCACTTATTGTTGGGAAGACCGTGGCAATATGACCGTCGTGCCACACATGAGGGACGGTCCAATACATACTCTTTTTGGAAAGCCGGAAGACGACATGTTCTGTGGTCTATGTTTACGGGAGCAATCATGGTGGACACAACTGTTTCACTGAAGAAGTCCATGAAATCTACCGCAAAACTGAGGATGATTTTGTCTCAAAGAGGAGGGGATGATGTGACCAGCCGTGCGAAAAGAGATCAAGTTATCAACTCAAATAGTTTGACAATTGGCCAAATTACAATAAAAGTACCATCATCAGAACAACCAGCTGAAGAAGTCACGCCTAATTTTCGTACTCCGAATTGGACATTGGTCGGTGCTATTCCAATTCAAGTAGCGTAATTCTTTTCTAGTTTTTTTAGTAAGTTTCATCCGAATAGAAACTACTATGGTACGGTCTTGTTTTGGTTGGTTATATCTTGCGTGATCTATTTTGGTTAGGATTGATCCTGCATGATTAACAATGTTGCCGGATTATTTTATTAGGAAAGTCCTAGTTATATGGTTGAGAGAGAGAGAGTCCTAGTTTTCCTTCTCTTTGTTTTGCACGTGAGTGTTTTGCATGTTAGGATAGAGTCCAGGTCGTTTTGTGAGCTCAGGGTCACCTATAAATATGGCTGGCTTCGGCCATGTAACGGCTGATTTTGTTTTTAGTCATGAGTTGAATAAAGCTACAGAAAACGTCCCATGTCGAAGGACACCAAATATCTTCATCGCTAATCCATGGGGATTTTGTTGCTATTGTGCGTGGAGTAGAACTAATCAACTCGATGCTAGTTTTTGATCTTACGATCTTGCATCTTTGCTTGATCGGAATTTCTTGTGCTGCTGCTAGTATCATGAAAGATTGGGCCGACGAACGACTTGCATCTAGTCGGGTCCTTATCACCGAGACATCTCTTCGGCCAATAACCAACAGCGGGATCTGGATACCCATGTTGGCTCCCATATGTTCCACGATGATCTCACCGGATGAACCACGATGTCAGGGATTTAATCAATCTCGTATACAATTCCCTTTGTCCATCGGTATGTTACTTGCCCGAGATTCGATCGTCGGTATCCCCATACTTAGTTCAATCTCGTTGCCGGCAAGTCTCTTTACTCGTTCCGTAACACATGATCCCGTGGCTAACTCCTTAGTCACATTGAGCTCATTATGATGATGCATTACCGAGTGGGCCCAGAGATACCTCTCCGTCATACGGAGTGACAAATCCCAGTCTCGATTCGTGCCAACCCAACAGACACTTTCGGAGATACCTGTAGTGCACCTTTATAGCCACCCAGTTACGTTGTGACGTTTGATACACCCAAAGCACTCCTACGGTATCCGGGAGTTGCACAATCTCATGGTCTAAGGAAACAATACTTGACATTAGAAAAGCTCTAGCAAACGAACTACACGATCTTGTGCTATGCTTAGGATTGGGTCTTGTCCATCACATCATTCTCCTAATGATGTGATTCCGTTATCAATGACATCCAATGTCCATGGTTAGGAAACCACAACCATCTATTGATCAACGAGCTAGTCAACTAGAGGCTCACTAGGGACATGTTGTGATCTATGTATTCACACATTTATTACGGTTTCCGGCTAATACAATTATAGCATGAACAATAGACAATTATCATGAACAAGGACATATAATAATAACCATTTTATTATTGCCTCTAGGGCATATTTCCAACATCAGGGTCACCGGAAGGGTTTCTAGTAATGTTAAACTAATATTAAAAAGCTCTAATAATAGTTAGGAGGCTTTTACATTGAACTTATTATCAACAAGCCTTAGAAGGCCAAGTGGTGGAAAGCATATTGGGCCACCTGGGCCCAATAGGGGTGGCGCCCCCTTTTCCTCATGGAGAAGGAAGGGGAGGCTGAATTGGAGGGGACCTCCCCCTCCTCATGGATGGCGCCAGGGGGGACATCCCCCCTGTGGCGCCCCTCCTCTCCCTCCAACATACATATACTAGAGGTTTTGGCACTTTTGGACACACAAGTTTTTGGAGCCTCCTCTAGTTCTAGTTATTTCAATTAGAGCTAGATCTAGATCCTCTCCAATCCTCATAATTAGAAGCCAAATGCGGTTCTAATCTCTTCCCTCTAATTCTCTGGCGACGATTAGCTCTGGATGGCGAAGCGATGCCAGATCGTGAAGACCATACGCTTGCAATATGTGGAGAGGTCATGCTTCCAATCTTCTGTTCGAGAGACTGTTCGTGGACAGTTCAAGGAATCGTTCATCTATGGTTCGAGGGATTTCAAGTACGATCTACAAGGACTCTTCTTTCGTTGCAACTCGAACCATGTAACGATCCAATCCAAACCACATCTTCGTAGGTTCCTGATTGATCGTAGGGCGCATTTTTTGTTTTCTACTACGTTTCCCAATAGTAAATGCAATCCATAGTTTGGAGGAATTTTTTCATCCACTCAAACCTCTGGTAGCAATTCTTTTGCTTTACCTTTCATATAAACATTTTTTTATGCAAATTTATAGGATTCAATACGGTATGACACTCTAATGTTGTTTTGTTTGTCATATTCGTGTATTTTGAGGAACACTTGAACCAACAAAGGCTTTAGAAGTTCATTAACGCTCAAACAAAATGATGTTCACTAAAAAAGAAGAGATGATGTCTTAATATAATAAAAATGATGTAGCGAAAAGTAGGAAAATATTGCTCGGTATTGCTAAATATGTTTACAAATCCAGAATATGTGCTAACCTTGTCCAAAAAGAGATTAAGAAATTAAAATGATTTCGTTGAAAGTTAAACCCATTCTCATCAGACGACTTATTAATTGTGTGATCCTGAAGATTGGAGTTCAATGATGACAATTCACAGTGTCTAGGTTCTGGCATGGATGACAAAAAGTGTATGAAGAAGCGCATCGGTTGGCTTGAGTGGAAAAACTCCTTCGTGGTTTGACACATAAACCCTCTAAACAATCTTTGTATTCCTCATTTTGTAACTGATTAATAATTCATGTTGTAATCTCGAAAAGCGAGATTGCAACATCGAGAAAGCATCATGTTACAAATATGAGCTCAACATTTTTTTGAGCAAAAGAGGGGGGGGGGGGGCTCTGATTTCATTAACGAGACCACCACGAATTCAAGTTTAGGTCACCGAATCCTAACCAACATCCAAAAGAAACCAGTCTTAAATGCAAAAGCAAATCTTATTCTAAGGTCACAGGCGACCATTTTGAGCACGAGGGCGCAACCTCCACCAAGCAAACAAATACAATAAAAGGAAACACTGAATCCGTTTTTTTCAGGAACGACGAGTGGATGATCTTTTTTCAGCTCATCAGACGAGGAACACCAGCTCTCCATCCCTGCGAAGCTCTGTAGACCTCACTTGCTACTTGCTTGATTAGTTTTGCCCCCAGCATTAGTAGGTTTTGTCCTGGGTTTTTTCTCTGCAAAACAACCCAATCCACAATCCAATTGCAGGTTAGTTTCACCAAAGTCATAGGGTCAGTGACCAATTTATCATGAAAGATTATATCATTTCGACATTTCCAAATAGCCCAAAGAATTGCAACGTTCCAACTAATACTAGTTTTCTTTCCTCTAGTTTCAATTTCTTGATCCATGGCCCCAAACAATCATCAACCCCAAGCGGAGTTGTTTTTAGATTGAAGGAGCATTTTATCAAACTCCACAACAACCTAGCAGCAGAGCAAGAGAAAAAAATGTGATCTATAGTTTCATTCTGACCATAGTACACACATCTCTGGTTCCCTTTCCACCCTCTTTTTGCTAGATTATCTCTGGTCATTACACTTTTCCTGGCAATGAGCCAGAGAAACATCTTGATTTTCACTGGAATTTTAACTTTCCACTTGAATTTGTGTGGGAACCCCACCCCTGTTTTAACTAGTTGTTGATAGAGTGATCGCATTGAGAATTGTCTATTGGCTGTCACCATCCATAGTGGCTGATCTTTGCCCTCATACATTCTCACTTCCTCACATCTGGCCTTCAAACTATCCCACAAAATTCTTTTATCTTCTGTCAAACTCCTTCTAAACCTAAACCCTTCCCATCCCATGTTAATGGCCTGGGGCACCGAAATGTCACGGATTAAGCTGATGAAATAAAGGCTTGGGTAGGCCTCTTTTAGAGGTTTAGATCCCACCCATCAATCTTCCCAAAATCTTGTGTTCTGTCCATCTCCTAGTTTCTTTTTTACATTTTTGTAATATATGTCTTTAATCTGCATCAGACTCCCCCAAAAATGAGAATCACCAGTTTTCTTTTTAATTCCATATAAACACTTTCCTTTCACATATTTATTCAGAAGGATTCTAACCCACATCCCATCTTCTGTCTCTAATTTCTAGAGCCATTTTGCTAGCAGGGCTTTATTCATACAATCAAGATTTAAGATTCCTAGACCACCTAGGTCCTTTGGCAAACGTCATGTTTTCCAGTCGACTAGATGGTATTTCTTCTTATCTTCATTTTCTTGCCAAACTAATCTGGCTCTGAAGAAGTCAGCCTTTTTTCTAACCCCCACTGGCAATGGGTAGAAAGACATCATATACATAGGCATATTTGTTAGGCAAGCCTAAACTGGGGTTACTCTCCCAGCCATATTCAATAGTCTCCCTTGCCAGCAAGCACATCTTTTTCCTATTTTTCCAGTCACACTCTTCCAAAATTTATTGCCTAGTCTCACATTAGTTACAGGTAGCCCCAGATATTTAGGGGGACTTCCCCTCTTTTTCAAGTAGATATCTCTTGATAAATCTCACTTTTGTCTTTGGCCTCCCCAAAAAGGTATACCTCACTCTTGTGGAAGTTAATAGTTAGCCCAGACATTTGCTCAAAAGCTGTGAGTATGAATTTATGGTTTTTTGCACTGTCCTCATCATATTTGAGTACAAAAATAGTGTCATCTGCATATTGCAGCATGTTCACTCCATTATCTCCTAATTCAGTCAACACCCCTCTCACATAGCATGCATGTTTGGCTTTATCTAAGATTATAGCCAAAGCATCTGCAGCTATGTCAAACAACAGTGAAGACATAGAATCTACCTGCCTCAGCCCCTTATAAGTTTTAAAGTAAGGCCCAATCTTACCATTCACCTTAATCCCAACTTGCCCCCTATCATGGTGTGCATAACCAAGTCACACCATTTATTAGGGAATTGTTTCATTTTCAGCATTTTGTACACAAATCGCCATTTATTTTATCATATGCTTTCTCAAAGTCTACTTTAAACAGAACAACACTTTGTTTTGTGTGGTGTATAGAGTTGAGGGCTTCATGAAGTACCACAATCCCCTCGATGATATATCTCCCTTTAATAAAGGCAGTCTGTGTTGGGAGGATGATAAGCTTAATGATTTTACTTAATCTGTTCATCAAGACTTTAGTGATAATCTTGAAACTGACATTCAATAGACAAATGGGTCTAAACTTTTGAATTTGTTTGGCATCCTCAATTTTTGGGACTAAAGTAACAATCCCATAGTTAAGTCTTGTGATAGCTAATTTTACCTCATGAAACTCATTCAGAAGATTCATCAAATCCCACTTGACAGTCTCCCAAAAATGTTGGTAGAAGCCAATGGGTATTCCATCAGGGCCAGGGCTTTTATTCTTTTCCATTCCAAATACCACTTCCTGAAGCTCTTCCATTGAGAAAGGTTTGACTAGAGTTTCAGCTTGTTCTCAAGTTATTGATTGCCCCCCCCCCACCCACCCAAGATATTGAGGTTGATTGAAGAAGTGTCTGGTTGTCCAAACAATTTTTTGTAGAAATCAGTAATGTATTTAATAAGATTATCTTCTCCTTCAATCACCCCTTCCTCTTGTTCTAAAGAAAGAATTATGTTTTTGCTCCTCCTCCCATCCACATTAGCATGACAATACTTTGTATTACAATCTCCATCTTTTATTTCTTTTTCTTTATATCTTTGTAGCCATTTCATTTCTTCTTGTTTTAATAATCTATGCAATTGAGATCTAAGTTCTCTCTGCTCCTCCCTATCATGAGCAGAAAGCCCCATAATCTCAGCATTTTTGTCTATAGTATCTAACTTTATCAGGATATCTTTTTGATTTTTCTATACCAAGCATCAGAGTTTAAAGTCCACCCTCTCACTTTATGTCTAAACACTCTCATCCTTCTCTGCCATTGTTCCATGGTATCACCATGGCATTTTGCAGACCAGATTTTAATAGCAAACTCTTTGAACCCCTCTCTCATCATCCAGGAGTTTTCAAATATGAAAATAAGTGGTGAATATGTATTCTACCATGTGTTAAGGATTAGGGGTGTATGACCAGAAAGCTCTCTTTCTAGGGCATAAACCTCAGTTAGGGGATAGTGGTCTTTCCAGTCTGGGCATATAAGGATTATATCTAGTTTTTCATAAATGGGTTCAGGAAGATTATTAGCCCAAGTAAATTTTCTACCATTTAAAGACAACTCTCTTAAACCATCTTGCTCAATTATAGCATAAAAAACAAAGCTCTAGTGGTTATATCCACCAGGTTTGTTTTTGTCATCAGATTTCCTAATAACACTGAAATCCCCCCCCCCCATAAGACATGGCCTAGAGGCATTATCATGGTAAACTCTGGATATTTCTGCCATATAAGCAGCTTTACCCCCATTTTGAGCATCTCCATAGACAATAATGAGATTTCATTCAAATTTAGCTTTTTTTATCAAGAAGGAGTGTCCTAGTGCAGTAAATCTCCTTCTCCACATTAATAATCTCAAAGATATCTTTATTAATTCCTACCAGAATACCCCCTACTTTCCCTCTAGGTTGTGTCCAATGCCACTCAAAATTCCTACCTCCACTCAGATTATGTAGCTCATTCTTGGTGAAATCACTTTTTATGGTCTCTTGAAGACCAATGAAATCAACCCTCTTGTCACAAATATTATATCTAATAAAATATTTTTTGAAATCAGGTCCTAGCCCCCTAACATTCCAAATCACCCCCTTCATTTTTTCCTACCATTTTCCCTCTTTTTCCTCCTATATACAACACAGATTTCCCACTAGTAATTCCAGTGGATTCAGTGTTGTCATTCTTCTTTCCACTAGCAAAGATGTTTTACAAATGGACATAATAGTCCATTTCCATCTCTGCATCTGAGTGGTCATCATCAGAGCATAATTCTTTCAGAGAGAGATCCCCAATGTCAATGAGAGATATCTCATTTTGCACTGTTGTCTCCTCTTTTTGTTTTAAGTGGGCAAAATAGAAGGCCCTTCTACTTTACTCCATTTTCGTAATGATCTCTAAGTTTTCAATTATCATATCAATAGTACACCCTAGATCTATGCCAATTTTATCAGCCATGAAAAGAAGAGAAGGGTTATTTGTTGGGGAACGCAGTAATTTCAAAAAATATCCTACACACACGCAAGATCCATCTAGGTGATGCATAGCAACGAGCGGGAGAGCGTGTCCACGTACCCTCATAGACCGAAAGCAGAAGCGTTTTATCAACGTAGTTGATGTAGTCGTACGTCTTCACGATCCGACCGATCCTAGCACCGAACGTACGGCACCTCCGTGTTCAGCACATGTTCAGCTCGATGACGTCCCTCGTACTCTTGATCCAATTGAGGCCGAGGGATAGTTCCGTTAGCATGACGGCGTGGCAACGGTGATGATGAAGTTGCCGGTGCAGGGCTTCGCCTAAGCACTACGACAATATGACCGAGGTGTGTACATGTGAAGGGGGGCACCGCACACGGCTAAGAGATTGTCTGTTGTGCCTTTGGGGTGTCCCCTGCCCACGTATATAAAGGAGGGAGGAGGAGGAGGCTGGCCCTAGAGGGGGCGCGCCAAGTGTGGGGAGTCCTACTAGGACTCCCAAGTCCTAGTAGGATTCCCCTTCTCCTTTTCGCAGTAGGAGAGAAGAAAGAGGGAAAGAGAGAGGGAGTAGGAAAGGGCAAGGGGGGCGCCGCCCCCTTTCCCCTAGTCCAATTCGGACCCATGGGAGGGCGCGCCCCTCCTTCCCTTTGGCCTCCCTCCTCTATTCCTGTATGGCCCAATAAGGCCCAATACTTCTCCCGGCGAATTCGCGTAACTCTCCGGTACTCCGAAAAATACTCGAATCATTCGGAACCTTTTCGATGTCTGAATATAGCCTTCCAATATATCGATCTTTACCTCTCGACCATTTCGAGACTCCTCGTCACGTCCACGATCTCATCCGGGACTCTGAACAAACTTCGGACATCAAATCACATAACTCATAATATAAATCGCCATCGAACGTTAAGCGTGCGGACCCTACGGGTTCGAGAACTATGTAGACATGACCGAGACACATCTCTGGTCAATAACCAATAACGGAACCTGGATGCTCATATTGGATCCTACATATTCTACGAAGATCTTTATCGGTTAAACCGCATAACAACATACGTTGTTCCCTTTGTCATCGGTATGTTACCTGCCCGCGATTCGATCGTCGGTATCCTCATACCTAGTTCAATCTCGTTACCGGCAAGTCTCTTTACTCGTTCCGTAATGCATCATCCCACAACTAACTCATTAGTCACAATGCTTGCAAGGCTTATAGTGATGTGCATTACCGAGAGGGCCCAAAGATACCTCTCCGATACACGGAGTGACAAATCCTAATCTCGATCTATGCCAACTCAACAAACACCATCGGAGACACCTGTAGAGCATCTTTATAATCACTCAGTTATGTTGTGCCGTTTGATAGCACATTGATAGCACACAAGGTGTTCCTCCGGTATTCGGGAGTTGCATAATCTCATAGTCTGAGGAACATGTATAAGTCATGAAGAAAGCAGTAGCAATGAAACTGTAACGATCATAATGCTAAGCTAACGAATGGGTCTTTTCCATCACATTATTCTCCTAATGATGTGATCCCGTTTATCAAATGACAACACATGTCTATGGTTACGAAACATAACCATCTTTGATAAACGAGCTAGTCAAGTAGAGGCATACTAGGGACACTTTGTTTTGTCTATGTATTCACACATGTACTAAGTTTCCGGTTAATACAATTCTAGCATGAATAATAAACATTTATCATAAAATAAGGAAATAAATAATAACTTTATTATTGCCTCTAGGGCATATTTCCTTCAGTCTCCCACTTGCACTAGAGTCAATAATCTAGTTCACATCACCATGTGATTTAACACCAATAGTTCACATCACCATGTGATTAACACCCATAGTTCACATCGCCATGTGACCAACACTCAAAGGGTTTACTAGAGTCAGTAATCTTAGTTCACATCGCCATGTGATTAACACCCAAAGAGTACTAAGGTGTTATCATGTTTTGCTTGTGAGAGAAGTTTAGTCAACGGGTCTACCATATTCAGATCCGTATGTATTTTGCAAATTTCTATGTCAATAATGCTCTGCATGGAGCTACTCTAGCTAATTGCTCCCACTTTCAATATGTATCCAGATTGAGACTTAGAGTCATCTAGATCAGTGTCAAAACTTGCATCGACGTAACCCTTTACGAACCTTTTGTCACCTCCATAATCGAGAAACATATCCTTATTCCACTAAGGATAATTTTGACCGATGTCCAGTGATCTACTCCTAGATCACTATTGTACTCCCTTGCCAAACTAAGTGTAGGGTATACAATAAATCTGGTACACAGCATGGCATACTTTATAGAACCTATGGCTGAGGCATAGGGAATGACTTTCATTCTCTTTCTATCTTCTGCCGTGGTCGGGCTTTGAGTCTTAGTCAATTTCACACCTCGTAATACAGGCAAGAACTCCTTCTTTGACTGTTCCATTTTGAACTACTTAAATTTTTTGTCAAGGTATGTACTCATTGAAAAAACATATCAAGCGTCTTGATCTATCTCTATACATCTTGATGCTCAATATGTAAGCAGCTTCATCAAGGTCTTTCTTTGAAAAACTCCTTTCAAACACTCCTTTTATGCTTTCCAGAAAATTCTACATCATTTCCGATCAACAATATGTCATTCACATATACTTATCAGAAAGGTTGTACTGCTCCCACTCACTTTCTTGTAAATACAGGATTTATCGCAAGTCTGTATAAAACTATATGCTTTGATCAACTCATTAAAGCATATATTCCAACTCTGAGATGCTTTGCACCAGTCCATGGATGGATCGTTGGAGCTTGCACATTTTGTTAGAACCTTTAGGATCGACAAAACCTTCTGGTTGCATCATATACAACTCTTATTTAAGAAATCCATTAAGGAATGTAGTTTTGACATCCATTTGCCAGATTTCATAAAATGTGGCAATTTGCTAACATGATTCGGACAGACTTAAGCATCGCTATGAGTGAGAAAATCTCATCGTAGTCAACACCTTGAACTTTGTCAAAAACCTTTTTCGACAAGTCTAGCTTTGTAGATAGTAACACTACTATCGGCGTCCGTCTTCCTCTTGAAGATCCATTTATTTTCTATGGCTTGCCGATCATCGGGCAAGTCAACCAAAGTCCACACTTTGTTCTCATACATGGATCCCATCTCAGATTTCATGGCCTCAAGCCATTTAGCGGAATCTGGGCTCATCATCGCTTCCTCATAGTTCATAGGTTCGTCATGGTCAAGTAACATGAACTCCATAATAGGATTACCGTACCACTCTGGTGTGGAACATACTCTGGTTGACCTACGAGGTTCGGTAGTAACTTGATCCGAAGCTTCATGATCATCATCATTAACTTCTTCACTAATTGGTGTAAGCATCACTTGAACTGGTTTCAGTGAAGAAATACTTTCCAATTCGGGAGAACGTACAATTACCTCATCAAGTTCTACCTTCCTCCCACTCACTTCTTTCGAGAGAAACTCCTTCTCCAGAAAGGATCCATTCTTAGCAACAAAGATCTTGCCTTCGGATCTGTGATAGAAGGTGTACCCAACAGTCTCTTTTGGGTATCCTATGAAGACACATTTCTCCGATTTGGGTTCGAGCTTATCAGGTTGAAGCTTTTTCACATAAGCATCGCAGCCTCAAACTTTAAGAAACAACAACTTGGGTTTCTTGCCATACCACAGTTCATAAGGTGTCGTCTCAACGGATTTAGATGGTGCCCTATTTAACGTGAATGCAGTTGTCTCTAATGCATAACCCCAAAACGATAGTGGTAAATCGGTAAGAGACATCATAGATTGCACTATATCCAATAAAGTACGGTTATGACATTCGGACACACCATTATGCTGTGGTGTTCTAGGTGGCATGAGTGTGTGAAACTATTCCACATTGTTTTAATTGAAGGCCAAACTCGTAACTCAAATATTTGCCTCTACGATCAGATCGTAGAAACTTTATTTTCTTGTTATGATGGTTCTCTACTTCACTCTGAAAATCTTTGAACTTTTCAAGTGTTTCAGACTTGTGTTTCATCAAGTAGATGTACACATATCTGCTCAAATTATCTGTGAAGGTCAGAAAACAATGATACCCGCCGTGAGCCTCAACACTCATTGGACTGCATACATCGGTATGTATTATTTCCAATAAGTCAGTGGCTCGTTCCATTGTTCCGAAGAACGGAGTCTTAGTCATCTTGCCCATGAGGCAAGTTTCGCAAGCATCAAATGATTCATAATCAAGTGATTCCAAAAGTCCATCGGCATGGAGTTTCTTCATGCGCTTTACACCAATATGACCTAAACGGCAGTGCCACAAATAAGTTGCACTATCATTATTAACTTTGCATCTTTTGGCTTCAATACTTATGAATATGTGTATCACTACGATCGAGATTCAATAAACCATTTACATTGAGTGTATGACCATAAAAGGTTTTTATTCATGTAAATAGAACAACAATTATTCTTTGACTTAAATGAATAACCATATTGCAATAAACATGATCCAATCATATTCATGCTTAACGCAAACACCAAATAACATTTATTTTAGATTCAACACTAATCCCGAAGGTAAAAGGAGTGTGCGATGGTGATCTTATCAACCTTGGAATCATTTCCAACACACATCGTCACCTCGCCCTTAACTAGTCTCTGTTTATTTTGCAACTCCCGTTTCGAGTTACGACTCTTAGCAACTGAACTAGTATCAAATACCGAGGGGTTGCTATACTAGTAAAGTACACATCAATAACATGTATATCAAATATACCTTTGTTCATTTTGCCATCATTCTTATCCGCCAAGTATCTAAGGGCAGTTCCACTTCCAGTGACCATTTCCTTTGCAGTAGAAGCACTCAGTTTCAGGCTTGAGTCTAGCTTTGGGTTTCTTCACGGGAGTGACAACTTGTTTGTCATTCTTCTTGAAGTTCCCTTTCTATTCTTTTGCCCTTTTTCTTGAAACTAGTGGTCTTGTAAACCATCAACACTTGATGCTCTTTCTTGATTTCTACCTTCGCCAATTTCAACATCACGAAGAGCTCGAGAATTACTTTCGTCATCCCTTGCATATTATAGTTCATCACGAAGTTCTAGTAACTTGGTGATAGTGACTAGAGAACTTTGTCAATTACTATCTTATCTGGAAGATTAACTCCCACTTGATTCAAGCAATTGTAGTACCCAGACAACCTAAGCACATGCTCACTGGTTGAGCCATTCTCCTCCATTTTGTAGATAAAGTACTGTCAGAGGTCTCATACCTCTCGACACGGGCATGAGTATGGAATACCAATTTAAACTCTTGGAACATCTTATATGCTCCATGGCGTTCAAAACATTTTTGAAGTCCTGGTTCTAAGCCGTAAAGCATGGTGCACTAAACTATCAAGTAGTCATCATACCGAGCTTTGTCAAACATTCATAATGTTTCTATCTACTCCTGCAATAGGTCTGTCATATAGGGTTGCATCAAGGACATAGTTCTTCTGGGCAGCAATGAGGATAATCCTCAGATCACAGACCAAGTCTGCATCATTGCTACTATCATCTTTCAACTTAGTTTTCTCTAGGAACATAACATAAATAAAATGGGGAAGCTATTTGCGAGCTATTGATCTACAACATAGATATGCAAATACTATCAGGACTAAGTTCATGATAAATTTAAGTTCAATTAATCATATTACTTAAGAACTCCCACTTAGATAGACATCCCTCGAGTCATCTAAATGATCACGTGATCCATATCAACTAAACCATGTCCGGTCATCACGTGAGATGGAGTAGTTTTCAATGGTGAACATCACTATGTTGATCATATCTACTATATGATTCACGTGCGACCTTTCGGTATCCAGTGTTCCGAGGCCATATCTGCATATGCTAGGCTCGTCAAGTTTAACCCGAGTATTCTACATGTGCAAAACTGGGTTGCACCCGTTGTATGTGAACGTAGAGCTTATCACAACCGATCATCACGTGGTGTCTCAGCACGAAGAACTGTCGCAACGATGCATACTCAAGGAGAACACTTATACCTTGAAATTTTAGTAAGCGATCATCTTATAAAGCAACCGCCGAACCAAGAAAAATAAGATGTATAAAAGATAAACATCACATGCAATCAAAATATGTGACATGATATGGCCATCATCATCTTGTGCATTTGATCTCCATCTCCAAAGTACCTCATGATTTCTATCGTCACCGGCATGACACCATGATCTCTATCATCTTGATCTCTATCAACGTGTCGTCATATGGTCGTCTCGCCAACTATTGCTTTTGCAACTATTGCTATCGCATAGCGATAAAGTAAAGCAATTACATGACACTTGCATCTTATGCAATAAAGAGACAACCATAAGGCTCCTGCCAGTTGCCGATAATTTCAAAAACATGATCATCTCATACAACAATTTATATCTCATCACATCTTGACCATATCATATCATATAATATCACAACATGCCCTGCAAAAACAAGTTAGATGTCCTCTACTTTCTTGTTGCAAGTTTTACGTGGCTGCTATGGGCTTAGCAAGAACCGTTCTTACCTACGCATCAAAACCACAACGATTTTTTGTCAAGTGTGCTGTTTTAACCTTCAACAAGGACCGGGCGTAGTCACACTCGATTCAACTAAAGTTGGAGAAACAGACACCCACTAGCCACCTGTGTGTGAAGCACGGCAGTAGAACCAGTCTCATGAACGCGGTCATGTAATGTTGGTCTGAGCCGCTTCATCCAACAATACCGCCGAATCAAAGTATGACATGCTGGTAAGCGGTATGACTATTATCGCCAACAACTCTTTGTGTTCTACTCGTGCATATAACATCTACGCATAGACTTGGCTCGGATACCACTGTTGGGGAGCACAGTAATTTAAAAAAAAATCCTACGCACACGCAAGATCCATCTAGGTGATGCATAGCAATGAGCGAGAGAGCGTGTTCACGTACCCTCGTAGACCGAAAGCATTTTATCAACGTAGTTGATGTAGTCGTACGTCTTCACGATCCGACCGATCCTAGCACCGAACGTACGGCACCTCCGTGTTCAGCACATTTTCAGCTCGATGACGTCCCTCGTACTCTTGATCCAGTTGAGGCCGAGGGATAGTTCCATCAGCAGGACGGCGCGGCGACGGTGATGATGAAGTTACCGGTGCAGGGCTTCGCCTAAGCACTACGACGATATGACCGAGGTGTGTACATGTGGAGGGGGGCACCGCACACGGCTAAGAGATTGTCTATTGTGCCTTTGGGGTGTCCCCTGCCCATGTATATAAAGAAGGGAGGAGGAGGAGGCCGGCCCTGGAGGGGGCGCGCCAAGTGTGGGGAGTCCTACTAGGACTCCCAAGTCCTCGTAGGATTCCCCTTTTCCTTTTCGGAGTAGGAGAGAAGAAAGAGGGAAAGAGAGAGGGAGTAGGAAAGGGCAAGGGGGGTGCCGCCCCCTTTCCCCTAGTCCAATTCGGACCCATGGGGCGCGCGCGCCTCCTTCCCTTTGGCCTCCCTCCTCTATTCCTGTATGGCCCAATAAGGCCCAATACTTCTCCCGGCGAATTTGCGTAACTCTCCGGTACTCCGAAAAATACCCGAATCACTCGGAACCTTTTCGATGTCCGAATATAGCCTTCCAATATATCGATCTTTACCTCTCGACCATTTCGAGACTCCTCGTCACGTCCCCGATCTCATCCGGGACTCTGAACAAACTTCGGTCATCAAATCACATAACTCATAATACAAATCGCCATCGAACGTTAAGCGTGCGGACCCTACGGGTTCGAGAACTATGTAGACATGACCGAGACACATCTCCGGTCAATAACCAATAACGGAACCTGGATGCTCATATTGGCTCCTACATATTCTACGAAGATCTTTATCGGTTAAACCGCATAACAACATACGTTGTTCACTTTGTCATCGGTATGTTACTTGCCCGAGATTCGATCGTCGGTATCCTCATACCTAGTTCAATCTCGTTACCGGCAAGTCTCTTTACTCGTTCCGTAATTCATCATCCCACAACTAACTCATTAGTCACAATGCTTGCAAGGCTTATAGTGATGTGCATTACAAAGAGGGCCCAGAGATATCTCTCCGATACACGGAGTGACAAATCCTAATCTCGATCTATGCCAACTCAACAAACACCATCGGAGACACCTGTAGAGCATTTTTATAATCACCCAGTTACGTTGTGCCTTTTGATAGCACACAAGGTGTTCCTCCGGTATTCGGGAGTTGCATAATCTCATAGTCTGAGGAACATGTATAAGTCATGAAGAAAGCAGTAGCAATGAAACTGTAACGATCATAATGCTAAGCTAACGAATGGGTCTTTTCCATCACATTATTCTCCTAATGATGTGATCCCGTTCATCAAATGACAACACATGTCTATGGTTAGGAAACATAATCACCTTTGATAAACAAGCTCGTCAAGTAGAGGCATACTAGGGACACTTTGTTTTGTCTATGTATTCACACATGTACTAAGTTTACAGTTAATACAATTCTAGCATGAATAATAAACATTTATCATGAAATAAGGAAAGAAATAATAACTTTATTATTGCCTCTAGGGCATATTTCCTTCATTATTAACATCCACATCATTTCCTTACCATAATTGTCCTTGTCTGCTGCTCTCTGCTTGGCCATCTCCTCTATCTTGGCATCTTGTTTGTCTGCCAGTCTTCCACATATTCTCAGATTGTCTTCTATATTGTTGTCTAGGTCAGCTTCTTCTTTTTGGTCTCCAGGGTTTATCCCCAACCTGGCAGCAAAAGGGTCTACAGACTCCTGACTGTCTCCATAATCAACTGGCTCCACATATGTATCATTGTCTTCTACTTTGTTTTCCTCTTCCATTTTCTTCAATTCATCCTCAGTGATATCTTCCATTTCTCTTTCTCTTTCCTCCCATCTCTCAATATTTTCCACACATCTGGATATTATGATTTGTTTTTGATTGACCAGATCCATCAGTTTTTTCATTTCTATCTCCATTTCTTGGATCTTTTTATCATCCTGGCTTTTAAGGGTTTTTTGTCTAACATTCTCTTCTTCAATTTCTTGCATCTTTCTGATAACCATCCCCAAATCAGCCTCCACTTTTTTTCTAGCCTCTCTCTCTCTCTCTCTCTTTATTGTGTTCCTGTTGGGCCACCAGAATTGCCTCACTTCTTTCCTTGAATTCTTCAAACAGACCAAACTCATACTACCTAGGGTCACATTTTCTCTGTTACTGTCTCCAGCATCACTGCTCTTCTGTCTCTTTCTCACTTCATCACCCACACAGTCCATACAAGTTTCATCCAAGTGTTGTCTCTTGTGTTCTTGCTACCTCTTGAGCATGCGTTGGTTTTCCCTTGAAGAAGAAATGGTGATGCAGCAAAGTAGCGTAAGTATTTCCCTCCGTTTTTGAGAACCAAGGTATCAATCCAGTAGGAGATTGCACGCAAGTCGCCTAGTACCTGCACAAACAATCAAGAACCTTGCAACCAACGCGATAAAGGGGTTGTCAATCCCTTCACGGTCACTCACAAAAGTGAGATCTAATAAATATAGTAAAGTAAATTTTTTTGGTATTTTTCTTGTATAGATTGGAAAGTAAAGATTGCAAAATAAACGGCGACGGAAATTGGCAAGTTGACGGGAAACTAATATGATGTAAAATAGACCCGGGGGCCATAGGTTTCACTAGTGGCTTCTCTCATGATAGCATATATTACGGTGGGTGAACAAATTACTGCCGAGCAATTGATAGAAAAGCGCATATTTATGAGAATATCTAGGCAATGATCATGAATATAGGCATCACATCCGTGTCAAGTAGACCGAAACGATTCTGCCTCTACTACTATTACTCCACACATCGACCACATGAATATAGGCATCTAAAGTATTAAGTTCATAAGAACAGAGTAACGCATTAAGATGACATGATGTAGAGGGATAAACTCAAGCAATATGATATACAACCCATTTTTTTATCCTTGATGGCAACAATACAATACGTGCCTTGCTGCCCCTACTGTCACTGGGAAAGGACACCGCAAGATTGAACCCAAAGCTAAGCACTTCTCCCATTGCAAGAAAGATCAATCTAGTAGGCCAAACCAAACCGATAATTCGAAGAGACTTTCAAAGATATCAAATCATGCATATAAGAATTCAGAGAAGAACCAAATATTATTCATAGATAATCTTGATCATAAACCCGCAATTCATCGGATCTCGGCAAACACACCGCAAAAGAGTATTACATCAAATAGATCTCCAAGAACATCGGGGAGAACTTTGTATTGAGAACCAAAGAGAGAGAAGAAGCCATCTAGCTAATAACTATGGACCCGAAGGTCTGTGGTAAACTACTCAAGCTTCATCGGAGAGGCTATGGTGTTGATGTAGAAGCCCTCCGTGATCGATTCCCCCTCCAGCAGATCGCCGGAAAAGGCCCCAAGATGGGATCTCACGGGCACAGAAGGCTGCGGCGGTGGAGAAGTAGTTTCGTGGCTCCCCTGATGTTTTTAGGGTATAAGAGTATATATAGGCGAAAAAAGTACGCTCCATGGGCCCCTCCTGCCTCGTGGCCACCTTGCGGAGTTCCAGACTTCAACTCCAAGTCTTCTGGATTGAATTTGTTCCAAGAAAGATCATCGCGAAGGTTTCATTCCGTTTGGATTCAGTTTGGTATTCCTTTTCTGCAAAACACTGAAATAGGCAAAAAACATAAACTGGCACTGGGCCTTCGGTTAATAGGTTAGTTCCAAAAATAATAGGGACATTTACATCTATGCCCTTAACTCAAACCCACTACTTAGTTTTGCCCCTAATTTTTAGGTATGCTCAGTTTTGCCCCTCCGCCGTTAGTGTCACTTATAGAAATGCCCTTTTGCGCCATTACCGTCTGGTCAAAGGACTTTGACCATCCAGAAAAAATAGTAAAAAATCAAAAAAATCTGAAATTTTGTGGGATCGAAGATAGTCATGTCCGCAAGGCGCGTGCAAATTTGTGTGACGTTCGGACACCCTGGGAGCTCGTGGCAAAGGAAATCATAAATTTTGTACGCATGTGAACAGTAAATTCGAAAAAATAGAAAAAAAAATAAAACAATATGAGATTTTGTGGGACTGAAGATACTTAGGTGCACAAGATGTATGCACATTTTTGTTGTGTTTGGACATCGTAGGAGCTCGCGGAGAAAAAAAAATAAAGTTTAGCTCCTACGAGCTCCTACGGGCTCCTACGATGTCCAAACACAAGAAAAATGTGCACACTTCTTGTGCACCTAAGTATCTTCAGTTCCCCAAAATTTCATATTTTTTAAATTTTTTTTCTATTTTTTTGAATTTATTGTTCACATGCGTACAAAATTTATGATTTCCTTTGCACGAGCTCCCAGGGTGTCCGAACGGCACACAAATTTGCATGCGCCTTGCGGACATGACTATCTTCGTTCCCACAAAATTTCAGATTTTTTTGATTTTTTTTGCTAGTTTTTTCTGGGTGGTCAAAGTCCTTTGGCCGACGAACAAAAAGGGCATTTCTATAAGTGATACTAACGGCGGAGGGGCAAAACTGAGCATACCTAAAAATTAGGGGCAAAACTGAGTAGTGGGTTCGAGTTAGGGGCAGAACTGGAATTGACCCAAAATAATATAAAATAACATATTAAAGCCCATTAAACATCCAAAACAGATAATATAATAGCATGGAATAATAAAAAATTATAGATGCGTTGGAGACGTATCAAGCATCCCCAAGCTTAATTCCTGCTCGTCCTCGAGTAGATAAATGATAAAAACAGAATTTTTGATTTGGAATGCTACCTAACATAATTTTCAATGTAATTCTCTTTATTGTAGCATGAATGTTCAGATCCATAAGATTCGAAATAAAAGTTTAATACTGAGATAAAAATAATAATACTTCAAGCATACTAATAAAGCAATCATGTCTTCTCAAAATAACATGGCCAAAGAAAGTTATCCCTACAAAATCATATAGTCTGGCTATGCTTTATCTTCATCACGCAAAATATTTAATCATGCACAACCCCGACGACAAGCTAAGCAATTGTTTCATACTTTTGATGTTCTCAAACTTTTTCAATCTTCACGCAATACATGAGCGTGAGCCATGGACATAGCACTATAGGTGGAATAGAATGGTGGTTGTGGAGAAGACAAAAAGGAGAAGATAGTCTCACATCAACCAGGCATATCGACAGGCTATGGAGATGCCCATCAACACATATCAATGTGAGTGAGTAGGGATTGCCATACAACGGATGCACTAGAGCTATAAGTGTATGAAAGCTCAACAAAAGAAACTAAGTGGGTGTGCATCCAACTCGCTTGCTCACGAAGACCTAGGGCAATTTGAGGAAGCCCGTCATTGGAATATACAAGCCAAGTTCTATAATGCAAAATTCCCACTAGTATAAAAGTGACAACATAGGAGACTCTATATCATAAAGATCATGGTGCTACTTTGGAGCACAAGTGTGGTAAAATGATAGTAGCATTGTCTCTTCTCTCTTTTTCTCTCATTTTTGTATTTGGGCCTTTCTCCTTTTTTTATTATGGCCTCTTTTTTTCGTCCGGAGTCTCATCCTGACTTGTGGGGAAATCATAGTCTCCATCATCCTTTCCTCACTGGGACAATACTCTAATAATGATGATCATCACACTTTTATTTACTTACAACTCAAGAACTACAACTCAATATTAAAACAAAATATGACTCTATGTGAATGCCTCCGGCGATGTACCGGGATGTGCAATGATTCAAGGGTGACATGTATGAAAAATTATGAACGGTGGCTTTTCCACAAATACGATGTCAACTACATGATCATGCAAATCAATATGACAATGATGGAGCGTGTCATAATAAACGGAACGGTGGAAAGTTGCATGGCAATATATCTCGGAATGGCTATGGAAATGCCATAATAGGTAGGTATGGTGGCTATTTTGAGGAAGGTATATGGTGGGTGTATGATACCGTGAAAGGTCTTGCAGCGGTATTAGAGAGGCTAGCAATGGTGGAAGAGTGAGAGTGCGTATAATCCATGGACTCAACATTAGTCATAAAGAACTCATATACTTATTGCAAAAATCTATTAGTTATCAAAACAAAGTACTACGCGCATGCTCTATGGGGATAGATTGGTAGGAAAAAACCAACGCTCGTTCCCGACCGCCACTCATAAGGAGGACAATCAATAAATAAATCATACTCCGACTTCATCACATAACCGTTCACCATACGTGCATGCTACGGGAATCACAAACTTTAACACAAGTATCTCTCAAATTCACAACTATTCAACTAGCATGACTCTAATGTCACCATCTTCATATCTCAAAACAATCATAATGAATCAAACTTCTCGTAGTATTCAATGCACTTTATGTGATAGTTTTTATTATACCCAT
Organism: Aegilops bicornis; assembly: GCA_021605145.1. Taxonomy (NCBI): domain Eukaryota; kingdom Viridiplantae; phylum Streptophyta; class Magnoliopsida; order Poales; family Poaceae; genus Aegilops; species Aegilops bicornis. The sequence goes on along the minus strand of CM038670.1, from coordinate 640,494,349 downwards.
CTTAGATGCTCATCATATTATGACTAATTTTATAGCCAAAGCAAATTACCATGTTGTTCTAAAAGACTCTAAAAATAATATAAGTGGTGAATAAAAATCTATACCTACTAATAAAGCAAGGTGCGTTTCGCCAATTTTTTCATCCGTTCATTGTCGAAATTTATTTTTCTATCCGAGTTGGTACTAAATTTTCATGCGTACGTATATTTTTTTTAGCAATTCAGAATTTTATACTTGGCCCGCACACGCTGTGGCCCATCAAAGTCAGCCCACTTATTTGCCTGCCCATCTAGCCGCCAAAAGTCTATTTCTCACCCTGTGCGGCAGATAGTCAGAGTTCACACAGGGCATACAAGACCGGGCCGGCCCGTTTTCTTTTTCCGTCCAGATTTATTTGTATTTTTACTTTATTTCGTAATTCAAATTTTTCAAAAAAGTTTAGAACATGATTATTTTTCAAATTTCCGAATTTTTCTTGAATTAGAATATTGTCTTCCCTTTTTAAAATGTTTGGAACATTAATTTATTTTCTCGTTCTGAATTTATTTTCAAATTCAGAAATATTAAAATATTGTTTGGGCTTTAAATACATGTATTTCAAAAATTATTCAATTTTTCAAATATATCATTGTTTTAGTAAAATGTTCGCAGATTCAAAATAATGTCAGCGTTTGAAAACATATATTATAAATTTGTTCTGAATGATCAAAACATGTACCTTTTAAAAAAATTGGTTACAAATTAATAAAATGTCTGGGTTTTGATAAAAGGTTCATGTCTTCAGAAAATAATGTTGTTTCAAATTTTGTTCATGTTTTTTCCAAAATGGACGGAATATTAAAAACATTGTTTAACACGTGGTTTTTTGATTATTACCTATACCTTGCAAACACAACATATTTTGGTGCATGCCAGTGGGCTTGCCCAGACACGAACTATATGCATCCCACGCGCTATTTGACGCACCAAGCCTCATATAGTAGCTCCCACGCAACTACCCTAAGAAGAGAAAAAAAATATACGTATACATTTTGTTCCATCGATTCTATACATAGTTCCCCAATTTTTTTGGTTATCCCCCGGGTGGGCCAAACTGGACCTACCACGTATTTCTTTTTCCGTTGGACAGACGAGCAGCAAAAAACAAAGGGCGCAAGGAGATTGAACTGTGGACCTTCCCTATTGTGCCGACGAATACAACCAACTCAGCTAGCTTGCAATTATGATAGAAACAGTCCCATGTTGGAATTTTATACTAAATCACACCAAATTTTGTATGTCCCTAAGTTGTCTGAAAATAAGGAGGTTGTGTGAGAATAAGGAAGTTGTCTCGAGAATCATGAGCAGAACAAGGGACTCCACAAATTATTACCGGAGGTAAATTACACGTGCCAATAAAAGACAGTATGTTGGTTGGCTATAATGAAAAAAAATGTGGCCATGTGCTAATAAAAGAGAATATACTGGTTTTACTCTAATTAATAAAATTTATGGCCAAGTGAGTGCAAAAATAGTTGAGAGAATAAACCTTGACAATGAAGGGATGTTCATGCCTGGTTATGTGAAGCATAATTTATGCGCTGCAATTAGTAATCCGTCTGGTTACATCGTCACAGGAGAAAGTGGTCGAAGCAACCGTGCCTCGAAGGTCGCCGCACAACAACCAAATGAGAACGCAACCACAACTCTGAGACGGAGGTGGACCCGGAACGAAAAAAAGGTACCAGTTGGGTGTTCGCCGCCACGGTGATCAGCCCCACCATTATCAAGATCTCGCGGGCTAACGGTGACCCATGAGAAGACTGTAGCTCCTCGCTTTGTCGCCCACTGCTGTGGAGACCGTTTTTGATGAACACATCAATTATCTCTCCCGTTGCTTCTTGCAAAAAAAAGCATCCCCCCGTTGCAACGCACGGCATATGTGCTAGTATAGCCTCAAGTAAAGTTACCGATAGACGAAGACGAAAGATGGGATGCCTTCCGGGGCATCCCAAAGCTTAGGCTTTTGGTTGTCCTTGAATTTTACCATGGGGTGCCTTAGGAATCCCCAAGCTTAGGCTCTTGCCACTCCTTATTCCAAAATCCATCAAATCTTTACTCAAAACTTGAAAACTTCACAACACAAAACTTAAACAGAAAATCTCATGAGCTCCGTTAGTATAAGAAAACAAATCACCACTTTAAGGTATTGTAATGAACTCATTCTTTATTTATATTGGTGTTAAACCTACTGTATTCCAACTTCTCTATGGTTCATACTGATAACCCACAAGTATAGGGGATCGCAACAGTTTTCGATAAGTAAGAGTGTCGAACCCAACGAGGAGCTAAAGGTAGAACAAATATTCCCTCAAGTTCTATCGACCACCGATACAACTCTATGCACACTTGACGTTCGCTTTACCGGAAACAAGTATGAAACTAGAAGTACTTTGTAGGTGTTTTTGGATAGGCTTGCAAGAAAATAAAGAACGCGTAAATAAAAACTAGGGGATGTTTAGATAAAGTCACAACTAAAGTAAATATAGCGAGTGTGGAAAAGTGGTGGTAGGAGTTGTGGAATTGTCCCTAAGCAATTGACTATGTTACTAGATCGGTAATCACTATTGCAGTTCTATTTGAGGGAGAGGCATAAGATAACATGCTTTCTCTACTTGGATCATATGCACTTATGATTGGAACTCTAGCAAGCATCCACAACTGCTAAAGATTCATGAAGGTAAAACCCAACCATAGCATTAAAGTATCAAGTCCCCTTTATCCCATACGCAAACAACCTACTTACTCGGGCCTGTGCTTCTGTCACTCACGCCACCCACCATAAGCAAATCATAAACATATTGCAAACCCTACAGCGGGAATCCCTCAAGCTTGCGCGACACGGAGGGCACAATAGGACAACACCAATAATAAAACATGCAACTCAAACCAATCTTGATCATCAAATAACCCATAGGACAAAACAGATCTACTCAAACATCATAGGATAGCCATACATCATTGGGAAATAATATATAGCGTTGAGCACCATGTTTAAGTAGAGATTACAGCGGGTAATAGAGAGATTACACCACTGCATAGAGGGGGAAGAGTTAGTGATGATGGCGGTGAAGTTGTTGGCGAAGATTGCGGTGATGATGATGGCCACGGCGGCGTTCCGGCGCCACCGGAAGAGAAGGGGAGAGGGGGGCCCCTTCGTCTTCTTCTTCCTTGACCTCCTCCCTAGATGGGAGAAGGGTTTCCCCTCTGGTCCTTGGCCTCCATGGCTTGGGAGGGGCGAGAGCCCCTCCAAGATTGGATCTATCTCTCTGTTTCTCTCTATTTCTGCGTTCTGTCCTGGCTCTGTTTAACCGTTTCGTGTATATATGGAGATCCGTAACTCCGGTTGGCCTGAAACCTTCGCCGTGATTTTTTCCGAATATTAGCTTTCTTGCAGCAAAAGAAGAGCGACAACCGCCTTACGATGGGCTCACGAGGGTAGGGGCGCCCGAGGGTCGGTAGCGCCCCTACCTCGTGACCACCTCGGCACCGTCTCGCGTGGATTTTTCTTCCGGAATTTTCCATATTTTCCAAAAATAAGCTCCGTCTATTTTTATCCCGTTTGGACTCCGCTTGATATGGATATTCTGCGAAACATAAAACATGCAATGACGAGAACTGCATCGGCCTTTGGATCAATATGTTAGTCCTAAAAATAATATAAAAAGTTGCCAAAAAGTATATGAAAGTGAATAATATTGGCATGGAACAATAAAAAATTATAGATACGACGGATACGTATCACATACCGCCCGATACTACTCATAAATTCATTAAAATCAGCAAACAACACACGAAAAGCAGAATCTGTCAAAACAGAACCGCCTGTAGCAATCTGTATCATTCGAATACTTCTGTAAGTCCAAAAATTCTGAAATAAATTGGTGGACATGAGGAGTTTGTCTATTAATCATCTTCAAAAATAATCAACCTAAAGGCACTCTCCAATAAAAATGGCAGCTAATCTCGTGAGCGCAAAAGTTTACATTTTTACAGAAGATCAAGAAGACTTCACCCAAGTCTTCCCAAAGGTTCTACTTGGCACAAACACTAATTAAAACATAAAACCACATCTAAATAGAGGATAGATGAATTATTTATTACTAAACACGAGAAAAAAGCAAAAAACAAAAATTGGGTTGCCTCCCAACAAGCGCTATCATTTAACGCCCCTAGCTAGGCATTAATAATTTTGATGATGCTCACATGAAAGACAAGAATTGAAGCGCAAAAAGAGCATCATGAAACACATGACAAACACATCTAAGTCTTACATACTTCCTATACATAGGCATCTTATAGGCAAACAAATTATCATAGCAAGCAAAAACTAGCATATGCAAGGAAGAGGAAAGAAACAATAGCAATCTCAACATAACGAGAGGTAATTTAGTAACATGAAAATTTCTACAATCATATTTTCCTCTCTCATAATAATTACATGTAGGATCATAGGCAAATTCAACAAAATAGCTATCACATAACATATTCTCAACACGATCCACATGCATGCGAAGTTGACACTCTTCCAAAATAGTGGGATTATCATTAACTAAAGTCATGACCTCTGCAAACCCACTTTTATCAAAAAATACCATAAGATTGAAAATCCTCCATATATGTGGGATCTAAAGTTTACACTCTTCCAAACTCACTTTCAATATTTTTGCAAACACTATTATCAATCTCATATTCATCATGGGGCTTAAATAAATTTTCAAGATCATAAGAAGAATCACCCCAATCGTGATCATTGCAACAAGTAGTAGACATAGAAAAATTAGCATCCCCAAGCTTAGGGTTTTGCATATTATTAGCACAACTGACATTAATAGAATTTATAGTAGAATCATTGCAATCATGCTTTTTATTCAAGGAGCTATCATGAATCACTTTATAAATTTCTTCTTTCAACACTTCATCACAATTTTTAGATTCACGAATTTCAAGCAAAACCTCATAAAGATAATCTAGTGCACTCACATGACTAGAAATTGGTTCATCATAATTGGATCTTTTAAAAAGATTAGCAAGTGGATGAGGATCAATAAACTTTTAGCAAGCGAAGATGCAAGCAAAAGGAAGGCACATGGTAACACAAGCAAACAAAAGATCGAATGAAAGAAGGGCGGAGAAAAGGAAAAGGTTTTTAAAAATCGTTTTAGAAGTGGGGGAAAGGAAAATGAGAGGCGAATGGCAAATAATTTAATGCGAGGGAGAAGAGTTTATGATGGGTACTTGGTATGTCTTGACTTGAGCGTAGATCTCCCCGACAACGGCGCCAAAATAGCTAGTTGACGGGAGATCAAATCTTGACTTGACTTGGCGAAAATCTCCCCGGCAACGGCGCCAGAAATCCTTCTTGCTACCTCTTGAGCATGCGTTGGTTTTCCCTTGAATAGGAAAGGGTGATGCAACAAAGTAGCGTAAGTATTTCCCTCAGTTTTTGAGAACCAAGGTATCAATCCAGTAGGAGATTACACGCAAGTCACCTAGTACATGCACAAACAATCAAGAACCTTGCAACCAACGCGATAAAGGGGTTGTCAATTCCTTCATGGTCACTTGCAAAATTGAGATCTAATAAAGATAGTAAAGTAAATATTTTTGGTATTTTTGTTGTATAGATTGGAAAGTAAAGATTGCAAAATAAACGGCGACAGAAATTGGCAAGTTGACGGGAAACTAATATGATGTAAAATAGACCCAGGGGCCATAGGTTTCACTAGTGGCTTCTCTCATGATAGCATATATTATGGTGGGTGAACAAATTACTGCCGAGCAATTGATGGAAACGCACATAGTTATGAGAATATCTAGGCAATGATCATGAATATAGGCATCACGTCTGTTTCAAGTAGACCGAAATGATTCTGCCTCTACTACTATTACTCCACACATCGACCGCTATCCAGCATGCATTTAGAGTATTAAGTTCATAAGAACGGTGTAACGCATTAAGCAAGATGACATGATGTAGAGGGATAAACTCAAGCAATATGATATAAACCCCATCTTTTTATCCTCGATGGCAACAAAGACAATCGTGCCTTGCTGCCCCTCATCACTTTGGGAATGGACACCGCAAGATTGAACCCAAAGCTAAGCACTTCTCCCATTGCAAGAAAGATCAATCTAGTAGGCCAAATTAAACTGATAATTTGAAGAGACTTGCAAAGATATCAAATCATGCATATAAGAATTCAGAGAAGAACCAAATATTATTCATAGATAATCTTGATCATAAACCCACAATCGGATCTCAGCAAACACACCGCAAAAGAGTATTACATCGAATAGGTCTCCAAGAACATCGAGGAGAACTTTGTATTGAGAACCAAAGAGAGAGAAGAAGCCATCTAGCTAATAACCATGGACCCAAAGGTCTGTGGTAAACTACTCAAGCTTCATCGGAGAGGATATGGTGTTGATGTAGAAGCCCTCCGTGATCGATTCCCCCTCTGGCAGATCGCCGGAAAAGGCCCCAAGATGGGATCTCACGGGTACAGAAGGTTGCGGTGGTGGAAAGTGGTTTCGTGGCTCCCCTTGATGTTTTTAGGGTATAAGAGTATATATAGGGAAAAGAAGTACATCGATGGAGCTCCGTGGGGCCCATGAGGGTGGGGGCGCGCCTACCCCCCTGGGCGTGCCCTCCTGCCTCGTGGCCGCCTCGCGGAGTTCCAGACTTCAACTCCAAGTCTTCTGGATTGCGTTTTTCCAAGAAAGATCATCGCGAAGGTTTCATTCCATTTGGATTCCGTTTGGTATTCCTTTTCTGCAGAACACTGAAATAGGCAAAATAAATAGAAACTGGCACTGGGCCTTTGGTTAATAGAGTCCCAAAAATAATATGAAAGAGCATATTAAATCCCATTAAACATCCAAAACAGATAATATAATAGCATGGAACCATCAAAAATTGTAGATACGTTGGAGACATATCAGTTCTCCATACCAGCCCATCTCCACTACTTTTTCCAGCTTAGGCATTACTCTGTAGATGTTCAAGTCTGTGTCTGTGATTTCAGTGTATCCTGGGATCTTCTCAAAGTCTCTTACTCCCACTTTTGCTTTGATTTTCTCATGAGTAATTGTATCCATGTCAATTTCTAACACTGGCCCTAAGGATGCAGCAACTTCACACATGCCAAAGAAATGTCTAAAACAATCTGGCACCTTCTCAAAATTCACTCATGCAGTGTGAAGCTTTCCAACTGCTTGTGAGTCAAAAGCCCATTTTTTGATATTTATCACAACCCCAGTACCCAACAGTTTGAAATCATCACAGTTTATTAATTCCATCAATCTGCCCTTGTTTGGAAATATCATCAGAAAGGCATTGCTTCCTTGCTTTTTTACATCTACACTGCCAGCCCCAACTAAACATGTAATTGAATCCCTCCAGCAATTGTGTTTCATTCAGCACACCTGATCTGACTGTGACTAAAGCCATTGGGTTAGGATTTCAAACTCATTGTTGTCCTTAGAGCTTTGCACTAGCAGCACTCCCAAACCTCTAGCAGCATACCCCACAAACTTGGGAACAGGTTTCATTTGCCTCAGCCAGGTGCAGTCATCAGTTATATGGTTTCTTTTTCCACACTCTACATAATGATCAAGTTTACAATCTTTTGTAGCATGTCTGGTGTTCTTGCACTTGTTGCACATCAGTTTGCTTGCCCCTCCTATCACCATCTTGCTGCCCTCTTTAAACTCTCCACTTTTTCCAAACTCTCTTCCCTGAAAATCTTCCTTTCCTGTTCCATCTCTCTCAAAAGTGCTAGCAGATTTGTTGGCCCATGAATTTCTCCGAATCTCTCCACACTGAACTAAGTTGGCATCGTCTCTGCTTGCCTCTCTGCCAACATTTTGCTGAAGCATGCTAGCACCCCCCTGTACATTCAGATTATTTCCCCCTAGCTAAGTATTCCCTTGTGTCAATTGAGCGAGCAACGCAGATAGAATTCGCTGCTGTTGTATCATGTCCATCTCATTACCAGCGCTACCTCTACTAGAATCCGCCATACCTGAATTAGATGTCTTCTGGATTTATTTTTCCTTCTCTGATCTCATCCTCTCTCTTTCTTCTTCTTGTCTGCCCTGATCTTGCTGCTGCTCCTGCCTCATCTGAAGGTTGTTGCTGCCTCCTCCTTGTTCCCAATCTTTCTTGCTCTCTCTTTCGTTGTAGTTTCTGAATCTATCACTTCCTTCTTCTTTCTTTCTGTATTGGAAATTCTCTCTGCCCCCTCCGTTGAATCTTCCCCCTCCTCCAAACCGACCCCCAAATCTATCCATCTTCTCGTCTTCAGCTGGCGGCAGAGGGGGCAACCCTAACTTTAGCTCGGTGTGGAAGGCTGACCCAAATGAGGAGGAAGGGGTTGAGTTTATATATGTCTCCTCCCAGAGCCCTCTCTCCCCTAGGCTTTCCCTGCTATCTGAGCTGGGCTTTAAGCCTGCCCAGTTAAACAAGTCATCGGCCCACTCCTCAATAATTTCATTCCCAGGAATATCATTTTTCTGTCTAATTTAATCTAGCTTCACCACACAATCAGAAGCACATATTATGAAATCATCGTGCCCAATTCCTGACCAATAGTCACATATTTTTGGGATTTTTTCCATGAAACTTTTCACTATCCATCCATCTAAATAATTTTTTTTCAATTTTATCATCACCCTCTCCACATTTTTCCTCCTTGCAATTTATATTTGCAGGGTTTCTATCAACATTTCCACATTTTTTCTGCCTCTTCTAATTTTACTAACATGCATAGATATTCTAGGCTTAATTCCCACATCATCATCAAGCAAGTAGTGGCAAGCTCTATCAAGGACCGGAGTCTTACCAGTTTCTTCTGACGAGTCCCCAGCCTCCTCGTTAGCGTCCTCCCCGGCCAGCAACCCCAAGCGATTGTCGGTGGGGGAGACGCCTATTCCGCCGGAGCGGACCTAGAGAGGCTGAGGAGGCGCGGCAAGCGGCGGAGGAAACGTAGGGAGCGCCTGGGCAACTGTGCCTTCTGCTTCTTATTCACCCATCTCCGCTCCCAACCAGATCTGGCTCCGTCTCCCGTTCCTCTGCATCCGACTCCTTCTCCTCCTCATTGTCCTCGATCAGGATCGGCACCCAGCGCGTCCCCAGAGTGGGAATGGCCATCACCGCCCCGACCACGAACTCCTATGGCCCAGCTGGGAAGCGGCGGCGAGAGCGGAGCCCCCACCACTTCGCCTTCTGAGCCTGATCCCCAAATTCGGTCTCCTCCATGGCCCAAACCAAAGCAGCAAGTGTTGGGGATACACATAATAGGTAGGCCCACGAAGGGTCGAAATATCATGAAGCATGGGGTCCATACAACATGTGGGTCCAGATAAATTTCATATATGCATACTATCCACTCGACCAAGCAGCATACCATCCACTCGTATGACAGTTCACCACTCGACCGTACGACTCACTCGGATATACGAAGACCAGCAGACAGCAAAGCAGTCGGCATCATTCTCATAGTGAGGGCTTGGTAGTGGGCTGGTATTATGGCATTCATGCCCCACTTTGTAGCATAGGAGGTGAGGGGGTGGCGCACTCTATATAAGCCACCCCCACCACTAGACGAGGGGGCTTTTTTCTTCCACCTCTTTCTCTCCCTCTCTAGTCTCCAGACTTAGCTCAGGCATGCGATTCCGACAATAGAAAGGGGGTAGGGTAAAGGAGCATGATCTATCGAGATGCATATGGGTGCCACGGTGGTTTTAGCGAGTTCGGGCCTCTCACGATGGAGATAACAACCCCTCGTGTCGTGCTCCGGAGAGGCTTTGTTTTATCTTGGTATGTATCCGGAGATTACAATGTGTGTGTGAGAGAGAGAGGAACGGATCCCCATGCCTGAGCTAAGTCCGGAGACTAGAGAGGGATAGAAAGAGGTGGAAGAAAAAAGCCCCCTCGTCTAGTGGTGGGGGTGGCTTATATAGAGTGCGCCACCCCCTCACCTCCTATGTTACAAAGTGGGGCATGAATGCCATAATACCAGCCCACTACCAAGCCCTCACTATGAGAATGATGCCGACTGCTTTGCTGCCTGCTGGTCTTCGTATATCCGAGTGAGTCGTACGGTCGAGTGGTGAATTGTCATCCGAGTGGATGGTATGCTGCTTGGTCGAGTGGATAGTATGCCTGTATAAAATATATCTGGACCCACATGTTGTATGGACCCCATGCTTCATGATATTTCAACCCTTCATGGGCCTACCTATTATGTGTATCCCCAACATTAGCCCCCGAATCGATTGTGATTTTGCAGAACGAGTTTGTGGAAGACACAATTTGGTCCGAGTGATTACGGAAATACTCGGTACTTGTCATCGTGCTTTCAGACAACCAATGTTTGAAAAAAATCTCAATGGATTCCGGCACTTCGCTTCCCGACTGATCTGGGGTAAGTGCCCGCGAGGAGCAACTTGGTGACATTTGTTCACCTCTCGGAAAAGGTTAACTCGTGATCAAAGGATGGGTGTTTCATTAAATCCGGGCAACAGGATTGACGCATGGACTGTTCTCTCGGAGAGATGCCATTCTTATCCCGGAGGAACGTCAATACGAGTCGGCTCTAGATCCAAACTTATGAGTTTCAAGCTTTGAGTCCTAGAAGAAGGCTCAAAACAGGTCCACGGAGGATCCTTAAACTCACCTTATAGCAATTTTTTTGGAGTGATTTGGAGCTGGTCTTGCATCGAGTAACTGATTACTCGAAATTTCTTCACGCCTGGAGCGTATCTTTTTTTGTTGTTTGGCCGTCACTCGGACCGGGCGGACCATTCCGAGTGGATAGCATTCCAGTGGGGGCACGCTGAGTGCACCCACTGGGTGTAGTCCCTGAGATCGCAATGATCATTGCAGGCGATCGGTGGGAGTCTTAGAGCCTATCTTTTTTTGTTGTTGTTCATCACTCGGACTGGTTAGGCCATACCGAGTGGAGATTACTCCAGTGGGGGCACGCTTAGTGCACCCACTTAGGCGAGTACTGGACTGCAGCTAAGCCTCCGAGTGGGAGGATCGCTCACCACTCGGTAGGATTTTTCAAACTTAGGCGAGTACTGGACTGCAGCTAAGCCTCCGAGTGGGAGGATCGCTCACCACTCGGTAGGATTTTTCAAACTTAGGCGAGTACTGGACTGCAGCTAAGCCCCCGAGTGGGAGGATCGCTCACCACTCGGTAGGATTTTTCAAACATAGGCGAGTACTGGACTGCACCTAAGTCTCCGAGTGGGAGGATCGCTCACCACTCGGTAGGATTTTACAAACTTAAGTAGTCTTGGACTGCAGCTAAGCCCCGAGTGGGAGGATTGCTCACCACTCGATAGGATTTTTGAAACTTAGGTAGTCTTGGACTACAGCTAAGCCCCGAGTGGGAGGATTGCTCACCACTCGGTGGGATTTTTCAAACTTAGGCGAGTCTTGGACTGCAGCTCAGCCCCCGAGTGGGAGGATTGCTCACCACTCGGTAGGATTTTTCAAACTTAGGCGAGTACTGGACTGCAGCTAAGCCCTCGAGTGAGAGGCAGGCTCACCACTCGGTAGGATTTTTCAAACTTAGGCGAGTACTGGATTGCAGCTAAGCCCCCGAGTGAGAGGTAGGCTCACCACTCGGTAGGACTTTTCAAACTTAGGCGAGTCGGATCATAGCTAAGCCCCGAGTGAGAGGCAGGCTCACCACTCGGTAGGATTTTTCTTCGACTTAGGCAAAGCGGATTACGCAACTAAGGCAACATTGGGATTTTAGAACATGTAAAAAATGAACAACAATCATTCGGAAGACTGTAAAATCATGTCTTTTGATAATCAAACTAAAGGGTACTTCTTTCTGAGTTCTCTTCCAGTGGGGGCACGCTGAGTGCACCCACTGGGTGTAGTCCCCGAGCCTCTGTTGGACTAGATGAGTCTGGCAGAGGGTTTAAGTCTCCCGGTAAACCTCCTGCAGTCGGCACGGTAAATATCTTTGTTTGAAATTGAGTCAATCAGATGGATCTTCAAGCCCTTGGCATGGTAAATAAGCTCAGCTTGAAGCTAAGTCAGTGGGACTAATCTTCGTGCACTTGGCACTATAAATAAATTCAATCTGGAACTGGATCAATCAAGTGATCTTTGTGCACTCGGCACGATGAATGAATTCGGCCTTGAAACTGCCGACTGTAGAAAAAAGCTCGACACTCCAGGGAGTAATCGTTCTAGTAGTACTTCTTATATTGACCATTAGCTTTTGCAGGAAAGGGGTATTTGTAAGAGTACATGTGTTTCCCGACTGATCGGGGTATGTTGACTGCATGGAAAAACTTGGTGGCACTCGTATGTCTCCCGGAGGAGATAGACTAGTGGTCCTATGTGGACGGGCCATGAAACCCGAGTGGTGAGGCTAGTGTGTTGGCTGACTCTCCGGAGAGAGGCCACTCATTATCCCAGGGGAACACCAGCACATGCCATCTCCGGTCCAAGTTTGTGAAACTCACGCGGAGCCTAGAATAAGGGCCAAGTGTATCCGTAAAGGAGCGTCGTTTTCATCCTTTTGCGGTCCTGAAGATGACTCCAAGTAATGATTTGGGCGATCGTCCGAGTGTACGGTGCTACACTTATAGATCTTCGGCGGACCGAGCATGTATGGTCAGAAGAATATTCCTGATGTGATCAACAGGTTGACCAAATGGGCGTAACCCATGAGGGCGACATGGCCCAGGGCTGTGCGAAGCCCCCGAGTGATGCTCGAAAAAGGTAAGCTTGCTACATAGTGTGATATGAGGTTTGAACATATGAGTAACTTAGTTGTTCCTGTGTTGGGGTGTAGAGGTAAAGACATGTCCAACTGATGGTGACGCGCGAGGTGGCCGAGGGGCGATGATGTGTACAACCAAGTGATGACGCGTGGGGCGGTGGAGTGGTGAAGACGTGCACAACTGAGTGGCAACGCGCGGAGCGGCCGAGTCATGATGTGCGAGGTGGTCGAATGATGAAGATGTGCACAACTGAGTGGCAACGCGTGGGGCGGCCGAGTGGTGAAGATGTGCACAACCGAGTGGCGACGTGCGGGGCGGTCGGGTGGTGAAGACGTGCACAACCGAGTGGCGACGTGCGGGACGGCCGAGTGAGGATGCACGAGGTGGCCGAGTGAAGGACTACGTGTCCAGCCAAGTGGTGACGCGCGGGGCGGCCGTGTGGTGAAGGCATGCACAACCGAGTGGCGACGCGCGGAGCGGCCAAGTGGTGAAGACGTGCACAACCGAGTGGCGACATGCGGGGCGGCCGAGTGAGGATGCTCGAGGTGGCCGAGTGACGACGCGTGGCATCGCCAAGTGACGACGCATGGGGCAGCCGAGTGAAAGATTGCGTGTCCAGCCAAGTGGTTGAAATTGTCTTCGAAGGAGTTAGCCAGATGCTTTCGAAGCTAATGTAGCGATGAGGTTGATGTAGTGTGGTTGCGACGCAACAAGACCGGCGTGACAACTGAGTTTGAGTAGGAATGAAGATGGCGCGCAGAGCGTCTGGGTGATTATAAAGCTTGTCAAAGTGGCGGATTGAATGCACTTGTTGAAGTGAAGGATCTAACTGGTGATAAAGCACTCGACCACTGAGGAGAGTGCCATTCCAAATGAGTTGTAGCCCCCGAGTGTGGCGTAGCTCCCGAGCGTACTACAGGCTTCGACAACGGACATGTCGGAATACGGGAAATATAGTTTTGAATGGATAATTTGCAATTCATCGAGTCGGACTCGGGTAAAGATGAGGAGAAGCTTTCGAGTGATGCTCGAAAGAGGCAAACTCGCAAAAAGTGTGACGTGTGAAGTTTAATTATAAAAGGGACTTTTCTGTCTCATGCCCGACGAGGTCTATATCATCGATACGATGAAGAGGATTCCAGACGGATGTGTTTGAAGTCAACAGAGCGACAAGGTCAATGTTGTGGTGCGCTAGGACCGGTACGGTGACCGAGTCCGAGCAACGATGAAGTTGGCGCATAGGGCCGTCGAGTGATCGCGTAACTTGTGTAAAAAAGGCACAAGACAACGAAATAATTTCTCGAGGAAATTTGATGTGTGCTGAAATGATTTGTGTGAATAACGCCCATAGACACCCACTGGGAGTGCAAGGGACTTGCTGGTTAACCAGCAAGAGTCTGAAAGAGCGAAGGATCCGTTCGAACTTGTCTAAGTGAAGGGTCCGACTGAACTCATTGGAATACTGGCTCAAATGAAACGGAACTATAGTGTTTCGACTGAGTTGCAGCCTCGGAGGACCGATGCAAACTCGAAATGAAGAACGACACATGGTGTTCATGAATGATGTATGCGAACAAACGGAAGTTGGACAATACTAAGTAAGTACATGAAAATAAGCAGCCGAGCGTAGAGGTACACTTGGTGGCGTGGCCTCCAAGTGAACGTGATGTGTGAATTACGGGATACTCAGGAAGACGGAAATAACAGAATGTAAAATGACTTAGCTGTCTGAAGGCGCGCGAGTGGCCGAGTGGTGACGGGGCGACCAACCGAGTGGCGACGCGCGGGGCGGCCGAGTGGCGATGAGGTGACCAACCGAATGGCGGTGCGCGGGGGCGGCCTAGTGGTGATGAGGTGACCAACCGAGTGGCGACGTGCGGGGCGGCCGAGTGGTTATGAGCTGACCAACCGATGGCGACGCTCGGGGCGGCCGAGTGGTTATGAGGTGACCAACTGATGGCGACGCGCGGGGCGGCCAAGTGGTTATGAGGTGACCAACCGAATGGCGGCGCGCGGGGGCAGCCTAGTGGTGATGAGGTGACCAACCGAGTGGCGACGTGCGGGGCGGCCGAGTGGTTATGAGCTGACCAACCGATGGCGACGCTCAGGGCGGCCGAGTGGTTATGAGGTGACCAACTGATGGCGACGCATGGGGCGGCCGAGTGGTTATGAGGTGACCAATCGAGTGGCGACGCGCGGGGCAGCCGTGCGGTGATGAGGTGACCAACCGATGGCAACGCGCGGGGCGGCCGAGTGGTGATGAGATGACCAACCAAGTGGCGACGCGTGGAGCGGCCGAATGGTTATGAGGTGACCAACCGAGTGGCGACGCGTGGAGCGGCCGAATAGTTATGAGGTGACCAACCAAGTGGCGACACGCGGAGCGGCCGAATGGTTATGTGGTGACCAACCGAGTGGCAATGCGCGGAGCGGCCGAATGGTTATGAGGTGACCAACCGAGTGGCGACGCGTGGAGCGGCCGAATGGTTATGAGGTGACCAACCGATGGCGACGCGCGGGGCGGCCGAGTGGTGATGAGGTGACCAACCGATTGGCGGCAGCAGAGCGGCGAATGGTTATGAGGTGACCAACCGAGTGGCAACGCGGGCGGCGAATGGTGATGAGGTGACCAACCCGATGGCGGCAGCGGGCGGCCGAGTGGTGATGAGGTGACCAACCGAGTGGCGACGCGTGGAGCGACCGAATGGTTATGACGTGACCAACCGAGTGGTGACGCGAGCGGCGCCGAATAGTTATGAGGTGACCAACCGAGTGGCGGCGCTTGCGGGCGGCGAATGGTTATGTGGTGACCACCCGAGTGGCGACGCGCGGAGCGGCCAAATGGTTATGAGGTGACCAACCGAGTGGCGACGCGCGGAGCGGCCGAATGGTTGTGAGGTGACCAACCGATGGCGACGCGCGGGGCGGCCGAGTGGTGATGAGGTGACCAACCGATTGGCGACGCATGGAGCGGCTGAATGGTTATGAGTTGACCAACCGAGTGGCGACGCGCGGAGCGGCCGAATGGTGATGAGGTGACCAACCGATGGCGACGCGCGGGGCGGTCGAGTGGTGATGAGGTGACCAACCTAGAGGCGACGCGCCGGGTGGCCGAGTGATGATGAGGTGACCAACTGATGACGACGCGCAGAGCGACTGAGTAGAGTAGACGTGTCCCGCTGAGTGATGATGCGTAGGGAATCCGAGTGAAGTAGACGCGTCCCGTGGAGTGGAGGGGCGCGGGGCGTCCGAGTGATTAAGACGCGTCCCACGAAGTGGAGGTTAGCGCGGCGTCCGGGTGATGTAGACGCGTTCCGCAGAGTAGCGACGCGCGAGGTGTCCGAGTGAAGTAGACCCGGCCCGTGGAGTGGCGAGGCGCGGGGCGTCCGAGTGATTAAGACGCGTCCCATGGAGTGGGGGTGAGCGCGGCGTCCGGGTGATGTAGACGCGTTCCGCATAGTAGCGACACGCGAGGTGTCCCAATGAAGTAGACCCGGCCCGTAGAGTGGCGAGGCGCGGGGCGTCCGAGTGATTAAGACGCGTCCCGCGGAGTGGAGGTGAGCGCAGCGTCCGGGTGATGTAGACGCGTTCCGCAGAGTAGCGACGCGCGAGGTGTCCGAGTGAAGTAGACCCGGCCCGTGGAGTGGCGACGCGCGGGGCGTCCGAGAGAAATAGATGTGTTCCGTGGAGTGGCGAATGCTACGTCTTGAGCTTGCGTTGGTTTTCCCCGAAGAGGAGAGGATGATGCAGCACAGTAGCGTAAGTATTTCCCTCAGTTTTTGAGAACCAAGGTATCAATCCAGTAGGAGGCCACGCGCAAGTCCCTCGTACCTGCACAAAATGATAGCTGCTCGCAACCAACGCGATTAGGGGTTGTCAATCCCTTCACGGTCACTTACGAGAGTGAGATCTGATAGAGATAATATTTTTGGTATTTTTGGTATAAAGATGCAAAGTAAAAGGTAAAAGCAAAGCAAGTAAATAAAGTGATGGAGATTGATATGATGAGAATAGACCCGGGGGCCATAGGTTTCACTAGTGGCTTCTCTCAAGAGCATAGACATTCTACGGTGGGTGAACAAATTACTGTTGAGCAATTGACAGAATTGAGCATAGTTATGAGGTTATCTAGGTATGATCATGTATATAGGCATCACGTCCGAGACAAGTAGATCGAAACAATTCTGCATCTACTACTATTACTCCACTCATCGACCGCTATCCAGCATGCATCTAGAGTATTAAGTTAAAAATGGAGTAAGGCCTTAAGCAAGATGACATGATGTAGAGGAATAAATTCATGCAATATGACAAATACCCCATCTTGTTATCCACGATGGCAACAATACAATACGTGCCTTGCAACCCTTTCTGTCACTAGGTAAGGACACCGCAAGATTGAACCCAAAGCTAAGCACTTCTCCCATTGCAAGAACTACCAATCTAGTTGGCCAAACCAAACGGATAATTCGAAGAGACTTGCAAAGGTAACTCAATCATACATAAAAGAATTCAGAGAAGATTCAGATATTATCCATAGATAAGCTGGATCATAAACCCACAATTCATCGGTCTCAACAAACACACCGCAAAAAGAAGATTACATCGAATAGATCTCCACGAGAGAGGGGGAGAACATTGTATTGAGATCCAAAAAGAGAAGAAGCCATCTAGCTACTAGCTATGGACCCGAAGGTCTGAAGTAAACTACTCACACTTCATCGGAGGGGCTATGGTGTTGATGTAGAAGCCTTCCGTGGTGGATGCCCCCTCCGTGAGCTCCTAACAGGCCCCAAGATGGGATCTCGTGGATACAGGAAGGTACGGCGGTGGAATTAGGTTTTTGGCTCCTTCTTCGATCTGTTGGGGGTACGTAGGTATATATAGGAGGAAGGAGTACGTCGGTGGAGCGTCAGGGGGCCCACGAGGTAGGGGGGCGTGCCCATTGGGGCGCGCCCTCCACCCTCGTGACCGCCTCTGGAACTTCTTGGAGTAGGGTCCAAGTCTCCTGGATCACGTTCGGTGATAAGATCACGTTCCCGAAGGTTTCATTCCGTTTGGACTCTGTTTGATATTCCGTTTCTTCAAAACACTAAAATAGGCAAAAAACAGCAATTCTAGGCTGGGCCTCCGGTTAATAGGTTAGTCCCAAAAGTAATATAAAAGTGGAAAATAAAGCCCAATATAGTCCAAAACAGTAGATAAAGTAGCATGGAGCAATAAAAAATTATAGATACGTTGGAGACGTATCAGCGACGCACGGGTTGTCTGAGTGATGTTGATGCATCCCGTGGCGCGGCGACGCACGGGGCAGCCAAGTGATGTAGATATGTGCCGTGGAGTGACGATGCGCGGGTCGTCCGAGTGATGTAGACGCATCCCGCAGCGCGGCGACACGCGTGACGTTGAGTGACGACGCGCATGACCAAGCAGTAGAGAACGTGTCTGATCACCAAGCAGTTTGTGCCTTCAAGGAAGGCGTCAAATATCGAGAGTTGAACTTGAAGTTCGGTTGGACCGGAGACATGTCTCTGAGTCGAATGATGGAGATTGCCACCAAGTATGCTAATGGTGAAGAAGAGAATCGGCTCCGGAGTGGCAAGCACAAATCAGTCGCCCATGAAACCGGAAGAGGAAACTCCAGTCGGAAGCAAAAGCGCAAAGCCGAGCCAGCTGCTCCTGGGGAAACCTTTCCGTGACTCAAGGAAAACCCAAAGGGAAGCCCAAGGGGCCATGGAACCCTAAGAAGATAAAATATCAAGATGGAAATGATGTGCTAGATTTTCTGTGCCACATCCACACAAAGAAAGATGAAGAGGGTAAAATCATTTACCCGAAGCATACCACTCGGCAGTGTCGGCTCCTGATCCAGCAGTTCCGAGAGAAACTGCCCAAAGACAAGGAAAAAGAGTCAGACAAGGTTGAGGACAAGGAGGAGAGTGATGATGGTTACCCTCACGTCAATTCCACTCTGATGATTTTTGCTGATGTTGAGAGTAAGAGTCGACTGAAAGTGATCAACAAAGAAGTGAATATGGTCGCTTCGGCGACACGCAGTTATTTGAAATGGTCTCGCATCGCCATCACATTCGACCGGTCGATCACCCGACACACATAGCCACCCACAGGAGGCAAGCTTTGGTGGTCGATCACGGTTGTCAAAGGCACTTTCGGTGACTAAAGTTCTGATGGATGGTGGCAGTGGCCTGAACATTCTGTATGCAGAAACATTGAAAGGGATGGGCATTCCGATGTCCAGACTCAGTGAAAGCAGTATGAGTTTCCATGGAGTCATTCCAGGCAAGAAGGCTGAATCACTCGGCCAGATTGCTCTTGACGTGGTTTTCGATGATTACAAGAATTACCGCAAAGAAAAGTTGACATTTGAAGTGGTAGATTTCCAGAGTGCTTATCACGCCATTCTGCGCAGGCCGGCTTATGCGTGTTTTATGGCTCGACCATGCTATGTGTACCTCAAATTGAAAATGCCTGGTCCCAAGGGAGTGATCACTATCACTGGCAATCGAAAGAAGGCAGAAGAGTGCTTCCAGAAGGGCTCAAAGATCGTCGATGCGCAGATGGCGGTAGTGGAATTGCAGGAGTATCAGAAAAATGCAGATCCGAGTGATTTGCTGCGAGCTAAGAAGCCTGCAACGAATTCAGCATTTCAGCCGTCCGGTGAAACGAAACCGGTTCATATCCAGCCGACCAATCCCAACGCTGCTCCGGCCCACATTTCAACAACTCTCGACTCCAAATAGGAAGAAGCGCTCATCCAGTTCCTCTGTGAGAACTGGGACATCTTTGCATGGAAACCATCTGACATGCCTGGTGTTCCCAGGGAACTGGCTGAGCATCGTTTGCGAGTCGACCCAAAGATAAAACCGGTCAAGGAACATCTTCGACGGTCCGCCGTATAGAAGAGAAAAGCAATCGGTGAAGAAGTGGCTCGGCTCCTTGCAGCTGAGTTTATTCGAGGGATTTACCACTCCGAGTGGTTAGCTAACGTCGTCATGGTCCCTAAGGAGGACAATTCACTTTGCATGTGCATCGACTCCAAGCATATCAATCGGGCCTGCCTGAAGGATCACTTTCCTCTCCCTCGCATCGATCAGATAGTCGATTCGACTGCGGGATGTGAGCGTTTGTCCTTTTTGGACGCCTATTCCGGGTATCATCGGATCCGTCTGTTTGGACCCAATGAAATTAAAACAGCTTTCATCACCCCATTCGGGTGCTCTTGTTATGTCACTATGCCATTCGGTCTGAAGAACGCTGGAGCCACATTCATACGGATGATTCAAAAGTGTTTACTCACACAAATCAGTCGAAATGTGGAAGCGTACATGGATGACATCGTGGTCAAGTCACGCAAAGGTTCCGACCTACTGACTGACCTTGCTGAAACCTTTGCCAACCTCAGAAGGTACGATATCAAGCTTAATCCATCAAAGTGCACGTTCGGAGTTCCAGGAGGAAAGTTACTCAGTTTTCTCGTTTCGAGCGAGGGATCGATGCTAACCCCGAGAAAGTTGGTGCCATACTCAATGAAACGCCCAAAGGCTTGTGCATGATGTCCGTAAGCTTCTTTGGTTGTTTGGCCGCCCTAAGTCGATTCATTTCCAGACTCGATGAGAAGGCGCTACCTCTCTACCGACTGATGAAGAAGTCAGATAAGTTCGAGTGGACTCCCGAAGCTGATGTAGCGTTTGAAGAGCTAAAAGCCCTGCTTTCCACCCAGCCGGTGCTTGCTGCCCCAATCAGCAAAGAGCCTTTACTTCTTTACATAGCAGCCACTGGACAAGTCGTCAAGATAAAGATTTTACGGTCGAAAGCGAGAAGAAGAGGGAAAAGCCTATAAAGTTCAGCGCCGGTTTATTATGTTTACGAAGTTACGACTCCGTCGAAGCGAGAGATATCCGCACTATCGTAAGCTTGTTTATGGGATTTATATGACCACGAAGAAGGTTGCACACTATTTCTCGACCACTCTGTTACGATCGTAAGTGATGCTCCATTATCAAAGATTACACTGTGAGAGATGCAACTGGTCGAGTGGCAAAATGGGCGATTGAACTCCTTCCCTTAGATATTCAGTCTGAGGCAAAGAAAGCTATCAAGTCCCAAGCAATAGTTGATTTCCTCGCCGAGTGGATCGAACATCAACTGCCGGCTCAAGTTCACTCGGAGCACTGGACCATGCTCTTTGACGGTTCCAAGATGCTGAAGGGTTCAGGTGCCGGGGTGGTATTAGTATCCCCCCGAGGAGACAAGCTTAGATATGTACTCCAGATTCACTTTGATTCCTCCAATAACGAAGCAGAATATGAGGCACTCTTATATGGGTTGCGCATGGCCATTTCACTCGGCGTCCGTCGCCTCATGGTCTATGGCGACTCAGATTTGGTGGTCAATCAAGTGATGAAAGAGTGGGACGTCAGAAGCCCAGCCATGACTGGCTACTGCAATGCGATGAGAAAGTTGGAAAAGAAGTTTGAGGGGTTAGAGCTCCATCATATACCCCGACTGAAAAATCAAGCAGCCGACGATTTGGCGAAGATAGGTTCCAAGAGAGAAGCCATTCCCAGCAATGTGTTTCTGGAACACATTCACACCATCGATTCAAGAAGATCCTTTTACGGAAGAGCCCCCGCAACCTAAGAGCGCCACAGATCTCGATCAAGTCGAGGTTCCGGCCGTGGTCGACCTAATCATGGAAGTTACGGTCATCACTCCGGTGGGCGATACCTTACATTGCATACATCCTTAGGAAGGAACTCCCAGAGGATGAAGAAGAGGCTCGACAGATCGTCCGTCGATCCAAGGCCTTTACGGTGATAAAGGGACAATTGTTCAGAGAAAATGTGACTGGGGTCAGTCAGAAATGCATAACACCAGAAGAAGGTCAAATGATCCTCAATGACATCCACTCGGGGACCTGTGGTCACCATGCGTCCTCTCAGGCCATTGTGGCTAAAGCATACCGAGCCAGATTTTATTGGCCCCGAGCAAATGAAATGGCGAAATATATAGTCGACATATGTGAAGGTTGCCAGTTCTACTCTGATATGTCTCACAAGCCTGCATCAGCCCTGAAGACCATTCCCCTCGTCTGGCCCTTTGCTGTTTGGGGGTTGGACATGGTTGGGCCGCTGAGGACTGGTAGGAGCGGATTTACTCATGTGCTTGTAGCAGTCGACAAGTTTACCAAATGGATCGAAGCTAAACCTATCAAGAATCTCAAAGCCAGCACTGCTGTCAGCTTCATCAGAGAATTGACATTCAGATATGGAGTTCCACACAACATCATCACTGACAACAGATCGAACTTTGATTCTGATGAGTTTAGAGCGTTCTGCGCTTCTCAAGGCACACGAGTCGACTATGCTTCAGTCGCTCACCCACAGTCGAATGGTCAAGCAGAAAGGGCGAATGGTCTGATTCTCAAAGGACTGAAACCCCGACTGATGCGTGATCTCAAACATGCAGCAGTCACCCGGGTCGATGAACTTCCGTCAGTCCTTTGGGGTTTGAGGACGACTCCCAATCGATCGACTGGACGAACCCCTTTCTTTTTGGTCTATGGAGACGAAGCTGTTCTGCCAAGTGACCTGCTCCACAATGCACCCCGAGTCGAACTCTTTTATGAAGAAGAAGCAGAACAGGCCCGACATGATTCAGTCGATCTCTTAGAAGAGGAAAGAGAGATGGCATTGATCCGGTCGACCATCTACCAGCAAGATTTGCGTCGATTCCACACCAGAAACGTGAAGGGTTGAGCTTTTCAAGAGGGAGACTTGGTTCTTCGAGTGGATCAACATAAGCCACACAAGCTTGCCCCTGCTTGGGAAGGTCCCTTCATTATCACCAGAGTTCTCCACAATGGAGCATACCATCTTTACAATGTTGAACATTAGGAAGACGAGCCACGAGCTTGGAATGCGGAGCTGCTTCGCCCCTTTTATACTTAAGTACTCACTCGGATGAGATGTAATAAGAAACACCTTTGTAGTTTATTTATCAAAGACAAGAGCTTTATAATCTTCCTAAACGAATTTTGTTGCTTTTGTTTCCGTTTGAAATCCCCTAGTGGGTGGATTCGCTGCGAATCCGTTTCGCCCAAGTCTGAAAAATCCTACCGAGTGGTGAGCAAGCCTCTCACTCGGAGGCTTAGCTGCGAATCTGTTTCGGCTAAGTTCAAAAAACCCCACCAAGTGGTGAGCAAGCCTCCCACTTGGGGGCTTAGCTGCAGTCAAGTATTCGCCTAAGTTTGAAAAATCCTACCGAGTGGAGAGCAACCCTCCCACTCGGGCTTAGCTGCAGTCAAGTACTGGCCTAAGTTTGAAAAATCCTACCGAGTGGAGAGCAACCCTCCCACTCGGGGGCTTAAGCTATGATCAAGTACTCGCCTAAGTTTGAAAAATCCTACCGAGTGGAGAGCAAACCTCCCACTCGGGGCTTAAGCTAACGCCAAGTACTCGCCTAAGTTTGAAAAATCCTACCGAGTGGAGAGCAACCCTCCCACTCGGGGGCTTAGCTGCAGTCAAGTACTCGCCTAAGTTTCAAAAATCCTACCGAGTGGAGAGCAACCCTCCCACTCGGGGGCTTAGCTGCAGTCAAGTACTCGCCTAAGTTTGAAAAATCCTACCGAGTGGAGAGCAACCCTCCCACTCGGGGCTTAGCTGCAGTCAATTACTCGCCTAAGTCTGAAAAATCCTACCGAGTGGTGAGCAAGCCTCTCACTCGGAGGCTTAGCTGCGAATCCGTTTCGCCTAAGTTCAAAAAACCCCCACCGAGTGGTGAGAAAGTCTCCCACTCGGGGGCTTAGCTGCAGTCAAGTACTCGCCTAAGTTTGGAAAATCCTACCGAGTGGATAGCAACCCTCCCACTCGGGGGCTTAGCTGCAGTCAAGTACTCGCCTAAGTTTGAAAAATCCTACCGAGTGGAGAGCAACCCTCCCACTCGGGGGCTTAGCTGCAGTCAAGTACTCTCCTAAGTTTGAAAAATCCTACCGAGTGGAGAGCAACCCTCCCACTCGGGGGCTTAGCTGCAGTCAAGTACTCGCCTAAGTTTGAAAAATCCTACCGAGTGGAGAGCAACCCTCCCACTCGGGGGCTTAGCTGCAGTTAAGTACTCGCCTAAGTTTGAAAAATCCTACCGAGTGGAGAGCAACCCTCCCACTCGGGGGCTTAGCTGCAGTCAAGTACTTGCCTAAGTTTGAAAAATCCTATCGAGTGGAGAGCAACCCTCCCACCCGGGGGCTTAGCTGCAGTCAAGTACTCGCCTAAGTTTGAAAAATCCTACCGAGTGGAGAGCAACCCTCCCACTCGGGGGCTTAGCTTCAGTCAAGTACTCGCCTAAGTTTGAAAAATCCTACCGAGTGGAGAGCAACCCTCCCACTCGGGGGCTTAGCTGCAGTCAAGTACTTGCCCAAGTTTGAAAAATCCTACCGAGTGGAGAGCAACCCTCCCACTCGGGGGCTTAGCTGTAGTCAAGTACTCGCCTAAGTTTGAAAAATCCTACCGAGTGGAGAGCAACCCTCCCACTCGGGGGCTTAGCTGCAGTCAAGTACTCGCCTAAGTTTGAAAAATCCTACCGAGTGGAGAGCAACCCTCCCACTCGGGGGCTTAGCTGCAGTCAAGTACTCGCCTAAGTTTGAAAAATCCTACCGAGTGGAGAGCAACCCTCCCACTCGGGGCTTAAGCTATGATCAAGTACTCGCCTAAGTATGAAAAATCCTACAGTGGGGAGCAACCCTCCCACTCGGGAGGCTTAGCCATGATCCAAAACTCGCCTAAGTATGGAAGCCATCCCTATCCACAAGGGCGACGAGGTGCAGGTCGACTGCAACCTTCTCCTTAGGAGCTACGCCACAAGTACAACGTTCGCTCCATCCCTATCTGCAAGGACGACTAGGTGCAGGTCGACTACAACCTTCTCCTTCGGAGCTACGTCACAAGTACAATGTTCGATCCATCCCAATCCACAAGGACGACGAGGTGCATGTCGAATGCAACCTTCTCCTTCGGAGCTACGCCACAAGTACAACGTCCGCTCCATCCCTATCCACAAGGACGACGAGGTGCAGGTCGACTGCAACCTTCTCCTTCGGAGCTACGCCACAAGTACAACGTTCGCTCCATCCCTACCTGCAAGGGCGATGAAGCACAAGTCGATTGAAATCACTACCTCAGAGCTGCATCTCAAACGCAAAAATTATTCCGGGTGAAGAACAAATTCCACTCGAAGGCAAACGCAAGCATATTCAGAAATAAACCAAGTTCGGATAAATCCTAAGGTTGCGCACGACGGATCAAAATTATTCGAGCATCAAGCCCGAAGAAGTTTAACGGTTACACAATCACTCGACATCCCGAGGCAAATAAAGGTGAAGCTTAATGTTTTCTCGATCACGCATCAGGAGAAGGACTGGCTGGGTCGTAGAAACTGTGGAGGTCAATGCTGTCTGCAATGCGAGTGGCGGCGGCAAGGAAGGTGTCCATGAAAGACTGGAAAGTATGCTTCTTCGTGTTAGCAACCTTGAGCTCCGCCAGCTTGTCTTCTTTGGCATCCTTGCAGTGCACTCAAACCAGAGACAGAGCGACGTCTGCACAGTCGAGTGAATGATGAGTCAACGACACAAATAGAATTGTCAGTCGACAGAAAAAAGACAGATTAATCTGTACCTTCAAGTTTCAAGACCAGCTTCGCAGCAAGTTGGCTCAGATAAGACTCTAGCTCGCCATTCTTGATTTTGAGACTCCCAAGTTCGTCGGTCAGTTTCTCCTTGTCCTTCTTCAGTCGCTCGACCTCTTGATTGGCGTCAGAAACAACAGTCTTCAGTTTGGAGTTTTCCTCTTCTAACTTGCCGACTGAAGCAAGCTTCTTGTCAGCAAGCGTTGTCTTCTCGTGCGCCTCCTTCTGAGCTGCAGCTAGGTCGAGGTTCTTCTGCTCCAAAGCCTGCTTCATATAACATTCTTCAGACGGGCTTGGAGTTGGCGGTTTTCACTACATACATCTGCTCGAGTGGAGTCACTCGGTTCAAAAAATGGAAAGAAAAAGTGTCGGCAGTGGGATAAGCGATTGGCGATTGATTACCTCCCATGGCAGCTACTTCATCACGAGCGCTCTGGAGATTCTTCTTGGCCAACTCCAGATCAAGGTTGAGGCTGATTTGCTGCTTGTTCATTGCAAAGAGCTGAGCCCCAAGATCACAAGATTTCTACAGTCACAAGCCATATCAGTCGACAGAGATAAAAAGACATCACAATGCTAGCTACTCTAAGCCTACCACTGAATCAAACATCCAATGGCAGTCTCGGCGACTACACCCATTGGGTGCACTTAGCGTGCCCCCACTGATTTTGCAAAAAAGAAAAAAGAAGATTCTTAGACCACAGTCGACTGCCCGCAGTCACCTATGGTCTCGGGGACTACACCCAGTGGGTGCACTCAGCGTGCCCCCACTGGTTTCTATTCCACTCGGCGTGGTCTGCCCAGCTCGAGTGCCAAAAAAAAGGGAAAAGAGAGGTTCCCATTCTTAGACCACAGTCGACTGCCCGCAGTCACCTATGGTCTCGGGGACTACACCCAATGGGTGCACTCAGCGTGCCCCCACTAGTTTCGATTCCACTCGGCGTGGTCTACCTAGCTCGATTCGAATCGACACAAAGAGACATATAGCATCAAAACAGCCACACCCCAGTGGGTGATCAGACAAGAAGTACGGTGGATCGGAAAGTCAACTAACCTGGACATTGGCTTGCAGAGCAGCTCCGGCGTTGAAGGCTACCTGACTAGCCTCATGCACCATTTTCATCTGTCCCATCACAAGATTCAACTGAAGAAGAGCTTCCTTGGCAGCAGCTGGCGGATCGTCTAGAGTTTGATATGCAGTGAAAAGTGATGGAGGCACAACAATCGAAGCATTCGCCGGATCTGAAGCAGAGAGTTGTATCAGCGCAACAGAAGTCTGAGAAACTGATCTCGAGGGGCAATCAGTCGACAGCGGAACAGCGAAGGTGACGTTGGTTCGAGCTGGATCTGTCGAGCGCTCAACCACCGTTCCAGGCGTCACAGTCGACTAAGGAACTTGGACCTCAGGCGCCTTCCCGCCCAACTCCCTGTCCTTATTCCTCCTCCCTCTCAGCGGCACCTCTTCGTCGTCATCCGGAAGCACAACAACATCTCGTGGATCTGCAAAGAACAGAGAAAGCCATAAAGATAATCGACAAATCATTGATCGACCGGGCGAATTGAATCGACACAGCTTCGCGGCTTTGGAGGTGACGGCGTCGTCAGCTTCCTAGTCAGCTGGAGTCTTGTTGATATCCATGTTGGTCGCAGCTGAGGTCGGGCTACAGAAATTCATCGTCCACTCGGTCAGAACAAGAAAGCCGGTCGGAACAGAAAAATTGATCGCAACAAAAGATATGAGAAGAGCGTTTACCCAGAAGCAACAGAGGCATCCATCTTAATCCTAGGCAAGGTCTTCCGAGCCTTCGAAGGATTAGCTTTGGGCTGCTTGGTGACCTTCTCAGTCAAATCTGGACTCGGGGGCCGAGTACGCTTGTGAGATGGAGCACTCGATGCCACAGCCTTGCCGCGCCTGTTCGCGGGATCATGTCGCTGCTTGGATCGACGTTCAGAGCGGGGCGGTGAGTCGGCTACCTCCTCGTTGTCCGACTCGTCGCTCTCATCTTCATCTTCATCAGCTGGGGACTCCCACTCGCCGCTCTCCTCAGCACTGTCCTCGCCCTCTTGGTCTTGCTCCAGAGCTTGTTCACCATTGGGCATTGAATACATCTCCGTGTAGATCTGCAAAACAAGAGACCGATCCTAAGTCAGTCGAAACAACGGTCAGCCTGAAAATACGTTCAAAAATTCGGTCATGATGACCAGGCCTTCTCCGGTGGGTTGCTGCTGCTAAAAGGGTCGACTCTCCTAGCGCCCCTTGGGTTGTCCTTGTTCCCGGTGATACCCATCAACCACTCGGCTATAGTTTTGGCCTCCACCTCCTCCGGATGAACCCGAGCAGTGTCGCCGGCCCCAGAGTACATCCACATGGAATGGTCGCGAGCTTGGAGGGGTTGGATCCGCCGAGGAACACCTCGAGCAGATCCATACCGGTGACACCTTGGTTGATCAGTTGTACCACTCTCTCAACTAGCATGCCTGTCTCCGCCTTCTCCGCAGCAGTCACTTTCAAGGAAGGTGGAGTTTGAACACGGTCGAAAGAGAAAGGAGGAAGCCCAGTCGGCTGGCCTGGGGTCGCGAGGTCCTGGCAGTAGAACCAGGTCGACTGCCAGCCCCTGACCGACTCAGGAAGGGTCATCGGAGGAAAAGAGCTCCTCTTCCTCTTCTGAATGCCTAGGCCCCCACACATCTGAATGACATGGGTTTTCTCATATTTTGAGTTTGCTTTTTTCACAGTTTGGGATCGGATGGTAAAGATGTGCTTGAAAAGACCCGGTCACGGTCGGCACCCAGTGAAATTCTCACACATGAAGACGAACGCAGCAAGATATGTGATAGTGTTGGGAGTGAAATGGTGGAGTTGGGCCCCAAAGAAATTCAGGAAACCGCGAAAGAAGGGATGCGGAGGAAGCGAAAAACCACGGTCGACGTGGGTGGCGAGCAGGACACTCACCCGCCGCGGCTGTGGCTCCGTTTCTCCCCTCGGCGGGCGCGTGGACTTATGGACGATCAGCCCCAGCTCGGCCATATAGTCCAAGTCCTCTTGTCGGAGCGAAGATCGGATCCAGTCTCCCTGGATCCAACCCGACGGCAACCCCGAGCGTGACGAAGACCCCCGATTCACCTTCTTGCTCTTCGCCGCCCGTCGCCTTCTTCAAGACGCTCCAGCGCCGCTTTGTCCTTCCCCATGGCGGCGGGCGGCGGCATCGAGTGGTTGGTGCAGGCAAAGCAGAGTCGCGAGAGGAAGAAGAAGAGAATGGGCACGCACAGTGCAAACGCTTCGACCTCGCCGCTTTTAAGGGCCTACTTTCGAGTGGCTGACGCGTGGGCCCGAGCGATCCTCTCAAATGCCCCCAACAGTTGCGCACGGGATACGTGGCGAAAAAGGTGGTGCAGTAATCAAAAAGTCCTATTTATCTATTCCGCTTACCATGGGCGCTCACTTTGGCGGCGCTTCTACGAAATTTGAATCCCGAAATCTAGGATCCTTCGCAACCGATCACGCCAAAGATTTCGTGTCAGAGATATCATTCGACGGATGTAGTGGTATAAACTAGTCAGCAATTTCTGAATCGATCAAGGCGACTGAAACGAAGCTGAAGTTCTAACAACTGGCCTCCACTCGCAGATATAGATGAGACAATCAAGAGTAAAAGCAAGGTCAACTCCATCCTTCTTTTTCACTCAAACCTCGATCCATTCGGGGGCTAATGATGTAGACACAAACCTAGGGTAGGGTAATAGGCCTGACCTATACATCCTACCTAAGGTCCTAGTCCTAAGAACAAGGAAGTTCAAGTATCAGAAGAAGGGATCCAGCAAAGGCGTCGAGTGAAGTCCACTCGACCTACCATCCACTCGGAGATCTCACTTTATCCAGGTCACTCGGCCATCAAACCACTCGACGATAAGAAGACCTAAAGCCGCTTTGCGCAGCAACGGTCGGGCATTTACTCCGATATTTAATGACCATTTACAACATTTCAATACAGGCGTTACCTGTAACGCCACCTCTTTATGTACATTGAATCCTATGTAACGAAGGGGAGCTGGGGTCTGGCGCACTCTATATAAGCCACCCTCCTCCTGCAGGACAAGGGTTCGCACCCCTATAACTCACACGCGTATAATCCGATCGACCGCCTCCGGGCTCCGAGGCGTGGGGTTGTTACTTCCTCCGAGAAGGGCTGAACTTCGTAAATCTAGCGTGTACAACTCCTCCATAGCTAAGATCTTTCCTCTACATTCCTACCCCCCCCCCCCCTATTCTACTATCAGACTCAGAACCACGACAGCAAGTGACCTCACTAGCGCACCCGTCGGAGTGGTGAACCCATTCGGGGCGAGCCTCTCGTCCTCTTCCACTGTTAGGTTCCTGAAGAAGCGCTTCGCCGCGCGCTTCATCTCCTTCCTTGCGGAGAACCAGGAGACGATCTCTTGCACCCTCTCCAGCTTTGCCTCATCGCCGCTCTCCAGCTCCACCATGGATTTCTCCATCCTCATCCTCCAGTCGGCCATCCTCTCGACGCTCTGCTTTCTCTCTCTTAGGGTGTGGTCGCCGCTCGTTGTGGTGGGTAAGGGGAGGATTTTGGATGAGTTGCATCTCCCAGCCACCGGGCGGTGGGGATTTATTGCCCACTATCCGCCCGCATTCATGGCGGTTGTTCGCCTCAGAATCCCCCCCCCCCCGCCGCCGTCTCCCCTTCCCGAATCGAGCGAATTCCCGACGCAAGCTATATGGCACGGAAACCAAACCCTCGATCACCATGAAATTGCTTCCTCGTCGCGCAATCCTCAGTTGTCAATTATTCGATTCTCCTCATCGAGTAGTAGGACGCGACGAATCGTACCTTGAACCACCACCACGCCATTGCGGTAGCAGAGAAGCCCCGCCGCGAAGAGACAGGGGTTGTAGAGAGCCGGCCACCTCTTGTCTCCCGCCATCTTCTCCTCCCCCGCGCTCCGCTCGGCTGGGGCTCGAGCGAATCGCCCGAGTCGCCCTCTCTGTTGCGTGTTTCAGTCGTCATTCCCCATTAACTATATGAGCTCAACATAGTTAGGGCTTCTTTGGTTCAAAGAAAAAAAATAAAGAAATTTTGGAGGATTTGAATCTTTAGGATTTGTTTTCATATGTACATCATTTGGTTCGCGTGATGAAATCTTTTTGCGTTTTTTCTTCTCAAGCAGGCATTGCATTATGTTTTGGAGGAAAATTTCCATCCACTGAAATATCTTGTTACCATTAACACTCTTCAATGCAAAATCATGTAGGATTCGATACGAGATGACACTCTAATCTTGGGGTTTGCTCTTCGTGCGTTCTGCAGATCACGTGAATCAAAGAGACCGTGGAAGTTCATGAAAAAAGAAGAGAGACGTTGACTTTCTAGAATAGAAACAATGCAGTTACAAAAATAGAGAAGATCTTACAATAAGAAAGGCATTGCATTATGTTTTGGAGGACAATTTCCATCCACTCGGGTATCTTGTTAAAATTCTTTTGTTTTTCTCGTGATATTAACACTCGTCAATGCAAATCCATGTAGGACTCGACGGGAGATGACACTCTAATCTTGGTCTTTTGCTATTCTACTGTCAGACTCACAACCACGACAGCAAGTGACCTCACCAGCGCACCCGTCGGAGTGGTGAACCCGTTCGGGGCGAGCCTCTCGTCCTCTTCCACTGTTAGGTTCCTGAAGACGCGCTTCGCCGCGCGGGTTCATCTCCTTCCTTGCGGATAACCAGGAGACGATCTCTTGCGCCCTCTCCAGCTTCGCCTCATCGCCGCTCGCCAGCTCCACCATGGATTTCTCCATCCTCATCGTCCAGTCGGCCATCCTCTCGACGCTCTGCTTTCTCTCTCTCTCAGGGTGTGGTCTCCGCTCGTTGTGGTGGATAAGTGGAGGATTTTGGATGAGTTGCATCTCCCAGCCACCGGGCGGTGGGGATTTATTGCCGACTACCCTCCTGCATTCATGGCGGTCGTTCGCCTCAGAATCCCCCCCCCCCGCCGTCTCCCCTTCCCGAATCGAGCGAATTCCCGACGCAAGCTATATGGCACGGAAACCAAACCCTCGATCACCATGAAATTGCTTCCTCGTCGCGCAATCCTCAGTTGTCTATTATTCGATTCTCCTCATCGAGTAGTAGGACGCGACGAATCGTACATTGAACCACCACCACGCCGTTGCGGTAGCAGAGAAGCCCCGCAGCGAAGAGACAAGGGTTGTAGAGAGCCGGCCACCTCTTGTCTCCTGCCATCTTCTCCTCCCCCGCGCTCCGCTCGGCTGGGGCTCGAGCGAATCGCCCGAGTCGCCCTCTCTGTTGCGTGTTTCAGTCGTCATTCCCCATTAACTATATGAGCTCAACATAGTTAGGGCTTCTTTGATTTAAAGAAAAAAAATAAAGAAATTTTGGAGGATTTGAATCTTTAGGAATTGTTTTCATATGTACATCATTTGCTTCGCGTGATGAAATCTTTTTGCGTTTTTTCTTCTCAAGCAGGCATTGCATTAT
The DNA here is from genome assembly GCA_021605145.1 of Aegilops bicornis. Lineage (NCBI taxonomy): Eukaryota > Viridiplantae > Streptophyta > Magnoliopsida > Poales > Poaceae > Aegilops > Aegilops bicornis. The sequence goes on along the minus strand of CM038670.1, from coordinate 640,462,336 downwards.
GTTTTGGAGGAAAATTTCCATCCACTCAAATATCTTGTTACCATTAACACTCTTCAATGCAAAATCATGTAGGATTCGACACGAGATGACACTCTAATCTTGAGGTTTGCTCTTCATGCGTTCTGCAGATCACGTGAATCAAAGAGACCGTGGAAGTTCATGAAAAAAGAAGAGAGACGTTGACTTTCTAGAATAGAAACAATGCAGTTACAAAAATAGAGAAGATCTTATAATAAGAAAGGCATTGCATTATGTTTTGGAGGACAATTTCCATCCACTCGGGTATCTTGTTAAAATTCTTTTGTTTTTCTCGTGATATTAACACTACGTCAATGCAAATCCATGTAGGACTCGACGGGAGATGACACTCTAATCTTGGTCTTTTTGCTATTCGTGTGATTTATGGATCACATGAATCAAAAGAGACCTTGGAAGTTCATGAAAAAATGAGGCGTTCTTTCTAGAATAGAAAGCGATGCTGTGATAAAAATATTGCTGAATCGTCTAGGAAGCCAAAATATGTGCTAACTTAAGTAAAAAACATACGAAACAAACAAAAAATGCTTTCATTGAGAGTTGAACTCAAGACCTCCCGCTTACTAAACGGGTGCTCTAACCAACAAATTTCCATCCACTCAAATATCTTGTTACCATTAACACTCTTCAATGCAAAATCATGTAGGATTCGACACGAGATGACACTCTAATCTTGAGGTTTGCTCTTCATGCGTTCTGCAGATCACGTGAATCAAAGAGACCGTGGAAGTTCATGAAAAAGAAGAGAGCGTTGACTTTCTAGAATAGAAACAATGCAGTTACAAAAATAGAGAAGATCTTATAATAAGAAAGGCATTGCATTATGTTTTGGAGGACAATTTCCATCCACTCGGGTATCTTGTTAAAATTCTTTTGTTTTTCTCGTGATATTAACACTCGTCAATGCAAATCCATGTAGGACTCGACGGGAGATGACACTCTAATCTTGGTCTTTTGCTATTCGTGTGATTTGCGGATCACATGAATCAAAAGAGACCTTGGAAGTTCATGAAAAAATGAGAGGCGTTCTTTCTAGAATAGAAACGATGCTGTGATAAAAATATTGCTGAATACGTCTAGGAAGCCAAAATATGTGCTAACTTAAGTAAAAAACATACGAAACAAACAAAAAATGCTTTCATTGAGAGTTGAACTCAAGACCTCCCGCTTACTAAACGGGTGCTCTAACCAACTGAGCTATGAAAGCGCTGCGAATAAATTCTAAAAACCAAGCTATACATTGGTTAGTTGATCAACTAATTGTTCTTGGTTGAGTGGAATTTCATCTCGTAATGGTCGGTCAATCTAAAATTGATGGGTCTCATAACTCGTTTCAACAAATTAGAAGTGTTCAATCACATGATGAGCAATTAGGAATTGAACATAGAAAAATGCAAAAAAAAAAATAGTCTAGGAAACAAGAAGTTGTATAATCCATTTCAGAAGTTTTTCATATTCATAGTTCAAGCGCTCGTTATTAGATTACCAAGGATAAGTACATCGCCAAGATATTATCAAATGAATCAAAGAACAGCAACCCGTCTTGCCATTACAAGTTTATAAAACCAGAACGCATAAAAATGACAGCAGCATTGTAATTTTTGCTAAGCGCTAGAAGAGTTCGCCGAGGCAGTCCGAGCGTCGGATCGCGCGACGCTGCCGCCGCCCCGATGAGCACCAGCGTGCCCGAGCTGAGCGCTGCCGGCAGAGCCCAACCACGGACGGCCACCGGACTCCTGCTTGCTCTGCCAAGACTGTTCGAGTGTGCCGACCGTGCCGCCGCTGCGCTGCTCGGCATCGTCGCTGTTGGACTGCGAGGCCGTCCACGTCCGGTCGGTGGAGTCGACGGAATTGGGCTCCCACGAGCATGTCCACGGGTTGCCGGCGAAGCTGTTGCTCCCGGCGGACTCCTGCGGCTCGGCCTCGCCGCGGATGTCCCGCACGGACACGTACTTGTGCAGGCTCGGCTCCATGAGATCGTCCTTGACAACGACCTCGGACTCGACGACGTGAGTGCCCGCTCCCGCCGCCTTCCCGGCGCTGTAGCAGCTCACGTTGGCCGACCCCTTGTCGTCGGCCGACCGGTCCAGCTCGAAGCTCCTGTTCTCCGACGGCGAGGAGTTGAGGTCCGCGACCGCTTCGAGGATGGAGCAGGCTTTGGACACGCACGCCGGGAGCGAGAACGCCGGCGCCGCCGCGGCCGTGTCGCTGGCGTTCTGCTGGTGATAGCTCTGGATGTCCTCGAGGAGCAGGGAGGCATAGGAGTTGCCGTTGTGGTCGAAGTCGCGGGATGACCTCCTCGACGACCGGCCTGCCGGCCCGGCCTTCTGGCTGGCAACGCTCTCCGACACGATGCTCACCGTGTGCGTCGCGTTCAGCCTGGACGACGGCGCTTTTGTCTCCGACGCCATGGCCTCATTCAGGAAGGCGTGGTCGAAGTCTCGGGACGACCTCCTCGACGACCGGCCGGCCGGCGCCGCCTTTGTGCTCGCGACGCTCTCGGCCACAATGTTCACCGAGTGCGTTGCGTTGATCTTGGAAGACGGCGCCCTGGTGTCTGGCGCAATGGCATCCTCCATGAAGGCGAAAGAACTGCCGCTGTGGTCGAAGTCCCGCGAGGACCGCCTCGACGACCGGCACCCAGGCCCCGCCCTCGTGTTGTTGACGACGCTCTCGGCCACAATGCTCACCGTGTGCGTCGCGTTCATCCTCGCGGACGGTGCCTTGGTGTCCGACGCCACGGCCTCCTCCGCGGTCTCCAGCTTGTCCTTCGTGATCTGGGAGCGCTCACCCAACCTCTGTGAAACGGCGGCGACACTCTCGATGGGTTTCTGCACGAAAGTCGTTTCGAGGATTTGAGCAATTTGGTGGACAAAACTGATGGCTAAAATTCTCCAAATACTGAAGCTTTTATCGATCCGTACCTTTTGGTTTTGGGGCTTGCCGGTGTTGGTGGTGTGGTGGATGTTGGCCAGAGCGTTCTCGTCGAGCTCCGACATAGGGTTGCGACGGTACGGCGAGTGATCGGCCTTCCTCGATGAGCTTCGGCTCAGCGACGGCCCGTGCGTCGGTTGCACCCCGGTGTTCTCATTCGCGACGGCCGCGGCCCTTGCCGGGGAGTTGGACCTCAGGGTTGGCGACGCATACCTCTTCCCAGCCGGCGCAGCCTTCACCGGCGACGGCGCGCGCCCTTTCTCTCGGGCCGGGACCGACACCAACTTCCCGGGCTGCCGCGCGAATCGTTCGACGCCCACGGAGCTCGCCGCCGCGGGTGCGCCCTCGCCGCGCCGTCCCGGCGAGCGGCTCGCCCTCCTGCTGCCGCTCCCGGCACCGCTTCGGCTCTCGTGGCTCGCCGAGCGCTTACGGTCCGGCGTCCTCCGGCGCGGCGAGGGCCTCGACGCGGCGGTGCCGCCGCCCTGCCTGTCCCAGTCGCACTCGTCGTCGACGCCCGCAGCCCTCCTCTCCCGGTCGAAGTCGTAGCTCCTCTTAGATCCAGAGTACCTCCGGTGCCCCGCGCCGCTCTCGCCCGACGCAGCCGCCTTCCCCGACGCCGAGGAGCTCCGGCTGAGCCGACCGCACTGGATCAGAATCGCGTCCACCTCCTCCTTGGTGCAGCTGGAGGTCCGCACCGGCACCCTGCTAACAGCCACCGGCTTCGCTGCCTCCTCGACCGGCACGGCTGGAGCGGGGGGCGCCCTCTTCACCCCGTCGCTCTCCCCGCCGCTCGCCACCTCGGCAGCCGCGGCGGCGGCGGCAGCCTTGACGACGAACACCGTCCGCTTGTCCGCCGCCGGCTCCTCCGGCCTGGGCGCAGTAGCCTTCCTGGACGGCGCCGGCTTGGCCGTCGTCGGCGCCCTCTTCGTCTCCGGGGCTAGCGGGGCGGCGTCCGTGCCGGTGGCGCTCTTCTTGGCCGCATTGCGCGGCTGCTCCTCCTGCCGCCGTTGCTGCTGCTTCTTGCTGAGGCAGAGACCCATTGGCTCAGGCGGATCCGGGACCTGGGGTTTGGGGGCGGAGCGGTGGTGAGTGAGGGTGGAGGTGGGCCGGAGTTGAGCTGAGGTGGTGTCCGGCGTTTGAGCGCACACAGGACACGGCTTTGGGGTGAGTGGATTACAGTAAAGTGCGCCTCGGAGAGTGTGTTTTGTACTAGTGGCTGCTGGCAGTGGCGTCTGTGAGCGAGAGAGAGCTCGAGGGGATTTCAAAATTTGGGGGCCGTTCCGTGCGTCGGGGACTGTGAGCGGCCCGAGCGGCGCACGGTGCGCACAGGAGAAAGCCGTTGTGGGCACGGCCAATGGTTCCGCCCACTACCCCTGGTTGATTCAAATTGAGACCGGACATCGTCAGAGAGGGGCAGATGAGCCATTTCGCAGTATACTTATTTGTACTCAAAGAAATTTTTTGAACGCAAAGAATCGACCGTTGTGTTGGGAGCACGTCCAAAGCTACTGTATGTGTCATGCTGATTCGAGTTTGGCGGCAGCAGCAGCAGCAGCAGCGTCGTCATTCTTTCTTTGGCCTCAACGGGGAGAGAATCTCATCTTCACGTGTCATGGAGAATTGAAGTGCAGCTGGTGAGTACGCACGATATTTCTTTTTCGAATCATATCTGGATAGGATGGACCATGCGTCCGTGTCCGTCACTCTTGATCCGTTGACTCTGGCTCAACATTTGACCGCGCATGCCACCGTCGAAACGCAAACGTCACCTCCATCTCGTACCCAACGGTAAAGCTTCGTACTGGCGACCAGGGCGGCTTGAGATTCAAAATACGCCGTATTTTCGACCAACGGAATCCAAAGCTCAGAGCACGCAGCATAGACAAAAAGTATGAGGGATTTGATCAGTGCTGCTGCAGCGTGGGGCCTACCGCACTGTCACGGAACAACCAAAGCTGGAAAGCTGGACGAACGAAATGGCCTCAGCAGTCGGCACAGCTGTCACGCGTCCCATCCTTTTGCATCTCTAACCTTGATTTTCATATTAACATGATCGGTAATTGCCAAAATAGTGACATGTATGTATGGCTGGGACTCTTTCAGGCTGGTGTTGTTAATTATTATTTTTATTTTTTTTAAATGGTAGTTTTGCCACATTTCATTGATTATGAAGAACATGTTTAAGTAAAGACAAACACAGATTGTAGCCAATACAAAAGAATTACTCTCCAGGATTATGATTCTACGGTGATGTGCCCCTCCTTCAATCTTGATGTTGGAAAAGACAGTGCTAGACATCGTGGAGGTGTTCTGCAAGAGTATAGCATTGCGTTCATTTCAAATTTCTTAAGAGACAAGCACGAGGATTGAAGCCGTGGATTTTGAAAAGTTGCCATTGCGGACCGCCTCCCACCACTCAATGACACAGTCAAAGCGTTGCTAGGAAGCGGGGTCGAGGTCGTGCTAGTTAAGCCAAAGTTTGATCATATTCTAAATCTGCATGGAGAAGTGGCTTTTAAAAAAGAAGGTGGACCGCCGTCTCTAGATCGCGCTTGCGAAGTTTGACAGACTTCACAATCTTGTCAACCCTGCTTGGCCACCCTGCTGGCTGTTCAGACCCGGTTTTGGATGATTAGCCAAGCGGCAACTTGCATTTCAGGGTCCCAAGTCTTCCAAATGTTAGGTTTGAATAGTCGATTGTGATACACATGAATTGAGTGTTGTAGGCCGACTTAGCATAATAGCACAACCGATAATGAGTTTCCAAGAATGGAGTCCTCGACCCCTTCCTGAAGCTTGAAATATTGAAGAAGTGTCCACAGATTGAAGAATTTGCTGATGTGCTTGGTCGTCATGTCATTGTATTGTCGATTTGGTCTACCCAAGGATTGTGTCATTCCATTTTTTTCTTGGAAACCTCATGACTAACGGAGCGGGAATTCCCCGTGCATTGACCGCCAAGCCATGGGAAGTCCCAAAATTTTGCCTTCTCCCTATTTCCAATGGTGACCTTGGTCGGGGAGCGGAAAAGAAGCATGTCCTCATTATTGCATCACTTTCAAAGCCCACCCAAGCTTTTTCCTGCACCGTCCACTTTAACTACGACCATCACAGTCTCAGAGGATGAGAAAACTGTAAAGGATCCCCAACCCACCCATATTAAGTGGGAACACAATCTCCCATTTGACCTAGCACCATACACTTATTTCCGCAAGAACAATAGTACAATCGTTCTATGGTACTTTCATATATGCAACAAAAGCACCATATACACTAGATAGATCAGATCACATCTCCATCAAGTGTTCTTCCTTCGCTCTTTTTGATCTAGCGAACAAGCGGTGACCTATTTCCCTGCTCCCCGGTGAGACTGAGAGTCCCTTCTCCCTCCGCGTGTCACTCCAGTGACGGGAGTGAAGGAAATATGCCCTAGAGGCAATAATAAAGTTGTTATTTATATTTCCTTATATCATGATAAATGTTTATTATTCATGCTAGAATTGTATTAACCGGAAACTTGATACATGTGTGGATACATAGACAAAACACAGTGTCCCTAGTAAGCCTCTACTAGACTAGCTCGTTAATCAAAGATGGTTAAGTTTCCTAACCATAGACATGTGTTGTCATTTGATGAGCGGGATCACATCACTAGGAGAATGATGTGATGGACAAGACCCATCCATTAGCTTAGCATAATGATCGTTAAGTTTTATTGCTATTGCTTTCTTCATGGCATATACATATTCCTTTGACTATGAGATTATGTGACTCCCGGATACCGGAGGAATATCTTGTGTGCTATCAAGCGTCACAACGTAACTGGGTGATTATAAAGATGCTCTACAGGTATCTCCGAAGGTGCTTGTTGGGTTGGCATAGATCGAGATTATGATTTGTCACTCCGAGTATCGTAGAGGTATCTCTAGGCCCTCTCGGTAATGCACATCATATTAAGCCTTGCATGCAATGTGACTAATGAGTTAGTCGCCGGATGATGTATTACGGAACGAGTAAAGAGACTTCTCGGTAACGAGATTGAACTAGGTATGAAGATACCACGATCGAATCTCGGGCAAGTAACATACTGATGACAAAGGGAACTACGTATGTTGTCATTGCGGTACGATCGATAAAGATCTCCGTAGAATACGTAGGAACCAATATGAGCATCTAGGTTCAGCTGTTGGTTATTGACCGGAGAGGTGTGATACGTTCATTTTGCATCATGTTTTCTTACTATTATTTACAATGTTTTTATCCATAATAATGCTTTTTGGAGTAATTCTAATGCCTTTTCTCTCATAATTTGCAAGGTACACACCAAGAGGGAGAATTCCGGCAATTTGGAAATCTGGACACTGAAAAAGCTACGTCAGACCACCTATTCTGCACAACTCCAAACAAGCTGAAACTTTACGGAGATTTTTATGGAATATATAAGAAATATTGGAGCCAATAACTACGGAAGAGGCGACCAGTGGGCACAACCCACACAGGCGCGCCCAGCAGCCCGCCACAGTGGGTTGTAGCCCCCTCGGCCCACCTCCGGTGCCCATCTTCTAGTATATAAGTCATTTTTACATAGAAAAAAGGAGAAGACTTTCGGGCTGGAGCGCCACCGTCTCGAGGCGGAACTTGGGCAGGAGCACTTTTGCCCTCCGGCGGAGCGATTCTGCCGGGGGAACTTCCCTCCCGGAGGGGGAAATCATTGTCATCATCATCACCAACAACTCTCCCATCTTGGAGAGGGCAATCTCCATCAACATCTTCACCAGCACCATCTCATCTCAAACCCTAGTTCATCTCTTGTATTCAATCTTGTTAACGGAACTATAGATTGGTGCTAGGGGGTGACTAGTAGTGTTGATTACATCTTGTAGTTGATTACTATATGGTTTATTTGGTGGAAGATTATATGTTCAGATCCATGATGCTATTTAATACTCCTCTGATCATGAGCATGTTTATTATTTGTGAGTAGTTACTTTCGTTCTTCAGGTCACGGGATAAATCATGTTGCAAGTAATCATGTGAATTTGATATGTGTTCGATATTTTGATGGTATGTATGTTGTGATTCCCTTAGTGGTGTCATGTGAATGTAGACTACATGACACTTCACCATATTTGGGCCTAAGGGAATGCATTGTGGAGTAGTAAATAGATGGTGGGTTGCAAGATTGACAGAAGCTTAAACCCCAGTTTATGCGCTATTCCGTAAGGGACCGATTGGACCCAAGAGTTTAATGCTATCATTAGAATTTATTCTTAATACTTTTCTCGTAGTTGCGGATGCTTGCGGTAGGGTTAATCATAAGTAGGAGGTTTGTTCAAGTAAGAACAACACCTAAGCACCGGTCCACCCAGATATCAAATTATAAAAGTAGCGAACACGAATCAAACCAACATGATGAAAGTGACTAGATGAAATTTCTGTGTACCCTCACGAACACTTTGCTTATCATAAGAGACCGTTTTGGCTTGTCCTTTGCCTCAATAGGATTGGGCTACCTTGCTGCATATTTATTGCTACTATCGTTACTTGCTCGTTACAAATTATCTTGCTATCAAACTACTCGCTACTTACAATTCAGCACTTGCAGACATTACCTTACTAGGAACTACTTGTCATTTCCTTCTGCTCCTCGTTGGGTTCGACACTCTTACTTATTGAAAAGAGCTACAATTGATCCCCTATACTTGTGGGTCATCAAGGCTATTTTCTGGCGCCGTTGCCGGGGAGTGAAGCGCCTTTGGTAAGTGGATTTTGGTAAGAAACATTTATATAGTGTGCTGAAATTTATTGTCACTTGCTACTATGGAAAACAATCCATTGAAGGATTTGTTCGGGGTATCTTCACCTCGTCCGGAACCACAATTAATTGCCCCTCAACCAACTGCACCTACTGAAAATATTGAATATGAAATTCCTTCGGGTATGATAGAACAACTACTAGCTAATCCTTATGTAGGAGACGGAACAGAACATCCTGATATGCACTTGATATATGTAGAACAAATTTGTGGATTGTTCAAGCTTGCAGGTTTACTCGGAGATGAGGTGATGAAAAAGGTTTTCCCTTTATCTTTGAAGGGAAAAGCATTGGCATGGTATAGGCTATGAGATGATATTGGATCATGGAATTGGAATCGTTTGAAATTGGAGTTTCACCAAAAAAAATTGTCATATGCATCTAGTTTATCGTGATCGGAATTATATATATGATTTTTGGCCTCGTGAAGGAGAAAGTATTGCTCTAACTTGGGGGAGGCTTAAGTCAATGTTATATTCATGCCCCAATCATGAGCTCTCAAGAGAAATTATTATTTAGAACTTTTATGCTCGGCTTTCTCGTAATGATCAAACCATGCTGGATACTTCTTGTGCTGGTTCTTTTATGAAGAAAACAATAGAATTCCGGTGGGATCTTTTGGAATAGTTAAACACAACTCTGAAGATTGGGAACTCGACGAAGGTAAAGAGTCAGGTATTAAACTTAAATATGATTGCTTTAAATCTTTTATGGATACCGATGCTTTTCAAAAGTTTAGCAATAAATATGGACTTGACTCTGAGATAGTAGCCTCCTTTTGTGAATCATTTGCTACTCATGTTGATCTCCCTAAAGAGAAGTGGTTTAAATATTGCCCACGTATTAAAGATGAAACTAAAGAACCGATACCGGTTAAATAAGAAACTATACTTTATAATGTTGATCCAATTGTTCCTACTGCTTATATTGAGAAACCACCTTTTCCTCTAACGATAAAGGAACATGCTAAAGTTTCAACTATGGTCAACAAAAGCTATGTTAGAACACCTAAACCAGATGAACAAATTAGAGTGGAACCTAATGTTGCTATGGTTAAAGATCTCTTAGAGGAAGATATAGATGGGCATGTTATTTACTTTTGTGCAGAAGCTGATAGAATTGCTAAACCCGATAAAATGGATAAACATAGACCAGTTGTTGGCATGCCTGTCATTTTAGTTAAAATAGGAGATCACTGTTATCAGGGTTTATGTGACATGGGTGCTAGTGTGAGTGCTATTCCTTACACTTTATATCAAGAAATTAAGGAAGACATAACACCTGCAGAGATAGAAGACATAGATGTTACTATTAAACTGGCTAATAGATACACCATATCACCTTTTGGGATTGTTAGAGATGTTGAAGTCTTGTGTGGGAAAATAAAATACCCTACTGATTTTCTTGTTCTTGGTTCCCCACAAGATGACTTATGTCCCATTATTTTTGGTAGGCCTTTCTTGAACATAGTTAATGCTAAGATAGACTGCAAGAAACAAACTGTCGGTGTTAGTTTTGGTGATGAGTCTCGTGAGTTTAATTTTTTCAATTTTAGTAGAAATCATCATGAAAAAGAGTTGCCTAGTAAGGATGAATTAATTGGTCTTGCTTCTATTGTTGTGCCACCTACTGATCCTTTAGAACAATATTTGCTAGACCATGAAAATGATTTACGTATGCATGAAAGAAATGAACTAGATAAGATTTTCTTTGAACAACGTCATCTGCTTAAACACAATTTGCCTATTGAAACTCTAGGAGGTCCTCCTCCACCTAAAGGTGATCCTGTGTTTGAATTAAAAAAATTGCCACACACTTTGAAATATGCTTATCTTGATGAAAAGAAGATATATCCTGTTATTATCAGTGCTAACCTTTCAGAACATGAAGAAGAAAGATTATTGAAAGTTATGAGGAAGCACCGAGCTGCTATTGGATATACTCTTGATGATTTAATGGGTATTAGTAGCACTATATGTCAGCACAAAATAAATATGGAACCTGATGCTAAACTAGTTGTTGATCATCAACGTCGGCTAAATCCGAAGATGAAAGGAGTGGTAAGAATGGAAATATTAAAACTTCTGGAAGTAGGTATAACCTATCCTATAGCTGATAGTAGATGGGTAAGTCCTGTTCATTGTGTCCCTAAGAAAGGAGGTATAACTGTTGTTCCTAATGATAAGAATGAACTTATTCCACAAAGAATTGTTACAGGCTGTAGAATGGTAATTGATTTCAGAAAATTAAACAAAGCAACTAGAAAAGATCATTACCCTTTGCCTTTTATTGATCAAATGCTTGAAACATTATCTAAGCACACACACTTTTGCTTCCTTGATGGATATTCTGGCTTTTCACAAATACCTGTTTCTCAACCTGATCAAGAAAAGACCACTTTTACTTGTCCTTTGGAACCTATGCTTATAGACGTATGCCTTTTGGTTTATGTAATGCACCTGCTACCTTTCAAAGATGTATGACTGCTATATTCTCTGACTTTTCTGAAAAGATTGTTGAGGTTTTCATGGATGACTTTTCTGTTTATGGGAAGTCTTTTGATGATTGTTTAAGCAATCTTGATCGAGTTTTGCAGAGATGTGAACAAACAAATCTTGTCTTGAATTGGGAGAAGTGCCACTTTATGGTTAATGAAGGTATTGTCTTGGGTCATAAAATTTCTGAAAGAGGTATTGAAGTGGACCAAGCTAAGGTTGATGCCACTGAGAAAATGCCATGTCCTAAGGACATCAAAGGTATTTGTAGTTTCCTAGGTCATGCTGGTTTCTATAGGAGATTTATTAAAGACTTTTCTAAAATTTCTAGGCCTCTCACTAGTATTTTGCAAAAGGATATTCCTATTGTTTTTTATGATGATTGTTTATAAGCCTTTGAAACACTCAAGAAAGCCTTAATTTCTGCACCTATTGTTCAACCACCTGATTGGAACTTGCCTTTTGAAATTATGTGTGATGCTAGTGATTATGCTGTTGGTGATGTTCTAGGACAAAGAGTTGATAAGAAATTGAATGTTATTCATTATGCTAGTAAAACTCTAGACAGTGCTCAAAGAAATTATGCTACTACTGAAAAATAATTCTTAGCAGTGGTGTTTGCTTGTGATAAATTTAGACCTTATATTGTTGATTCCAAAGTAACTGTTCACACAGACCATGCTGCTATTAAATATCTTATGGAAAAGAAAGATGCTAAACCTAGAATTATTCGTTGGGTTCTTTTGTTACAAGAATTTGATTTACATATTATTGAAAGAAAAGGAGCTGAGAACCCCGTAGCTGATAACTTGTCTAGGCTTGAAAATGTGCTTGATGACCCACTACCTATTGATGATAGTTTTCCTGATGAGCAGTTAGCTGCAATAAATGTTGCTAATAGCACTCCTTGGTATGCTAACTATGCTAATTACCTTGTTGCTAAATATTTTCCACCTAGCTTTACTTACCAGCAAAAGAAAAAAATTCTTCTATGATTTAAGACATTACTTTTGGGATGACCCACATCTTTATAAAGAAGGAGTATATGGTATTATTAGATGTTGTGTACCTGAGCATGAACGGGGACAAATACTATGGAAATGACACTCTGAGGCTTATGGAGGACATCGTGCTGGAGATAGAACTGCTCATAAGGTATTGCAATCTGGATTTTATTGGCCTACTCTCTTCAAGGATGCTCGTAAGTATGTCTCATCTTGTGATGAATGCCAATGAATAGGTAATATCTTTAAGTGTCAATAAATGCCTACGAATTATTCACTTGCTGTTGAACCATTTGATGTTTGGGGATTTGATTACATGGGACCTTTTCCTTCCTCTAATTAATGGGTATACACATATTTTGGTTGTTGTTGATTATGTTACTAAGTGGGTACAAACTATTCCAACTAGTAGTGCTGATCACAACACCTTTATTAAAATTCTTAAGGAAATTATTTTCCCAAGGTTTGGAGCCCCTAGATACTTAATGACTGATGGTGGTTCACACTTTATTCATGGTGTTTCTGTAAAATGCTTGCGAAGTATGATGTTAACCATAGAATTGCATCACCTTATCATCCCCAGTCTAGTGGTCAAGCTGAGCTTAGCAATAGAGAAATAAAATTAATTTTGCAAAAGACTGTCAATAGGTCCAGGAAGAATTGGTCTAAGAAATTAGATGATGCACTTTGGGCTTATAGAACAACATATAAAAATCCTATGGGTATGTCTCCTTATAAAATGGTTTATGGAAAAGCTTGTCATTTGCCTCTTGAGTTAGAACATAAAGCATATTGGGCAATTAAAGAACTCAACTATGATTTCAAACTTGGTGGTGAAAAGAGGTTATTTGATATTAGATCTTTAGATGAATGGAGAACCCAAGCTTATGAAAAATGCAAAGTTATTCAAAGAAAAAAGTTAAAATATGGCATGGCAAAAGAATCCAAAAGCGTGAGTTTAAAGTCGGAGAATATGTTGTTTTGTACAACTCTCGTTTCAGATTCTTTGCAGGAAAACTCCTCTCAAAATGGGAAGGCCCCTATGTCATTGAGGAGGTTTACCGGTCTGGATCCATCAAAATAAATAACTCCGAAGGTACTGACCCGAAGGTTGTCAATGGGCAGCGAATAAAGCATTATATCTTAGGTACGCCTATTAATGTTGAAAGCAATATTATCCAAACTTCGACACCGGAAGAACACATAAAAGAGTCCTTCCGGAACACTCCAGAATTGTCAAAATAAGGAGGTACGTGATACAGTAAGTAAACGGACTCCAAAAAATCCGCAAAAATATTTTTTTGTCAGTTTTGGAATATTTTAGAATTTTGGAAATAAAGAAACTTCCAGGAAGCGTCCCCTGGTGGGCACAAGACACCAGGGCACGCCAGACATGCCTAGTGCGCCCAGGTGGGTTGTGCCCACCTGGGACACCTTCCGGACTCCATTTTTCTACAGATTACTTGTCCCCCAAGACAAAAAATCTATATTTACTTCCTGAACCTGTTAACCACCGTATCGCGGAGAAATCCTCTATTCTCTTTTCTTACTATTTTCTGCGTAGATCTGAAAATATGTCATCTCAAGACTTTGAGGGAGAGAGCTATGTTGCTAACCTCATCGCAAACTCAAAGTCCTATGGGGATGAGAAGCACTATAGCCGGACTTCTGAAGAAGATGAAGATGAATTGATTCCTCCCCGGTTCAAAAATGAGAGCATAGAGGCATTATTGTCGTGGAATTGTCACGACAGATGTCCTAGTGAAATGACTTAGTCGTGGAGCCATCGCAACTAGGAAGCTTAAAGGGGTTAAAACGGGACAAAGGACACGAGGGTTTATACTGGTTCGGCCCGTTGCGGCGAAGGTAAAGGCCTAATCCAGTTTGAGGTGGTATTGCTTATGTTATTCGATTACTAGGGAGCGAATCCGCTTGACCTAGCTTTCGATCTGATGTTACTTGCCCTGAACCGCTGCCGGGTCGTCCCTTTATATGCGGAGGTCTACGCCCAGCGGCTCACAGAATCCCGGTCGGCTCATAAACAGTGTCCGGCCCGGTCTCTAACTATCCCTGCCTTATAATACAAGTTATGTACATATGGCGGTTTATCTCTACAGGCCATAAGTCGCCTTTGAGCTTTGCGCCCTTATCTGAACCACCATCTTCCAGAGCTGTCTTGGGCTTCATGAATTGCCATAGGTATAACCCGGCCCCTCCTGGGCGGGTCATACCTAATAGTTATATCCCCAACATTAGGCCCCAGATTGATTTGAACTGGTTTATGTCAATCTTCAACACTGATAGAAAATCTTCTGCTCTTCTTTGTGCAAGAATTTGTAACCCGCCGTGACGTCATCTTCTGGATTTGTGATAACTCGCCATGAAGTCATCTGCCAGGACCCAAATTGTCAATAGGCTCCCCAAGAACGTTGAAAATTCGTCCGAGAGTAGCTCCACCGACCGGAACAGAATGGAGCGGGTAGCGGGAATCGAACCCGCATCCTTAGCTTCGAAGGCTATGGGTTATACTCGACGTTGGTTGATTATTTTTAACGTCTCTAATTCAAAACCGAACATGAAATTTTGATTTCGTTCGGCTCCTTTATGGATATTCTCACCACTTAACATCTGACATAATTCACACTTTATCCAACGTATCTCAACGGATCCTTATCTTAATGACCATCCCGAGAATCGAGGCGTCCTGGTAGCTGGATAACCGTATTTTTAGCCTCCTCATTTTTCGTGCCCACTTAAGAGTCTCTCCTTATAAATAGGCACGACCGGTCTTTCCTCATTCTCCCCCTTTCCAGCGTCTTCTTCCTCTCGCAACTCTTCTGCCGCTCGAGCTCCGCCGCCACCGCAGAGCACCTCGTATTCCTCAACCTCAGCCGCTACATCAACCTGAATCGATCCAGAGAACGGCGGCGACCCTCCGCAGTAGATCTGCAGTTGTAAGTTTCTGCCTTCCCAAACCTCAGATCTGCATTAGGGTTTGCGAGTTTCTCCGTGTTCTTCGTAGTTCATTATAGTTCATCTTCTCGGCTGTTCCGCGAGCTCCTTTGATCTGAAAACGGTGTTAAACCAATGCAGTAGTTGTTTTATTTCTTCTTTTGATATCAATAGATCCCCTTTCCTGGAAGCAAAATCTTATGAAAGCTCATGAACTCATCTGTACTGGTTTTTAGGTCTAGATTTATTTTTCTTTTCCTAACCAGTCGTTGATCCAAAATAATAGCTGCAGCCTGTGAAATCTGTTTATGTAACACTTAGGCAAAAAACTGCATTTGTTAGATCCATCTAGCCATGGCGGCTCAAATTGCCGACTTAATTTGAAATGCTCAACAGACATCATCCAACTTATCATGGCGGTTTAAACAACTTGCACTGCTCCTGACGGTTTACGTAACCTGACATAATTTAGCCATATACCATTAGGCCCCTTTGTAAGCCGCCATCTTGAATATGCACTGTAATGTTTTTCTTCTCCGGCTTAAATTTGAACCGGCCATTTCACTCTTTTGTTAGGCCTTCGTTTTCATAATGCCGCCCAAAACACCCACTACATGCAATTGGGTCAAGTCCATCATCACAAACAACACACTTGATGATTTTGTAAAGACTGGCTATCTGCCAAAGAAGGAAATCATGTCCTACCGTGCCCCTGATCCAACCGAGGAAAAGCCTCAACCCAAAGAGGGGGAAGTCATTGTCTTCACTGACCACATGAACCGGGGTTTTTATCCACCCGGCTCAAAGTTTTTTAGAGACGTCCTACACTTTTTTGACCTCCGTCCTCAAGACATCGGACCCAACTCCATGTCTAATATTTGCAACTTTCGAGTGTTCTGTGAGGTGTATCTTGGAGAAGAACCCAGCTTGCTACTTCAGAGAGTTATTTTATTTGAACCGCCCGAATGAACGTGCCAACGGACCTAGCTTGGAGCTTGGTGGGGTCTCAATCCAACGATGGAGAGACGCCATTTTTCCTTATGCAAATCCACCGAGTCACCCCAAAGACTGGAACCAGACATGGTTCTATTGCCAAGACACTTCTCTGGCTGATGAGGACCCTCTGCCCGGCTTTCGCACCCTGCGCCTCGAGTCTACTCATCCTCTACGAGACAAGTTGTCCACTGCTGATCGCCAGAAACTCACTCCCACCATGACAAAAGTCAAGGCTCCTTTGGGGAATGGTTTAAGTGGTATCGACTTAGTTCGAGTTTGGCTTGCCTGGCGGATTATCCCATTGAGCCGCCGTCCTGGTTTGATGTGCACCTACACAGGCGAGAAGAATGATCCTCTGCGGCACAGCCCTGAGGATTTATCTGACGACGTCATTGATGATATGACAAAGTCGCTCTTGAACGAGAGCCTAGCAGACTGTGGCTAGGTAGGCTTAAGCCCTTTTTGCAAAGCTAACCCGGCTCCAGCTGTAGCCGCTAATTTGATCATCATTTTTTTACCTTCACCCTTGAAGCTGTCTTTACTCAGACTCTTGCTGACTTTCACAGGCCAATGACCAATTTTGGAAGGCAAAATATGATCATGAAGCCGCAAAGAGAGCCAGAAAGGCCAAAAAGGCTGCCAGGAAAGCCGCCGCCAAGAAGAAAGGAAATCAGACCAGCGCCTCAGACTTGCTTCGACTAGAAGATACCTCCGTGTCGGAGGTAGCTCTTGACTCATTAGGCTCCTTTTTTAATTACCTTATCGACACTGATTATCATCAGGAGGACACGGGAATGAGTCACTGAGTGGATGAAGAGGTAACTATTATTTTCTTCGACTCCGAGCCTTTGCCAAGACAGAAAATCCGAAGAGTGACCCGGAAAGTAAGATTTTCACATCCTTTAGCTTATCAAGATCCTCAATTTCTTTTGAAGCAACATATACACGAGAGCCGGAGGCAAACCCGGACCAGCAAGGATGTAGAACTCTCCTCCGGCTTACCAAATACACCAAGAAAGCGCCGAAATGAGGTTACTTCCGACTTAACTCCCTTTTATCCTTTGGCGGGTCTCACTCATCAACCACTCAACTCTTCTGACTCGAATTATCAGGAAACTTCACCTTCCTCCAGTGACTCACTCCAGTCCAACATGCCGGCTTTTAAGACCGCTCCAGGGTAATTAATAACTTACTTATCCTGTATTCCTTTCTATTCCTTATACTTGTACTGATATTGTGATCTT
Source organism: Aegilops bicornis (assembly GCA_021605145.1). Taxonomy (NCBI): domain Eukaryota; kingdom Viridiplantae; phylum Streptophyta; class Magnoliopsida; order Poales; family Poaceae; genus Aegilops; species Aegilops bicornis. Next base: position 640,444,860 of record CM038670.1, on the reverse strand, counting down.
ACGCAGCGGACAAGCAAAGCCCAGCAAGAAAGTGAAAAAGAGCAAGCCGACCGAAGAGCCATCCTTCAAAGAACCTGAACTCCAGACGACCGCGCCTGAGGCCTATGTTCCTGAGCCGCCACTTGAACCGGCGCATGACACGCCAACATTAATTACTAACCCGCCTGCCGATCAAACCGTCGATGGCTCTGAAAATCTTGAAGTCTCTAACCCGGCTAAGACAGACGACCCAAAAGATGCTGATATTGAAATCACCAAGACTGGCTACACTGAGCCGGGGAGACCTACTGTGCTAGCCAAGTGTTCTGCCAAAGAAGAGCACTTGGAACGGTGTAAGGTAAGATTTGACATTACTGATTATACTGACATGAGCATTGGGGAAGTTTTTTCTGGATATCTTAGCCAAGTGCACTGCAACCGTGACCTCGAAGTTGATATGGTGAAGCAAATGCATCAGAAATTTGAGGTATAAATTCTTTCCCTTCACTGAATTATCCTTACCATGCCAGCCCCAAGTCTATTGCTTATGATGAATATGCTGTAGACTTAGAACAGACGTATAAGCTTTAGTAATATCCTTTGGTCAAACCTGTAGTTCCCAAGGCAAGGCTTAATCAACATGAATGAGTCGGTCCTTCACATGCTTGTGCAAAATATGGGCCTTGTGTAGATTTAACAGCAATATGCATTAGCCCCCAAGTGCCAAGCACTCTTGCTTGCAAAGTGCTTGGGACTTACTCTCATGAACCGCCACTTAGATAACACCTTCGTTAAACATTAGCCCCCAAGTGCCAAGTGTTATTGCTTGCAAAAAGGCTTGGGACTTAATTTTGTATGCTAATATTCATGATTTTTGATCTGGTATCTGTACAGGCCACCACTACTCAACTTCAATCAGAGCTACATGATTTGAAGAACCGTTTGGAGGCTCAAGAGATGGAAACTCAAAAAGCCAATTCCAAATTTGAATTAAGCGTGGCTGAACAAGAGAAATTGAAATCCGAGCTTGAAGTTGAGAAGAAGGCCTGGGCTGAAGAAAAAATTGCCTTAACCCAACAGGCTGAAACTGCAGAAAAGGCTCTTGAAGAGGTGACCACTGAATTATTCGGCTTAAAACGCCATGTATCTCAGATGGTCTCAGCAATCTTTGGTAAGTCGCCCTGCAAGTGTCAAATATTGAATCTTTCAAAGGATCATCTGAATTGTGACTAACTCACCTGATATTACTATGCAGGCCCTAGGAGCTCCAACCTTAAGCAAGACATGCTGGTGAAGCTAAAGGAGGTTTACACACTCGTGGAACAACTTTACATTGGATCTCAGCGCGCCTTGGCCGTAGTGGCCCTGTCAAACAAAGTGCCCACACTCTTGGTGGATGTGATAAAGCGGCTTTCTGTGCTGCCCCAGCGGTTCAATGAATTAAGGTGATCATCTGCAAGAGCCGGAGCCATGGCTGCTTTAAGCTGGGCCAAGACGTGGCTACTTGAGTTAGACCCGGCCGACATCACCATTGGATATCCCAGACTTAAGGAGGATGGCACATTGTTTGAACAGGAGGACTTCACCGCTTGTGTGAAGGAAATACGCCCAGTGGCCACCCTGATTGCTGATGACACGGATCTCACCAAGTACCAGCCGAGTTATGACGCGGAAAATCGGAGGATTCCAACACCGCATTATAAAGTGACCAGCCTGGTCCCTCCAATCCGTAAGCATACCTTTGCCCTTGAAGTTGACCCGGCCGGACTTATTGATGATGAAGCTAAATTTGAAGCTTTGAATGGCATTGACTGGTCATCATCAACCTTCCAGGACAGGGAACAGGACGGAAGAGCGGAAAGGGTTGATCCGGAAGCTTCAGGCGAACAAGAAAATTGACTCGCCGGGCGGCTCATATTTGTAACTTGCTGGAAAATAATTTAATCATTTGGACTCAGTGAGTCATGTAATAGGGTAGCAATGACTTTGCCTTGTCGTGCCATCGTGCACGCCTTGATGCTCAACACTTGTTAAGCCGCTGCCTTATATTCTCCTGGTTTAAACTTATCATCCGTTTTTGTTATGCATAAGAAAGTTCTTTGAGCTATCCTGCACAAAGAAATAGATCACAAGAACCCTTTGGCGGTTTACCGCAGGGGCGGGTCATAACATCTTGTATACAACCATCAATATTGAAAGAAGGGACATAAAAGAGCCTGTTATGAACTATAGCTTTGAAACACAACTATAATATCATACCTGTGATTTTGAATTTGCACTGCCGGTTCATGTGACCTGAACAATAAGTGCGATAACCCAATTCTTTAGAAGCCAACACTTCTAAATGTATGATGATTGTCATACGCTGGCGACTTATCATCCAAAACCAAGCAGGGTTAAATTTAAACCACACTTATACTTAGATCTGGACAAAAGCCCCAAGACAAAAACAAAGATTGTTTGCAAAAAACTTAAGCAAAATAGAAGGAAAAATTTGAGGCTTCTGATTCGAATACTATCAGTAAACCGGACCAAAGGGGTTAAGCTAGGATTTGAATACGATCATGTAGCCCCCAGTGACTTTGGCGTTGCGCTGATCAAGAGGGTACCGACAGCTATGTTCTCTTTGGTTCGAATACGACCTATGTTTGAACAGGAAGCCCCCAAATGACCTTGAGAGGTTTTTAACGACCCTGATTCGAATATGATCCATGTCGGACCCAAAAGGGGTTAAGCTATGATTCAAATACGATCAAGAAGCCCCCTAGTGAGTTTGGCATTGTGCTGGTCAAGAGGGTACCGATAGCTATGTTCTCTTTGGTTCGAATACGACCTATGTTTGAACAGGAAGCCCCCTAGTGATCATGAGGTTTAACGGCTAGATTCGAATACGATCGTGAGCCGGACCAAAAGGAAAGCCGTATTCGAACACAATCAGACCCCTTTTGGTCGTTTTAAATTTTTATAATGAAGACATATGAACTTTGAGGATGAAAAGGACGGAGGTCCTGCTTTATTACTTATCATAATATATACATCGTCAAAATATGTACATCATGAGAGCCGGTGGCTCAAGTATAGTAAGGCCGAAGTTGAGCGATATTCCACGACCGGCGGGTCTCCTCCTCCGATTTACGTGATTCTTTGTGCTCTCGAACATCAATGAGGTAGTATGACCCGTTGTTCAAGTTCTTGCTGACCACAAAAGGCCCTTCCCAAGGTGGGATAATTTGTGTGCATCAGTATGATCCTGGATGAGCCGGAGCACCAAGTCACCTTCTTGAACGTTTCTGGACTTAACCCGGCGGCTGTGATAACGGCGCAAGTCCTGTTGGTAAATCGCCGAGCGGGCTGCTGCCAAGTCATGCTTTTCATCTAATAGGTCAAGTGCATCCTGACAGGCTTGTTCGTTGTTAGCTTCAACGTAAGCCGCCACGCGGGGCGAGTCATGACGGATGTCACTTGGTAGAACCGCCTCTGCTCCGTAAACCATGAAGAAAGGCGTAAAACCCGTAGACCTGTTAGGAGTAGTATTGATGCTCCATATCATAGAGGGTAACTCCTCTACCCAACAACACGGCGTCTGTTGTAAAGGAACCAGAAGCCGAGGCTTGATGCCTTTCAAGATTTCCTGATTAGCTCTTTTCGCTTGACCATTGGATTGGGGATGAGCTACTGATGAAACATCAAGCCCGATATGCTCACGTTGATAGAACTCCTCCATACGCCTTTGGAAAAATTAGTACCGTTGTCAGTTATGATGCTGTGCGGAAAGCCAAAATGAAAGGTCACCTTTTCATGAATTGAACTGCCGTGGCTGTGTCACACTTACTAACCGGCTTTGCCTCAACCCACTTTGTGAATTTATCAACCGCCACTAGAAGGTGTGTCTTTTTATCTTTGGACCTTTTGAAAGGCCCAACCATGTCAAGCCCCCAGACTACAAACGACCAAGTAATTGAAATCATCCTCAATTCTTGAGCCGGCACGTGAGCCCGTTGTGAGAACTTCTGGCAACCATCACATTTACTGACTAGATCCTCCGCATCAGCATGAGCCGTCAGCTAATAAAAACCATGACGGAAAGCTTTGGACACTAGAGACTTTGAACCGGCGTGATGGCCGCAATCTCCTTCATGGATCTCACGAAGAATTTCTTGACCTTCCTCAGGAGAGACACATCGTTGAAACGCCCAAAGGATAAAGGCGATGATGCAACTCACCATTGGCAATTGCCATTGACTTAGACTGTCGGGTTATCTGTCTAGCCAAGGTTTCATCCTCAGGCAACTCGCCCCGGGTCATATAAGCCAAATATGGCAATGTCCAATCTGGGATGACGTGAAGAGGCGCCACCAATTGAGCCTCCGGATCTGGAACAACCAAGTCTTCCTCTGTGGGTAACTTGACAGAAGGGTTATGCAGAACATCTAAGAAAGTATTAGGTGGCACCGGCTTACGCTGAGACCCCAACCGGCTTAAAGCATCAGCCGCCTCATTCTTTCTGCGATCAATGTGATCCACTTGGTAGCCCTTGAAATGTCCATCAACTTCACGGCAATAAGCCGCCATGAGAGGATCCTTGGAATCCCACTTGCCTGATACTTGTTGAGCCACCAAATCTGAGTCGCCAAAGCACCTTACCTGGCTTAAGTTCATCTCCTTAGCCATCCGAAGACCATGGATCAAGGCCTCATACTCAGCTGCATTGTTAGTACAGGGAAACATCAACCATAGCACATAACAAAATTTGTCACCTCGAGGGGAAGCTAAAACAACTCCATCCCCCGAGCCCTCCAATTGTCTGGACCCATCAAAATGAATAGTCCAATATGTATTGTCCGGCTTCTCTTTAGGCATCTGCAGCTCTGTCCAATCGTTGATGAAGTCCACCAATGCTTGAGACTTGATAGCGGTGCGTGGCACATACTTCAAACCATGAGGCCCAAGTTCAATGGCCCACTTGGCGACTCGTCCTGTGGCTTCTTTATTTTGAATGATATATCCTAAAGGATCAGAACTAACCACAGTGATGGGATGACCCTGGAAGTATTGCTTAAGCTTCCGACTTGCCATGAGTACCCCATAGACGAGCTTCTGCCAATGTGGATATCTTTGCTTGGACTCAATAAGCACCTCACAGATGTAGTAAAACGGCCGTTGAACCGGATATTCCTTGCCCGCCTCCTTGCGCTCTACAACGATGGCCACACTGACGGCACGTGTGTTAGCAGCCACATATAACAATAATGGCTCCTTATCAATAGGAGCAGCAAGGACCAGCGGCTCAGCGAGCTGTCTCTTCAAATCTTCAAAGGCAGCGTTGGCAGCATCACTCTAGACAAAGTCGTCTATCTTTTTCAACATCTGATACAGCGGTATGGCCTTCTCACCTAACCGGCTTATGAACCGGCTTAAAGCAGCAATACGACCCACCAAACACTGAACATCATTGATACATGCCGGCTTAGCCAAATAAGTGATTGCCTTGATCTTCTCCGGGTTAGCCACGATGCCTCTGTTAGAAACCAGAAAACCCAAAAGCTTGCCCACTAGCACTCCAAAAACACACTTGGCCGGGTTAAGCATAATCTTGTAGACCCGGAGGTTATCAAAGGTTCCTTCTGATCATCTATCAAGGTCTCCTTCTCTCTGGACTTCACCACAATGTCGTCCACATAAGCATGAACATTGCGCCCAATCTGACTGTGTAGACAGTTCTGCACACATCGCTAATAAGTCGCCTGGGCACTCTTAAGCCCAAAAGGCATAGACACATAGCAGAAGGCTCCAAATGGAGTAATAAAAGCCGTCTTCTCCTGGTCCTTAACTGCCATTTTGATCTGATAATAAGCATCCAAAAAGCTCAAACGCTCACAACCCGCCGTAGCATCAATAATTTGATCAATACGAGGGAGAGCGAAAGGATCAGCCGGGCAAGCCTTGTTTAAGTCCGTGTAATCCACACACATACGCCAGGTGCCCTTCTGTGGCACCCCGATCCACATGGAGCAGGGGGCCTTCGCATGTCAGCCCAGGATAACACATGACGCACGACAGGTCCATAATACAGCATTCCAGGTACAATAATATTCATCAAATACATGTGCATCAGAGTACATCATTGATGAATACAATTATTCGACATAGCCCTAAGGCTATTAAATGACAAATGAAGTCTATAAAAAGGCGGAAGTCTTGGTTTGGCGGCTCATCAACTCTGGTGGGCTCCAATCCTCACATGATCGGCAAGGTTACGCCTAGCACGACATCAAGCGAACAATGCGGGTACGACCTACAAAACCGGCAAGACACGCCAGTCAAGACATTGAATGTACTTGCAAGACAACCAAATACATAGCATCCAAACAAGCAGAAGACAAAGCGAGAACCGAGCGTATGCAACAGCCTATCTCATATCCATTACTAAACATGGCATGATAAAAATCAACTAAGCATGAACAAAATCATAGCATCTACTAACATGGAAATAATAAGGCATAATAAAACAGGATTATAACATGGTAATAGAAAAACCTATCATATCATCTCAAACATGGCACAATTTAACATATAAATCAACGCATGGCATGGCATCATGAAACTATGCTAAAAATAAACTGGCGATTATATCCAATGCAGACATAGCATGTTAACTATATACAATCATCTTACATTACGCCTTGGTTTTTAAATGCAACATATTACTTATGCAATGCAACCAAACTTGTGCACCGAGTCCCTCGGACTCTCTTACCAACGGGTTGCCTCGCAACCGCACGGTGATCTTTCCGGCGATCACAACCATGACCAACACTTGGTCTCCAACACTCACCGAGACCTCGTCTCGTGATCATGTCAAAACATCGTCGTGACTTCTCACGACTATCTCATAGTTCAAGTCACCAAATTCTTGTTATCACATCTTTATTTATCATCTTAATTATTTTAGGTTTATCCTCCATTTCGACCAAGACCTGATAGTGGGACCTACTACGAACTGTTGCTATCGATAGACTTTATACACTCTACAGAGGTAGCACACCGTACCCACACCATGGAACCCATGGCCTCGGCATCCCATTCGGGTGGACCAACGGCATTCCGACGAAACCGACCTACTGCCATGACGCTCTCCTGGCCACTCCGACCCACTCCCAACTGGGCTAGTCCTGGGTGGCCCCGTGTCTACCAAAGACACCCCGACCACCATCGTGGTCAAAACACTCCCACTCGGGGACTCGGTACCATAACTTCTAACAACGGGAACACAAGGTTATGTTTGCCTACCTGATCAGGGTGAGCACGCCCATAACCTTCCTTAGTGGGAGGCACCGACGAGAGGCACGACAATAGCTCGCATTAAGGCCTCCCCATAAGGCAAATGTGGTTGCACTGAAAAAGTTCGATTTGGCGGCACTATGACTCGATCCCATCGATGACGGAGGAGGTTTGTTATTATTAAGTCATTTTAATTCCTTCTCCATCATCATGAACATGAATGCAACCATGAGCATGAAGTATACAAATGCATGAACAAAATATTGAACTTCGCAAGTGCATAACTATAGCATAAAGAACATGACAATACCAAGTACTAGCATATCATCGGTGCATTACAATCCTCGTAACATTTTATAATGATGATACGCAAATAAAGTAAAGTACTGACATGGCATTATTAATAATAGCATTCTAATTAGCATGGCAAAGATATCCTGAAAACACAAGCATGCAAGATAGGCATAAAGGAATAACTGCCGATGAAAATGATATGAAACACTGCAACTACACACACACACACAAGGTGCAAGCAAGGTCAACATGCAAGTTCGGGGGCTCATGATAAGAGGTTGGCTTGCCAGGGGGTCGACAAATACTCCGGGAAGAAGTGAGAAACGATCGCGGAAAGGCTTGCCGGAAAAAGTTCTCTCTCGAAGGAGGCTGTTTACGGGCAAGGGAAAAATGGTCATTTTCACTATGTGAAAACATAATGAAAATGATACCAACGGAAAGAGCTCGACGAACGGAGATCGTGAGCGCTGGAATCACCTGATTCGGAGCTATGGGTAAGAAGATACGGACGTTTAAAGCTCAGGGACTAGTCTGTAACAATACTTCTACAAACAGGTCCCTGGTAGCTTAAACAGAACGTGTCTTTTCTGAAAATACGTCTTCCAGAGAGGGAAACGTATTCCCGGCCGAAGGAGAGGAAAAATGCGCTTTCTGAGATTGAAAACGCATTTTCCAGAAATGCGCTTTCGCGCGGGGAAAGCGGTGTCGTGGCGGGGGCGCCGCCACTTATCCATGCTGGCACTGGGCCAGGCCCTTCGGCCGCCTACAGGTGGGGCCGCGCGAGGAGGGGCCCGCCTGGCCTGGCGTCTTCAACCTCCCGCTCGGGATCGAGCGAGGCCGAGGGAGGGGATCGCCTCGACGGCGGTCGCCGGCGCGTCCGGCCACCACACGGGGCGCACGACCTACCCAGACGCTCAGGAGGACGAGCCGCACCTCGTGGTGGGCTCCGTTGCCGGCGACGAGCACTGGAGAGGGAGCCACCCGGCCCGCGGCGGAGAGGGGCTTCGGCCTCCGGTGGACACGGGGCTCCGGTGGGGGATACGGACGGGCGAGGAGTCGGGAAGGGTCGCCGGAGTGTGGCGCATCCATCCAGGATGCGCACGGGATGCGGGGGAAGGGCCACGGGCAGGAATGGCCAAAGGGATCAGCGGCGGCTATGGCGGCGGTGGTGGTTGAGGAGGGGCTCCGGAGCGAAATGAGGAGCGTGGGGAGGCGTAGAGGAGGATGGGGAAGCTGCTGATGACCTCCAGAGGGGGTCGCGGCTCCATAAATAGCCGGGGCGAGGGCACCCGAGCCGGTGGCCGCCGAGCGAGTCCGGCCACGGCTCTGCCGCGCTCAGCAGTCACGGGGGCGCACGGGAAGGCGACGAGGAGGGTGCGGACGAGCGCCAGGGAGTCACGGAGACGAGCAAGGCTCGAGGACAAGAGGAGGAAGCGGACACCGGCGAGGAAGACGACGATGCACAATAGCGCACTATTCCGGTCGTTGGCACGGCTCGTCGAAGAAGAAAACGAAGGGGGCCAGAGGTCCAGAGGGGGAGCACGGGAAGACGACGTCGAGGGGGAGCTGTTGGACATTAATGTCGAGGTCAGAGGCGGTCGGGGCAGCGATGCCGACGACAACAGTGGCTAGACCACTGTTTTGGCTGGTTACACTCGTGGTCACCACTCGCATGTCGCGCTCTGGGGTTTTTACTGCTGTAAGTTCATGTCTACCGCGTAGTCCTTTCAGCATGCACTACAAAAAAGAGACACATCCGTGACATTTTGGGCCGGATGAAATTTTTTTCTGTCATACATATGACACTTCTATGACGATAATTGTGACAAAACCCGGTATCATCATAGATGTGGTGGGCTCCTACTTCTATGACAAAAAAATCATGACAGAAAATGGGCTTTTCGTCTTGGGCGGGCCGGAGACGAATCGCATGACATTCTTTGGGCCGTCCATGATGGAAAAAACCGTGGTAGAAGCGAGGGAGGAAAATTTCGGGGAGTTGCGGTTACGATTGGGAGGTGGTCGAAAGCGATGCGTGTTTCTCTCGTGACACGTGACGCTGCAGCGTGCGGTAGGCGTTGGCTCTAATTGAACCCGGCGAGGCGTTGGGCTCTAATCGAACCCGGCGATTACAGACAAAGAAAGTTACAGCGTTATCGAACTCCGGCGATCGATCGATGGTCGTTAATCGAACCCGATCGAAGCGATTCCTTCGCCATCGCCGCTAATCAAGCCGATCGATCTTGCCTGATGAACAAAGGAGCGTTGCGCAGCGGGGGGGTTGGATGAGCGGTGGCGGTAGCGTTGCCTCGGATGAACAAGAGCCCGTGGTGTGGAGGGTCGATGAGCGATGAAGCGGTGGAGGGTGGCCGTGGAGGGTGGTTGAACAGGACCTCGTGGTTTGGAGGCTGGATGAACAAGAGACGGTGGAGGGTGCCCGTGGAGGGTGGTTGAGCAGAGCGGTGGAGAAGCGGCGTGGTGGAGGCTGGATGAACAGGAGCCTGTGGAGGCTGGAGGAGGTCGACGGTAGCCCGTGGAGGCTGGAGGAGGTCGACGGTGGAGATGAACACGACCACGCATTCCGTTCCGACCCAGCCGGTTGGCTCCCCATGAATACGACGACGACGCTGTTTCTCCGTTCCGACCCAGCCATGTACGTATGCGTGAGTAGGCATTCGAGACCCCGCCCGTATGTACACATACGTGGCCGTATTTTCTTTCTTGCACCACGGCGGTCAGACGTGCGTGTACATGCTACGTCGGCGCCTCTACTACGACGCGTCGCACCTCTACATCGACCCGGTATATGCGTGACGCATTCGCGACCGGGATGACAATGCTACGTGCGCTTCACCGTGTGGGTCCCGGTATCCGTGCACTTCCTTACTGCGAAGATGTAGTGGTGGGTCCCAGAGTCGTGGGACGAACCATTTTTTGCCCGGACGCACTTCCTTGCGTCGCGAAGGTGTAGGTGGTGGGTCCCAGCGGTCGGGGCGAATCGGTTTTGCCGGACGCACTTCCTTGCGTGCGAAGATGAAACTGGTGGGTCCCAGCAATCGAGGAAAGCGTTTTTCCGCAAAAATACCGTGGCCCGTCCGGTGGGTCCCAGCTTGTCGTGGAGGAATTATTATTTTCCACGTAATAAGGAGGCACTTCCTTCTTTGCGGTTGTGGACCCGGTATCGGCCTCTCCACGCTGATCCACATCCGATGGAAGTCATTCCTTGACCATGTTGACCACGCCACCCGAGAGCACCAGGCGGTGGACGATGGCGAGGCCTAGGAAGGGGACGACGGGAGCTGAGGAAGACGCGGCAAAGGAAGCCCGCGAGAGGAGTACGAGGGTTCACCGGTGCGGTGTGAGGGTCGCTGCCGCCGCAAGGCCTAGCCAGCCGTGGGAATAGTAGGGGGTGAGGCCTCCATGGCAAAGACAGCCACCACGGGAGGCGAGAGCACGCTGCACGACCACGGCGCTTTGGGCGGCCGGAGCAAGAAGACCACATGTTGAAGAAGTACTACTACGTTGGATGGACATCGACGGTCACCGGAGTTAGAATCGCTCATATTGACTAAAGTTGACAAAGGCCCCGTCCCGATTAACTTAGTAGGCCCATTAAGTCAGCCTCTCCCACCATGGTGGGTCCCAATAGCGTGGGGAGTATTCATTTTTTGTGCGTAATATGGTGGCACTTTCGGTGGGTCCGAAATGACAGCCGGGGAACGTTTTTTCATGAATATGTCTTGGCCCAATGGGTCCCAAAGAAGACGGGGAAACGATTTTTTCGTGAAATAAGGTGGCCCGTTCGGTGGGTCCCTGTTGTCAGGTGGAGGAATAAGTATTTTGCGCGTAATAAGGAGGCACGTCCTTGCGGCGCCGACCCAAATTGCGACCTCTCCACGTCAAGATTTTACCGATGGAAGTCGGTCGTTGACCATGTTGACCACGCCGCGCCGAGAGTGTTGGGGAACGTAGCAGAAATTCAAAATTTTCTACGCATCACCAAGATCAATCTACGGAGATACTAGCAACGAGAGAGAGGGGAGTGCATCTTCATACCCTTGAAGATCGCGATGCGGAAGCTTTACAAGAACACGGTCGGTGGAGTCGTTCATGAAGCGATTCAGATCGCGGCCGAATCCGATCTAAGCACCGAAGAACGGTGCCTCCGCGTTCAACACACGTGCAGCCGGTGGCGCCTCCCATGCCTTGATCCAGCAAGGAGAGAGGGAGAGGTTGGGAAAGACTCCGTCGAAGCAAAGACGACGGCGTGGTGGTGGTGGAGGAGCGCGGTACTCCAGCAGGGCTTTGCCAAGCACTAAGAGAGACGAGGAGGGAGAGAGGTAGGGCTGCGCCTTGGGAGAGAGAGACTCGTGTGTTAGGAAGCCCCAAAACCTCCACTATATAGGGGCAAAGGGAGGAGGCGCCTAGGGTTTCCCCTAGGGGGGCGGCGGCCAGGGCAGATGGGATATCCCCCTTGGGTGACTTGGCCCCCAAGCCAGGAGGTGGGAACCCTAGATGGGGCGCCCCAAACCCCCTGGTCACGTGGGAATAGGTGAGGGAGCGCACAGCCCCTTAGCGGGCTGGTTTGCCCCCTTCCCTTGGCCCATGAAGCCCCCCAACACTTGCCGGGGCTCCCGAAACACCTTTCGGTCATGCTGGTCATCACCCGGTACCTCCGGAACACTTCCGGACTCCAAAACCCTTCGTCCAATATATCAATCTTCACCTCCGGACCATTCCGGAACTCCTCATGATGTCCGGGATCTCATTCGAGACTCCGAACAACATTCGGTAACCACGTACATACCTTCCCTATAACCCTAGCGTCACCGAACCTTAAGTGTGTAGACCCTATGGGTTCGGGAACCATGCAGACATGACCGAGACGTTCTCCAGTCAATAACCAACAGCGGGATCTCGATATCCATGTTGGCTCCCACATGTTCCACGATGATCTCATTAGGTGAACCACGATGTCAAGGATTCAAGCAATCCCGTATGCAATTCCCTTTGTCTACCGGTATAGTACTTGCCCGAGATTCGATCGTCGGTATCCCGATACCTTGTTCAATCTCGTTACCGGCAAGTCTCTTTACTCATTCTCGTAACACATCATCCCGTGATCAACCCCTTGGTCACATTGTGCACATTATGATGATGTCCTACCGAGTGGGCCCACCTCACACACGGAGTGACAAATCCCAGCCTCGATTCGTGCCAACCCAATGCAGACACTTTCGGAGACACCCGTAGTGTACCTTTATAGCCACCCGATTACGTTGTGACGTTTGGTACACCCAAAGCATTCCTACGGTATCCGGAGTTGCACAATCTCATGGTCTAAGGAAATGATACTTGACATTAGAAAAGCTTTAGCATACGAACTACACGATCTTTGTGCTAGGCTTAGGATTGGGCCTTGTCCATCACATCATTCTCCTAATGATGTGATCCCGTTATCAACGACATCCAATGTCCATGGTCGTGAAACCGTAACCATCTATTGATCAACGAGCTAGTCAACTAGAGGCTTACTAGGGACATGGTGTTGTCTATGTATCCGCTCATGTATCTGAGTTTCCTATCAATACAATTATAGCATGGATAATAAACTATTATCATGAACAAGGAAATATAATAATAATAACTAATTTATTATTGCCTCTAGGGCATATTTCCAACAGTCTCCCACTTGCACTAGAGTCAATAATCTAGTTCACATCGCCATGTGATTAACACTCACGTGTCACATCGCCATGTGACCAATATCCAAAGAGTTTACTAGTGTCAATAAACTAGTTCACATCATCATGTGATTAAGACTCAATGAGTTCTGGGGTTTGACCATGTTTTGCTTGTGGGAGAGGTTTTAGTCAACGGGTCTGCAACATTCAGATCCGTATGTACTTCGCAAATCTCTAGGTCATATTGTAAATGCTGCTTCCATGCTCCACTTGGAACTATTCCAAATGATTGCTCCACTATACGTATCCGGTTTGCTACTCAGAGTCATTCGGATAGGTGTTAAAGTTTGCATCGACGTAACCCTTTATGCCGAACTCTTTATCACCTCCATAATCGAGAAACATGTACTTATTACTCCAAGGACAATTTTGACCGCTGTCCAATGATCCATACAAGGATCACTCTTGTACCCCTTGCCGGACACGTGGCAAGGCACATATCAAAGCGGTACAAAGCATGACATATCGTATAGAGCCTATGGCTAAGGCATAGGGGACAACATTCGCCCTTTCTCTTTCTTCCGCCGTGGTCGAGCTTTAAGTCTTAACTTCATACCTTACAACTCGTGCAAGAACTCCTTCTTTGACCGATCCATCTTGAACACCTTCAAGATCATGTCAAGGTATGTGCTCATTTGAAAGTACCATTAAGTGTTTTTGATCTATCCTTATAGATCTTGATGCTCAACGTTCAAGCAGCTTAATCCAGGTTTTCCATTGAAAAACACTTTTCAAATAACCCTATATGCTTTCCAGAAATTCTACATCATTTCCGATCAACAATATGTCAACAACATATACTCATCAGAAATGATATAGTGCTCCCACTCACTCCTTTGGAAATACAAGTTTCTCATAAACTTTGTATAAACCCAAAATCTTTGATCATCTCATCAAAGCGTATATCCATCTCCGAGATGCTTACTCCAGTCCTTAGAAGGGTTGCTGGAGCTTTGCATACTTGTTAGCATCTTTTAGGATTGACAAAAACTTTCAGGTTGTATCACATGCAACCTTTCCTCAAGAAAATTGTCGAGGAAACAATGTTTTGACATCCTATCTACAAGATTTCATAAGTAATGCAGTAACTGCTAATACAATTCCAACAGACTCTCAGCATCGCTACGAGTGAGACAGTCTCATCGTAGTCAACTCCTTGAACTTGTCGGAAGACATCTTAGCGACAAGTCGAGCTTTCTTAATGGTGACACTTACCATCATTGTACATCTTCCTTTTAAAATCCATCTGTACCCAATAGCCTTACGACCATCAAGTAGTTCTTCCAAAGTCTATACTTTGTTTTTACACATGGATCCTCTCAGATTTTATGGCCTCGAGCCATTCGTCGGAATCCGGGCCCACCATCGCTTCTCCATAGCTCGTAGGTTCATTGTTGACTAGCAACATGACCTCCAAGACATGATTAAGTACCACTCAAAGTAGTACGCATCCTTGTCGACTCCACGAGGTTTGGTAGTGACTTGATGTGAAGTTTCATGATCACTATCATTAGCTTCCACTTCAATTGGTGTAGGTGCCACAGAACAACTTCACGTGCCCTGCTACACACTAGTTGAAGTGACGGTTCAATAACCTCATCAAGTCTCCACCATCCTCCCACTCAATTCTTTCGAGAGAAACTTTTTCTCGAGAAAGGACCCGTTTCTAGAAAAAATCACTTTTGCTTCCGGGTCTGAAATAGGAGGTATACCCAACTGTTTTTGGGTGTCCTATGAAGATGCATTTATCCGCTTTGGGTTTGAGCTTATCAACCTGAAACTTTTTCACATAAGCGTCGCAACCCCAAGCTTTCAAGAAACGACAGCTTAGGTTTCTCTAAAGCATAGTTCATACGGTGTCATCTCAACGGAATTATGTGGTTCCCTATTTAAAGTGAGTGCGGTTTTCTCTAATGCCTAACCCATGAACGATAGTGGTAATTCGATAAGAGACATCATGGTATGCACCATATCCAATAGGGTGCAGTTATGACGTTCAGACACACCATCACATTATGGTGTTCCAGGCGGTATTAGCTGTGAAACAATTTCAACAATGTCTTAATTGTGTGCCAAGCTCGTAACTCAGATACTCATCTCTATGATCATATCATAGACATTTTATCATCTTGTCACGACGATCTTCAACTTCACTCTGAAATTACTTGACCTTTCAATAATTCAGACTTGTGTTTCATCAAGTAAATATACTTAGAATCTACTCAAATCATATGTGAAGTAAGAGCATAATGATATCCACTGCGTGCCTCAGCACTCTTTGGACTGCACACATCAAAATGTATTACTTCCAACAAGTTGCTTTCTTGTTCCATCTTACTGAAACCGAGGCTTTTCAGTCATCTTGCCCATGTGGTATGATTTGCATGTCTCAAGTGATTTAAAATCAAGTGATTCCAAACGATCCATCTGCATGGGGTTTCTTCATGCGTATACACCAATAGACATGGTTCGCATGTCTCAATCTTTTCAAAAAATGAGTGAGTCCAAAGATCCATCAACATGGAGCTTCTTCATGCGCTTTATACCAGTATGACTCAAATGGCAGTGTCACAAGTATGTGGTACTATCATTACTATCTTATATCCTTTGGCATGAACATGTGTATCACTACGATTGAGATTTAATAAACCATTCATTTTAGGTGCAAGACCATTGAAGGTATTATTCAAATAAACAGAGTAACCTTTATTCTCCTTAAATGAATAATCAGACAGATAGACATAATCCAATCATGTCTATGCTCAACGCATAAACACCAAATAACAATTATTTAGGTCTAACACCAATCTCAATGGTAGAGGGAGTATGCGATGCTTGATCACATCAAGCTTGGAAACACTTCCAACACATATCGTCATCTCACCTTTAGCTAGTCTCCATTTGTTCCGTAGCTTTTATTTCGAGTTACTAACACTTAGCAACCGAACCGGTATCTAATACCCTGGTGCTACTGGGAGTACTAGTAAAGTACACATTAACATAATGTATATCCAATATACTTCTATCGACCTTGCCAACCTTCTCATCTACCAAGTATCTAGGGTAGTTCTGCTTCAATGACTGTTCCCCTCATTACAGAAGCACTTAGTCTCGGGTGGGTTAAAACTTTGGGTTTCTTCACTAGAGCAGCAACTGATTTGCCGTTTCATGAAGTATCCCTTCTTGCCCTTGACCTTCTTGAAACTAGTGGTTTCACTAATCATCAACAATTGATGCTCCTTCTTGATTTCTACTTTTGCGGTGTCAAACATCGCGAATATTTCAAGGATCATCATATCTATCCCTGATATTTTATAGTTCATCACGAAGCTCTAGCAGCTTGGTGGCAATGACTCTGGAGAAACATCACTATCTCATCTGGAAGATTAACTCCCACTTGATTCAAGTGATTGTTGTACTCAGGCAATCTGAGCACAAGCTCAACGATTGAGCTTTTCTCCCTTAGTTTGCAGGCTAAGAGACTCGTCGGAGGTTTTATACCTCTTGACGTGGGCACGAGCCTGAAATCCCAATTTCAGCCCTCGAAACATCTCATATGTTTCGCGACGTTTCAAAATCGTCTTCGGTGCCTCAACTCTAAACCGCTTAACATTCTTGAACTATCACGTAGTTATCAAAATGTGTATGTCGATGTTCGCAACATCCGTAGACGACGTTCGAGGTTCAAAGACATCGAGCGGTGCATTAAGGACATAAGCCTTCTACGAAGCAACGAGGACAATCCTCAGTTTCCGGACCTAGTCCGCATAATCGCTACTATCAACTTTCAACTAAATTTTCTCTAGGAACATATCTAAACAATAGAACTAAAGTGCGAGCTTACGACATAATTTGCAAAGACCTTTTGACTATGTTCAGGATAATTAAGTTCATCTTATGAACTCCCACTCAGATAGACATCCCTCTAGTCATGTAAGTGATTACATGATCCGAGTCAACTAGGCCGTGTCCGATCATCACGTGAGACGGACTAGTCATCATCGGTGAACATCTTCATGTTGATCGATCTACCATACGACTCATGCTCGACCTTTCGGTATCTTGTGTTCCGAGGCCATGTCTATACATGCTAGGCTCGTCAAGTCAACCTAAGTGTTTCGCGTGTGTAAATCTGGCTTACACCCGTTGTATGTGAACGTTAGAATCTATCACACCCGATCATCACGTGGTGCTTCGAAACGACGAACTTTCGCAACGGTGCACAGTTAGGGGGAACACTTTCTTGAAATTATTATGAGGGATCATCTTATTTACTACCGTCGTTCTAAGCAAATAAGATGCAAAAACATTATAAACATCACATGCAATCAAATAGTGACATGATATGGCCAATATCATTTTGCTCCTTTTGATCTCCATCTTCGAGGCTCCATGATCATCATCGTCACCGGCATGACACCATGATCTCCATCATCGTGTCTCCATGAAGTTGTCTCGCCAACTATTACTTCTACTACTCTGGCTAACGGTTTAGCAATAAAGTAATGTAATTACATGGCGTTGTTCATTGACACGCAGGTCATACAATAAATTAAGACAACTCCTATGGCTCCTGCCGGTTGTCATACTCATCAACATGCAAGTCGTGATTCCTATTACAAGAACATGATCAATCTCATACATCACATATCATTCATCACATTCTTTTGGCCATATCACATCACATAGCATACCCTGCAAAAACAAGTTAGACGTCCTCTAATTGTTGTTTGCATGTTTTACGTGGCTGCTATGGGTTTCTAGCAAGAACGTTTCTTACCTACGCAAAAACCACAATGTGATATGTCAATTGCTATTTACCCTTCATAAGGACCCTTTTCATCGAATCTGATCCAACTAAAGTGGGAGAGACTGGCACCCGCTAGCCACCTTATGCAACAAGTGCATGTCAGTCGGTGGAACCTGTCTCACGTAAGTGTACGTGTAAGGTCGGTCCGGCCGCTTCATCCCACAATACCGTCGAAACAAGATTGGACTAGTAACGGTAAGCATATTGAACAAAATCAACGCCCACAACAACTTGTGTTCTACTCGTGCATAGAAACTACGCATAGACCTAGCTCATGATGCCACTATTGGGGAACGTAGCAGAAATTCAAAATTTTCTACGCATCACCAAGATCAATCTACGGAGATACTAGCAACGAGAGAGAGGGGAGTGCATCTTCATACCCTTGAAGATCACGATGCGGAAGCATTACAAGAACGCGGTCGGTGGAGTCGTTCACGAAGCGATTCAGATAGCGGCCGAATCCGATCTAAGCACCGAAGAACGGTGCATTCGCGTTCAACACATGTGCAACCCGGTGACGTCTCCCATGCCTTGATCAAGCAAGGAGAGAGAGGGAGGTTGGGGAAGACTCCGTCAAGCAGCAGCACGACGGCGTGGTGGTGGTGGAGGAGCGCGGTACTCTAGCAGGGCTTCGCCAAGCACTACGAGAGACGAGGAGGGAGAGAGGTAGGGCTGCGCCTTGGGAGAGAGAGACTTTGTGTTAGGCAGCCCCAAAACCTCCACTATATATAGGGGCAAAGGGAGGGAGGCGTCCTAGGGTTTCCCCTAGGGGGGGCAGGCGGATGGGATCTCCCCTTGGGTGAGTTGGCCCCCAAGCCGGGAGGTGGGAACCCTAGATGGGCGCCCAAACCCCCTGGTCAGGTGGGAATAGGTGAGGGGTGCACAACCCCTTAGTGGGCTGGTTTTCCCCTTCCCTTGGCCCATGAAGCCCCCAACACTTGCCGGGCTCCCAAACACCTTTCGGTCATGCTGGTCATCACCCGGTACCTCCGGAACACTTCCGGACTCCAAAATCCTTCGTCCAATATATCAATCTTCACCTCCGGACCATTCCGGAACCGCGTACATACCTTCCCTATAACCCTAGGGATCTCATCCGGGATCTCATCCGGGACTCCGGACAACATTCGGTAACCGCGTACATACCTTCCCTATAACCCTAGCGTCACCGAACCTTAGGTGTGTAGACCCTACGGGTTTGGGAACCATGCAGACATGAACGAGACGTTCTCCGGTCAATAACCAACAGCGGGATCTGGATACCCATGTTGGCTCCCACATGTTCGACGATGATCTCATCGGATGAACCACGATGTCAAGGATTCAAGCAATCCCGTATGCAATTCCCTTTGTCTACCGGTATAGTACTTGCCCGAGATTCGATCGTCGGTATCCCAATACCTTGTTCAATCTCAAGCAAGCAAGTCTCTTTACTCGTTCCATAACACATCATCCCGTGATCAACCCCTTGGTCACATTGTGCACATTATGATGATGTCCTACCGAGTGGGCCCAGAAATACCTCTCCGTCACACGGAGTGACAAATCCCAGTCTCGATTTGTGCCAACCCAACAGACACTTTCGGAGACACCCGTAGTGTACCTTTATAGCCACCTAGTTACATTGTGACGTTTGGTACACCCAAAGCATTCCTACGGTATCCGGGAGTTGCAGAATCTCATGGTCTAAGGAAATGATACTTGACATTAGAAAAGCTTTAGCATACGAACTACATGATCTTTGTGCTAGGCTTAGGATTGGGCCTTGTCCATCACATCATTCTCCTAATGATTTGATCCCGTTATCAACGACATCCAATGTCCATGGTCAGGAAACCGTAACCATCTATTGATCAACGAGCTAGTCAACTAGAGGCTTACTAGGGACATGGTGTTGTCTATGTATCCACACATGTATCTGAGTTTCCTATCAATACAATTATAGCATGGATAATAAATGATTATCATGAACAAGGAAATATAATAATAATAACTAATTTATTATTGCCTCTAGGGCATATTTCCAACAAAGAGCACCAGGGCGGTGGTCTGGACGACGGTGAGACCTAGGAAGGGGACGACGCGGAGCCGGGGAAGACTTAACAGTGGAAGCCCGCGCGGAGAGGAGTACAAGGGTTCACTGGGTCAGCTGCGGTGTGAGGCTGCCGTCGCCGCAGAATAACAGGGGGTGTGGGTGAGTAGAGGGATGGCACGGCCAGCGGTGGGAGTAGTATGCGGGCGGTGAGGCCTCCGCGGCATCACACCCCGGCCATGGGAGGCAGGAGCACGCGACACGACCCGGCGCTGCTTTGGGCGGGAGCAAGAAGACCAGAGGTTGAAGAAGCACTACGGCCGTTAGATGGACATCGTACGATCACTGCAGCTAGAATCGTTTATATTGACTAAGTTGACAAAGCCCTTGGTATGCGTCATCTTAGTAGGCCCACAACTCGGATTTGGCAGAGAACATATAGCCCATTTGCGATTTGTAAGAATGTACAACCCATTTTTTAATTCTAATGGAATTTACTACAAACCATTTACAGTTTGTTAAAAGTACAGCCCAACTTCTAGCTAGGACAACAATTAATAATTTCAAACAACCGCTCAAAACAGAATAAAAAAAATCCCACATTTTGATGGGATCCAAAATATTTTATCCCAAATTTCTAGTCGATTAAATATAATTTCAAAATAAAGTTGTATTACGTTAAAATCCAATCTAAATATTGCGTACAAGAACAAGTAATGAAATTAAAATTTCCAAATTCCAAAAATAATATATTTTTCAAACTAATTACGTGTTTGGTGCATAGTAATTGCCCAGTTATTATAATTACATCCCATTTATTATTTCTTATAGTCCATTTTCTTGTTAAGCCTAATGCATACCTCCTAGGAAACTTTGCAGCCAATGGGCGGATAACAAGTTGACCCGGATATTGTGTACAACTGTCGGCCCGATTGCATTGCTTGATGTTGAAAAAAGGCCTGTGTAGTACAAGACAACCTAACATGGTTACTCAGCCCACATTCAACATGCAGAAAGGCCCAAACAAGGCTTCAGATAACTTTTGAAGTCACCGAGCTCAATTAATAACTTAAGAAAAAGTTAGATTACAGTGGAACCTAATTAAAAGCTGCCACGAGCAAATAAATAATTCAACGGGTCCCACTTGTGCGTAATGCGGCGTGTGTGCGTGTGTGTGTGTGTGAGAGAGAGAGAGAGGATAGAGAGAGAGACCCATCGGTCGATGCTCAGAATACATCTTTCAGCCATATGCATTCTTGATGCTCAAGAAAACTTATATAGTTGACACAATCATATAGAACATCATAGCACACTGAACTTGCATACAAAAATTTCACGCATGCGGCACAATCAGGATGGAAGCAGTGGATCGCTATGGGAAGGGCTATGTTGAAACCAACGAAGTCATACATAACGGTTCATCGTCTTTATAAATGACGGGGAAATATCTTGAATGTTGTGCAAAGAAAACAGACAGACAACACAATAAGTTCTGCTAGCACATTAAATTGACGTACAACCCTTTCTAGAAAAAGTTCAGGTACAAAATTAGAACAGGTCACAATCAAATGTACTGGCATATCAGTGCTTCAGACCCATAGCTCGGATTTAACTAGTACTATCTGACAAGATTCAGTTGTTACCTCAAATTAGAGCACATCCAGCAGCCAGCCTCGCCTCTTCTCCCAAAGAAGCGATGGCCTCCGCCGCGTGATGGAGTAGGCCTTGTGCCATCCATCGTTCGAGCATCACGAGGAAAGTCCGACGCGTTGACTCCTGTAATGGACGTCGTCGACGGACCCTGGCACCAGCGGCGGTGGCAGGACTTCGATTGATGGATTGACCACTTCTTCGACATGCACAAACACTCGGTACAGGTACATCCCTAACGTGGTCCGCGGCTGTAACATCCCAAATTTCCTATTTGGAATGTTTTACAATTATAGCTAAGCATCCTATGCATCCTGTTTGAATTTGAATGCCATTTGAAGTTTCAGAGAATTTTGAGTTTTGAATTTGAATTCAAACTTTGGCAAGTGGGAAACATTTCAAAAACTAAGCCTGATAAATACTTGATCAAAAGTATGAGAGGAGTAAACATGACACTCCAAAAATATCAGAGGAAAAACATTGCCAAAGTTTTGGATTCAAATCTGAATTTTATTTGAATTTGAAAAAATGGATTTTTATAAAGTTTGGATTTTGCCTTTGGAAAAATGTTCAAATGATAGGGAATATTCCCATGATCATTTTGGTATATATATACCCTATATAAAATATTTATAGATTTTGTTTTATATCTGTTTTTGTTTTATTAAAAAAATAAATTCAAAAAAAAATAGAAAACCCCCCCAGGCGCCAGCCAGCCCTCTGCCCAGCCAGCGAACCCCCACTCAGCCAGTTCACGAGCCGCCCAGAGGCCACCCAAAGAAGTTAACCGACCGCCTCACTCGCCTTCGCCCAAAAACCCTTGGCGCCACGCCCGCCCCACCCCTCTCTCTCTCTCTCTGGCAAGCAGGCCCCACCACCTCCCCCAACCCCTCGCCCACGCCAGCCTCCGCCGCTCGCCGGAGATCCCGAGATCTCCGGGATCTCACCGATCTTCCCCGATCCGCCCCTTCCGCAAGGCCTCGCCCGCCCTATAAGTACCGGGCCCCGCACCCCATTCCCCTAGCCTCGCCGGAACCTCTCCTCTCTCTCTCACGCTGTCAGCCGAGTTCGAGCCTCCCTTGCCCGCCATTTTGCGCTGCCGCCTCAGCCCTCCCGACCCCCACCGACCCCACTGTAATCCCTCCCGAGCTCGTCTCAAGACTACCGGCTACTCCACCGACCTCCCGACGACCGAGAGGCTGGCCAGACTCGCCACCGCCGCCGCTGCCGAGCTCCGGTGAGCCACCTAACTCCTCCCCGCTTGCCGGATCTCACACCAACGGTGTAGATTAGAACCCCCGAAGGGGTATTTCTTTTAATAAAAACCGGCCGGTTCATCCGGTTTAGTTTTTAGGCTAGGGTTTATTTTTTTAGCCGGCCCGACTAGTTTAACCCTAGGGCCCGTTTAGTTTATATTTCGCTCGGTCTGTGATTTAGGCCCATTAGGCCCTTTTTCATTTATTTTTGTTTTCTGTTTTAACAGAATAGTTCCTGATTTGAAAAATTCATATCTTTTATTCTGTTTAATATTTTTAGGTGATTCTTTCTTTGTTGGTTTGCAAATGTTCTATAGTTTCTGTAGAATATATATTTAGCTATGTTAAAATTAATTAAAATTGCTTTAATTTAGTTTTAGTCAGAATAGTAAATCTGCTATAACTTGAGTTAGGAAAATTATTTTTGGATGATTCTTTTTGTCCCAACTTTATTTTGACATTGCCAAACCATAGGAATTAATTTGGGTATTTTAGGATTAATAAAAAATTAGTTTTAAGCAGAATCTTGTAAATCCTAATTAATTAACTAGCTACTATTTTCCTATTATTTTAAATAGTAAATAAATTTATTTTTAACATGGGATTGATTATTCTAGGATACTTTCTGTCACTTTATAGGATGAACTTTTATTTATAATAAATAAAAGTTTTATTTTATTTTTCTTAATAGAAATTGAATTAGGCCTAATAGGAGTTTCATAATAGATTTTTAATTAATTCTTTTTGCTCCTAGTTGCTTAATGAAATCTTTTCTGTTAAGTTAACATAAAACCATGATTAGTTTATGTTGAGAAAATTTTTGTTATATAAAACTATTTCTAGTTGTTTGAAGTAGGAAAACTTTGAATTGGTTTTTCTTTGAGTTTTTTCCTTGAGTTTTGATTTCGTTTGTTTTGGTGTGTTATATTACTATGCTATTGTTTTATGTGATCATATGCTATGTGCTTACTATAGTTATTGTTATTGTTTGCCTCGGTAGAATTTCCGGAGTGCGAAGCTTGCTACTACGAATCCCTAGTTTTCGAAGATCGTCAACAAGGCAAGTTCACTTTGACCATGCTTTCATACCTATGTTTATTGCATTTAGTGGCATCTTTGCAACCACCCCTCAAGAGTGTTATTGAATCCTTGTAGTTGAGTAGTATGCATGAGGTAGGAACCCATCACCCTGTTACCAAGCCCGGACGATATTTTATTTTTATGCTACGCTATAGTAGACGGGTTTGGTATGAGTGTTCGAGAGTGGTGTGAAGAAGGAGGACTCTACGTCAATGACGACAACTCCATGATGGAACCCGCAAGGATCAGATCTTCAAGGCCTCAAGACTTCAAGACTCGAGACAAGAATTCAATACACACTCACTGGGTGAAGGATTTGTTGATGTGACAGCACCTGGAGAACCCAGTGGTTGGCCGATGCATGGAGAAGCGCCATGACATCTTGCGGAAAGCTTCACCTGCACTCAAAGAGACGGAAGAATACTTCATGCCCTAAGCTTACCTGCAACCGCAAGTCATTATGGGCTCGCTTGGTTGACCTTAGTAGTGACTCTGGTGGGACGGTACTAGCGGATGTAGAACTACGGTAGGATGGGATGAGTACCGGACGGTGGTCGAGGAACTCTTTGGAAGACCATGTTTGGTCATCTTGTTCTCAAACACCTCAAGTGCGAGAACGTAAAGAGAGGGATCGAATCTTGCGGGTAAAGTGTACAAACCTCTCGCAGAGGGTTAAAACCTAATCGATTAGCCGTGTCCCGATTCTACGGGCAATTTGAGCATCTGGACTTGGATCTATCTCTAACTCTCAACACCGGATTGATAACTTAATTGTGGGCAACATATGATGAATTTTGGGCTATGAGACATCGGTTGGCGGAACCATGTCATGTTAGAAAACTCCTTAGTACAGACTTCATTCTATTCCTTTGATGTAGGTAAAATAAAATCAGCTTTTACGCAAACAAAACTCGAATCTGAGCCATAAAGCCATATTGCATATAGTATAGTTTTTATCATCTGTTTTGATATTGTGATCTTGCCGGTACATTCAATGTCTTGACCTACACGGCTGCAACGTATCATGTTGCAGATATTTCCTCAACGAGTAAGAGTACGCATGTGGTTACGGTCTACACTCAACCCGCCGATGGCGTTGATGGGACTCCACACCCGCTTGTTTGTTTCACTGAGTATTATGAGGTATATATCGCTTTACGTTAATTATACATGTGATTGCACTTTGATATATACATTGATGTACTGTGTGTGCCAACAGATCGATCCGAGGATGGCACAAAGAACACGCAGGCTTGACCGTCTGAGGTCGGGTCGCCATGGCGGCCTTGGTGGCGATGAATAGTACAACCTCGGTTCTGCACCGTATCTCAACACCAATCACCTTCGGTATGGTGGACGGCTTCTTCATCCATGCCATAACCGTGAGCACGGCTGTGCGGAGGAACAAACATACTTACGAGCTCACCTCCAAGGTCGTTGATAAGCTCGTTCATGGACTCATTGTTCCAAGCACGCCGAGGCATGCCGTGGAAGGTATGCTTTGTTAAAACTCAAGCTCAGAGGGTACCAAGCCCCATCCCGGTGCCACCGATCAAAGCTCACCCAGCGCCATCGCAGAACAAACGCCGGAAGATTCGAACACGATCGCAGCCAAAAGTTGTCCGAACCCGACGAAGAAATCAGCAGTGGCGTATGTACTTCGACGAGCAAGTCACTTATTTGGATGCCGTGCGCAATGCCAAGAGCTTTGACAAGGTCGTCCGGTGAGACGGGATGCGGTCGCCGTTGATGGTTACCATCAGCACTTCTTAAACAAACGGTCGTCAAGCGCCGCCATGCCATCATTGAGCGACAAAGACGCAGCGACCAAGGCAGGATGACCTCGGGATGTCCGGCTTGGAGATCCGCGTTGACCGCGACATGATAGTGCGCTTGAGTACAGGAGTACAGGAGGGGATTTGGGGAACTGGAGTAGGAATCGAGATTCTAGAGGTGGGGGAGGGGCGGGAGACTGGGGGTGAAAAGGTAGCATGAATTTCAAGCCCGCGCCAATATGCTCTCGGCGCGCAAGCACACGAAAACACCGGTGGCGCCCACATGTCGGCCTAAGAGTCCTTATTCTTTCTTTTTTGGAGAGCCCGGCCTTTTTTTCAGGATCTTTTGAGAGCCCGGCCTGAGAGTCATAATTGACCTGTTTGGCATTGCGTTACTACTCGGCCCATATTCAGCGACACCTCACCGCCCAAACAAGTGTACGCCATCGAAAAGACAGTGAGCTCAAATTATATAACTTGAAAAAGGAGATATACTCAACACTAGAGAATGGTGATGCCTGATTTAGCCCACCAAAGAGTTCGAGACAATAAACAGTTCGAAACAACGATATATACAACATTCAAACACCGACTAGTGACTACTATTGACATAAACAAAGAAGACATGATAGTTCATAAGAAGTCTTGCTACACCACCAAAACGCACCCATCTGCGGCGCTCAGGACTCTCGTGATCCGCATTTAGAATGACATTCTAAATAGAAGCAACTATTACATAGAAAGAGTGACATAGACGAGGATGACCAAATGACAAGGAATATGCATAACAAAAGAAAATACTACCCATCCAGAACCAGCAGCAAAGACAACAAATTCATTTGAAGAGATGATCCAACACCATCATAATTTGTAGCCCCGCTTCAGCGACCAGTGATCCGGAGACACCAGTACTCCACCCTTTCAATGCAACAACCCAATTACCTATGAACCTCAGGGCTTGAACCACATCACTGCCTGTCGTAATTGAGACATCCAGGCATCAAAGTTAATCCGGATACCTTTGTCATTCTCACCTTCTTTTGGCTGCAGGCTGTATCGTTGACAATCAGGGGAGTTTGCTCCCGAACTCCTAGGGCTCGCCATGTAGACACATTTTTCCATAGCAAACAGAGCCTCTCTGCCATCAAGGTCCTTGCCAACGGTGATCTCCTGGTTAATCGGATAATTGATTCCGAGAAACAAAGAGTGTGAACCAAGGCTGTTTACCCGCCTCCAACTAAAAAATCCTAAAGGCCCCAACAAGCTGGTATCCTGCTCATAGACGTAACAGCCGCTGTCCGGATACTCACGTATTACGGTGCTTGTATACAAGGGGTTTTGCAATATAACTTTTCCGCTCATGTGTCCGAATGATCATCAGTCTTTTGCCGTCATTCGATCGAGCGAGGAACCAGTTGTGCTTCCCTGTTTTTGGCAAAGGTGGTGTGATTACGAAGGGCAGTAGCTGTAGGGACACTGCATCATATCAAAAAGGACAGGCATTGTTAATGTAAGATCAGCATTGTTCAGAGTATGAGTAGGATAATGCAAGAAACAGCAGTGATATGTCCCTGTTGGAACTCGGAGGAAAATACAGGGAAATGTATATTGGGTTCGAAAATATAGAAGTGCCATGCATGGTTACACTCATGTTATCTCGCAATCGATTCTTCACAGGAAACTACCATGTCATGCATGTTATGTAATCATGTTCTGTCCTCACAAACAAATTCTTCAAGGTAACTAACAAACCATGCATTGTTATATACTCGTGTTCTGTGGGAATTTTTTTGTGAGGATATTATTCTAGCCATTGATTGTTGAAGGGCGAATATAGGTATGTACACATGGTAAGCATTGCAGGATTTCACTACTTCCAAATATAGAGTTCTCCATATGCACATTTACTTCCCTAATGTATGGTTAGATGAAACCAACAGTGTGGTGCATGTTTCTACATCATGAAAATGAGGAAACTAACATGGCCATTGATACACACTCATATTTAGTAGTAGTATATAGATTACTGTAAAATAAGGATAATATCCATATATTCCTAACCGTTTGATTATTCAGGGTACAAATTGGCTGTAATGACATGGTCACAATCGCATGAATTAACTCATTCCAAATATAGCTGATTTACGGCGTCTCTAATTGGCTGTAATGACATGGTCACAATCGCATGAATTAACTCATTCCAAATATAGCTGATTTACGGCGTCTCTAATATATTGCCATAGTTCTACTCAAGTTCTGCTCGAACAGGGATATGCCAATCATCACAAAAAGTTCAAACAATGTCATGGCGTCATCATTAACATGAGATGGAAACAACTTACACGCCGTCTCAAGCAATACGTGGTGCCATCTGCTTTGTCGATCGCGTAGATGATGCCATTGTGTTCAATAGCATCACGTATGTGTATCGGCATTGACAATGATCCACTGCGAGCCGAGTTGTCTCCAGCTAAAGAAGGCACCGGCGTAAAGATAGGCGAGTCCGCGGTCGAACAAGGCAATTAGCTTGAAGTCTGCGTAATTCGCATGTCGTGTGGGCACTTGGCAGATTACAATCTTCTGCAAAACAAGGTCCGTCCAACTGACGTAGTAATCTAGATGACTTGGACCGCGATGGTAATACTCTATATAATCCAACGGAGGAAGGATAATCTCATGGGAGGTCTGGAAGTTCACGAGCACCAACTTTTTACCATCTTCTCTGAAGGTAGTCATCCAGTGGGAGTTCATGCCGACCCAGTACATACCTGCCAAGAAGTTTCGGGCGATGGTGATCGGATCGATGTCGAGGGAAATGATGTACGACGACACACTACATACCTGCAAAGAAGTTTCAGCTAATGGAGATCGGATTGAAGTCGAGGGGCATCATGCACGCCTCCGTATCATCGTGAGCCAATCTCGCAAGACCAGATAGCAGCAAGGGGTGTCTTGAAAATCTTAGGCCTCGCTTCGACGATGGCCGTGTGCATGCCCCTCGAGCATGCAGCCAGCCGCAGGGCGATCAACATATCCATACACGAACAATAGAGGTCGAGGATGTCACTGGGGAGATTGCTCCAATCGCGGCTCATATGGATGCTTCTTGTGATTCGCGTTTGGCCATGGTGGAGTTTGGAAGGGGCTTGATTTACGGGGGAGAAGGATGTCGGTGCTGGAGCGGCTAGCGAGGGAATAGTGGTACTGGGGGAGGCGAGTGAGGCGACGGTACACGGGGGCACAGTGAGATGGAGACGGAGACGGAGAAGGAGATGGAGATGGAGTGGTGCTATGGGAGCGGAGAGGGAGATGAGGCGAGGCGCCAATGTGTCTGTCTGGCGGTGACAGATCAAGCAAAGGCATGTGGTGAGGCTGACTTTGGTAACCCGAACATGCCGCCTCGCCTGGACTAGTGTCAGGCACAGGGTGTTGTCACTTCACTGTGAGGACCGGATGAATAGTATTTTGACTATCAAGTGTACCATAGTTGTACTACTACTAGTAGTAGTAGTAGTAGTAGGAACATGAGTACTCCAGTATTGTCTAGCGGAAATAGGTCTCCCGTGTTAGCTTGCCTGTTCACTTCATTGTTCAGGTATCATCCATATTGCGAGCAGAACCAAATTCTCGTGCATGCCCAGTCAACGCCCTGCCGTGATGCATGCAGTGGTTGTTCTGGTGCATCAAGGACGGCATGCAGATCGTTCCACACTTGAGAAGGGGAAAAATGGAAAGGTAGAACGCAGCGGCAGCGAGAGGAAGAGAATGCTGGCTAACGAGGTCGGGAGGGATCGAAAGGTGAAGTTAATGCTCCACGCCTAAAGGTTTTGGGAAAACCTGATTTTCATAAGGTGACTTATACTCACCTAAACGGAGGGAGTATTCCTTAACCAGAGAATGTTGTGTCTCCCACTCACGCGCTCAAAAAAAGCTACGACGCATTTTTTTATCTGTTTGCATAGGTCCCACCTATCAGGAAGGATGGGCATGTACACGAACAGGTACGACTGCTCAGTCTACCCGCATAGCCTTTTCGTTTAGTCTACCTAGCCATCCAATCAACTTCCTGCACGCCACTTCTCCCATTTACTTCTCCATCGGGAACCGATTCGCCTCGGCTTCTTCACCTCCCCTTCGTCTTCATTTGCATCCAAACTCCACTGCGTTCACATTGTTTTAACCTCTTTAAATAATCATCTACTTCAGTTAGACTAGCCATCTAATCCTAATTCTCCAAACCATAGCCCTCCGTTCCAGTGGTTCCAAATGGTGAAAGAGATCGAGATGCAGGTTTTTAGCGTCCAACATGTCCTCGTCGAAGGCTCAATGTGCATAGTTTCCACCGTCACCGTCCACCCAAGGGTTGTTCGGCAGTGGATCAACAATGTATCCAACTCCCTCAAAAAGGTAGAGACGAGGGTCATCGGTCTCGACGCAGAGTACACGGAGCGTGCCCCTGGGAAGATCCAGCGTGCCGCCGTCCTTCAGTTGTGCCTCGAAGATGATGTTTTGGTGTACCACATCATACACTCGCCCTCCATACCAGGTGAGCTTCACGATTTCTGGTCTCGGGAGGACGTATACTTACGTGGGGCAGCCATCGAAGGGGACAAACAGAAGCTGGAGCCGTACAACCTTGATTTGAAAAGCATCGCTGACCTACAAACCAGAATCAAAATTCCTGTAGAAGATTGTGCTAAACAGACACCATCCCTATTCGAAGTAGAAAATTTTGTGCTCAGTACAAATCTTCAGAAGGGTGACGAGACGGTGGCATTAAGGTCGTCTGGATGGGAGAATTATACCTTGACGTACGAGCGGATAAAATATGCTGCCCTCGATGCCCGTGTGACTTTCGAGATAGCTACAAGGTCCAAAGAGCTTGTTGCGAAGCCGTGTCCCACAGAGAATGAGAACAAGAACAAGAACAAGAAGAAGAAGAAGAAGAAGAAAACGCTGCACCAGCAGGAGGGCATTATGGATGGATGAACTATTTCCTCTCTTGTAAAAAAATTTATTCCCTCTCGGTGTATTTGTTATAGATGGACTATTTCGATGGTGTGCATGTCTTTGGAACAGAGTAGTAGCGTGGGTTCGCTTGACTATAAGGAACTATTTATCCGCATATATAGCTTTCTCTCGCTACTCCTTCCAAAGGATCGGTATGCAGTGCATGTGTCCCTAGACATGACAGCTTGTCCATGGAAGTTCAACTACGGCGACCATCACGTTCCATCTCGCGATTCCCACGACGCCTCTCCAACCCACGGCACCATGCCCCCCGACGTGCCTCACCCCTCTCGGCCGCACCGCCCCTCTGCCTTTGTGTGCATGACATGTGGGCCACCTAAAATGCGGCGAGCATCAAGTTTCTACCACAGCCACCCGCGATTCCCACGACGCCGCTCGAACCCATGAAACCACACGTCCCCTGACCTACGGCTCACCCCTCTTGGCCCCACCGCCCTCTGCCTTGGGAGCATTACATGTGGACTAGTCACCTATCGGGTCCACATGTTATTGACTCAAAGGTAGGTGTAGTAATACCAAGCTCAGTCCCGACGGCCCCGAGAGGGAAATGTAACTCTGCGCCAGGCTTGTGGTGCTCCCGCAGCACGAACTCGTGCCAAACTCGAGATTTGTTTCTTTACTATACATGCACGCAACGATTTAATGGACATTGTAATCTCAACATGTGATGGGGAGCCCTAAATTTGAATTTGAAACTTATAAAACGAATAAACTGGGAGAGAGGGAGTATATCGTAGGATGTGTCCCATACAAAATAAGTCCCCTGGTTTTTCACCGCGAAGGTGCGGTTAGAAAGGAGCACAGCGTCTTCCTACTCGTACGACAACAAATCGGCCGCAGACAGCATGGTACGCCTTTGACCGCCATGTGCAAGGTTCATGCTATCTTATTCAATCTCACCGTGGTTCCATCGTATCAATTCATGCGGTGGCCCGTTGCATGGCTGATCCCAATGTTGGAAAAAGGTTCTACGGGAACGGTGTCACCATTGTAAATGTTGTGCAAATTGATGTTGGTACCCTCCCGTACATATGCAAGCCAATCTCCACTGCATGACCGAGCCTAGCCTGTGAAACAGTGGGCAGGGGGAGAATTAGGAAATGGACACGAAAGTAGTCTTTAGAATGCATTTACTACGTGATCAAACTCATCTTACCTGCTCATCGGAGGAAATCCGAGTGCCCCTCAACGTCGGCATCTCAAGGGCGTCAACTTGCAACTACGGCCACGCCGCTACCGAGAGACCCCCAAGGAAACATCCTCGTATGCTCCACGGAACATCAAGATGCATTTGTATGAGTAGTTTATCTTGTGAGAGAAAAGGATGAACGAGGGAAGGCCTCTAGAGATAGAGATGGACACTACTACTACCAATGTGCTGGCCCGTGCGTTGCAATGGATCCAAACAAGTAGAATACTACTTGTTCACGTGCTTGAAATATAAACACTCTAGTTTTGATATACATGTGTCGTGAACCACGACAGCTTGTCCATGGAAGTTGAACCACGACGACCATCGCGTTTCTTGTTTCTACCACTGCCACACCCACACGCGATTCCCACGATGCCGCTCCAACCCACGGCATGACGTCCCCCGACGTGGACATGGATCCTCTGACGTGGCTATCACTGCCTTGCCCTGCCTTTCCTTCCCTGATAGGTGGGACCCACGCTTATGGGTCCCACATGTCGCTGATGTAATGGTAGGATTGTTCATGCCCTCATCCCTCTCGGCCCCACCGCCTTCCGCCTTTGTGTGCATGACATGCGGGCGGTTGAACTGCGGTGACCATCAACTTTCTACCACGTACATACCCGATTGGACGCGGTTTGCTCGCTCCGCCGTGCTCCTATCCGCATTCCCGCACCATCGAAGTTTTCATCCAGCGGCTGTGACACATTTTGTCCCGGGCATCAATCCTCAGCTGGAGTACTTATGTACTACAGGTAGTACCCGCCGGTGTGGCCATCTACGCCTCGTAACGCCCCGACGCCCAGCTGTGGCACCCTCACCACAGCCACGCCACCACCGGCCGGTTCATCCCGAACGGGTTAGTCGCGAACAACGCCACCACCATGAGAATGACATGTGGGCCAGCCGCATTTAAGGTCCACATGTCATTGACTCATAGGCCGGGCACTAAGCCACCGAAGTTCGATCCCGTGGGCCCCGAGAGGGAAATGTAACTCCTGCGGCAGGCCTTGTGGTGCTCCCGTAGTACGAGCTCGTGCCAAAACTGGTATTTGTTTCTTACTAGTACTATCAACTGGAGTAGTACTAGTAAGGTACACGTGCATTGCACGCATGAGATTCTGGTGGTTTGTGCATTATGCTTCTACATGTGGAGTTTTCTGGATTCTAACATGTGGCAAAATCTGGTGGAATGTAAGGTTAGACAAGTTTGATTAACTTAGGTGAGTGTTTGTGAAAGTGCGTTATATCGACTAGAGGGGGGGTGAATAGGCGATTTTTATGAATTCTTCACTGAGGAATTTGCTGGTGAGGAAATTCCTTAGCGAAGAAATACTTGCAGCAGAATAAGTACTCAGAAGTAAGCATAACAGATTACAAGCATAGTCATCATGATGAAATGAAGACAATCACAGAGTACGTAAAACGTAATCACGAGGATAACACAAGATGAAGACAAACAGAGTGAAGAAATTGAACTGAGGAAATTGAGAAAGTCTTCACCAAAGTCTTCAAACACAGATATGACAAACACTCAACACGCTTATGAGGAAATGAAAGGGTTGAGGAAATAGAACCAGTTAGGTTGGTGAAGACAATGATTTGGTAGACCAGTTCCAATCATTGTCTCGGTTATGCGTCTGGTTGGAGCGGCCGAGTATTTAAACTCGAGGACACACAGTCCGGACACCCAAATCCGAAAGCACGCAGCTCAGGACACCAAGTCCTCACCGTATTCTCCTTGAACTAAGGTCACGCAGACCTCGTCCAATCACTCGTGGTAAGTCTTCAGGCGACTTCCAAACCTTCACATACTTGCTCACCCGGCAATCCACAATTCCTCTTGGATGCTCTAGACCTTGACGCCTAACCGTCTTGAAGAAGCACAATCTTCAAAGGTAAAAAGCATCGGATCCACGCAGGATCAATTTCTTCAGTGATGCTCAATCACTTTGGGTTTGTTGGGGTTTGGTTTTGGGTTTTTCCTCACTTTTGGGTTTTTCCTCACTTGATGATTTTCGCTCAAAGTCCTCAGAGGATGGGTTGCTCTCAAATGACAAGTGTCAAGTTCTCTCGGAGCAGCCAACCAACTAGTGGTTGTAGGGCCCGGCTATTTATAGCCTAGGGAGCAGCCCGACATGATAAGACATAAATGCCCTTCAATGATATGACCGTTAGGTGGATAAGATATTTTGGGACAAATTGGCGCGCAGACATCAACGGTCGGAAATTTGACTCTCAAATTCCTCGTGACCGTAAGAGCTTCGTCTCACATCAAGAAATTGACCGAATCAGTATGAGATTTCCAAAAGCTTCACTCGAAGGGATTGCTAGGTGTAGGATTTTGAGTTGAGCATCAAATGGAAATTTTTCCTTAGTATTTCCTCGACCCCCTTTAACAAAGACGGTGTTTCCTATGACTCAAGAAAGAGAAAATGAAACTATGAAAACAAAGGTCTTCACGCTTCATGTTCCTCAAGCGAATACCAAGTCTTCAGGATCACACCAATTTCTTCACTTTCAAAGTCTTCAGAAAGTCTTCAGAATATCAAAGTCTTCAGTTGAAGAACTTCTTTTTTAGGGTTCGACTTTTACTGTAAATATCAAAACTCCTCATAGACTTATAGACCTGTGTACACTCAAAAACGCATTAGTTACTTAACCTATAAGTCTTCAATACACCAAAATCACTAAGGGGCACTAGATGCACTTACAATCTCCCCTTTTGGTGATTGATGACAATATGGGTTAAGTTTTCAACGGGGATAAACATATGAATTGTAAATACTGATTATGAGGAATTTGATTGCAAGATATAGAAGAACTCCCCCTGAAGATGTGGATAGTGAGGAATTTGCTTTTGAGGCAATGCACACTTGAAGAATTGAATCATGGAGATCTCCCCCTATATCTTGTAATTCATACACGCATTTGACATATAATATGAAGAATTTGAAATGCATGATGAAATATGGTGCTTGATGAAATTCAGCATGAGGAATCATAGCACATAAAGTATCGAGCACAAGTAGATTTGCTATGAAGCATAGTGCAAAATCATAATGCATCAAAAGTATCAAAGCACCATAGGGTTTAAGATTACAACTCGATCCAATAAAAGGTTTCGTAAAACGAGAGTTGTAACTTAATAAAATATCGTATATAGACAAAAACTAGACCCGCTTGAAGACTAACTCAAATTTCTCCCCTTTGTCATCGAATGACCAAAAGGATCGAAACCGAGGACTAACGCTCTTGAGGAATATCAAGTTGAAGACGGAGCGCCAAAGATTGTCGAGGTTGTTTGTTGAAGTAGGACCAAGATGCGTTGTCTTCCAAATCTTCATTTTCATCGGTGTCGCGAGATGAAGAATAGGAGCTGGCCACCAAGGAAGGAACTTTGACCTTCTTGAATTTCTTCGAGGAGGTGCGTATCAGTCAAATTCTTCCTTGAGACCCATTGATGTCGATTCTTCTTCATTATAGACATGTGAAAGAACAGCCCAAAGCGCTTGAAGGTTTCATGAAGGTAGTAGTGGTTTTTCTTCACCGCATTGTGAGTAGACGTCATATTGTAAAGAAGAGTACCAAACCGACGTTTGACCCACTTATGATTGCGATCAACCTTCCGATGAAGACCGAGGAGTAATTCACGATCGGTCATCACCACAGGTGCGATTCCTTGAGGATTTTGCTTTCTTGAGGTATTTGTTTGAGTCATGTGTGGCGAGTCATCATTGGTGGAGTAAGATGTCGCTTAAACTGTCCATCCAATGGACGAATACCTTCATCTATCACAGCAGTAGCCTTGCCCTTTTCATCACCGAGGCAATTGGCCGTTTGAGGACTTCAATCGGGGTGTAGCTGCAGTGGTTCAAAGTATCGACTTTGTAATTGAGTGAGGACCTTGACCTGATGAATCTCATAATCCAAAGGCGCGCATAAGGCTTCACTCAAATGGTGACATGGCAATGTTAGCGAGTCCTCATGAAGAAATCATGGAAATTGACGGGAACGCCATGGATGATATTGAAAAGCATATTCTTCATGATGCCAACGACTTCTTCATCGCTCGAGTCGTGGCCTTTGATAGGACTCATAGTCTTCGTCAAGATTCGATAGACGGTCCGAGGCACATATAATAATTCCTTGACGAGGAATTTGGTTCTTAGTGCCTGCCTTGGCTTCAATGGCTTCATCAAGACTTGCATATAGTGATTTGAAAGTTCCTTTTCTTCATAGATCCGACGCGTGCACCATCAAGTGGAGGATCGAGTGGTAGAGCACGAAGCAATTCAATTGCAGGTGCCTTGTAGTGAGTGTTTTCAGTCATCCAATCTAAGACCCATGAATTGACGTCTTGGCGTCTCCGGTGATATCTTGAGGTTGCATAGAATCAAGAATTAGCTCTTCGTTCCAGTCACAAATATCGGTCTGAAGTTCGTAAGTCTGCGTCATGAAGAACACCGAGGACTGGCTCAAAGCTGGCGGTGACTCCATATCCACATGAGGAATATGAGCATGATCAAGATTTTATCCTTGTTGAAAAGCACCGAGGAATAGATGTTGGCTTGACCGGCAGTCGTAAGCGCCTCTTCCTAATTCGAGCGTAATCATAAGGATTATATTCAAGAAGAACACGTGCTCGGCAAAGAAATCTTCAGCCTTGAACTTTTGCTTGGTTGAGAACGGATTCTTCCGCTTGGGCGGAGGGGTGTCGATGAGTTGCATCACCACCTCGGGAATCACAAGTTCAGTTTCTTCAGCCCGAGGAATTTCTTGCTCCTCAACTTGTGCGGTCGAGGATTAGCAACTGCAGTAGCTTCATCAAAGCACTAGTGGCTGGAATTTCTTCATGCAGAACCGATTGGGTTGATTTTCTTGAGTCTATTTGGACAGTTTGTGCGGGGAGTGAGGAACTTGTTGGAGCGGAGTGAAGAGAGGAGTATTGGGATGCTGATTTTCCCAAAAATCATCATTGATCACTGGTGTGGTGCATCCAATATCCACATCTTCATCTTCAATTTCCTCAGCACCAGCCTGAGGAATTTCATAGTCTGACGAGGGAATAACTGGGGTTGAAGGGATGGCATCCACTTCAATTTCTTCATCAAGCTGCTCGTGAAGCGGCACTGATGTTCTTCATCGGATCCGACTGGGATCTCGTATTCTTCTCCAAAAGGTACAACTTCCTTTGATGGTATGGAGGAAATTGGAACAGCATCAATTGGTTTTTCGAAAGAGCTGGTCATTGGCTTCATTTTCTTCACAGCCGAAGAATCTGACGCAGCTGATGCTTTCCTTTTCTTCACAGCAGCTCGTTCTGCAGCCTTGGTTTTCTTCACATCAAAAGTAGATGGAAGAATTGGAGTTGGAGTTGGCGCAGGAGGAGCTGAGGAATTTGGTTCATTTTCTTCGTGAGCAATCGATGCAGTTCCCTGTCTTGAGCAATTTCTTCAGCGCACCACTAGTGGATGCCTGGCAATTTCTTCAGCGGCTGGAATGGGATCATCAGCCCTGGAATCAGCGTTTTCATCAGCAGGCTGAACGTCATCAGCGGTGCTGGCATTTTCTTCAGTAGGCTGAGCTGAGGCTACAGCC
Source organism: Aegilops bicornis (assembly GCA_021605145.1). Classification (NCBI taxonomy): domain Eukaryota; kingdom Viridiplantae; phylum Streptophyta; class Magnoliopsida; order Poales; family Poaceae; genus Aegilops; species Aegilops bicornis. The sequence goes on along the minus strand of CM038670.1, from coordinate 640,407,132 downwards.
TGAGCAACATTTGTGAGATTCTTCGTTAGATTGACGAATCTGTCCTTGGCTCCTTGCCAATCAGCATGGAATGAATCGAAGTTTTTGCTGAGGTTTTGAATTTCAGTCTGAATCTGGAGAAGCTCCTCAGGTGTCATCTTGACAATGTTTTTCTTCGTGAACTTCTCCTTCCCGTATTGAGCCTTTTTGATTTCCCTCGCCTTTTCATACTTCCATTTTTCTTCAGCTATGAAGTGAGTCAACATATGACTTTGACCAGGTGTCAAGTGAAGATCAGCGGAGGGGTATTGGGATCATTGTGCCGTAGATCAATAAAGTCGAGGACTATCTTCGGGTCCAATAGCAAAGGGCACAGATGTACCTTTGGCTCTAGCGGCCCTTGCTTGTCGGTCTCTCGATGATTTCATGAGTTCTTCATCGATGCCTTATCATCGATGGCACATGGAATGCAACCATTTTCTTCGTCGGGCTAGGCCGAGGACCTCGACCATTGTTGCTTTGGTCTTCAAATTTGAGTCGGACCGATTGAAGAAATGGGAGCAGCTGAGGAACTTGCAGAGATGCCTGAGGCAATAGAAAATCCAGCAGTCCGTTGACATGTAGCTAGGTGCACAGGAACTGAAGGTTTTGACGGAGCTGTTGAGGACTTTGATGGAACAGCAGTGTGAGGAATTTGCTTGGATGGTGCTGCTGAGGAACTTGGCCGTGAGGGCGCAGATGATGAAGCACTTGGCTTATGAGCAGGCTTCTTTTGCATTGATTTCCTCGGTTTGACCGAGACCTCTCTGTGGCGATAGCGGCGTAATCCTCATTGAATTTCTTCACCGCCTTCTTTGCTTGCTTTGCCAATTTTGCTTGGCGTTTAGCCCATTCCTCAGAAAGTCCTCACCTCGTTTGATGCTTGTGGGATCAGCTATTTGGCCAGTGCCAAAGGAGCTCTTGGGCATGGAGGGTTAAGAGCGAATTTCTTCATGTACTTAGGAGTTACATATCTGTATTCCTTCCATTCCGTGCCCATCTCCGTTCAATCTTACGAATACGCACCTTGCGTTGATTTTTACTTTCTTCATCTGGTGTGCGATGAGTCGCATATATATCCTCGTGGATTTCAAATGCTGTCATAACCTCTCGGTTTCTTTCCTCCCTTCTGCGGCTTCTTACCATCTGCCATTTTCTTCAGCTTGAGGAAATTGAACAATTGAGTTCTCTCAAGAAGTGTGCAGTTTTCTTCGAGGAACGCTGCAAATGAGTTAAGTTGATGAGAACCTAGGGATTCAAAGCGGACATTTGTACCGTGAATGAGTATAGGTGCGAGGAATTTGGAGAGGTCATATGCGTTCTCGTAAGGTTTTTCAAAAGAACAAGTTTTGAGGATTTTGACCGGATGAACCTTGAAGAATTTCAATAAGCGTTCTTTGTCTTAGGTTCCAGAGTTGTATAGATCAAGATCCACACAATTGAGGAATCTTGAAGAAAATCATAGCTTAGAGAAACGAGTCAAGAGATTTGAGGTGTTCATATGTGTGAAGATTTGAGGAATAAACACCTTTGTAGATTTTGAAGAAAATTTCAGAATCAAAGCGAGTAATAAAAGTAACTTTTAATTACCCGAAGTGAAGAACACGACGAACTGAGAAGAACAGTTTAGAAGTTCGTCCGTTCAGATCTTCCCCGCCCTAACTTGGCAGAGGAAATCAGCTACGGCGACGGTGGAGTGAAGATATTCCACGGTCGGCACGAGTACGTCGGCGAAGAGGTCAAGGCAGTGAAGCTTTTCCTCACCGGCGACGATGGAGTAGCGGAGGCGCTTAGGGTTTGAGGAGCTCGGCGGGAGAGAGAGGTCGAGCAGAGTAAAAGAGTGAGGAAGGGGAGAGGGATATTTATAGACGCGGTGAAAAACGGGTCGCCCGAAGATTTAGGACGAACATGCCCCTGACCATTTCCCTTCTCACGACATGTGTCACCCACGTACTGTGTAGTGGAGATCGTGTATGAACGTGGGTGAATAAAGTAATGCATCGTGGGATGCGGAACGGTTTGAGCGGCAAAAACGAAGGTTTGGATAAGATTCGTTTTAAAGTTCCGTTCGCAATTTCTTCAGCTGTCAAGGACAAAGTGCAGATTTTGAACGAGTTTCAAAGTAGAACGCACATGAAGAATTTGTGAATGGATTGGGTTGAGTATAGCATAGAGGGGGAAGGGTCCGATCACATTCACTTAGCATAAAAAGCGACTTGAGGAAATAGCCATAAGTGAATGTCAGAGAGGACATAAACCCATATATATATAGCCAATGAAGAAAGACGACGGAAATAGTGAAGATTTTGCAAAGTTGAAGAATTTGAAAATCAAGAATTTCAAAAGCGAGGAAAAACTCAAATTGAAGATTTCAACTTTGGTGGTGGCGTGACCCACCGTATAAGAATGATGATTTCAGACACCGCTGCATAATTGTCGTAGGGTTCCGAGAATCAAATTCTTCATTAATTTCTTCACACTTAGAGTGTTATTCTTCATTGATTGAAGAAAACGTTTCTTCATGTGTTGCACATCTAAGTCATCAAATTTGCATAAGTGTTAGGATGTGTGTCCTTTTCAAAGAACATTCGAAGATTCTAAGATACTTAGCTCACACCGCAACTTGCTAAATCTCTTCTCATCCAAGTGCTTAGTGAAGATATCAGCTAGCTGTTCTTCAGTCTTCACGTGCTCGATGGAGATGTCGCCCTTCAACACATGATCACGAAGAAAATGATGATGAATTTGAATGTGCTTTGTTTTCGAGTGCTGAACTGGGTTGTGAGCAATCTTGATGGCACTCTCATTGTCACAGTAGAGAGGCACATTCTTCACGTTGATGCCGTAGTCCTTGAAGGTTTGCTTCATCCATAGTAATTGAGCACAACACGAGCCAGCAGCAATGTATTCAGCTTCCGCGATTAGACGGTGTGATACGCAGTTCGCTTTCTTCGAGGACCAACAGACCAAAGATCGTCCGAGGAAATGACAAGTACCAGATGTTGACTTGCGGTCCACACGATCACCAGATAGTCGAGTCAGAATATCCAATGAGATCAAAAGTAGAACCCTTGGGGTACCATAATCCTAGTGTTGGTGTGTGAGCTAGATATCAAGAATATGCTTCACGGCCTTATGGTGTGATTCCTTGGTGTAGCTTGAAATCGGGCACACATGCAAACACTAAGCATTATATCTGGCCAAGATGCACATAAGTACAATAAAGAACCAATCATGGAGCGGTATACCTTGTGATCAAGTCAATACCATTTTCATCGATTGCATAGATGGCCATTTGTGGGCATAGGAATTTTGACACCTTTGCAATCTTGCATGCCGAATTTCTTCAGGACATCTTTGAGGTATTTCTCCGAGATATGAATATGCCATTGTGTTGTTGACGAATTTGAAGACCTAAGAAGAATTTCAACTCTCCCATCATAGACATTTGATATTCTTCACTCATCATATAGGCAAATTCATCACTATAACGTTGGTCAAGACAGCCAAAGATAATATCATCAACATATATTTGGCACACAAAAGTTCACCATCATAAGATTTAGTAAAGAGAGTAGGGTCGAGTGAACCGGGAGTGAAGCCATTCTTCAAGAAGAATTCCTTCAATGTATCATACCACGCCCGAGGGGCTTGCTTGAGGCCATAGAGAGCCTTATTTAGTCTGAAGACTTTGTCAGGATTCTTTGGATCTTCAAAACCTGGTGGTTGAGCAACATATACTTCTTCCTCAAGCTTACCATTGAGGAATGCACTTTTCACATCCATTTTATATAAAGTGATCTTGTGATGGTTAGCATAGGCGTAGTAATATGCTTGAATAGACTCAAGTCTAGCGGCAGTGCAAAAGTTTCATCAAGTCGATTCCTTCAACTGCGTGTAGCCTTGAGCTACTAGTCGTGCCTTATTCCTCACCACAAGACCATTTTCATCTTGCTTGTTGCGATAGATCCACTTTGTGCCAATGATATTATGCTTGCGAGGATCTCGGACGTTTGACCAGTTCCCAGACATTGTTGAGCTCGAATCGATGTAATTCTTCTTGCATGGCCTGAATCCACTCCGGCTCTAGAAATGCTTCATCTACCTTAGTGGGTTACGTGATAGAGACAAAAGCATAGTGCCCACAAAAGTTAGATAAATGTGAAGCTTTTGAGCGAGTGAGAGGACTGGCGCTTCAATGTCATCGATGATCTTGTCAACTTGCACTTCTTTTTGCAACGCGAGGATGAGCTGATTGTCGTCGAGGAATTTGATTATTTTCCTCAGCACCATTTTCTTCAAAGATTATCTTCGTGTGCATCACCGACGTTCTTCACGTCTGAATGAATTCTTCAGCAGCTTTCTTGAGGGAATGACATCCTCGGTTGCCTTGAACCCGATAGAATCCTCGGTCTTTGGTTCGCTCTAACACGAAGGTAAGTGCTCTCTTTGCGAGCCATTAGTTTCATCGAACCGCACATCTACAAAGTGTCAACAATCTTGTGAAGTGCGATGTTGAAGACTACAGAGGTGTGCGAGTCCTTTCCGTAACCAAGCATAAAACCTTCATGTGCTTTTGGTGCAAATTTAGAGTTGTGGTGAGGATCTCTAATCCAAAGCATTTAGCAATCAAGACTTTGAAATAACTTACATTAGGTTTCTTGTCGTTGAGGAGTTCATAGGCGATCTTCTTGAAGAATTTGTGAAGATATACTCTGTTGATGATGTGGCACGCAGGTCAATTGCTTCAATCCGTAAACGACTAGGCGTTTTGTATTCATCAAGCATAGTGCGAGCCATCTCAACAAGAATTACATTCTTGCGCTCCACGATGCCATTTTGTCATGGAGTATAGGGAGCAGATAACTCATGAGTAATACCAAGTTCATCAAGATAGTCATCAAGACCGAATTCTTGAACTCGGTTCCATTGTCACTCTGATGTGCTTGATCTTCACACCAAAGTTGGTTGAAGCCCTCGAGGAAAATCGTTTGAAGATTTCCTGCACTTGATTTTTGTAAGTAACAATGTGTACCCAAGTGTAACGAGAGTAATCATCAACAATAACAAAGCCATATAGTGATGCTTCATTAACGATAGCTGAATAATGATTGGGACCAAAGAGGTCCATGCGAAGCAATTCAAGGGGCAGTAGTGGTCATGATAGTCTTCATTTGGATGCTTGGCCTTGGTCATTTTTCCAGCTTCACAGTTCGCATAAGTGATCCTTGAGGAATTTGACATTCTCAATGCCAATGACATGCTTCTTCTTCGCATGGCGTGTGCAAATTCCTCATGCCCTGCATGACCAAGTAAATCGATGCCATAGCCAGCCTTCAAGCTTTTGCAAGTAGACACACGGCTGGTTGTGGTCCTGTGGAAAAATCAACAATATACAAGTCTCCTCTCCTAAAGCCTTCAAGACTTTGGAATTGTCGACTTCCATAATCACAACACACCGATACTTGCCAAAGATAACAACCATATCAAGATCACAAAGCATTGAGACTGACATGAGGTTATATCCTAAAGACTCAACAAGCATGACTTTGTCCATGTGCATGTCCTTAGAGATAGCAACCTTACCAAGTCCCAATACACGACTTTTGCCTTTGTCGGAAGATGATATGCTTGAGATGTGACGGTGATAAGGTAGCATCCATCAATAGATTCTTGTCACCAGTCATGTGATTTGTACATCCACTATCGAGAACCCACTCGGTGGCTTTGGGTTGATCATCCTGCAGATGAATTAGTACAACTTACGATCTCATATACTTCATCGGTGAAGAATATGATATCAAGTTCATCGATGAATTTCATTAGTCAAGATACGTATAAGCAAGATGAGGACGTGTGAAATGAAAGTTCATTTCATCATGATTAGCTCAAGGCCCTTTCGTGCAATTTGTCGTGCCCCAAAGAAATTCTTGAGACGTTAAGGCACGCCCGAGACCTGACCTGCAGAAGAGATTAGTTCTTTTTCTTTACCACCCACATCTCAAGGGGTGGCAAAGAGTTCATCATTCTCATGAAAGCACCATATGAGAATGGTGGCATAGAGGCCAAACCATTTCGTTTCACATAAGAGGGGTTAGGGTAAGTATATGAATAAGCGGAGAAATTCTTCGAGGACTTATGAACATATTGGTTTGAAGAATAATGCACATATTCATAGCCCTTAGGTCTACCTCATGTAAACAGAAAGTTATTAGCACGATGATAATCATATGAGGACTTTGATCCTTTTGAGGAATTTGATCCACGTGAGGAATTTGGTCCGTATGAGGACTTGGATCCATATGAAGAATTTGGTCCATATGAAGAATTTGATCTGGGGTTCCTTTTCTTCACAGGTGGTGTCATGAGGACATTCACTGAAGACTTTCAAGGCACTTCTTGGGAACCCAGATTTTCTTCATAGGGGAACCGTTCTGCAGCTTAGTGCCAACATATCTAGCAAATACTTCACCATTCTGATTTTTGAACATTTTATAGTTTGAGTCGAATGACTCATCAATGTAATGAGGAAATTCACATGTAAAACCAGATAAGGTAGATGGATCAATCGAGGTCCCTTTGCGACAACCCATGAGGTTTTGGGGTACCGCTCGGGGCTTCCAAAGATGTTCCATCGGCATTTAATTTCCTCTCAAATGCGATACCCTCTTTCCTAGGGTTTCTGTTGAGGATCTGCTTTTTAAGCACATCACAAAGAGTCTGATGCCCTTTGAGGCTTTTGTACATGCCTGACATGTACAATTCCTTCAATCCTGCATCGTCAGTGATAATAGCAATGTCCTCAGATGAGGAATTAGTGATAGCAGAGGCAGGTGAAGAATTTCTAACAGTTGAAGCATTTGAACATTCAGGTGAAGAATTAGCAGATTCATGTTCAATGCACTTTAAGCATGGAGGAACAAATTCTTCTTGAGAAGCGCTGATTTGTTGAGCAAGTAATGAATCGCGCTCCTTCTGAAGATCTTCATAACTCGCTCTTAGCTTCTCAAGATCTTGCTTTCTTTGAAGAAATTCATAAGAAAGTTTCTCATGATCGGATAAGAGAGTGTTATGATGACCTTGAAGGTTATCAAGCTTAGATCAAGTCTCTCAAGATTTTCGGTCGGGGCTTGAGTGCGATCCATTTCTTCACCTAACATATCATCACTCTTATCTAGCATGTTTTGAACCTTTTCAAAAGCCCTTTGTTGTTTTATGGCAATCTTAGCAAGTTTAGAGTAGCTGGGCTTGAGATCCTCATCGATTCATTTTCACCGGATTCGTGAGGAGGTGAAATTGAGTACCTTGGCACCTTTGCCATGAAGCAATAGGTGGGAGCGTAGTCATCGTTTTCCTCATCGAGTTTGTTGGTGGAGTCGGTTTCTTGATGTTGAAGATGGACTTGCTAACATAAGCGAGAGCAAGAGCCGACTAGCCACACCAGATTCGGATTCTTGAGACTCCTCCTCTTCCTCATTTTCCTCAGATTCAGCTTCAGAGTCCATTTCCTTGCCAATGAATGCCCGAGCCCTTTTGGAGCTGCTCTTCTTGTGAGAAGAAGGTTTTGAGGATTTTGATGATGAAGATTTTGATGATTTCTTCTTCTTCTTCACGTCATCGTAATCAGTAATCCTTGTGTTTCTTCTTTCTTAATTCCTTTTCCCACCGAGGACAATCTTGGATATAGTGACCAGGTTTCTTGCATTTGTGGCAAAGTCTTCGCTTATAGTCACTAGATGAGGAATCACGCTTCTTGAGGATTTTCCAAAGCGACCACGTCTTGAGAATTTCTGGAATTTCTTCACGAAAGGCTAGCTCTCGCCAAATTCTTCAGATCTCCAAGGCTACTACCAGAGTCTTCACTCTCGATTCAGATTCAGCCTTGGCCTTGAGGCACGTGTTTTCCATAGCCGTAACCATAGAGATCTCTCTTTTGACAAGTCGGAACTCGTGAGTATTTAGCCTTCGAGGATATCGGCAGGATCAAGAGACTTGTAGTCAGCTCGTTCTTGTATCATCGCGCGAGTGTCAAATGAGGAATCAAGCGATCTTAGCAATTTCTTCACCACCTCATGGTCGGTGATGTCAGTGGCACCCAGAGCTTGAAGCTCATTTGAGATGTCAGTGAGGCGATCGAAGCTTAGATGAACAATTTCGTGATCGAGTCTTTTGAAGCGGTTGAAGAGATTCAAGAACATCAACTCGAGAGTCACGCTGAGTTGAAACACCTTCATTTACTTTGGACAGCCTGTCCCGGATGAGTTTGGCAGATTCCAAAGCACTCACTCTTCCATATTGACCTTTGCTCAGATGGCCACATATGATATTCTTCGCTTGAGAATCGAGTTGCTTGAATCTCTTCACATCAACATCATTCGTGAGAGGGTGTGACCGAGGAAACACCTTTTGTCACAACATACCGTAGATCGTTGTCAATTGCTTCAAGATGCATTCGCATTTTGTTCTTCCAAAGAGGGGTAGTCCGTCCCATCGAAGGTAGGACACCCAGCTGAGACCTTGATCATACCTGCGGTAGACATAACTAAAACTCCAGGTGGTTAAACCAAAATCACACAAAACAAGGGAGTACCTTGCTCTGATACCAATTGAAAGTGCGTTATATCGACTAGAGGGGGGGTGAATAGGCGATTTTTATGAATTCTTCACTGAGGAATTTGCTGGTGAGGAAATTCCTTAACGAAGAAATACTTGCAGCGGAATAAGTACTCAGAAGTAAGCATAACAGATTACAAGCATAGTCATCATGATGAAATGAAGACAATCATAGAGTACAGAAAACGTAATCACAGGATAACACAAGATGAAGACAAACAGACTGAAGAAATTGAACTGAGGAAATTGAGAAAGTCTTCAGTCAAAGTCTTCAAACACAGATATGACAAACACTCAACACAGTTATGAGGAAATGAAAGGGTTGAGGAAATAGAACCAGTTAGGTTGGTGAAGACAATGATTTGGTAGACCAGTTCCAATCTTTGTCTCGGTTATGCGTCTGGGTTGGAAGCGGGTGAGTATTTAAACTCGAGGACACACAGTCCGGACACCCGATCCGAAAGCACGCAGCTCAGACACCAAGTCCTCACCGTATTCTCCTTGAACTAAGGTCACGCAGACCTCGTCCAATCACTCGTGGTAAGTCTTGAGCGACTTCCAAACCTTCACATACTTGGTCACCCGGCAATCCACAATTCCTCTTGGATGCTCTAGACCTTGACGCCTAACCGTCTGGAAGAAGCACAATCTTCAAAGGTAAAAGCGTCGGATCCACGCAGGATCAATTTCTTCTGATGCTCAATCACTTTGGGTTTGTTGGGGTTTGGTTTTTGGGTTTTTCCTCACTTTTGGGTTTTCCTCACTTGATGATTTTCGCTCAAAGTCCTCGTGAGGATGGGTTGCTCTCAAATGACAAGTGTCAAGTTCTCTCAGAGCAGCCAACCAACTAGTGGTTGTAGGGGCGGCTATTTATAGCCTAGGGAGCAGCCCGACATGATAAGACATAAATGCCCTTCAATGATATGACCGTTAGGTGGATAAGATATTTTGGGACAGGTGGCAAGAAGCACAACAACGGTCGGAAATTTGACTCTCAAATTCCTCGGGGCTATCATGTTCCTCATAGTGTAGGCAATTACCCGGGCGAATTCCTAACTCCTCGGTCGAGAACAAATTCTCGTGACTGTAAGAGCTTCGTCTACATCAAGAAATTGACTGAACTGTATGAGATTTCCAAAAGCTTCACTCGAAGGGATTGCTAGGTGTAGGATTTTGAGTTGAGCATCAAATGGAAATTTTTCCTTAGTATTTCCTCGACCCCCTTTAATAGTACGATGTTTCCTATGACTCAAGAAAGAGAAAATGAAACTACGAAAACAAAGGTCTTCACGCTTCATGTTCCTCAAGCGAATACCAAGTCTTCAGGATCACACCAATTTCTTCACTTTCAAAGTCTTCAGAAAGTCTTCAGAATATCAAAGTCTTGATTGAAGAACTTCATTTTTAGGGTCGACTTTTACTGTAAATATCAAAACTCCTCATAGACTTATAGACCTGTGTACACTCAAAAACGCATTAGTTACTTAACCTATAAGTCTTCAATAGACCAAAATCACTAAGGGGCACTAGATGCACTTACAGTTTGGTTCAAGCCACACCTTAGGCAAGCCACACTAAGGCCCCACATGACATACACACAAAAAATGTGGCAAGATTCCCTTAGGCTTGCCAACTTGTGGCTCTCATTTTGAAGAACTAATAACTTTGCCTAAGCTTAGTTGTGGCAAACTTAGTCATGAATTAAGTTTAACCATGGAGTCTTCTAGATTATACATGTGGCAGAATCTGGTGAATGATATCCAACGACCAGTAGTGCTCGGATTTGCCATCTTTGTACCGTCGGATTGGCTTCATCCAATGACCAACTTTCAAAGTTTTTCACACACTATATAGGGGGTATAGATATAGATATGTCGGTCCATTGCAATGGATCCAAAGTATATCTATTTAGTGGAGTGCACTCTAAACACATTATCTATTTATTTTTCTCTAACCTTCCGTAGCCATGCAACCAAGCCACATAAGCTTCATGGGTGCCCCCCACATCATATTATTCATACTACGTTGATTGAAAAAAAGATAGATCACCCAAAACAAGATCTTCCCATTTTTTGTTCCTACGATGTTGTGCCGTGCACGTACCTACTAGTTGTATAGTGGTAGTACTAGTAATATTGTATTAGGAGTACACACTTGGTACTAGTAGGAGTAGTACTAGTACGGAATGCTCCTACTCTATCAACGAGCCCCGTCTGACACCAAATTTCTTGGCTTCCGTGCAACAACTAGATCTTCCCCTCGTTTCTGTTTTCCAACCCTACAGCGGGCGGGGTGTCGGTTTGCTCAACGGCGGTCCCACATGACAGTGAAAATGCTAGGCAACACGCCTTCCCTAAGCTATGTGTCGTGCCGGACGGGCCATGTTGTACTCCCGATTCCCGGGCGTGTGGGGGTGCGACGCGAACGCGGCATGCCTTTTCCTTTTACTAGCAACGTGCCCGTGCATTGCGACGGATCCAATGTAGTAGAATAGTAGTATTTGTTCACAAACTTGAAAGAAATCACTATTGTTTTGATATACTCCTAATATATTACTCCCTCCGTACCTAAATATTTGTCTTTTTTTAGATTTCAAATGGACTATCACATCCGGATTATATAGACATATTCTAGTGTTTCTAGCAAGATGCCCGCGTGTTGCACGAAGTTAATGGAAAAGGTAAGCACAACTTATAAATTGACGGATGGAGTACTAGTTACAGTGATGCATATAATTAAGCAAAGGGATCGCACATGTCGGTATTGACTGGAACGAGAATGCAACAACACAATAAGAATTAAGGCCACGATGATGCGATCGCGATGGTGGTTCTGAAGGAAAGAAGAAAGATGGATCCATGAACGCACGACCTCCTCCTCCTTAACTTAGTCTGTTGGGCCACCGACCGGCGGCTAAGAGCGGCGGCTTTTGTGGCGGTCGAGGTGATTCTCAGCAAACGCATCCAAGGCTTCCGGCCGGTTGAGGAAGGCCAACGTCGTAGCGTCCTCACTGGCCTTGTAGATACCTATGTACACGATTTGCTCGTACACGTGGATGTGTAGGTCGACGAATTCTTGCAGGGCGAGGCACCTCGCGGCGAGCGCGACCTCCAGGTGGACATTCTTCGTGGCGTCGTGAGCGGTCAGCGGGGCCACCAAAGCTTGAAAGAGGTTCCCACCATGGAGGCCGATTAGGGTGGCAGGCAATGAGGAGCCCGGGCGCGCGGGCTGGAGGAGTACGGCGATGTCGTCTGTGAGCTTCTTGAGGACGGTGAACTTGTTGCTGGTGGCAACGATCATCTGGTCCAACTGAGAGTCGTAGTTGGCGTCGACGGCGGCCATCCACCAACCGGTCTCCAACACCGTCTGGAGACTATCCTCGGCGCCATGCCGCAGGCCGGCGTCGTGGACCATCTGGCGCAGCCACTGGCCGCTCACGCGCATCACCGCCATGGGTCTGGAGTGAGCTCTTTTGCGCTTAGTGTAGGTGCTTAGGCAAATGCTTAGGTGCGTACGATGTGGTAGATGCATTGAAATGGAGGGGCACCTTTATATGAGGGCAATGAGGGCAAACTGCGTTGCATTCACATCGTGCAGCCTCTTTTCCCGGACCTCCTCCCATTACTTCCCTCATGCATTAATTGAAGGAGGATGCATTGGCCGTTCAACATATCGGGAACCGCTACTCCCTCCCTCGTCTGCATTCAAGCCGAGGGAACTGCGCCGCCCGCTGTCAAATCGAATACTCCCTCCGTCTAGGTGAGTATTAAGTCATCTTATGAAAACCAAACAGTAAACACATAGGTGTGGTGAAATAGAGGAATGACTTGTATGCTTTTAATGACTTGAGACTATCAAACATGACATGCAGTGGTCAGTTCGTTGCACAAGAACAAATACAACCCACGTCAGCACACACACATCTTATAGCAACACATCCAATGGCTATAAAAGATGAATGAGAGCAAATTATACTATCTCATCTAGATGAGTTCTAGCAAAACTGTATTAATAATACTTAGGCTGGTCATAGTGGGGAGTAACTTAGACTAGTAACATGTATACCTCTATAGTGCATAGTACTATCATAGATTAGGATCGTAGGTGGTCTCATTTATTGCCATGCATGATACATAGTAGCATCACATTTATTATGTTACGGTATCTACTATGTTACTATAACCATATTTCTCTTCTTTAATTGCCTGCCACATAAGCATGTTTGCGAGTCCCAAGTGCATGTTACTACTTATGTTACCCCCACTATGGCCAGCCTTAGTACTCCTGCGCCATGTATCATACTATATTAGTATCATGTAGTATTTATTGCCATGTATGACACATAGTTCATGAGCGCTCTCTATATGTACCACCTTTTTTTTAATTTCAAGTTTTGCTCCATGGCGCAATCCATCGATACTACTACTGTACAAAAGTGGAGTATATACATTTTTTAAAAGGCTAGAGGGTGGGTCAGTCTAGCTCGGTCGGTTTCACGAGAGGTGAGGGCCTTTGTGATTTGACGGCTCATTAATGCTGTCAAATCAAATAGTACTGCGCCGCCCGCTGCACGCCCGGTGCCTCCATTAAACCCCTCCGTTAAATCCGCATGCAAACCGAGAATCATACTCCGGCCACACGTCCGTTCATGAGCGGGCCGGAATTAAACGCAACACCGACCGAGCTCCTCCGTCCACCCTCAATTTAAACGAGGCCAGACGCCGGCCAAGCTCCTACCGTCCGCCCTCTATTTACACGAGGCCAGACAGACAACGGGCAAGAAGCGCACCCCTCCGCCGCTCCCCCATCTCCTCCTTCACCAATTTCTCCACTCTTCCGATGGCTTTAGATGAGCCATTCTCCGGCATATTACCCGGCCGGGTGGCCCGCCGATCCCTCTGGATACGGGCGAGGCCGCTCGGTGCTTCACCAACCTTGCTTGGCCCGACGGAGCCAGTTGCCGCTCCAAGAAGGTGCATGGTTCAGCAACTCGCCGCTCCAGTTCAGCTCGATGAGGAGTGGCGAGTTGCTCCACGCCGCGGCTGCGGCGAAACACGCCGATACAGGAGCCGTCTGCTGCTGCTGCATCACGCCACCGGTGTCTGCGGTGGCCGCGCCTCCCGTGTCTGTGGGCGCCTCCCGTGCTCATGGCGGCGCCATGCGGCGAGAGATAAGCCGGGTGCATGGAGAGCGACGAGTCGGTGGCCAGCTTCTCCGTGTCCGCCGCCATAATCGAGGAGAAGTAGAACATGGGAGGCTGCCGCCACTTGGGACCCATGAAGGCCACCGCCGAGGCGATGAACGCGGATTCAGGTGGTTTCTTTGTTGCTTCGTCTCTTCCGAGGACTTTCGTCGACCCCGCAAGTGTCTGACGGACATGAGGAAGACAAAGGGATCCATGATGACCATTTAGAACTAAAATAAGTCTAGATATATCCATTTCTAGGACAATTATTTTCGGACAAAGGGAGTATTAATTATACAAGAGAGCCGGATTGGCACCTCTTAGTTCATGTAAATGTAATGAAATCCATCATGTTTATTTGAAGATCCGGCTTTTTTATACGAAATCCTTCATGCTTATATGAAATCAGTCCGTGTTTGCACGAATTTCATTTGGTTGGTTAGAGTTGTAAAATGTATGCATGGCGTTTGATGTCGCCCTCATGGAAGGAAGCGGGAGGAAATTTGCCGGCTGCCGTTGAAGATGCTCTTTATGCTGGAAATAATAGAGTGACATCCAATCCATTTGAGTTAATTGCCTGTATGATTGTCCCTCTATAAAAAGTTAATTGCATGTACATTGTACACGTGACTTGTAGGGTGGCTACAGCTTCGTACAGAAAGTTAAAAAGAAACAAGTCCATCCTTAATATTCTAAGTACTCTGTGGGTTCCACTATCAGTACAGTAGCGAAAGAAGTACATATTAAATAAGTAGAGTAATATATAATATAAAAATCTAAAGTTAAAAGACATAATTCGAACTCATGTCATCGCGTTGTGAGCATCTGGCGCTAACCAGCCCAGCACATTTTTGTTGTAGACCATGCTGGAGATATATCTCCATGTCTACTCTTATATATACTCCATTCGTTCCTAAATATTTGTCTTTTTCAGATTTCAAATGGAGTACCACATACCGATGTGTATGTAGACATATTTTAGAGTGTAGATTCGCTCATTTTGCTACGTATGTATTTTCAGGAAGGGGTCAGATTTGTCCTTGATTTATTTATGAGGTATCCAGATGGCACTGCACCACCAAGAAAAGAGGGTAACATCAAAATTATGGACTACTTTTTTGAGTATGTTGGTAAGGTCCGGTCATAGTCACTTGTTGAAATCTCTAAAAAGACAAATACTCCCTCCGTCCGGAAATACTTGTCATCAAAATGGATAAAAGGAAATGTATCTAGACGTATTTTAGTTTTAGATACATCTCTTTTTATCCATTTTGATGACAAGTATTTTGGACGGAGGGAGTAGAAAACAGAGTTGGTGATGATGGTGTGCGTGCCATCCTGCAATATAGGCCGTCGGATTTATATCTAACGGATAGGAAATAAACTGTGGCAATTTTGCAAAAATATACCCACACGTCTCTCCACGTTTGCAAATAAGGCCTTCCCTCATTCAGCCTTTTCTCTCACAAAATAAACTACTCATACAAATGCATCTTGATGTTCCGTGCAACGCATGGGCAGCTAGCTAATTTCTTTTAAAACAGTTGCTGCGATAATTGGGTTGAAGTGATATATTTTATGTCTGCCCCGAATGATTTCAGATTCACTAGTAGTAACGAAGAAAAGGTTGCCTTGTTAATTAACGTAAAACAGGTGAAAACTATCACATGAGGCCGGTAAAAACAAGGCACACTGGGTTCCGCGTCATAAATCACTATAGTTGTGCGTCTTGCGAGAAGTCTACATATCGAGGGGGCTACCGAGCGAGGCACCGAGACACAATGTTTGAGAGAGAAACCAATTGACAGATTATGATCAGATCGAGTTGTCACCCTTCTGCTGTCATTGTTGGGGGGGGGGGGGAGGGAGAGAAAGACGTATCGAGAGTGTGCACAGTAGGCATAGAGGCACAACTAGCGAGTGTGTGTGTGTGTGTGTTTGAAAGAGGAGTAGCTAGATTATTATCAAGATCTATGTGCCACCCTACTCCTTCGTGTCTTGTAGTTTGTGTGTGTATGTTTGAGAGAGAATCCAGTCGATAGATTAGTATCAAGATCGAGGTGTCACCCTACTCCTTCGGTGCGGGCTAGTGTGTGTGTATGTATGTTTGAGAGGGAAGCCAGTCGATAGATTAGTATCAAGATCGAGGTGTCACCCTACTCCTTCGGTGCGGGGTAGTGTGTGTGTGTGTGTATGTTTAAGAGAGAAGCCAGTCGATAGATTAGTATCAAGATCGAGGTGTCACCCTACTCCTTCAGTGTTGGGAAGTGTGGGTGTGTGTGCGTGTGGGGGGGGGCAGTGACACTCACATATCTCTACTCTTATAAAAAATAGAGTTGGTGATGATGGTGTTCCTGCCATCCTGCAATATAGGCCATCCGATTTATATCCGACAGACAGGAAGGAAAATATGGAAATTTTGCAAAAAGATACCCACACCCTGTCGTGGTTCTGAGTCTGACAGTAGAATAGGGGGATAAGAATGCAGAGGCAAGATCTTAGCTATGGAGGAGTTGTACATGCTAGTTTTACGAGCTCAGGCCCTTCTCGGAGGAAGTAACAGCCCTACGTCTCAGAGCCCGGAGGCGGTCGACTGGATTATACGCGTGTGAGTTACAGGGGGTGCGAACCATTGTCCCAGAGGAGGGGGGTGGCTTATATAGAGTGCGCCAGGACCCCAGCTCCCCTCCGTTACATAGAATTCAATGTACATAAAGAGGTGGCGTTACAGGTAACGCCTGTATTGAACTGCTGTAAATGGTCATTAAATATCTGAGTAAATGTCCGACCGTTGCTGCGCAGAGTGGCTTTAGGTCTTCTTATCGTCGAGTGGTTTGATGGTCGAGTGACCTGGATAAAGTGAGATCTCCGAGTGGATGGTAGGTCGAGTGGACTTCACTCGACGCCTTTGCTGGATCTTCTTCTGATACTTGAACTTCTTTGTTCTTAGGACTAGGACCTTAGGTAGGATGTATAGGTCAGGCCTATTACCCTACCCTAGGTTTGTGTCTACATCATTAGCCCCCGAATGGATCGAGGTTTGAGTAAAAAAGAAGGATGGAGTTGACCTTGCTTTTGCTCCTGATTGTCTTGTCTATATCTCCGAGTGGAGGCCAGTTGTTAGAACTTCAGCTTCATTTCAGTCGCCTTGATCGATTTAGAAATTACCGACTGGTTTATACCACTACACCCGTCGAATGATATCTCTGACATGAAATCTTTGGCGTGATCGGTTGTAGGGGATCCCAGATTTCCTGGGATTCGAAATTTCGGTAGAAGCGCCAAAGTGAGCGCGCCATGATAAGTGGAGTAGATAAATAGGACTTTTCGATTACTGTGCCACCTTTTTTGCCACGTATCCCATGCGCAACTGTTGGGGGGATTTGACAGGATCGCTCGGGCCCACGCGCCAGCCACTCGGAAGTAGGCCCTTAAAAGCGGCGAGGCCGAAGCGTTTGCACTGTGCGTGCCCATTCCCTTCTTCTTCCTCTCGTGACTCTGTTTTGCCCAGACCAACCACTCTCGACGTTGTCGCTCCGCCGCCATGGGGAAGGACAAAACAGCGGCGCTGGAGCATGCGAAGAAGGCGACGGGGGCGGCGAAGAGCAAGAAGGTGAATCGGGGGTCTTTGTCGCGCTCGGGGTTGCCGCCGGGTTGGATCCAGGGAGACTGGATCCGATCTTTGCTCTGACAAGAGGACCTGGACGATATGGCCGAGCTGGGGCTGATCGTCCATAAGTCCACGCGCCTGCCGAGGGAGAAACGGAGGCACAACTGTGGCCGGGTGAGTGTGTCTTGCTCGCCACCCACGTCGACCGTGGTTTTTCGCTTCCCCCGCATCCTTTCTTTCGCAGTTTCCTGAATTTCTTTGGGGACCAACTCCACCATTTCACTCCCAACACTATCACATATCTTGCTGCATTCATCTCCATGTGTGAGAATTTCCTGGGGTGCCGACCGCACTGGGGTCTTTTCAAGCACATCTTTACCATCCGATCCCAAACTGTGAAAAAAGAGAACTCGAAAGATGAGAAAACCCATGTCATTCAGATGTGTGGGGCACAGGCATTCAGAAGAGGAAGAGGAGCTCTTTCCTCCGATGACTCTTCCCGAAGTCGATCGAGTAGCTGGCAATCGACCTGGTTCTATTGCGGGACCTCGCGACCCCGTGCCGCCGACCGGGCTTCCTCCTTTCTCTATCGACCGTGTTCAAACTCCATCTTCCTTGAAAGTGACGCTGCATGGAGAAAGGCAGAGATATGCATGCTAGTTGAGAGAGTGGTACAACTGATCAACCAAGGTGTCACTGGTATGGATCTACTCGAGGTGTTCCTCAGTCGGTGGATCCAACCCCTCCAAGCTCGTGACCATTCCATGTGGATGTACTCTGGGGCCGGTGACACTGCTCGGATTCATCCGGAGGAGGTGGAGGCCAAAACTATAACCGTGTGGTTGATGGGTATCACCGGGAACAAGGACAACCCCAGGGGCGCTAGGAGAGTCGATCCTTTCAGCAGCAGCAACCCACCAGAGAAGGTCTGGTCATTGTGACTGAATTTTTGAATGTATTTTCCGGCTGACTGTTGTTTCGACTCACTTAGGACCGGTCTCTTGTTTTGCAGATCTACACGAAGATTTATTCAGTGCCCAATGGTGAACAAGCTCTGGAGCAAGGCCAAGAGGGCGAGGACAGTGCTGAGGAGAGCAGCGAGTGGGAGTCCCCTGCTGATGATGATGAAGACGAGAGCAACGAGTCGAATGACGAGGAAGTAGCCGACTCACCGCCCCGCTCCGAACGTCGATCCAAGCAGCGACATAATCCCGCGAACAGGCGCGGCAAGGTTGTGGCATCGAGTGCTCCATCTCACAAGCGCACTCGGTCCCCGAGTCCAGATTTGACTGAGAAGGTCACCAAGCAGCCCAAAGCTAATCCTTCAAAGGCTCGGAAGACCTTGCCTATGATTAAGATGGATGTCCCTGTTGCTTCTGGGTAAACGCTGTTCTCATATCTTTTGTTGTGATCAATTTTTCTGTTCCGACCGACTTTTTTGTTCTGACCGAGTGGACGATGAATTTGTGTAGCCCGACCTCAGCTGCGACCGACATGGATATCGACAAGACTCCAGCTGACGAGGAAGCCGACGACACCATCACCTCCCAAGCCAGTAAGCCATGTCGATTCTAATTAAATGCAGTCGATCAATGATTTGTCGATTATCTTTATGGCTTTCTCGTTTCTTTGCAGATCCACGAGATGTTGTTGTGCTTCCGGATGACGGCGAAGAGGTGCGGCGAGAGGAGGAGGAAGAAGGACAGGGAGCTGGGCGGGAAGGCGCCTGAGGTCCAAGTTCCTCAGTTGACTGTGACGCCTGGAACGGTGGTCGAGCGCTCGACAGATCCGACTCGAACCAACGTCACCTTCGCTGTTCCGCTGACGACTGACTGCCCCTCGGGATCAGCTGCTCAGACTTCTATTGTGCCGATACAACTCTCTTCTTCAGATCCGGTTGTTGCTTCGATTGCTCTGCCTCCATCACTTTTCACTGCATATCAAACTCCAGAGGATCCGCCAGCTGCTACCAAGGAAGCTCTTCTTCAGTTGAATCTTGTGATGGGACAGATGTAAATGGTGCATGAGGCTAGTCAGGTAGCCTTCAACACTGGAGCTGCTCTGCAAGCCAATGTCCAGGTTAGTTGACTTTCCGATCGACCGTATTTCTTGTCTGATCACCCACTGGGGTGTGGCTGTTTTGATGATGTATGTCTCTTTGTGTCGATTCGAATCGAGCTGGGCAAACCATGCCGAGTGGAATCGAAACCAGTGAGAACGCTGGAGTGCACCCTTTGGGTGTAGTCCCCGAGACCATAGGTGACTGCAGGCGATCGGATCGTGGTCTAAGAATGGAAACCTCTCTGTTTTTTGCCACTCGGCCTTGGCAGACCACGCCGAGTGGAATCAAACCAGTGGGGCACGCCGAGTGCACCCACTAGGTGTAGTCCCCGAGACCATAGGTGATCGCGCAATGATCGGCGTGGTCTGAGAATCTTATTTTTTCTTTATTTTTTGCAAAATCAGTGGGGGCACGCTAAGTGCACCCACTGGGTGTAGTCCCCGAGACTGCCATTGGATGCTTGATTTAGTGGTAGTCTTAGAGTAGCTAGCATTGTGGTGTCTTTTTATATCTGTCGACTGATATGGCTTGTGACTGTAGAAATCTTGTGATCTTGGGGCTCAGCTCTCTGCAATGAACAAGTAGCAAATTAGCCTCAACCTTGATCTGGAGTTGGCAAGAAGAATCTCCAGAGCGCTCGTGATGAAGTAGCTGCCATGGGAGGTAATCAATCACCGACTGTTTATCCCACTGCTGGCACTTTTTCTTTCCATTTTTTTGAACCGAGTGGCTCCACTCGAGCAGATGTATGTAGTGAAAACCGCCAACTCCAAGCCCGTCTGAAGAATGTTATTTCTTTAGAGAAAATGAAGCAGGCTTTGTAGCAGAAGGACCTGGACCTAGCTGTAGCTCAGAAGGAGGCGCGCAAGAAGACAGCGCTTGCTGACAAGAATCTTGCTTCAGTCGGCAAGTTAGAAGAGGAAAACTCCAAACTGAAGACTGCTGTTTCTGACGCCAACCAAGAGGTCGAGAGACTGAAGAAGGACAAGGAGAAACTGACCGACGAACTTGGAAGTCTCAAAATCAAGAACGGCGAGCTAGAGTCTTATCTGAGCCAACTTGCTGCGAAGCTGGTCTTGAAACTTGAAGGTACCGATTAATCTGTCTTATTTCTATCGACTGACAATTCTAATTGTGCCGTCGACTCATCATCCACTCGACTATGCAGAATTTTGCCAAGACTTTGAAGCAGAAACTGGGCGCGTCGAGACGGGTCTTGATCCCATCAACTGTCCAGTCAAGGATGATGTTGCAATGAACGTGATGCGGTTGGAGTCTCGTATGGACGGCGCAATTGCTTATCTGGCCCGTCTGAAAGCTACAATGACCCGGGTTGATGCAGAACTTTGGCCTCAGGCGGAACTGTCTCAAGATCTCAAGTCGCTGATGGCTCGACTGAATCAAATCCCTGAGCGTGTGCAAGAATGGAAAAATTCCTCTGCTCGCTGTGAAAGAAGACAAGCTGGCGGAGCTCAAGGTTGCTAACACGAAGAAGCATACTTTCCAGTCTTTCATGGACACCTTCCTTGCTGCCGCCACTCATATTGCAGACATCATTGACCTCGACATTTTTTGCGACCCAACCAGTCCCTCTCCTGATGCATGATCGAGAAAACATTAAGCTTCACTTTTATTTGCCTCGGGATGCCGAGTGATTGTGTAACCGTTAAACTTCTTCGGGCTTGATGCTCGAATACTTTTGATCTATCGTCCGCAGCCTTAGGATTTATCCGAACTTGGTTTATTTCCGAATATGCTTGCGTTTGCCTTCGAGTGGAATTTGTTCTTCACTCGGAATAATCTTTGTGTTTGAGATGCAGCTCTGAGGTAGTGATTTCAATCGACCTGCACTTGATCGTCCTTGCAGGTAGGGACGGAGCGGACGTTGTACTTGTGGCATAGCTCCGAAGGAGAAGGTTGCAGTCGACCTGCACCTCGTCATCCTTGTGGATTGGGATGGAGCGAACGTTGTACTTGTGATGTAGCTCCGTAGGAGAAGGTTGCAGTCGACCTGCACCTCATCGTCCTTGCAGATAGGGATGGAGCGGACGTTGTACTTGTGGCGTAGCTCCGAAGGAGAAGGTTGCAGTCGACCTGCACCTCGTCGTCCTTGTGGATAGGGACGGCTTCCATACTTAGGCGAGTTCTCGATCATGCGGCTAAGCCTCCAGTGGGAGGTTTGCTCCCCACTCGGTAGGATTTCTCATACTTAGGCGAGTACTTGATTGCAGCTAAGCCCCGAGTGGGAGGGTTGCTCTCCACTCGGTGGGATTTTCATACTTAGGCGAGTGCTTGACTGCAGCTAAGCCCCAGTAGGAGGGTTGCTCTCCACTCGGTGGGATTTTTCATACTTAGGCGAGTACTTGACTGCAGCTAAGCCCTCGAGTGGGAGGTTGCTCTCCACTCGGTGGGATTTTTCAAACTTAGGCGAGTACTTGACTGCAGCTAAGTCCCCGAGTGGGAGGTTGCTCTCACTCGGTGGGATTTCAAACTTAGGCGAGTACTTGACTGCAGCTAAGCCCACGAGTGGGAGGTTGCTCTCTCGGTCGGTAGGATTTTTCATACTTTAGGCGAGTACTTGATCGCAGCTAAGCCCCCGATTGGGAGGGTTGCTCTCCACTCGGTAGGATTTTTCATACTTAGGCGAGTACTTGACTGCAGCTAAGCCCTCGAGTGGGAGGGTTGCTCTCCACTCGGTAGGATTTTTCAAACTTAGGCGAGTACTTGACTGCAGCTAAGCCCCCGAGTGGGAGGGTTGCTCTCCACTCGGTAGGATTTTTTCAAACTTAGGCGAGTACTTGACTGTAGCTAAGCCCCCGAGTGGGAGGGTTGCTCTCCACTCGGTAGGATTTTTTGAACTTAGGCGAAACGGATTCGCAGCTAAGCCTCCGAGTGAGAGGCTTTCTCACCACTCGGTAGGATTTTTCAGACTTGGGCGAAACAGATTTACAGCGAAGTCACCCACTGGGGGATTTCAAAAGGAAACAAAAGCAACAACAATCGTTTAGCAAGATTATAAAGCTCTTGTCTTTGATAAATAAACTACAAAGGTGCTTCTTATTACATCTCATCCGAGTGAATACTTAAGTATAAAAGGGGCGGAGCAGCTCCGCATTCCAAGCTCATGGCTCGTCTTTCTGATGTTCGACATTGTAAAGATGGTATGCTCCATTGTGGAGAACTCTGGTGATAATGAAGGGACATTCCCAAGCAGGGGCAAGCTTGTATGGCTTCTGTTGATCCACTCGAAGAACCAAGTCTCCCTCTTGAAAAGCTCGACCCTTCACGTTTATGGCGTGGAATCGACGCAAATCTTGCTGATAAATGGTCGACCTGATCAACGCGATCTCTCTTTCCTCTTCTAAGAGATCGACAGAATCCTGCCGGGCCTGTTCCGCTTCTTCTTCAGAGAAGAGTTCGACTCGGGGTGCGTTGTGGAGCAAGTCACTTGGCAGAATAGCTTCGGCTCCATAGACCAAAAAGAAAGGGGTTCGTCCGGTCGATCGATTGGGAGTTGTCCTCAAACCCCAAAGAACTGATGGAAGTTCATCGACCCGGTGCATTGCGTGTTTGAGATCACGCATCGATCGGGGTTTCAGTCCTTTGAGGATTAGACCATTCGCCCTTTCTGCTTGACCATTCGACTGTGGGTGAGCGACTGAAGCATAGTCGACTCGTGTGCCTTGAGAAGCGCATAACGCTCTAAACTCATCAGAATCAAAGTTCGATCCGTTGTCGGTGATGATGCTGTGTGGAACTCCATATCTGAATGTCAATTCTCTGATGAAGCTGACAGTAGTGCTGGCTTCGAGATTCTTGATAGGTTTAGCTTCGATCCATTTGGTAAACTTGTCGACTGCTACAAGCACATGAGTAAATCCGCTCCTACCAGTCCTCAGCGGCCCAACCATGTCCAACCCCCAAACAGCAAAGGGCCAGACGAGGGGAATGGTCTTCAGGGCTGATGCAGGCTTGTGAGACATACCAGAGTAGAACTGGCAACCTTCACATCTGTCGACTATATCTTTCGCCATTTCATTTGCTCGGGGCCAATAAAATCCGGCTCGGTATGCTTTAGCCACAATGGCCTGAGAGGACGCATGGTGACCGTAGGTCCCCGAGTGGATGTCGTTGAGGATCATTCGACCTTCTTCTGGTGTTATGCATTTTTGACTGACCCCAGTCACACTTTCTCTGAACAATTGTCCCTTTATCACCGTAAAGGCCTTGGATCGACGGACGATCTGTCGAGCCTCTTCTTCATTCTCTGGGAGTTCTTTCCAAAGGATGTACGCAACGTAAGGTACTGTCCAGTCGGGAGTGATGACCAGAACTTCCATGATTAGGTCGACCATGGCTGGAACCTCGACCTCAGTCGGATCTGTGGCGCTCTTAGGTTGCGGGGGCTCTTCTGTAAAAGGATCTTCTTGAACTGATGGTGTGTGAATGTGTTCCAGAAACACATTGTTGGGAATGGCTTCTCTCTTGGAGCCTATCTTCGCCAAACCATCGGCTGCTTGATTTTTCAGTCAGGGTATATGATGGAGCTCTAACCCCTCAAACTTCTTTTCCAACTTTCTCACCGCATTGCAGAGCTTGATCATGATCGGGCTTCGACGTCCCACTCTTTCATTACTTGATTGACCACCAAATCTGAGTCGCCATAGACCATGAGGCGACGGACGCCGAGTGAAATGGCCATGCGCAACCCATATAAGAGTGCTTCATATTCTGCTTCGTTATTGGAGGAAACAAAGTGAATCTGGAGTACATATCTGAAGCTTGTCTCCTCGGGGATACTAATACCACCCGGCACCCGAACCATTCAAAGATCTTGGAACCGTCAAAGAACATGGTCCAAAGGTTCGAAAGTGAACTTGATCGGCGATTGCTGTTCGATCCACTCGGCAGGAAATCAGCTATTGCTTGGGACTTGATAGCTTTCTTTGCCTCAAACTGAATATCTAAGGGAAGGAGTTCAATCGCCCATTTTGCCACTCGACCAGTTGCATCTACTGTTGTCGCGTAATCTCTCGATAATGGAGCGTCACGGCATCGTAATAAGTGGTCGGAGAAATAGTGTGCAACCTTCTTCGTGGTTATATCAATCCCATAAACAAGCTTACGATAGTGCGGATATCTCTGCTTCGACGAGTCGTAACTTCGTAAACATAATAAACCGGCGCTGAACTTTATAGGCTTTTCCTCTTCTTCTCGCTCGTAGTAAATCTTTATCGACGACTTGTCAGGTGGCTGCTATATAAAGCAGTAAAGGCTCTTTGGAAGCACCGACTGGGTGGAAAGCAGGGCTTTTAGCTCTGCAAACGCTGCATCAGCTTCGGGAGTCCACTCGAACTTATCCGACTTCTTCATCAGTCGATAGAGAGGTAGTGCCTTCTCGCCGAGTCTGGAAATGAATCGACTTAGAGCGGCCAAACAACCAGTAAGCTTATGGACATCATGCACATGCACTGGGCATTTCATTTGGAGTATGGCACCAACTTTCTCGGGGTTAGCATCCGTCCCTCGTTCGGAAATGAGAAAACCGAGTAACTTTCCTCCTGGAACTCCGAACGTGCACTTTGATGGATTAAGCTTGATATCGTACCTTCTGAGGTTGGCAAAGGGTTCAGCAAGGTCAACAAGAGGTCGGAACCTTTGCGTGACTTCACCACAATGTCATCCATGTATGCTTCCACATTCCGACTGATTTGAGTGAGTAAACACTTCTGAATCATCCGCATGAATGTGGCTCCAGCATTCTTCAGACCGAAAGGCATAGTGACATAACAGAAGCACCCGAATGGGGTGATGAAAGATGTTTTAATTTCATCGGATCCAAATAGACGGATCTGATGATACCCGGAATAGGCATCCAAAAAGGACAAACGCTCACATCCCGCAGTCGAATTGACTATCTGATCGATGCGAGGGAGAGGAAAGTGATCCTTAGGGCAGGCCCGATTGATATGCTTGAAGTCGATGCACATGCAAAGTGAATTATCCTTCTTAGGGACCATGACAACGTTAGCTAACCACTCGGAGTGGTAAATCTCTCGAATAAACTCAGCTGCCAGGAGCTGAGCCACTTCTTCACCGATTACTTTTCTCTTTTGTACGGCGGACTGTCAAAGATGTTCCTTGACCGGTTTTATCTTTGGGTCGACTCGCAAACGATGCTCAGCCAGTTCCCTGGGAACACCCGACATGTCAGAAGGTTTCCATGCAAAGATGTCCCAGTTCTCACGGAGGAACTGGATGAGCGCTTCTTCCTATTTGGAGTCGAGAGTTGTTGAAATGTGAGTCGGAGCAGCGTTGGGATCAGTCGGGTGGATATGAACCGGTTTCGTTTCACCGGACGATTGAAATGTTGAATCCGTTGCAGGATTCTTAGCTCGCAGCAAATCACTCGGATCTGCATTTTTCTGATACTCCTGCAATTCCACTACTGTCATCTGCGCATCAGCGATCTTTGAGCCCTTGTGGAAGCACTCTTCTGCCTTCTCTCGATTGCCAGTGATAGTGATCACTCCCTTGGGACCAGGCATTTTCAATTTGAGGTAAACATGGCATGTTCGAGCCATGAAACACGCATAAGCCGGCCTGCCCAGAATGGCGTGATAAGCACTCTGGAAATCCACCACTTCAAATGTCAACTTTTCTTTGCGGTAATTCTTGTAATCACCGAAAACCACGTCAAGAGCAATCTGGCGAGTGATTCAGCCTTCTTGCCCGGAATGACTCCATGGAAACTCATATCGCTTTCATCGAGTCCGACATCGAATGCCCATCCTTTCAATGTTTACGCATACGTAATGTTCAGGCCACTGCCACCGTCCATCAGAAGTTTAGTCAGTCGAGTGCCTTCGACAACTGGATCGACCACCAAAGCTTGCCTCCCAGGGGTGGCTATGTGTGTCGGGTGATCTGACTGGTCGAATGTGATGGCAGTCTGAGACCATTTCAAATAACTGAGCGTCGCCGGAGTGACCATATTCACTTCTCTGTTGATCACTTTTAGTCGACTCTTACTCTCAACATCAGCAAAAATCATCAGAGTGGAATTGACGTGAGGGTAACCATCATCACTCTCTTCCTTGTCCTCAACCTTGTCTGACTCTTTTTCCTTGTCTTTGGGCTGTTTATCTCGGAACTGCTGGATCAGGAGCCGACACTGCCGAGTGGTATGCTTCGGGTAAATGATTTTACCCTCTTCATCTTTCTTTATGTGGATGTGGTATGGGAAATCTAGTACATCATTTCCATCTTGATCTTTTATCTTCCTAGGGTTCCATGGCCCCTTGTGCTTCCCTTTGGGTTTTCCTTGAGTCACGGCTAAGGTTTCCCCAGGAGCAGCTGGCTCGGCTTTGCGCATGTGCTTCCGACTGGAGTTTCCTCCTCCGGTTTCGTGGGCGACTGATTTGTGCTTGCCACTCCGGAGCCGATCCTCTTCTTCACCATTAGCATACTTGGTGGCAATCTCCATCATTCGACTCAGAGACTTGTCTCCGGTCCGACCGAACTTCAAGTTCAACTCTCGATATTTGACGCCTTCCTTGAAGGCACAAACCGCTTGGTGATCGACACGTTACATCTTTGTGTGATGCAAGTGTGATCCATCTCCGGATATAATCCCTCAAAGTTTCATTTGTCTTCTGCACACAAGATTGCAGCTCTGTCAACCCTGCTGGTCGTTTGCATGTCCCTTCAAACGTTCTGACAAACACTCGGGCAAGATCTTCCCAAGTGTAAATGCTGCTGGGTGCTAATTGATTCAGCCATGCTCTGGCCGAACCTTCTAACATCAGAGGCAGGTGTTTCATGGCCACTTCATCATTGCCGCCGCCAATCTGAACAACCACTCAGTAATCCTCAAGCCAAGTGTCCG
This sequence comes from Aegilops bicornis, assembly GCA_021605145.1. Classification (NCBI taxonomy): domain Eukaryota; kingdom Viridiplantae; phylum Streptophyta; class Magnoliopsida; order Poales; family Poaceae; genus Aegilops; species Aegilops bicornis. Next base: position 640,379,756 of record CM038670.1, on the reverse strand, counting down.
GCTTGGACTCGCCAGTGAACTTACTGACTCCAGTCGCCAACCTGAAGTTGGGAGGAATCGCTGCGGCCCTGATGGCTCTGCTGAAGCACTCTGGACCTGAGGCACGCACTCTGCTGGTGGTGGGTACATCTATGTCATGACCTTCTCGGTGAGCTCTGTTCCTTTCGACGAAACCTTGAATGAGAATAGATCTCGCATCAAAGCCTGGATCCCAGGGGTCGACTGGAATCCTTCGCCCAACACTATGAGGGCGTCTGTCATCCTGCTGTCGAGGCACGTATGATCCACTCCTTGTGGGAGGCGTAGGCACTCGACGATGATCGTCACGATCGAGTCGGTGATCATACTGCTCACGTTTTCTGTACTGATCACGTCGGTCACCATGTCCCTCATGCCTCGCGGGCGATCTTGGGCTATGAGCCGACTGGACAGTATCTGTAACAACGGACCTGCTATGGAGCCTATTCCGTGACTGTGACACAGCCGTATTCTGCTCTCCCGCTGCCCGGAGTAAAGCTCTGATCTGCATTAAACCTCTGCCGGCTTCTGACTAGGAGGGTTGAATTGACTCTGCTATTCGAGCTGCAGTTGTAAGATTTTGAATCGGAGTTCGATATACCCGAGTCAGAGGTGGAAAAAGCTGGCGTCGACTAGATTCTTGAACCCTTTGCCGCGCATGCTCGTCGAGTACTCGCTGGAGATTTTCCAGTCGAGTGCGCTCAGCCAGATTGGCTAGGCGTGCGTCCTCCAAGGCCCGGGCCTTGGGGGTTTCTCCAACGATAGGAGTGTGAAGAGCATCCATGTTTCGGCGGCGAAGCTCTTCCCTCTGCTCCGAAGAGAGGGGCTCGGGGAGGTATTCCTCATGGGCATGCAACGGATCGCCTCTGCCGTCGCCACCGTCGGTGCGAGGGAAGCCAGGCGGACTGCGAGGTCCATCGACCATCAGGACCTCCGCCGCTGGATCACTGCTGTCGCACTCGGATGCGGTCTCTGCGGAGCCAGTCGACAGGTCGAACAGGCCGTAGAGAGATTCGTCGGGCTCGATCGCCGCGACTTGGGGGGTGGCCGTTTGGCGAGCCACTGCGTGCCTCACCCATCGCTGAAGCCTTGACCGACCAGAGTGCTTGCGCGGCGGCAGCATGCGGGAGGATGCCACGAGTGCCGACCCGATCTTTGGGTCGACGGTTGCCTCGGAGGAGAACGCCCTTGAACCTTGTGCTCGAAGCGTTGCCCGCGGGCCAGGGGCAGTGCATCGATGTCGAGTGGAGCCTCCTGAAGCCAAGCGGAGTCGTCGGCGATGAACACGAGCGCGCCGAGACGGATCTCGCGGCCCTCAGCCAAACCTCCGCCTGAAACCATGATGAAGGGGATCGGAAAGATTGCAACTTCTCCAACAAGTCGCTAAGACACCTGCCCCATGGTGGGCGCCAACTGTCGTGGTTCTGAGTCTGATAGTAGAATAGGGGGGTAGGAATGTAGAGGCAAGATCTTAGCTATGGAGGAGTTGTACACGCTAGTTTTACGAGTTCAGGCCCTTCTCGGAGGAAGTAACAGCCCTACGTCTCGGAGCACGGAGGCGGTCGACTGGATTATACGCGTGTGAGTTCCAGGCGGTGCGAACCCTTGTCCCAGAGGAGGGGTGTGGCTTATATAGAGTGCGCCAGGACCCCAGCTCCCCTCCGTTACATAGAATTCAATGTACATAAAGAGGTGGCGTTACATGTAACGCCTGTATTGAAATGCTTTAAATGGTCATTAAATATCTGAGTAAATGTCCGACCGTTGCTGCGCAGAGCGGATTTAGGTCTTCTTATCGTCGAGTGGTTTGATGGTCGAGTGACCTGGATAAAGTGAGATCTCCGAGTGGATGGTAGGTCAAGTGGACTTCACTTTCGGCGACTTTCTTTGGATCCCTTCTTCTGATACTTGAACTTCTTTGTTCTTAGGACTAGGACCTTAGGTAGGATGTATAGGTCAGGCCTATTACCCTACCCTAGGTTTGTGTCTACATCACACCCCTCTCCGCATTTGGAAATAAGGCATTCCCTCGTTCATCCTTTTCTCCCACAAGATAAACTTCTCATACAAATGCATCTTGATGTTCCATGCAACGCATGGGCATCTTGCTAGTAGGGAGAAGGAGTTTGTGTGACACATATCTAGCTATATTAAGGGATAGGTAGATAGCATATGTGTGAGAGACATTATTATAATTTGAGACATTAGTGGCTGTGGGTGGGCGGAATTAAAGGGGTGGGCGTGTTAGACATAGAGAGCGTGTGTGTATCTGTGTGAGAGACTTGTAGGACGGGGTAGAAAGATGAATTTAACCCTGACGGAGGGAGAGAAATACACGAAGTGCGTGTGTGTGATTCCGATGCCCACAGGGAAATGAGATATGTAGGCATGTCAGAGAGATTGCACAATTCATTCACGTATCACTATCTAGCGATCGTGGACGTGCATCGCTTGAACATAAGTCAATATCTACTTCGTATCGTGGCCAAAGGTACAATATCGATTCAACTCCATAAAGATTGGACACTCACATATCACATTTTTTTCTATTTAAATAAACCTTTTCAGTTGTGCATGCCAAAGTTACAGTGATGCTTCTTCAAACAACCAATGTAGCTATCATGTACATGCACCATTGTTACTCTTGCATTCAAATTCATTAGTCTTGGATGATTTAAGTTTGTATTTTGAAGTAATATATGTAATATTCATATATGAATTCAATGGGTAGATGCATAATTTATGAAATGGAGGCTATGTAATCATATGAGGTAACACTTTTAAGTAGCTAACTACAATATCCATTTCTTTTTGTGCGCCTCTACACTAACACGTCAATGCATTATGTTTAAAGTAAATAACCAATGGCACTAAATTATCTATTTACACGAGAAATACATAGGCTGAGCGTTTGATCCCTTTTTGTGAACGCGCCACTACAGATGACGATTGGCCGCGCCCGTGTGAACGTCCAAGTTATCGGCGCATCATCCCGAGTTATTGTCTTTTTTTCTGGGGTGGACTTCACACCAGTTATTAACTGCTGACGCGTGCCCCGTGTACACAGTCTAGCATGACCTTCCCGCTAGCACGGTCCAAAATTAGTTGAAACTGGATACGAACGATCCCGCGGGCGGCAAAATCTCCCGCCTCCTTCTAAAATTTCCGCCACCTTAGTCTTTAGCATGCGAAATCCCCCTTCTGTCCTTGGTGCACGGAGACCAAGAGTTACAATACCGCCCTCATCTACATGATAGGTCCGGGCTTCTTTGGTAACTTCCGGTTCCCCCGCTCCACGGCACCCCCATTTCCTCTCCCCTCCCGCAAAAACGACTAACTCCACAACACCAGAGCATCTTTCTCCCCTCCCCTCTCAAAACCCTAGACTGCTTATCCACCGACGTACCATAGCCCATTCACTGCCAGCGGCGTCCACCTCGCCGGATCTGCTTCTTCGGCCGCATATACCCCTCCCACCTCCCCTAGAAACAAGTAGACTGCTCATCCACCACTGTACCACAACCCATTTAGTGCCGGCCTTGTCCACGGCGCCGGATCTGCTTCACGGTACTCTCGCTAATCAACAGATCTGCGGCGGCTCATTCAGATTCCCCATCGGAGACGCTTCGTCCACACCCCCCGGAGCCGCCCCACCGACGCCCCCGTCGACGGCCTCTGATCCTCTTCGCCGACACCTTCCTCAACCCTACCGGAGCCGCTTCGCCGACACCATCGTCAACCCTACCAGAGTAGCTTCGCCTATACCATTCTCAACCCTACCGGGGCCGCTTTGCCAACTCACAAGTCCACGGCCTCAGATCCGCTTCCTCGCACCCTCATCCAACCTATCGGAGCATCTTCTGACGCCCCGTCCACGGCCGCAGATCCGCATCGTCGACACCACCCTTAACCCAACCACCGGAGCAGCTTCTGACGCCCCGTCCATGGCCGCAGATCCGCATCATCGACACCATCCTTAACCCAACCACCGGAGCAGCTTCTGACGCCCCGTCCACGGCCGCAGATCCGCGTCGTCGACACCATCCTTAACCCAACCACCGGAGAAGCTTCACCTACGCCCTCGTCCACGGCCATAGATCCCCTTCGCCCACACCGTAGTCCACCATACTGGAGCCGCTCCACAAACACCCTACTCGACGGTTCTAGATCTCCTTACCGGACTCTGACAGCCAGCGCAGCGTCATCACCCTCGACGTTTCTAACCTGATTCCCAACGTCTGGAGAGATGCCAAGCACCCGCCACGGCCTAGGTACTTGTCACCTTTAAACCCGTCCAAAGATCACCTGCCCGATGTACTTCAAATATACTAACGGTCATTTGTTACTTGTTATGCAGTGGCAAAAACTACAAGGACGATGTTTCTTCGGATCTAATAGCTTGGCCAACCAAGATCCTGGGTGAGGCATTGCTATGATCTTGTAAGCGCGTCTCTCTCTCTTGTATTGTTCTCAGGCTCGCCAAATGCTTTGCTAGCATTTTCGACCAGTAATCCCTTTGTGCAGACAATGATTTCTACTACTGGCTGCGAAATTACTAAATTAGATATGTAGATGTCATATATGATACTACCTCGTACCTCCGTTCCTAAATATAAGTCTTTCTAGAGATTCCACTATAGGCTACATACAGAGCAAAATGAGTGAATCTACACTAAAATGCATCTATATACATCTCGTATGTGGTCCATACTTGGAATCTCTACAAAGACATATATTTAGGAACAGCAAGACATTACACAAAATCATAGGTGGCATGTAGGAATTCCAATTACTACATTAGGCTCCCTTAGAGTGCACTGCTAGTCCAAAGATACAGAGTCATGGCTAGTTTATGATACGCACACAATCGTTAATTGGTGGTTTAAATATGCGCAAGGGATATGCAATGTAGTGTCATGTAGAGATGTCTGAAATTAGCCGTGTCAACTTGAAGATAGGGTTACACAATGAAAAAATACAAGATGTATGTGGCAATTTCATGGAATATCGCAAAAAAAGGAGAGGCAGCGGTGAGCCTATACAGTGTGCTATGGTACGTCACTCCTCCATTGCAATCATCATGACATGTTATTTGTATGCAGTTCTATTAGCCAAGTTTCTTAGGGACAGTTATTACGAGTTATCCTAAGAAAATAAGCACCTGTGAATATAAGCTCCATGTAATAAGCCAACCAGTTCTTTTCATTGCGTTTTCAGCTTATCTTTGGTATGATCAGTGGAAAGTCTAGATTGCATTATATATTTTTCATTTTGCTGCCAATATGGAAACTAATTTGAGTTGCAATCATCACAAATTGAACCCAAGGTCAAGAATTAATATGATAGGAAAACAGACCATCACTATTTGCTCAAAATGCAAATACAAAGATACCATCTACTTGGCAGAATCTACTCTGGTCAATGTTTTCCATAGAGATCCCATTGCCTAATTTAAACGAAGAACGCATGACCCACATTTAGATGAAGAACAATTATTTATTGAAACTCGATGGTCCAAGTGGCTGGTTATTATCATATAGCAAAGCACCAATTTAAAGCATCATATAGCAAAGCAGCAGCTCATAGCAACTCTTCATACAGCAGCAACGATCGCAATTCATTATATACCAAGATGGCAGTTCATAGCAATTCATCATATAGCAGCAGCGAGAACAGTTCATAGCAATTCATCATATAGCGGCAGGAGCAGCTCATAGCAATTCATCATATAGCGGCAGCGAGGAGCAGCTTGTAGCAACTCATCATATAGCAGCAAAGCAGCTCATAGCAATTCATCATATAGCAGCAGTAGTAGCTCATAACAACTCATCATACAGCGAAAGCAGCTCATAGCAATTCATCATATAGCAAAGCAGCAGGAGCAGCTCATAGCAATGCATCATATAGCAAAGCAGCAGGCAGCTCATAGCAATTCATCGTATAGTGGATCGTAATGAAAATTTGGCAAAAAATCGAGGAGATCCTCACCTTGTTGGATGAGCTCATCCTTCAACAAAGACCTCAAGGCCATGGCCTGGGAGGAGGGAGGCGGAATAAGGTTCCTTCGCCGCGGTGGCATCCGCCGTAGTTGTGCAGCCTCACGGAGTAGTGCCTTGGAAGAACCACGATTGGAAGCATTGCCGGAGACCATGAGAATGAGGGGCTGCACCGGAGGGAGGAGCAGCCAGGAGATTTGCCCCTACCACGGCCATGTAGCCTAGCTGGACATAGCATCGTCAAGGACCGTGCCAGATGGGACCAAGGGCGACGGCTCATTGGAGGAACCCTAGTGCCGCAGTGTGGGATCGAGGTAGAGGGAAAGGGAGAGGAGATGCAAGCGGGCAGGGCAATGAATGCTTGCGTGTTTGTTTTTACTTGAGGGTCGTGTGTGACACGGGCGTCAGCTTGCATTTTGAGTGTAATATTAGGCGGACACCATGTAGTCATTTCACTATTCCCTTCCCTTGAATTTTTAGTGAGGTTCTACCCGAAACACCCCCCTCCAAAGAAAAATTAGTTAAGCCCAAGCCCATAACTCGAAAATGACTTCTTTACATCTTTTATGGCTTATTTTGACAATATGCGCTGAAAAGGCGGAATCGAACTGGCCCTTAACCTGCAATTCAATTGTGCGTGCAATGATGAATCACTTCACCGTTATCTGTACATATAGGCATCATCATACATGGCATAACCTAATACATGTGCATTCCATTGTAGAATCTGGAATATGCAATGTTTCTGTTAGTTCATACGTTGCACATGGTGTTTAAATGCCCCTTAAATCTGGTCATTCAAGTGATGGTCTTTAAGCCTCCTTCTTTGCTTCTTCTCTTGATATGTAAGATTTGCTCACACATTTGTTCAATTGCTTGTTTGCATCAGCGAGCCATACTAGGACTGTTTGCTTTGATTACTTGCTGTTCTTGACCTAACACTCTAACAGAGCTTGTCAATGATTTAAACACTAAGGGCTGCTATAGTGGGTCTTGTCTAACTCATAGGTGACATAAAGGTTTGGTCAGACACTATAGTAGGCTCTCCAAGAGTACACGGAGATCCAGTTTGAAGGTATGCCTAGTTTTTACATAGTGCGTATATAATAAATGCTCATTTCATTGTGTGCAAGTGCAAGAGATGCGGCATGTTTCATTATGTGGTGTTGTTTTGTTATAATATCATCCTTTTGTGTTCACAGCACCGAAAGTATGCATATTTATCTTCCAAGGAGACGAGTAACTAGTTTGTGTCACCTTGTAGAGGGGGTGCAATGAAGATAAGATTGAGGATTTCCAAGTACAAGATGTTAGGAAGGAGCCTTGCAAGAGAAGTAGGAGCTGCGCTGAGTCTCTTCAACCTACTAAGGTAAGTCACTCTATGCAACTCAACAGTTCAATTCCTTGTTTGTTTCAGGCATAGTTAATTTTCTCTTTTCAATTGCTTTATTTGTCCTCAGTTAGTGAGACACCCAAATAATCATGCCTGATGTTCGGTACTTGTATCACTATTAGTTGACATAATTAAAGGCCTTACCCTTTAATTACTCTGCCGAAGTGTGCCTGAAGCTTTGAAGTCTATTAACCAACTATTATTGCATGAGTCTCACAATCTAGTTTATACTACGCTAATGATTGCATAGTTTTGCCTGCTGTAGTATGTTTGTATGAAACCCTCTGCTATTCATTATGCTCCCTAAGACTTTAATTGAGGTACAGAATGGCCAACTGCTTTCTTACTTATACGCAACATGCTGTCTAAATTTGTAACTTGTCTGTGTTTTCGATTGGGCCCCAACATCATGCTCCTCTGGTGAGCTAAGAGGGATTTCTGTATGCAGGCTGCACAGACTATCTTTTTTATAATTTTTAAAATATCACCGTCTTATGCTTCATGACGTGTAACATTTTTTGTGAAAGTGACGTGTAACATTATTGTTGTCCTGTTTTGCCATGTAGTACAAAATAGTGTCTTGTTCGCTTCATCGTTGTAACTATATTTTTGCCCTAGTCATGTGTACTTACGTAAACATTTCATGATGAAGTGACATCAACACAAAAATCTGCGAGCACTGCGGCATGGCCGTTACCGAATGATTATGGATTGGAATTGGAATGTGCTAATGTTCTCGAGCATCAACTAGAGGTGGCAAGACAACGTGTACATGATTGTCAACGTATAATCAACAAGTTGAGACTGGACATGCATGAGTCAAAAAATGAAACAAGACACCAAGGTAACCATGAAGGAATTGGAGATTTTGCAGACTAAAATTTGTGCTATCTGAATCCGGCCAATCCTATTTTCTGAAGAGATTATAGTTCAAATGGAGTTAAGTTGATGCGCGTCCATGATGTATGAGCTGTATTTGCCCAAAGTGTATGTAATTTATCGTTTGTGTATGCTTTATTATCACCGTGCGAACCATAATGCCCAAAGTGGGTATAATCACCGTAATTTCTTTATTGTATAGTGTAGGATTATTCTACCTTTCCATGCCTTGATCTTTTTGTTGTATAGTGTATGCTTTTTAGAGGTGATAGTATTGAGTAGGATAATTCTTTGAATATGCTATATCGTTCAAACGGGGGCCAACTCGCCCGACCATGGCCCTTCACGGGCCGTCGGATCCATGGGCCTTCTATGTCTCGTAGGATCCATGGGCCTTCTACATCTCGTGAGATCCATGGGCCTTCTACGCCTCGTAGAGATCCATGGGCCGACTCATTTATGGGTCTTGTACGGGCCTTTAATGGGCCGTAGACGGGCCTATAATGGAAATTGGACATTTTATGGGCTGACCATAACGGGCCGTTAATAGGCCGTATTTGGTGATGCTATGAAAATGGCCCAACAGACTAACGGACCACAAACGGGCCGACTATAACGACGGGCTAAATTTGGCCCTAGCGTAAAATGACAAGAACGGGCCGTAAGTAACCGAATCTTTGCAAATGAGCCTAAGAATAAATGGGCCCTCGAAGGCGAAAGTTAACTTGGGCTGGAAAGCGGTCCAACGGAATAACAGCCCGTTAATGGGTATAAAATGTTACATCGTTTCATTACGGGCCAGTTTCACGCGGGCCGTTAATGGGTGTAAAGTAATACCTTTGCTCATTACGGGCGATTTCGGCCACGGGCCACTAATGGGCCAAGAGTTACAAAGGGCCTCATATGGGCCGAAGATGTCATGGGCCATACATGGGCCAGCGAAAATGGGTGGAATCATATTGATGGCCCAGATGACGCTCTTGGGCCTAATTCGCATAGGGCGAACGGGCCTTGGGTTACCGGGCCGTAAATGGGCTATATGCTAACAGTGCCGCTAACGAGCTTTCCATGGGCGGCTGCCCACCACCAAGTCAAACGGGCCGCCTTTTCACGTGAATGGGCCACTATTGTTGGTACACGTGTCGACGTATCATAGGCGCCTTCTCGCCCAAAGGAGTGGATGACATCTGTCCCAATGATGAGCCGACACGTGTTTCCTCCACCAATGATGATTTTACACGTGGAAAATCCCCATTGGTCGGGTCGTTAACGGGTTATCGGATCCAAAAATCGACCCGATAGCTTAATGGTGTTCCGTTACGGTGGATGCCACGTGTCGGTCACCCTTGACGAAAAGCACTTCGCGGACGCCGCGATTTATCGTCATGGAAGTAGACACTTCCGGATGATAATTTTGGTAATGTCATGGAACACTTCTCTGACAAAGCACATGTATGACTATCTTGATTCTGTCATAAATTTGTCATGGATGTACATGCATGACAGAAAACGTGACCTACTGTGACAAACACGTATCATCACGAAAGTGTATTTCTTTTGTAGTGATGGAGTGTTACCATGGTAAAGAGATGGGCAGAGACAAACTGAGCTGAGTAAATCAAGCTCCACAAGTTTGCTGATGCAAACTTTACCACACTCTAGAGAGTAAAACAGATAGGGTAAAAGGTGAACTTGATGTCTGGGAGGCTTAGGGTAGAAAGGACTAGGGTCTTGGGAGTTTTGAGGTAAAATGGACAACTATTTACCATAGTTGCTGTACAACCACCAAATCTGACCCAGAAACTGAATCATGATGAAGCACTCACTAGGAGTGATGGATTGAGCTATAACTTGGCAAAGCCTGATGATTTGAACATACCATGATGCTGTAAAAAGTTCATACCAAATGGACTCACCAAAATGGTACTTCCTTCACATACTTGTGTTCTGGTCAGAAACTTTGAAAAATTGCACATGGAGCTAGGATGAATGGATTGAGCTCATCTTCTGGTATCCATGGGTTATTTAACAATGTTAAACACCCTGCCAAATTGCATCAATTGGACTTAGGAATAAAGCACTTCCTTTGCAAAATTTCAGAGAAGGCAGAAACTTGCATTGGATCATGTGCCAAGTTTTGAACTGTAGAATCATGATATTAGGATGGAACTAGTGATTATATAGCAAGGACAAGCTCCACAATTTATGTGGGAATGTTCTCTGCTATAAAAATAGTAGTTTCTTTGGAAAATGGCAGAAGTGCAATATTGGCAATAAATAGGAAAAGGCAATTTTTCCTTATTTAATTATGGCCAATATACTTGCCAGAGCTTGGATTAGGCATAGGCATCAACTCCACCAATACCCATAAATTTAGGAGATGGCTAGCTATGCCTTCGGATTTTATTCCTCATAAATGCAAGAAAGGAATAAATCATAATTCAAAAATATTGCATTGGACTTAGCAATATTTTTGCATATCCAAGGTTCAGAAAGGTAGGATGATCTCTGGGAACAATTGGGAGGATCAACAGAGCAAGGAAAATGATGGCTCCTTTGTAATCACAAGGGCCACATTCAAATTCCAAAAATTTGGAATTTAGGGTTTGAGAGGATTTGAGCTGATGAAAATGAAGTCTTGCCCACTGAAAAAGACATGAGCAAGGTTTTGAATGGTAGGAAATGGCAAATTTTCTCAGAGTCGTCTAGCAAACTCAGGAGAAATTTTTGAAAATGAGTGCCAGGAGAGAATAACAGCACAAAAATTGATAACCCAATTTTGGGGCTGTTACAACTCTTCCCCGCTTAAAAAAAATCTCGTCCTCGAGATTTCTAGGGTTACAACACAAATGAAAGAATAACCACTCCGGGGAAAACCTCGGGGTTAATTTTTAACCCTTTGGTTAAATTCAAACGAGTTGGGGGCACCGATAATTGGTACACCCAAAGAGAGATAAGGCAAACCTGGTTATATCCACGGCTAGGGGCATTCAAGATCAAACTCCCGAAAAATGCTAGATGCACCCAATGAACAGTGGTTTCACCTGCTGACACATGGGTCCAGTGCCCACTGGCAGCCTCCTTCTTCTACCTCTGCTCGCTGCTTCTCCTACACTGCTGCTCCGCGTGCGGCTTGGTGCAGCATGCATCTAGCTCCTAGGGCGATGAGGACCCTAGAGCCATAGTGAGCGGCGTGCACGGCGCCGGTGCAGCGAGCACTCGCGTCATGGGCCAGCACCTTGTCGGCACTGCTCGCGGATTCACCTCCTGGACGCTGGCGATCGAGCGACGAGCGGTTCTCCTGGACCTTGCTCACTGTACACCAGGGTTGGGCTATAAAAACGGCAGCGCGACTCTCATCCAACGCACAAACACAATGCCTCTCTACCACCTCTTCGGTTTGGGCGAGATTGATCCGAGCTCCTTCGGCGAGGAGGTGTTCTTGGTGGCATTGCGGTTGTTCCTTGCAGCGCTGCTGGGCACACTGATCGGCTCGTCATTCCTCCTGCTGATACTCATCAGGAATGAGCGAGCTCGGAACAACGCGCGGCTCGGTGTGGTGGCTCGGGATGCGGGAGAAGATGGCGCACTGGGTGGTCCTCCACCATGCTTGATTTTCCGTCGCTTTGCGCCCGCGGAGTAATCGCGTGCTGCAGTGGAGCGATGGTGGCAATCAACCTGCGCCACGCAAGGCAGTGACGATGGTGGTGGGGGTCCAGATGCAGGTGAGGTGGCTGCACCAACTCAAGAATCACACGGAGTACGAGGAAAATTTTCATGGATAGCTCCATGAAATGTAGGTGTCGAGGTAGAATCGAGGGTGAAACTGGAGTAGATGTACTGGATCGAGGAAATAAAGTTGGCAATGTTCCTCCGAAAATGAAATCGGGAGAAAGAATTAGAGACGAGGAATTTTCAGGCGGAAATGCCTCTGCGAGGCTCTGGATTTGAAAAATCCGGCACACAGTGTATGCACAGATAGATAGGGATATGTGACTTTGCATTTCCCCGAGTACTGCCCGAATGTACTCGTGGGTGAACCGGGTATGCGTGGAGTATGCAGTAAAATCTAAACTAGCAAACGGACAGAAACGATAACATGCAACAGAAAACACACCAGGTAAAATCATTCTATGGTGTTTTAATGCTAGTGGGTATATGTACTCCTGGTATACTATACCTACACCAGCGCGCATTTTATTTTAGACTCGCGATGAGTCCATGTTATTTTAGTGTATGTGATCTACTAATTAAAATCTTCTTAGAAACACAGTGTCAACCCTGTCAAACATTTCTGCTTGGCAGAGAGACAAGCAAAAAAACAAGCACGAAAGCACGAAAACATACATAGAACACGGCATACGGATTACAACAGTACCAACATACAACAAAGCACGAACGCTCTACGCGCTAAACAACTCATCTTGGGATACATAGTTCTATCCTCATACCGAGGATGAACCGACAGACTGATCATCTCACTGCGTGACCGAGGTCATGCAGAGGATTTGCCTTGCTGGGGCTCTCCGGGAGGATGAAGACTGAGCCAATCTTCATCTTCATCATCCGACACTACTATGGGTTGGGGTTCGGCTGCTGGGGGTGTGGATGAAATTGATCCGAGCAAATGCTGCTGGTGGATCTGTAAAAGAGCCTTGTCGAGGGTGATGATGTTGGGTCTAGGCCACAACACAGTCTGAGAGGATAGCACTGGTTTGGATGGCGTTGGACAAATGACTTGAGATGCGAATTTACGAGCCTCACGGTAAGCTTCCTTGACGACTCGCACCGCATTGTTGTCCAGAGTTTGAAACTCAGCAAGTATCTGGGCAATCAGCATCCCCTGGGCAGTGACATACTGCACCAGGCGAGCGATTGCGGGGTCATCTCCTTGGCTAGCGGGAGAAGGCTGCATTCCTACTTCTGTCACAATGGGGTAGAAGCAGAAATCCCGCCTCGCTGCCATATGCGGGTACCTGGTTCGGAGGTGAAGCATAGCCTCCATAGCAGCGGCCTAAATGGCTAAATCAGAGGTATGCATAGCTCTACCCTGAAAAACCAACGGCTGACCATCTGCTGCTAAGCTGACGCACACTCTTGCAACAAAGCAATGAAGGTGAGGGACGGGTGACGATTGGAATATCAGGTAATCGGGGCTAGCCTTACAGCCAAAGGCTTTGGTGAGCATCTCAGCGAGAAGGGGTGGAAAGCCGGGGTGGTTGACGGCACCGGTGCGGCTATGAAACTTGGGAGCTTTGAAGGTGCCAGTCATGGCTGGAGTGCTACTAGCTAGGCTTCTTTGCAGGGACATGGCTGATCGAGGGTGAGCGATATGGCGAGCGGAAAGGGGGCTTTATAGGCAGCTATGCGGACATGCCCGCATGGTGTGGCCCCTTTCCTTAATGGCGAAGGGTGAGCGGTGTGGCCAATTCGGAAAGGATATGGTTGCTATTCGCGCTACGGATAACTAGGCGGGGACAGCGGGGTGAGGACGTGTCGGTCCTGACTACGCCACCTGTTGATTAACAGTGGCCATGCCGGATGCGAGGGATGGGTCAAATCCCTTAGGGCCATTACCAGCTAATGCTAGTGGTGATCTAATACTAGGATAACCTATGCCAGCCTGGCTGCTCTGATACCATGCCCTGTGGCACCCCGATTCGCATGGAGCAGGGGGCCTTCGCACGTCAGCCCAGGATAACACCTGACGCACGACAGGTCCATAATATAGCATAACAGGTACAATAATATTCATCAAATACACGTGCATCAGAGTACACCATTGATGAATACAATTATCTAACATAGCCCTAAGGCTATTAAATGACAGCGGAAGTCTATAAAAAGGCAGCGGAAGTGTTTGTTTGGCGGCTCATCAACTCTGGCTGGGCTCCACAACTCACAGAACTGGCAAGGTTACGGCCTAGCACGACGGATCAAGCGAACAATGCGGGTACGACCTACAAAACTGGCATGACACGCTAGCACTAGTAGAAAAGGGGCCTATTGACCCGGTTGGTGAGGGCCTTTAGTCCCGGTTCATGAACCGGGACTAAAGGGTCGGTACTAATACCCTGGCCCTTTAGTCCCGGTTCAATCCAGTAACCGGACCGATGGCCTCCACGTGGCCTGTCCGGCCGAGCCCAGTAGAGGTTTTGGTCCTGCTGGTGGCACCAACCGGACCAATAGGCATCCACGCCACAAGATTTCTATGGCTGTGGTTTTTGTTTTTTTAAAAGGGGGGTTTGGGGGTTTTGGGGGTTAATTTAGGTGTTTCATATATTGTGCTATAGCTAGCTAATTAATAGAGAAAAGTGTCCTCTCTTTTGTCCGTGCTTGGTCGACGCTACATATTGTACATATCGATAGAGAGGACTAGCTAGACACGCTAGCTAGCTAGTAATTAAGCAAACAGAAGATCGCCATGAACATATATGCATACAGAGAGAAGTGATATCGACCACCTCTCCTTCTCCGAGAGATTGGTCGAACAACAAGTTCTCGTGATATCTATCCGACACTACCGCTACATATATACAATAATTATCTTTTACAATACGGACGCATGGTCCACATAGTATTCTCCGCCTTCAGCGATCACGTGGTCAAGAAAGAATGCCGCCAATTCCTCTTGAATTGCTCGCAGCGATCCGGTGCTAGTAGTTCATCCCGCATCCGAAACATCTAATTTTAAGAAGGGGTCAATACATATATATATGAATGAATGAAACTCAACACAAATGATGGTAATAAAATAAAATTGTGAATATTTTTATTTACGCACTTCATATTGTTTGTCGGAGTAGGCCCTCTCACAGGTCGTGTATGGATGGACTCGCAAACATAGTATCCACGTAAATCATTCCTTTCTTCCTGCCACAACCACTTTACAAGAAACAGAGGTCAATCAAACTGATAATTAGCAAGCATGCTAAATGGTATTGATGAAACTAGCGCTTGAATCACTAGGAGATGAGCGTGGAATATGCTACTATATAGTACTTACTTTCGGTGTCTAAATTGCAGCTTCTTCGGTAGTCCCGAGCTTTTTGGTGAATTTTCCCCAAGCCCTGCCATACAAAGAAAACAATTACTTGATATCGAAATGAACAAAGTTGTTGATATGGTGGATAATGATCGATTTAACTTACTTCTCGAGCATTTCACCATGTCCGCATACTCCTTGGGATCTTTTCGCCTCGAGTCTAAGACAATTACTACTCCCGCTCAAGCTTAATCTCTAGGAGAATATAGTGGTACTGCGCACGCATGCATAACTCATCAATATTACATTACTACAACCTGGACTAATAAGGGAAACCGAATATGCCACAAGACAAGAATACTCACTTGTAGTTGTAAGGAAAGAGTATTATATTTTTGTGTTCATTTATTTCCAACGATCGTAGCAAGTTGGCCTCGGTTTCGTCGGCACGATATTTAACCTCATTTGCATCTATGAGATATGTGTTAATGAACCCAATATCACCCACTTGTCTTTTCTTCATTTCGGCGATCTTCAATCTGCATAATATAGTGAGGATATTTATAAATACATGCAATGAAAGAGCTGAGTTATATAGAGGTACTACTACTTACAGACAGTAGCAGGTGACCGTTGCTTTATCGAGGGCCAATTGATTGAAAAACTGATAGAATTCCTCAAATGGAATAGGCAACAGTTCAATTCCAAGGAGGTCATGCTCCTTTTTAACTCTCACATACAAAGTACTCTTCCCCATCGCACTCTTTGCAGGTTTTCATGTACCAATCGTGCAATCTTCGCATCATCGTTGATAGAGAGCTTTCATCTTTGACGAGAGGCTTCCGCACTCGTGATCTTTGTATCTCGCACCTCCAAGAAATCATAATGTACATCGTCAAGGTGTAATCTGCAGGATTGCCATAACCAGCACCATCCTCGGATCGACGATGTCGCTAGCGTGCACCTTGAGCGGGGGCACGATTGCTTCGCTTTGTTCGCCGAGATGGGCAATTTGTTTCCCAGCTCGTCGTTCTTTCATCCTTTGATCACCGACAAGATTTCCCGACCTCTCCGCTTTGGCAAATGCCTTTCCAATAATGCGCTCATAGTTGCCTTTCGGTGGAGACTTGGGTGGTTTCGTCGAGGGGCAGAGTGCGCTTCGCTTTGGACCGGATCTACCTTCTCCTCCGGAGGTGGACGCCTCTTTGCTTCCAACCCTTGAAACCAGTCATCCACTTCGTCTCCGCGATCTTCGCTTTCCTCCTCGCTCCTCTCAGACGGTAACTTCTCCGAGTCTTCAGAGAAGGACCGAATCAGATCTCCTCCCGCCTTTGGCTGTACTACTAGACGCCGACAGAGCAGACGGAGCGGATGTCTTCTTTCCTTGCTTACGAGGCGGAGGAGAAGGACTACAACGCCACGGAGCAGCCGAGCGGGCGGCGGGTCTCTTCCGCCTTTTGCCGACGAGGCGGAGAAGGAGGAGGCTGGCTGCTCGGGCGCGCAGCAGGCGGAGAAGGAGGCGGAGTGCCGCCACGCGCCGGAGAAGGAGCCAGCCGAGTGCCCTGATCGTCACTCGCCGGAGGAGGAGGCGGTGGAGGAGGCGGAGTGCCCTGACTCGCCGGAGGAGGAGGAGGAGGCGGAGGCGTCCAATTCGGAAGGTTGATGAGATCCTTCCGCCATAGGCATGGAGTCTTCAGAGCAGAACCCAGCCGATACTCCCCTTCATCGGTAGGGTGGTCAAGCCAGAGGTCCTCAAATCCCTCCGTTATTTCATCGACCATCACCTTAGCATATCCTTCTGGAATCGGCCGGCAGTGAAAAGTTGAGTCGGGTTTAGTAGGATAAACAGAGCCAACAGTCGCCTTGACCTTCAAATTGCTCCATTGCGCCATAAGGTGGCAATTTTCAGCATACGTGATAGCATCCACGGGATAGCCGGGCAGGAGCCGCCAAGGCATGCTTGCTCGCTGAAGCAGCTTCGGCGGAAGCCACGCCGCTTCTCCGCCGAGATGGCGGGGTAGCTTCGGGAAGCTTCGCAGTCGCTTGTTGTGATCTGCCGCTTCGCTCCTCTAGCCCCATTACCCTTTCGCAGCGCTCGCATTAGGCTCGCTCCGCTTTCTTCCTCCTCTCATGGGTTTTGTAACCCCTCAAGGTCTGAAATCCAGCCTTCCACGAAAGGGAGCCTGGCGTGCCTCGTGTTCGCCCAGTGGTGCTCAGGATTCCCGAGGGCCATTGTGAGCTCGCCCTTCTCCCCTGTCTCGAACGAACTTCCCTTGCTGTGCCGCTTCGATATAATGCTTAAGCCTCTTGACTGGTATGTCCAATTGTTCGTCCGCCCAAATGCACTTCCTCGTTATAGGGTCCAAGGATCCGCCGCCCCAAGAACCAAGTCCGCAACGGTCTCGCCAGTTCATTGTCTCTCGTTCTTTCCCTTTATGAAGCGTATCAATCTCAGCCTTGGCCCACTTAGGTCGGGCTACGAGGTAGCCACCGACCCTGCGGCGATGGTGAAGCTTCTTCTTCGCGAGCATTTCTCTTGTTTGTCGCCGACATCTTTTTACTCTTTTCCGATGTCTTGTAGGCCACAAATGCGGGCTACCATCTCTCGATCTTCTCAAATTTGCCCTTGAATTCTGGTGTCTCATTTTTTTGACATACGATTGAGTTCTTTCTTCCAATTCCTGAATAGTTCTGCCATCTTCTTAAGAGCAAAAGACTTGATTAATGGCTCTATTACTGGCTTCTCCGGATCATCCTCTAGCGGTAGGGTAATATTTGACTTCAGCTCACCCAAAGATCATTTTTCTGCATATCATTGACACAAGACACCTCGTGGTCTTCGCTCTTAGGCTTATACCATTGGTGGATGCTGATCGATCTTGTCCCTAACCGTAACCCCAGACCGAGCAACAAATGCCTTCTTTGTCCGGTAGGGTTCAATCGGTTGGCCGTCATACGATTTCTATGATCTCAAACTTTTCATCCGAGCTCAACTTTTCTTCGGCCTCGCCTCTTTACCGGGTTGTGCTCGATCCGAGGGCTAGAAAAAGAACAAAGACGAGAGTTAATTAATATGTGTACATACCAAAACAAAGATGGGAGCTAGTCAAAGACAGCTTAACTAATATATATACCTGGCCGGACTCGGTTTGGTGATCACCGGAGCCGCCCTCACGGTCTACTTCTTCACCCTCTCCTTCTTGCACCCGGCATTGGGTCATCGGAGCCATGTAAATCATAGCCAGCCGCTTCTTCACCCTCTTCTTCCGCACCATCGTTGACGTTGAGAAACATCATCGAGGAGACGGCATCACTTCCTCAGACGATTATGTCCCTCAACAACGCTTCTTGTGCTTCGCCTCTGTGGTGTCCATAGTTTCTACAAATTTTTACAACATGGCAATTATTATTCAAACATGACAGATATGGATATATTAGTGGCAAACGAGAACTAGCTAGCTAATCACAATAAGGAATCATATTAGTGGCCTCGACGCCGCTTCTCTAGGGTTTGGGGTGGCCTCGACAATGCTTCAAGGGTTAGGTGGCCTCGAGAACGCTTCAAGCTAGGAGGGGTAATATCGCCCCACGTGTTGAAGCTATCAGCAGGGGGTCGGCGTTGAACACTACATCTATGTCCCACAAGTGACGTGGGCATCGACGCCCGCGGTAGGGTAGAGGGTCATGGATCACCGAGCGGTCGAGGGTCAAGGGGTGGAGGATCGCCGAGGGGTCGGGAGGCTGCCTAGTGTCAAAGGATTCAACAAAACCATGTCTTCATCATTAGGCTAGTAATGTGCATGATGGTGAAAGCTCTCCAAAGTTGTTTTGGAGCGGAGTCTCAGATAGGATAATTCACTTTCTGGTACAAAGTCCAGCAAGAACCTTCCTAATATCGTTATTTGAAAGCCCTTTGCTGAGATTCGCATACAAAAGGCAAATTATCCTATCCGGGACTCCATTCCGTAACAACTTTGGAGGACTTCGCACCATCATGCCATGGTTACTTTGCTAATGATGAAGCCATGGATTTCTTCAATACTTTGACACTATAGGAACCCTCGACCCTGAAACCTTTGACCCTTGACGCCTTAACGACCCTCGACCCTCTACCCTAGTTCCCGACCCTCGACCCCTCGGCGATCCTCGACACCCTCGATAAATATACAACGACGCAATAAAAAGAAGAGAAAAAAAGAGGATAAGAAGAAAGGAATAGAAGAGAAGAAGAAAAAATAGGATTTTTTCTATTTTTTCTTCTTCTCTTCTATTCCTTCTTCTTCTCCTCTTCTTTTTCTTCTTTTTTCCTCTTCTTATTTATTTCTCCTCTTCTTCCTCTCCTCTTCTTCTCCTTTCTTCCTCTTCTTATTTTCCTTTTTATATGAACATATCATCATATATATGAACATACATTTTCTTTGCATATGCATATGAACATACATACATACATTTTTCTTTCATAAGAACATACATACATACATTTTCTTTGCATATGACCATACATACATTTTTCTTTGCATATGACCATTCATACATTTTCTTTGCATATGCTTTGCATATAAACATACATACATATGAACATACATACATACATATAAACATAACATACATACACAAAAAATTCTAAAATCTGCCTAAAAATCTAAAAATCTGACTAAAAATTATGAACATTTAATTAACATAAAATCTGAATAAAAATTATGAACATATAATGAACATAAAATCTGCCTAAAAAGCATGCATACATCATCCATCCATCCATATAATGAACATATAATCATCCATCCATCCATATAATGAACATAAAATCTGCCTAAAAATTATGAACATATAATGAACATAAAATCTGCCGAAAAAGCATGCAGACCATAGCCTACCCCAACTTGTTTGCGACTAAAGGCTTTGTTGTTGTTTGTTGTTTGTACAGACCATAGCCATGAAGCAAAAGTGCAGAAACGCATGTTGAACACATAGAAACAAAAGAACTGCGGTGATGCGCACTAACAAACAAGAATCAAATCAATTTTGCACATGAACAGAAATTAATAGACTAGTAATTTTGCTACAGCAGACATGCAGATTTGTGAAGGGGAAACCTGATAACTACTATATAACCGATTTAGCTGAAGAAACAAATGCCGAGCTTATAGACCTTGGTGCATTAGAACAGCAATCACGATAAAATAAAAAAACTAGCATGGTAAAATATTAGGACATTGAGCACTATTAGCTTTAATGGGAAAACTGAAATGACAAAATGATCTACAGCTTGTCGTGCTACAAACCTGATTACTAAGATGCAATAGGACTGATAACTATGGAACATCCAATATGGGGATAACTGGTGGTGGATAAATACTGCACATAATGTCAGCAAAATATGTCTCCGAATTAAGTCGAGCCGTAGTAACATCTCAACGGCATGCCCGATAACTTATTTGAAAAAGTCCGATAACTACAAAGTGCATCAATCGGCCAATTTCAATCCACCACCATAATTTTTGTGCTGATGGCAAAGGAAATTTCAATTCCATATTGTAACGCAGGAGCAAATATCATGGTGATGAAATCAAATCAAGCAGCAAATATAGCAAATCAAATCATGGACTGATAATTATATGAAGAGGACGAGGGGACAGGGAGGAAACGGGGTCGCCGGAGCCGGACCGAACGGGGAGGAGGGGCGCGCCGAGGCAGGGCGGCAAGGGGGCGGGCGCCGACGACGACAACAATGGTGGGGCGGGCGGGCGCAGGGGCACGGGCGGCGGCCGGGCGTAGCGCAGGGGCCGTGCATGCTTGGGGACGGGCAGGGCATGGGCGGCGGCGGCGTGGGGCGCAGGGCGCGCCGCGGCGTCGTGTTCGGGACGGGCAGGGGCACGGGCGGCGATCGTGGGGGCGCAGGGTGCGGCCGTGCGTGCTCGGGGACAAGGGGGGGCACGGGCGGCCGGGCGGCTCGGGCGCGGGGCACGGGAGACGGGATGGCGGCCGGGCGGAGGCGACGGGCGACGAGGAGCGCGCGATTTGGGCAGCTCGCGGCGGTGCAACTGCTAGGAGGCGAGGGAGATGTGAAATTTTCACAAGTCCTGCTTATATAGAAAGAGCATTGGTCCCGTTCGTGGCACAAACCGACTAATGCCTCTTTAGTCCCGGTTGGAGCCACCAACCGACCAAAGGCCAATTTTCTAGCCCAAAGGGCGGGAGCGGTGGTTTGGTCTCAGCAGGCACCAACCGGGACTAGCAGGCATAAGTCCCGGTCGTGCCTACCTAACCGGGACTAATGCCTTTTAGTCCCTGGTGCCACCAACCGACCAAAGGCCTTCGCTGCCCAAGACAAAGTTTAGTCCCACCTTGCTAGTTGAGAGGAGCCGCACTGCTTATAAGGTGCGGTGCGGCTTCCTCTCGAGCTCCTCTCTAAAGCGTGCTTTGGGCCTAACTCCTGCAATCTGTGCCAGGCCTATCAAGGCGTCCACAGGCCTGAATCCCGCCCATAGGGTTTCTAGTCGTATTCAGGCCGTGGGGCCCAAAGAGGTGGCACTTTTTTGTTTTTTTGTTTTATTTGTTGCTTTATTTAGTTTATTTTGGTTTCGGTTTATTTTTCTTTTGGTCTTTTGCTTTATTTTTTAATTCTTTTTGCTTTTAGTTTTAGAAAAAATTATAAACTTTCTGTTTGTGCCATTAGTTTTCGAATTTGAAAACTCTTTTTTGATTTCTTTGTTGCTTTATTTATTTTATTTTGTTTCTACTTACAACAAAATACTTATTGTTGCTATTTTTATTTTTTTCAGTTTTTGTTCTGCTTTTCTGCATTATTTAGTTTTTGTTGTTTTTGCTTTATTTTTAATTCTTTTTGCTTTTAGTTTTAGAAAAACTATAAACTTTCTGTTAGTGCCATTAGTTTTCAAATTTGAAAACCCTTTTTTGTTTTCTTTGTTGCTTTATTTATTTTATTTGGTTTCTACTTACAACAAAATACTTATTGTTGCTATTTTTATTTTTTTTTCAGTTTTTTGTTATGTTTTCCGCATTATTTAGTTTTTGTTGTTTTTTGCTTTATTTTTTAATTCTTTTTGCTTTTAGTTTTAGAAAAATTATAAACTTTCTGTTAGTGCCATTAGTTTTCAAATTTGAAAAAACTTTTTTTGTTTTCTTTGTTGCTTTATTTATTTTATTTTGTTTCGCTACAACAAAACGGTGTGTAGAGGGACGGGCTTATAAACCGTGTGAGCGCTTCTTCTACATGCGAGGTTTTCAAATTCATAGTTTTCAAATGAGCTCTGAAAAAGTTGGCATAGCATGTGCATGTACAAAACGGACAATGGTATCATACTGCCTGCTACAAAGTTGGCATGGTATCATCATAATAGTTATGGAGAAAGTCTTCACTTTTCTTTTGCTTGTGTCGCTTGCTTATTGCTACCAGAACCATGGATAATCTTCATTGTTTATCAGGATGCTTGGGTCAGCCTTGACTTTGAAGGGGGAATTTCATGAAACTTTTCATACTCTTCGCATATGTCCTGCCTTGCCCTCCACTCCCGTGATGTCCCTTTTCCCGAAAAGAACTATGTGGCGCTTTGGCTCATTGTATGATGTATTCGCTTCCTTATCTTTTCTTTTCCTCGGTCCGGTAGACATGTCCTTCACATAGATAACCTGTGCCACATCATTGGCTAGGACGAACGGTTCGTCGCTGTACCCAAGATTTTTCAGATCCACCGTTGTCATTCCGCATCGTGGGTCTACCTGCACTCGCCTCCCCGATGATTGACCCACTTGCACTTAAACAAAGGGACCTTAAAATCTACTCCGTAGTCAAGTTCCCATATGTCTACTATGTAACCATAATATGTGTCATTTCCCTTGTCGGTTGTCGCATCAAAGCGGACACCGCTGTTTTGGTTGGTGCTCTTTTCATCTTGGTCAATCGTGTAAAATGTATTCCCATTTATCTCAGATCCTTTCCAAATCATTACAAATGAAGATGGTCCTCGACAACAAGTACAGCTCATCACAAACAAAGGCAGTCACCTCTCGAGACGTGTTTCCAACCAACTGCTGAAAGTCCCGATGTGTTCACATGTAATCCGATCGTCGCCTTTGCTCCCGGTGTTTGGAGCGCAGATCGTTTCTTTTGTTCATCGACATACGGGTCACCAAGGTAGAGTTCTCAGAGAATCGTAGTGTGCTTGAGACCAAGAATATTCGCCCTCGCATATTATTGAGTCTCTTCCAAGCGTGCCTTTTCCAAATCAGTCTCCCCTCATACCACGATTTAGGGAGACCTATCTTCTTAAGGCCGTGAATGAAGTCAACACAAAACCCGATGACATCCTCTGCTTGATGGCCCATGGAGATGCTTCCTTCCGCCTAGCGCGTTACGTACATATTTCTTTAGGACTCCCATGAACCTCTCAAAGGGGTACATATTGTGTAGAAATACGGGCCCCGTAATGACAATCTCGCCGACTAGATGAACTAGGACGCAAGGCCATGATATTGAAGAAGGATGGTGGGAACACCAGCTCAAACCGACAAGACATTGCGCCACATCACTCCTTAGCGTTGGTACGATTTCTGGATCGATCACCTTCGAGATATTGCATTGAGGAATGCACATAGCTTCACAATGGCTAATCGGACGCTTTTCCGTAGAAGCCCCTCAATGCAACCGGAAGCAGCTATGCGTCATAATCACGTGGCAGTCATGAGACTTTAGGTTCGGAACTTTTTCTCCGCATATTTATTATTCCCTTTATATTCGACGAGAAGCCGGTCGGGACCTTCATATCGAAAGCAGGCATTGAAAGAATATTTCTTTCTCTTCTTTCGTAAGAGCATAGCCGGCGTGACCTTCATACCGCCGGAGGCATGCCTTCTTTTTCGCGGTAAGCGTTGCAGGTCCTCTCGTGCCTCAGGTGTATCTTTTGTCTTCCCATACACGCCCAAGAAGCCTAGCAGGTTCACGCAAAGGTTCTTCGTCACGTGCATCATGTTGATTGAAGAGCGGACCTCTAGGTCTTTCCAGTAGGGTAGGTCCCAAAATATAGATTTCTTCTTCCACATGGGTGCGTGATTCTCAGCGTCATTCATAACAGCTAGTCCGCCGGGACCCTTTCCAAAGATTACGTGTAAATCATTGACCATAGCAAGTACGTGATCACCGGTACGCATGGCGCGCTTCTTCCGGTGATCTGCCTCGCCTTTGAAATGCTTGCCTTTCTTTCGACATTGATGGTTGGTCGGAAGAAATCGACGATGGCCCAGGTACACATTCTTCCAGCAGCTTCCTGTATATACTATCGGTGTCAAGTAAACAAGTGCGTGCATGCGCCGTATCCCTTGTTTGTCCGTCTCCGAAGGTTACCGAGAGCGGGCCAATCGTTGATGGTCACGAACAGCAACGCCTTTAGGTCAAATTCTCCTTTTGTGCTCATCCCACGCTCAGACACCGTTTCCATTCCACAGCTGTAGAAGTTCTTCAACTAATGGCCTTAGGTACACATCAATGTCGTTGCCGGGTTGCTTAGGGCCTTGGATGAGAACTGGCATCATAATGAACTTCCGCCTCATGCACATCCAAGGAGGAAGGTTATACATACATAGAGTCACGGGCCAGGTGCTGTGATTGCTGCTCGCTCCCGAAAGGATTAATGCCATCCGCGCTTAAAGCAAACCATACGTTCCTTGGGTCGCTTTGCAAACTCATCCCAAAGATTTCTCTCGATTTTTCTCCATCACAATTCGCCGGGTGCTCTCAACTTCCCGCCTTTCTTACGGTCCTCACTGTACATCGCATCAACTTGGCATGCTCTCCGCTTCAACAGACGCTTCAACCGTGGTATTATAGGAGCATACCACATCACCTTCGCAGAACCCTCTTCCGGGAGGCTCGCCGTCAACATCACTGTGGTCATCTCGCCCGATCTTATATCAATGCACCGCATACCGCATGCGTTCAGATCCTTGTAGGCACCACGGTAGAGGATGCACGATCATTAGGGCATGCATGTATCTTCTCCACCTCCAATCCTAGAGGGCATACGACCTTCTTTGCTGCGTATGTACCGTCGGGCACTCGTTATCCTTTGGAAGCTTCTTCTTCATTATTTTCAGTAGCTTCTCAAATCCTTTATCGTGCACAACATTCTCTTCCTTCCACTGCAGCAATTCGAGTACGGTACCGAGCTTTGTGTTGCCATCTTCGCAATTGGGGTACAACCCTTTTTTGTGATCCTCTAACATGCGATCGAACTTCAGCTTCTCCTTTTGGCTTTCGCATTGTGTCCTTGCATCGACAATGACCCGGCGGAGATCATCATCATCGGGCACATCGTCCGTTCCTCTTGATCTTCAAGCTTTCGCCCGTTCCAAAGACCATCGTGCACATCGTCTGGTGCATCTTGATGTTCAGTAGCATCACCGTATTCAGGGGGCACATAGTTGTCATCGTAATCTTCTTCCTCGCCTTCTTCCATCATAACCCCTATTTATCCGTGCCTCGTCCAAACATTATAGTATGGCATGAAACCCTTGTAAAGCAGGTGGGTGTGAAGGATTTTCCGGTCAGAGTAAGACTTCGTATTCCCACATTTAGGGCATGGACAACACATAAAACCATTCTGCTTGTTTGCCTCAGCCACTTGAGAAAATCATGCACGCCCTTAATGTACTTTGAGGTGTGTCTCACACCGTACATCCATTGCCGGTTCATCTGCGTGCATTATATATAATTAAGTGTGTCAAAATCATTACGTAACATCATGAATAGATAATTAAGTGACCAAATTAATAGAAGTTCATCATCACATAAAAACCAAAGTACATACATAGTTCTCATCTAACACGATAAAGCTCTGCAGAGCATCTAAATTAATTAAACCATACATTGAAACTATGTAAAACATTTCAATGCAAAAACAAATGCGATCATAATCGCAACCAAGGTAACAACTGATCCAACGGCATAATGATACCAAGCCTCGGTATGAATGGCATATTTTCTAATCTTTCTCATCTTCAAGCGCATTGCATCCATCTTGATCTTGTGATCATCGATTTACATCCGCAACATGCAACTCCAATATCATCTTCTCCTCCTCAAGTTTTTTTATTTTTTCCTTCAAGAAATTGTTTTGTTCTTCAACTAAATTTAACCTCTCGACAATAGGGTCTGTTGGAATTTCCAGTTCAACAACCTCCTAGATAAATAAAATCTATGTCACGTTGGTCGGCATAATTTTCATAAACAATAAATGAACCAATAGTTATGAAAAGATAATATATACCACATCCGAATCATAGACAGGACGAGGGCCGACGGGGCGGATACCAAAACCATCGCACTATATAAGATCCAATAATAAAAGTAAGAAAATAATACAAGTATCTATCTAAACAAACAAGTAATAATATTTTTGCTTTTAGAAAGAAGATAAGAACAAGAGGCTCACCACGGTGGTGCCGGCGATGAGATCGGGCGCGGGTGATCGACGGCGATGAAGACGGGACGGGCGTGACGGACCGCTAAACCTAGATAAATATTGAGGAAAATGGAGCTTGGCGGTCGAGCTTGGAGTGGAGAAACCTTAAGTAGTGTGGCTCGGGCATTCCATCGAACACCTTGTGTGCATAGGAGGTGAGCTAGAGCACCACCAAGCCCTCTCCCCATCGGCCAGAAAAAACATAGCAATGTGCTCTGCTCTTGCGCGAGGGGCTATATATAGGCAGAACCATTAGACCCGGTTGGTGGCTTGAACCGGGACTAAAGGGAAGTTTTGGTCCCTGCTCATGCCACCAACCGGGACCAATAGTGGTGGTCCAGAGCCAGGACCATTGGTCCCGGTTCGCCCCACCAACCGGGACCAAAAGGTCTGGACGAACCGGGACCAATGGCCCACGTGGCCCGGCCGGCCCCCTGGGCTCACGAACCGGGGCAAATAGCTCCATTGGTCCCGGTTCTGGATTGAACCGGGACTAATGGGCTAAACTGGCCTGGACGAAAGCCCCCTTTTCTACTAGTGTAGGTCAGTACATTGAATGTACTTGCAAGACAACCAAATACATAGCGTCCAAATAAGCAGAAGACAAAACGAGAACTGAGCGTATGAAACAACCTATCTCATATCCATTACTAAACATGGCATGATAAAAATCAACTAAGCATGAACAAAATCATAGCATCTACTAACATGGCAATAACAAGGCATAATAAAATAGGATTATAACATGGTAATAGCAAAACCTATCATATCATCTCAAACATGGCATAATTTAACATATAAATCAACGCATGGCATGGCATCATGAAACTATGCTAAAAATAAAGTGCCGATTATATCCAATGTAGACATAGCATGTTAACTATATACAATCATCTTCTGTTCTGCCTTGGTTTTTAAATGCAACATATTACTTATGCAATGCAACCAAACTTGTGAACCGAGTCCCTCAGACTCTCTTACCAATGGGTTGCCTCGCAACCGCACGGTGATCTTTCCGGCGATCACAACCATCACCAACACTTGGTCTCCAACACTCACCGACACCTCGTCTCGTGATCATGTCAAAACATCGTCGTGACTTCTCACGACTATCTCATAGTTCAAGTCACCAAATTCTCATTATCACATCTTTATTTATCAGCTTAATTATTTTAGGTTTATCCTCCATTTTGACCAAGACCTGGTAGTGGGACCTACTACGAACTGTTGCTATCGATAGACTTTATACACTCTGCAGAGGTAGCACACCGTACCCACACCATGGAACCCATGGCCTCGGCAGCCCATTCGGGTGGACCAACGGCATTCCGACGAAACTGACCTACTGCCATGACGCTCTCCCGTCCACTCCGACCCACTTCCAACTGGGCTAGTCCTTGGTGGCTCCGTGTCTACCAAAGACACCCCGACCACCGTCGTGGTCAAAACACTCCCACTCGGGGACTCGGTACCATAACTTCTAACAACGGGCACACAAGTTTATGTCTGCCTACCTGATCAGGGTGAGCACGCCCATAACCTTCCCTAGTGGGAGGCACCGGCGAGAGGCACGACAATAGCTTACATTAAGGCCTCCCCATAAGGCAAATGTGGTTGGACTGAAAAAGTTCGATTTGGCGGCACTATGACTCGATCCCATCGACAACGGAGGAGGTTTGTTATTATTAAGTCACTTTAATTCCTTCTCCACCATCATGAACATGAATGCAACCATGAGCATGAAGTATACAAATGCATGAACAAAATATTGAACTTCGCAAGTGCATAACTATAGCATAAAGAACATGACAATACCAAGTACTAGCATATCATCGGTGCATTATAATCCTCATAACATTTTATAACGGTGATATGCAAATAAAGTAAAGTAGTGACATGGCATTATTAATAACAGCATTCTAATTAGCATGGCAAAGATATCCTGAAAACACAAGCATGCAAGATAGGCATAAAGGAATAACTACCGATGAAAATGATATGAAACACTGCAACAACACACACACACAAGGTGCAAGCAAGGTCAACATGAATGTTCGGGGGCTCATGATAAGAGGTTGGCTTGCTTGGGGGTCGACAAATACTACGGGAAGAAGTGAGAAACGATCGCGGAAAGGCTTGCCGGAAACAGTTCTCTCTCGGAGGAGGCTGTTTACGGGCAAGGTCAAAATGATCATTTTCACTGTGTGAAAACATAATTAGAATGATTCCAACGGAAAGAGATCGACTAACAGAGATCGTGAGCGCTGGAATCACCTGATTCGGAGCTACGGGTAAGAAGATACAGACGTTTAAAGCTCAGGGACTAGTCTGTAACAATACTTCTACAAACAGGTCCCTGGTAGCTTAAACAGAACGTGTCTTTTCTGAAAATACGTCTTCCAGAGAAGGAAAGGCATTCCCGGCCGAAGGAGAGGAGAAATGCGCTTTCCGAGACTGAAAACGCATTTTCCAGAAATGCGCTTTCGCGCGGGGAAAGCGGCGTCACGGCGGGGGCGCCGCCACTTATCCATGCTGGCACTGGGCCAGGCCCTTCGGCCGCCTACCAGTGAGGCCGCGCGAGGAGGGGCCCGCCTGGCCTGGCGTCTTCAACCTCCCGCTCGGGATCGAGCGAGGCCGAGGGAGGGGATAGCCTCGACGGCGGTGGCCGGCGCGTCCGTCCACCACACAGGGTGCACGACCTACCCATACGCTTCGGAGGACGAGCCGCACCTTGTGGTGGGCTCCATTGCCGGCGACGAGCACTGGAGAGGGAGCCACCCGGCCCGCGGCGGAGAGGGGCTTCGGCCTCCGGTGGACACGGGGCTCCGGTGGGGGATACGGACGAGCGAGGAGTCGGGAAGGGTCGCTAGAGTGTGGCGCATCCATCCAGGATGCGCACGGGGTGCGAGGGAAGGGCCACGGGCAGGAATGGCCGAGGGGATCGGCAGCGGCTATGGCGGCGGTGGTGGTTGAGGAGGGGCTCTGGAGCGAAATGAGGAGCGTGGGGAGGCGTAGAGGAGGATGGGGAAGCTGCTGATGACCTGCAGAGGGGCTCGCGGCTACTTAAATAGCCGGGGCAAGGGCACCCGAGCCGGTGCCCGCCGAGCGAGTCCGGCCACGGCTCTGCCACGCTCAGCAGTCACGGGGACGCACGGGAAGGCGACGAGGAGGGTGCGGACGAGCGCCAGGGAGTCACGGAGACGAGCAAGGCTCGAGGACAAGAGGTGGAAGCGGACACCGGTGAGGAAGACCCGATGCACAGGAGCACACTATTCTGGTCGTTGCCACGGTTCGCTGGAGAATAAAATGAAGGGGGCCAGAGGTCCAGAGGGAAGACGCCATCGAGGGGGAGCTGTTGGACATTAATGGCGAGGTCAGAGGCGGTCGAGGCAGCGATGCCGACGAGAACAGTGGCTAGACCACCGTTTTGGCTAGTTACACTCGTGGTCACCACTAGCATGGCGTGCTCTGGGGTTTTTTACTGTAGTAAGTTCATGTCTACCGCATAGTCCTTTCAGCATGGAGTGTTAACATGGTAAAGAGATGGGCAGAGACAAACTGAGCTGAGTAAATCAAGCTCCACAAGTTTGCTAATGCAAACTTTACCACACTCTAGAGAGTAAACCAGGGAGGATAAAAGGTGAACTTGACGTCTGGGAGGCTTAGGGTAGAAAGGACTACAGTCCTGGGAGTTTTGAGGTAAAATGGACAACTATTTACCATAGTTGTTGTACAACCACCAAATCTGACCCAGAAACTGAATCATGATGAAGCACTCACTAGGAGTGATGGATTGAGCTATAACTTGGCAAAGCCTGATGATTTGAACATACCATGATGCTGTAAAAAGTTCATACCAAATGGACTCACCAAAATGGTACTTCCTTCACATACTTGTGTTCTGGTCAAAAACTTTAAAAAATTGCATAGGGAGCTAGGATGAATGGATTGAGCTCATCTTTTGGTATCCATGGGTTATTTAACAATGTTAAACACCCTGCCAAATTGCATCTCAATTGGACTTAGGAATAAAGCACTTCCTTTGCAAAATTTCAGAGAAGGTAGAAACTTGCATTGGATCATGTGCCAAATTTTGAACTGTAGAATCATGAGATTAGGATGGAACTAGTGATTATATAGCAAGGACAAGCTCCACAATTTATGTGGGAATTTTCTCTGCTATAAAAATAGTAGTTCCTTTGGAAAATGGCAGAAGTGCAATATTGGCAATAAATAGGAAAAGGCAATTTTTCCTTATTTAATGATGGACAATATACTTGCCAGAGCTTGGATTAGGCATAGGCATCAACTCCACCAATTCCCATGAAATTAGGAGATGGATAGCTATGCCTTTGGATTTTATTCCACATAAATGCAAGAAAAGAATAAATCATAATTCAAAAATATTGCATTGGACTTAGCAATATTTTTGCATATCCAAGGTTCAGAAAGGTAGGATGATCTCTGGGAACAATTGGGAGGATCAACAGAGCAAGGAAGATGATGGCTCCTTTGTAATCATAAGGGCCACATTCAAATTCCAAAAATTTGGAATTTAGGGTTTGAGAGGATTTGAGCTGATGAAAATGAGGTCTTGCCCACTGAAAAAGACATGAGCAAGGTTTTGAAAGGCAGGAAATGACAAATTTTCTTAGAGTCGTCCAGCAAACTCAGGAGAAAATTTTGAAAATGAGTGCCAGGAGAGAATAGCAGCACAAAAATAGATAACCCAATCTTGGGGCTGTTACACGTTCTTTTTCAGCACGAGCACTGGGTTAGCCATCCACTCTGGACGGAAAACTTCAATAATGAAATCGGCCGCCAAGAGCCAGGCCACTTCCTCACCAATGGCCTTGCGCCTTTCCTCATTAAACTGCCGAAGAAACTGCTTGACCGGCTTAAACTTTGGATCAATATTGAGAGTGTGCTCAGCGAGTTCTCTCAGTACACCCGTCATGTCAGAAGGTCTCGAAGCAAAGATATCCCGGTTCTCATGGATGAACTCGATGAGCGCTCTTTCCTATTTGGGATCCAAATTAGCGCTGATACTGAACTGCTTAGATGAGTCGCCTGGGACAAAAATTAACAAGCTTGGTTTCATCAGCCGATTTAAACTTTAGCACCGACTCATGTTCTGTGGTTGGCTTCTTCAAAGACGTCATGTCCGCCGGGTCAAAATTGTCCTTTTAGAACTTCAACTCCTCTGTTGCACACACAGATTCAGCATAAGCAGCATCGCTTTCCTCACATTCCAAGGCTATCTTTCGACTCCCATGCACTGTGATGGTACCCTTATAACCCGACATCTTGAGCTGCAAATAAACATAACACGGCCGCGTCATGAACTTGGCATATGCCGGCCGTCCAAACAGGGCGTGATATGGGCTCTTGATTTTGACCACTTCAAAAGTTAACTTCTCAGCCCTAGAATCATGCTCATCTCCGAAGGCTACTGCTACCTCTTGAGCTTGCGTTCGATTTCCCCGAAGAGGAGAGGATAATGCAGCAAAGTAGCGTAAGTATTTCCCTCAGTTTTTGAGAACCAATGTATCAATCCAATAGGAGGCCACGCGCAAGTCCCTCGTACCTACACAAAACAAATAGCTCCACGCAACCAACACGATTAGGGGTTGTCAATCCCCTTCACGGTCACTTACGAGAGTGAGATCTGATAGAGATGATAGATAATATTTTTGGTATTTTTGGTATAAAGATGCAAGGTAAAATAAAAAGCAAAGTAAAAAAGCAAAGCAATAATAAAGTGATGGAAGAATAATATGATAGAGAATAGACCCGGGGGGCATAGATTTCACTAGTGGCTTCTCTCAAGAGCATAAGTATTTTACGGTGGGTGAACGAATTACTATTGAGCAATTGACATAATCGAGCATAGTTATGAGAGTATCTAGGTATGATTATGTATATAGGCATCACGTCCGAGACAAGTAGACCGACTCCTGCCTGCATCTACTACTATTACTCCACTCATCGACCGCTATCCAAAGATGCATCTAGAGTATTAAGTTAATGAAAATAGAGTAATGCCTTAAGCAAGATGACATGATGTAGAGGGATAAATTCATGCAATATGATAAAACCCCCATCTTGTTATCCTCGATGGCAACAATACAATACGTGCCTTGCTGCCCCTTCTCACATCGGGAAAGGACACCGCAAGATCGAACCCAAAGCTAAGCACTTCTCCCATTGCAAGAACTACCAATCTAGTTGGCCAAACCAAACGGATAATTCAAGAGACTTGCAAAGATAACCAATCATACATAAAAGAATTCAGAGAAGATTCAAATATTGCTCATAGATAATCTTGATCATAAACCCACAATTCATCGATCTCAACAAACACACCACAAAAAGAAGATTACATCGAATAGATCTCCACAAGAGACGGGGAGAACATTGTATTGAGATCCAAAAAGAGAGAAGAAGCCATCTAGCTACTAACTATGGACCCAAAGGTCTGAGGTAAACTACTCACACTTCATCGGAGAGGCTATGATGATGTAGAAGCCTTCCGTGGTGGATTCTCTTCCCATGGAGCTCCGGAACAGGCCCCAAGATGGGATCTCGTGGATACAGAAAGTTGCGGCGGTGGAATTAGGTTTTTGGCTCCGTATCTGATCGTTCGGGGGTACGTAGGTATATATAGGAGGAAGGAGTACATCGGTGGAGCAAAGGGGGGCCCACGAGGCAGGGGGCGCACCCTAGGCGGGGGGGGGGGGCGCCCTCCACCCTTTTGGCCGCCTCCTTTCTTTCTTGATGGGGGGGGTCCAAGTCTCCTGGATCATATTCGGTGAGAAAATCACGTTCCCAGAGGTTTCATTCCGTTTGGACTCCGTTTGATATTCCGTTTCTTCGAAACACTGAAATAGGCAAAAACAAGAAATCTGGGCCGGGCCTCCGGTTAATATGTTAGTCCCAAAAGTAATATAAAAGTGTAAAATAAAGCCCAATATGGTGCAAAACAGTAGATAATATCGCATGGAGCAATTAAAAATTATAGATACGTTGGAGACGTATCAGCTACTCCTAGTTCAATCTTACCCACTGGGTATGC
Source organism: Aegilops bicornis (assembly GCA_021605145.1). NCBI lineage: Eukaryota > Viridiplantae > Streptophyta > Magnoliopsida > Poales > Poaceae > Aegilops > Aegilops bicornis. The sequence goes on along the minus strand of CM038670.1, from coordinate 640,345,930 downwards.
CGATTTACCAGGCACCACTCCATGGAAGACGATGTTGGACGTCTTAAGATTCTTATCAGTCAACCCCATACGACGGAAAGTCTCATAATAGAGGATGTTGATGCTACTGCCTCCGTCCATGAGCACTTTAGTGAATTTGTATCCACCAACCTGAGGTGCCACCACCAAGGCCAAGGGACCCAGATTATCAACCCGGGGAGGGTGATCTTCCCTACTCCATAGAATAGGCTGCTCCGACCATCTCAAATAACGAGGAACTGCTGGCTCAACAACGTTCACAACCCTTTTATGAAGCTTCTGGTCTCGTTTGCACAAACTGGTGGTGAACACATGATATTGTCCACATTCAGCTGCTTTGGATTGCTCTGATAACCAGATTGCTGCTGCTGACCTCCCTGGCCAGATTGCTGATTATAACCACCTTGATTTCCTTGAGAGACTTGAAAGCCGGAATTTGAACCGCCGCCCGGGCCGTGAAAACCACAGCCACCTGAGCCGCCGCCCGGCCCATGGTTGCCGTCGAACATGTTAGAATTCTTGAACGCCTTCATGATGGTACAACCCTTCCATAGGTGAGTGGCCAGCTTTTCACGAGTACCGAGCCTTGGACAGGGTTCATTTAGTAACTGCTCAAGAGTAGGACCTGATCCGCCGGACCGAGGTGGTGGTCTCCCCTTACGTCATTGATTGTTGCCTTGCGCATTGGTGTTAGCCACAAACTCCAGGCTACCATCAGCCTTACGTTTATTATTGCCTCCTTGATTCGCCGGGTTATGCTGGTGACCCTTGGCGTTGCCGTTCTTCTTTCCCTTCCCTATCTTCTCATCCTCAGACTCAGGATCCTTGGTACTATCAGAGTCGGCACACTTAACTAGAGCCGCCATTAGCTGGCCCATGTCATTACAACCGCGCTTGAGCCGCCCCAGCTTCTGTTTCAGAGGCGTAAAATGGCAATTTTTCTCTAACATTAAGACTACAGAACCAGCATCCATCTTATCAGATGAATGTATTATGGCTTTGACCCGGCGCACCCAATGGGTTGTGGACTCACCCTCCTCTTGCTTGTAATTAGTCACATCCACAATTGACATGGGATGCTTGCAGGTGTCTTTGAAGTTCTGAATAAACCGGGCCTTTAACTCTGCCCATGAACCAATGGAATTAGGTGGCAGCCCCTTTAACGAAGTGCGGGCCGTTCCATCCAACATCATGGTGAAGTACTTGGCCATTGCAGCATCACTGACCTCCAGTAGTTCCATGGCCATCTCATAGCTTTCAATCCATGCCCCGGGCTGTAAATCGGCCGTGTAATTAGGCACCTTTCGAGGGCCCTTGAAAGCCTTGGGCAAACGCTCATTACAAAGAGCCGGCACCAAGCAAGGGACAGCTCCAGTCCTCGTGGCCACGCCTGCCTCAATAGAAGTCGTCGGATAAACAGGAAAAGACTGGTAAGCTGCCCGCTGAGCCGCCTGCTAAGCCGCCTGCTGAGCCGCCCGCTCCTCCTCTTGGCGTATCTTGTCCTGATCAACCAAGTTAAGAGCTCCATCACGCACCGGGTCATGCCCGCGCGGTTGGTCACGACGCTGAGCGTTGCTTGAAACGGCTGCTGAATCCATATGCCTACTATAACTTGGGCTCCGGCTTGGGCGAGGGGTTGAGTGGATCTTGTCTCGACTGTAAGAGTATGCCTCCTGCTGCGCTAGAGCCATCTGAAGAAGTTCTCTGACCCTTCGTGTTTCAATTGCTGTCGGAGAGTCGCCCTCCATCGGGAGAGCCGCCAATCGTGCGGACGCAGCGATTAGGTTCTCCAAAGGGTTAGAAAAATGACCCGGTGGTGTTGGTACATAATGAGGTGGAGCAGTATTCATGCGAGGAGGCTCCATTACCCGGGGCTGCACCGGCATCCCAACCCCGGGGGTTGTAACCCAATTCACCTCCGACAGGTTACCAGGGCCAGCACCGGGTGTGTAGAAGAGGTTTCGAGGATCTTAAGCCGGAGGCAGACGGGATTGAGCCTTCTCGTGCCTTCTCCTCATGACCTCATTTGATGCGTTCAGATTCATCGTAAGTTGGAAAGCCTCTGATTGAATCTGCTGAGCTCGAGCATCCAAAGCCGCCCGCTTTTTGCTAGCCTGACGTCCTCCGCTGCTAGGTTTTCTTTAGCTTGTGCTACCTCCTCACGTAATAGTGCCACTTCTGCATCATGTTGAGCCTGATCCACCGGATTAACCGCGGTATTTAACAGGGCTATCAACTTATCTATGAGATCCATCAGCACCTGAGCCGGCGGGCGCGCAGGGCCTCCTGCCTCGGCTGCCGCTGACCCGGAGGTTATTGCTGCCGCAACCTAGAGTTTTGAACGGGTTGCGTGCCAGCCATGAAGATCCCCACTCTGCTCGGCGGTTCAAAGGGGTCCGGAATACTACTGCCATCGGAACAACCCCCAAGCCCGCCATCTTGTAATTGATACAATGAATCTGTCTCACCCGTGGAAGACTCACCATCAGTATAGATGGCCATCTCACCGTTAGATGCAGATCCTTCAGAAAATTCACCTCCATGGATGCATCCCACAAAGGCACGCTTCATGGCAGGCGGAGCCCGGGCGGGTCTCACACGCTGAGCCGTTTCGACGATGTCGGTGCAGATGTCCGACTCAGGGCCCAGCTTGCCGATCTGCCCGATGAAGACATGGATTCCGCTGAAGGGGACCCGATACCCGTACTCAATTGAGCCCGCGTCGGAGCCGCAGCCTACTCGTTGATGTAGAGCTTGCCGCGACGACTCTTGGTCATCCGGCCCACAGCTTATCCCTTGAGCCCTTCGAAGTTTCCCTTCAAGAACTCAAATCCACTGTGCGCTGGCCCCATGGTGGGTGCCAACTGTCGTGGAATTGGCACGGCAGATGTCCTTGTGAAAGGACTTAGTCGTGGAGCCATCCCAACTAGGAAGCTTAAAGGGGTCAAAACGGGACAAAGGACACGAGGGTTTATACTGGTTCGGCCCCTTGTGGTGAAGGTAAAGGCCTAATCCAGTTTGAGGTGGTATTGCTTATGTTTCGATTACTAGGGAGCAAATCCGCTTGACCTAGCTTTCGATCTGATGTTACTTGCCCTGAACCGTCGTCGGGTCGTTCCTTTATATATGGAGGTCGACGTCCAGCGGCTCACAGAATCCCAGTCGGCTCATAAACAGTGTCCGGCCCAGTCTCTAACTATCCCTGCCTTATAATACAAGTTATGTACATATGGCGGTTTATCTCTACGGGCCTTAAGTCGCCTTTGGGCTTTGGGACCTTATCTGAACCACCATCATCCAGAGCTGTCTTGGGCTTCATGAATCACCAAAGGTATAACCCGGCCCCTCCTGGGCGGGTCATACCTAATAGTTATATCCCCAACAATTATGCAAGAAGATAATAAAACTCGAGGTAGATAATTGCAATTTGATGATGGAGAATTTTACTCTCAGTCAGAAGCTGAAGGAAACAAAGGGCAAATCCCCTGTCTTCTCACCACCACCATTACCTTCTTCATCACCACCACCATCTTCTTCACCACCAATGGAGAATTGAGTGTTGGGTATGGGCACTCCCCTTGGCTTCCGCCAAGCTTGGGGGAGGTGCCCCGGTATTGTCTCATCCCACTATATTTTTGCTTTTACTTATCTTAGTTCGATCCTTTTGGTTTAGATGAAATAAATTTTAGCTTGATCCTTTCTTCTTTGAGAGTTTTCTTAGTGATCTATCATTATAATTGTGTGCAGGCTATATAATAAAGTTAGTTTGAGTTTTTACTTTCTTTACTTTCATGTTGCAAATAAAGAAAAGAAACAAGAAAATAAAAAGAGAAAGAAAAGAAATAAAAGAAAGGAAATAAATCAATAAGATCATATACTAATCCTATGATAGGTGATAGCACCACATAAGGAAAAGTATAAATTGGGAATTTTATTATATATTGACAAACATAGCATTATTCAATGATGCAACTCATGAAATAATTAATAAGGGAAGGGAAGATTCACATATAAATATACTATCCTAGAAACCTTTTGTGATTGTGAGCCCTCATCAAAATATTATATGCCAAAATTGTTGACGTTGGACAAGGAAGACAACGTAATGGTTTATGTTTGTTTATATTCACATAGAAGTCATATTGTCATAGATACTTTAACATGTGGTGCTTGCCCCCTATCTTTGCTAGCCAAAAATTCCGCACTAAGTAGAGATACTACTTGTGCATCCAAAAACCCTTAAACCCACATCTTTTTTTCAAGTGTCCACCATACCTACCTAGGGATTGAGCAAGATGCCTCAAGTAAATTGTCATCGGTGCAAAAAGGCAATAAAAATTGCTTCTAAAAGTGTGAGATCGTTTAGTGTAAGAGAAAATTGAGCGTTGCACGAACTTGGATCACAAAGAATAAAAGCGACAGACTGCATATTAAAGGTTGCCATCTTAAGGGGCAATGTAACGCGACATTCTTTTGCACTAAGGGATTGAGCATTAAAACAAATAAGTGCATGTCAACCTTTGCTTCCCTCTGCGAAGGGCCTATCTTTTACTTTTATGTATTTACTTTTATGCAAAGAGTCAGAGTTTTCCTTCTATTCCTTTTATTTTTCTATTTTGGCAAGCATCATGTGGTGAGGAAAGATCTAGGCACATATGTCCAGTTGAATATAGATAGCATGAGTTATTATTGTTGACATCACCCTTGAGGTGAGTATGTTGGGAGGCGAAACTATAAGCCCCTATCTTTCTATGTGCCTGGTTGAAATGTTTTGCTCATGTGTACAAGGTGAGTGTTAACAATCATAGAAGACTATATGATGGTTGAGTATGTGGACTTGCCTAAAGGCTCAGACACGTGACCCTTCCTGAAAAGATGATCAATTGTAGTTGCAAAGTTGACTGAGAACATAGTTTGTTGGTTTCTAATAGAGTTTCTGCTTTATACTTCGATTGTGTGATGAACTATTACTTATTCATGGGAAGTGTATGATAAAAGTTCTATGATAAAAGTCTTATGTTTAAATTTGTTGCTGTTATAATAATCAACATGATGCTTCTTTGTCCGTATTTTGTTTTTATCGACACGTCTCTCTCAAATCATGTGGACATGTTTTTCAATTTCGGTTTTCGCTTGAGGACAAGCGAGGTCTAAGCTTGGGGGAGTTGATACGTCCATTTTGCATCATGTTTTCTTACTGTTATTTACAATGCTTTTATCCATAATAATGGTTTTTGGAGTAATTCTAATGCCTTTCCTCTCATAATTTGCAAGGTACACACCAAAAGGGAGAATTCCGACAGCTGGAAATCTGGACCTGAAAAAGCTACGTCAGGCCACCTATTCTGCACAACTCCAAACAAGCTGAAACTTTACCGAGATTTTTAATGGAATATATAAGAAATATTGGAGCCAATAACTACCATAGGGGGGCCACCAGGTGGGCACAACCCATCTGGGCGCGCCAGGCAGCCCAGGCACGCCCTGGTGGGTTGTAGCCCCCTCGGCCCACCTCCGGTGCCCATCTTCTGGTACATAAGTCATTTTTACCTAGAAAAAAATAAGGAGAAGACTTTCGGGGAGGAGCACCGCCGTCTCGAGGCGGAACTTGGGCAAGAGAACTTTTGCCCTCCGGTGGAGCTATTCTGCCGGGGGAACTTCACTACTAGGAAAAGGCCTACTAATGGCGCACCTAATTTGGCCATTAATGGCGCATTAGTGGTGGGCCATTAGTGCCACGCCATTAGTATATTTTACTAATGGCGCACCACTGGTGCGCCATTAGTATTCGTATACTAATGGCGGACCTCGATGCGCCATTAGTATATACAACAAAGGTGCCATTAGTATGCCTCCCAGGGGGCCATGTATACCCAGGTGCTTTGGCATACTAATGGCGCACAACAACAAGATGCGCCATTAGTAACTTCGGCATACTAATGGCGCACAGTTTAATGATGCACCAGTAGTAACTTCGGCATACTAATGGCGCACTGTTTAATGATGCGCCATTAGTATCCTTTGGCATACTAATGGTGCACTGTTATGTGATGCGCCATTAGTATGAATATTAAGTTTTTTAATTTTTTAATTTTTTGTTTTTTGCACAGGTTACAAAATGTATAATTGGACAAAATATAGACAACACACATCAACAACAGATTCATCGAATACAATAGAAGATTAGTCTCTGAATACAATTCATCATATTAGTCTCCGAATACAATTCATCATATTAGTCTCCGAATTGAAAAGACCGAACAAAGATAGAACATTATATTACAAGTCTCGAGACCACGAGTAGCGAGTTTGTCCTCACATTACAAGTCGATATCGATCATCTAAACTACCATCACATAGAAGAGAGCTGCGGTCATCACGATGAGCATCATCACGATGAAACTCGTCTTCATCCGGTTCCTCCAACGCCCTCCCTCTCCCGGTAGATAGCGGGCGTATCTAGATTCGGCCTCGGCCCTAGTGGTGTACCCTTTGTAACTGTTACCGCTGAATCGGTGAACCTGTCTCCGACACTCCTCCCAACCGTCAGAGACTCCGGGAACCTTACCCTTGTACACGACATACGACGGCATCGCTATGCACTAGCCAAACAAAACGTTAGTACCAATTCACGCATAATACATAAGCATTATATAAGTATGCAATGTAACGATCGGAAGAGAAAAGCAAGACATTAATAGCATCGATTACATCTAAGTTGAACAACTCTCGAAACCAAAGAGACATACTACAAGTTCATTAAAGTTTAATTACAACATGAGCCAATCGATGTTTCAAAACTAGACACAACATCACTGCTTTCTACTCGACTCAAGGGACTGGAGTGTGGATGAAGCCGCCGTCTACCGTGGGAGTCATGAAATAACGGGCGTTGTCAGCCTGCATTTGTAGCATTGTGTCGATGTCACTGTTGGACGGTTGATTTCTGAGGTAGAACTGCCCCGAGGTACGAAGGACATCGATGTCACTGTAGCATGCGAAAGAATTCTTGTCTGATGTCCGCGTCCTGGATTGCCGACACGCTCGCGGCCCAATCTTTGAGTTTACTCGGTAGCAGAAGTTGATGATGGTCCCGTACGATCGCCCGCATGTGATGGATGGCGTAGTAGGCACCCTTCTCGACCGCCAAAGGTTGCTTGACACAGCAGAACGTCAGACAGGAGAACACGTGCTTGCCGTGACTTACAAATAGGCCTGGTGAAGGTGCCTCCAGATTTGGCGAGCCGGGAGAACATCATCAAGAACCTTCTTGACATTTGTGTAGTCTACGTCAATCGACGGTCCGGGTCGAAATACGTGGCCATGGAATATTTGGGGCTTAGGAGGATGAGCGTGCAATGTGTGTCACCGCAGAAAACACGGAATGTTAAAAGAAAACGATCGAAATCTAAGAATTCATATGTTACGGTCGGTTGAGGAGAGGACTTACTCGGGAAAGTAAGGCACGAGGAAGTTATCCTTATCTTGGTTTGCCAGAATGACGCCTTCGAGGTAAGAACTCGCGACTTGTCGGTCCCCAGCGCTGCCCAAGATCTTGGCACGCATGTAGAAGGGGTCGACTATCACGATGTCCGGGGTCTTGTCGCGAATGATCCGCATCTCCATACTCAGCGAAAATAGCCGAACGAAGGTGTAGTGCAGCGGATGAAGGTTCAACATAGCATGGATGTCATCAAACTGCAGGACGATCATACGCTCGATGGAGTTATCCACAAAGCCCTTGCCCTCTGGCACCTTGGCCACGAAAACCGGGTATGCCACATCCTTCTCTCTGAGACGCCGCTTCTCCAAAGAAAGAACATCATCATGCAGACTCCGCATAGCACCGGTTGCAGCATTGAGCATATTTGTCGGTAGCATCGCCCTACCCGCCAAATGCACCCTCCTCGAGATATCCTCAGGTGAAGGTGGCCCGTCCTGAGCACGGATCATACTCGGTGCCGGCTGGCCCGCACCCTTGTTAGTCTTTCTTTTGCGTGCCTTCTTCTTCTCCTGTAATGGGACTGAGTTCTGCTCACAGACCGCCTTCTTGAGTGTGTTGGGGCTGATAATATTTTGCACCTCGCCTATCTCGAGGCTCGGTGAAGTCGGCAGTCGGAGGCGTCTCGAGAGCTGAACGACGACGACGCTGCAAGGTAACTTGGCTTCTCTGCGGTACCAGCTAGATCACGCACGCCTTTTGTTGGGTTGGGTTCTTGAGAAGGAGGCCCCATGAAGTCGCCACCGCACTCCATGATCGGCAAAGTACCGATCGACGCTACAAATGTATCGTCAGATTCGCTGCTCGATCCTGTGCCATATGCATGTTTGGATCCCGTGGCATAGGGATGTCCGCACCGTTGCGGCAGTCTTGCCTTGGGGCCGACTTGGCCCCGCACGACCGGGCGGTGTTGTCTTTGGGGTGGTGTCCCCGCCCCATACAACCGCTCTTCGGCCAAAGCAGGGGCCAGCTCAGGCAGGCGTTGAGGGTCATCACGTCATCATCGTCAGCCCCGACGGGTCGAATCGGAGGTAACAACTCGTCGCAGCCTGGCAGCACCCGAACCAGTTGAACCCTAAACAAGTTGGGTGGCATCTGGGTACAGTGGAACAAGGGGTTGCCCGGTTGAACGATTTTGCCCTTGGCGACATCGACCAACTTGTTGTTCACGAAGTGCAGGAGAGTGCATGGAACGTCGGCGACGCCCTGCGAAAACATGTAGGGCGTCAGGGATGCCTACCAAAGGCAAGGAGATGAAGTCCTCGACCGAGAGAGGCTTAATTAGTTACCATGATGATGGCGTCGAGCTCGGCTAATGTCGAGGCACCGCCAACGGCGGGCGTGTAGTTGACGGAGGGGCCGCTTGCTGCAGAGGTGGCGGCTGGCGTACACCCGGGTGCATTAAGCTCCCGTGCCGGCGTCGGAGACACCAATGCCGCCTCTGCTGGAGACACCAATGGCCGCGCCATCGCGTTCAGCGAGTTGTTGGCCGTGAAGCTAGGAATCGGGGGCGGCCCCTGTTGGCCGCCCGCAATCCACGCACTCAACCCCTCGATCAAGGTAGGCACAATGGCGGTGATCGTCGCTCCGAGTTGTTGTTGCACTTGCTCTTGGACAATCTCCGGAATCCGCGCCACCTGTGCCTTGAGTTCTTGAACCTCGCGCGCCTGACCTTCCGAGCTGGTCTTTTTCTCCTTTCGCCCACCAGAGTTATAGTATGACGACCATTTTGTCGACAAGCCTTTGTCGGCCACACGACCAGCTGACGTCGGCCATCGAGCTTATCCTTGTTCTTCATTACATTCAACGCCCTATTTAGAGTGGTGTCCCAAGGGTTGCTCTTAGTCGACCCCGCCATCGCTTTCAATGCAAGGAAGGAATGTGAACCATTTAGAAATTTGGCTTCATTAATTAGAATGCAACCATATGGAGCTAATTACGCGGGGTGTATTCCTTACGAGAACAAGCTCAAGCGCCCTGGTCTTCGGATCCGTGGTAAGCTCCTTTGTTTTCGGGTCCTTCTTGTACCGGCCCCGACAAAGTTCCTGGTCTGCTTGTCACCAGATTTATCGAAGAGGGCGGTAGGCCTTGCTCGGCACGGTCCGCCTCCTCCTTGTCCCATATAGGCCTCGCCACTCAGAATCACGGGACCGAGTGTGTGTTCCCCTAAGTTCAGCTCCCGCATTTCTTTCCCCCACCGACTTGATTGGGAGTTTGCGGTGCTCGAGCAATTGATCTTGAAGTCGTTGTAGTCATCTTCGTGATCGAAGGATTTTCTCCTTGATCTTCTCATAACTCTCACCTTTCTCGATCATTCTCTTCACATTGCTTTTCCAAGTAGATGTGGCCTTGCTCAGCTTCGTGAGGGCAGCATTGTTCACTTTATTCCCTTTGAGGCTTGTGTTTTCAAATTCAGCGGGAACTTGTATCGCTCGTGCAGCTTCGTGAAGAGGAGGTTGCGCAAATCCCCGGTCAGATGCCTCGTGTTCTCGATGTTGATTGAGACGGTGCTCCGGAGAATGCAGCCGAGCTGAAGCGAGTACCCTTGACTATTCGCTCGGGCGCTGTGGATTCCCGTCGGAGTCCACTTCAAGAACTTCCTCCTTGAGGGTGCGGAGCACGATCGGGCGCCGGTCCTTCCGCTGCCTCTTCGGTAGGCTGCCATCTCGTGCGTCGCCGCCATCATCGATGGTGGCATCCTCGGCGGCACCATCAGTGGTGGCATCAGTGGGGTCATCCTCGGCGGTACCATCAGTGGTCTCAGGATCGGTGGGGAAGGCGGCGTCCTCATACAAGTGAGGTTGTTCCTCCATCTCCTGGGACAGCTCCCAGAATGACTTGCCGCCCGAAACCCCGGCCTCATCGTTGTTGGCCATGTTTCTCTCTATATAGGAACAAAGTTTGGTCAAAAAGTTGGTTATTGTCAAGGAACAAGATCATGGTCTCATCATTTAGGGTTTGTCGACACCGAGGCATCCTAAAAGCTAAGCTTTTATCATTGAGGGTTTTTCGACGCCGAGGCACCCTAAAAGCCTAAGCTTTCATCATTAGTCACAAGTACCCCGCCCATGCATTAGTCACAAGTATTTATATGTCCTATTTTTAGCAAAGTCATGCTAAAATTCACGGAAAATTTCGGCATGACCTTTGCTGAAAATAGGACATATGGAGTACCCGAATTTGCTGGAACGGAAGTTAATCGACATTCCAGCAAACTCAAGGGCCTCTCGTGTGGACAAGGCAAAAAAGGCCTTCATCACAACATGGAAAATACATTGGCATGTGAAGAGGTGAAACAATATATGCATCGCCAAGCAGGAGCATTCAACATTTTGGACAAACCACTACAAGCAATACTGGAGCAGTATTGTTTTTTATACATAACTGCTAAAACCCTAGGAGTTAACCGAGCCACCAACAGAATGTGGACTTAAAAGAGAGAGTCACGGACAAAGTGACATGATACATTTTCATAAAATTAGCTAGTTTTACTTATGGTGCACAAAGGAACAAGTACTGCAGTGCACTTAGAAAAAAATGAGCACCGCAAAACAAGAAGACTCGTTTCAGGTAAACGGAAGCTGTTGGCTCCATCAAGTGGAGGCAAAAAACAAGTGCAATTGCAAATGAATGCAAACCACGTTAAGACTTAACTGCTAAGGCCTAGTTTGGCAACACGGTTTTTCCAAAACCATGGTAATTGAAAACCTCGGTATTCCAATGTGTGGGCAATGAATACTTTGGTTTCTAAAACTGCAGTTTTTCTCGCTTTTAGCAAAACTATAGAGATGTTTGGCAAGTGCGCTTTTCTTAGTTTCTTGGTTTTGACCACTCGTTGCATGGATAATCCTAGATACAGCTAGCTGAACCAAATTGAGCTATAACAAAGGAGTTATACAACGACGTGATCAGCTTGTGCTAATTAACGGTTGGTGCATGCGGCATGCCTATAGCCTTGTCATGCACGCGAACATCCTCTAGCTGCTAGGATATGTTGTTGAGTAATCTTGTATCTCCGCCACATGGAATCGATCGGCTAGCTAACTTAGACTGATGTGTATAACTTTGCTCAAGATCAATCGCTCTACTCTGTGGTCTAAGCCTTCGCTAATTTTTTGTATGCGTGTACACGCACCATCCGATAGGACTGAACCTCTAGTACTATCTACTGTACAGGCTGCTTCTTGTTGCACTAGAACAATACCCAACGATTGAAGACATCAGCGACAGAGTAGACAAGCTTCCTAGGTGGTAATCTTAATTTTGTGGCTGCGGAAGAGATGGGTGAGGAGGACCGGAAGAAGATGGACTCGAGCAAGTGTTTCTCGGTTTACAAAAAGAGGTTGAGACCTCTTTTAGATACAAAAAAAACCATGGTTTTAGATATACCACGGTTTGTAAAACTAAAGTATTTGTCAAAACCAAACACGTCAAAGTATTTAAAACTGGGTTTTTTCAAAAACCATGGTATTCTTTTAAAACTCCAAAAATACTTGAGTAGCCAAACGCAGCCTAAGTAATCATCATATTTTTTAATCATCGAGGCCATAGTAAGACGATGTACTCAGTCCCAAGTACAAAATTTAAATTGAATTAGCTTACATAGCTTTTGGAACGTGCAAGAGGCAGTACACAAGGGATTAACTACTGAACACCAAGTGCTCTAATCAAAGTTGCGATTAAGAACACATCCCAAATCAACAAAGAACAAAAACAACATTAAAATAACTTGACGGTGCTAATCGAGAACAAAGAGTTGCAATATAGCTATGTGAATAAACAATGTAGATGGGACTAGAAGAATTACATAAACATATAATAACATAGCACATAACACCGGTTAGTAAAATGTATATACTTCATCCGTCCGTAAATCAACTAAATACTTAATTTACCCTAATTATAACATGAGAGATGGATGGTTAGCACCGTGAAATCTCCAATCTCAAACGAATCGACATGATCTTGTTTAGTTCATCGTTGAGCCAACAAGATTTAATGGGCAATCACATTCACGGGAAACCAGAAATAACATATGAAGTGGAAAAGAAAAAGGGATCTATTTTCACGCTTACCTGCAGGGGCTGGATTTGGGGGCGAAGCAAGACAAAGGGAAGGAGAACTTCTTGATGTAGAGGGCTAGGTGGCTCCTTGGTTGCAGACAGCGTCACCCTGCGTTGGATCGAAGCTTCAGGTGGCACTATCGGTAGTCAGAGAAGCAGAGGAGTGACCATATCGGCCTGAATCTTACCTACAGCGCCCTGGATCTTGAGGAAGTACAGCGGGGTTGTTCGGCGACGGTCGACTCCACGCTGGCGGTTGGCGACGCGGCTCCTCGGTGGCGGTCGACTCGACTCCTTGGCTGCGGGCGGTGGAGGGGCTCCTTTGCTGCGGACGATGAGGTCGCTGAAGGCGCTGGCGGCGACGGCGCCGGTGAGCCCCAGCAGCGAGAGCACGGCTGCGCGACGGGCCCACGCTGCGGCACCCTCGTCAACGGGCGGAGGAGGAGGAGGTGGAGGCGGAGCGGCCTTGGCTTGGGCTGGGCGGAGAGGCGCCGAGGAGGAGCGGGCGGGCGTCGAGGCGTCGAGGCGGCGTCGGGGCGGCGTCGAGGCGGCAGGAGAGGAGATGGGAAGGGGATCAAGGGCGAGGGCGAGGGAGAGAGAGGGGATAGGTTTGGGCCGGGGAGGAAGTATGGATGGGGGCGGCACAATACTAATGGTGCACCACACCTCGGTGCGCCATAAGTACATCCATACTAATGGCGCACCTCGCCTGGTGCGCCATTAGTATTTTTTTTGATTTCTGCCGAGCCAACAGGTTATCTTCCACCTGACTTGATACTCATCATGGTCCCTCTACTAGCTCGACTGGTCAGCAGCCAGTTCTCACACCAGGAGGTCCTGGGTTCGATTCCCAGGCTCCACAATTTTTTTATGCATTTAAAATGCTGTTTGATACTTATTTGTGTTTAAATATGTTCAAACTTGTTTAAATCATAACAGTAATATTTTTTTATAAGACAGTAATATTTTTTTAAAATATCATCAAACAGTAGTGCCGGTGGAGCGGGGGAGGGTGCGGGGGGGCTGCGGGGGGTCGGCGGCGGCGGGTGAGTGGGGGCGTCGAGGGTGGGGGGAGTCGGCGGCGGCGGGCCGTGGACTGGGGGTGCTCGGCGAGGGGGACCGGATCTGGCGAGGTGGGATAGCGATCGAGATGGAGGGGGATCGAGATCGAGTGTCCATGAAATTTAAAAATATTCATGATAGTTCAAAAAGTGCCCAATACAATCGAGAAATGAAGGCTATGATTTAAATACAATCGATCTTAGCTAGCTATCTGTTCACAATCTTCTTGCCCTTCTTTTTCGCAAATGGAGTTCTTCTGTGGAACGGACGTCCTTTAGGTAGGGTGGTCCTGCTTCTTCCTGTGGTGTATGCTTCTACTTCATCATCGTCGTCATGTTCGATCCTCGGGTCACCGTACTTGTCGAAGTCTTGCTCATTGGCTACTCCATCCATTTCGATGATCTTCCTTTTGCCTCTCCTCACGACAACATGACTGGGCTTTGACGGGTCGGTAATGAAGAAGCATTGGTAAACTTGGGAAGCCAGTACCCATGGCTCATTTTTCGCGGTGACGCTTATACCATGGGTCTTGGATTTGGCTTCGGGTATAACCATGGTGGTGAAATACCGGTCTTCTTTTAGGACGCTCTTCGCCCATACGACACGGAACATCGGGACCTTCTCTCCAGCGTAGCTCAGCTCCCAGATCTCCTCGATCCTTCCGTAGTATCTGTCCTTGTCATTACCGGTGTAGGATTCCATCATTACCCCGGAGTTTTGATAACCATCGCTCTTCATGTCCTTGGCCTCGGTGTCGAATGTGTAGCCGTTGATATCGTACGCCATATAGGTCATCAGATTGTGCTCGGCGCCCTGTGACAAGGCGAATATGAGTTGTTCTTCCGCGGAAGAATCCTCATGTAAAGGGTACGACAGAAGCTTCTGCTTGAACCAACGCGTGAAACATGAGTTGTGCTCTTTGATTATATCTCCGTCCGCCCTCTGTTGGCCTCGGTCATTGTACGTCTTCTTAATAAAGGTTTTGTGCTCTACCACCCAAGGATCGACCACGTCTATGTGTTGTAGCGCGACTAGGTTTGCTCTTTCAAAGTCGGCTAGTCGACCCTCTAAGTCGACATGCATTTCGTGGCGACCCTCACGGTGACCCCATCCAGCGAGCCTGCCGAGGTGCCTGTAGACGGGCAGACCAACGGGGTTCTCAATGCCTAGATAATTCATGCAGTAGGAGATGCACTCTTCGGTCAGAAAGCCCCTGGCTATACTTCCCTCTGGACGTGACATGTTGCGAACGTATCCTTTGATGACGTATCCTTTGATGACACCATTCATCCTTTCGAACGGCATCATGCTGTGCAGGAACGTCGGCCCAAGTTGGATGATATCCTCCACTATATGGACCAGCAGATGCACCATAACATCAAAGAATGCGGGCGGGAAGTACATCTCAAGCTGCATAGTATCACCACGATCTCTTCCTGTAGCCTTCTGAGTTGCCTCACGCCAATCGACTTCCGAGAGATGACGTCGAAAAATTTGCATAGGCCAAATAGCGTTTCACGGACGCGGCGCGTCCATGATCCCACGGATTGCAATCAGTAAGTATCTGCGTCATCAAGACGCGTGATACCGTGAGACTTCATCCCATCGAACTTCGCTTCACCGGGTCTAGGTATCTGCTTATCTTCCCAGCAGAATCGTAAGGAAGTTTTACTCCTAGGAGGCAGGTGAAAACTGCTCGATCTCCTCCTCGACTTAGAGTGAAGCACGCGGAGGGTAGTCATTTCCGGTCTTCTTGGCCTTTTGCCTTTGGCGACAACTTACTATGTCCTGCTTCGCCTCATCATCATCATCATCATCATCATCATCATCATCATCATCGGCGTGAAGCTCCCCGCCGATGCCCATTGATTTCAAGTCTGCCCTTGCTTTCGCCCATCTTTGGTCCTCTCTCGCATGTTGAGCAGGGTACCAAGCAGACTCTCGCACACGTTCTTCGTGATATGCATGACATCAAGGCTGTGAGGCACACGGTGGATCTTCCAAGACGGCAAGTCCCGTAAAATGTACATCGCTTTTCCATACCTTCAAGCAGCCGGGTGTGGCGCCTTTCGCTTCTTTTCCCGGCTCTGGCGCCTTTTGCTTCTTTCGGCGGTGGGTAGTCTTTCCAATTTTTCAACAGCTTGTCTATTTCCTCGCCGCTCCTCGTACAGGCGTTTTCGGGTTCGGTTTCACCATCGAACAGATCCTTGCATTTCCTCCACGGGACATCGCCGTGAAGCCACCTTCGATGTCCCATGAACACGGTTTTCAAAGACCCGGATCTCTATCTAGTCGGCGATACGTTGTGTCATCCATGCACCTTACGCATCCGTAAAATCCGTGGACTACTTGCCCCGCGAGATATCCGTGAATCGAGATAGTCGTGCACCGCCGTGAGAAAAGTGCGGCTCTCATAGGGAAATATTCTTTCTCTGCGGCCCCACGTATTGGCTGGCGTTTTCCACAGCGTGTCAAGCTCCTCTTCAAAGAGCCCCAGACATGATTGATGTCGCTCCTGGTTGTTTCGCCCTTCAATTAGCATACTCATGTGAATGTACTTCCTCTTCATGCACAACCAGGGGGAAGGTTGTACATCCACACAAACACACAGCCAGGTGCTATGTGTGCTTCTCTGGCTGCCAAACGGATTGACTCCATCGGTGCTCGCTACCAAAGACGATGTTCCTTGGATCGGTCCCAAATTCTGGGTCTTCGAAGTTCAATGCTTGCCACTGGCTCGCATCCTTAGGGTGACTCAGCATCTTGTCTTTCTTATTTATCTCCGGATCATTTCCGTCATCTTCTCGCTTCTTCTCCTCCCTATTCGCGTACAACGCAGGAGCTTTGCTACCTTAGGGTCTGCGAAATACCGCTGCAGACGAGGAGTGATCGGAAAGTACCACACCACTTTTCGAGGAGCTTTCTTCCTCTTCTTGTATCGAGTGACGCCAAGCACCGGACATATGGTAGACTCCGCGTTTCGTTCCGATAAATGATGCAATTGTTCATGCACACATGGTATTTCACGTGCGGTAAATCCAGAGGACACGCGATTTTCTTCGCCTCCTCCAATGTGGTCGGGCAGTTGTTCCCGTTGGGAAGACGTTCGTGCTGGAATGACATGTTCTCGCCGAAGCATGCGCCGGTCATTTTGTGTTTTACCTTCATCTCCGAGCCATGAGCGTTACTTTCAAAGTAGTATCCTCGGCCTGCATCCTTCATACAATGGAGTAACTGCGTCTAACTCAAGTTGATCCATCTTGGCTTTCTCTCGGGCGGCAGCTCTTGCGTTATCCGTCTGCTTGAGAAGAAGCTCTTGAATATGAGGGTCCTGCACCCAGCCCATCGATGGTCCAGCGTTGTCTGCTCCGCCGGCATCATCATCTTCATGATCATGCCCGTCGTCTGCTCCAGCATCTTCCTCATCATCATGTCTTGCATCTTTTACATGATGACTGTGTACAGCATCAACGTCGTGATCATCTCCTGGGGATTCTTCGTCTTCTCGCCCGCCTGAGCCGCGGTGGTTGTCTTGCTGCCCTTCCTCATTTCTTGGCCGGCCCCCATGGACGACTTCGTAGTCATCTTCATCACCTTGCCACCGATAGCCATACATGAAACCACGCAAGAGCAGGTGGTCCCGCACCTGCCCGGAATCCGGGTCCGCAATAAGGCTCTTCAGCTTGCATCTTCGACACGGACATATTATCTCCGTCTCGTTCATTTGAAGCATCTCGGCCTTCGCAGACCTCAAAAACCTATTCACGATGCCTTCGGTCATCGTGCGGACCATGGTCGTCAAGGGTAGAGCAAAACGATATTTTAGAACCAAGAAAAAATTTGGCATGACTTTCCTAAAAATAGGACCAAAAGAATGCTTAATGCCAAAATTCTCGCCGAAACGGAAATGAATCAACATTCCGGCAAAATATTGGCAACTATCGCATTTGAAATACCGGTACACCTCCAAACACAAACACATATGCAACACCACGAACATACATAGATCTAGCTATGCCATAAAAAGTGCATGTGCACATTGTTGTAGGGAGAACAACATAAATATAGCTTCCCCCCTTACTTACCTATCAAAACAAGGTAATTTAACCACTTAATTTGAATGAATCTATGGTGGAAATGAGGTGAAAAATAGGAGGCACCCGAGACAAGGAGGAGGTGGAGAGAATGAAGTGGGGAGAAAGTGAGTGTGGGTAGGAGAGGCTGTCCAAAATATCTTGTTGCTGCCCACTTACTAATGGCGCACCAATCTAAATGCGCCATTAGTAATCCAGGTTACTAATGGCGCACCTTTTGGTGGTGCGCCATTAGTAGTTTTGCAAAAAAAAAACATACTAATGGCGCACCGTTCTACAGTGCGCCATTACTAGTTTAAACTAGTAATGGCGCACGGTGGAACCGTGCGCCATTAGTAGTTTTGCAAAAAAAGGAATAAAAAATATAATAAAAAAACAACATTAGTGGCGCACTTTTCGACAGGTGTGCCATTACTAGTTACAACTAGTAATGGCGCATCGAGTCTGAATGCGCCATTAGTATGTTTGGACAAAGCGCACTAGTTCAAATTTTTTGATACTAATGGCGCACCTTGGGCCAGTGCGCCATTAGTAGTTTCAACTCTAATGGCGTATCAGAAGGTGGTGCGCCATTAGTATATACTAATGGCGCATCGCTTGTCTGGTGCGCCATTAGTGTCAATCCCATCTATAGCCCTTTTTCTAGTAGTGCTTCCCTCATGGAGGGGGAAATCATCGTCAGCATCATCACCAACAACTCTCCCATCTTGGGGAGGTCAATCTCCATCAACATCTTCACCAGTGCCATCTCATCTCAAACCCTAGTTCATCTCTTGTATTCAATCTTGTTACAGAAAC
The DNA here is from genome assembly GCA_021605145.1 of Aegilops bicornis. Classification (NCBI taxonomy): domain Eukaryota; kingdom Viridiplantae; phylum Streptophyta; class Magnoliopsida; order Poales; family Poaceae; genus Aegilops; species Aegilops bicornis. Next base: position 640,327,394 of record CM038670.1, on the reverse strand, counting down.
TATAGATTGATGCTAGGGGATGACTAGTAGTGTTGATTACATCTTGTAGTTGATTACTATATGGTTTATTTGGTGGAAGATTATATGTTCAGATCCATGATGCTATTGAATACTCCTCTGTTGATGAGCATGTTTATTATTTTTGAGTAGTTACTTTCGTTCCTGAGGTCACGGGATAAATCATGTTGCAAGTAATCATGTGAATTTGATATGTGTTCGATATTTTGATGGTATGTATGTTGTGATTCCCTTAGTGGTGTCATGTGAACGTCAACTACATGACGCCTCACCATATTTGGGCCTAAGGGAATGCATTGTGGAGTAGTAAATAGATGGTGGGTTGCGAGAGTGACAGAAGCTTAAACGCCAGTTTATGCGCTATTCCGTAAGGGACCGATTGGACCCAAGAGTTTAATGCTATGGTTAGAATTTATTCTTAATACTTTTCTCGTAGTTGCGGATGCTTTGTGGGAGGGTTAATCATAATTAGGAGGTTTGTTCAAGTAAGAACAACACCTAAGCACCAGTCCACCCACATATCAAATTATCAAAGTAGCGAACACGAATCAAACCAACATGATGAAAGTGACTAGATGAAATTCCCGTGTACCCTCAAGAACACTTTGCTTATCATAAGAGACCATTTTGGCCTGTCCTTTTCCTCAAAAGGATTGGGATACCTTGCTACATACTTATTTCTACTATCGTTACTTGCTCGTTACAAATTATCTTGCTATCAAACTACTCGCTACTTACAATTTCAGCACTTGCAGACATTACCTTACTGGGAACTACTTGTCATTTCCTTCCGCTCCTTGTTGGATTTGACACTCTTACTTATCGAAAAGAGCTACAATTGATCCCCTATACTTGCGGGTCATCAAGGTGTCTCGGTCATGTCTGCATAGTTCTCGAACCCGTAGGGTCCGCACGCTTAACGTTCGATGACGATTTTGTATTATATGAGTTATGTGATTTGGTGACCGAATGTTGTTCGGAGTCCCGGATGAGATCACGGACATGACGAGAAGTCTCGAAATGGTCGAGAGATAAAGATTCATATATAGTAAGATGATATTCAGACACCGGAAGTGTTCTGGGGGTACCGGGTACATATCGGGTCACCGAAAGGGGTTCCGGGCATCCCCCCGGCAACTACGTGGGCCTAATGGGCCAAGAAGGGGACAGACCAGCCCCTAGGGGGCTGGTGTGCCCCATGTAGGCTGAAATAGGGGGGAAGGAAAGAGGAGAAGAGGGAAAGGAAGGGGAGGGATTTGGCCTCCCCTTCCTTCTCTCCTCCCTCCTCCTTCCTTCCCCCTCCGGATGAATATGGAAGGGGGGAGGCCGAATTGGGAGGCGCCCAAGTAGGATTCCTACTACTTGGGGCGCCCACTTGGCTGCATCTCCTCCCCTCCAACCTATATATATGAGGGGGGCACCGCTAGAACACACAACATTGATTCCTAGCCGTGTGCGTCGCCCCCCTCCACAGTTTACGCCTCCGATCATATTGACGTAGTGCTTAGGCGAAGCCCTGTGCGGATCAATTCACCATCACTGTCACCATGCCGTCGTGCTAACAAAACTCTCCCTCGACACTTTGCTGGATCAAGAGTTCGAGGGACATCATCGAGCTGAACATGTGCAGAACTTGGAGGTGCCATACGTTCGGTGCTTGATCGATCGGAACAAGAAGAAGTTCGACTACATCAACGGTGTTGTCAATCGCTTCCGCTTTCGGTCTACGACGGTATGTGGACACACTCTCTCCCTCTCATTGCTATGTATCTCCTAGATAGATCTTGCATGAGAGTAGGAATTTTTTTAAATTGCATGCTACGTTTCCCAATAGTGGCATCTGAGCCAGGTCTATGCGTAGATGATATGCACGAGTAGAGCACAAAGAGTTGTGGGTGGTGATAGTCATACTGCTTACCACCAATGTCATATTTTGATTCGGCGGTATTGTTGGATGAAGCGGCCTGGACCAACCTGATGACCCACAAGTATAGGGGATCAATTTGTAGCTCTTTTCGATAAGTAAGAGTGTCAAACCCAACGAGGAGCAGAAGGAAATGACAAGTGGTTTTCAGCAAGGTAATGTCTGCAAGTGCTAAAATTGTAAGTAGCAGAGTAGTTTGATAGAAAGATAATTTGTAACGATCGAGTAACGATAGTAGTAACAAAAGTGCAGCAAGGTATCCCAATCCTTTTGAGGCAAAGGACAGGCCAAAACGGTCTCTTATAATAAGCAAAGCGTTCTTGAGGGTACAGGGGAATTTCATCTAGTCACTTTCACCATGTTGGTTCGATTTGTGTTCACTACTTCGATAATTTGATATGTGGGTGGATCGGTGCTTAGGTTTTGTTCTTACTTGAACAAACCTCCTATTTATGATTAACCCTCCCACAAGCATCCACAACTATGGGAAAAGTATTAAGAATAAATTCTACCCATAGCATTAAACTTTTGGATCCAATCAGTCCCTTACGGAATTGCGCATAAACTGGGGTTTAAGCTTCTGTCACTCTCGCAACCTGATACGTCTCCAACGTATCTATAATTTTTGATTGTTCCATGCTATTATATTATCTGTTTTGGATGTTTAATGGGCTTTATTATACACTTTTATATTATTTTTGGGACTAACCTACTAACCCAAGGCCTAGTGCAAATTGCTGTTTTTCTTGCCTATTTTAGTGTTTCGCAGAAAAGGAATATCAAAAGGAGTACAAAAGGAATGAAACCTTCGGGAGAGTGATTTTTTAAACAAACATGATCCAGAGGACTTGGAGTGGACGTCAAGAAACAATCGAGGAGGCCACAAGGCAGGAAGGCGTGCCTGCCCCCTGGACGCGCCCCCACCCTCGTGGGCCCCTTGCAGCTCCACCGACCTACTTCTTCCTCCTATATATACCCATATACCCCGAAACCAACCAGGAGCACAACGAAACCCTATTTCCACCGCCGCAACCTTCTGTACCCGTGAGATCCCATCTTGGGGCCTTTTCCGGCGCTTCGCCGGAGGGGGAATCTATCACGAAGGGCTTTTACATCAACACCATAGCCTCTACGATGATGTGTGAGTAGTTTACCACAGACCTTCAGGTCCATAGTTATTAGCTAGATGGCTTCTTCTCTCTCTTTGGATCTCAATACAAAGTTCTCCTCGATCTTCTTGGAGATCTATTCGGTGTAACTCTTTTTGCGGTGTGTTTGTCGAGATCCGGTGAATTGTGGGTTTTTGATCAAGATTATCTATGAACAATATTTGAATCTCCTCTAAATTATTTTATGTATGATTTGCTATCTTTGCAAGTCTCTTCGAATTATCAGTTTGGTTTGGCCTACTAGATTGATCTTTCTTGCAATGGTAGAAGTGCTTCACTTTGGGTTCAATCTTGCGTTGCTCGATCCCAGTGACAGAAGGGGAAACAACAAGTATTGTATTGTTTCCATCGAGGATAAAAAGATTGGGTTTATATCATATTGCTTGAGTTTATCCCTCTACATCATGTCATCTTGCCTAATGCGTTACTCTTTTCTTATGAACTTAATACTCTAGATGCATGCTGGATAGCGGTCGACGTGTGGAGTAATAGTAGTAGATGCAGAATCGTTTCGGTCTACTTGTCATAGACGTGATGCCTATATACATGATCATGCCTAGATATTCTCATAATTATGCACTTTTTCTATCAATTGCTCGACAGTAATTTGTTCACCCACCGTAATACTTATGCTATATTGAGAGAAGCCACTAGTGAAACCTATGGCCCCCGGGTCTATTTTCCATCATATTAATCTTCCGTCAACTAGCTATTTCTTTCGCCATTTATTTTGCAATCTTTACTTTTAGTCTTTATCATAGAAATACCAAAAATATTATCTTATCATCTCTATCAGATCTCACTTTTGCAAGTGGCCGTGAAGGGATTGACAACCCCTTTATTGCTTTGGTTGCAAGGTTCATATTTGTTTATGTAGGTACGAGGGACTTGCGTGTGGCCTCCTACTGGATTGATACCTTGGTTCTCAAAAACTGAGGGAAATACTTACGCTACTTTGCTGCATCACCCTTTCCTCTTCAAGGGAAAACCAACGCATGCTCGAGAGGTAGCAAGAAGGATTTCTGGCGCCGTTGCCGGGGAGTATACGCACAAGTCAAGACATACCAAGTACCCACCACAAACTCTTATCCCTCGCATTACATTATTTGCCATTTGCCTCTCGTTTTCCTGTCCCCCACTTCACCCTTGCCATTTTATTCGCCCTCTCTTTTCGTTCGCCTCTTTTTTGCTTGCTTCTTGTTTGCTTGTTTGTCACGATGGCTCAAGATAATACTAAATTGTGTGACTTTGCCAATACGAACAACAATGATTTTCTTAGCACCCCGGTTGCTCCTATTACCGATGCTAAATCTTGTAAAATCAATGCTGCTTTGTTGAATCTTGTCATGAAAGATCAATTCGCGGGCCTTCCCAGTGAAGATGCCGCTACCCATCTAAACAGCTTTGTTGATTTGTGTGATATGCAAAATAAGAAAGATGTGGACAATGATATTGTTAAATTGAAGCTATTTCCTTTTTTGCTTAGAGATCGTGCTAAAACTTGGTTTTCGTCTTTGCCTAAAAATAGTATTGATTCTTGGAATAATTGCAAAGCTTCTTTTATCTCTAAGTATTTTCCTCCCGCTAAGATCATCTCTCTTAGAAACGATATTATGAATTTTAAGCAACTTGATCATGAACATGTTGCACAAGCTTGGGAGAGAATGAAATTAATGATACGTAATTGCCCTACACATGGTTTGAATTTATGGATGATTATACAAAAAAATTTATGCCGGATTGAATTTTGCTTCTAGAAATCTTTTAGATTCGGCCTCGGGAGGCACTTTTATGGAAATCACTTTAGGAGAAACTAAACTCCTAGATAATATTATGGTTAATTATTCTCAATGGCACACTGAAAGATCTACTAGTAGAAAGGTGCATGCAATTGAAGAGATTAATGTTTTGAGTGGAAAGATGGATGAACTTATGAAATTGTTTGCTAATAAGAGTGTTTGTTCTGATCTTAATGATATGCCTTTGTCTACTTTGATTGAGAATAATAATGAATCTATGGATGTGAATTTTGTTGGTAGGAACAATTTTGGTATCAACGCTTATAGGGGAAACTTTAATCCTAGGCTGTATCCTAGTAGTTCATACAATAATCATGGTAATTCCTACAACAACTCTTATGGAAATTTTAATAATATGCCCTCTGATTTTGAGACTAGTGTTAAATAATTTATGATTTCTCAAAAGAATTTCAATGCTTTGCTTGAAGAAAAATTGCCTAAGATTGATGAGTTGGCTAGGAACGTGGATAGAATTTCTCTTGATGTTGATTCTTTGAAACTTAGATCTATTCCACCTAAGCATGATATCAATGAGTCTCTCAAAGCTATGAGAATTTCCATTGATGAGAGCAAAGAAAGAACAACTAGGATGCATGCTAAAAAAGATTGCTTTGTGAAAGCATGTTCTTCTAGTTTTCATGATAATAAGGATGAAGATCTTAAAGTGATTGATGTTTCTCCTGTTAAATCCTTGTTTTGCAATATGAATCTTGATAATGATGGGACTAGAGATGGGTCAACTTTAGTTAAAAGGCGTCCCAATGATTCGGAGTTTTTAGATCTTGATGCTAAAATTGGTAAAAGTGGGATTGAAGAGGTCAAAACTTTACATAGCAATGAACCCACTATTTTGGATTTCAAGGAATTTAATTATGATAATTGTTCTTTAATAGATTGTATTTCGTTGTGACAATCCGTGCTAAATTCTCCGCATGCTTATAGTCAAAATAAGGCTTTTACCAAACATATCGTTGATGCTTTAATGCAATCTCATGAAGAAAAGCTTGAATTGAAAGTTTCTATCCCTAGAAAACATTATGATGAGTGGGAAGCTACTACTAAAATTAAAATTAAAGATCATGAAAGCTATGCTTTATGTGATTTGGGTGCTAGTGTTTCCATGATTCCAAAAACTTTGTATGATATGTTAGGTTTCCGTGAATTTGATGATTGTTCTTTAAACTTGCACCTTGCGGATTCCACCATTAAGAAAACTATGGGAAGAATTAATGATGTTATTATTGTTGCAAATAGGATTTATGTGCCCGTAGATTTCATTATCCTTGATATAGATTGCAATCCTTCATGTCCTATTATTCTTGGTAGACCTTTCCTTAGAACGATTGGTGCAATTATTGATATGAAAGAAGGGAATATTAGATTCCAATTTCCGTTAAGGAAAGGCATGGAACACTTCACTAGAAATATAATTAAATTACCTTATGAATCTATTATGAGAGCTACTTATGGATTGCATGCCAAATATGACAATACCTAGATCTATCCTTGCCTTTATGCCTAGCTAGGGGCGTTAAATGATAGCGCTTGTTGGGAGGCAACCCAATTTTATTTTTGTTTCTTGCTTTTTGGTTATGTTTAGTAATAGATCTTTAATCTAGCCTCTGGTTAGATGTTTTTTCATGTTTTAATTAGAGTTTGTGCCAAGTAGAACCTTTGGGAAGACTTGGGTGAAGTCTTTTTGATCTTGCTGTAAAAAACAGAAACTTTAGCGCTCACGAGATTAGCTACAACTTTTTACTGGAGAGTGATATTTAGTTGATTATTTTTGCATATGATTAATAGATAAATTCCTCACGTCCAGCAATTTATTTTAGAATTTTTGGAGTTCCAGAAGTGTGCGTTTGATACATATTACTACAGACTGTTCTGTTTTTGATAGATTCTGTTTTCGTGTGTTGTTTGCTTATTTTGATGAATCTATGGCCAGTATCGGAGGTTATGAACCATATAGAAGTTGGAATACAGTAGGTTTAACACCAATATAAATAAATAATGAGTTCATTACAGTACCTTTAAGTGGTGTTTTGTTTTCTTTCGCTAACGGAGCTCATGCGATTTTCTGTTAAGTTTTGTGTTGTGAAGTTTTCAAGTTTTGGGTAAAGATTTCATGGATTATGGAACAAGGAGTGGAAAGAGACTAAGCATGGGGATTACAAAGGCACTCCTAGGTAAAACCAAGGACAACCAAAAAGCCTAAGCTTGGGGATGCCCCGGAAGGAAGGCATCCCCTCTTTTGTCTTCATCCATCGGTAACTTTACTTGGAGCTATATTTTTATTCACCACATGATATGTGTTTTGCTTGGAGCGTCTTGTATGATTTGAGTCTTTTCTTTTAGTTCACCACAATCATCCTTGCTGTACACACCTTTTGGGAGATACACACATTAATCGGAATTTATTAGAATATTCTATGTGCTTCACTTATATCTTTTGAGCTAAATAATTTTGCTCTAGTGCTTCACTTATATCTTTCAGAGCACGGTGGTGGTTTTATTTTATAGAAATTAGTGATCTCTCATGCTTCACTTATATTATTTTGAGAGTCCTTTAGAACAGCATGGTAATTTGCTTTGGCTATAAAATTAGTTCTAATATGATAGGCATCCAAGATGGATATAATAAAAACTTTCATATAAGTGCGGTGAATACTAAGAGAAGTTTGATACTTGATGATTGTTTTGAGATATGGAGATAGTGATATTAAAGTTGTGCTAGTTGAGTAGTTGTGAATTTGAGAAATACTTGTGTTTAAGTTTTCAAGTCCCGTGGCATGCACGCATGGTAAACGTTGTGTAACAAATTTTAAACATGAGGTGTTCTTTGATTGTCATCCTTATGAGTGGCGGTCGGGGACGAGCGATGGTCTTTTCCTACCAATCTATCCCCCTAGAAGCATGCGCGTAGTGCTTGGTTTTTGATGACTTATAGATTTTTGCAATAAGTATGTGAGTTCTTTATGACTAATGTTGAGTCCATGGATTATACGCACTCTCAACCTTCCATCATTGCTAGCCTCTTTGGTACCATGCATTGCCCTTTCTCACCTTGAGAGTTGGTGCAAACTTCGCCGGTGCATCCAAACCCCGTGATACGATACACTCTATCACACATAAACCTCCTTATATCTTCCTCAAAACAGCCACCATACCTACCTATTATGGCATTTCCATAGCCATTCCAAGATATATTGCCATACAACTTTCCACCGTTCCGTTTATTATGACACGCTTCATCATTGTCATATTGCCTTGCATGATCATGTAGGTGACATCGTATTTGTGGCAAAGCCACCATGCATATTATTTCATACATGTCACTCTTGATTCATTGCGCATCCCGGTACACCGCCAGAGGCATTCATATAGAGTCATATTTTGTTCTAGTATCGAGTTGTAATCATTGAGTTGTAAATAAATAGAAGTGTGATGATAATCATTAATAGAGCATTGTCCCAAAAAAAAGAGAAAGACCAAAAAAAGGGGAAGGCCCAAAAAAGAAAAAAAGAAAAAAATAGAAATAAAAAGGGACAATGCTACTATCCTTTTTCCACACTTGTGCTTCAAAGTAGCACCATGATCTTTATGATAGAGAGTCTCTTGTTTTGTCACTTTCATATACTAGTGGGAATTTTTCATTATATAACTTGGCTTGTATATTCCAACAATGGGCTTTCTCAAAGGCCCTAGGTCTTCGTGAGCAAGCAAGTTGGATGCACACCCACTTAATTTCTTTTGTTGAGCTTTCATACATTTATAGCTCTAGTGCATCCATTGCATGGCAATCCCTACTCCTTGCATTGACATCAGTTGATGGGCATCTCCCTAGCCCATTGATTAGCCGCATCAATGTGAGACTTTCTCCTTTTTTGTCTTCTCCACATAACCCCCATCATTATATTCTATTCCACCCATAGTGCTATACCCATGGCTCATGCTCTTGTATTGCGTGAAAGTTGAAAACGATTGAGATTACTAAAGTCTGAAACAATTGCTTGGCTTGTCATCGGGGTTGTGCATGAAGAGAGCATTCTTGTGTGACGAAAATGGAGCATGACCAAACTATATAATTTTGTAGGGATGAACTTTCTTTGGCCATGTTATTTTGAGAAGACACGATTGCTTAGTTAGTATACTTGAAGTATTATTATTTTTATGTCAACATTAAACTTTTATCTTGAATCTTTCGGATCTGAACATTCATACCACAATAAATAAAATTACATTGAAGAATATGCTAGGTAGCATTCCACATAAAAAATTCTGTTTTTATGATTTACCTACTCGAGGACGAGCAGGAATTAAGCTTGGGGATGCTTGATATGTCTCCAACGTATCTATAATTTTTGATTGTTCCATGCTATTATATTATCTGTTTTGGATGTTTAATGGGCTTTATTATACACTTTTATACTATTTTTGGGACCAACCTATAACCCAAGGCCCACTGCAAATTGCTGTTTTTGTGTGCCTATTTCAGTGTTTCACAGAAAAGGAATATCAAACGGAGTCCAAACGAAATGAAACCTTCGGGAGAGTGATTTTTGGAACAAACGTGATCCAGAGGACTTGGAGTGGACGTCAAGAAACAATCGAGGAGGCCATGAGGCAGGGAGGCATGTATTGTATTGCTGCCATCAAGGATAAAAAGATGGGGTTTATATCATATTGCTTGAGTTTATCCCTCTACATCATGTCATCTTGCCTGATGCGATAATCTGTTCTTATGAACTTAATACACTAGATGCATGCTGGATAGCGGTCGATGTTTGGAGTGATAGTAGTACATGCAGAATCGTTTCAGTCTACTTGTCGCGGACGTGATGCCTATATACATGATCATGCCTAGATATTCTCATAATTATGCACTTTTCTATCAATTGCTCGACAGTAATTTGTTCATCGACCGTAATACTTATGATATCTTGAGAGAAGCCACTAGTGAAACCTATGGCCCCCGGGTCTATTTTCTATCATATTAATCTTCCATCAACTAGCTATTTCTTTCGCCGTTTATTTTGCAATCTTTACTTTTAGTCTTTATCATAAAAATACCAAAAATATTATCTTATCATCTCTATCAGATCTCTCTTTTGCAAGTGGCCTGAAGGGATTGATAACCCCATTTATCGCGTTGGTTGCAAGGTTCATATTTGTTTGTGTAGGTACGAGGGACTTGCGTGTGGCCTCCTACTGGATTGATACCTTGGTTCTCAAAAACTGAGGGAAATACTTACGCTACTTTGCTGCATCACCCTTTCCTCTTCAAGGGAAAACCAACGCATGCTCAAGAGGTAGCACAACCCACCATCTAATTACTACTCCACAATGCATTCCCTTAGTCCCAAATATGGTGAAGTGTCATGTAGTCGACGTTCACATGACACCACTATGGGAATCACAACATACATACTATCAAAATATCAAAATCACATCAAGTTCACATGATTACAACATGATTTCTCCCGTGACCTCAAGAACAAAAGTAACTACTCACAAATGATAATCATGCTCAAGATCAGAGGGGTATTAAATAGCATATTGGATCTGAACATATAATCTTCCACCAAATAAACCATATAGTAATCAACTACAAGATGTAATCAACACTAATAGTCACCCACAAGTACCAATCTATAGTTCCGTTAACAAGATTGAACACAAGAGATGAACTAGGGTTTGAGATGAGATGGTGTTGTTGAAGATGTTGATGGAGATTTCCCTCCCCAAGATGGGAGAGTTGCTGGTGATGATGATGACGATGATTTCCCCCTCCGGGAGAGAAGTTCCCCTGGTGGAACCGCTCCGCCGGAGGGCAAAAGTTCTCCTACCCAAGTTCCACCTTGAGACAGTGGCGCTCCGTCCCGAAAGTCCTCCCCTTATTTTTTCTAGGTCAAAATGACCTATATACCAGAAGATGGGCATCGGAGGTGGGTCTGGGTGAGCACAACCCACCAGGGCATGCCTGGGCTCCCTGGCGCGCCCAGGTGGGTTGTGCCCACCTGGTGGGCCCCCTCTAGTAGTTATTTGCTCCAATACTCATCATATATTCCATAAAAATTCTCCGTGAAGTTTCAGCTTGTTTGGAGTTGTGCAGAATAGGTAGCCTAACGTAGCTTTTCCAGGTCCAGATTTCCAGCTGCCGGAGTTCTCCCTCTTGGTGTGTACCTTGCATATTATGAGAGAAAAGGCATCAGAATTACTCCAAAAAGCATTATTATGCATAAAAAATCATAAATAATAGTAAGAAAACATGATGCAAAATGGACGTATCAACTCCCCCAAGCTTAGACCTCGCTTGTCCTCAAGCGAAAACCGAAATCGAAAAACATGTCCACATGCTTTGAGAGAGAGGTGTCGATAAAAACAAAATACGGACAGAGTAGCATCATGTAGATTATTATAACAGCTACAAAATTAAACATAAGACTTTTATCATAAACTTCTCATGAATATGTAACAGTTCATCACACAATCGAAGTATAAAGCATAAACTCTATTAGAAACCAACAAACTATGTTCTCAGTCAACTTTGCAACTACAATTCATCAACTTTTCAGGAAGGGCCACGTATCGGAGCCTTTAGGCAAGTCCACATACTCAACCATCATATAGTCTTCTATGATTGCTAACACTCACCGCATACACATGAGCAAAACATTTCAACCAGAGACAAAGAAAGATAGGGGCTTATAGTTTTGCCTCCCAATGTATTCACCTCAAGGGTGATGTCAACAATAATAACTCATGCCAACCATATTCAACTGGACATATGTGTAGATTTTTCCTCACCACATTATGCTTGCCAAAGGAGAAAATAAAATGGAATAGAGAGAAAACTTTGACTCTTTGCATAAAAGTAAATACATAAAAGTAAAAGATAGGCCCTTCATTGAGGGAAGCAGAGGTTGCCATGCACTTATTTGTTTGTATGCTCAACCCCTTAGTGCAAAAGAACGTCACATTGCATTGCCCCTTGTGATAGAGACCTTTATTATGCAGTCTGTCGCTTTTATTCTTCACCATCAAAAATTCGCGCAACGCTCAATTTTATCTTATACTAAATGATCTCACACATTTAGAAGCAATTTTTATTGCCTTTTTGCACCGATGACAACTCAATCCCTAGGTAGGTATGGTGGACTCTTGAAAATAAGATTTGGCTTTAAGGGTTTTTGGATGCACAAGTAGTGTCCCTACTTAGTGCGGGAATTTTGGCTAGCAAAGTTAGGGGACAAGCACCACATGTTGAAGGATCTATGACAATATAACTTCTATGTAAATATGAACAAACATAAATCATTACGTTGTCTTCCTTGTCCAACATCAACAATTTCGGCATATAATATTTTGATGGGGGCTCACAATCACAAAAGATTTCTAGGATAGTGTATTTATATGTGAATATTCTCTTACCTTATTAATTCTTTCATGAGTTGCATTATTGACCAATGCTATGCTTGTCAATCTCTAGTAAAATTTTCTACTTATACTTTTCCTTATGTGGTGCCATCACCTACCATAAGATTAGTATATGATCTTTTTCTTTATTTCCTTTCTTTTTATTTATATCCTTTCTTTTTAGTGCAATATGAAAGTAAAGAAATCAAAAACTCAAACTAAACTTTATTATATATCTTGCACAGGATTACAAGGATAGATCACTAAGCCAGCTCTCGAAAAGAAAGGATCGAATTAAACTTATATTCATCTAAGGCAAAAGATCAAACTAAAATAAGTAAAGGCAAAAAGATAGTGGGGATGATACGATACCGGGGCACCTCCCCCAAGCTTGGCGGAAGCCAAGGGGAGTGCCCATACCCGATACTCAATTTTCCTTGGGTGATGAAGAAGAAAGTGGTGGTGATGAAGTAGATGCGATCTTGTCCTCGGGTTTCCCTGGCGAAGGTCCACCATCGTAAGAGGAAGAATGAGTCTCACGGGTACTGCAACCGGCAGCCAAACTCATACCTTTAAACCTTGCCTCATATTCAAAGACTTGGTTTTGAAGATCACGGATCTGGCTTTGGAGTAAGCTGATTTTCTTGTTAAGGATGAAGACGATGTTCTTCATGGGATTGCCATCCACCTTGAGATAACGGAAAAGGTCCGTGATCTTGAGGAGATTGGCATTGAGTCCACGCTCAACCATCCCCTTGCACCTGAAGACTTCCTGCTCCATAGCTTCAAGCCCGGCCTCCATGGTTCCCATCCCCTTGGGTCCTTGCACATCGCGAATGTGCAGCACCCCCTCATGCATCTTGATGGACTGAGGGTGCTGCACCACCTCCCGCAGATATGGGTTGTTGACGTTCTTGAAGAACTTGTCTTTGGAGGAGCTTGAAACAGCCATGGTAGATGGGATCTGACAGAAAACAACAAGAAAAGAGATCAGAGGATTTCTCCGTGATACGGTGGTCAATAGGTTCGGGGGGGTATATAAATTTTTTTTTATCTTGGGAAATAAGCAAACGGAAGAAAAATGGAGTCCGGAAGGTGCCCCAGGTGGGCACAACCCACCTGGGCGCGCCCACCAGGGTACGCTCCTGGAAGTTTCTTATTTTCCTAATTTTGTAAATATTCCAAAGCTGAGAAAAAATATTTTTGCGGATTTTTTGGAGTCCGTTTACTTACCGTATCACGTACCTCCTTATTTTCACGATTCTAGAGTGTTCTGGAAGGACTCTTTTATGTGTTCTTCCAGTATCAAAGTTTGGATAATATTGCTTTCAACATTAATGGGCGTACCTGAGATATAATGTTTTATTCGTTGCCCATTAAAAACCTTCGGGTTAGTACCTTCGGCATTATTTATTTTGATAGCTCCAGACCGATAAACCTCCTCGATAACATAGGGTCCTTCCCATTTTGAGAGGAGTTTTCCTGCAAAGAACCTGAAACGAGAGTTGTACAAAAGAACATATTCTCCAACTTTTGTCGGTGTTTTGGGAACGGGGTCCCCAGACTTGCCTGCCTGCAGCCCATGGCGTGGCTCTGCGAGCGGGCCCGTACGGCCCATCTTCACCAACAAGCATTCAAGACCGTCGCGAGGGGCCAAGCCTCGCGAGGCGGACGACGCAAGACCTCCCCGGGAGCGGCCTCACCAGGCTAGCTCGCGAGGGGCGGAGAGATCAAGGCAAGGGAAACCTCGTGAGGTTCCAGTGACGTGAGCCGTGACGATCGAGACCAGGCGGGCGCCAGCGCGCACAGTGTCCTTGTTTCCTCTTTGGTGCTAAGGAGGCAAGCGCAGGCGAGGAGTACCGAGGCGTCAAGCAAAGGTTTCCATATCGGTGCAACGAGACCAAGACCAGTAGGACGGCAAGATGGAGGTCACCATGGAGCCCAAGGCGACATCACCACCAGAGCCTTTTGCAGGCGAAGACTGCTTTTGTCAGGATAGCTTCTACTAGTTGTCCCCTTTCAAATTGGCCGTTCTTGGCTCCCTTCCCAATCAATATTTGGGGAGAGGACCAGGGCCTCTATAAATAGGACTATCCACCATAGTAGGAGGCATCTCATCTTGAGTAATCCTCACCCACACAAGTTCACCAAGCACAAGAACACCTCGCCTCAGGAGGCTGTTCTTCCCCTTGTACTGTTCATCCTCAGCCCAAGAGGCAATCCACCACCACACACTGGAGTAGGGTATTACACCACGACGGTGGCCCGAACCAGTATAAATCTTGTGTCTCTTCTGTTGCGAGTTCGCCGAGCTAGCCTTAGAGATCGTAGCAAGGTTAGGGGCGTGGTTCGGTAGGGAGAGATCTTCGTGCGCACCCCAGTGTTCGAACCTTGAAGGTTTTGCCGAAACCTGAGATCCGACATTTGGTGCGCTAGGTAGGGGTGCACCGTAGCTTTCCTTCCGTCGATCTGCACTCCGCCACTACTGCACTTCGCTCTCATGGCAGGCGCCTCGCTCCCGGTTCCGACGACTGATGCCGACGAGGGGGCCAGGGGGCTCCGAGCCTTGGCCCTCGCCCTACGGCAGGTGCAGTAGCCGACCAAGTTCAAGCCGGAGATGCTGCCGTGCTACGACAGCGCGGCGGACCCGTCAGCTTTCTTACTGGCGTACGAGGAGGCCGTCCTCGAGGCCGGGGGCGACGACAAGGTCATGGCCAACTGGCTTCCCATGGCCCTCACTGGCGCACCGCGCGCCTGGCTGCTCAACCTCACCGGATCCATGGTGGCATCTTTGGAGGAGCTGCGCGGCCTCTTCACTGCGCACTATGCGGCACCGGCGCATCACGCGGTCGCGGTCCTCCTAGGCGGCTCACAAGCACCGCCTTTAGATCACCATATCAAGATGTTCCTTCGCCAGATCGGCGCCGCTTCCAAGCGCTCGGGGGCTCCACCGGGCTGGGCCGCGCCTGAGGCCGACCTCACCTTCGACGCAGGGGATCACCCCGTCTCCACCGTTGGCTCGGGCACGCTCCCCATGCTTTGCACGCCCACCATCTGCAATGTGTCCGTCACCAAGACGCTCATCGACGGTGGCGTCGGCCTCAACGTGCTCTCAGCTGAGGCCTTCAGCCTTCTGCTGTCGGATTTCGGGTTCCGGTAGACCCTCTAGGTTCGAACACTGGGGCGCGTGCGGAGATCTCGCCCTCTAGCTACCTGCACCTCGCCGCCTCGCTAGGATCTAAGCTATGAAAAGAACAACACAAGCAACACAAGGTTTATACTAGTTTGGGCCACCATTGTGGTGTAATACCCTACTATAGTTTGTGGTGTGGTGGATTGCCTCTTGGGCTGATGATGAACAATACAAGGAAGAACAGCCTTGCGAGGGTCTGTTCTTGGCCGGTGCGATGAACTGCTAGGGGGAGTTCAGTCGCTCTCTCTCTCTCTCTCTCTCTCTCTCTCTCTCTGTGCGATCTCCAAGATTTCTAGATGCCTCTACCCTGTGGGTGGCTAGTCCTATTTATAGGCAAAGGCCCTGGGCCTCTTCCCAAATATTGAGCGGGAAGGGCGCCAACAATTGTCCATTTTGAAGGGGAACATCTAGTACACTTATCCTGACTAAAGTTGGTCCTACTTTGTCAAAGGCTCGTGGTGACGCCCGGCTTGGGCTCCACAATGACTTCCTTCCTGCCGTTGTAACGGTCTTGGTCTTGTTGCAATCAAATGGATGCCTTTGCTTGATGCTCGCCTGTGCTTGCTCCTTTGCACCAAAGAGGAAAGGAGGACATCGCGCTGGTCGGCGCCTCGCCATGCCTTGGTCGCCATGGCTTACGTCATGGGCACCTCATGAGGTACCCCGCCTTGATATCTCCGCCTCCTCGCGAGCCAGCCTGACGTGGCCGTGCCTGAGGAGGCTTCCTATCATCCCCCCCGTGAGGCTTGGCCCCTCGCGAGGGTCTTGAGCTTGTGCTGATGAAGATGGGCCTTGCTGGGCCACCCCTTGAGCCACGCTGCAGGCCGCAGGCAGGCAAGTCTGGGTACCCCCGTTCCCAGAACGCCGACATCTGAACGTACTACTCGAGTGGCTCCGCCCTAGCAAGCCTTTCTCAGGGGTTGGTGGAGGCTCCGCCCACTCCATGGGGCGGATCCGCCTCCCCGTAACCTTCGGCACGCGCGACAATTACCGCACCGAGCTGGTCGACTTCGACATCGCCCACATCGGCCCCCGTACAACGCCATCCTCGGGTACTGATACGTCTCCAACGTATCTATAATTTATGAAGCATTCATGCTATATTACTATGTGTTTTGAATGATTATGGGCTTTATTATACACTTTTATATTACTTTTGGGACTAACCTACTAACCGGAGGCCCAACCCATATTGTTGTTTTATTGTCTGTTTCAGTATTTCGAAGAAAAGGAATATCAAACGGAGTCCAAACAGAATGAAACCTTCGGCATCGTTATTTTTGGGAAGAATATAGTCCTGCATACTTGGAGATCAAGTCAGAAGATACTCGAGGAGGCCAGGAGATAGGGGGGCGCGCCCCCCCTACTGGACGCCCCCCTACTGGGCGCGCCCCCTGTCTCGTGGGCCCCTCGAGCACCTCCCGACCGACTTCTTTTGCCTATATATGCCTACGTACCCTAAAACCATCGAATATCAAGATAGATCGGGAGTTCCGCTGCCGCAAGCCTCTGTAGCCAGCAAAAACCTCTCGGGAGCCCGTTACGGCACCCTGTCAGAGGGGGAACCCATCACCGGTGGCTATCTTCATCATCCCGGCGCTCTCCATGACGAGGAGGGAGTAGTTCACCCTCGGGGCTGAGGGTATGTACCAGTAGCTATGTGTTTGATCTCTCTCTCTCTCTCTCTCTCGTGTTCTCTCTCGTGTTCCCTCTATGGCACGATCTTGATGTACCCCGAGCTTTTCTATTGTAGTTGGATCTTATAATGTTTCTCCCCCTCTACTCTCTTGTGATGAATTGAGTTTCCCCTTTGAAGTTATCTTATCGGATTGAGTCTTTTATGAGAACACTTGATGTATGTCTTGCCGTGTTAAACTGTGGTGAGAATGGGATATCACGTGCCTCTTGATGTATGTTTTGGTGACCAACTTGCGGGTTCCGCCCATGAACTTATGCATAGGGGTCGGCACACGTTCTTGACTCTCCGGTAGAAACTTTGGGGCACTCTTTGAAGTACTTTTATGTTGGTTGGATAAATCTGAGATTGTGTGATGCATATCGTATAATCATGCCCACGGATACTTGAGGTGACAATGGAGTATCTAGGTGACATTAGGGTTTTGGTTGATTTGTGTCTTAAGGTGTTATTCTAGTACGAACTCTTTTATAGATTGATCCGAAAGAATAGCTTTGAGGTGGTTTCGTACCCTACCATAATCTCTATGTTTTTTCTCTGCTACTAGTGGCTTTGGAGTGACTCTTTGTTGCATGTTGAGGGATTGTTATATGATCTATCTATGTTATTATTGTTGAGAGAATTTGCACTAGTGAAAGTATGAACCCTAGGCCTTGTTTCCTATCATTGCAATACCGTTTATGCTCACGTTTATCACTTGTTACCTTGCTGTTTTTATTATTTCAGATTACAAATACCTTTATCTACCATCCATATTGCACTTGTATCACCATCTCTTCGCCGAACTAGTGCACCTATACAATTTACCATTGTATTGGGTGTGTTGGGGACACAAGAGACTCTTTGTTATTTGATTGCAGGGTTGCTTGAGAGAGACCATCTTCATCCTACGCCTCCTATGGATTGATAAACCTTAGGTCATCCACTTGAGGGAAATTTGCTACTGTCCTACAAACCAATGCACTTTTAGGCCCAACAACGTCTACAAGAAGAATGTTGCGTAGTAGACATCAAGCTCGTTTCTGGCGCCATTGCCGGGGAGGCTATGTAAGCGGCACTCACTCACACCCCGTCAACTAAGCTCTTTTCTGGCGTCGTTGCCGGGGACGTTAGTGCTTGAAGGTATATCTTTAGATCTTGCAATCGAATCTTTTTGTTTCTTGTTTTATCACTAGTTTAGTTTATAAAAGAAAACTACAAAAAAAATGGAGTTAAGTTTGTCTCATACGCTTCATCTTTTTAATATCTTTCGTGAGTATGATGGAAAGGAAAATTGTGCTCAAGTGCTAGAAGAAGAATGCATTAGAATGTTTGGCACTAAATATTTGAATGATGAGCATGATTGCAATGTTGTTAGTATGAATTCCTTGAATATCCATGATGCTAATGATATGCAAAGCCACAAGCTTGGGGAAGCTATGTTTGATGAATATGATATATTTTGTCCCACAAGCTTTGATGAGCAAATTTAATTTGATGATAGCATGCCTCCTATTTATGATGATTATATTGATGAAAGTGGATTTGGAAGAGTGTTAACTTTATTTAGTGATGATTCCACTATTTCGGAAGAGGTTCCAATTGATTTTGAGAACAAAGTTGCTATCTATGATGATTATTGTGATGACTTCTATGCTATTAAGAATAATGATAACCATGAAACTTGTCATCATGATTTTAGTTTTCAATTGGATTATGCCTCACATGATAATTATTTTGATGAGTTTGCTCCCACTATTCCGAATGAGAAGAATTTTGCTTTTGTGGAGAGTAATAAATTTTCTATGCAAGTAGATCATGAAAATAATGATTTAGGTGCTGGTTATATTGTTTAATTCATTCATGATACTACTGAAAATTATTATGAGGGAGGAACATATGCTTGTAGGAGTTGCAATAATGTCAAGTTTCCTCTCTATGTGCTTAAATTTTTGAAGTTATGCTTGTTTTGTCTTCCTATGCTTGTTGATTATTGTTCCCATAAGTTGTTTGCTCACAAAATTCCTATGCATAGGAAGTGGGTTAGACTTAAATGTGCTAGTCATATTCTTCATGATGCTCTCTTTATGTTTCAATTCTTATCTTTTATGTGAGCATCATTGAAATCATCATGCCTAGCTAGGGGCGTTAAACGATAGCGCTTGTTGGGAGGCAACCCAATTTTATTTTAGTTTCTTGATTTTTGGTTATGTTTAGGAATAAATAATCCATCTAGGTTCTGGTTAGATTTGTTTTCATGTTTTAATTAGTGTTTGTGCCAAGTAGAACCTTTGGGAAGACTTGGGTGAAGTCTTTATGATCATGCTGTAAAAAACAGAAACTTTAGCGCTCACGAGATTAGCTTCAACTTTTTACTGGAGAGTGATATTTAGTTGATTCTTTTTGCAGATGATTACTTGAAAAATTCCTCAGGTCCAGCATTTTATTTTAGAATTTTTAGAGTTCCAGAAGTTTGCGTTAGTTACAGATTACTACAGACTGTTCTGTTTTTGACAGATTCTGTTTTCATTGTGTTGTTTGCTTATTTTGATGAATCTATGTCTAGTAAAATAGTTTATAAACCATATATAAGTTGGAATATAAATAAAGAGTGAGTTCATTACAGTACCTTGAAGTGGTGTTTTGTTTTCTTTCGCTAACGGAGCTCACGAGTTTTCTGTTAAGTTTTGTGTTGTGAAGTTTTCAAGTTTTGGGTAAAGATTCGATGGACTATGGAATAAGGAGTGGCAAGAGCCTAAGCTTGGGGATGCCCAAGGCACCCCAAGGTAATATTCAAGGATAACCAAGAGCCTAAGCCTGGGATGCCCCGGAAGGCATCCCCTCTTTCGTCTTCGTTCATCAGTAACTTTACTTGGAGCTATATTATTATTCACCACATGATATGTGTTTTGCTTGGAGCGTCATTTTATCTTGTTAGTATTTGCTTTCTGTTATTTAGAATAATGTTTTGCATCTTTAGTTCCAATAAAAATGTCAAGGATATCCTTTGCCATGCTTATTTTGCTAGTATATATGTTGCTGTTTGAAAACAGAAAGTTTACCGCTGTTGCAAAAATTCCCTAGAGAAGTCAGAGAGTGGTATAATGTTGAATCTTTTTGCATATTGAGGTCTGATAAATTTATTACAGTGGGAATTTTAGTTCATAATTTTTGGAGTTAGGGAAGTATAATGAATCTTGCATTCTTTACAGACTGTACTGTTTTGGCAGATTGCTGTTATGTTTGCATTGTTTGCATATGTTTGCTTGTTTAATGATTCTATTTGAGGATAGGAGTACTAAATATGCAGAGGCATTTAGTATGCAATGTTGAATAATAATCTTAGTGATTTGTTACAGTAGAAAATTATAAGGTTTTGCATTGGTTTATACTAACCTATCTCACGAGTTCTTGTTGAGTTTGTTGTGAATGAAGCTTTTGATAAATAGAGAAACCATGATATGAGAGGAATTAAGGAGACACAAAAGTTCAAGCTTGGGGATGCCCAAGGCACCCCAAGATAATATTTCAAGATGTCTCAAGCATCTAAGCTTGGGGATGCCCCGGTAGGCATCCCACCTTCCTTCTTCAACAACTATCGGTTAGTATCGGTTGAGCCTAAGTTTTTGCTTCTTCACATGAGTTGTGCTATCCTTGCATTGTCATTTTCTTTTGTTTTGTTTGCTGTTTGAATAAGATACCAAGATCTGAAATTCTTAAATGGGAGAGTCTTCATATAGCTACATAATTATTTAGTTACTCATTGATCTTCGCTTATATCTTTTTGGAGTAGTTTGTCATTTACTCGTGTGCTTCACTTATATCCTATGAGTAAATGGTTGAATGAGTTGATTGTCATAAATATGAAATTATATATGCCTCATTTGCTTATCCCATGGGGAGTAATGACTTCATGTCTAAGAAGTAGAGGTTGTAAATTTATTGAAGGTTAGCAGGCATTTATTGGTCATTTGAACAATTCATGAAAGAATATTGAAGGAAGAGAGATTTCACATATAAATATACTATCCTAGACATCTTTTATAGCTGGGAGCACTCATTAAGTATGACATGCTAAAGATTTGATGTTGGACAAGGAAGACAATGTAATGGTTTATGTTTTCCGACATCTCAGTTAAAGTATATTGTCATGGATCATTCAAACATGTTGAGCTTGCCTTTCCCCCTCATGCTAGCCAAAATTCCTTGCACCAAGTAGAGGTACTACTTGTGCTTCCAAATATCCTTAAACCCAGTTTTTGCCATGAGAGTCCACCATACTGTCGGTGTACTAGAGTAGGGGTACCCTAGTATCCCGTACTCGTGCACGGACAGTTGCAGCACCCCGCGGCAAGGCTTGCCTCGTCACCGCCAAGATCCTCCGTGGCTTCCTTGGAGCCATTCAAGAACAAAGTATTTGATTAAGAAGACAAGGCCCCGCAAGAGGAGCTTGTCGGGAAGGCCGCTCAAGGCACGCAGAAGACAAGGCCCCGCAAGAGGAGCTTGCCGGAAGGCTCGAGCGCGACAAGTCTCCGGGCGCGACAAGGATTCGCCGCTGCAAGGCGCTTGCCGCTGCATGCAACCTCTCTCCTTTCCGCTTCCAGCTCATCCAGCGACGTGTCGCCATGGGACCGCTCCATGGGCGCGGTTCGAGAGGTCAGCAGCCAGCGGAGAGCAGCGATAAGCGGCGCTGACAAGCTTCGCCATCGTGGCGAAGCGGAGGCGCACTGACGGTCTCTGTTAATCGCTTTGGGCGACAATGACTGGCATTTATTGCTTTTGTCCCTTGCCGCCGAAAGTTAGGTATTTTGCATCGCA
Source organism: Aegilops bicornis (assembly GCA_021605145.1). NCBI lineage: Eukaryota > Viridiplantae > Streptophyta > Magnoliopsida > Poales > Poaceae > Aegilops > Aegilops bicornis. Next base: position 640,305,379 of record CM038670.1, on the reverse strand, counting down.
TAATCGCTCGGTAGGTGTACCAACTCCTGTTTTACATTTGTACCCCGCCTATGTTGCCACCGTCGGAGACCCCTTGAGCATATAAAAGGAGGCCCATGCGCAACGTAGAAGGGGTTCGCTGGTTCGGTTCATTCGACCGCCAGTAGACTAGACACACTCACGCTTAGGTTTTGTAGCTCGCATTGCTTCCTAGCAAGAACACAATAGATCAAACAAGCAGCAGAGGGAGTTTTATCTTTGCGGAGAGCTCCTAAGCTGGGTAAACTGCTCGTGTGCATAGCATCGATCCGCTTCGTGCGATCTCCGCCCTCCGAACCACAAGGGGCCTGGTCCGCCGCCCCATAGGTGTTCGTGGGTACGATCAGCCTCCCGACATCTTTGGCGCGCCCAGTAGGGGCGCCGAGGCCGTGTGAATCTGATCCGGCGTTCACACGAAAGCAGCGCTATCAACATCTTTCTCAACATGCCACCGAAGAAGAAAGCTTCGCGGCAGCAGAGCCGTCCGTCGTGCACTCCACCCTCACCGCAGCAAACGGGTGGTGGGGCGACGTTACGGAGGAACGGGCGCCGACGAAGGTGCTCGCGACGTTGCCAAGTCCAAGGACAAGGCCCCGCAAACCTCGGCGTTCACAGCATCCCCGCGCCATCTCAGAGACGCTGACCAACAACGCCATGGCGTTCACAACGCCATACGCTCGCTGGATCGAGACCCTCAAGACCAGCATGCGCGCCAACATGCCGGCACGAGTGAGATACGGTCGCCGGACGGGTGCTGCTCCTTCTAACGTAGTTAGAAGTCCGAGCTGTCCCGCCTCGCACCGATCTCCAATGCCACCCACTACTCCAGCGAAGCTCGGCGAGCTCAGCTGCTCTCGACTACCCCCAACGGAGGACAAGGTCGACGGTGGAGGGCCACTATCCAGAGCCTCATCGGCTTTGCTAACGGCGACGCTTCGCTGAAACCAACGCCATCATTGCCGCGGCGAGACGACAAGGCACGAGCCGGTGGCGACGAGATCGCCGGAGGTGCAACCACCGTGCACTCTCCGCCAAGAAGGCCAAGATCGCCGACTCACCGGATCCACCTCGACAGCGACTCCATCAAGGCTGCCGGATCCATGAAGCTCGCCGCAATCAGCGCCAAGTTCTTCACGAAGCGACAACAAGAGGATGCTCGAACTCGCATCGAAGCGCCAAGAGAAGCGCGACGTCGATCCGACAAGCTGCCGCTGGGCCTTCGCTGACACGCTGCGGCGCCGGAGGAGCCAGCGACTTGCCGTGACACGGTAGGTTGCCCCGCGCTCACTCGTGAGCTGCGGCAAGTCCAAAGGGCCCAGCCAGAAAACTTCAAACCCGACGTGCGGAGAAGTATGATGGCAGGACGCATCCGTCGGAGTTCCTCAAAGATCTACACCATCGCGTGCAGGCTGCGGGGGACGGGACGACAAGATCCTCGCCAACTACTTCCCGCCGCCCTCAAGCCCAACGTCCGATCTTGGATCATGCACTTGCCGGACAGCTCCATATCCTCTTGGGCAGATCTGTGCCATCGGTTTGTTGGCGCCTTCACCGTGGCTACAAACCTCATGGCCAAGAGAGTGACCTTCACTTTCTCGCCTGTAAGGAAGGAGAGTCCTCGCAAGTTCATTCAGAGATTCAGCCGTGTGCACTACAAGATCCTGTGACGCCCACCCCGCCAAGGTGATCGCCAAGCATTTCATCGTAATGTGCGAAACCGCAGGATGGGGAGGAGATGGCGATGTGCAAAGTCAAGGACGCCGCTGAGCTGTACGCCTTGGCCGACAAGTGTGCACGCTACCGAGGAAGGGAGGAGACTCCTGTGAGAGAATGCGTAAGCAGGATCTCGACAAGGAGGACACCGCCCGCAAAGAAGGGCCGCGGCGAAGGGCAACAGGAAGAAGAAAAGCGTGGAAGTGCTAGCGGTTGAGCAGTCCGCAACTAAGCGGAGACAAGAACGCCAAGGCTGGTGGCTCCGGCAAGGAGGTTGTTGCCGACGCCAACCACCAGTCGGTGGTGGCCGCCGACAAGCAGGACAACTCCGGCAAGCAGTACTGCAAGATCCACCGCACCAAGGGCCACGACCTCCAGAGCTGCAAGAAGGTCGAGCAGCTTGTCGAACAGCAGAGAGCTGAATACGAGCGGCGCGACAAGGAGAAGGCCCAGGAAGGTGCTGGGGAGCAAGCAAGAAACGCCCCGGCCGGGAGGACGCCATGGCAAGGCCAAGCAGCGGCAAGGAGATTGACCTCCCGCCGCCGCGACAAGGATGAAGATGAGGACGACGACGAAGATATGGAAGACGCATTTACGCTGATGAGCAGGAGTTTCGTAAAGCCACAGAGGTCCTCTGCGTTGACGGAGGTGCTTCCTCGCATACCTCCCACCGCCAACTCAAGCAATGGATGCGGAGGTCAATGCAGCGGAACCATTCGTAGAGTCATGCAAGCCTCTCAAGTGGTCCAGCACGCCTATCATTTTTGATATTGAGGACCACCCCGATCGCATAATCAAGCGGTCGGGTGCTTGCCGATGTTGGTCTCTCCAACCATCCGCAACCTCAAGGTCACAAAATGTTAGTTGACAATGAGGGCCGGCTTGAATCTGATCTCCTCCGCGGTGCTCCGTAAGCTTCAAATCCTCGACAATGAGCTCGAAGAGACCGGTACCTTCCAAGGAATCAATCCGGGAAGGAGCAAGTCAAGGGGAAGATTGTTGCCGGTCACATTTGGCCGCGAGCTGAACTTTAGGATCGAGAGGGTCACATTCGACGCTGCCGATTTCCGTTGCCTTACAATGGAATACTTGGCCGTCCAAAGACTCGCCAAGTTCATGGCAGCCTCTCACTACGCCTCTACAACCTACTCAAGATGCCAGGCCCGATAAGCGCCATCTCCGCCCATGGCGACAAGAAGGATGCCCTTATCTCAGGCCGCCAAGATCTACCGGGATGCAGCAGCCGCGACAGATTGCCAGACACTTGCCGCCGAAGCTCCCGGGGGGAAGAAGACCAAGTCCAAGTCCGGCAAGGGCTCCGATTCTCACTCCGGCAAGCGCACCTCTTCGGAGTGCTGTGCTACCGTCGAGGACGCACCATCGAGCTCCACCGACAAGTGCAAGAAGATGGTAGCTCCGCCAAAGCCCAAGAAGGTGCCCGCGAAGGAGGACGGCACTAGTGGTACCTTCACCATCAGTGCCTCTCTCGACCCTAAATAGGAAGGCGCTTGCTGTTTTCCTGCGGGCGAATGTCGATGTGTTTGCATGGCAACCGTCGACATCCTCGGTGTTCCTGTGAAAGTGATTGAGCATCGCCGCCGCTTGTCCTCATGCGCGGCCCGTCAAGCAAAAAGTCAGGAAGCAAGCAGTGGAGCGCCAAGAATTCGTAGCAGAAGAGATCAAGAAACTGGAAGCAGCAGGCCTTGTCAGAGGAGTGCTCCATCCAACTTGGTTGGCCAATCTTGTAGTCTTGCGCAAAGCAAACGGAAAATGGAGACTTTGTATTGACTTCACGGATGTTAATAAAGCTTGTCCCAAAGATCCATTTCCCTTGCCGCGCATTGACCAGATTGTTGACTCCACGGATGGATGTGATTTGCTTTTGTTTCTTGATGCATACTCAGGATATCATCAGATCTTCATGGCTGAAGAGGATGAGGGGAAGACCGCATTCATCACACCATGTGGCACATACTGTTTCATACGGATGCCTTTCGGTTTGAAGAATGCTGGTTCAACGTTTGCAAGGGTAGTCCATGACGCTTTTGAGCCGCAAATGCACGTAAATGTAGAAGCCTACATGGATGACATAGTGGTCAAAAGCAAGGACAAAGCAACTCTGGTTCAAGATTTGGACGAGACCTTTGCAAATCTGTGCAAGATCAACCTCAAGCTCAACCCCGAGAAGTGTGTGTTTGGAGTCCCTTCGGCAAGCTTCTCGGGTTCTTCGTGTCTCAGCGAGGGATTGAAGCTAATCCCGACAAGATCAAGGCCATTGAGCAGATCAAGCACCAAAGCGCCAATGATGTACGAAGACTTGCCGGTTGCGTGGCTGCTCTCAGAAGTTTATTTCTAGGTTCTGCTGAGCGCTTCCGCCGCTTTTCAAGATTTTGAAAAAGGCAGGTCCAATGAAATGGACTCGAAGCGGAGGCTGCGCCGCAGACTTAAAGAGATACCTGTCCTCCACTCCAACACTTGTCGCACCTAGGCCACAAGAGAAGTTGCTGCTATATATAGCGGCAACCAATCAAGTGGTTAGTGTTGCGTTAGTAGCGGAGAGGGAGGCAGATGACGAGCCAGCAACCACGGCAAACACATCCAAATGACAAGCTGGGGATTCACGACAAGCTCTCGTCCCGACAAGGATGAGTCCGCGCAGACACATGAACATATGCAGAAAGGATGGTGCAGCGCCCAGTCTACTTTTGTCGGCCCTCCTGCAGGGGCTAGGTCAAGGTACTCTGGTGTGCGTAAATTGCTTTTCGGCCTCCTCATGGCCTCGAGAAAGCTGCGCCATTACTTCCAAGCACACGAGATCACAGCTTGTCACACGCTTCCGCTGAAGAGGATACTGCAGAATCCGTGGTTTACAAGGTGCAGGATTGTCGACCGGGCACCGGAGCTGTCAAGCTTTGGTCTTAAGTTTGAAAGCACATCAACTATCCAAAGCAGAGCCTTGGAAGAATTCATAGCGTAATGGACGCCAACACCGTATGAAGAGATTCCAGAGACGAGCATTCCGCCAAAGAAGCAAGCAAAGAGTGGTCGATGTACTTTGATGGTGCCTTCGCTGCAAGGCGCCGGTGTCGGGCGTTTCGCTTATCGCACCCACCGGAGAGCACCTCAAGTACGTCGTCTGATGCACTTTCCCAAGGAGCAAGCGACAAACAATACCGCAGAGTATGAAGGTTTGCTTGCCGGTCTCGTGGATCGCCGTGGACCTTGGGATCAAGAAGCTTATTGTCGGGGTGACTCGCAACTTGTCGTCCGGCAAGTGAATAAAGATTACCGTAGTCCGCCGATGGAAGCCTACGTTGATGAAATGAGGAAGCTAGAAGAGCACTTTGACGGCCCGCAAATGGAACATGTTCCAAGAGCTCGAATGATATTGTCAAGGCCTGTCAAAGTGCATCGCACTTAAGTTACCTCGTGGAACCAGGAATTTTCGTGCTCAAGTCGACTCAGCCAACCGTAACACCATCAACCGGACAAGGCAAGAAGAGGAAGTTGGCCTCTGGTGACTACTTTCACGTAGCTTCCGAAGCCGTCGTCGCAAAGGTCCCCAAGATCAACACTAACGGCCGAGGAGCGATCTGCTCGGCTGCACCTGTGGTTTGTTTCGTTGAAGCAGACGCTCCCAACAAGTCTTGCTCCAAAGAAGCTTGTCGGGATCATCAAGCTCCGCAGGCCGCAGGTCCTTGCCGTGGAAGCTGATGTTCCCGCAGCAGCAGATGTGCCTTTGATCCTTGTTGTCGAGCCGCAAGCTCCAGCATGGGCGCAGCAGATTGTCCATTTCCTTCAGACAGGAGAACTCCCTGAAGAGCAAGAAGAAGCGGAAAGAGTAGCTCGGCAGTCAAGTATGTACCAGTTTGTCGATAGCATACTATACAGAAGAAGACTCAACGGTGTGAAATTGAAGTGTATTGCCAGGGAAGATGGATGTAAGTTGCTGGCAGAGATACACGGAGGCATATGTGGTCACCACATTGGCGCAAGAGCACTTGCCGCAAAGCTTTCCGGCAAGGTTTCTTCCGGCCGACAAATTTCCTCCGGATGCAATCGCACAAGTAACCAAGTGTGAAGCGTGCTAGTTCCATTCCAAACAGATACACCAACCAGCTCAAGCTCTCCAGACGATCCCTTTATCCTCGCCATTTTCGGTCTGGGGTTTCGACATCCTCGGCCCCTTCCCCGAAGTTGTCGGGGCTTTGAGTACTTGTACGTCGCCATCGACAAGTTCACAAAGTGGCCGGAAGTGGAAGCGATGAGGAAGGTGACAAGACAACAGCAATAAGTTCTTTCAGTCAATTGTTTGCCGCTTCGAATCCCTAACAGGATCATCACCGACAACGGCACACAATTCACGCAGTCGCACCTTCATGCAAAGACGCCCAAGACCTTGGCGCCAAGGTCTGCTTTGCTTCGCTTGCTCACCCGAGAAGCAACGGACAAGCAGAGAGGGCAATGAAGAAGTGCTGCGGGCTCAAGACCAGGACTTTCGGCTGTGTCGCACAAGTGCGGAAGAAATCGATTGAGGAGCTGCCGGTGGTTCTTTGGTCGATCAGACGACGCCAAATCGAGCCACCGCCGCATACCCTTTGCTCTAGTCTATGGAGCAGCAGGCAGTTCTCCCCACGGAACTCAGATACGGATCGCCTCGAGTGCTCGCTTATGATGAGCTTGAGCAAGAGCAGCTGCGACAAGATGACGCGCTGCTCCTTGAGGAGGATCGCCTTCAGGTCATTGCGGCGAGCCGCCGCTACCGACAAGCTCTGCGTCGCTACCATAGCCGCAAGGTTAGTGCCGAAGTCTCGAGGAAGGCGACCTTGTTCTTCGGGCGCTGCTCAGTCCGCCAAGAATTCAAACAAGTTGACGCCAAGTGGGAAGGCCCTTATCGGGTGAAACGAAGTCACTAGGCTCGGCGCTGTCCGCTTTGAGACCGAAGATGGCATTCCGGTGAGCAACTCCTCGAACATTGAGCATCTTCGTAAGTTTTACCCATAAGGCACGGTTGACGGAACCTGCTCGCAACCACCTTTTGTACAAGTCTTGCCGCAGCTTGCATGTAATCCTTTGTACAAAGCCGGGCGCAGACCCGTGCATCAAGAAGCTCATGTGTTGCGCACAACTTGTCAAGTTCATGCTTTCATCATTTCATCGCATGTTTTGGCTAACACTTTGTTCAGCAACCACACCCGGTAAGCATAATCGAGCCGCTAGGATCCATAACGTTATTTCCTCTTCCTTTTCTCTTCTCGTAGAAAAGAAGGCTCTCGCGCACAAGTTAACCAGGGGAGGAGGAGGTAATACTATGGACCAGGCACCGCCGAGGAAGTTTCACCTCATCGGGAGGCAAGAGACCGAAAAGCTAAGTTGCCAAAGTTTGAGCAATCAATTTTAAAATTTTAAAGTTATCTTCCTCGAACGATAGTACTTTGTATGGAAAACTCCAGGCGCAGAGGAACTAACTTCGCCGGGCTAGTCGCGCCTTACTTTGTTTCGAGTCCGCTCAACAACTTAAGTGAGCTCGCTAGTCGCGACAAGGTTGCTTGTCGGAGGCGGCACCTTGCCAAAGAAGTCGGCCGACGTTTCTCGCACTCAGCGCATGGCAAAGGTGCCCGCGCCGACAAGTCCCCCAATTGCATAGGGCAGAAACATGCAAAGGAAGGAATCAAGTAGAGGAAATAACGTTGCATTGATCGCCTAAGATAGAGTATATTACAAAATAACTTGTCGCTGATCTAACAAAGTGTTCTAAACATGATCAGCAGCGACAAGGGAAAGATAAGGTTGGCGGCCTAGTCTACACGGTCGCCTTCGATCCGCTTGATCTTGTTCACCTTGTCCACAATGGGTGCGACAAGGGCTTTGAGCTCCTCCACGTTGGCGTCGGACGGCAAGGATCTGAGGACGCCGTTAAGGTTGAGGCCCGGGTTGCGGAAGGCCACCTTCATCAACACCTTCTCGAGGGCCCCCGCACAAACCTGGCGCGATTCCTCGGCCAGCTGCTTCGGGACCTCTTCCCGGAGTTGCCGGAGACCTGTCACCACGCCTTTGAAGAATAAGCTGAGCTTGGCGCTGGGTTGGAGATGCTCGCTTGAGGAGTATGCAAGGTCCGCCATCCCCAGCTCCATCACTGCTAGGATGTCGTGGCGGTGTCCACGAGACCTTCACCCAAAGGCTCCACGCCTCCCTCAAGGTGTTCTCGACGGAGGCAGCATTCGCCAGCAGCAGCTCCTCCTTGGCCTTGATCGCCTCCAACAAGCCCACCTCCCGCTCTCCTGGCGCCATCCAACGCCTGCGGCCGAGTGGTCAGCTTCAGCTCAAGATCCGCCTTGGAATCCTTGGCGGCATCGAGCTCCTTGGCCCTATCAGCGAGACGACTCTGCAGCTTGCCCAGAGTGTAGGCGTCCTTCTCGTGCTCACGCTTGAGCACGGCAAGCTCTTCGTCGCTCTTCTTGAGGGTGGCCTCCAGCTGTGCCACCTTCGCCTTCAACTCCTCCTTGGCGGCCTCGGCAGCTGCGGCAGCATCCTTCGCTTCCTGCAGCGCCCGCCCAAGGACTCCTCAGCGGCAAGGTCTTCTTCATGGCTGTCCAGGTTGACCTTCCGCCGCGCCACCACTTTCCTGCTGGCGAAGCTTCTCGGCAGCCAGTCATTGCTCCTCCTCAGCTACGGCCTTCTCAAGGATGAAGGCCGTGGCGCTCTTCTCATGAAGTTGCCCTGCGCTTCGCTACGTCATGAGGGTTTCTTGGTTGGCGCCCGAGCTCTTCGGGCGCCTCTCCATGTCCGCTTCCTGCCCTCGCGACAAGTGCCTCCCGGGTCTCCAACTTGGCTCGCCGGGCGCGATAGAGCGACAAAGAGCTTCTTCAAGAGCTTCCTCCTCAGACTCGCCACGCTGGCCGCTGCTTGGCGCCCACCAGCCACAGCCCAGCAGAGGCGAGTAGCTCGCCGTCAAGGTCTCTCCTCGACCGCCGCCTGAGCTCGGTTCCTGTGGGAGCTTGATGAAGACGCCGCCGGCCTTCGTGTAGGCACTGGGGCTCCTCGACGCCCTGACGCCACAAGGCGGGGAGTCGGCTGTCGGTGTAGCGCTTGCCGCCTCCTGCGGCCTCGTGGCCGTCCAAGACGATCGCCCGACCCTCGCCCGGCCTCTGCGCCGACAGCCTCGGTGGCCTCCTCGCCAACAGGCTCGTCGGCGACGGCCTCTTCCTCCACGACGACGACCTCTTCTTCTTCGACGGCAGCCTCGCCGGTGTTGCCGCTGCTTCCTCCTCGCCGGCGGCCTCGACCTCCATCGGGTCTCAAGGCTGATGAAGAAAGGCAGTCAAGCAGATGTTCAAAAGAGAAACAAAAGAAAGCAAGCCCAAGGGAGATTTTCGCGTAAGGGAGTTACCTGCAACGGGATCCGCAGCCATGGCCTCGACCACTGGAGGGTCGCGGGCGCCGTCCCTTGCCGGGGTAGCCTCCCTTGCCGGAGTGGCCTCCCTTGCCGGGTGGCCTCCTTGTCGGAGGGAGCTCACTTGCCGGGAGTTCTCCCTTGGCGGCGAGTGGAAGCGGGCAGGATCTCGGAGGCGGCTTCCGAGCCCTCCCGATGAGGCTGCTCTGCCTCGCCAAGCACACAGAGATATCAACGAAGAAAGGGCACCCCGCACACCTAATAGTAAGGAGAAAACTGCACACTTACTCGGGGCTGTCTTTGGGGCTGCTCAGAGGAAGGGTTGCTGGTCCGCAAGGTGGTCTCGACGCCCCCGTCAGCCACGGGAGAATCGTCCTCAACAACGACTGCCGGGATCTTGGCCCTCTTCGCCGCTCTCTGGGCCAGCGTCCTGAAACGAAAAGAATCCAGAACGAAGCAAATCAGATTCAAGATGAAGCCATGAAAATTGAAGAAATACAAGCACAATCTCGAGAAGCTTACTCTTCGCCTTCCTCCTCGGAGCTGAACGCGGAGAAGTCAAACTCCGGCTCGCCTCCGGTGCGACGAGGAGGGGGAGTAGGCTCTCTTGGCCGCTATGGAGGCGTCTGCTGTGGCTCGAGAAGATTCCGCCTCAGCTTGTCGCTACAATGTGAGGCGCCTCGCAACCTCGCTTGCAGCGGTGGAGCTGCTGTCTGCCGGGCGCTGTTGTGGGCGGTCTGTCGCCCTGCTCGTCTCCAACTCTGCGGAGACGCCTCTTCGATGGAGCCGGGGCTCACTGGCGGCAAGTCGCTTGGCGGTGGGGAAGAAGCGCCCACGGCGGGTCCACAACAACCCGCCTCGGGCGCGACAAGCCTGCCCTCGCCGGGCGACCTCCCTCGCCGCAAGGCTTGCCGCCGCCGCTGGCCCGCCTCCTCCACGGTGAACCCGAAGGCTCCAGCGGTGGCGCCTGCTGCCGCCTCCTCCACCCTGGTGGCGATCCACGCCATCTCCTGGTCGGTGGTGTCGCGGGTGAGCCTCTTCTGCTCGTCGGAGCGGATCGGCACTTCTTGCAAATCATCGAAGAATTGCTGCACGACCTCGTCGGGGCTCTCGCCAGGTTGGAACGATCCTGGGAGTCGCACAGCTGGCATCATGGCGCTGGATGCGGTCGAGCCGAAGTTGTTGCACAATGGGACGACCCCTCGCTGCAACCTCGAACCACTCGATGTTCGGGTCGTTCTTGAACAGCTCGAGCAGCACCGAATCCAACTCCATGATGCTGAAGTTCCAATTCAGGCCCGGGCGCAGCCTCATGATGTCCGCCAGATTCTCGAACTCCCAAGCAGGCCTCCTCCTTTCCCGCAAGGGAGATGGCGCGGCGGCGGCGAAGTCTCGCGCCAACTGCCTCATGGTCAACCCGGCAAGCCCGAGGCGCAGAATTCGGGTCACAGCTATCTTCGGCTTCAAGGCCCTCCGTGCCAAGTTACTCCAATCCTGCCAAGACTATTGGGGTTTGGCGACGCGATGAAGGGCTGCGGGTTCTCCTCACGACCCAAAGCACCAGTTGGCTCTCCACCTCCCACTTGTTCCGAACTCCCCCTCTAGGTAGGCCTCTTTCTTGCCGATCCTAGAGACCTGTGCTATCCCTCCCAAGTGGCTCTCCTCTCTCGACGCTGGGAACAAAGAAATGGCGGAAGAGTGCCACGCTCGGTAGATTCACAAAGTTTTCACACAATGCGCCGAAACCGCCATGGTCAAAACGGCGTTGGGAGTGAAATCAAGGAGGCGGAGGCTAAAGGTGTTCATTATGTCGCAAAAGAACTCGGAAAAGGGCGGGCAGAGCCCGCAATAGAAGAAAAGGGCGAAGAAAGGGTACCCTGTTGGGGCCAAATCGGAGGCGGAGGCGGGGAGCACCTCGCGTGCGCTGGATGCGCACGAGTCTCCGCCGACCGTAAGAGGTAGAAGACGCCCAGCAGCTCCCTTGCGCCGAGCTGCGGGGAAGATGGCTCGCTCCTTGCGCGCAACGCCGTGAGCCGCTGCGCTCGGCCGACTTGACGCCTCTTCTCCTTATCGGCTTTCGGAGCCATGGCGAGGGGCGGAGGAGGCCGACGGCGATGAGTGTGCTTGTGGCGAAAGGGGCGGGCACCGCTTCTCTTCGCACCGGAGAAGAAGAGGGAGCGGCGGTGGTTTCTTGACAAGACATCAATGGCAGGGGTGGTCGGCCTGCCTCGCTTCCTCCGCTTATAAAGGGGAGGAGGGGCGGACGCCCGTTCGCTTATACTAATAAAGAACCCCCACGACCGCTACCATCTATCTTCGCACGACGCCACGTCCGTGCGTGACGTTAGTGGGGATCGTGGTGGGTCCGGGCGAAGTTGCGATGTGGTCGAGGCCGCTGTCGTGTCCGCAGCACGCCTGGGCCTGGCCCGACAAGCGCCGCACTGCACGTAATGCCCAGTTCGGGGCTCTGCCGGTGTACTAGAGTAGGGTACCCTAGTATCCTGCATTGCAGCACGGACAGTTGCAGCACTCGCTGCAAGGCTTGCCTCGTCACCGCTAAGATCCTCCGTGGCTTCCTTGGAGCCATTCAAGAACAAAGTATTTGATTAAGAAGACAAGGCCCCGCAAGAGGAGCTTGTCGGGAAGGCCGCCAAGGCACGCAGAAGACAAGACCCGGCAAGAGGAGCTTGCCGGAAGGCTCGGAGCGCGACAAGTCTCCGGGCGCGACAAGGATTCGCCGCGGCAAGGCGCTGCCGCTGCATGCAACCTCTCTCCCTTTCCGCTCCAGCTCATCCAGCGACGCGGTCGCCATGGGACCGCTCCATGGGCGCTGCGGTCGAGAGGTCAGTGCAGCCAGCGGAGAGCAGCGATAAGCGGCTGACAAGCTCGCCATCGTGGCGAAGCGGAGGCGCACCGACGGTCTCTCATAATCGCTTTGGGCGACAATGACTGGCATTTATTGCTTTTGTCCCTTGCCGCCGAGTTAGGTATTTTGCATCGCACATCGCTCGAGTAGGTGTACCAACTCCTGTTTTACATTTGTACCCCGCCTATGTTGCCACCGTCGGAGACCCCTTGAGCATATAAAAGGAGGCCCATGCGCAACGTAGAAGGGGTTCGCTGGTTCGGTTCATTCGACCGCCAGAGACTAGACACACTCACGCTTAGGTTTTGTAGCTCGCATTGCTCCCTAGCAAGAACACAATAGATCAAACAAGCAGCAGTAGGAGTTTTATCTCTCCGGAGAGCTCGGGCTGGGTAAACTGCTCGTGTGCATCGCCTCGATCCGCTCTTCGTGCGATCTCCGCCCCCCTCCGAACCACAAGGGGCCTGGTCCGCCGGCCCCATAGGTGTTCGTGGGTACGATCAGCCTCCCCGACACATACCTACCTATGGATTGAGTAAGATCCTTCAAGTAAGTTGTCATCGGTACAAGCAATAAAAATTGCTCTCTAAATATGCATGACTTATTAGTGCGGAGAAAATAAGCTTTGTACGAACTTGTTATGGAAGCAATAAAAGCGACGGACTGCATAATAAAGGTCCATATACAAGGGCAATATAAAGTGACGTTCTTTCGCATTAAGATTTTGTGTATCCAACCCTAAAAGCGCATGACAACATCTGCTTCCCTCTGCGAAGGGCCTATCTTTTACTTTATGTCTTTTACTTTATGCAAGAGTCAAGGTGATCTTCACCTTTCCCTTTTTCATTTTATCCTTTGGCAAGCTCCTCGTGTTGGGAAGATCCTGATATATATATATATATATATCCAATTGGATGTAAGTTAGCATGAACTATTATTATTTGACATCACCCAAAGGTGAATACGTTGGGAGGCAACACTATAAGCCCCTATATTTCTCAATGTTCGATTGAAACTCCATAACCATTAGTATTGCGTGAGTGTTAGCAATTGTAGAAGACTATATGATAGTTGAGTAAGTGGAGTTTGTTATTCCTGAAAATAAGATGAATTGCAATTGTTTGATGACTGAGAATGAATTTTGCTAGTTTTCAAGAAAGTTTATGGTCTATGCTTTGACATGTGAATTGCTTGTTACTTTATCATGAGAAGTTTTATGAGATAAACTATTGTTATGACTTATTATCATGCTAGGAAGGGTGATTGAAATTATCATTGATCAAACTTGTGCACCTTCTAGCATTCACACTTCATAAATTCTTTCTTTTATCATTTACCTACTCGAGGACGAGTAGGAATTAAGCTTGGGGATGTTGATACGTCTCCAACGTATCTATAATTTATGAAGCCTTCATGCTATATTACTATGTGTTTTGAATGATTATGGGCTTTATTATACACTTTTATATTACTATTGGGACTAACCTACTAACCGGAGGCCCAAATTTCATATTGTCGCTTTTATTGCCTGTTTCAAGATTTCAAAGAAAAGGAATATCAAACGGAGTCCAAACGGAATGAAACCTTCGCATCAAGTTATTTTTGGGAAGAATATGATCCTCGAGACTTGGAGATCAAGTCAAGATACTCGAGGAGGCCAGGAGATAGGGGTGCGCCTCACCGGGCGCTGCCCCTGCTTTCGTGGGCCCTCAAGCACCTCCCGACCGACTTCTTTCGCCTATATATTCCTAATGCACTTAAAAACCAACGAATATCACGATAGATCGGGAGTTCCGCTGACGCAAGCCTCTCAGAGCCACCAAAACCTCTCGAGCCTGCTCCGCACTCGCCGGAGGGGGAACCCATCACCGGTGGCTATCTTCATCATCCCGACGCTCTCCATGACGCAGGAGGGAGTAGTTCACCGGGGTTGAGGGTATGTACCGTAGCTATGTGTTTGATCTCTCTCTCTCTCGTGTTCCTCTATGGCACGATCTTGATGTATCCCGAGCTTTTCTATTGTAGTTGGATCTTATAATGTTTCTCCCCTCTACTCTCTTGTGATGAATTGAGTTTCCTTTGAAGTTATCTTATCGGATTGAGTCTTTTATGAGAACACTTGATGTATGTCTTGCCGTGTTTATCTGTGGTGACAATGGGATATCACGTGCCTCTTGATGTATGTTTTGGTGACCAACTTGCGGGTTCCGCCGATGAACTTATGCATAGGGGTCGGCACATCGCTCTTGACCTCCGTAGAAACTTTGGGGCACTCTTTGAAGTACTTTTTATGTTGGTTGGATAAATCTGAGATTGTGTGATGCATATCGTATAATCATGCCCACGGATACTTGAGGTGACAATGGAGTATCTAGGTGACATTAGGGTTTTGGTTGATTTGTGTCTTAAGGTGTTATTCTAGTACGAACTCTTTTATAGATTGATCCGAAAGAATAGCTTTGAGGTGGTTTCTGCACTCCTACCATAATCTCTACGTTTGTTCTCCGCTATTAGTGGCTTTGGAGTGACTCTTTGCTGCATGTTGAGGGATTGTTATATGATCTATCTATGTTATTATTGTTGAGAGAACTTGCACTAGTGAAAGTATGAACCCTAGGCCTTGTTTCCTATGATTGCAATACCGTTTACGCTCACGTTTATCACTTGTTACCTTGCTGTTTTTATTATTTCAGATTACAAATACCTTTATCTACCATCCATATTGCACTTGTATCACCATCTCTTCGCCGAACTAGTGCACCTATACAATTTACCATTGTATTGGGTGTGTTGGGGACACAAGAGACTCTTTGTTATTTGGTTGCAGGGTTGCTTGAGAGAGACCATCTTCATCCTACGCCTCCTACAGATTGATAAACGTTAGGTCATCCACTTGAGGGAAATTTGCTACTATCCTACAAACCTGTGCACTTGCAGGCCCAACAACGTCTACAAGAAGAAGGTTGCGTAGTAGACATCAGGTACCCGGCCCTGGCTCAGTTCATGGCGGCGACCCATCTGACCTACAACCTCATGAAGATGCCCGGGAGCAAGGGCGTCCTCACAGTAGTTGGGGACACCAAGGAAGCCTTGATGATGCTCAAGCTCGCCCTCAAGACTGCTGTGACAGCGGAGCGCACCTACGTGGACACCGCCAAGGCCAAGGGGGCCGCACCAACCAAGAAGAAGCAGTTTTTCACTCAAGACAAGGCGGAAACCAAGCAAGTGCCAGTCGAGGAGGACGGATCCTCGGGGGCAACCTTTACCATAGGCGCCAACCTCGAGCCTGACTAGGAGGAGGCACTGGTGAAGTTCCTGCATGCAAACAAGGAGGTGTTCGCTTGGGAGACCGACCAGCTGGTAGGGGTCCCGAGAGGGGTGATAGAGCACCACATGAAGGTGTGCCCCAATGTACGCCCCGTGAAGCAGAGGGCGAGGCGGCAGTCCAAGGAGAAGCAAGCTTTCATCGTCCAAGAAACCTGTAAGTTGGATGCGGCGGGTGTCATTCGCGAGGTTCGATACCCCGAGTGGCTGGCAAACCCCGTCGTCGTGCCCAAGAAAGGCGTAAAGGAGCGAATGTGCGTCAACTTCACCAACCTCAACAAGGCTTTCCCCCAAGATCCGTTCCCGCTTCCACGCATCGACCAGATCGTCGACTCCACCGCCGAGTGCGACCTGCTGTGCTTCCTGGATGCGTTCTCAGGGTATCACCAGATCAAGATGGCGGTAGAAGATGTGGAGAAGAAAGCCTTCCTGACCCCGTGTGGGGTGTACTGCTACACTTGCATGCCTTTAGGGCTGCGCAACACAGGCGCAACCTTCCACCGGCTCATGCACATCGCCTTGGGATGGCAGCTCGGGAGAAACGCTGAAGCCTACGTTGACGACATCGTGGTGAAGTCTTGAGAAGCGAGGACCTTAATCCAGGACCTGGAGGAAACCTTTGAAAGCCTCCGCCAGGTGGACTTGTGACTCAATCCGGAGAAGTGCGTGTTTGGCGTCCCTTCCGGCAAGCTGCTAGGCTTCCTTGTGTCTTACAGGGGGACCGAGGCCAACCGAGAGAAGGTCATGGCCATTGAACACATGAGCCCACCGCAAACCCTCAAGGAAATGCAGAAGCTGGCTGGTCGGGTGACTGCGTTGGGGCGCTTCATTTACAAGCTGGGAGAGCGCGCCCTACCCTTCTTCAAGCTGAAGAAGGGCCCATTCAAGTGGACCCCTGAGGCCGACCAAGCATTTCAAGACCTCAAGAGATACCTGACCAGCCCTCCAGTGATGGTGGCGCCACGACCTCTCGAGCCCCTAGTGCTTTATCTTGCCGCCACCCCGTACTCCGCCAGCGCGGCTCTAGTGGCGGTTAGGGAAGAGCACCAAGCCAAAGGCGCGTCGCGCCAAGCTACGCCACCAGCCGAGACAACGCAAGATCAGGAAGGTGACGCAAGGGCCGTAGCAGCATCAGCAGAGGATCAAGCTCAGCAGGACGACGTCACCGAGACCTCGACAAGCGATCAAGCGTTGGCGTTTCCGCTACCTCAGGAGACGCCCCAACTTCCGCAAGACACGAGCCTCATCAGCGCACCAGCCCCTGTCGAGCACTCGGTGTATTTCGTCAGCACGGTGTTGCGGGATGGAAGGGCACAATATCCCATGCCTCAGAAGCTCTTGCTCGCGCTCTTGGTGGCCTCACGTAAGTTGTGACACTACTTCCAGGGCCACCCCATCAAGGTCGTCTCAGCCTACCCATTGGAGAGAGTGCTCAGGAGCCCCAACTCTGCCGGAAGGGTCGCTGAGTGGAACATCGAGCTGGAGGCATTCCAGTTGGAGTTCAGCACCACCAGGGTCATCAAGGGAGCCACACTCGCTGATTTCGTGGCAGAATGGACGGACGCCCTGGCGCTTGAAATAGGCGAGGATCAGTCCATCTCGCCAGGAAGTGAGGCGCCTGACGGCTGGGTCATGTATTTCGATGGTGCCTTGGCACACCGGGGCGCGGGGGCTGGAGCAGTGCTCATCTCGCCCACTCAGGACAAGCTCTACTACACTGTGCAGCTCTGCTTTCAGCAGGGCGAGAAGGTCTCCAACAACATTGCAGGGTACGAAGGCCTCATAGATGTCCTGAAAGTTGCGGCAACCCTGGGGGTAAAGCGCCTCACCGTTAGGGGCGACTCGCAGCTCCTCGTCAACTTCTCCAACAAGGTATACGAGCCGAAGGACGAGCACATGGAGGCATACCTCGTGGAGGTTCGCAAGATGGAGAAGCAGTTCACGGCCTCGAGTTGCAAAGACGTGCCCCGTGGCACCAACAAGGAAGCTGACGACATCGCCAGAAGGTCATCCAAGGGGCAGCCCCAAGAGCCTGGCGTCTTCGAGGAGCGGCCCTTCAAGCCATCAGAACACCACCGCTTTCAAGGATAGCTCAGCCTCGGGAGGAACTCTCGCAGCCGCCTGCCACAGGAGCCCCAGCCTATGGCCCGACCTCGGGAGCGCGCCTACTCTTGGCGCTCGAGCCCCAGGAGGGATGCTGGACCAAGGAACTCAATGAATACCTGATGCAAGGGACGCTGCCGGAGAAGGAGGAGGACGCGGAGCGTGTGGCCCGGCAAGCCATGACATACTGCATCCGGGACGGTGAGTTATACAGGAAGCGACCAAATGACGTTTCACTGCGTTGTATCTCCAGGGAACAGGGGAAAGAGCTGCTAGCCGACATACACGGCAGGGACTGCGGGCACCACTCGTCGTCGTGAACAATCATCGGAAAGGCATTCCGCAACGGATTCTACTGGCCTACGGCGCTCAATGACACAGTTGAGCTGGTGAGGTCCTGCGAGGCTTGCCACTTCCACGCCAAGCAAATCCATCAGCCATCTCAGGGCCTCCAGACCATCCCACTCTCGTGGCCATTCTCAGTCTGGGGACTGGACATCATGGGCACGTTCCCTCGAGCACCAGGGGGCTACCGATACCTGTACGTTTCCATCGACAAGTTCACCAAGTGGGCGGAGGTGGAAGCCATCCGCACCATCCCAGCTGGCTCTGCGGTCAAGTTCATCAAGGGTCTCGTGAGCCGTTTCGGGGTCCCGTACCGCATCATCACCAACAATGGCTCATAGTTCACCAATAATCTCTTCAAAACATATTGTGCTGACCTTGGAACGCAGATCTGCTACGCTTCGGTGGCGCACCCCGGAGCAATGGTTAAGCCGAACACGCCAACGCAGAGGTCCTGAGAGGCCTCAAGACGAGGGCCTTCAAGAAGAAGCTCGAAGCCTGCAGCAGGGGCTGGCACGACGAGCTCCAGTCCGTGTTGTGGTCAATCCGCACCACTGCCACCAAGCCAACGGGCGAGACCCCGTTCTTCCTCATCTACGGAGCGGAAGCGGTTCTCTCTCATGAGGTCAAGCATCGCTCCGCACGGGTCCTGGCGTTTGATGAGATGTAGCAGGACGCCACGCGGGGGATGGACCTCGTGCTGGGGGAGGAACGCTACCGCGAAGCTGCACTACGGGCGGCAAGATACCAGCAGGTGCTGCGGCGGTACCACTATCGCAGCGTCCGCTCCAGGACGCTCGAGGTGGGTGACCTCGTCTTGAGGCGGGTGCTCTCCAGGGAAGAGCTGGATAAGCTCTCACCCATGTGGGAGGGCCCGTTCAAGGTCACCCACGTCTCCAGGCCTGGCGCCGCATGCCTGGAGACGCAGGACGGGGTACCCATCCAGAACGCCTGGAACATCCAACACCTCCGGAAGTTCTACCCATGGAGAAAGGCCCAGCACCTGTGAAGAAGGCCCAGTGCCTGTGGAGATCTCCGCTCGTGACACTCTCACGTAATAATGAGTGGGGCTGTACACGCCCCGGAGGCTCAGGAGTGCCGCCCTCGGGCCTCAGAGGCTCCCTCCCACGTCCAAGTGGCAGCACTTAGCTCCACGCTGGTGAGAAGACTTGAAGACTAGACTAGCTGCCGGACGCGGCTTTTCATTTGCTTTCTGTAGTTGGCTCACCCTCTTTTAATTGAAGTTTGCTTATGGAGTTCTTTGCTGATTTGGTGCTGTCGCCTTTTATCGCTGTTTCCTGCTCCAGTTTAGCCTGCACTCTCTCTCTCTCGCATACCTCACGAGGGGGCTAGGCAGGCGCCCTCGTGAGCGTTTTTCCTTTCTGTGCCTTTCATCTAATTTTTCGCGAGGCACCCTTGTTCGATTCCACAAGCTGGCGCACCTCTCCTAATCCGTTCCCCTCGGGTACCGCGATATGAAGCGCTGGGTCAAGGCTCGGGTGAACGATAAGCCTCCTAGCGAGCCTCCTAATGAATTTTTTGCAGTTCCTAAGCACCCACCAAGTGAAGGAAGGCCTTGACAGGCACCAGGAAGCAAGTGCCTCGTGAAGAGGAGACTACCCCGAACGTGTCAAGCTAAGTTATCTCTACACAAAATAACGACACAACACATAAACGATAAACATAGCATAGTGATTGAGAAATCATAGTTCAATAGACGCCCCTTCGGGCCCATACTGGTTTCTTTCTCGATACAGGAAGGAAAGGAAGAACAAAATAAAAGCGGCGCCTGCCCCTACAGTGGTCCACGGGGGCGGGCTCTTGGCGCCGTCCTAAGCTCAGCCAGACCCCTCCTCGCGCTTCATGGAGGCGCGCGACGAGACGATCCGTTGCCACCTTCGAAGCGGGCGCGACAGCATGGTGGCTGGTCATAGCCACCACTGCTCGAGCTATCGCCGGGGGAAGAGCCGCCGTAGCTGGACGAGACGCGGTCGACACCAAGGGCGGGTTCGCCCTCATCCTCGTCACGACCATCGCCAAGCCCGAGCACCTCCTCGCCGTAGTTGTCCTCGGGGCAGCACCCGACGCGGTGACCATCTTCCCCAAACACCCTCACATAGAGGGTCACATCACCGTCATACTTGAAATGGAGGGTGCACCACCTGCCAGACCGCGCGCGCGGGCGAACGTCTGCCAGCCACGGGCGAGAGCTGTGTTGCCCGCGGTGGAGACCTCGACCGTGACCTAGGAAGTCCTGCTACAGCAACCGTCCGCCTACAGCCAGAGCCCGCCCGGACCAAAGGCTGGCAGCTCGTCGGCGAAGAAGCGCGGGAGCTGAAGCCAGTTGCCGGTCGGGTTCTCCGACCAGACGGCGAACTCCGGCAGCACCTCCTTCGAGTGGAAGCGCGGCCACGGAAGCCGCGCTACCACGACACATCTCCCTTCATCGACAGGGCTGCGACAACCGGAGCGACCCCTGCCATGCGCAGCGGCGCCACCGCGGGAACGAGGGGCCGCGGCGGGGGTCGCGGTATGCTTGTCGGGACGGCCGCGTCCACGCTTGGGCACCAGAGAGCCGGGCCCCTCGCGAGGGGCCTACCCCTTCTCCGCGACAGAGAACCTCCTCGATGGCACCATTAGCGTCGCTGCTGGCAATGGAGCAAGGAGGAAGAAGCAAGCGGAATGGGAAGAGATGGGCGACGGGGGCTCTACCCCCTCCCCATTTATAGCAGGAGAAGGCCAACCAGCGCCCCCAAGATCACAGGTAATGATGGTTTTTCCTTGGATGCAGCAGTGACTCGTCAAGTCATGCAGTTGGCGAGGCAGCGTGGGGAAGCGGAGACGCTCACGTCCAATCAACCGCCACACGTCGACCAAGGCCGTAGGCTATTGGGGTTCATGTGTTCAAG
The DNA here is from genome assembly GCA_021605145.1 of Aegilops bicornis. Classification (NCBI taxonomy): domain Eukaryota; kingdom Viridiplantae; phylum Streptophyta; class Magnoliopsida; order Poales; family Poaceae; genus Aegilops; species Aegilops bicornis. Next base: position 640,284,708 of record CM038670.1, on the reverse strand, counting down.
ATTTGGCCTTTGGCTTCGCCGGCCAAGCCCGAAGCGCGCCTTTGGGCCTGTGGGCTACTATCGGCGTTCCGGGAACGGGGTCCTCAGACTTTCCTGCTCATGCCCACGGCGTGGTTTCATGAAAGCGGCCCATACGGCCCATCTTCACCAACAAGCATTCGAGACCCTTGCGAGGCGGGCAACACAAGACCTCCTCAGGAGCTGCATCACCAGGCTGGCTCACGAGGGGCGGAGAGATCAAGGCAAGGCAAACCTCGCGAAGTTCCAAAGGACGTGAGCCATGACGACGAGACCAAAGCGGGCGCCAAGATGCACAAAGGTCCTTGTTTCCTCTTTGGTGCTCAGGAGGCAAGCGCAGGCGTGGAGTACCGAGGCGTCAAGCAAAGGTTTCCATATCGGTGCAACAAGACCAAGACCAGTAGGACGACAAGACGGAGGTCACCATGGAGCCCAAGGCGGCGTCACTGCCAGAGCCTTTTGCAGGCGAAGACTGCTTTTGTCAGGATAGCTTGTACTAGCTGTCCCCTTTCAAATTGGCCGTTCTTGGCTCCCTTCCCGCTCAATATTTGGGGAGAGAACCAGGGCCTCTACAAATAGGACTAGCCACCATAGTAGGAGGCATCTCATCTTGAGTAATCCTCACCCACACAAGTTCACCAAGCACAAGAACACCTCGCATCAGGAGGCTGTTCTTCCCCTTGTACTGTTCATCCTTAGCTCAAGAGGCAATCCACCACCACACACTGGAGTTGGGTATTACACCACGACGGTGGCCTGAACCAGTATAAATCTTGTGTCTCTTGTGTTGCGAGTTCGCCGAGCTAGCCTTAGAGATCGTAGCGAGGTTAGGGGCGTGGTTTGGTATGGGGAGATCTTCGTGCGCACCCCAGTGTTCGAACCTTGAGGGTTTTGCCTGAACCCGAGATCTGACAACTTTAAACTCACGCTTTTGGATTCTTTTATCATGCAATCTTTTAACTTTTTCTTGAAACAACTTAGCATTTTCATAAGCTTGGGTTCTCCATTCATCTAATGAGCTAATATCGAATAACCTCTTTTCACCGACAAGTTTGAAATCATAGTTGAGTTCGTTGATTGCCCAATATGCTTAATGTTCTAATTCAAGAGGCAAATGACAAGCTTTTCCGTAAACCATTTTATAAGGAGACATACCCATAGGATTTTTATAAGATGTTCTATAAGCCCAAAGTGCATCAACTAATTTCTTAGACCAATTCTTCCTGGACCTATTGACAGTCTTTTGCAATCTCAACTTGATCACTAGACTGAGGATGATAGGGCGATGCAATTCTATGGTTAACATCATACTTGTCAAGCATTTTACGGAAAGCACCATGAATAAAGTGTGAGCCACCATCAGTCATTAGATATCTAGGGACTCCAAACCTTGGGAAAATAACTTCCTTAAGCTTTTTAATAGAGGTTTTGTGATCAACACTACTGGTTGGAATAGCTTCTACCCATTTAGTAACATAATCAACAACAACCAAAATATGTGTATACCCATTAGAGGAAGGAAAAGGTCCCATGTAATCAAATCCCCAAACATCAAATGGTTCAACAACAAGTGAATAATACATAGCTATTTCTTGACACTTACCGATATTACCTATTCTTTGGCATTCATCACAAGATAAGACGAACCTACGGGCATCCTTGAAGAGAGTAGGCCAATAAAATCCAGATTGCAATACCTTGTGAGTAGTTCTATCTCCAGCATGATGCCCTCCATATGCTTCAGAGTGACATTTCCGAAGGATTTGTCCCTGTTCATGCTCAGGTACACAACGTCTAATAATACCATCTACTCCTTATTTATAAAGATGGGGGTCATCCCAAAAGTAGTGTCTTAAATCATAGAAGAATTTTCTTTTGTTGGTATGTAAAGATAGGTGGTAAATATTTAGCAACAATGTAATTCACATAGTCAGCATACCACGGAGTGTTATTAGAAACATTTATTGCAGCTAACTGCTCATCAGGAAAACTATCATCAATTGGTAGTGGGTCATCAAGCACATTTTCTAGCCTAGACAAGTTATGAACTACAAGGTTCTCATGTCCTTTTCTATCAGTGATATGCAATCAAATTCTTGTAGCAAGTGAACCCATTGAATAAGTCTAGGTTTAGCATCTTTCTTTTCCATAAGATATTTAATAGCAGCATGGTCAGTGTGAACAATTACTTTTGAATCAACAATATAAGATCTAAATTTATCACAAGCAAATACCACTGCCAGTAATTCTTTTTTAGTAGTAGCATAATTCCTTTGAGCATTGTCTATAGTTTTACTAGCATAATAAATAGCATTCAATTTCTTATCAACTCTTTATCCTAGAATAGCACCAACAGCATAATCACTAGCATCACACATAATTTCGTAAGGCAAGTTCCAATCAGGTGGTTGAACAATAGGTGCAGAAATTAAGGCTTTCTTGAGTGTTTCAAAGGCTTCAAAACAATCATCATCAAAAACAAAAGGGACAACCTTTTGCAAAAGGTTTGTAAGAGGCTTAGAAATTTTAGAGAAGTCTTTAATAAATCTCCTATAGAAACCAGCATGACCTAGGAAACTACGAATATCTTTGATATCCTTAGGACATGGAATTTTCTCAATTGCATCAACCTTAGCTTTGTCCACTACAATACCCTTTTTAGAAAATTTATGACGCAAGACAATACCTTCATTAAGCATAAAGTGGCACTTCTCCCAATTCAAGACAATATTTGTTTGTTCACATATCTACAAAACTCGATCAAAATTGCTTAAACAATCATCAAAAGACTTCCCACAAACAGAGAAGTCATCCATGAAAACTTCAACAATCTTTTCACAGAAGCAGAGAATATAGGAGTCATACATCTTTGAAAGGTAGCAGGTGCATTGCATAAACCAAAAGGCATACGTCTATAAGCATAAGTTCCAAAGGGACAAGTAAAATTGGTCTTTTCTTGATCAGGTTGAGAAACATGTATTTGCGAAAAACCAGAGTATCCATCAAGGAAGCAAAAGTGTGTGTGCTTAGATAATCTTTCTAGCATTTGATCAATCAAAGGCAGAGGGTAATGATCTTTTCTACTTGCTTTGTTTAATTTTCTAAAATCAATTACCATTCTATAGCCTGTAACAATTCTTTGTGGAATAAGATCATTCTTATCATTAGGAACAACAGTAATACCTCCCTTCTTAGGAACACAATGAACATGACTTACCCATCTACTATCAGCTATATGATAGATTATACCTTCTTCCAGAAGTTTTAATATTTCTGTTCTTACAACCTCCTTCATCTTCAGATTTAACCGACGTTGGTGATCAACAACGGGTTTAGCATCAGGTTCCATATTAATCTTGTGCTGACATAGAGTGGGACTAATGCCCTTTAAATCATCAAGAGTATACCTAGTAGCATCTTGATGCTTCCTTAGAACGTTAAATAATCTTTCTTCTTCATGTTCTGAAAGGTTAGCACTAATAATAACATGATATATCTTCTTTTCATCAAGATAAGCATATTTCAAAGTGTCTAGCAATTGTTCTAATCCAAACACAGGATCACCTTTAGGTGGAGGGGGACCTCCTAGAGTTTCAACATGCAAATTGTATTTAAGTAGAGGACGTTGTTCAAAGAAAATATCATCTATTTCATTTCTTTCATGCATATGTAAATCATTTTCATGGTCTAGCAAATATTGTTCTAGAGGATCAATAGGAGGCACAACAATCGAAGCAAGACCAATTATTTCATCCTTACTAGGCAATTCTTTTTCATGAAGCTTTCAACTAAACTTGGAGAAATTAAATTCATGAGACTCATCACCAAAACTAACACTGACAATTTGTTTCTCATAGTCTATTCTAGCATTAACGGTGTTCAAGAAATGTCTACCAAAGATAATGGGACAGAAGTCATCTTGTGGGGAACCAAGAACAAGAAAATAAGTAGGGTATTTTATTTTCACACACAAGACTTCAACATCTCTAACAATCCCAATTGGTGATATAGTATCTATATTAGCAAGTTTAATAGTAAAATATATGTCTTCTATCTCTGCGGGTGCTATGTCATTCATAATTTCTTGGAATAAGGAGTAGGGAATAGCATTCACGCCAGCACCTATGTCACATAAACCATGATAATAGTGATCCCCTATTTTAATCGAGACAACGGGCATGCCAACAACAGGTTTGTGTTTATCCTTTTTATCAGGTTTGGCAATTCTAGCAGCTTCTTCACAGAAGTAAATAACATGCCCATCTATGTTTTCTTCCAGGAGATCCTTAATCATAGCAACACCAGGTTCTACTTTAATTTGTTCATCTGGTTTAGGTGTTCTAATATAACTTTTGTTAAGCACAGTTGAAACTTTAGCATGTTCCTTTATCCTAACAGGGAAAGGTGGTTTTTCAATAAAAGCAGTAGGAACAACTGGATCAACATTTTAAAGTATAGTTTGTTCCTTATCTAGTACCGGTTGTTTAATTTCTTCTTTAATAGGTGGGTGGTATTTAAACCACTTCTCTTTAAGGAGATCAACATGAGTAGCAAATGATTCACAAAAGGAGGCTACAATCTCAGAGTCAAGTCCATATTTAGTGCTAAACTTTTGAAAAGCATCGGTATTCATAAAAGATTTAACACAACCATACTTAAGCTTAATACCCGACTCTTTACCTTCGTCGAGTTCCCAATCTTTAGAGTTGCATTTAATTCTTTCCAAAATATCCCACCGGAATTCAATAGTCTTGTTCATGAGGGAACTAGTACAAGAAGTATCAAGCATGGATTGATAATCACGAGAAAGCCGAGCGTAAAAATTCTGAATAATAATCTCTCTTGAGAGCTAATGATTGGGGCATGAATATAACATTTATTTAAGCCTCCCCCAATCTAGACCGATACTTTCTCCTTCACAAGGCCAAAAATTATATATGTAATTCCGATCATGATGAACTAGATGCATAGGATGAATTTTTTTGTGAAACTTCAATTTCAATCGATTCCAATTCCATGATCCAATATCATCAGATAGCCTATACCATGCCAATGATTTTCCATTGAAATATAAAGGTAAAACATTTTTCATAACTTCATCTCTGGGTAAACCTGCAAGCTTAAAAAATCCACAAATTTGTTCCACATACATCAAGTGCATATCAGGATGTTCGGTTCTGTCTCCTCCATAACGATTAGCTAGCAGTTGTTCTATCACACCTGAAGGAATTTCATATTCAATATTTTCAGTAGGTGCAGTAGGTTGAGGGGTTGCTGATTGTGGTTCCGGTCGAGGTAAAGATACCCCGAACAAACCCCTCAAAGGATTGTTCTCCAGAGTAACAAGTGACAATAAATTTCAGCACACTATATACATGTTTCCTTACCAAATTACAATTAACAAAGGCGCTTCACTCCCCGGCAATGGTGCCAGAAAATAGCCTTGATGACCCACAAGTCTAGGGGATCAATTGTAGCTCTTTTCGGTAAGTAAGAGTGTTGAACCCAACAAGGATCAGAAGGAAATGACAAGTGGTTTTCAGCAAGGTAACGTCTGCAAGTGCTGAAATTGTAAGTAGCAGAGTAGTTTGATAGCAAGATAATTTGTAATGAGCAAGTAACGATAGTAGTAACAAACTTGCAACAAGGTAGCCCAATCCTTTTGAGGCAAAGGACAGGCCAAAACATTCTCTTATAATAAGCAAAGCGCTCTTGAGGGTACACGGGAATTTCATCTAGTCACTTTCACCATGTTGGTTCGAATTGTGTTCGCTACTTTGATAATTTGATATGTGGGTGGATCGGTGCTTAGGTGCTGTTCTTACTTGAACACACATCCTACTTATGATTAACCCTCCAGCAAGCATCCGCAACTACGGGAAAAGTATTAAGAATAAATTCTAACCATAGCATTAAACTTTTGGATCCAATTGGTCCCTTACGGAATAGCGCATAAACTGGGGTTTAAGCTTCTGTCACTCTAGCAACCCATCATCTAATAGCTACTCCACAATGCATTCCCTTAGGCCCAGATATGGTGAAGTGTCATGTATTCGACATTCACATGACACCACTAAGGGAATCACAACATACATACTATCAAAATATCGAACACACATCCAGTTCACATGATTACTTGCAACATGATTTCTCCCATGACCTCAAGAACAAAAGTAACTACTCACAAATGATAATCATGCTCAAGATCAGAGGGGTATTAAATAGCATATTGGATCTGAACATATAATCTTCCACCAAATAAACCATATAGTAATCAACTACAAGATGTAATTAACACTACTAGTCACCCAAAAGCATCAATCTATAGTTCCGGTAACAAGATTGAACACAAGAGATGAACTAGGGTTTGAGATGAGATGGTGCTGTTGAAGAAGTTGATGGAGATTTCCCTCTCTAAGATGGGAGAATTGTTGGTGATGATGATGACGATGGTTTCCCCCTCCGGGAGGGAAGTTCACCCGGCGGAATCGCTCCGCTGGAGGGCAAAAGTGCTCCTACCCAAGTTCCGCCTCGAGGCGGGGCACTCCGTCCCGAAAGCCCTCCCCTTATTTTTTCTAGGTCAAGATGACCTATATACCAGAATATGGGCACCGGAGGTGGGCCTGGGTGAGCACAACCCACCACGGCGCGCCTGCGCTCCCTAACGCCCAGGTGGGTTGTGCCCACCTGGTGGGCCCCCTATGGTAGTTATTTTCTCCAATATTCATCATATATTCCATCAAAATTCTCCGTGAAGTTTTAGCTTGTTTGGAGTTGTGTAGAATAGGTAGCGTGATGTAGCTTTTCCAGGTCGAGATTTCCAGCTGCCGGAATTCTCCCTCTTGGTGTGTACCTTGCATATTATGATAGAAAAGGCATTAGAATTACTCCAAAAAGCATTATTTTGCATAAAAACATCATAAATAACAGTAAGAAAACATGATGCAAAATGGACGTATCACAACCTTACATGACCACGTTCATGAGACCGGTTCCACCGACAGACATGCAACTAGTTTTGCATAAAGGTGGCTGGCGGGTATCTGTTTCTCCTACTTTAGTTGAATCGAATTTGTCTGCGGCCGGTCCTTGTTGAAGGTTGATGCCTGCTAGAACTACGTCGGTATTTCCCCAACGAGTAAGGGATGATGCAGCACATCGACGCTAGGTATTTCCTTCAGTGATGAGACCAAGGTTATCGAACCAGTAGGAGAACCAAGCAACACTACATAAACAACACCAGCACAAAAATAACAACTACTCGCAACCCGATGTTTTAAAGGGGCTGTCAATCCCTTTCAGGTAACGGCGCCAGAAATTGGCAAACGGATGTGAGAAAGTTGTAATAATTTGATAGATTGAACACCAAATAAAATAGTGCAGAAAATTATGTTTGTATTTTTGGTTTAATAGATCTGAAAATAAAAGCAAAGGAAAATAGATCGCAAAGGCAAATATAATAATAAGAGACCCGGGGCCGTAGATTTCACTAGTGGCTTCTATCGAGAAAAATAGCAAACGGTGGGTGAACAAATTACTGTTGGGCAATTGATAGAACTTGAAATAATCATGACGATATCTAGGAAATGATCATTATATAGACATCACCTCCAAGATTAGTAGCCGACTCCTGCCTGCATCTACTACTATTACTCCACACACCGACCGCTATCCAGCATGCATCTTGTGTATTAAGTTCATGGAGAAAGGGAGTAATGCAATAAGAACAATGACAAGATGTAGACAAGGTCTATTTATGTAGAAATAGACCCCATCTTGTTATCCTTAATAGCAACGATACATACGTGTCATTTCCCTTTCTATCACTGGGATCAAGCACCGTAAGATCGAACCCATTATAAAGCACCTCTTCCCATTGCAAGATAAATAGATCAAGTTGGCCAAACAAAACCCAAATATCAGAGAAGAAATACGAGGCTATAAGAAATCATGCATATAAGAGATCAAAGAAGACTCAAATAACTTTCATGGATAAAAAGATAGATCTGATCATAAACTCAAAGTTCATCGGATCCCAACAAACACACCGCAAAACGAGTTACATCATATGGATCTCCAAGAGACCACTATATTGAGAATCAAGAGAGAGAGAGAGAGAGAGAGAGAGAGAGAGAGAGAGAGAGAGAGCAAGCCATCTAGCTACTAACTACGGACCCGTAGGTCTACAAAGAACTACTCACGCATCATCGGAGAGGCACCAATGGACATGATGCACCCCTCTGTGATGGTGTCTAGATTGGATCTGGTGTTTCTGGAACTTGCGGCGGCTGGAATTGATTTTCGTCGACTCCCCTAGGGTTTCCGGAATATTGGGGTATTTATAGGGCACAGAGTTGGTTCGGGAGGCACCCGAGGTGGGCACAACCCCACCTAGGCACGCCTGGGCCTCCAGGCGTGCCCTGGTGGGTTGTGCTCCCCTCGGAGCACCCCCCAGATGCTTCTCCGGCCCACTGGATGTCTTCGATCTGGTCCATAAAAAATCCACAAAAAGTTTCGCCGTGTTTGGACTCCGTTTGGTATTGATTTCCTGCGATGTGAAAAACATGCAGAAAACATCAACTGGCACTTGGCACTATGTCAATAGGTTAGTACAAAAAAGATATAAAATGACTATAAAATGATTGTAAAACATCCAAGAATGATAATATAACAACATGGAACAATAAAAAATTATAGATACCTTGCAGACGTATCAGCATCCCCAAGCTTAATTCCTGCTCGTCCTCAAGTAGGTAAATGATAAAAATAGAATTTTTGATGCGGAATGCTGCCTAACGTGTCATGTCATATTCTTTTCTTTATAGCATGGACATTTGGACTTTTATATGGTTCAAAGCAATAGTCTAGTTTTGACATGAGACTTAAATTCTCAAGCATATCAACAAGCAACCATGTCTTTCAAAATATCAACGCTAAAATAAGTCATCCCTAGCCTATCATGCTCAGTCATTGATCCATTCATGAAACACACTCGCATATTTGCTACACCCAATGCTCAAGTACGATCATAGTGTCGCCTAGTTGGTGTTTCTATAAGATAAGATGGAGACTCAAATTGAAAATAAAAATTGCATGAAGTAAAATAAAGGTCCTTTGCGTAGGGAAGTAGGGATTTGTAGAGGTGCGAGAGCTCAAAGCGAAAAACATAGAGATAAAAACATTTTGGGAGGCAAGCTTTTCCCACCAACAAAAATGACTTAGAGTTCCCTACACTTTCCATGCTAGATATATCATAGGCAGTTCCCACACAGAAAATAAAGTTTATTCCTTTTTCCACCATACTTTCACTTTCCATGGCTAACCGTATCCACGGGCGCCTTCCATACCAACACTTTGCAAGGAATTTATTATTTGACAACATTAAGTAAATTCATTTTTCATTTCGGGAATGGGCATCCCCAATACCTTTGCCTTACTCTCGTGCAATGAAAAGTGAATAAACACTCATCGTGAGGATAACACATCTAGCATGGAAAATATTAGCAACCACTCACCGCCTCGCGAGCGGTACAAACACACAAAAGAGAAATTTATTTTGAAAATTAGAGATGGCACATACAAATTTGCTTAGAACGGCAAAAGCATACCGCATATAGGTAGGTATAGTGGACTCATATGGCAAAACTGGTTTAAAGGATTATGGACGCACAAGTAGAGATCATACTTAGTGCAAAATGAAGGCTAGCAAAAGATTGAGAAGCGACCAACCAAGAAACGAATAATCTCATAAGAGAGCATTAAGCATAATTAACACCGAATAATGCACCACAAGTAGGATGTAATTTCATTACATAACTATTGACTTTCATGCTTGCATAGGGAATCACAAACCTTAACACCAATATTCTTACTAAAGTATAATTACTCACCAACATGACTCACATATCACATCATCATATCTCAAAACTATTACAAAGAATCAAGTTTATTTTGTCCAATGATCTTCATGAAAGTTTTTATTATATCCTTCTTGGATACTATCACTTTGGGACTAATTTTAATGTGTTGCTTTTGATAAGCTCAAACAAATATAAGTGAAGATCATGAGCATAATATTTCTTTCTCTCAAATTAATTTAAGTGAATCAAGAGAGGATTTCTTAATTTTTTTACTAAATCTCAAATAATCTAAGTGAAACATGAGAGCATTTCTTCAAAAATAACAAAGCACACCGTGCTCAAAAAGATATAAGTGAAGCACTAGAGCAATTCCATAGCTCAAAAAGATTTAAGTGAAGCATAGAGAGCAATTCTAACAGGTCATGGAATAATTTTGGATCTCTCAAATAGGTGTGTCCGACAAGGATTCATGACTCAAAACAAAAGGCAAAACAATCAAAGACTCATATCATACAAGACACTCCAAGCAAAACTCATAGTATGTGACGAATAAAAATATAGTTCCGAGTAAAGTACCGATGGTCGTTAAAAGAAAGAGGGGATGCCACTCGGGCATCCCCAAGCTTAGTTGCTTGCTTCTATTTGGATAATAGCTTGGGATGCCATGGGCATCCCCAAGCTTAGGCTCTTCTTACTCTTTATTCCTTCATCCATCGTAACATCACCCAAAACTTGAAAACTTCAATCACACAAAACTCAACAAAACCTTCGCGAGATCCGTTAGTATAAGAAAACAAATCACTACTATAAGTACTGTAGCAAACCAATTCATATTTTATTCTTGAATTATATCTACTGTATTCCAACTTTTCTATGGCAAAAACTCATCAAAGAAAACCATAGAATCATTAGAACAAGCACACAACGCAAAGAAAATAGAATCTGTCAAAAAGAGAACAGTCTATAGCAATCTATATATTTCGAATACTTCTGTAACTCCAAAAATTCTGAAAAATTAGGACAACTTAGGCAATTTGTATATCAATCTTGTGCAAAACAATCAGAATTTTATCGCGCTTATGCGATTTTAAACAATTCTGTGTCTGGCGCACAAAGTTTATGTTTTTCAACAAGATCAGATCAACTATCACCAACCATAATCCTAAAGGCTTTGCTTGGCACAAACACTAATTAAAACCCAAAAAACACAATCATAACAGTAGAATAATTGTGCCAACACTCAAGAACAGAAAGCAAAAGGCAAAAAATAAATTGTATTCATTAGGTTGCCTCCCAACAAGCTCTTTCTTTATAGCCATTAAGATATACGCTTAAGATTTCAACGATGCTCACACTAAAGATAAGAATTGAAACACAAAGAGAGCATCATGAAACATAAGACAAACACATTTAAGTCTAACATACTTCCTATGCATAGGAATTTTATAAGCAAACAAATTATCAAGGCAAGAAACATCCAACATATGCAAAGAAGAGGAATAAAACATTGACGATCTCAACATAACGAGAGGTAATTTAGTAACATGGAACTTTCTACAACCATATTTTCCTCTCTCATAATAATTACATGTAGGATCATGATCAAATTCAACAATATACCATCACATAAATATTCTCTTCATGATCCACATGCATGCAAAGTTGACACTCTTCCAAAATAGTGGGATTATCATCAAATAAAGTCATTGCCTCTCCAAGCCCACTTTTATCAAAAAATTCATAAGATTGAACACTCTTCACATACGTGGGATTATTTTTAGCTAAAGTTGACACTCTTCCAAACCCGCTTTTAATATTATCGCGAGCATATTCATGATGAGGTTTAAATAAATTTTCAAGATCATAAGAAGAATCACCCCAATCATGATCATTACTATAAGTAGTGGACATATCAAAATTAGCATCCCCAAGCTTGGGGTTTTGCATATAATTAACACAACGGACATTAATAGAATTTATAATAACATCATTGCAATCATGCTTTTCATTCAAGGAACTATCATGAATCACTTTATAAATTCCTTCGTTTCACACTTCATCACAATTTTCAGATTCATAGATCTAAAGCAAAACTTCATAAAGACAATCTAGTGAACTCAATTCACTAGCAATTTGTCCATCATAATTGGATCTTTTGAAAATATTAGCAAGCGGATGAGGATCCATATCAATATATTATTAGCAAGCAAAGATGCAATCAAATAGAAGGCACATGGTAACACAAGTAGAGATAGTAAACAAGAGATCTGACGAGAAAAAGGCGAACGAAAAAGAGGGCGAATAAACCGCAAAATTTTTGTGAAGTGGGGGAGAGGAAAATGAGAGGAAAATGGCAAATAATGTAATTGCGAGGAGATGAGATTTGTGATTAGGAACATGGTGGATGTTGATGATGTCTCCCCGGCAACGGCGCCAGAAATTGGTGCGTGGCCGGGAGACTATCTCGACTTGATCCTCTCTATTTTGCATAATGTTTTCCTACTGTTATTCATGATGTTTTTATGAATAATAATGCTTTTTGGAGTAATTCCCTGGCCTTTTCTCTCATAATATGCAAGGTATACACAAAGAGGGAGAATTTCGGCAGCTGGAAATCTGGCCTGTGAAAAGCTACGTCAGGCTACCTATTCTGCACAACTCCAAACAAGTTGAAACTTCACAGAGAATATTTATGGAATATATGAGGAATATTGGAGCAAATAAGTACCGGAGGGGGCCCACCAGGTGGGCACAACCCATCTGGGCGTGCTAGGGAGCCTAGGCGCGCCCTGGTGGGTTGTGCGCACCCAGGCCCACCTCCGGTGCCCATCTTCTGGTATATAAGTCATTTTGACTTAGAAAAAAAATAAAGAGAGGACTTTCGGGACGTAGCGCCACCGTCTCGAGGTGGAACTTGGGTAGGAGCACTTTTGCCCTCCGGCGGAGCAATTTTGCCGGGGGAACTTCCCTCTCGGAGGGGGAAATCATCGTCATCATCATCACCAACAACTCTCCCATATTGGGGAGGGCAATCTCCATCAACATCTTCAACATCACCATCTCCTCTCAAACCATAGTTCATCTCTTGTGTTCAATCTTTGTACCGGAACTATAGATTGGTGCTTGTGGGTGACTAGTAGTGTTGATTACATCTTGTAGTTGATTACTATATGGTTTATTTGGTGGAAGATTATATGTTTAGATCCAATATGCTATTTAATACCCCTCTGATCTTGAGCATGATTATCATTTTTGAGTAGTTACTTTTGTTCTTGAGGTCATGGGAGAAATCATATTGCAAGTAATTATGTGAACTTGATATGTGTTCGATATTTTGATAGTATGTATGTTGTGATTCCCTTAGTGGTATCATGTGAATGTCGACTACATGACACTTCACCATATTTGGGCCTAAGGGAATGCATTGTGGAGTAGTTATTAGATGATGGGTTGCGAGAGTGACAGAAGCTTAAACCCCAGTTTATGCGCTATTCCATAAGGGACCGATTGGATCCAAAAGTTTAATGCTATGGTTAGAATTTATTCTTAATACTTTTCCCGTAGTTGCAGATCCAAAAGGATTGGGCTACCTTGTTGCACTTTTGTTACTACTATCGTTACTTTCTCGTTACAAATTATCTTGCTACCAAACTACTCTGCTACTTACAATTTTAGCACTTGCAGACATTACCTTGCTGAAAACCACTTGTCATTTCCTTCTGCTCCTCGTTGGGTTCGACACTCTTACTTATCGAAAAGAGCTAAAATTGATCCCCTATACTTCAAGGTCATCAAGGCTATTTTCTGGCGCCGTTGCCAGGGAGTGAAGCGCCTTTGGTAAGTGGAATTTGGTAAGGAAACATTTATATAGTGTGCTGAAATTTATTGTCACCTGTTACTATGGAAAACAATCCTTTGAGGGGTTTATTCAGGGTATCTTCACCTCGACTAGAACCACAATCAGCTACCCCTCAACCTACTGCACCTACTGAAAATATTGAATATGAAATTCCTTCGGGTATGATAGAACAACTACTAGCTAATCCTTATGCAGGAGACGGAACCGAACATCCTGATATGCACTTGTTATATGTGGAAAAAATTTGTGGATTGTTTAAGCTTGCAGCTTTACCCAGAGATGAAGTTATGAAGAAGGTTTTCCCTTTATCTTTGAAGGGAAAAGCATTGGCATGGTATAGGCTATGCGATGATTTTTGATCTTGGAATTAGAATCGATTGAAATTGGAGTTCCACCAAAAAAATTATCCTATGCATCTAGTTCATCGTGATCATAACTATATATATAATTTTTGGCCTCGTGAAGGAGAAAGTGTCTCTCTAGCTTGGGGGAGGCTTAATTCAATGTTATATTCATGCCCCAATCATGAGCTCTCAAGAGAAATTATTATCCAGATTTTTTATGCTCGGCATTCTCATAATGATCGATCCATGCTTGATACTTCTTGTGCTGGTTCTTTTATGAAGAAGACTATTGAATTCTGGTGGGATCTTTCGGAAAGAATTAAACGCGACTCCGAAGATTGGCAACTCAACGAAGGTAAAGAGTCAGGTATTAAGCTTAAGTATGATTGTGTTAAATATTTTATGAATATCGATCCTTTACAAAAGTTTAGCACTAAATATGGACTTGACTCTAAGATAGTAGCCTCCTTTTGTGAATCATTTTCTAATCATGTTGATCTCCCTAAGGAGAAGTGGTTTAAGTATCACCCACCTATTAAATAAGAAATTAAAGAACCGGTACCAGTTAAAGAAGAAACTATACATTATAATGTTGATCCAGTTATTCCTACTACTTGTATTGATAAACCACCTTTCCCTGTTAGGATAAAGGAACATGCTGAAGTATCAACTATGGTCAACAAAAGTTATATTAGAACACCTAAACCTGATGAACAAATCAAAGTAGAACCCAATGTTGCTATGGTTAAAGATCTCTTGGAAAAATATATAGATAGACATGTTATTTATTTCTGTAATGAAGCTACTAGAATTGTCAAACCCGATAAAACATATAATCATAGACCCGTTGTTGGCATGCCCGTTATCTCAGTCAAAATAGGAGATCACTATTATCATCGTTTATGCGACATAGGTGCTAGCGTAAGTGCTATTCCTTACACCTTATATCAAGAAATTATGAATGACATAGCACCCGCAGAGATAGAAGACATAGATGTTATTATTAAACTTGCTAATAGAGATACGATTTCACCAATTGGGATTGTTAGAGATGTTGAAGTATTGTGTGGGAAAATAAAATACCCTACTGATTTTCTTGTTCTTGGTTCCCCACAAGATGACTTTTGTCCCATTATCTTTCGTAGACCTTTCTTGAACACTTTTAATGCTAAAATAGATTGTAAGAAACAAACTATCAGTGTGAGCTTTGGTGATGAGCCTCATGATTTTAATTTTTCCAAGTTTGGTAGAAAGCTTCATGAAAAAGAATTGCCTAGTAAGGATGAAATAATTGGTCTTGCTTCTATTGTTGTGCCTCCTACTGATCCTTTAGAACAATATTTGCTAGACCTTGAAAATGATTTACATATGCATGAAAGAAATGAAATAGACAAGATTTTCTTTGAACAACGTCGTCTGCTTAAACACAATTTTCCTATTTAAACTTTGGGAGGTCCTCCTCCACCTAAATGTGATTCTGTGTTTGAATTAAAACAATTGCCAGACACTTTGAAATATGCTTATCTTGATGAAACGAAGATATATCCCGTTATGATTAGTGCTAAGCTTTCGTAACATGAAAAAGAAAGATTATTGGAAGTTCTAATGAAGCACTGAGCTTCTATTGGATATACTCTTGATGATTTAAAGGGCATTAGTCCCACTCTATGTCAGCACAAGATTAATATGGAACCTGATGCTAAACCCGTTGTTGATCACCAACGTAGGTTAAATCCGAAGATGAAAGAAGTGGTAAGAACGGAGATATTAAAACTTCTGGAAGCAGGTATAATTTATCCTATAGCTGACACTAGATGGGTAAGTCATGTTCATTGTGTCCCTAAGAAAGGAGGTATTACTGTTGTTCCTAATGATAAAAATGAACTTATTTCACAAAGAATTGTTACAGGTTATAGAATGGTAACTGATTTTAGAAAATTAAACAAGCAACTAGAAAAGATCATTACCCTCTTCCTTTTATTAATCAAATGCTAGAAAGATTATCTAAGCATACAAACTTTTGCTTCCTTGATGGATATTCTGGTTTTTCACAAATACCTGTTTCTCAACCTGATCAAGAAAAAACCACTTTCAGTTGTCCCTTTGGAACTTATGCTTATAGATGTAAGCCTTTCGGTTTATGCAATGCACCTACTACCTTTCAAAGATGTATGACTGCTATATTCTCTGACATTTGTGAAAAGATTGCTAAGGTTTTCATGGATGACTTCTCTGTTTATGGGAAGTATTTTGATGATTGTTTAAGCAATCATGATCGAGTTTTGCAGAGATACGAGCAAACAAAATCTTGTCTTGAATTGGGAGAAGGGCTACTTTATGGTTAATGAAGGTATTGTTTTGGGCCATAAAATTTCTGAAAGACGTATTGAAGTGGACAAAGCTAAGGTTAATGCCATTGAGAAAATGCCATGTCCTAAAGATATCAAAGGTATTCATAGTTTCCTAGATCATGCTGGTTTCTATTTAAGATTTATATGTCAGTGGAAACGACAACTATGGGATCACGGGTAATCCCTTCTACGGTTGGCGGGCGCGGGGCTGCGGAAAGAGCGGGTTTAGGAGGTCAACACGGGGAAATTATCCAGGTTCGGGCCGCAAGTGATGCATAATACCCTACTCCTGCTAGTTCGTGTTTATCTAGTGTTCTTGGACTAGCTACAAAGCGTGCGGGCTCCATAAAGTCCGAATCCTTCTCCAGTATGCCACGGGCCACCTTTTATAGCCAAAGGGGTCGCCACAGTGGCACAAAGGAGGTGGAAAGTCTGTACTGTATACAAGTCTATCCCCTGGCACCATAGGACAAACACATTTAATGCGCTACCGACGTGCCCTCACACTTTATCGGGGACGACAATGAAGCTCGTCCCGTCCGCCGCCGCTTCGCCTCTCTCCGACGCGCGTCCAGGCTAACTAGGCGCCCAGTGCCACGCTGGCTGGCTGGCTACTGAGTTGGTGCGGTGGCAGAGTCTTCACGAAGATCTGCATGCCACCATGCAGGTGCTTGCTGAGTTGGCCTGGAAGCTGCACGTCGCCACGCAGGTGCCTGCCTTGTTGGCGGGTTGACTGCTGCATTGGAATGGCGGTGGAGCCTTGGCAGGTGGGGGCCTGGCTGCGGCCCCGCAGGTGTCCGCGGCAAGGGCCTTGCCAGGGTCTCGCAGGTGTCCCCGGCAAGGGTCTTGCCAGGGGTCTTGTGAGCATCCCCGGAGGGGATCTTGCCGGGGGTCCTATGAGTGTCCCCGACAAGATCCGGAAAGGGCCTTGCCAGGGTCTCGCGGGTGTCCCCGGCAAGGGTCTTGCCGGGGGTCTTGTGAGCGTCCCCGGCAAGGATCTTGCCGGGGGTTTCTGCCTTCTGATCCTCATCTTGTCTTGTATGTTCTTGGTCTTCACAAAGATCTGCATGCCACCACGCAGGCACCTCTCGGGCCCTGGTTCCAATGTTGTTGATGGTGTCGGAACTCTTAGGATCAAGGGTGGCGGCTCTGCTGGTGTTGGGCAAGTCGCCCCGTCAAGGTTCTTGCCGGGGCTATGTAGGCCGCCCCGCAAGGCCCTTGCGGCGGTGGGGGAGGGGAGCCCACCTTGCCCCTTTGCACCTCGTGCCTCTGTCTTGGCGTTGCTCTGGTAGTCTTGTGTCTTTGCTTCCTCTTCTGTTCCGCCGAGCGCGGCCGCAGGCGTGTGGCTGCGACTTCCCACGCACAAGTAAAGGGGTACAAAAAGGTCCCCCACTTTTGTACACCGACAGGAGCCCCCGGGCCTGGGTCAGATATAAGCGCGGAGCGTTATTGGGTCAGGTCCAGAACGGTGCGCGGGTACGCGTTGCAGAGTTTTACCACAGTAACTCCCTTGCCAATTGCGCTTCCCCAGGACCCGCGTTGAATGCGTGACGTGGGGATCGTGCATGGGGCGGTTGCTGCACGCTTGCATCACATCGTGGTAAATGGTAAAAAGGCGGCCCGCGCCTTCCCCATAAAAAGAGGAAGACGCAGGGGCTCGACTCATTTACTAAGTGGACTTGAGTCGTGGCCTTCGAGGCGCCCGCGCCCCACAATCACGGGGTGGAAAACAGTCGCTTCACTTGTCTTCTCGATTCCGGCCGACTCGCCACATGTCCTCCATGCCACAAGGATGGTGGATGGTGGACGGGGAGGGCAAGGGCCTTAATGGCGAGGAAACCGGGTCTTCGCTGATTGGAGCAGCGGGTCGGTCCCAATTCCCTGCGCCCCTGGTGGCCGAATTGGTTAAATGGGGCGGCCGAGCCCCGACCCGGCCCCTTTATAAGAAGGGAAAGGGGATGGCACCCTTCAATCCTTCAACATCCATATCCTTCCATCTCGACTCCTTCCTTCCCTTCGCCATGGCGAGAGGGAACACTGACACTTCGATGGCAGCGACGAGGGTCTCTGGTCAACAGCGTGTCCCTCCTTCCCAAGAGCTCGTGGCAGCGGAGCCGGCTACGAGGGGAAGTGGGAGGTGCGAGGCCGAGGCTGCCGTGGCACTTGGGGGAGAGGAGGACGGGGCGGCGCACCGGCCTCGCCTCCGCCAGCGGCCCCTCCCCCAGTGGAGGGCCATGCCGGAGATCAGCCCCGCGAATTCTTCATCAGGTTGCACAAGCCAGTGCGTGGTCGTCTTCGTCTCCCCACTCCGTTCACACGGGAGATGGTGCTTGACCCGCCACAGGCTTTGAGGTTGCATATGTGGGGCTGCGGGAATGGCAGCATGCGGGTCGACGTCGACTTCCCCGCCCCCCACATCATGTATCTCCGTCGTGGATGGAAAACCTTCGCTCGTGCCCATAGCATGTCAGAGGGGCTCGTTCTCCACTTCAAATTGATGAAGAATAGCCTGCTCTCCGTCAAGGTCTTCGGGCACTTGGGAACTCGCCTTAGGTCTTGTGAGGAGAGCTCCTCCGACGATGAAACCTCCTCCTTGAGCAAGAGTGGCGAGGAGGACAGCGACAGCGACGATGAGGGCGTCAAGTGGGAGGACGCCGACTCCGACTCCGACTGGCCGCGCCACCTCCTCCCTCGGCCTCGCGCCCTACCGAGGGTCTTCCCCGTCAAGCTCTCCATTGGCGCGTTCCCCGCCGCCTCCTTTTTGCCTTCACCTGTCGCACCTGGGAGGAATGGGGCAAGAACGGAGATCATGGGGCACCATCTTTCTTCTAAATTGTAGGCACTTGCCAAATCTTAATTTCTAGATAATGTAATCTCTCGAGCCCATGCTTGTGTCCTGTAACCTCTGTTCTTGCATCAGCATGTCAATTAGAAAGTCTAGCTTTGTCGAGGACCCGTACACGCGTACATTCCCACAGAGGTGAAATGCCTCCTTAATGTAGATAAACGAGTCCTCCCAGCAAGCTGCCTTGCCGGCACCCTCTGCGCCTGCCGAAGAATCATATCTGCCGGGTTACAGACAAGGGGTTCAACCCCCCGTCCACCTCCTTTTAGCAAGGGCTACTACGACCACTTCGACTGAAGCAGCGTTCGGGCCGGAAATGGGAGCATCCGAGTTTTTAAAGGAGGGTGGTGAGGTTTTCTAATGCACAAGTCATAGGTTACAAACACGAATGGGCAAGAGGTAAACTTTATCTCTTTGGGTTGCCGCGGATCGCCATGTTGGGCGGTCTTCTTGAATTCTTGCCAGAGCGGGGTCCTTGGCGGGATCACGTGCCCTAGCCGTGGCTGGAAAGAAAAGAGGGCAAGAGCATGGAACCTCGATGGTCCACTAACATTTATTGGAATCAAAAGGCAGTACAGTACCCTGGACAAGCATGCATATACATATACACATAAACATGGAAATCGACAGGAAACTATACATACTAAGGGATCCCTTTCCCCGACTGCGGACACAGTCTGCTCCTGGCTCTGTACATAGGGTTACATGCCTTGCCGTCAAGGCTAGTACAAAATGGGGTTGCTTGGGGCTCCGAATCGCGCATATAGGGGTAAAACTTGCGAAGATGTTCGATAATCCAGGAATTTCTCACCGAATGACATCTTCGGTCTCCAAAGCGGATCACGCTAGGCACAGTGACTCAGACATACACGATAAGGGCCTTCCCACTTCGGCGTCAACTTGTTTGAATTTTTGGCGGATTGGATCCGCCAAAGAACAAGGTTGTCTTCCTCAAGGCTTCGGGCGTGAACCTTGCGGCTATGGTAGCGGTGCAATGCTGGTAGCGAGCAGCTTGCACAGTAGCCTGAAGACAATCTTCCTCAAGGAGCGTCGCATCATCTTGGTGCAACCTCTCTTGCTCAAGCTCATCATAAGCGAGCACTCGAGGTGACCCGTATATGAGTTCCATGGGGAGAACTGCTTCTGCCCCGTATACCAGGGCAAAGGGTGTCTGGCCAGTGGCTTGATTTGGTGTCGTCCTGATTGACCAAAGAACCGTTGGCAATTCATCAATCTAGTGCCTCCCACACTTGTGCAACTTGTCAAAAGTTCTGATCTTGAGGCCTCGCAGCACTTCTGCATTCGCCTTCTCGGCTGGCTGCATTTACGGGATGAGCAATGAAGCAAAGCGCACCTTTGCTGCCGAGGTCTTGAATGTACTGCATGAAGGTGCGGCTCGTGAACTGCGTGCCGATCGGCGATGACTCTGTTTGGCACACCAAAATGGCAGACTAGTCCCTTGAAGAACTTGACAGCGGACTATGCTGTCACCTTTCTCACTGGTTCCACTTCCGGCCACTTTGTGAACTTGTCGATCGCGACGTACAAGTACTCAAAGCCCCCGACAGCACGGGGAAAGTGGCCAGTATGCCGAGCCCCCAGACCAAAAATGGCCAGGAGAGAGGGATTGTTTGAAGAGCTTGAGCTGGTTGATGAAGCTTCTTCGAATGGAACTGGCACGCTTCACACTTGGTTACTAGGGAAGTTGCATCCTGGAGGGGGGTGGGCCAGAAGAAGCCTTGCCGGAACGCTTTGTCGGCAAGGGCTCTCGACCCTTTGTGGGAGCCACACATGCCTCCATGTATCTCTGCCAACAGCCATAGTCCGTCTTCCCGAGGAATGCACTTCAACTTCACGCCGTTCCATCTCCTTCTGTATAGGGCACCATCCACAAATTGGTACATGCTGGACCGACAGGCTACTTTCTCTGCTTCTTATTGTTCCTCAGGGAGCTCCCCTATCTGGAGGAAACAGACGGTGTGATGTGCCCATGCCGGAGCCTAAGGCTCGACGACAAGGACTAAAGGCATATCTTCGGTCAGAGCTTGAGGCTCTGCTGGGGGTTGCTACTCTTCAGCAAGCTTGGGGCACCAGGCAACGTCTTTACCGTCGGCTCCTGGGAGCTCAGTGGGAAAGTACTTGCCAGGGCCTGCCTTCGTTCGCTTGTTCTATCCTGCTGATGGCTCGACGGATGGTTGAGTTAATTGAAGCACAAAGGTACCTGGTTCCACAGGCAACTTCAGGGCAGCGCGCTTCGGCAAGTCGTCAGCAATGTCATTCTCCACTCGGGGAATATGCTCTGCTT
Source organism: Aegilops bicornis (assembly GCA_021605145.1). Lineage (NCBI taxonomy): Eukaryota > Viridiplantae > Streptophyta > Magnoliopsida > Poales > Poaceae > Aegilops > Aegilops bicornis. The sequence goes on along the minus strand of CM038670.1, from coordinate 640,263,126 downwards.
GCAATCTGTCAAAACGCTCTTCCAACTTCCTCACCTCATCCACGTAGGCCTCCATCAATGGGCTCTAGTAATCTTTGTTGACTTGCTTAACGACGAGCTGCGAATCACCTCCGATGATGAGCTTCTTGATTCCGAGGTCTGCCGCGATCCTGAGACCGGCAAGCAATCCCTCGTACTCCGGCGTGTTGTTCATTGATTTTCCCGGGGAAAGTGCATTTGGACTACGTACTTGAGGTGCTCTTCGGTGGGCGCGACGAGTAGCATGCCGGCACCAGCACCTTGCAGTGAGAAAGCTTCATCAAACTACGTAACCCACTCGCGGCAAGTCTCCTTGCAGGGAAGGGTGGTTTCTTGAACCTCTTCGTCGGGCGTCGCGGTCCATTCCGCTATGAATTCTGCCAAGGCTCGGCTCTTGATTGTTGAAATACTTTCGAACTTGAGGCCGAAGCTCGACAGCTCCAATGCGCACTCCACAATCCTCCCTGTCGAGTCTGGGTTGTGCAAAATTAGTTGCAAAGGGAGGCGGGTGACGACGGTGATCTCATGCGCTTGGAAATAGTGGTGCAACTTTCTCGAGGCCATGAGGAGGACGAAAAGTAGTTTCTGCATACCAGAATATCACGATCTAGCCCCCTGCAAGAGGGAACTGACAAAATAAACTCGGTGCTGCACCACCTTCTTCTTCTTCTATTCCACTTCGCCCATCTGCGCAGACTCTGTCTCGCCGGCACCGGGCCTTCCCGGTGGTTCCGCCTTGCCGGCGTCAGGCCCTGCCGGGGAGGACTCAGGCCCAGCATCCGATGGCTCCGCTATTACTACTGCTTCTTCCTCAAGTTCCCTCTGTGCTACCAGCGCAACACTGACCGCTTGATTTGTTGTTGCTAAGTATAGCAGCAACCGCTCTTGTGGTTAAGGCGCGACTAGTATTGGCGTGGAGGAGAGGTACCTCTTCAAATCTTGCAGCGCAGCCTCTGCCTCCGGAGTCCACTTTACTGGACTCGCCTTTTTCAACACTTTGAAAAAGGGGAGGGCGTGCTCAGCAGATTTGGAGATGAACTAACTCAGGGAAGCAACGTAGCATGCGATCCTACGGACGTCTTTGACCCGTTTTGGTGCCTCATCCTGCTCGATTGCCTTGATCTTGTCGGGATTCGCTTCGATTCCGCGTTGAGACACAAAGAACCCAAGAAGTTTGCCAGAGGGGACGTCGAACACGCACTTCTCTGGGTTGAGCTTGAGGTTGATCTTGCACAGATTTGCAAATGTTTCTTCTAAATGTTGCACGAGCGTGGCCCTGCCCTTGGTTTTGACCACTATGTCATCCATGTAAGCTTCCATATTTCTATGTAGCTGGGGCTCAAAACCAACCTGGACCGCTCGGGCAAACGTTGAACGGGCGCTCTTCAACCCGAAAGGCATCCATACAAAACAGTATGTACCACATGGGGTGATGAACGCAGTTTTTTCTTCGTCTTCCTTCATCATGAAGATCTGGTGGTATCCTGAATAAGTGTCGCGGAATGACAGTAGGTCACACCCGGCAGTGGAGTCCATGATCTGGTCGATGCGTGGCAGAGGGAAAGGATCCTTCGGACAAGCTTTATTGATATCTGTGTAGTCAATACACAGCCTCCATTTCCCATTTGCCTTACGCACCACTACCGGATTGGCCAGCCATGTAGGGTGGAGCACTCCTCTAACCAGGCATGCCGCCTCCAACTTCCTGATCTCCTCAACGATGAACTATTTTCGCTCCAAAGCTTGCTTCCTAACCTTCTGCTTGACGGGCCGCGCATGAGGACATACAACAAGATGGTGCTCAATCACCTCCCTGGGAACGCCGGGGATGTCGGATGCTTGCCATGGAAACACATCGACATTCACCCACAGGAAGGCGACGATCGCACTTTCCTATTTGCTGTTGAGGGTGGAGCTTATAGTGAAAACCCTGCCCGTGTTGTCCTCCTTGACAGACACCTTCTTGGTTTCTGGTGGTGCATCCTTGGACTTCTTGCTCTTGCCGGTGGAGCTTTGTGGCACGTCCTCAACGGGAGCACAACACTCAGAAGAGGCGCGCTTGCCGGAGTAGATGCAAGAGGTCTTGCCGGAAGAGGTCTCGCCAGAAGGGGTCTTGCCGTCCTTCTTCCTTCCCGGGGCTTCACGGGCAGGAGCAAGTACCTTGGTGGCAGCTACTGCAACTGCCTCTCGGTAGAGTTGGTCGGCGCAGATGAGCGCGTCTTTCTTGTCGGAGGGGATGGCGATGATGGTCAGCGGCCCTGGCATCTTCAACGTGTTGTAGGCGTAGTGTGAAGCTGCCATGAACTTGGCCAGCGATGGGCGGCCAAGGATCTCATTGTACGGCAAGGGGGACTCCACCGTCATATAGTTCAGCTCGCCCCCAAATGTACCGGGCAGCGTGATTTTACCTTTCGGATGACTTCTTCCCGGGTTAACCCCTTGAAAAATGCCCATCTCCTCGAGATCTCCGTCAGGAATCTGCAGCTTCTTGATCACAACGGGTGTGATCAAATTCAGACCGGCCCCATCGTCAACCATCACTTTTGTCACCTAGAGGTTCGTATTGTTGGTGAAACCAACAACGGCAAACACCCGACCACAGTTGTGCGATCAGGGAGATCCTCGGTGACAAAAATGATTGGCGTGCGGGACCACTCCAGTGGCTTCTGGGCACCGAACGATGGCTCTGCCGCAGTGACCTCACGCGCCCACTACTTCAGTTGGCGGTGAGAGGTGTGCAGCGAGGCACCACCATCGACGCGCATGGCCTCTGTAGCTCTCTGGAATTCGTGCTTGCTGGACTCGTCGTCCTCGTCGTGATCATCATCTTCCTCCTTCTTATTGCGGCCCCGAGCGGGCCTCTCTTGTTGATTATCTTTGCCGCGGCGACCTCCTTGGCCGCCATGCTTCTTGCCGGACCCCTCAGCACCATCCTGACCGTTCTCCTTGTCCCGCCTTTCATATTCAGCTTTCTGCTTTTCTGCAAGCAGCTCAACCTGTCGGCAGTTCTGGAGGTCATGGCCCTTGGTTCGGTGTATCTTGCAGTACTGCTCGTCGGAGCCTCCTGGCTTGTCGGCGGCCACCAAGGCCTGGCAAGAGGTGCACCCGGATACCTACTTGCCGGGGTCGTCAGCCTTGGCCTTGTTGGCAGCACCGGGGTCGCCGGATCCCTCAACGGCAAGTCCTGTCTTGCCCTTACGCTTCCTGTTGCGACCTCGGCCCTTCTTCGTCGGGGCGGCGGCGTCTTCGTTCGTGGAGTCGGTTTCCGCGCCGGCGTCCTCGCTGGGGTACTTCCTTCCTTCCTCAGCCTAAGCACACTTATCAGCCAGAACAAAAAGTTCGGCCACATCCTTGACCTTGTTCATCGCCAGCTCTTCACGCATCTTGCGGTTGCGTGCGTTCCGATGGAACACACTGATGACAGCTGCGGGATGAACATTTGGGGGATGGCATCCTTCTGGGGGATGACATGGAAGTCACTTGCCTGGCCAGATCCGACCAGGAAGAGATGAAATCCACTGGCACGTACATCAACCACGACATGCCATTGGGCTTAAGTGCCAACGGAAAGTAGTTGGCGAGCACCTTGTCGTCACAAGCCCCGGCGGCTTGCATCGCGATGGTGTAGATGCTGAGGAACTCCGACAGGTGAGTCTCGTCGTTGTACTTTTCCCCAACATCAGGCTTCAACATGCGGTGGGAGGGCCACTGGACCTGCCACAGCTCTCGGGTAAAGGCCGGACAACCCACCTCGTAAGGTAGGTCGCCAGAGCCCCCCAACACTGGGTGGTCCATAGAAGGCCCCGCACGCTGATCCGACTGATGGCACGCCTCCCACCATCGCTCAATGGTAGTTCGAGCGTCTTCCTGAGCTCGTTCTCGAAGAACCCGACGTTGGTCGCAGCGGGTTCGCGGGTCGGACAACGCTGTGGATACGTTGTCACAGGCGTCGGGCCGTCGAGCCGGTGGCTGCTGTCGCGGCCGTGGAGGAGGAAAGTGCACCGTAGTCGCAGCGTCTCCGGTCTTCCCTCCATCGGCATGCACCGGCTCGACAGAACACCGGCATGAGGGTCCCGCTGGGAGCGGCTCGTCTTTGTTGGCGAAGCTGACAAGGCTTCGGATGGTGGCCTGATACGTCTCCATCGTATCTACTTTTCCAAACACTTTTGCCCTTGTTTTGGACTCTAACTTGCATGATTTGAATGAAACTAACCCGGACTGACGCTGTTTTCAGCAGACTTTCCAAGGTGTTATTTATGTGCAGAAACAGAACTTCTCGGAATGACCTGAAACTCCACGGAACGTATTTTTGGAAAATATTAAAAATACTGGAAGAAGAATCCACGTCAGGGGGGCCTCCACCTGTCCATGAGGGTGGGGGAGCGCCTGCCCCCTTGGGCGCGCCCCCTGCCTCATGGGCCCCCTGGCGCTCCACCGACCTCAACTCCAACTCCATATATTCGTGTTCGGGGAGAAAAAAATTAGAAAAAGATTCATCGCGTTTTACGATACGGAGCCGCCGCCAAACCCTAAACTCTCTCGGGAGGGCTGATTTGGAGTACGTTCGGGGCATCGGAGAGGGGAATCCATCACCGTCGTCATCATCAACCATCCTCCATTACCAATTTCATGATGCTCACCACCGTGCGTGAGTAATTCCATCGTAGGCTTGCTGGACGGTGATGGGTTGGATGAGATTTATCATGTAATCGAGTTAGTTTTTGTTAGGGTTTGATCCCTAGTATCCACTATGTTCTGATATTGATGTTGCTATGTAACATCCCAAATTTTTAATTTGGAATGTTATACATAGATTATCATTGCATATCATAAATTTTATTGCATTTTGGCATGATCCTAGAAATTTCCCGCAACTAAAGGACCCATAATTGAGTTTTCTCAAATTTTGAAAATAGGATCATTTGATTTTATTTATTTTATCTTCAGTTATTTCTATTATAAAAATATGAGAGAGGGAATAAAATGACTTTCTCAAAATAAATAAATATTGAGGTTTTAATAAAAAGATCAAATCAGATTTTTATTTGGAGTTTATTGCTATTTTATTTGAATTTAGGAAAAAATGCGTGTTTTAAAAAACTGCAACTGCATTTAGGCCCCAAATAAATGTTCATCTTGTCCGGCTTGATTTTAGAAGCCGGGGAAAATTTATTTCGGGATTTTTAGAGTCCGTTTAGTATTTCTTTTAATTGTTTTTTTGCGCGAAAATACTGAAAAAAACTAACCGACCTACCGGGTCGTGTCCGCCTGGGACTCTAGGCCTGGCCGGCCTTATAAGCCGGGTGGCCTGTGCCGCCCGCCCCCCCCCCCCCCGAAACCCTAGCCCCGCCCGATCCGCGCCGCCGCCACGCTGGTGCCCAGCGTTCACCGCCGCCCGCCGAAACCCGCCCGCCTCGCCGCCGCACCGCCGTCCGCGCCGCCACCGCCTTGCCGCTGACTCATCGCCCCGCCGTCGCCGCCGGAGGTAACCGCCGGCGGTTTTCCTCGAGAAAACCATTCGGTTTTCCGCCGATTTTTTGTTCGTTTTTTTTAAAACCCTAGATCTGTTTTTTTTGTTTCAGTTTGTTTAGCCAGCGTTCGCTCGTTCGTTTGCTTAAACGAACGATTTTCACCGTTTAGTTTCAGTTAATGAACGTCCGTTCATTAGTCTGTTCGTCCGTTTTTTCTTTTTCTCGGATTTTCCGCGATTATTTCTGATCATGATTTCTGATCCGATTTTCGATCTAGTATAACTTTTCGCTCGTTTATCGGACTCAGGCGATTCAACCGCCTAGAGTTTCGTCTCGAAACCCTCTTTCCGATTAATCAACTCAAACAAGTTTTTGCTTCTGTAAAATTTGACTTAGGTCCAGATTAGTAAATGAAGCTTGTTTCTTTCGCCGTTTGCTTTTCGTTGCTTCTTTTGATTTGATTCTTTTTGCAAACCGGAGTTCTTAAGTTGAACTTTCTGGTTAGATCTTCTATTTGAGTTTTACCTGTGCATTAGATGAGTACTTATTGTATGCTTGTTTGTTGCGATAGAGTACCCGGAGTGCGTCGCTTGCTACTTCGAATCGCTATGTTTCGCAGATCATCAGCAAGGCAAGTAACACTTTGATCATATCCCTTTCAGACCCAGTTTTTATGCATTAGATCAATCCTCAAACATTGCATGATTAGGATCTAATTAAATTGTGGGTTTTGGGAAGTAGATGAGGTAGTTCCTATTACCTGTTTTATTTTCAAACCCTTGGGAGTTACTTCTACGTTTGCTTATATTGCCATGCTATGCTAGTAGACGTGGATTGGGTGAGTGTATCCATGACATAAGTAAGTTTGTTAATTAATGGTTTATTTTAGGTGGCAACTTTAATACACATCTCGGTGGATTGAGGTACCTGGGTATTCCAGGATTGCCTGTTTCTTTTGGTCAGCCACCGAGACTCAAAGGGATCATGGGATTATTCATGCTAGAAACGTCCGTGTGCAACCACAAGCTACTATGGGCTCTAGCATAGTTGATTAAGTCGTGCGAACTCTTACAGTGGTAGACTAGCAGATGTAGTGGGATGTAGGTGTAATCGCTGTCTGCCCGTTAAATGAGGTGCTAGCGCTTACGAAAGACTATGTCTTGGTCATCCGTTTCTCAAACACCATGCAGTGCGAGAATCGCAACGGAGGAGATCGACTCTTGTGGGGAAAAGTGCACAAACCTCTGCAGAGTGTATAAACTAATCATGGTTAGCCGTGTCCCCGGTTATGGACATCTTGAGTATATAGTACTTGGATTATCATGTGAATCTCATCATGTTACTTTAATTAATATTGTTGGGTTTAATGATGACGCTTAATTGGGATTGAGAATGCTGTCAACCATTCTGAATGTTTAACAACCACCATGATAGTTAAATAAAATTTATTCCTTTGCAGTAGGGAAAAATTGGCTTTACACAAACTGTAACCATAGAGCTTTCCACCAGCCATATATGCATGTAGTATAGCATTACTCCTTCATATTACTCTCTATGTGCTACATTGCCAGCATATTCCATGTGCTGACCCGTTTTCGGGCTGCAACGTACATGTTGCAGACTTTTCAGATGACGAGTAAGGTGCCTTTAGGTCGTGGTTCTATACTCAGTGATGCCGTTGGAGTTGATGGACTCGCTTATCTTCCAAGCCTTCTGCTGTTATCATTATTAGATGGCCTTAAGCCATATTTATTGTAATAAGTTCTCTTTTGAGACATTCGATGTAATAAGTGTGTGATTGCTATTCTATTATAAATCCTTCGAGTACTGTGCGTGTCAGCATTACTGATCCAGGGATGACACTAATGCACAGAGGTCAGACTGTTTGAGGTCTGGTCGCTACAAGATGGTATCAGAGCACACACTGACTGTATGACACGACCACTAAACTAAAGCCCTAGATCACTACTCTTTCTTCTCATTTCTGACTCCTCATCTTTTCTACTCTTTTAGGATGGCGGATGCAAGGAACAAGTTCATGCAACCGGATGAAGATACACCTTTTGGACGCCACGTGAAGGAAGTCACTAGATGCCTGAACATCGGAGTACCAAGCTTCACCAGGACCTACAACGCCACTTTACCCGAAGAGGAGCGCTGGATGATTCAAGTTCAAGTTCCAGGAAGGACGTTCGTGCCAGTCACAGAGCCCATAGAGTTTTCCGTTGATGCACCAACCTGGAATCTAGGAAAGAGCATGGCAACCCACATCACCGTGGGATGTATTGGGGAAGTTTACCGCAATGATCTGAAGGATACTATATACCAAATTTGTGGGCGCCGAGATGAGCAATGGGAGATGATCAACACCAGGAAGGATAGATGAATCACAGCTTTTATCCAGGAGTAAAACCAGCACATCCGATGCCAGGAGAACCAGATGTGCGCAGGGATGATGGATCTGCAGAAGGCCTTGACCAAGATCACAGAGCTAGAGGAAGAATTCAAGGCTACACGTGAAGATTACATGGAAGAAATCGAAGTGCTAGTGGAGAAGAATGATAACTTAACCAGGAAGCTAGGAGTTTTCATGGGAGACCCCGCACCAGGAAGAGAAGACGGTGATTCCACTTGCCCGAATAACTATACCATCATCGACGACACCGACTCGGACCCAGATGACAGCGATGATGACTATGTTGATGAAGCTGGAGCGGATATCATGGAGTCTTCATCGGAGCAGTTTTTCTAGTTGACCACCATAACAATAGTAGTATTTCCCTATGTATATAGTTTAGTCCGAGCACTTTTGTAACGATAGATAGACCGTTGTTTACCTTTGTTTGAATTGATTGGAGTGATTTTTGTTTGCATTTGTCTCATGTGCATATGGGTAGTGTTTTCTCACTAGACCTCATTCTATTATATATTCTCATCTTCTCTAAAACCCTCAGATGCCTCCGAGACGCGACACCGGATTTGTTTCCCACCGGAGATCACTCAGTTGATTCAGCAGCAGAATGGTTTGATGCAAGCACTAGTACAGAACCAAGGCAACAACAACTACAACAACAACAACCCCCCACCACCACCTGTTAACCATTTGACTCGTTTCTTGAGGCTGAATCCGCTGGTGTTTTCCAGTACCACCGAGTCGATTGTTGCAGATGATTGGCTCCGCAAGGTTGGAAGGGAGCTGGCCACTGCAGGATGCACAAATTCGGAGAGAGTGTGTTTTGCCGCACATCATCTTGATGGACATGCAGCATCATGGTGGGAGAATTACACAGCCACACACCCTATTGACACTGTCACATGGGACCAGTTTCAGCAAGCTTTTTGTACCGCCCATGTTTCAGCAGGAGCTATGGCTATGAAGAAGCGTGAGTTTCGTAACCTACGCCAAGGAGGACGCACCGTAGGCCAGTATGTGGAGGACTTTAGTAAGTTAGCACGTTATGCTCCAGATGACGTTGCTACAGACGCAGCCAAGCAGGAGAAGTTTTTGGAAGGAGTGAATGATGAGCTGAGCATGCAGTTGATGGTAGCAACTTTCAACAACTACCAGGAGTTGGTAGATCGTGATCTTATGATTGAAGGGAAGCAGCAACAAATTGAAAACCGCAAGAGGAAGTATGGTCAAGGGAAGTACAATTCTGGAGCTCAGCAAAAGCTACGCTTTACCCCGAAACCGGGAGGACAATTTCAGCATACCCATGGAGGAGGTAGCTCGCACAATCATAATGGCTCCAAGAATGGTAACGGGAATGGAGGAAGCAACGGACAAAACAACACCAACCCGTCAACCCCAGCCAAGAGAGACCTGAGCCAAGTCATTTGCTTTAAGTGTCAGAAGACTGGACATTATGCCAATGAATGTCCTGAAGCCCAGAATGGAAATGGCAATGGAAGCTCTGGGAAGAAGATGAACCCTTTCAACAGGGGACAGGTGAACCACGTTAACGTGGAGGAGGTTGAAGCCCACCGGATCACGAATAGGTAAGTTTTTGGTTAAGACATTTATCGCAATCGTTCTTTTTGATACCGGTGCATCGCATTCATACATATCACGGGGATTTGTGGATAAGTATAAACTGTCCACCAAGGTTCTTAGAACACCTATGTTAGTAAGCTCACCAGGAGCGGAGTATATGGCTAGTCGAGGATGTTTTCAAGTGCCTTTGAGCATAGGTAGGCATGTTTTCTCCACGGATTTAATCATTCTGGAATTGCAAGGTTTGGACGTGATTCTAGGTATGGATTGGCTATCGATGTATGGAGGAAACATAGATTGCGCCAGTAAGTCGATTTTGCTTACCACCCCAGAAGGAAGAAGGATCGAGTATGTGTCACGGCATGAGCCGAAGAAGACACAAGTAAATTCCTTATCAGGAGTTGTGCAGGAGGAAGTACCAGTAGTGAAGGATTTCCTTGATGTATTTCCAGAGGAGTTGCCAGGCATGCCACCGGATAGAGACATTGAGTTTTTGATTGAGCTTTTGCCAGGCACAGGGCCGATATCTAAGAGACCGTACCGGATGCCCGCACAAGATTTGGAAGAAATTAAGAAGCAGATTAAGGAGTTACTGGATAAAGGTTTTATTCGCCCAAGTTCTTCGCCTTGGGGATCGCCAGTACTTCTAGTGGAGAAGAAGGATGGATCATTGAGAATGGTTGTTGATTATCGAGGATTGAATGAAGTGACCATTAAGAATAAGTACCCATTGCCGATGATCAATGATTTGTTTGACCAATTACAAGGAGCTAAGGTATTTTCCAAGATCGATTTGCGATCAGGATACCATCAGTTGAAGATTCGAGAGCAGGATATACCTAAAACCTCTTTTACCACCAGGTATGGATCAGATGAGTATACCGTTATGTCATTTGGTCTGACTAACGCACCTGCCTATTTCATGAACATGATGAACAAGGTGTTTATGGAGTTTTTGGATAAGTTCGTCGTGGTGTTCATTGATGATATTTTGCTTTACTCGAAAAATGAAGAGGAGCATAAGGAGCATTTGCTTTTAGTGCTTGAGAAGCTCAGAGAACATCAGTTATATGCCAAGTTCAGCAAATGTGAGTTTTGGTTAAAGGAAGTCGGATTCCTCGGACACGTTATATCCGGATAGGGTATAGCAGTAGATCCCACCAAGGTTGTCACAGTGACAAATTGGGAAGCACCAACGACAGTTGGAGAGATCCAGAGTTTCCTTGGACTGGCAGGATACTACCGGAGATTCATTGAGAACTTCTCGAAGATTGCGAAGCCTATGACAGAGTTATTAAAGAAGGATACCAAGTTTAATTGGACTGAAGAATGTGAGGCCAGTTTCCAGGAGTTAAAGAAACGTTTGGTTACATCACCGGTGTTGATTCTGGTAGATCAGAGTAAACATTATGAAGTATATTGTGACGCTTCACGTCGAGGACTTGGAGCAGTACTTATGCAGAAGGGAAGAGTTGTTTCGTATGCTTCACGACAACTTAAGCCCCATGAGTTGAATTATGCTACACATGATTTGGAGTTAGCGGCCGTAGTACATGCATTGAAGACTTGGAGACATTTACTCATTGGAAACCATTGTGAGGTGTACACAGATCACAAGAGTTTGAAGTACATCTTCATGCAGAAGGAGTTGAATCTCAGGCAAAGGAGATGGTTGGAGCTCATTAAGGATTATGACATGAGATTGCATTATCACCCCGGAAAGGCTAACGTAGTAGCCGATGCATTGAGCCGCAAGGGCCATGTCAACACACTCATGACCGGAGATTTACCAAAGGAGTTAGCCGAGGATCTTCAAGAGCTATGTTTGGAAATAGTTCCGAGAGGCTATGTGGCAGCATTGGAGATTCAGTCTACTTTGATGGATAAGATCAGAAAACTGACAAGGAGATTGCCTCTATTAAAGAGAAAATGAGCAAGGGAAAAGCTAAAGGATTTCGTGAGGATGAACACGATACCTTATGGTTTGAGGACTGCGTTTATGTGCTTAATGATCCGGAGATCAGGAAGTTGATTTTGCAAGAGGCCCATGATTCACCGTATTTCATTCACCCAGGAAATATCAAGATGTATTTGGATTTGAAGGACACATTCTGGTGGACCGGAATGAAGAAGGATATTGCGGAGTATGTAGCAGTTTGTGATGTATGTTAGAGAGTGAAGGCAGAGCATCAGAAGCCAGCAGGATTGTTACAGCCATTGCCGATCCCCGAATAGAAGTGGGATAAACTAGGCATGGACTTTATCACGGGATTGCCCAGGACTCGTTCAGGCTATGACTCGATTTGGGTTGTAGTCGATCGTTTGACGAAGGTAGATCATTTCATCCCTGTGAAGACTACTTAAAGTAGTGCCAAGTTGGCTAAGATTTACATGACCAGGATCATATGTCTGCATGGAGTTCCGAGGAGCATTGTATCAGATAGAGGAACCCAGTTTACCTCAAAGTTCATGAATCAGTTGCACGAAACTTTGGGTACCAGACTAGAGTTCAGTACAACTTTTCATTCGCAGACAGATGGACAGACCGAGAGAGTCAATCAGATTTTGGAGGATATGCTGAGAGCTTGTGCACTAGATTATGGATCAAGTTGGGATGACAACTTGCCATATGTGGAGTTCTCTTACAACAACAGTTATCAATCTAGTTTGAAGATGACCCCTTTTGAAGCCTTGTACGGAAGGAGGTGCAGAATACCGTTGTCATGGGATGATGTTGGAGACTGCAAGTTGTTCGGACCAGATTTGATTAAGGAGTCTGAATAGAAGGTGAAGTTGATTCGCGATAGGCTCAAGGTGGCCCAGTCTAGGCAGAAGAGCTATGCAGATTCAAAATGCAAGGAGACCGTTTACGAAGTCGGAGATAGAGTCTATCTTCGAGTATCTCCACTTCGAGGAGTTAAGCGTTTTGGAGTTAAGGGGAAATTAGCGCCACGTTTTGTGGGACCATACAAAGTTTTGGAGCGTATGGGAGTGCTTACAAGTTGGAATTGCCCGATGGATTGTCAGGAGTTCACGATGTGTTCCACGTTTCCCAGATGAAGAAGTGCCATGCAGAGATGGCTGATATACCGCTGAGGGATACAAGGCCACCGTAGTTTATCTGGGCTTGGATAATGATTTGACCTACGAGGAGAAACCAGTCAAAATTCTCGAGTATGCCACCGTGTCACCCGCAAAGAAGGTTATCAAGTTTTGCAAAGTCCAATGAGCCACCACACCGAGGATGAAGCCACACAGGAGCGAGAGGAAGATCTGCTGAAGGACCACCCTCACCTATTTTCTAGCCAACCCGAATCTCGAGGTCAAGATTCATCTTAAGGGGGTAGGTTTGTAACATCCCAAATTTTCAATTTGGAATGTTATACATAGATTATCATTGCATATCATAAATTTTATTGCATTTTGGCTTGATCCTAGAAATTTCCCGCAACTCAAGGACCCACGAAGAGAGTTGGAGATTTCGTTATTTTCATATTTGAGTTTTCTCAAATTTTGAAAATAGGATCATTTGATTTTATTTATTTTATCTTCAGTTATTTCTATTATAAAAATATGAGAGAGGGAACAAAATGACTTTCCCAAAATAAAGAAATATTGAGGGTTTAATAAAAAAATCAAATAAGATTTTTATTTGGAGTTTATTGCTATTTTATTTGAATTTAGGAAAAATGCGTGTTTTTTCAAAATTGCATTTAGGCCTCAAATAAATGTTCATCTTGTCCAGCTTGATTTTAGAAGCCGAGGAAAATTTATTTCGGAATTTTTGGAGTCCGTTAATATTTCTTTTATTTGTTTTTCTGCGCGAAAATATTAAAAAAAACGAACCAACCTACCGGGCTGTGTCCGCCTGGGACTCTAGGCCTGGCCGGCCTTATAAGCCGGGAGGCCCGAGCCGCCAGCCCCCCGAAGCCCTAGCCCCGCCCAATCCATCACTTGCCGCCAGCCCTTGTGTGAGCCCATGCCGCGTTCCACGCCTCGAGCCCCGCCTCACTTACGCCGCGCCGCCCGCCGCCTTCGTTGCCGCCGCCAGCCACCTCGCGGCCGTCGCCTCGCCGCCTCGCCGTCAGCCGACCCTCACAGTAGGTAGCCTCGCCACGGCGGTTTTCCTCGAGAAAACCGTTCGTTTTCCGCCGGTTTTTCATTCGGTTTTTTTATAAAAAAGCCCTAGATCTGTTTTTTCCGGTTTAGTTTGTTTAGCGAGCGTTCGCTCGTTCGTTCGTTTTAACGAACGATTTTCGCCGTTTAGTTTCAGTTAACGAACGTCCTTTCGTTAGCCTGTTCATCCATTTTTTCTTTTTCTCAGATTTTCCACGATTATTCCTGATCGCGATTTCTTATTCGATTTTCGATCTAGTATAACTTTTCGCTCGTTTATCGGAATCAGGCGATTCAAGCCCCTAGAGTTTCTTCTCGAAACCCTCTTTCCGATTAATCAACTCAAACAAGTTTTTGCTTCTCTAAAATTTGACTTAGGTCCAGATTAGTAAACGAAGCTTGTTCCTTTCGCCGTTTGCTTTTCGTTGCTTCTTTTGATTTGATTCTTTTTGCAAACTGGAGTTCTTAAGTTGAACTTTCTGGTTAGATCTTATATTTGACTTTTACCTGTGCATTAGATGAGTACTTATTGTATGCTTGTTTGTTGCAATAGAGTACCCGGAGTGCGCCGCTTGCTACTTCGAATCGCTAGGTTTCGCGGATCATCAGCAAGGCAAGTAACACTTTGATCATATCCCTTCATACCCTGTTTTTATGCATTAGATCAATCCTCAAACATTGCATGATTAGGATCTAATTAAATTGTGGGTTTTGGGAAGTAGATGAGGTAGTACCTATTACCTGTTTTATTTTCAAACCCTTGGGAGTTACTTCTACGTTTTCTTATATTGCCATGCTATGCTAGTAGACGTGGATTGGGTGAGTGTATCCATGACAGACGTGAGTTTGTTAATTAATGGTTTATTTAAGGTGTCAACTTTAATACACATCTCGGTGGATTGAGGTACCTGGGTATTCCAGGATTGCCTGTTTCTTTTGGTCCGCCGCCAGGCTCAAAGGGATCATGGGATTATTCTTGCTAGAAACTTCCGTGTGCAACCACAAGCTACTATGGGCTCTAGCATAGTTGATTAAGTCGTGCGAACTCTTACAGTGGTAGACTAGCAGATGTAGTGGGATGTAGGTGTAACTGTCTACCCGTTCATAAGGTGCTAGCGCTTCTGAAAGACTATGTCTCGGTCATCCGTTTCTCAAACACCATGCGGTCGAGAATCCCAACGGAGGAGATCGAGTCTTGTGGGGAAAAGTGCACAAACCTCTGCAGAGTGTATAAACTAATCATGGTTAGCCGTGTCCCCGGTTATGGACATCTTGATTATCTAGTACTTGGATTATCATGTGAATCTCATCATGTTACTTTAATTAATATTGTTGGGTTTAATGATGACGCTTAATTGGGATTGAGAATGCTGTCAACCATTCTCAATGTTTAACAACCACCATGATAGTTAAATAAAATTTATTCCTTTGCAGTAGGGAAAAATTGGCTTTACATAAAACTGTAACCATAGAGCTTTCCACCAGCCATATATGCATGTAGTATAACATTACTCTTTCATATTACTCTCTATGTGCTACATTGCCAAGATATTCCATGTCTTTGACCGTTTCGGGCTGCAACATTCATGTTGCAGACTTTTCGATTTACGAGTAAGGTGCCTTTAGGTCGTGGTTCTATACTCAGTGATGCCGTTGGAGTTGATGGACTCGCTTAACTTCCAAGCCTTCCGTTGTTATCGTTATTAGATGGCCTTAAACCATATTTATTGTAATAAGTTCTCTTTTGAGACATTCGATGTAATAAGTGTGTGATTGCTACTCTGTTATAAATCCTTCGAGTACTGTGCGTGTCAGCATTACTGATCCAGGGATGACACTGATGCACAGAGGTCAGACTGTTTGAGGTCTGGTCGCTACATGCTATGACTTTGCTATGCTTAATGCTTGTCACTACGGCCCGAGTGCCATGATTTCAGATCTGAACCTATTATGTTTTCATGAATATATCTGAGTTCTTGATCCTATGTTGCAAGTCTATAGTCACCTACTATGTGTTATGATCCGGCAACCTCAAAGTGACAATAATCGGGACCACTCCTAGTGATGACCGTAGTTTGAGGAGTTCATGTATTCACTATGTGTTAATGCTTTGGTCCGGTACTCTATTAAAAGGAGGCTTAATATCCCTTAGTTTCCATTAGGACCCCGCTGCCACGGGAGGGTAGGACAAAAGATGTCATGCAAGTTCTTTTCCATAAGCGTATGACTATATTCGGAATACATGCCTACATTACATTGATGAATTGGAGCTAGTTCTGTGTCACCCTATGTTATGACTGTGACATGATGAACCACATCCCGCATAATTCTCCATCACCGATCCAATGCCTACGAGCTTTTCACATATTTTTCTTCGCTTATTTACTTTTCAGTTGCTACTGTTACAATCATTACAAAACCTAAAAATATTACTTTTGCTACCGTTACCGTTACTTCCATATTACTTTGCTACTAAATACTTTGCTGCAGATACTAAGTTATCCATGTGTGGTTGATTGATAACTCAACTGCTAATACTTGAGAATATTCTTTGGCTCCCCTTGTGTCGGATCAATAAATTTGGGTTGAATACCCTACCCTCGAAAACTGTTGCGATACCCTATACTTGTGGGTTATCAAGACTATTTTCTGGCGCCGTTGCTGGGGAGCATAGCTCTATTCCTTGAGTCACTTGGGATTTATATCTTCTGGTCACTATGAAGAACTTGAAAGACGCGAAAACAAAAATTTATCCCTCAACTACGAGGGGAGGTAAGGAACTGCCATCTAGCTCTGCGCTTGATTCACCTTCTGTTTTGAGTAAGCTTGCGACACCTAAACCTACTTCTTCTATTCATTCTGATATGTCGCATGTTATTGATGATGCCACTTCTGCTATGCATGATACTTATGATGAAACTACTTCTATGCTTGATACTACTGTGCCACTTGGTGAATTTCTTGATGAAACAACTTGCTAGGGCTAGAGAGAATGAAATTATTGAAACTGATAATATCGATGATGGTGATGATGAAGACTCTCCCCCTAATAAATATGAATTACCTGTTGTTCCTGAGGGTTATGTTATGGATGAAGAAGCTGCTAGAGCTAGTTTAGCTTGCAGTGATAGATATGATCTTAAGAAGTTATTAGCTAAATGGAAGCAACAATCTCTTAATGCTAGAATGAAACCTGACCGTGCTTTTGCTACTTCACCTATCTGTGTTAGTGATAAGGATTATGAGTTCTCTGTTGATCCTGATATAGTTACTTTGGTTGAATCCGATCCTTTTTATGGCTATGAATCTGAAATTGTTGTGGCACATCTTACTAAATTAAATGATATAGCCACCCTATTCAGTAATGATGAGAAATCTCGCTACCTTTATATCCTTAAAATATTTCCGTTCTCATTAAAGGGTGATGCTAAGATATTGTTTAATTCTCTTGATCCTGGTTGTGTGCGTAGTCCCCAGGATATGATTTATTACTTCTCTGCTAAATATTTCCCTGCTCATAAGAAACAAGCTGCTTTAAGGGATATATATAATTTTGTGCCAATTGAAGAAGAGAGTCTCCCACAAGCTTGGGGAAGGCTTCTCCAATTACTTAATGCTTTGCCTGATCATACTCTCAAGAAAAATGAAATAATTGATATCTTTTATAATGGACTAATTGATGCTTCTAGAGACCACCTGAATAGTTGTGTTGGTTCTGTTTTCAGGGAAAGAACACCGGATGAAGCTGAAATTTTATTGAATAATATGTTGACCAATGAAAATAATTGGACACTTCCTGAGCCAGCTCCTGAGCCAATTCCTAAACCAACTCCGAAGAAGAGAGGTGTTCTATTTCTCAGTCCTGAAGATATGCAAGAGGCAAAGAAATCTATGAAAGAAAAAGGTATTAAAGTCAAGATGTTAAGAATTTACCTCCTATTGAAGAAATACATGGTCTTAATTTACCGCCTGTCGAAGAAACATATGATCTTAATCCTTCACCTATTGAAGAAACTCATGGTCTTGATAACCCGACACATGTAGTCAAGGTAAATTCTCTCTATATTTGAGGAAGGTGATATTCCTCGTTATAAGTCTGCTAGATAATGCTTAGATGAGTTTGACAATTTTATTGTTAAACAAGAGAACTTCAATGCTTATGTTAGTAGACAATTGAAATACAATTCAAATATGCTTGAACACTTGGGTGATTATATGTCTAGAGTTAAGGGTGAACTTAAACTCATAAGCAAACATGCTTCTATGGTTACCACTCAAGTAGAACAAGTACTTAAGGATCAAAATGATTTGCTCAATGAATTGAATAGTAAGAATAATGAAGATGCTGTTAGAGTGGCTACTAGAACTGGTAAAATGACTCAAGAACCTTTGTATCCTGAAGGCCATCCTAAGAGAATTGAACAAGATTCTCTGAGAAATAATATTGGTGCACCTAGTCCTTCTAAAAAGAAGAAAAAGAAAAATGATAGGACTTTGCATGCTTCTAGTGAACCTATTGCTAAACCACCTGAGAATCCAAATGATATTTCTATTTACGATGCTTTGAAACACAATCTGTAATGAACATGAACCTAGTAATAATATTAATGATGATGGTCATGATGATGCTCAACCTAGTAATGATAATGATTTAGAAATTGAACCTGCGGTTGATCTTGATAACCCACAATCAAAGAATCAACGTTATGATAAGAGAGACTTTGTTGCTAGGAAACACGGTAAAGAAAGAGAACCATGGGTTCAGAAACCCATGCCTTTTCCTCCCAAACCATCCACGAAAAAGGATGATAAGGATTTTGAGCGCTTTGCTGAAATGACTAGACCTATCTTCTTGCGTATGCGATTAACTGATATGCTCAAAATGAATCCTTATGCTAAGTACGTGAAAGATACCGGAAGCTGAAATTTCCACCATGCTTGCTAATTATACTTTTAAGGGTGGAATACCAAAGAAACTTGGAGATCCAGGAGTACCCACTATACAATGCTCCATTCAAAGAAATTATGTTAGAACTGCTTTACGTGATCTTGGAGCCGGTGTTAGTGTTATGCCTATCTCTTTATATTGTAGACTTGATTTGAATAAGTTAACACCTACTGAAATATGTTTGTAAATGGCTGATAAATCAACTACTATACCTGTCGGTATTTGTGAGGATGTGCCTGTTGTGGTTGCAAACGTTACTATTTTAACGGACTTTGTTATTCTTGATATTCCCAAGGACGATAGTATGTCTATTATTCTTGGAAGACCCTTTTGAATACTGCAGGGGCTGTTATTGATTGCAACAAAGGTAATGTCATTTTCATGTTAATGGTAATGAGCATACGATACACTTTCGAGGAAACAACCTCAAGTCCACAAAGATCAATTTTATTGGAAAAATTCCATCGATTATTTTTGGAGGTTTTGAATTTCCTCTTCCTACTATCAAAAAGAGATGTGATATTCTTATTATTGGGGATGTGCATATCCCCGTTGAGGTAACATAGTGTTATTCGAAATTTCTCCGGTTCCATATTATTCGGAATGAGTTTGTTAACAAGACCTGATCAATCTTGTTAGTGGATTTCTTTTGATGAGCATGAGATGGATGAAACTAGAAGGCACAACCTTCTGTACCCTCTCTCTACTTTCGGTTATTTAGTTGAAATAAAGTAAAATAATATTTTTTCTGTCTGTTTCTTAATTATCTGTGCAATATAGAAATACCCCGAAAATAAAAGTTCTACAAATGCACTGCCAATTTAATATGATTTTTTCTGGAATATTTGAGAATATCTGGTACTGAGAACACAACAGCGGGAGCAAGCACATGGCCAGGAGGGTCCAGGGCGCGCCCCCTGCCTCATGGGCCCATGGTGACTCCCCTCCACTTATTTCTGCACCCACACACTTCTTCTTCGTCCTAAAAAATCACCATCCAGCTCAAGCACGAGTTCTAGCTCATTTTGCTGCGATTTTCGATCTCCTTGCTCAAAGCACCTCTTACAAAACTGCTTGGGGGGATTGTTCCTTGGTATGTGACTCCTCCATTGGTCCAATTAGTTTTTGTTCTAATGCTTTATTCATTGCAAATTTGTGCTGCCTAGGTGACCATGTTCTTGAGCTTGCATGTCAAATTTATATGGTTCCAAGTAGTTCTAATGCATGATATAGGCTCTAGGCACTTGTAGGAGTAGTTGCTATCAATTTTGTTGAGCTTGGTTCACTTTTATTTGAAGTTACTAAAAATTTCAGAAATTTTTCAGAGGAAGAAATATGTTTAGGAAAATGTACCAAGGTGGTTCTTCAAGGAAGCAAGGATCCAGGCTTGCAATGCGTGATGCTGACGATGAGCCACCAAGGAACGCCCCAGTGCGGCCTTGTGAATGGCCTTCAGAGGACTTCATGGATCGAGCGGGAATTAAGGAAGAATTTAACGCATATTTGCGTAATGCTGATCTTGTGAGCTTCGAGGCAGAAAAGTGCCCCCGGTACCACTATCTCACTAGTTCCTTTGTGAGGAGGTTTGAATATTCATCTTCACGTAATTCTCAAACTATCCTGTTTGATCTTTATGAAAATTCTTATACCATGGATTTAGATGATTTTACCACTGCTTGCAAACTTCCACGATGGGGTAGTCCTCTTGAACCTCGCAAATATGAATTTAGAAATTTTCTTGCCAGTATAATTATGGGTGAATCTAGAGACATAACACAAGCTACCATAGGGAGTATTCATTTTTGTACTATACATTATTTTTCTCTCTCCATAGGTAGGTGCATCAATGGTAAGGATGAAGCATGTTACATGCATGTCCCTGATCTCAGTATTCTTAGGAGTGCTGTGTTAGGAGATAAATCTTATTTGGGAGCTATTGTTGCACGTAGGTTGCATAATAATAAAATTAATGAAGATTTCTTTGGAGGAATTTATGCAACCCGTCAAGCTAATTTTCTTGAGGTACCTATACGTGATTATGATGTTGAGCTGCCTAATGTTTATTTAGATTATAATGCCATGGTTCATCATCGTTTTCTTGAGAGGAACGAGCAGTCCCTCCAGTATCGCTTAATCTTTGACAGACGTCGTGCTGTCCATATTACTCTCCCTGCTCCTGCCTTCTTTGATTATCAGGCAAAAGGAAGACATTTTATTACCAGAGAGGAGGCAGATGAGTACGAGAGGAGGGCGGAGGCAGCTCGCCGTCACGCTGCAGCTCAGGAGGCAATAGCCACTGCATCTCAGTACGACCCCGGCTACAACTATGGATATCCGCCAGGCCATCCGTGGCAATAAACCAACTTAGGCCAAAATCCTAAGCTTGGGGGAGTACGTATTTCCCATCGATATTACATTTATGTTCACACACTCATTGCTAGATGTCGGTGCTCATACTTTTTTACTGTAATATCCATTCTAATGTATTTTCTTTTTATCCTTTCTTCTTGTGTGTTTGATAAACCTTAAGAAAAACTAAAAAAAATTAGTGTAGCTTTTAGCTAGTTTATTTTTCTTGCTGCAGTAGTAATTTTTCCCTAATATATATATATATATATATATATAATAATAATAATAATAATAAAGCATGGATTGACTTTGTCGGGTTCATCGTCACAATACGCTTCCTTCTATGAATTTACACTTTCACTTTAAATTTAAAACATATAAGCGAGGTGGTACTAATAAAACTTGGTACGTGAGGGAAAAAGATGTTTGGATCGTCGAACACCATCATGGGCCGGCCCTTTAAAGCTTTGACGCTATGCCGCTCCGATCAACGAAAAATAATATGTGGTTTGCCAGGATCAAACCCAAGCCTCCAGTTTACAATCGTAGGGAAGAACCTGCCGGGCTGGGTTTTGCTTCTGTCAAAAATAAAGGGTCACGTCTAATTCAAAAAGAAAGGGTCGCATGTATTAATACCACCTCGCCAATTTAGACAACATTACACCAACTTATATATGTCAGCAAGTAGACAACAGACAAGCGTTCCTGGTCCCATTTCTAGAAAGGAAAGAAGACCCAACAAATAAAGACATGCATTGCAAGGAATAAAAGAGAGGGCATGCAGGGAAAGAAATAAAATAGATTCCCAAATAAAGATGGGATGTGTTGCGCTAAAAAAGAAATAAAAGAGGATGCATGGCAAGGAGATCCCATAAATATGGGATGTAAATAAGGACAGAAAGGACGAATATATGGGGGCAGTATAATACATGCGTCTACATTAAAAACAAATATTATTTATGTATTTTAAAAAACTCTTCATGTACGTGGAAATATATTAAAGAGTTGCAACAAAAATATTTAGAGACATCAACATATTTTTTCAGAACGATTGTAAATAACAAGCCAAGTGACCCATTAGCAGAGGGGTGGAAATTATAAGGCAGTCAATGTTGACGAACAATATTGGACGAGCATAGAGGAGGCATGAGAAGTTCCGGAGCGATATTTCATGTCAGAGTGAAGCAAGGAGGAGCCCGGGACGATGCCGCGAGGATGAGCTTGAGGTCATGGAGCTGAGCTAACAACAGGAATGTTGTTGAACATGCCATAAGTTCGTGATGCTTGAATCAAAAACCACCCATGATGCATGCATGTCTCCGCAGTGTGCTAATGTATCATCGTCTGTTCTTGTCGTTTTCCTTTACCCATAATAACACCTCATTCCACGCATGTCATGAATAAATAGATTATTGCTAGCCCGTTTGTATGTACTTTTTAAATCTACATGCAAGCCGTGTTAAAATACAAGAGCTGGACTTCTGGAACAGATTCTTAGATTCTATACCCGTTTTCTAGATTAAAAGAGCATGTGATATATTTTTCTTCCGTTGCAACGCACATGCCCTTTTTGCTATAATAAAGCATGGATTGACTCCGTGGGTTCACTGTCACAATATACTTCTTCCCTGAATTTACGCTTTCTGTTTGAATTTAAAACATATACGCAAGGTGGTACTAATCTTTCCCTATTTTTTTGTGAGACACGTTTCGTCCGTCAAGTATCGTTCGTCCGATCGGAGCCAGGCCAACTGAAACCGACCGTGCGTTGTGGCCCAATAAATCCGATCCAACCCGGTTCTTCCTTTATTCCCTCGCGTGGCTCTTGTCCCTGTCGCTCGCCCAATCTCATCTTCCAAACGCGCCTCCAACTCCGCCTCCACCTCCTCTTCGGTCTTCGCCTAGAGCGTTCCATGATGGCAGGTCGGATCTGCCGCCCCAATGATGTCATGGCCTGACTCAAACCCTGACGACCTAAATTGTGGGGTGCAGCGACGTCGCCCATGAGAACGGCGTCTTCTCCTTCCACCGCTGTCCGGCGCTTCTCCTCTTCTTCCTCCTGCAGACCCCCCTGCTCCAGAGCTCGCCCAGCGGCCCAGGCCGACGCGTACATTGTCTGTCTAGCGGTTCGACCATGAGGACCATAGTAGATGTCGTCTATTGAGGGCCAGCAGTGGTCAGGCCAGGCAGCAGCGGCGATCCGGGTGGACCATCTCCTCGTCGAAGTCTGGTCTGTAAGACGCAGCCATCAGTGATCGAGGGACAGCGACAGCTGGACCTAGGGCAGCAGCGGCGACCCGGATAGATTCTTCTCTTCTATGTTATCTTTGGTTTGCAAGGCACGTGGCAACGTTAGCAACCTGAGGGAGATGGGAAAAGACGATCCTGATGCTGCTTGTGCACGCCTGAACCATGTCCAACCATAGCAGATTAAATGAACGAACTGCTCTCTGTGTAATTGCTACAAAAATCATGTCAATTTCCTCTACCCACGCCTGTACTCTGTGTAATTGCTATAAGAAATTATCCTGTATGCTGAAATCGCTACTATATTTTTTTGAGAGTCAAAGCCCTACTATATTCTAGGAGTATTTCTATAACATGCTGGATTTATCAGAAACACTAAATAGATTGGTTTGAACTGTAACATATCATCTAGAAAATTCGGTTTTGTAAATTAATCTTTTTGCATTGCTCTTGCCGATTGTGTTGTAGGGAGCAGAGAAGAGCTGGTGGTCTGCGTCGCCTTCAGTTGGGACCTGTACCTGTAGGAATAATTATGTTTCCACGGTTGAGAAAAGGTAAGATGCACGGACTTCTAATATTTGTATGTAAGTTTCCAACCGCTGTTGGAAGACGATAGTGTGTAAGTCATGTATCCTATGAGAGAGAGAGAGAGAGAGAGAGAGAGAGAGAGAGAGAGAGAGAGAGAGAGAGAGAGAGAGAGAGAGAGAGAGAGAGAGAAAGCGAGAGAGAGAGAGAGAGAGAGAGAGAGAGAGAGAGAGAGAGAGAGAGAGAGAGAGAGAGAGAGAAGGAGAGATAGAGAGAAAGAGATAGAGAGAGAGAGAGAGAGAGAGAGAGATAAAGAGACAGAGAGAGAGAGAGAGAGAGAGAGAGAGAGAGAGAGAGAGAGAGAGAGAGAGAGAGAGAGAGAGAGAGAGAGAGAGAGAGAGAGAGAGAGAGAGAGAGAGAGAGAGAGAGAGAGAGAGAGAGAGAGAGAGAGAGAGAGAGAGAGAGAGAGAGAGAGAGAGAGAGAGAGAGAGAGAGAGAGAGAGAGATGTGGCATGATGTTCCATATGGTGGCCAAAATTACAAATTATTTTTCTACAAAAATTATTTCTATACTTGAGTATGGTGACTTCCTTTCCCGCAAAAAAGAGAGAGTATGGTGACTAACTTGTGATATGAGAAGCTTAAGCCCTGTATTGATCGTCCTTTCCATAGATGAAATTGATCTGATAGCTCATCTCTTGCCTTTATCTCAAATTAGCATTAATTGCATGCCATTTGTGTGCCCAAGGAACTGTTTGAGAATATTTTTCTAGCTATAATCATTTAGTAGAACATGGCATTGGATGATACGCATGAGACCGTATCCGAAGATGCTTCCATGAGCTTGCCCATGGGGGTTGGTCGGCAAATGAATTTGTTGATCAATGGTGCAAGGAAAGTTATCTGATCATTTGTGAATCTATACTACCAGCAAATTCTATTAGTTCAGATAATTTGTGGATCAGTATAGCCAGCAAATGTATTTATTGGTATTTTATTTTGTTTACCAATAATTTCGCTTTCTGTTGTTTAACGAAAAGAATGTCCCTCTTTGTAAATCTTTTAGACATGTATCCGAGGTTTCGTTGGCTGTAAACCAGTACGGTCAACAATTTGAGTTTTAGCTTTCTACCAAAAAATTAGAAGTTAACTACCGGTACCTTCAGATTTAGAATATTCCTTTGCTTTGGGAGGGATGGTGGTTATTTGTAGTGATTGGGATAAACTCTGCCCATTGACTACATGCGAATTTACCAATATGATGAAATGAGTGGAGGTTCACAAAGTGCACGTGTATAACCCTTTCGTCCATCACCTTAGTGACATGTAATAATTTTGTAAAGGTTACAATCATGCACCATTTAGAAGTAGCAGTTATTAAACTCTCAAAGAATATGCTCCAAAGTCGAAGGCACCCGATCGAATTCCTCCTCCACCCACAGCGCTCTCATCGTCTGCTAAATGGACCAAAATGATGTTTTGAATTGCTTGCTGCTGCAATTGTTATTCTAGGTTGGTTTGTTTGCTGCTGCTATTACTTAAGATTATTGATATTGTGAATTTTTCTGGTTCAGAAACATAAATTTACTCGGAATAATACCGGCCCCATGTCATGAGCTCATGCGCAATCCTCAGATGATCCATCTTTTTTCTCATGAGTGTCCATTGTCCCACGACATAGTTTCTCAACTAGGCCAATCATTGTTCATTGGAATCAATGTTTTCCCCCGTTGCAACGCACGGACATTTGTTCTAGTAATTAAAAAGAAAACCCAAAAAGATTTCATGTTCTTCTTTTGCTTGTTGGGAGCTTTCCCGTGTAAATAGTTTTATTTCTTTTCTTTTCTTTGGGGGTCGATAGGAGAAGACCATGATTAAATTGTTGAAGTGGCTCTTATATGCATTATTGTTGATTTAACCAAGACCCATATTGCATTGTCTTCTCCTGTTTATTGAATGCTTGCAGATTCCAGCTTAGTCCAATGCACGTGTATTGTTATTATTATTCACTTTGTTCGGTTGTTCAAGTGAAAGGCAATTATGACGATATATGATGGACTGACTGAGATGAGAGAAGCTAGTATAAACTCGACCTCTCTTGTTTTTGTAAATATGATTAGTTCATCGTTCCTGATTTAGCCTATTATGAATAAACATGTTTGCAATAACAATTAGAGATTATAGTTGCTTATGTCATGATTGATTAGCTATGAGTTATAATGATTTACCTTGCATGCCAACATGCTATTAAAATGGTTGTGATGTGGTATGATGGGGTGGTATCCTCCTTTGAATGATTTGAGTGACTCGACTTGGCACATGTTCACACATGTAGTTGAAACAAATCAACATAGCCTTCACGATATTTATGTTCATGGTGGATTATATCCTACTCATGCTTGTACTCAATGTTTATTAATTTTAATGCATGTTCATGACTGTTGTCGCTCTCTAGTTGGTCGCTTCCCAGTCTTTTGCTAGCCTTCACTTGTACTAAGCGGGGATACTGCTTGTGCATCCAATCCCTTAAACCCCAAAGTTATTCCATATGAGTCCACCATACCTTCCTATATATGCGGTATCTACCTGCCGTTCCAAGTAAATTTGTATGTGCCAAACTCTAAACCTTCAAATGAAATTCTGTTTTGTATGCTCGAATAACTCATGTATCAACTAGGGTTGTCCGTATCTTCCATTCTAGGCGGGTTATTCTCAAGAGGAGTGGACTCCACTCCTCACTCACGAGAAAATGGCTGGTCACCGGGATGCCCAGTCCCATGCTTTATGCAAATCAAATCAAATTAATTGCAAACAAAACTCCCCGGGGCTGTTGCTAGTTGGAGGCGCTCGTTGTTTCGAGCAAGCCATGGATTGATGCTTGTTGGTGGAGGGGGAGTATAAACTTTATCATTCTGTTTGGGAACCGCCTATAATGTGTGTAGCATGGAAGATATCGCCATCTCTTGGTTGTTATGTTGACAATGAAAGTATGTCGCTCAAAATATTATTTATCTCTATTTCAAAATCGAGCTCTGGCACCTCTACAAATCCCTGCTTCCCTCTGCGAAGGGCCTATCTATTTACTTTTATGTTGAGTCATCGCCCTCTTATTAAAAAGCACCACCTGGAGAGCACAACTGTCATTTGCATCCATTACTATTAATTTATATTGGGTATGACTATGATTGGATCTCTTTTACCATGAATTACAATGTATAGTCAGTCCTTGATCTTTAATGGTGCTCTGCATTTATGTTTTGCGGTCTCAGAAAGGGCTAGCGAGATACCATCTTTTTATATCATATTATGATTGTTTTGAGAAAGTGTTGTCATCCGAGATTTATTATTATTGCTCGCTAGTTGATTATGCCATTGATATGAGTAAACATGAGACCTAAATGTTATTGTGAATATGGTTAGTCATAATCTTTGCTGAAAACTTGAATGATGGCTTTACATATTTACAACAACAAGAGCAAACAGAGTTTGTAAAAGTTTTTCTTTATCACTTTCAGTTTGTCAACTGAATTGCTTGAGGACAAGCAAAGGCTTAAGCTTGGGGGAGTTGATACGTCCCCGTCGTATCTACTTTTCCAAACACTTTGCCCTTGTTTTGGACTCTAACTTGCATGATTTGAATGGAACTAACCGGATGGACGCTGTTTTCAGCATACTTTCCAAGGTGTTATTTATGTGCAGAAAAAAAAGTTCTCGGAATGACCTGAAACTCCACGGAACGTATTTTTGGAAAATATTAAAAATACTGGAAGAAGAATCCACGTCAGGGGGGGCCTCCACCTGTCCATGAGGGTGGGGGGCGCGCCCCCTGCCTCGTGGGCCCCCTGACGCTCCATCGACCTCAACTCCAACTCCATATATTCGTGTTCAGGGAGAAAAAATCAGAAAAAAGATTCATCACGTTTTACGATACGGAGCCGCCGCCAAGCCCTAAACTCTCTCGGGAGGGCTGATCTGGAGTCCGTTCGGGGCTCCGGAGAGGGGAATCCGTCGCCGTCGTCATCATCAACCATCCTCCATTACCAATTTCATGATGCTCACTGTCGTGCATGAGTAATTCCATCGTAGGCTTGCTGAACGGTGATGGGTTGGATGAGATTTATCATGTAATCGAGTTTATTTTGTTAGGGTTTGATCCCTAGTATCCACTATGTTCTGAGATTGATGTTGCTATGACTTTGCTATGCTTAATGCTTATCAGTAGGGCCCGAGTGCCATGATTTCAGATATGAACCTATTATGTTTTCATGAATATATGTGAGTTCTTGATCCTATCTTGCAAGTCTATAGTCACCTACTATGTGTTATGATCCGGCAACCCCGAAGTGACAATAATCGGGACCACTCCCGGTGATGACTGTAGTTTGAGGAGTTCATGTATTCACTATGTGTTAATGCTTTGGTCCGGTACTCTATTAAAAGGAGGCCTTAATATCCCTTAGTTTCCATTAGGACCCTGCTGCCACGGGAGGGTAGGACAAAAGATGCCATGCAAGTTCTTTTCCATAAGCACGTATGACTATATTCGGAATACATGCCTACAGTACATTGATGAATTGGAGCTAGTTACATGTCACCCTATGTTATGATCGTTACATGATGAACCGCATCCCGCATAATTCTCCATCACCGATCCAATGCCTACGAAGCTTTTCACATATTGTTCTTTGCTTATTTACTTTTACTGTTGCTCTTTGTTACAATCATTACAAAACCTACAAATATTACTTTTGCTACCGTTACCGTTACTTCCATATTACTTTGCTACTAAATACTTTGCTGCAGATACTAAGTTATCCAGGTGTGGTTGAATTGACAACTCAACTGCTAAAACTTGAGAATATTCTTTTGCTCCCCTTGTGTCGAATCAATAAATTTGGGTTGAATACTCTACCCTCGAAAACTGTTGCGATCCCCTATACTTGTGGGTTATCATGGCCCTCCACTCGTCGAGCTTCTCCGCAGCAGAGGAAAGTCGAGGAGCTGTTGCACGCGTGCCATCGCTTCTTCTGGCATGGGCGGCGGCGAAAGTTGTATGGACCGTGACGCGCTCCGACTTCTAACCGAGTTAGAAGGAGCTCTGTCACGGTCTCGCGGTCGCATGCCGCTTCAGCCGGCGTCCAGGTGCGCACGCCGGCCTGGTGCGCCCTGAGAGTGGCGCACAGGGCTCTTCCCGCGGTGGTGCCCGGGAGCTCCGGCGTCGCGGTGTTGCTCATCGCGCGCGGCCTGGGAAGGCCGCGACACGGGTGCCAGCTAGGGCGCCGTAGAGGTTGCCGCGCCTCCTGTGGGCAGCATGGCCCCGCCCCCGGACCCGGCGGCGAGCGGCTCGTCACACTACAAAAAAAAGCACACTTCCATGATGATATGTGTTTGTCACAGTAGGTCACGTCTTTTGTCATGCATGTACATCCATGACAAATTTATGACAGAATCAAGATAGTCATACCTGTGCTGTCGTAGAAGTGTTCCATGACATTACCAAAATTATCATCACGGAAGTGTCCACTTCCATGACGACAAATCGCGCGTCACAGAAGTGCTTTCGTCAAGGGTGACCGACACGTGGCATCCACCGTAACAGGACGCCGTTAAGCTACCGGGTACGATTTTGGATCCGATAACCCGTTAACAGCCCGGACCAATGGGAATTTTCCATGTGTAAAATTCTCATTGGCCGGAGGAAACACGTGTCGGCTCAATGTTTGGACAGATGTCATCCACTCATTGGACAGGAGGCACCTATGATACATCGACATGTGGCACGGCCCAATAGAGGCCCATTTGACTTGGTCAAAAGGTAATGGGCTGGTCCACGAAAAGCCTGTTAACAACCTATTCGTATATAGCCCATTTACGGCCCGCTTACTACCGGCCCATTACGGCCTATCGGAATTAAGCCCAGTAGCTTCATCTGGGCCGTCCAATATGATTCCAGCCCATTGTAACTTCCGTCCCATGTACGGCCCATGATGTCTTTCGGCCCATATGAGGCCATTTGTAACTCTCAGCCCATTAACGGCCCGTGGTGAATCTGGCCCATAATTAATAGTGTATCGCTTTATACCCATTAATGGCCCATTATTCCATTTGGCCGTTTCCAGCCCGTGTTACCTTTCGCCCTTCTCAGGGCCCATTTATTCTTGGGCTCATTTCCAGCATTCGGTTACTTACGGCCCGTCGTTGGCCTTTTTTGCTTGTGGGCCAAATTCAGCCCGTGGTTACAATCGGCCCGTTTGCGGCCCGTTAATCCGTTGGGCCGTTTTCATAATGTCATCAAATACGGCCGATTAACGACAGCCTGTTATTGTCGGCCCATGAATGGACAATTCCAAATCTAGCCCATTTACGACCCATAATGTGGTCTGTTATTGGCCCATGTTTGGCCTATCGATCATACGACACGTAGAAGGCCCATTGGTGCTACATCACGTAGAAGGCCCATTGATGCAACGGCCCGTAGAAGGCCCATTGATGCTATGGCCCATAGAAGGCCCATTCTTTCTATGGCCCTAAGAAGGCCCATTCTTTTTACGGCCCGTAGGAGGCCCATGGTAACTACAGTAAATATGTAGCCCATGGTTATTGTGGCCTAGTTTTAAAAAAATAGGTTATTGCAGCCACTAGCAAACCGCGGAAAAAGAACTGCACTGACTACAAGCAAACAAATAAACAAGACAACAAGGAAATACATAAGCAAGCAACTTACGCTAGGCTATCACGGCTATTACACATATTACATCCACTGGGCATCAAAGTTCGCCACCAATGCAAATATAGGGAACAAAGCAGCATATCATATACACTGGTTGTCAAAGTTGGCGACCAGTGCAAATAAACACCGCAGCAAAACAAGTTCAGAACTGAAACCACTTCATAAGAGCTCAAGAAACAATATCCTGGGTATGCATAATGTTGGCAAGATGCTTAGCAAGCTTATTAACTTTATCTTGTTTGGTGCTTAAATCCTCCAGCACTTGCTGTTGCACTAGAAAGTATGCATCTGAATTCTGCAAGGACTTCCTCAGTCCTTCGGCTTCCTGTCGCATAACATCTGATCGATGTCTTCCAACTTGAAGTTGAGACTCAAGAAGCCGAACTGATTCAGGCAGCGATTTCAAAGAGATGGTGCCAGCAGTAGTAGCCAGTAACTCGAACAATACATCAAGACAGGACTTTGGGGTTGTCTCAGTGTCTTCAATATAGTTTTTATCAGCTTTCTTGGAGACCAACAGGGATGTCTCACTATCTTGAACCTTATCTGCATTACTTCCTTTACCATTGCATAACGGGGTACTTTCTCCAATATTTTATCCACGTTCTAAAAGAGAAACAAACAAACACATCACAGGTTTACAATCTAGCATATGAAACTCATTTTGATAAACCAGTTCAGTAGTTAAGTGGACAGGATAACAACATGAAACAAACATATATCTATGTAGTATGGTCACTGTATGGTCTATATCATTCTTGTTTATGTTGGCAAATCAAGATAGATACAGTTTGAATCATATCTATTTAAGACAAAGCAGCATAGACAAAATATAACTGTGGGAAACTACACGACAATAACAACACTTGTAATGTGCATGGCATGAGAACATAACTATTTATTCAATTGAAACTAAAATCAACATAGAGCAAGTTACAATAGCAAACACATTAAATAAACAGGCTTAAAACATACCTGTTGCGCCATTGGAGTTTCAGTTGCATCCTTCAATTTGAAATTAGTTGGTATGAGTAAATACAGTGATGCAAGAGCAAAGTAGTATGAACCATAGCTACGGAACCTGACCTGAGAACAATTCTTCTTCTTTAAGCGTGGACTTGGGGTTCGGAGTGGTGGTCCTCGTGCGTTGGGCACTGCAGTTGCCTTACTAACTGCTCGTGTTTGGGTGCTCTGTAGTGGAGATAGTACTGTGTCAACTGGAACTGGGTTACTATCTACTGGGGTTGGGGTTAGAAGGGGTGTAGCTGGTTCTCTATCCAACTGGGTAGGGGTACAATCTGTGTGAGTCTGAGTTATGTGTGGTGGGGCTGGTTCTTGGGCAAGTACAACCATGGTTCTATCTGCATCGACAGGTAGCACAATCTTTTCTAAAGACCGTGTTTTTACTCCCACAGATACTGCCATCACCCCCTCCAATTGAAATGGTTGATAAACAAGAAAAGTAATTGAATGTGCAAATATTGTAAGATAGACAGGTGCAATGGATAGTAGGGAAGAAAACAGGGCATGAAATAATTCACATTTATGTTGTCTAACCAAACATAATAGCAGTACATAATTTCACATATATGATGGCTAATTAAACAAGATATCATGACACAATTTCAAATGTATGATGGCTAACTAAACAGGATAGAATGACATAATCCAAAATATGATGACTATGTAAACACGATGAGATGATGTAACTATATTATGTCTTTAGAAAATGGGTTGGCATGCCATAATTCAGATACATGCTGTCTATGTAAACATCTTGGCATGATATAATTCAAATATATGATTTATATACTAAGCAAGTGAGCAGAGGGCAATCGCATATATGATGTGTCAACTAAGGATATGGCATTCAATATTGTGCATATGATGTAAAAACTAAGCATTGCGATACAACATATGCATGATATGAGTAATATAACCCTGCCAAGCTTGAGCATACACCTCAGGGGGATAATAGGACTGGTCATCTGCCTCTGAATCCTCCTCTGAAGAGCTATCTGTAACCAGCAAGATATCTGCTTTAGTAGGTAGCATTGTCTGCTGTGAAGGCCTTGTTTTCACTCCAGATTTCTCCATCACCAACTCAAATGGCGGATGGACAGGAAGAGCAGTTGAATATACAAAAATTATCGACGAATGCAACAAAAAATACAAAAAAAGACGGCATGATATAATTCACATATATGACGCTTGGCTAAACAACATGACATTGCATAATTCACATATATAATGCCTTACAACAAGATAGCATTGCATAATTCACATATATAATGTCTTGCAACAAGATGACATCGCATAATTCACATATATGGTAATTAGACACTAAACATGTGTCATTCACACAAAGCATGTCTAAATTAAGCAAATGACATAGCAATGCAAGATACCATACGCACGATATGAGCAACATAACCCTGCCAAGTTAGAGCATGCACCTCGGGGGGAAATAGGACTGGTCATCTGTCTCTGAATCCTCCTCTGAGGAGCTATCCGTAACCAGCAAGACATGCGCTTCATAGATAGCATTGTCTGCTCTGAAGACCTTGTTTCCACTTCAGATTTTTTCCATGACCGTGTCGAATGGATGATGCACAGGAAGAGTAATTGAATGTACTAAAATTGTTGACAAATTTAACACATAATAAAAAATGATGGCGTGATATAATTCACATATAAGATGACTGGCTAACCAGGGTGGCATTGCAAAATTCACATATATGATGCCTGGCTAAAGAAGATGGCATTGCATGATTCACATATACGATAAAGAAACTAAACAGATGGCATTGACACAAAGCATGTCTAAACTAAGCAGATGACATATTTGATGTATCCAGTAAGCAATGCAAGCACCATATGCATGATATTACCAACATCGGCATGCCAAGTTAGAGCAAAGACTTTAGGGGGTAAATAGGAGTGTTCTTCTCCTTCTGAATCCCCCTCAAAACAGTTATCTTCCTCTTTATTACGATCCGAAATGGGTGGAGGGGGGCTGCCTTTGCACCCACCTTGGAGCGAAGTCTGCATGAAATTTTATTGCCACGCTAGGCTCGTCTCTTTTGCTCTACATGTTCAGTCTCATTGTGTACAATAACTGACATGCATAGGAATAAAACATAGTGAGATTATGTAAGGAGTGCATGCACAAATCCAGAGTGATGGTAGCAAACTGTGGATAGACCCAAAACCAATGATAATAGGCAGATAATAGCTTTAGTTAAAAATAGAGATAATGGCTCCTTTAATGTTTGTTTGCATCCAACATGAAACTCATAGTAGACACCCGAGATTAACCAGATAGTAGACAGATAGTACTGATTGCTGCCCCAACATGTACCCCACAACCATTTAAAAACTCATGTTTCAGCATTAGTTTGGACCTGCTCAGAGTCTAATAGATGAACATGACAATAAAGTAGCATGTCATCATATTAAGTGATGCATAACGTAAGCAGCCACGGAAGAGTGCGACCTCCCTTTCAGACCCGTGTAGTCCTCAAGGTCATCTGCTCAGTTGATGATGGTAATGCAGTTGTCGTGGCTGCCGACGGCGGGGAAGAAGATCTGAGGCGGTAAAAGACAGTCTGGAGAGCAGATCCCTGCTATCGTGAACCCTTCCATCGTTGGACCAGCTGAGCTGGGGTTGAACACAACGCAGCAGGAGCAGGACAAACCACACAAGGTTTTCTTTGACACATATCTGTAACAGAATTAATTGTGTAAGGACTTGTTTGAATTTGAGGATTCTAACAATGCAGGGATAGGAAATAGACATGAATAGGATAGGAATGCACGCGCAAAACATAGAATTTAAAAACACATGATTTATGCCAATCTGGGTGTTTGATTCACAAGAATTGGAAGATCACAGGATGCAAAGAAGCAAGGTGAGATTAAGTCAAACCACAAGAAAATGTACGGTTATAATGCTATTATGCTACTATCTCTTATTCTTGTGCTTCATGGACATGAATTTGAAAAGGAGGACAAGTGGAAGTTAAAATTCCGACGGTTTTTCTTTCAAGGAGACACTAAAGGAACAAATCCTACAGTTTTCCTTTGCTCCATTCCTTTGAACCAAATTCATGAATAGTAGTACCATAGGAAACTTTCCAATTCCTATGTTTTTCCTTCACTTTTCCTTTCAAGAGATGGCGATTCTAGTAGGCAGCTTGAGCAAGGAAAAGCCTACACTCAAAAAATGTTTTTGTGCTACTTCTATTACTTTGGACCCAGGCCACTGCCCTTCTAGCTCAACTCCCAGGCCCATCGACAAATGCACAGCTCAAACGCGCAGAGATTAGTAATGATGGCGTCCAAGAGAGTCCATCACGGATAGCTAAGTTTCCTGGTACCTCACTGCTTGTCATATAGTAGGAGAAACTAATCGTATTTCACGTTACTGCGTGTGCTCAGTGGACAATATATAACATGTAGAGTAAAAAAGAGATGCAACAAGTGTACAACCTCTTTGGCGAAGCCATGTCGATCTCAGCGTGTTTGGGTTGGTCGGTGAGGATGATCCGAATGACTTGGCTGTCGGAGGAGGGGAAGAAGATCTTAGGCATCTTGAGATGGAGCCCAGGGTACTGCTTCGCTGTGATGGAGGGTTTCGTCGTTGGAGCAGCTCAGGTGAGTTGTACGACGCCGAGGCTGAAGCAGGATAGGAGAGACAACGCTAACCTGAGTGGAATTCTAATAGCATCTCCAATAGATGATGTAAAATACATAACCACAAAGTGCTAGATGTAAAATACATCAGTCGCTCACCTCTGAACTTAACTGTTGAAACTGAATTTAACTGTCGAAACTGAACTTAACTGTCAAAACTGAATTTTGCTATCGAAACTGAATTTTACTGTCGAAACTGAACGCACTAGCTAGTAGCAAAAAGCGATGGCAGCAGCAGCTGCAGTGAGAGCCGGGCAGCTGGTCGTAGCAAGATCGGTGAGGCTACCTCGAGCCGCCACCACCACCGGCCAAACAGCCGCCTGCCCGCCCAAAACCAGTCACCACTGCCGGTCCGCCGCCTGACCTTCCATCTAGGCCCCCCCGTGCCGAGCTTTTTCTCCGGCGATCCCCACGCCACCGCCCCACCACCGCCGGCGACCACCGCCCCCACCCTGAGTCCTAAGATAGATAGTGGGGTACCTCTCCGGCAAGCAGCCTCCCTGTTGCCGCTTGTTCTTCCTTAACTCCGGCGAGCCCCCCCCCCCACCCCATGAAAATCAACTGACCCAAAAGTCGATTCAGTTGACTGAAGTGTAGCTAAATCGGAGCAGCATCGCAAGCAAGAGCAAGAGTGATAGCAGCAGCGCGAGCAAGATCAAGAGTAATAGCAAGAGCAGACCAAGCAGGGGACCGAGAGCAAGAGCAGAGCACCAGCGTGAGCGAGAGCTAAAGAAGCAGCAGCTCCTACTGATGTGGACGCCACCACCGAGGGAGCGACGCCATGGAGGAAGTGGTCGGCGACGCCACCGAGGATGGAGCCGCACCGTGGAGGCTTCGGACCGAGCGCCAGCAGCACCGTGAGATCGAGTCAAGAAGAAAATGTGGCGATTAGTGTACAACCTCTTTGGTGGCACCGATTAGGCCTCAGCTTCATCCGAGGTAACGGTGATGATGATGCTCTTCCGGTGGTGTAGGTGAAGATGGCGGTGTGGAATGGAGGTGGCGCGAAAGACGAGGGGAACGTCGGGGCAGCTCCTTTGAGGTGGAGGACGGGGTGGCTGAACCGGCGGGACGACGAGATCGACGATGAATACTCATCCGGTACGGTGGATAAGGGACGTCGAGGTGTTGCTGTGGATGACGTCATCGGGGAAGAGGCTCCAGCTGGGTGGCGGGCGGAGGAGGGTGTGGGGCTTCACGGGTTTTCACGGCCTCGGTGTATGAATGGGTGGGCGGACGGGATGGGAGTGGGGAACCATGGCTTAGGGTTGCGCTTGTCCAAAATGTGGGGTAAGTTACGAAATTACCCCCAACGATCTGAGCCAGGTGGTTCTTTCGGTTCAGGGGTATCACGGGCATTTCGCGTGTCGGGATTTCAGAGGAGGTGTGAGTTTTCGCGCGCGTTGTAATTTTGGAATAGCACGCGGGTTGAGGTGAAGGGAGTTGTCGGAGCACGACGAGACAAAGATATATCTTAAGTATTTCGGGGTAACAAGGCGCGGGTTGGAGAGGCGGGAGTTTCGCAGCACGATAGATAGAGACGCTAGCTTGAAATTTCGGCATAACAAGGCGGGGCTTGAAATTTCGGGAGAACAAGCTTGACGTGTACCCAAAAAAAGACAATTCACACCTCATCACTAGAGAGAGCTATGTCCCGTTTTACTATATTACTAGAAATGCATTCAAATACAACAAAAAAACTAAAAAAAATAATGACAACAAACATAACGTGTACAGTACCAAAACAATTTGCACTTCCCTCAACAATAAAAAACAATGTGTATTGTCTAGCATATGGACTAAATTTGAGTACATTTTCCATGTTTGAATGGGATTGTACTCGGGTTAGTTATACAACCATCTATATATTATCTTCACAACACATGCCATGAATATAGGAGAAGTAATAAATTCCTATATAAATACGAACTACATGTACATATGATCTCAAATTCAAATATATGTATAGATTTTATGTTGAATTCAAATCATAGTACATGTATGTGTCGGCGTTCTGGGAACGGGGGTCCCCAGACTTGCCTGCCTGCGGCCTGCGGCGTGGCTCGAAGGAGGCCCAGCACGGCCCATCTTCGTCAACGCAAGCTCAAGACCCTCGCGAGGGGCCAAGCCTCGCGGGGCGGACGATAAGGAGCTTCCTCAGGCACGGCCTCGTCAGGCTGGCTCATGAGGAGGCAGAGAGTTCAAGGCAGGGTACGTCGCGAGGTGCCCATGACGCAAGCCATGGCGACCAAGGGCGCCCGATCGGGCGCCAGCCCGCCATGATGTCCTCCTTTCCCCTTTGGTGCAAAGGGAGCAAAGCGCAGCGAGAGTATCAAGCAAAGGCATCCATTTCGATTGCAACAAGACCAAGACCAGCCCAACGGCCGGAAGGAGTCATCGTGGAGCCCAAGCAGGCGTCATCACCAGAGCCTTTGGCAGGCGAGGACCAACTTTAGTCAGGATAAGTGTATCCGCTGTTCCCCTTCAAAATGGCCAATTGTTGGCGCCCTTCCCACTCAATATTTGGAAAGAGGCCCAGGGCCTTCGCCTGTAAATAGGAGTAGCCACCCCCAGGGCGGGGGGGATCCGAATCCTCATCAAGAAACCGGTAGCTAGAGCGACTGAACACCACCTAGCAGTTCATCGCACCCGCCAAGAACAGACCCTCACGAGGCTGTTCTTCCTTGTATTGTTCCTCATCGGCCCAAGAGGCAATCCACCACACCACACACTGGAGTAGGGTATTACACCACAATGGTGGCCCGAACCAGTATAAATCTCATTTCTCTTGTGCTGTTCCATTAGTAGTTTAGATCCCAGCGATTCGGCAAGGTGCGAGACAGTGGAGGGTTGGATCGCCGCGCACACCCCAGTGTTCGAACCTAAAGGGTCTGCCGGAACCTGAAATCTGACATTTGGCGCGCCATGTAGGGGTGCGCTGGAATCCACCTTCTGCCACCTCTTGTTCCGTCGCATCATCATCACCATGTCCAGCGATCAAGCGGGCAACCCAGATCCTTGGGCGTGGCCCACGCCGCAGAGCCGCTCCTCGGGCGACCCCATGCCCCAGTAGCTCGCGGTCCGCAGGGCGCCGCGGTCAGGGCGACGTGGACAGGCTTCGACGGCTCTCGCGCCGTGGCAGGCGCGGTCGGCAGCAAGGGCCTCCAATCA
Organism: Aegilops bicornis; assembly: GCA_021605145.1. Lineage (NCBI taxonomy): Eukaryota > Viridiplantae > Streptophyta > Magnoliopsida > Poales > Poaceae > Aegilops > Aegilops bicornis. The sequence goes on along the minus strand of CM038670.1, from coordinate 640,224,862 downwards.
CGCCGCCACCACGTCACCGTACACCCGCCGGGAGCAGGCGAACTCGAGGGCCGCGCTCACAGTGGCCCGAGAGCTGCTGCAGTGCAGGCTGCTGGAGAGCGGCCGCGACGTGCTGCTGGAGCGAGTGGCAGAGCTCCTAGGCTTCGCCGCCTCGGGGGCTCACCCCTTCTGCACCCAGCTTCCATCTCAGGCCCAAAGGCGGCAGCGAGGCTCCACGCAGCGTGCCCGCGGGCTCCAAAGCTACTGCAACACTGGCGAAGCTGTGAGCACCGGGCCGGCGGCGGGGTTGCCCCGCCCCCGGTCCGTGGAGAAGAAGGACTCGACGTAACCCACGGCCCAGGTGGACCGCCGCGCCACCACCCCACGGTGGGCGCATCAAGCAGAGCCGCATGGCACGCTGAGCACTACGGCGTGGCCTTCGGGATGACGGCGCCAGAAGAATACGTGCCCCATGATGGACCAAGGGCACCCGCATGAGGGAGAACAAGGCTCGCTCCTCAGCCCGAAGCTGGGGGATGAGGCGCCGTGGCTGAGCTCTTCCAGGAGCCTCGGGATTGTCCCACTGGTCGCGCCGGGGGCGACGATTATCGGGTACCGCTACTTCCTCAGGAGCAAGCATACGCTAATCATGGATCACAGGAGGTGCAGGTCGCCGCGGCGAGCAGCTGCCCCGCTCCCGCAGTCTCCTACCCCTCGGGAGGAGGGCGCAGGGAGCTGCAGGAGAGGGGCCGAGATCCAACATCACCACCATGGCGTTCGGAGCAAGGCGTTCTCAGGAGGTAGGCCCTCTGCTGGGGAGGTGCCTCAGGGCCTGCCCCTGGCAGAGGACCCGTGGTCGTCGGGGGAATCGCTGGCGACCGCTCTACCCCAATGGCGGCGTCCTGGTTTTCGGTCGTCGTTGATGGCACTAGAGTGTGGCGCAAGGCGGGGCCCTCGTCTGGCGATATGAAGCAAGGCCGGTACCTGTGAAGAAGGCCCAGTGCCTGTGAAGCTCGCCACCTCGTGACACTCTCACGTAATAATGAGTGGGGCTGTACATGCCCCGGAGTCTCAGGGGTGCCGGCCTCGAGCCCTGGGCTCCCTCCCACGCCAGTGGCAGCACTTAGCTCCGCTACCGGTGAGAAGACGTCCAAGACTAGACTAGGTGCCGGACGCGGCTTTTCTTCTGCTTTCTTCGCCTTTCCCTTTGGTTGTCGCTTTCCCCCGCTGGATTTAAGTTGGATTCGAATTTGAGATTTGCGTGTGTTCGGGGAAGGGGTGCTTAGTCTCGTTCGAGAAAATCTCTCGCGTTTCGGTTACCACTCCGCCTCAGCTGCCTCCCCTCGCGAGCCCCTCGCGAGCCGGGCCAGGCCTAGCTTGCGCACAGCCCAGCCTGTCGCCGCCGCGTCCTCTCCGGAGGGTTTTTACAGCAGATCCTACGGATTCGATCAGGAGACACTGCTCACCGCAGCCTCCCACGAGCTATCTCGTGGCTCGTCTGAAACAAAAGGTAAACCGCCAACCAAAGCACGTCGCTTAGCCCACCACTTGGCGTGTGCGTATGGGCGATGTAACACCTGCTAATCTGATGAACACAAGTTTTACATGAGGGGCCCCTCCCAAAATGCTCTCACAGCCATCGTGCCAAAGCCCGAAGTTCTATTCATGCAGGGTAATGGAGCAGGGACAATACATAATCAGTCGGATAAATCCCCCAATGCATCCTCAGGAGCACCTCCCGAGCCGTTGCTGGCGTCGCTAGCCTCGCCGTCACTGTCTGCGTGGCCATCGGCGGCGTGAGGGCCGTGCACCACGCTGCCCTCATCGGCAGCCACGATCACGCCGCCGTTGTCCGAAGCAAAGGCCCTGACGAGAGCATCCACAATGTCTTCCACCCGGTCGCCCAGTCGCCCGGACGGCACAGGGAACTGAAGGCGATGGCTGCGTCAAAGTCAAAGTGGGGGTCCATGTTCTGGAGATGGTTGAAGACACGAGAAAAGGTGCGCCCAAGCAGCGCACGGCTCCTCTCCTCCACCAACCTATTGGCCCTGACCGACCGTGCCTCCAGCCGCGTCACCACATCGGTGAAGAACTGAAGGTTGCCGGCGTAGTTAACCGCGTGCGGCTCGCCAACAGCCGCCTCGCAGATGTTACCCAAGGCTGTATTGGCTCTTTTCCCAGAGCGTGGTGAGCATGGGGCCATGCTCATGCTCCAGGATTCGCCGCTGGCGTATCTCGTCCGCATTCTGGCGCGCGACGGCCTCGGCCTCCTCCACCCGTTGGCGAAGAAGGAGCACCTCGGACAGAGAGGTGGTTGACTCCCCCTGCGCCACCTCGAGGGCGGCCCGAAGAGCATCGGCCCATCGCGTCGCCTCCTCCAGCTTGGCCCTCAAGGCAGCAGTCCTGCCTTCAGCCTTGGCCCTGATCAACCCCAGCCTCTCCTCGAACTCGCGCTCGAGGTTCAAGCGCGTCGTCGCCACTCGGCGTCCGACCTCCTCCGGGCCGGGCTTCCCGTGCAGCGACCTCATCCTCCGCCTGCGTCGCCAAGCGCTCCCTCGTCTCCAAGCGCTCGTACTCGCGCGCGCGTTTGGCAGCTTCAAGCGTTGACGCTTCCTCACGCTTCTGGAGCTCCGCCGGGTCGCCGGAGGCCACCTTCATCGACGCGAGGGCTGCCTCGCGCAGCTCCACTTGCTCCTCCAGTGAGTGACACCGGGCCAGGAGTTCCCGTGCCCGCTCCTCCGCCGCCTCTCGCCGCCTGTTAGCTTCCCGGGCCTCCTCGACGGCCCGAGAACAGGCCTCCCGAGAGGCTGCCAGCGACGCCTTGGCCTCCTCATCGTCAAGATCGCGCTGATGGCGCGCAAGGGCGACAGCGCCCTCCAGCTCACGCCTCTCTACGGCCAGGCGCAGGCCCTCGGCCTCAAGGCGCGCGTCTTCATCAGCGAGTTCTTCACCAAGAAGGCTCGCCGCATCGGCCGCCCTTCGAAGAAATCCTTGGCGAAGGGTGCGGCGCTCCCGGGCGCGCTCGTGCACGTCTTCCACACCATCAACCGCCCCAAGCGGGCGCCGGGAGCCACGAGTCAGCACTCCCCCTCCGGGCAGGGGGCTGGGGGCTGGCACCCTCGCGACGGCCGGGCACGCCGCGCCGGAAGCCCGACCTTGAGCCAGCCCACCCCCAGACGAAGAGCGCAGGAAGCGCCTCAGCCAATCGCCGTCCACGACCAGGCAAGAAGCCCACGGCAGGCTAGCTATGCCACGAGAAGGCTCGCGAAGAAAGGTCGCGAGGCGCGCAGGGCCTCGACGCGCCTCGGGGCGGTTCGCCCCCCTGATCGCACTCACCACAAGGGCTCCACTGCTCGGAGCACTCAAGGACGGGGGAGGGGGCGAAGCCGAGCAATTCGGCTCCTTACCCGTCTCCGTGAGCTCGGCAGGAAGGGGCTGCAGGCAAGGATCGACAGGCAGAGAAGGATCGGGAGCCGAGAAGGAGAAGGCTTACTCATCGCTGGCGAAGCACTTCCACGCTTCAAAGCGACAAGGGTAATCATCGCCCAGGGCCTCCCTTCTCTTCCGGAGGGCCTCGAAGTCCACACGGAAGCGACCCAAGATTTGAGCGCAGGGGTCAGCCTGCGGTGAAGGAGAAGCATCAAGGCGACCTGCGTCAGGGGCGTCCGCCTGACGCGCGCTGCTGGTCGCCTCACCAAGAGAAGCAGCAGGGGCCTCGGGGCCTCATCCTCAGTGCTGCGGGCAGCTGCCTGCCCTCGGCCACGGCGGCATGAGCCTCGTGAGCTGCTCCCTCACGAAGGCGTCGCCTGTCTTTGTCACCCAGCCGGGGTCCCTTGACCTCTGGCGGCTCGTGCCTCCCTGCCCCGTCACTTGAGGAGGAGTCGCCTTGGCCGATCGGAAGGGCGCCACCATCACTGGATTCTCGCGAGGCCCCCGAGGCCGGGCGCGGCCCCCATTCGTCAAAGACAGGCATCTGGTTCACAAAGTCGCCCCTGTTCTGGTAGAGGTACAGCAAGGCCCCTCCATGCCGGATGCCCCTGGGGTTGGGGTCACCAGTCAGGACGAGGAGCACTGTCCTCAGCACTACAGGCGTCAGGTCCTCTTTCTGGAGCATCATACAATCATCAAGCCCGCTGAAGGCCCACATCCGGTGGGAGTGGCGTTGGAGAGGCGCGATCCGTCATAGCAGGAACTCCTTCAAGACCTTGGGCGCCGTCCCGCCAAGCTTTCTCAGGAACTCGAAGCGGTGCCAGACGAAGGCAAACCGAGGGCCCGCGAGTGTCACTTGGCCCCAGCCTGAGTTGGGGACATCAGGCAAAGATGGCTCCGTCAGCAGGGGGCTGGGCACCCCAACGTCCATGTACAACCACCGGTCGCGAAACCCAGGCGAGGGCAGGGGAAGGCTGAAGTCAATTCCGGAAGCCGCTGTCTCGGGCGCAGCGATGAAGCTCACGCACCCCGAGCATTGAATGGGGTCGACGAGGCGCAGAGAGAAGAAGTGGCGCAACAAGGAAACCGAAGGAATGATGCCCGTCATTGCCTCACAAACGAATGCAAATACCGCGAGAAGGGTGATGGATTCAGGACCTAGATGCATCATATGGATCTGGTAATGGGAAAGCACGGCATTGAAGAAATCTGAGAAGGGGGGAACCAGTCCTGCCCAAAGGGCGTCGGCGGCATCTGACCTCGGTGGGAATCACATCAGCGGAGAAGCGAGACGCAGGCCAGGCCGTCGTCCTCCTGTACTCGTTGAAGATGGTGGCCAGGGCCGAACGGACCTTGCCCAGGCCCTCTTGGTTGACTATAACCGGCCAATCGACGGCAGGGGTCGCCGTCGACGGCCAGCGAGGCGGCGGCACGGGTTTCTTCCCTTTTCCCTTCCTCGCCGGGGCCATGACGGCAGGAAGGAGATGGGGAAGGTTCGAGATCAGAGTGGATGCAAGAGCTGGAGTTCGAGAGAAGGAAGGGCAGGAAGCGCTCAAGCAGCAGAAGGGGGAACGGATGTGTACAGCAGCGTGTCCGCCTAGCAAGGCACGAAATAAGGATGCATGGGGGAACAGTGCCGCCCACGTCCAATCGACCGCCACGCGGCGCCCAAGGCCGCAGGCTGTTAGGGCCCGTGACGTTTCGCACTTGCCCTTTCGTCTCTCTGCTCGGCCAAGTTCAGGCACGCCGTGGGCCGGGCTCTTGCCGGCGTTACGGGAACGGGTTCCCAGACTTACCTGCCTGCGGCCTGCGGCGTGGCTCGAAGGAGGCCCAGCACGGCCCATCTTCGTCAACGCAAGCTCAAGACCCTCGCGAGGGGCCAAGCCTCGCGGGGCGGACGACAAGGAGCTTCCTCAGGCACGGCCTCGTCAGGCTGGCTCATGAGGAGGCGGAGAGTTCAAGGCAGGGTACCTCGCGAGGTGCCCACGACGCAAGCCATGACGACCAAGGGCGCCCGGTCAGGCGCCCAGCCCAGAAGGTCCTCCTTTCCCCTTTGGTGCAAAGGGAGCAAGTGCAAAGTAGAGTATCAAGCAAAGGCATCCATTTCGTGCAACAAGACCAAGACCAGCCCAACGACCGGAAGGAGTCATCGTGGAGCCCAAGCAAAGGCGTCATCACCGAGCCTTTGGCGGCGAGGACCAACTTTAGTCAGGATAAGTGTACCCGCTGTTCCCCTTCAAAATGGCCAATTGTTGGCGCCCTTCCCGCTCAATATTTGGGAAGAGGCCTATGGCCTTTGCCTATAAATAGGAGTAGCCACCCCTGTATGGGAGATCCGAATCCTCATCAAGAAACCGGTAGCTAGAGCGACCAACACCACCTAGCAGTTCATCGCACCCGCCAAGAACAGACCCTCACGAGGCTGTTCTTCCTTGTATTGTTCCTCATCAGCCCAAGAGGCAATCCACCACACCACACACTGGAGTAGGGTATTACACCACAATGGTTGCCCGAACCAGTATAAATCTCGTGTCTCTTGTGCTGTTCCATTAGTAGTTTAGGTCCCAGCGATTCGGCGAGGTGCGAGACGGTGGAGGGTTGGATATCCGCGCGCACCCCAGTGTTCGAACCTCAAGGGTCCGCCGGAACCCGAAATCCGACAGTATGCTCTAGCTAGATATTTGGAATCTAAACCATGTATGATATAGTACGTACAATGTGTTTAACAAGCACAACACACACACAAACACCATTTAGACTAGTAAGGTACAGGTGCATTGCACGCATGAGATTTGGCAACAAAATTATGAATAAATACCACATTATAGCATGTAAGCTTTGAGTCATATATGCATGATGTAGATGTTCATTTAATTCTTGTAGTTCATTTCATTCAGATCATCTAGTTTTATAAGAAAGCTAATCTATTTTAAGATTCTCGGAATTGTGCATTGTAAGGCATAAAGTAAAAACAAATAATGGCAAATCATGTAGAAAAAAATTTGGGCAATTTTGATACGAAAGATTAGCAAAGAAGAAGTGCTTGTGTTTTGAGGTTTGTGCATTATGCTTTAGTTCAACCATGGAGTCTTATGATTGTACATGTGGCAAAATCTGGTGGAATCTATATGATATCCAACGGCCAGTTGTGCTCAAATTTGCCATTCTCTGCACCATCGGATTGGCCTCATCCAACGACCATCTTTCAAAGTTAAAGGTATCCGCACACTATATAAAAAAATATATAATATAATATATGTAGGGGTATAGATATAGATAAGTGATGCGAAAGCCACCCATCATCTCCAATTAGAATAGTGTGTCCATGCACGGATGCAATGTGGCCAAACGATGTCTGCCATCGATATCTCAAATACTAATCAGTCTGACGTTGTTCAATGTGTATACAGTACAACATGCTCGTTTCCAAACCGCACCACGCATATCTCAGTTATATTGATGCATGCATGGGTTTCAAACATCATGATCTCTTATTCAAATATTTGAATTCTACTTTACATTGATTATGACGTCACCTAGTCTTTTACCCCCACACAGTCATCTTCTCTTTATAATTGTACCAATAACTTTCTCTCGTGCATGCATGCACACACAGTACCAGTCGGCATTATCCATCACACACATGCAATCTTTTTCTTCAGGTCGGTCTCCCATGCATGCACACACATACACACCTCCCCCTCCCCATCATATCTGGCATTCTTGATCTCTCACGTGCATGCGCAACGATCGATGTTCCTCTATGTGTGTGTGTATATAGCTAGGTCTTTCACAGTTTTCCACACAAACCGATCAATCTATATATCTAGTGAGGTCTCACCCTCTTTCCCACGTCCACATCGATCAATCTATACCTCTCTATATAGGATTACATAGCTAATACACCCACATTAATTATATATCCAACGTCCCCCTCTCATCATCCATGCCTCCGCTTCATCTCTCAGACGCGCGCACAGTGGCGAAGACAGGGGGCAGCAAGGGCCCTGCCCCCCCCCAACATCACTATATATCGAGGCTAATATGAATGAGTTCATTAGACAATTGCTGGTAAAACGGTTTTAGTTGATGAATTGGCCTTCCTCGTAAAGGATTAGCAAAACTTGGCCCCCTAGCTCATTTATTTTTCATGGCTCCGCCACTGCGTGCAACAACGCACGTTCTCGCCCCCTCTCTTCAAATATCGATCTCGCACTTGTGCACTCCTTCATAGTCTCTCTCCACTTGGTCCCTCGCACCATCTTCTAGCCCTCCACCAGATTTTGCCACATGTATAATCTAGCAGACTCCATGGTTGAACTTAAGCATAATGCACAAACCTCAAAACACAAGTGCTTCTCCTTTGTTCTAGAATCTTCCGTATCATAAATGCCCAAATTTTTTTCTAGTTGAATGCCATTATTTGTTTTTACTTTATGCTTTACAACGCACAATTCCATGAATCATAAAATAGATTAAGGGCTTCTTTGATTCAAAGGATTCTCAAAGGAATTTTGGAGGATTCTATTCCTTAGGAATTTTTCCTATCTTGGTTGTTTGATTCGTAGGATTGTAAACCATAGAAATTTTTTCATAGGATTCATTTGCACTAGATTTCATAGGAAACATCCCATCCACTCAAACCACTTTGAAAGAATCCTGCGTTTTTTCTATGCACAATCAAACACCCGTACAATCATGTAGGATTCAAGACGACATTCCACTCTAATCCCATGTTTTTCCTATTCCCGCGTTTTGGAAATCCTACGAATCAAAGAGGCCCTAGCTTTTTTTATAAAAACTAATTTATTTTGAATCAGATGAACTATAAGAATTAAACGAAGGTCTACATCAGGCATACATGACTCAGAGCTTACATGCAATAGTGTGGTATTTATTCATAATTTGGTTGCCAAATCTGATGCGTGCAATGCACGTGTACCTTACTAGTACTTCGAGTATGTGCAAACACGTAAATTAGAATTCCAATGGCACGCTACACAGTGTCTCTCTTACAGTTCATGAAGCTGCATGGCACATGTGGAGGCATTGTCGCGACCTCCTTGTGTGCATTGATCACAGTGACGTGCTGCTGCTTCCAGAAGAATGTACTCGTCCTCTTTGAGCCACACTGGCGGTACATGCACGAAGCGAAAATGTGCACGCCACGCACGCACTCATTCCCTGGCACACACATGTGGGTACTCGGGGCGACATAGTTTTGTACGAATATCCACCCCATGTGATAATTTGACACGTGTAAAGTCCTTCATTTCATTGATGGTCAATTAATACAGCGCATGCAAATTGAGTGGACGTGAGGGCGGAAGAAAGGCATTACTACTCCACTGCGCACATGCAAGTAGTTAAATCATGGGGTGCCAATACTTCCATTGGTCTCCTTCGTATTTTGTGCCAATTTTTGACCATATTTGTAAGTAACATAATATTTATGCATGTCATAAAAAGTGGCACAAAAAAGGGGGTCAATAAACCAGGACGCATGCAGCATGATCAATTTTTGCCAGGGCTACTGTTGGTTGCTTTTGTATTTAAATATGGATGGAGTGGAGCAGTACTATCTTCATCTTAGCCTCGTAGGGATCTCCCAGCGCCTAGGCTCGCCTCCCCGCCTCGCCCACCGGATCCCGCCATGGAGGATCCCGCCATGGATAATCCCTTAGATCCCAGGATCCCGCGGGCTGCCCTCTCGTTGCGGCCCGCATCACTGCCGCTTTTGAGCGAAACCCACAAGTGTTTTAGAGGGGATCCATTGCTCTGGAATCACAGATCGGTGGTGCCGGAGGACATGCCAGGGCTGCGTTTCAGGTGGTGGGTAGCAAGGGCAAATCGGATTGAGGAAGCGTCGCATCGATTGGAGAGAAGTTCCAAGGAGCTGCGCCTGGCGCAGCACAAGGCGGAGGCGCAAGTCGATCTCAGGGGAGAGATGCTGAGGGATGTCAACATCTGGCAACGTCACGTTGATTTCGAGCTAGGGCTAATGGCATAGATCATATTCACGGAGTCGACTATGGAGGAAAGAACGTGCATGCTTGCGCAATGGCATGAGCAGCCGGTGCAACTGTTCAAATGGGCGGTAGGAGAAGCCAAATCCCGAGACCAGCTGCGGCGGCGCCGCTGGGCATGCATCGTAGGCGAGGTGAGCTACCCTCCATCCCCGCGAGCGATGCAGTAAACTAGTCGGTTGCTGGTGTAGTGAACTTGCAACGCTATGTCGGTTTGCAACCTTGACAATGACTCCATCTATATGTATTGTTTTCCTGTAAAATATTCTTGGTCATTTGGAAAAAGATGGTAATTGATTTACCACTAGTTTTAGAATGCTTGGTCATGACAATCAACCGAAGCCACAACCAGAAGTCTCCATTGCGTAAGTACTTTACGGTCGGTCGCACCAACAGACGGTCGGTCGCATCCGTGTCTCACCGAAGGGACACGCATCGGCTTGGTCTGACATGTACGGCCAGTTACATCACTAACTTGTGAACCGCATTTGAGCAGTGTAGTACTCCCTCTATCTCAGTTTACAAGTCTTTCATGTGTACCTAGGTCGTTAATTTGACCAACTTAATAAGAGGCAAACATTACAAAAAATATATCATTACAAACTTCAAATATTCTAAATTTTAATGATATATTTTTTATGTTAAACAACTTATGTTCTACTAAACTCATCGAGAGTACTTGAAATTTATGTTCCACTAAACCCATCGGGAGCCGTTTCGGGCCTCGAAACCAAAACCATCAATTAATCTTTACCTTGTTCCCATCACATTCCAAAGTACTAGTGCTACAATTAAGTGCAAGCCTGCTCACACCCACCAGTACGTACCAAACCTGAACGTGTTCCCGCTATGCAGGTTTTAGTACTAGTGCTAGTACTTAGGTTATAAAAAGGGGAACTACCTAACCGAGAATTACTCTACCTTCCTCCTCATAAATCCTCCTTCTTCGTCCGTCCTTGCCATGGCCGGTGTGCAGAGCTCTAGGTCGAGAACTACTCGTAACAAGGGAGCGGCAACCAAGGCTGCAGAAAAAATAGAGGGCTCGCCACCATGCAGAAACCTCGAAAGATCTCTCACGGGCAGGCGATGGCTCCCAGGAGCGCCCTAGCCGCGGAGGCAAACATGCCGAGCTGGCAGCGCTGGAGTCATTATCGCTCGACAGCATGCCCGGTCAGCTCAATAAGCACCTCAATAAGCAGAAGGATTTCATCCACGGCTTGGTGGAGCTGCTGAAGGATAGCATCGACGACATGCCCGTTGAGCTCAGTGAGCAGGGGGAGTTGACCGCAGGCTTGGTGATGCTGCTGAAGAAGAGCATTGCCTCGGAGAAGAAGGCGACCGGCGAAATCCTGCAACTTCAGGAGGACAAGGCAAAGCTCTGCCACGAGCTCGACCTGCTGAAGGAGGAGAACGCCGGCTGGAAGAAGCTGCATGAGAATAGTAGTTCCTCGATGAAGATGTTGTAGGCCCTCGTCATGGAACAGAAGGAGGAGTTGGCGAAGCTCCACATCGAGCACCCGACTGCTGTCAAGGTACGTAATGTGGCCGTGGAACAGATGATGAAGGCTCGCGTCAAGAAATCCCGCGTCATGGACACAATGAAGAAGATGGCGAAGGAGACGCGCAAGGAGATGGAGGTCGTGGAGGCGATGAAGAAGGAGTTACAACTCTGCGGCCAGCAACCCTTCATGTAGTGAGAGCAGCGCCCCAGACTTGTGTGTGCGTCTTCCTTCTTTTTTGGGGGTGATAATCCACCTTCTTCTTTTGCTCCTGTGTTTCTTATTTTGCTTTGGGTGTTTCGCCGAATGTATCACCTTCTCTACGAGGCATGAATAGAACATTGCTAAAAATGAGATGACTAGCAAATTAGATCATTCTTTATCGCCAATAGAACAATGCCTCTTGCTAGTAATATATAATAAGAGTAGAGAGTACAGGATATGGCACTGGGCTGCCGTGTTTTGTGCTCCTCCGTCAGCACTCGAAGGAAAACTTGAGTATACCGCACGGTTCTTTGCTCCTCCTCAGGTCGTTGGCACATTTATACGAGTAGTCAAATCACAAGGCCCCGCCTTCCAGCAGTAATGAGCCGTCAAATCACAAAGGCCCTCGCCTCGAAACCGACCTAGCCCGCCCTCTAGCCTTTTAAAAAATGTATACTTTTGTATAGTAGTAGGATCGATGGATTGTGCCATGGAGCAAAACTAACAAGATGAAATTAAAGAAAAAAGGTGGTATATATAGAGAGCGCTCGTCGCAAAATTATGCATATAGTACTACTAAAAAAGCTAGTACGTGCTTAAATGGGGTGCTAAATTCTATTAAATAAACTAGCATACCTATTTAATTCTTGGGTTCTTATTATTTATGCCACTAGTTTGTGTATCACTACTTTGGTTTGCCATTAGAAGTTACAACTACTCAAAAATGCCATCGATCCGTGAGATGCCTGCTCAAAATGCAATTAGATATCTCAAAAATGCCATCGTTAAGTTAGATGTTTGCTCAAAAATGCCATTAGACATTGTGATTTTCACGTCAAAACCGTTGACCATGGTACATGACAAAAATAAGCCGATTCTCACAATGATAAGTGTGGCCCCGCTTGTCAGGAGTAACCAAGCAAACAATTTTACAGGAAAATAAGAACGATGTTGGGATCAAGTAGGCCCCACACTTTATTTTACTGTAGTGAGATAGAGGGAGAGCTAGCATGTTGTTCCATTGGTATTTATGTCATTATAACATGGCAAAAGAGATTTGAGTCAGAATAATGGTGTCCAGCACAACACACCCCTCAAATAAAACTAAGCACCCTGAAATTCTTTGACAAAACTAAGCCCCCTGAAATTCTTTGACAACTAAACTGTTGGCTATATGATGTTGGCCATATATATTGTACGTATATAATGTGAAGAAACGAGTGGTAGTCGTAGTACTATACCAACTAAAAGATGAATTGTAAGAAATACTAGTATGTACGTACTGAGGAGTTAATTTAACAAGAAGAAACATAATATAGTTCTGCTGGGGGCTCAGCAAACACACCCCTCAAATAAAACTAAGCACACCAAAAATAAAACTAAGCAACTAATCCGGTAGACACTGCATTATAACCACCATGAGCAACGACACTGCCATCTTACTCGGAATCCTCGTCCACGTCCTCGACTTCATCCTTGTCCCTCTTCCTCTTGGCCGATACTTCTTTTCTTGAACCGCATACTTGGCTCTTGCTCTTCATCCAACCCTTGTAGATTTTGAAACAAAGGTAGTCATCCATTGCAGCATAGTGGATGTGGTCTATATCTAGTACATTCCACTGCCATGCACGATGAAATGTGTGCGGAGGTTTCTTTAGTTTACCGTACGAAGGATGAACCATGGCTCCTGCCAGGGTTAGCATTGAAGGCTTATCACGAGAGGACACCAGCCCATTATTCTGGAGGTCGAAGGGTTTGCCTACAACGAGGCCTATCCGTTCCAGGACTCTTATGTCGTTCGTAAAGTCTACAGTAATGAATTTGACTCGGCCGCCCTTGAGGAACTTCTTAAATTCCTCGCAGTCAACGTCGGCATGGCATATGTGGTAGACCAAGCATAAGTCATGCACGCAAACCTGGATCACGGCGGGCTTCTTCCTCTCTACCTCCTTTAGATTCTTCTCTTTTCCCAGGACTGTGGTGTACTCAACATCTAGCTCAACGACCCACTCATCATTTGAGTTTTCGAACATGCGTCTGAAGCGAACAAGGCATCCTTTCACCATCGTGGAAGAACGGGTGTAGATGACATTGAACTCATCGCCGGTGATGGTTCTAACCTTGTACTCACCGCCGACCATGAAGATTTGGGACACCATGGATTTGGGCGGAGGGTTAGGATTAGTGGAACTGCCGTAATGTGAAAGGACAGGACGATTAGGAGCGATTTATCGATTGTAAAAATGCCAAGTGGGGGGGGGGGCGTGCGAACGACAGGGTAGTGGCTTGCCTGGTGGATAAATGGATTCATGCACAGTACTATGTGGGCCCAATTAGATGTCATGTCTACTCGACACCCAATTAAATCGCTTTCGATGTCATGTCAAGCATCGGGAAAATTACAGGTGATACAAAGCTTCCGAGAGCCCTTGGATCTGAGATCGCACGGTTGCATGGCGTGATTCTAGACCTATGGGTGAATATCCTATCATGGAGGGTTATTCTACAAATTTTCAGCAACTTAGCATGCGACCGTTCGATCTCAGATCCAAGGGCTGCCAGCAGCCCGTATCATGGTCGCGCCTACCACGACCGTCGCCTCGCTTCGCCGCAGTCGCCTTGGAGATTTAACACGGTGCGTTAGGCTATCTGATGTTGGCATGTCATACATAGTCATCACTTAGTCACTCATACTACAACAAGGTTAGCTATAAGGTTGGCTATAAGAGTATTTTTTTGTTTACTTCTCTCTATCTCTTTCTTCATAGTATTTATTGCATTTGCCAAGGAGTGACCTTTTCCAATGAAATGGTGCTTAGATGTGGTGCTATGGGCATTAAATGGCTTAGCAACTCAAGTCCCCAATGCATAGGTGCTTAGTTTTTTGTTGTTAAGTTTGCTTCATCTAGGTACACGCGCTTAGCACCGTTTCTTCCTAGGGTCACCAAACTAGTCTCTCTCTTCTTAATTAACTTGCCACATCAGACTTTATGCCTATGTGGCAGGCTTAGCACCTGTAGGATCAAGTACAATAGTGTGCTAGAAGCCCGCTTTACATGGCATTTTTGCATATGTGGGGGAAAGAGGCAAGGAAAAAGTGGAGGAGTGGGCTCTCAAGCAAGAGCCAGCTGTCGGATTTCGGGTTCTGGCAAAACCCTTGAGGTTCGAACACTATGGTGCGCACGAAGATCTCTCTCTCCCTAGATCGCTATCGCAATAATCGCAAGGCCTAGCTCGACGAACCCAAAGAACAGGAGACACAAGAGTTTATACTGGTTCGGGCCACCGATGTGGTGTAATACCCTACTCCAATGTGGTGTGGTGGATTGCCTCTTGGGCTGGGGATGAACAGTTACAGGGGAAGAACAGCCTCCTGAGGAGAGGTGCTCTTGTGCTAGGTGAAATTGTGTGTGGTTGAGGATGATCTGGATCCTCCCTCCCCCTCTATGGTGGTGGCTAGTCCTACTTATAGAGGCCCTGGTCCTCTCCCCAAATATTGAGCGGGAAGGGATCCAACAATGGCCTAATTCGAAGGGAGACAACTGGTACAAGTTATCCTGACTAAAGGTGGCCTTCGCCTGCCAAAGGCTCCGGTGGTGACGCCGTCTTGGGATCCACGGTGACCTCCGTCCTGTCGTCCTGCTGGTCTTGGTCTTTTTGCACCGATATGGAAACCTTTGCCTGATGCCTCAGGACTCCTCGCCTACGCTTGCCCCTTTAGCACCAAAGAGGAAACAAGGACACTGCGCGCGCTGGCGCCCGCCTAGCTCCGGTCGTCATGGCTTGCGTCACAGGAACCTCGCGAGGTGTCCCTTGCCTTGATCTCTCCGCCCCTCGCTAGCCGTCCTGGTGAGGCCTCCCCTGAGGAGGTCTTGCATCATCCGCCTCATGAGGCTTGCCCCTCGCGAGGGTCTTGAGTGTTTGCAGGTGAAGATGGGCCGTACAGGGCTGCTGGTGGAGCCACGCCGTGGGCGCAGGTAGGCAAGTCTGGGGACCCCCGTTGCCAGGATGCCGACACCAGCCTCCACATGGTGGAGCATCGGGAGAGGCACCTGTATGGAGGTGGTCAGTAATCGGGAGACTCACGCTGGTCGTAGCGCCGTAGTTAAAATGATAATGGAAAGTCAAATCACCAGGCCCCACCTGTCCAGCAGTAACTCGCTGTCAAATCACACAGCCCTATGTTTGTGATGTCTACTATGCAACCTTCTTCTTGTAGACGTTGTTGGGCCTCCAAGTGCAGAGGTTTGTAGGACAGTAGCGAATTTCCCTCAAGTGGATGACCTAAGGTTTATCAATCCGTGGGAGGCGTAGGTTGAAGATGGTCTCTCTCAAGCAACCCTGCAACCAAATACCAAAGAGTCTGTTGTGTCCCCAACACACCAAATACAATGGTAAATTGTATAGGTGCACTAGTTCGGCGAAGAGATGGTGATACAAGTGCAATATGGATGGTAGATATAGGTTTTTGTAATATGAAAATATAAAAACAGCAAGGTTACTAATGATAAAAGTGAGCACAAACGGTATTGCAATGATAGGAAACAAGGCCTAGGGTTCATACTTTCACTAGTGCAAGTTCTCTCAACAATAATAACATAATTGGATCATATAACTATCCCTCAACATGCAACAAAGAGTCACTCCAAAGTTGCTAATAGCGGAGAACAAACGAAGAGATTATGGTAGGGTACGAAACCATCTCAAAGTTATTCTTTCCAATCAATCCGTTGGGCTATTCCTATAAGTGTCACAAACAGCCCTAGAGTTCGTACTAGAATAACACCTTAAGAAACAAATCAACCAAAACCCTAATGTCACCTAGATACTCCAATGTCACCTCAAGTATCCGTGGCTATGATTATACGATATGGATCACACAATCTCAGATTCATCTATTCAACCAACACATAGAACCTCAAAGAGTGCCCCAAAGTATCTACCGGAGAATCAAGACAAGAACGTGTGCCAAACCCTATGCATAGGTTCATGGGCGGAACCCGCAAGTTGATCACCAAAACATACATCACGTGAATCACGTGATATCCCATTGTCACCACAGATACGCACGGCAAAACATACATCAAGTGTTCTCAAATCATTAAAGACTCAATCCGATAAGATTACTTCAAAGGGAAAACTCAATTAATTATAGGAGAGTAGAGGGGGAGAAACAACATAGGATCCTACTATAATTGCAAAGCTCGCGATACATCAAGATCGTGCCAAATCAAGAACACGAGAGAGAGAGAGAGAGAGAGAGAGAGAGAGATCAAACACATAGCTACTAGTACATACCCTCAGCCTCGAGGGTGAACTACTCCCTCCTCGTCATGGAGAGCGCCGGGATGATGAAGATGGCCACCGGTGAGGGATCCCCCCTCCGGCAGGGTGCCAGAACAGGGTCCCGATTGGTTTTTGGTGGCTACAGAGGCTTGCGGCGGTGGAACTCCCGATCTATTCTGTTCCTGAAAGTTTTTATGGTATATGGATATATATAGGCGGAAGAAATACGTCAGGGGAGCCACGAGGGGCCCACGAGTGGAGGCGCGCCTAGGGGGTGGGCGCGCCCCCTGCCTCGTGGATCCCTCGTTTCTTTCCTGACGTGCACTCCAAGTCTATCGGGTAGCTTTCCTTCCAAAAATAACTTCTCCAGAAGGTTTCATTCTGTTTCGACTCCGTTTGATATTCCTTTTCTTCGAAACACTGAAACAAGGGAAAGAACAAGAACTGGCACTGGGCTCTGGGTCGATAGGTTAGTCCCAAAAATAATATAAAAGTGCATAGTAAAGCCCATAAAACATCCAAGATGGATAATATAATGGCATGAATGCTTCATAAATTATAGATACGTTGGAGATGTATCAGTTTGCAGCAGCTTAATTCCTGCTCGTCCTCGAGTAGGTAAATGATAAAAGAAATAATTTATGAAGTGTGAATGCTAGCAGGTGCATAAGTTTGATCAATGATAATTTCAATCACCTTTTCTAGCATCATTATATGTCAAAACAGTAGCTCAACTCATAAAAATTTGCATGATCAAGTAACAAACTATTCACATGTTAAAGCATAGATCATAAGCTTTCTTCAAAACTAACAAACTATGTTCTCAGTCATCAAACAATTGCAATTCATCTTATTTTCAGGAAGAGTCTATGTCAGAGCTTTGATTCAGCAAACTTCACATACTCAACTATCATTTAGTCTTCCATGATTGCTACCACTCAAAGCATATTTTTAGAACAAATAGTATTCATCGAACACAGAGAAAGATAGGGGCTTTAATGTTTCGCCTCCCATCCTTTTACCTCAAGGGTAATGTCAACAGTAACAATTCATGCTCAAATATATTTGAATGGCCATATATGCCTAGATCTTTCAATCACATGATGCTTGCCAACTAAAGAGTAGGTTGGAATGAGAAGGAATACTACTGGCTCTTGCATAAAAGTAAAAGATAGGCCCTTCGCAGAGGGAAGCAGGGATTTGCAGAGGTGCCAAAGCTCGAAGCAAAATACAGAGATGAAAATAATTTTGAGAGGTATGCTTTGATTGTCAACATAACAACCAAGAGTTCCCAATATCTTCCATTCTACATACATTATAGGCGGTTCCCAAACAGAAAGGTAAAGATATTTACTCCCCCTCCACCAACAATCATCAATCCATGGCTTGCCCGAAACAACGGGTGCCTCCAACTAACATCAATCCTGGGGGAGTTTTGTTTGCAATTATTTTTGATTTTATTTCGATCTTTTGATCATGGGACTGGGCATCCCAGTTACCAGCCATTTTGTCGTGAATGATGAACGGAGTCCACTCATCGTGAGAATAACCCACCTAGCATGGAAGATACTGCTAAGCCGTAGTCGCTACATGAGCGATTCGGGCATACAAAACAGATTATTATTTGAAGGTTTAGAGTTTGGCACATGCAAATTTACTTGGAACGGCAGGTAAATACCGCATATAGGTAGATATGGTGGACACTCATGGAAGAAACTTGGTTCAAGGAATTTGGATGCTCAAGCAGTATTCCCACTTAGTACAGATATTTTGGCTAGCAAAGGATTCTAAATAGCAAGCACCACATGTTAGAGGATCCAAAACAATATAACTTATACAAATATACCCAAGCATAACTCATTATGTTGTCTTCCTTGTCCAACTTCAACTAATTTGCTCAGGTTTGAAAATAATTAATGGGGATCACAATCATAGAAGATGTCCAAGATAGTATATTTATATGTGAAACCTCCCTTCCTTCAATATTCTTTCATGAATTGTTGAAGTGACCAATAGAATGTTTGCTAACCTTCAATAAATTTACCACCTCTACTTCTTATATGTGAAGGCATTACTCCCCATGGGAAAGGCATATGAAACATATATAATTTCATATTTATGACATTCAAATCATTCAACCATTTACTCATAGGATATAAGTGAAGCACACGAGTAAATGACAAACTACTCCAAAAACATATAAGTGAAGATCAATGAGTAGTTAAATAATTATGTAGCTATGTGAAGACTCTCTAACACTTAAGACTTTCAGATCTTGGTATTTTATTCAAACAGCAAGCGAAGCTAAAGAAAATAAAATGACGCTCCAAGCAAAACACATATCATGTGGTGAATAAAAATATAGCTCCAAGTAAAGTTACCGATGGAAGTAGACGAAAGAGGGGATGCCTTCCGGGGCATCCCCAAGATTAGGCTATTGGTTATCCTTGAATATTTCCTTGGGGTGCCTTGGGCGTCCCCAAGCTTAGGCTCTTGCCACTCCTTATTCCATAGTCCATCGAATCTTTACCCAAAACTTGAAAACTTCACAACACAAAACTTAACAGAAAAATCTCGTGAGCTCCGTTAGCGAAAGAAAACAAAACACCACTTCATGTTACTGTAATGAACTCATTCTTTATTTATATTGGTGTTAACCTTCTGTATTGCAACTTCTCTATGGTTTATAAACTATTTTACTAGCCATAGAGTCATCAAAATAAGCAAACAACACACGAAAAATAGAATGTGTCAAAAACAGAACAGTCTGTAGTAATATGTAACTAACGCAAACTTATGGAACTCCAAAAATTCTAAAATAAATTGGTGGACCTGAGGAATTTGTCTAGTAATCATCTTCAAAAAGAATCAACTAAATAGCACTCTCCAGTAAAAAGTTGAAGCTAATCTCGTGAGTGCTAAAGTTTCTATTTTTTTACAGCATGATCATAAAGACATCACCCAATTCTTCCCAAAGGTTCTACTTGGCACAAACACTAATTAGAACACAAAACCACATATAAACAGAAGCTAGATGGATTATTTATTCCTAAACATAACCAAAAAGCAAGAAACTAAAATAAAATTGGGTTGCCTCCCAACAAACCCTAACGTTTAACGCCCCTAGCTAGGCATGATGATTTCAATGATGCTCATATAAGACATAAGAATTGAAACATAAAGAGAGCATCATGAAGAATATGACTAGCACATTTAAGTCTAACCCACTTCCTATGCATAGGGATTTTGTGAGCAAACAACTTATGGAACAATGATCAACTAGCATAGGAAGTCAAAACAAGCATAACTTCGAAACTTTAAGCACATAGAGAGGAAACTTGATATTATTGCAATTCCTACAAGCATATATTCCTCCCTCATAATAATTTTCAGTAGCATCATGAATGAATTCAACAATATAGCCAGCATCCAAAGCATTCTTTTCATGATCTACTTGCATAGAAATTTTACTACTCTCCACATAAGCAAAATTCTTCTCTTCAATAGTAGTGGGAGAAAACTCAACAAAATAACTATCATATGATTGAAAATTAAGATCAAGATGACACGTTTCATGGTTATCATTATTCTTTAGAGCATACATGTCATCACAATAATCATCATAGATAGGATGCATGCTTTCATCATAGTAAATTTGCTCATCAAACCATGGGGCACAAAAAATATCATCTTCGTCAAACAAAGCTTCCCCAAGCTTGTGGCTTTGCATATCATTAGCATCATGGATATTCAAGGAATTCATACTAAGAACATTACAATCATGCTCATCATTCAAAGATTTAGTGCCAAACATTTTAATGCATTCTTCTTCTAGCAGTTGGCACAATTTTCCTTTCCATCATACTCACGAAAGATATTAAAAAGATGAAGCGTATGTGGTAGACTCAATTCCATTTTTTTGTAGTTTTAATTTATAAACTAAACTAGTGATAAAACAAGAAACTAAAAGATTTCATTGCAAGATCTAAAGATATACCTTCAATCACTCACCTCCACGGCAACAGCGCCAGAAACTACTTGATGTCTACTACGCAACCTTCTTCTTGTAGACGTTGTTGGGCCTCCAAGTGCAGAGGTTTGTAGGACAGTAGCAAATTTCCCTCAAGTGGATGACCTAAGGTTTATCAATCTGTGGAGGCGTAGGATGAAGATAGTCTCTCTCAAGCAACCCTGCAACCAAATAACAAAGAGTCTCTTGTGTCCCCAACACACCCAATACAATGGTAAATTGTATAGCTGCACTAGTTCGGCGAAGAGATGGTGATACAAGTGCACTATGGATGGTAGATATAAGTTTTTGTAATCTGAAAATATAAAAACAGCAAGGTAACTAATGATAAAAGTGAGCACAAACGGTATTGCAATGATAGGAAACAAGGCCTAGGGTTCATACTTTCACTAGTGCAAGTTCTCTCAACAATAATAACATAATTGGATCATATAACTATCCCTCAACATGCAACAAAGAGTCACTCCAAAGTTGCTAATAGCGGAGAACAAACGAAGAGATTATGGTAGGGTACGAAACCACCTCAAAGTTATTCTTTCCAATTAATCCATTGGGCTATTCCTATCAGTGTCACAAACAGCCCTAGAGTTCGTACTAGAATAACACCTTATGACACAAATCAACCAAAACCCTAATGTCACCTAGATATTCCAATGTCACTCAAGTATCCGTGGGTATGATTATACGATATGCATCACACAATCTCAGATTCATCTATTCAACCAACACATAGAACCTCAAAGAGTGCCCCAAAGTTTCTACCGGAGAATCAAGACGAAAACGTGTGCCAACCCCTATGCATAGGTTCATGGGCGGAACCCGCAAGTTGATCACCAAAACATACATCAAGTGAATCACACGATATCCCATTGTCACCACAGATACGCATGACAAGACATACATAAAGTGTTCTCAAATCATTAAAGACTCAATCCGATAAGATTACTTCAAAGGGAAAACTCAATCCATTACAAGAGAGTAGAGGGGGAGAAAAAACATAAGATCCAACTATAATAACAAAGCTCGCGATACATCAAGATCGTGCCAAATCAAGAACACGAGAGAGATAGAGATCAAACACATAGCTACTGGTACATACCCTCAGCCCCGAGGGTGAACTACTCCCTTCTCGTCATGGAGAGCGCTAGGATGATGAAGATGGCCACCAATGAGGGATCCCCCCTCCGGCAGGGTGCCGGAACAGGGCCCGATTGGTTTTTGGTGGCTACAGAGGCTTGCGACGGCGGAACTCCCGATCTATTCTGTTCCCTGAAGTTTTTAGGGTATATGGATATATATATATATATATAGGCGAAAGAAATACGTCAGGGGAGCCACGAGGGTGGAGGGCGCGCCCTAGGGGGTGGGCGCGCCCCCCTACCTCGTGTCTCCCTCGTTTCTTTCCTGACGTGCACTCCAAGTCTATCGGGTGGCTTTCCTTCCAAAAATAACTTCTCCAGAAGGTTTCATTGTGTTTTGACTCCGTTTGATATTCCTTTTCCTCGAAACACTGAAACAAGGGAAAAAAGAGGAATTGGCTCTGGGCTCTGGGTCAATAGGTTAGTCCAAAAAATAATATAAAAGTGCATAGTAAATCCCATAAAACATCCAAGATGGATAATATAATAGCATGAATACTTCATAAATTATAGATACGTTGGAGACGTATCAGTTTGCAGCAGCCTACTCCCTCATCTTCTCGCATCTCTGTCGAACCGACTATGCGGAACTGCCCCGCCTACCGCGCGGGAAAAGCCACGCCCTCGACTCTTAAATATTACAGTATACTAATTTTGTATCCATGGATTGCGCCATGGAGCAAAGCCTCAAGAAAACGGTGGTACACATTTACAGAGTACAGTATAAAGCATGCCCGCTATGCGTCAAGGCCGCACCCTGCATTTGCCGGTCGGTCCGGCACGCACGCTGCTCTCCGAATGGACCGCGCATCATATTGCATTTGCACACACATGTGGGACCGCAATTGAGAACCAACCATAGGCACACCCCCCGGCCCCGCAAGTCGGGTGAGTTAATACAAGAGAGAGACGAGCGATAGTACTAGAGAAGTGTTGTACAAACGTTGGTGCCTAGACGATCCCTGCATGACATGGAAGATCAGTTCATCCATGCATGTGACCAGACTCCAGTAGACACGCCTAGATTGGCTATCGTCTACATATCGTGCAGGCTGTGTTGTACAGGGCTGTAGTTCTGGTGAGAAATCTAAAAAATGTTTCTTGTCATCTCGCAAAATTAGGTGTCATGTGCTTCGAATCACTGCGAGGGTTAAACAGTGGCAACTGAGTTCCTCCAAGGCACTAGTCATGGGGGCCACATGCACGAAGACTACTCGGCTGCGATCTATGTCAAGCCGGCTATGTTAATTAGGGCATCTATCGATGGACCCCTTTTCTAAGAGTTTATCTTTAAGAGCTTTGATCCTCGTCTAGTTTGTCCGTCGGTATTCATGTTGTCTCCTTTGGGCAGTGAGGTTATGGTTTCTTGTCATGTTATAATCTGGTGCTTCAGATCAAAATGAGGACAATTGCGCCTCCGGGGCACGTGCATGAAGACAGTCCTTGACGAGGTCAAGCCGGCTCCGGTAGACAAAACAAAACTAGTAGTACTCCACTATATAGGCAGGAGCCTCCGCGCTTTCTTGCTAGTGTTGCTCTCTTCACACTGTCTCGTCCTCTCCAGATCTAAACACGACAGCGGTGGCCACACACTCTCTTTCACTGCTCACCGCTGGTCACAGATCCAGCCGGATCGTCCTCTCCGCCGGGGAAGGTGAGAAGGTGCAACGTTCATGTGGTCGTCCTCGGCGACGGCTCTTACCCACTGCCGACGCGTCCCGATCAGCGTGCCTTCCCGTTCTCTCCCAAGCACCATTGGCTAGGGAGGACCTCCAACCCCTTCTTCCTCGTTGCCGTAGTGTGGGCAGATCGGGCCTCCCGCCGCCCACCTAGCGACATCCCGGCGACCCTCAGGTATAACTTCCTTCGAAACCGGCCTTGCTCTACTTCCCGAGCTCCTGATGTCGCTGCATTAGTATCTTTTACTATTTCCCAGGCCCCCTCGTAGATAGGATCGATCGGTTGTTCGAAAGCCACCTAAATTTTTTTTGTTAAGAGGTAAAACTAGTTCATGCACTCGAATCCAGTACTAATTGGTTTAAACAAGGAAGAAAGGGGGTGGGGGTGGGGTGGGGGAAGATTTTTTACCTGAATCGAGGACTTGGTCGAAAGAGGAAATAATGAGGGCAAAAAGTAGCAGAGAATGGCTATCCAACTAGTGTCTAGGTCTAATAGGGAAATAAAGGGAAATGCAGTACAAACTCAATATAAACCCGATCTATTGGTTGAAAAAGGAAAGAAAGCGGGGACTGGGGGACAAGTCAACAGTGTAAGTCTAGCCTCACACAGTATAAGGTGGCTATACCGAACAAAAATGGGACCAACCCAAATATCATGTTCGGATGTTAGTTGCCCCGAGCCACTCTTATGTAATGCCACTGATAAAATGTAACAGTCGCACTGCTAAAAGTAAGGACACGTTAAACCAATGTTGCTGGTAAAATGAAGCAATGGCACCATTAAAGTAATGTCGTATTTAACGGTTGTCATAGTTAATCCTAATGCCCACACTAATATCTAGCAATGCTGCTGCTTTAGAAATTGCTACTGTCCTTGTAGGATTGACATTCAGATAAGGAGCATGCTTCTTTTCATTTGATATATGTTTCATCACTTGTTTGTCACCCTCCTTTCCACCTTTCTTGTGCAAACAGAGATATACATTTCATGCTTGATCTTAGTTGAACATGACAAATGATATCCAAATTATAGTTGAACATTCCAGGAGCTTCAGAACCAAGCTTGATGTTGCTCAATTTTATTGCAACTAATGAAGAAGAAGCTCTGTGGGTTTGGTTTTTTGATGGAAATAGAACCGGGGCTGGAGCCCTTTTCTTAAAAAAAATGAAGAAGAAGCTGCTAGCTCATGGGACATTGCTTCATTTTAGGTGAACTGCACCAAAGGGTCCCATGAATTGAATCATCCATGTTGCTGACTGGTGTCATCCCTTCTACGACGGCATTGACTGCAGACATGGTTCCCATCACGAGGTATGTTCATTTTTGCTCTGACCGTTTGCCAAAGATCCTGCATGTTGAGTCTGCCCTTGTGCTACTGTTTTGGCACTGCCATGGTAAAGCAGTAATGCTATTATTTTGCACCTTAATCTAGTGGCACTATTAATTTGGGGCGATGTTTTGGCACCGCTAGTGGCACTAATTTTTTTATATATCGAAAGAGGGGGTTTCCTTCGATTTCATTTAAGAAATCCAACCATAGAGAACCATATCCAACAACATCTCAGTGTAAACGGGCAGTTATGCAACTACTACTAGAACGGACTGAGTACTAGCAGGAGACAAGTTCGCCACATAAGCTAGGAAGGTAGGGGGATTCAGCACCAGCTCGACCAAGTTTGGATTACAACCCAAATGCTACCACACAAACATTAGAGGGGAAGATAGGGCCTGAAAGAGCCAGCTTCAACATCCCAGTCTAAGCACCCCCGGCCTCCATCCTTGCGATGCACGGTACACCTCGTTTGCCACCTGCTCAACCCTAGTGCCACTGATAAAATGAAGTAATAATATAGTTAAGATCGAGCGAGTGTCCTCTCTATCATTTCATTTCCAATGTAGATAAAGAAAGTGCTTCTCTTTGTTAGTATATGTTTCATCAACTAGCCCCATTGTTAATGTTTAAGTGTTTCTGCAAACTTGGGTGCTTAATTTTAGTTGATCTGCACAAAAATAGAGATTGGAATGTCTCAAGGCCCCTCCTTGTACTACCGCTGTACACTGATGTTCATCACCGCGTAAGGTTTATCGGGAGACTTGGGTGGATTTCAAGATGAGGCGTCACTTATGAGGCGTCGCAGGGCCCATATCGTCCTCACAGCATGGCATACTATGATACTATCGTAATATTTTCTTCTATTTATTAGTGTATGTTTCATCAACTAGTGCCACTATAATGTAATCACGCCTTTTCATTATCTGTGCAAACAGGGTTATTCAGCTGCATTTTGGTGGAACTGCACAATTTTATGGATGGAGCCGACATATATGCAAAGTGCGAGGTGCCAAGTAAAAATTACCGACACCAACCCTGCTTCATCTAAGCATTGGCATCCACACCATCATTGGGATGTGTAGCGCTCACTGTGGACGGATCTTTCTCGGCAGCAAATCCTCTAACCAAATACTAGTAGCTTAGACTTCAAAACAAAATTACTAATAGCTTATATTGGCAGTTTTCTAGGGTGTAGTATTTTCTGAAAGAAGCACCAATCTATTTTTCTTTATTTGTACACGGTGTCACAACTATGACCCAAAGGTCCAGAGCTATTTTAGGGTGACTGGCGTAGTAATCGGAGACTGATTGTAATCATGACTTTTATTAGTTGTCACACTGATTGTAAGCTTGAGCAGCATGAAAGAGTAGGTTAGTGCGAAGCTTACCTTAAACCCTACTGACGCCGTCGAAACGAGGCGAGCATCAAGGGAACCGTGGAGAACGGCGGGGAAGCGGCGTAGCGCCATCCGACCTCCTCTTGCGGTGGGAGAACGAATACTCCTGTGGCTCTGGCTGGCTCTGCACCCTCACGAACGGCACATCGTACTCGATCGATTCGTTATCCTCTGGGTGCTCGACCTTCGACCTGTACGCCCACCGCCTCCGCCTGACTTTCGCCTCAGGCGAATCTCTCTGCTCCACCGCCCAGAGGAGATACTCGATGAACTTGAAGGATTGCGGCGTGTCTGCCGCCGAGGAGTACATCGCCATCCTCATCGTCGTCGTCTCGCTCTTTCGCATAAATTGCACATGGCCCTCACCGTCCTGGAAATCTCCCACTCATTATCAAACCAAGTAAGGATCTCCTTCAACCTGGCTAACTTTGCCTGGTCGCCGCCGGCGATCTGCCTGATTCACTGCTGCATCCTCTCCATAGATGTCCTTCTAAGTGGTCCGGTGCTAGCTTTGGAAGACGGGAGGAGAGACGATGGTCTTGCAATAGAGAAGAGGGAGAGGCGAGACGGTGGTTTTGGAATGGAGATGATGGAAAGGAGAGGGGGTGGTTTTGAAATGGAGAAGAGGTTGAGGTGAGACGGTGGTTTTGGAATGGAGATGATGGAGAGGAGAGGTTTCCCTGCCTTTCGGTTGCTAACAGGTGGGCCCCGCGCTTGGTGGGACCCATGTGTGAGTGTCCCAATGGCATGATGGGCTACGTCAGGGAATCCTCATCCGAGGAGAGAGGAGGTGGTTTTGCAATGGAGAAGATGGAGAGGTGAGACGGTGGTTTTGGAATGGAGATGATGGAGAGGAGAGGAGGTGGTTTTGAAATGGAGAAGAGGGAGAGGAGCGTGCAGCAGCGATTTAGGATTGGACGAGAGGGCCGGCGCGCTGTGACTGGATCAAAATCAAAAAGAATTTACCCTTCAATTAAGAAAGTGACCCCACATTAACTAGTCTCCCTTTTATTCTGAGTCATAATTGACCATGATTTTCAGAAATAATATATTTGTTATACGTTGCAAAAATAGTATAATTTTAAAGTACATTCAGATACGAACCAAACGATACATTTTTTGGTGACATGCATTCACATTTTTCTTGTGAAATACAGTATGTGGTCAAACTTTGACCCAAAATACGCAAAACAAAAAAATACTTCCAAGACCAGTGCCGCTCCTCTCCTCTTAAACCACCGCCGCTCCTCTCCTGTTCCAATCTAAATCCAGCGCCACTCCTCTCCTCTTCCATTTCAAAACAACCGCCTCTCCTCTTCCATTTCAAAACAACCGCATCTCCTCTCCTGTTCCAATCCAAAACGAGCGTCGCTCCTCTCCCATTCTAATCCAAAACCAGCGTTGCACCTCTTCTCTTCCATTCAAAAACCACCGCCGGTGAGTGAAGGTGCTGTGGAGAAGTAGATCGATGGAGGAGTACAACTGATACATGAGGATCGCAGACGGCGACCCCGTGAAGCTAGTTAGGATGTTGGAGATACAGTCTTGGTTTGACAACAAGGACCAACTAGCAGCAACGGTGACATCCATGGCCAAATATCTGCAACAGAGCGAAAAGGCGGCGATACTCACGAAGGGAGTCACGCGGGAGTACATAGAGCTGCTCCTCTGGGCCATGGAGCAAACAGATTCACCGAATCCGATCGTGAGGGAGCGGTGGTGGGAGTATCGATCCCAGATAGAGCATCCACCAGAGATTGAAGGATCGAGCATCTACAGGGTGCCGTTTGTGAGGGTGCCATTTGTGAGGCTGTCGTGCCAGAGCGAGCCGGTGGAGTCTTCGTCGACCGAACCCAGCTGCAAGAGGAGAAAAGCAGTTGGCCCGACGACGCTTCCCTGCGATCCTCTCCCTCGTCGTTCCAATCGTCTCATGGGGCGTCTGTCTCCCGCCGAGGAATAGGAGTGGACTGCCCCCCCCCCCCCCCGCCCAATAGTCAGGCAGGTTGTGAATTGTCAGGAAGAGCTTAGGGTTGTCGTATTTGCAGGTTGTGAATTGTGTTTTGTGTTGTGTATTTTGAGAGTACTTTCAGATATGAATGTCTTTTGAATTTCAGATTTCCGGTATTGAGCATATGAAGTATTTTATGAATTCTAGAGATGTATTTTTAGCACTTAAAAAAATGTAGTTTCATAGGAGTATAGAAGAGCAGAAAGTGTGATTCTCAGAGAAGAAACTGCAAGTTTCAGTTTCAGATAAGAAACTGCAAGTTCAGTTTTAGATAAGAAACTGCAACTTTCAGAGGCAAAGCATTTATATTAACACGGCCTTTTCAAACAGGGTTAACATCATGTTGGAAGTTTTCGAAAATGGAACTACCGGCCAGTTAACATCATGCTGATCAACATTCATGCATGGCACATCTTCATATGGTGCACAGTCAAAAAGATATGCTATTTTCAAAATGCCCACACAATGTCGAGTGTGCGAAAAATAGAGAAAATGAGGGACGAAGTTTTGGCAAGTGTTGGATGTGGTGTGGGTAGATGACAATGGGGACCCACATGTCAATAATGGCAGAGGCAAAAAAATTGGCGATATTTTCCCTGCATCAGTTGGAATCGAACCGAGCGGAATAGTCGTCGGGTGGTGTCACTTGGCAACTGGGCTAGTTCGCTACTTTCGTTACAAATAAGGCACTGCCTTGGGTGGTCCGATCACCTCCTGCGCCTTTGTGCGCTCGCCCATGGCGCCATTGCTCGCCATTGTGAACATGTTGAACAAACGAGAGGAATCTGGAGAGGATCAGACGTGGAGAGGCGGACAGTCGGGACCCACCAGGTCTATGGCCGTACGCAAGCAAGTGCCTCATCGAAAAAACTTCCTCCTAATGCTATACTGACGTTGGGGCCCACGGGTTTGTCAACATAGTTACATTTCTTTTAGGTGCTTCAATGTAGGAAATAAATTCACAACGAAGCTGTGGAGCTGGCGGGTAGTATCATTTTATTATCACTGGGGCAGCTGTCTGCTGTGGGGCTCCGGCAAACCCTTAAGGTTTGAACACTGGGGTGCGCGCGAAGTCTTTCCCTCCTACTGATCTACGCCCTAGCTCGCTAAGATCTCATGGACGAACTCGATGAAGTCACAATACAAAGAGACGCGAGATTTATACTGGTTCGGGCCACCGTTGTGGCGTAATACCCTACTCCAGTGGTGGTGGTGGATTGCCTCTTGGGCTGATGAAGAATAGTATAGAAGGAAGAACAGCCTCCTAAGGTTGAGGTGTTCTTGTGCTTGGTGACTTAGCGGGTGAGAGCTGGATCAACTGCTCGATGCGATCAGATGACATCCAGTCGAGTCGAGATGAGATGAGATCGAGATGAGATGCCCCTACTGTGGTGGCTAGCTCTACTTATATAGGCCCTGGTCCTCTTCCCAAATATTGAGCGGGAAGGGAGCCAACAATGGCGGGCAAATTTGAAGGGAGACAACTAGTACAAGCTATCCTGACAAAAGCGGTCTTCGCCTGTGAAAAGCTCTGGTGGTGACGCCGTCTTGGGCTCCACGATGACCTCCGTCTTGCCGTCCTTCTAGTCTTGGTCTCGTTGCACCGATATGGCAACCTTTGCCTGATGCCTCGGTACTCTTCACCTGCGCTGGCCTCCTTAGCACCAATGAGGAAACAAGGACGCTGCACGCGCTGGCGCCCGCCTGGTGCCGATCGTCATGGCTCACGTCACGAGAGCCTTGTGAGGTTTGCCCTGCCTTGATATCTCCACTCCTCGTGAGCCTGCCTGACTAGGCCACTCCTGAGGAGGTCTTGCGTCGTCCATCTCACGAGGCTTGGCCCCTCGCGAGGGTCTTGGATGCCTTGTTGATAAAGATTGGCCGTACGGCCTGCTGGCTTAGCCACGCTGCGGTCAGCAGTGCAAGTCTGGGGACCCCTGCTCCGAGCGCCGACAAGAGCCCCGGGCCCAAGGTGCGCTTGGGCTTGGCTTCGCAGTGAAGCCAAGGGTCAAGTGCGGAGCACCACGGGCCCCAAAAGCCTGCGGCCTCGGTTGACGCGTGGCGGTTGATTGGACGTGGGCGTCTCCGCTTCCCCATGCTGCCTCGGCAACTGCTCGACCTGACAAGTCCCTGCAACATGCAAGGAAAACCATCATTACCTGCAATCGTGGGAGGCGCCGGTTGGCCGTCTATTGCTATAAATGGGGTGGGGCGGAGCCCCCGTTGCTCATCTCTTCCTCGCTTGCTTGCTTCTTCCTCCTTACTCCACACCTAACAACAATGGCGCCTATCAGAAGGTTCACTACTGAAGAAAAGGGGAAGGCCCCCTGAGATGACTCGGGGCCACTTCCGCCGAAGAAGAGGTCGGTCCATTGCCGTGATGAAGCGGCGATGCAGGTGGTGATGAGGCCTTGGTGCGAGCGGCATCCTCCAGGGTATCCGCTACCCTTGTAGGCCCGAGCCGAGGCCTCAGGAGGACGGAGCGACGAGCAGTGTCGCCCATGCCGCGCACGGGGTTGCCGCGCCATGGCGACACGCGCCGTCGCCCCTGGAATCCATGCTGCGGACTCCTCGCGCGAGCTGGTGCTATGGGCGCTGATGCCTCCAAGCTCTTGGACCCGCTTCCCGCGGTTCTTCTCCGACGCGGTGCCGCCGAGGGGGCCTCTCAACCTCTGGTTGTAGCACGTCGACTGCAGTGCTCCGGTGACCGGAGCAGAGATCGAAGCAGTCCCCACCGGCAAGATCTTCATGGCTCGCGGCTGGGGCGAGATCGCACGGGTCTGCCATGCGAGGGGCGCCCTCATGATCCACTTAGAGTACGACGATGCCTCCACGCTCTTCTTCGATGTCTTCGATGTAGAGGGCCGCCGCCTGGAATGCTGCTCCAGAGAGGAGCGTCGGTCGACGACGCTTCCGCCATGACCACTCCAAAGAAGCAGCTCTTGGGAGTCCAGCAGCTCTCCTGAGCTCTATGAGACTCCGGAGACGAGCGATGACAGCTACGTGCCCCCGAGCTCTCGCCGCGCTCGGAGCAGAGCTGCGGCGTCCGGCCGTCGCCGCCGCTGATCTGGATGGGGTTGGCGTCGGCCTCGCGTGGCCCACTATTGATGATGGCGTCCGCCATGGGAGGGTGTAGATAGGATTCCCCTTAGTTTTAGCTTTTGTTCCCTGCGAAGAATCATGAATTACCCCGTGGGGGCATGTAAGGGTCTGTAATGTCTTTTGTGCTTATCTTCCCTGTTATGAGAATTTGGTGAACGCATGTCCCGTTAAGGCTCGGTCCCCCCTTTCTTTCCTCGCGATAGCTTGTTGCTCTACGCTGACAGGTCCCGGTCCCCAGGCAGGCTACAGCCGTCGCTGGTATGCCAGGTCGCGTGCCGTGGTCAAGGCCAGGAGGTGTGCGGCCCAAGGTCCAGTAAGAGCCCCTGAGGCGCGATGCTCAGGAGGTCCCCCTTAGCGCCCAAGCAGCCATGGTAAGGCGAGAAAGGGAGTTGACGTGGCGGCAACGGGGATGCGACAAGGCGAGGGTGACCATTAGGCCCAAACATTTAGCCGATCCGAGAGCGGGACTTATCTTGTTGACTTCGTGGCGATTCCTGACGGTGCGCTAGGGCTACACGCCAACTTGTGCGGCATAACTAGGCCAGCCCATACGAGTTTCGCTTCTCCCGTTCTCTGCTTAGTGCTCTACGTCCTTAGGTCCCGGCCCTCGAGCGAGCTCAGCCGCCGCTGGTATGCCAGGTCGCGATGCCGTGGTCAAGGCCAGGGGGTGAGGGCTGGAGAGCCAGTAAGAGCTCCTGAGTCGCAATGCTCAGGAGCCCCCCTTTTAACACACAAGCGAATTGCACATGAGAAAAGGAGACTCGCGGGGCCGCCTGCTATCCTCCCCATGTGATCCCTGTGAACAGGCACAAGAAGAAACAAGGTTTGCCGTTACAGCTGCTAGCCTGCCGCTGGTTGCTCTGGATGAAGTGAAGGCACCGAGGGCCTGGTGAGGTGAGCTAAAGACATAAGCAAAAGGGATACATGCCACAGGGATGGACCCATGCGGCCTGGGAATAATGCAGCCCGAGGGGCGCTCCCAGCTAAACGAGCTTGGAAGATGTCACCTGATTCTGTAGACGAAGTAGAGTTGGTGCAGCTGAAGGCATGCGTTGACGGAGTGGCTCCTCACGAACCACCAGGGCCCTGAGCCTCGGGAGGCTCTGGGGGCTCGGGAGGTTCCCTGAAGACCATCTCCATCTCTTCCAGGACAGCGTGGTACCTGGCTTCCTGAGTCGCCAGGACACGCCACATGTTGCGCTGATAGGCTGACGCCACACTCGGCAAGCCAAAGGGCATGCGAACGTAGCTATGTGGTGGGCCATCGCAACTGCCCACACGCGAAGGCCAGAAGCGCTCCTGAGATGCGGCCCTGTTGAGCCCTGGGACGTCGATGCAAACTCGCAGCCCGACATCCTCACCTGGATGGGGAGCTGCGCCTTGTGAGCGGATGTCGCCGCGCATGGCTCTTGCGTATTGCAGCTCCTGAGTGGTCTTGGCGATGAACTCCTGAGTGGTGGGCACTGGTAACCCACAAGTATAGGGAATCGCAACAGTTTTCGAGGGTAGAGTATTTAACCCAAATTTATTGATTCGACACAAGGGGAGCCAAAGAATATTCTCAAGTATTAGCAGCTGAGTTGTCAATTCAACCACACCGAAACTTAGTATCTGCAGCAAAGTGTTTAGTAGCAAAGTAATATGATAGTGGTGGTAACGGTAACAAAAGTAAAGACAGCAAAAGTAATATTTTTGGTATTTTTGTAATGATTGTAATAAAGAGTAACGAAAATGTAAATAAGCGAGAACCAAAGATATGGAAAACTTCGTAGGCACTGGACCAAAGGATGGATAATTATGCCGGATGTGGTTCCTCATGTAATGCTTCATAACATAGGGTGACACAGAACTAGCTCCATCTCATCAATGTAATGTAGGCATGTATTCCGTATATAGTCATACGTGCCTATGGAAAAGAACTTGCATGACATCTTTTGTCCTACCCTCCCGTGGCAGCGAGGTCCTATTGGAAACTAAGGGATATTAAGACCTCCTTTTAATAGAGAACCGAACAAAGCATTAGCACATAGTGAATACATGAACTCATCAAACTATGGTCATCATCGGAGTGGTCCCGATTATTGTCACTTCGGGGTTGCCGGATCATAACACATAGTAGGTGACTATAGACTTGCAAGATAGGATCAAGAACACACATATATTCATGAAAACATAATAGGTTAAGATCTAAAATCATGGCACTCGGGCCATAGTGACAAGCATTAAGCATAGCAAAGTCATAGCAACATCAATCTCAGAACATAATGGATACTAGGGATCAAACCCTAACAGAACTAACTCGATTACATGATAAATCTCATCCAACCCATCACCGTCTAGCAAGCCTACGATGCAATTACTCACGCACAGCGGTGAGCATCATGAAATTGGTGATGGAGGTTGCTTGATGATGACGACAGCGACGAATCCCCCTCTCCGGAGCCCCGAACAGACTCCAGATCAGCCCTCCCGAGAGAGATTAGGGCTTGGCGGTGGCTCCGTATCGTAAAACGCGATGAAACTTTCTCTCTGATTTTTTTCTCCCCGAAAGCCAATATATGGAGTTGGAGTTGGCGTCGGAGGGCCACCAGGGGGCCCACGAGGTAGGGGGGGCACGCCCAGGGGGGAGAGCGCGCCCCCACCCTCATGAGCAGGGTGTGGGCCCCCTTTTCTTCATCTTTGGCGAGGATTTTTTATTATTTTTTCTAAGGTGTTCCGTGGAGTTTCAGGTCATTCCGAGAACTTTTGTTTTCTGCACATAAAACAACACCATGGCAATTCTACTGAAAACAGCGTCGGTCAACCGGTTAGTTCCATTCAAATCATACAAGTTAGAGTCCAAAACAAGGGCAAAAGTGTTTGCAAAAGTAGATACGACGGAGACGTATCAACTCCCCCAAGCTTAGACCCTTGCTTGTTCTCAAGCAATTCAGTTGACAAACTGAAACAGAAAAATAAATACTTTTACAAACTCTGTTTGCTCTTGTTGTTGTAAACATGAAAAGCCAACATTCAAGTTTCAGCAAATATTATGAACTAACCATACTCACAATAGCATGTAGGTCTCACAATTACTCATATCAATAATATAATCAGCTAGCAAGCCATAATAATAAAACTCGGATGAACACTTTCTCAAAATAATCATAACATGATATAACGAAATGGTATCTCGCTAGCCCTTTACGAGACAAAGAAACATAAATGCAGAGCACCTTTAAAGATCAAGGACTGACTAAACATTGTAATTCATGGTAGAAGAGATCCAATCAAGTCATACCCAATATAAACCAATCATAATGAATGCAAACGACAGTGTGCTCTCCAGCATGTGCTTTTTAATAAGAAGGGTGATGACTCAACATAAAAGTAAATAGATAGGCCCTTCGCAGAGGGAAGCAGGGATTTGCAGAGGTGCCAGAGCTCGATTTTGAAATAGAGATAAATTATATTTTGAGCGGCATACTTTCACTGTCAACGCAACAACTATGAGATGGCTATATCTTCCATACTACATGCATTATAGGCAGTTCCCAAATAGAATGGTAAAGGTTTATACTCCCCCTTCTCCACAAGCATCAATCCATGGCTTGCTCGAAACAACGAGTGCCTCCAACATTCAACTGGTCCCAGGGGGAGTTTTGTTTAATTATTTTGATCTGATTTGATCTTTTTGGATCATGGGACAGGGCATCCCGGTTACCGACCCTTTCTCGTGAATGAGGAGCGGAGTCCACTCCTCTTGAGAATAACCCACCTAGCATGGAAGATATAGGCAGCCCTAGTTGCACATGAGCTGCTCGAGCATACAAAATAGAATTTAATTTGAAGGTTTGGAGTTTGGCACATACAAATTTACTTGGAACGGCAGGTAGATACCGCATATAGGAAGGTATAGTGGACTCATATGGAACAACTTTGGGGTTTAAGGAGTTTGGATGCACAAGCAGTATTCCCGCTTAGTACAGATGAAGGCTAGCAAAAGACTGGGAAGCAACCAACTGAGAGGGCGACAGCAGTCGTAAACATGCATTAAAACTATTTTTTACCGAATATAAGCATGAGTAGGATATAATCCACCATGAACATAAATATCATGAAGGCTATGTTGATTTGATTCAACTACATGTGTGAACATGTGCCAAGTCGAGTCACTCAATTCATTCAAAGGAGGATACCATCCCATCATACCATATCATAATCATTCTAATAGCATGTTGGCATAAAGATAAAACCATTATAACTCATAGCTAATCAAGCATGGCACAAGCAACTATAATATCTAAATGTCATTGCAAATATGTTTACTTCCTAATAGCTGAATCAGGAACGATGAATTATCATATTTACAAAAACAAGAGAGGTCGAGTTCATACCAGCTTTTCTCATCCCAATAAGTACATCATATATCATCATTATGGCCTTTCGCTTGCACGACCGAATGGTGTGAATAATAATAAGAGTGCACGTGCCTTGGACTAAGCTGGAATCTGCAAGCATTCAACTCAAGAGAGAAGACACGTAATATGGGCTCTAAGTTAAATGAATGATCATGCATATGAGAGGCACTAAGCATTTTCAATATGGTCTTCTCGACCCCCAAAGAAAGTAAAAGAAAAATAAAAATTATTTACATGGGAAAGCTCCCAACAAGTAAACAGAAGAACGGGAAATACTTTTGGGTTTTCTTTTTAATTATTACTACTACAGCAGGAAAAAAGGACTAACTAAATTTTTTGTTTTTTCTTAAGGTTTATCAAACACAGAAGAAGAAAGCTAGAAAAAGAAAATAAACTAGCATGGATATTACAGTGAAAGAGTATGAGCACCGACATCTAGCAATGAGTGTGTGTGAGCATAAATGTAATGTCGGTGAGAAATACGTACTCCCCCAAGCTTAGGCTTTTGGCCTAAGTTGTTCTATTGCCAGGGATAGCCTGGCTGATACCCGTAGGTGTAGCTAGGGTCGTACTGCAATGAAGAATAGTTGGGATCATAATGTGATGAAGAGGACTCTGACTGCCACTGACTGGCAACCGCCTCAGGATCCCAAGAATAAACAGACATTCGTGGAGGCTCATCTTGTGGCTCCGGTTCCGGGGCTGGTGCAGGATTTCGATAGACTTGAACAGCCGCCCACGGAACAATGTAAGGACCTGTAGACAAGTTAAACAAAGAGGGAGCAGGCAAAGTAATAGTCTCAGGGTGATGTTTATCAAAGTACAATTTATATTTGAGCTCCCCTTCGCGATTCTTAACAAGAAAATCATGCGCTAGCATACTCTTATAATCTAAATAAGCACGGGGTAGCGCTGTTTCTTCTTTCTCCTCATACCTAATAGGTATCTCAAAATATTCAGCTAGGCGTGAAGCATAAATGCGTCCAAAGATGGGGCCTTTAGTACGGTTCAGACTTAACCGTCTAGCAACAATTCCACCCATACTAACAGAGTTATTGCGGTATAAACCATGGAACAAAATGATAATATCAGGAATGCTAAGGTTTCCACAGCCTCGCGACCAGTCAAACAACGACTAGCAAATAAGGCAAAGTAGCATAAAACAGGAAAATGTATGCTAGTAATTCTTGCATCGTAAACCTTCCTGGTTTCTCCCACAGTGATAGTGTTAATAAAAGCTTCCACTTCATTACGGTGTGGTTCATCTAAGGTGCCCTCAAAGGGTATTTTCCAAACATCGCAAAATTCAGCTAATGGCATTTCCTTAACAACGTCATATAAATGAAACTCTACTGTTGGAGGTGATTTCTTAGGGAAAAAGTAGAAGTTCTGCACAAAAGTATTTGTGAGTAAGAGATACTGATGACGTTGGTCGCGGAGGAAGTCGGTGAGGCCGGCGTTCTCAATTAATAGATAGAAATCCTCATGAATCCCGGCTCTCCTCAAGAAGTCATCGCAAGGCCATTCACACGGCCGAACCTCCGCGATGCGAGGCAAATGAAATTTGGGCTTCTGCTCTTCTTCCTTTTGCTTTTCCTTCGAGCTTCGGCTCGATGAGCCCCTCAAAAGTCTCTTCATTATTTCTGAAATAATCTGAATTTTTTAGTAACTTCAAACAAAAGTGAGCCAACTTCAATAAAACTGATAGCAACTACTCATACAAGTGCCTAGAGCATATATCAAGCATTAGAACTAATTGGAACCATATAAATTTGACATGCAAGCTCAAGAACATGGTCACCTATGCAGCACCAATTTGCAATGAATAGAGCACTAGAACAAAAACTAATTGGACCAATAGAGGAGTCACATACTGTCGGCGTTCTGGGAACGGGGGTACCCAGACTTGCCTGCCTGCAGCGTGGCTCAAGGGGAGGCCCAGCACGGCCCATCTTCATCAGCACAAGCTCAAGACCCTCGTGACGGGTCAAGCCTCACGGGGCGGACGACAGGAAGCTTCCTCGGGCACGGCCTCGTCAGGCTGGCTCGCGAGGAGGCGGAGAGATCAAGGCGGGGTACCTCACGAGATGCCCATGATGCAAGCCATGACGACCAAGGGCGCCAGGTGAGCGCCAGCCACAGCAGTTGTCCTCATTTCCTCTTTGGTGCAAAGGGGGCAAGCGCAGGCGAGAGCATCAAGCAAAGGCACCCGTTTCGGTGCAACAAGACCAAGACCGTCGCAACGGCAGGAAGGAAGTCATCGTGGAGCCCAAGCCGGCGTCACCACCAGAGCCTTTGATAGGCGAGGACCAACTTTAGTCAGGATAAGTGTACTAGATGTTCCCCTTCAAAATGGCCAATTGTTGGTGCCCTTCCCGCTCAATATTTGGGAAGAGGCCCAGGGCCTGTGCCTATAAATATGACTCGCCACCCACAGGATCCGGGATTCGATATCTTAGAGAGATCCAGACATCTCGCCTCATCTTAGCTTTATCCAATCTGATCGAGAGCCTAGCCACAAGAACACCTCACCCTCGCGAGGCTGTTCTTCCTTGTATTGTTCTTCATCAGCCCAAGAGGCAATCGACCACACCACACACTGGAGTAGGCTGTTACACCACGATGGCGTCCCGAACCAGTATAAACCTTGTGTCTCTTGTGTTGTCCTTTTGGTAGTTTAGATCCTAGCGAGGCGACGAGGTGCAGGTAGGTAGGGGGCGAGATCTCCACGCGCACCCCAGAGTTCGAACCTAGAGGGTCTGCCGGAATCTGAAATCCGACATTTGGCGCGCCAGGTAGGGGTGCGCCAGAATTCGTCTTCCGCCACCCTGTTCTTCGCCGCCCGCATCCATGTCAGACGCTCGTCGGGCTCGCGCCGAGCACCGAGCCGCTCTAGCTACCCGCGTCGCCAAGACGGCCGCCGTTGGCGGCCGCCCCCGCCATTTCCCGTCGCCTGCCGTCAACGCCGCCACCGGCCCGGCGTGGAACGAGCAACAAGCATCATCCCAGGATCCGTCCGTGAGGCGAGACGGCCGCACCACCACCCCTTCGCTCGCGTGCTCCGCGCGCCCATGGAGGCTCGAGCTGCGCTCATCGCGGCAAACGAGCTCTGTGCACGCCTTGCCGACGACGTCTCACGAAGAGTGGCTCGACCGCTGCCGCCGAGCTTCGTCCGCCAGGGGCTCCCCGCCCTGCTCGCTGCACGCGCCCGCCTGCAAGGCAGCGATGTAGCTCGAGGGCGCCACCGCCTCCCCTCAAGAAGGTGCCTTGGCCCCAAAGGCGCGTGGCCCGGGCGGAACCCACTCCGTCGGCGCCAAAGACAACAAGAGCAGAGCTGTCAAGAGGTCCCTTGCCCCCAAGAAGCTGCCTGAGTGCTCCTCGACCGGCTCACACGATCGCTCCTGCTCCAAAGACGCTAAGACCTCAAGGCTGCTCCAAATGCAACAAGATGGGGACCCCGCAAGACCAGGCTCTTCGTCACCAAAGGCCTCCTGCGGGCTACAAAGAGGCTGCCGCGCCTTCACCACCGAAGGCTGCAGCGTCACGTGCTGGCAAGTTCAAGCCGCACCTGCCTCACCGCTCTGACGGCACGCGGCCGACCCTGCGGAGTTCCTCCAGCTCTACGAGCTGGGCATCGAAGCCGCCAACTGGGACGAGAAGGTCATGGCGAACTAGTTTCCCATGGCACTCAAGGACGGAGCCCACACCTGGCTCCTGAACCTGGCTCCTGGCACGAGATGCGCATCCGCTTCATCGCCAACTTCCAAGGTACTCGAGACCGGCCTCCTGCCGTGAGCGACATGCGGCGCATCAAGCAGCAGCCAGGGGAGACCCTGCAGAAGTACATCCAGCGCTTCAACAATGCACGCCTCAAGATTCCCAAGGTGACCGAGGAGGCCATCATCTCCGCCTTCTCCGACGGTGTGCGTGACGTCAAGATGAAGGAGGAGTTGGCGATGCATGAAGATATGTGTACATCCTTGGAGCTGATCAACTTGGCGACCAAGTGTGCCAGCGCTGAGGAAGGATGCCTTTCCCTCCTCGAGCTGCCAGCCGCAGACCCGGAAGTGAAGAAGCCCAAGGCCAAAGACGTGAAGCACAAGGGGGCTGCCATGCTCGCGGCAGAACCAGACACCAAGCAAGGAAGAGATCAGCCTGAGTCTTCCAAGGGCAGCTGGTACTGTGTGTACCACGACCTCCACACCCACAACACCAACAAATGTCAAGAGCTCCGAGCCGTGCGAGAAGGGAGAATCGGTCGACGCCCCAACCGCAACGACCGAGGCTACGACTGAGGAGGAGGAAGAAACGCAGGACGCTGGGAAGACCGTGGCCCTCGCCAAGGGTGGCGTGACCGACCTCGCGAGGATCGCTGGCAGGATCAGCCTCGCGAGGGAGGCTGGAGGGATCAGCCTGCGAGGATCGCCCACAAGGAAACATAGGCCTCCCTCCTCTGCCGCCGCAGCCAAGGAGAAATGAGGACCATCATCAGGACGAGGGGGCTGGGGGCTTCCAGGAGCCGCGCGCGATCGCTTGCATCCTGCGTGGAGCTCAAGCCCCAGCCTCTCAGCGCATATTCAAGCAGTTCGCCCGCGAAGTGAATGCAGTCCTGCTCCCCAAGCTCGAGGCCACGCGCCCTCTCAGGTGGTCAGCGTGTACCGTCACGTTCAGCTCGTCAGATCAGCTCAAGTGCGCGGCCACAGCCGGAGTCCTCCCGATGCTTTGTTCCCCAATCATCAGCAACGTGCAAGTCACCAGAACCCTCATCGATGGCGGAGCAGGCTCAATGTCCCGTCCGTAGAGACATTCAACAATCTCCAAGTGCCTTACAATCAGCTTCAGCCAACCAAGCCTTTCTCCGGAGTCACCGATGGCTCCACAGTTCGATTAGGCAGGTCCGCCTCCCGTCACCTTCGGGGCGCGTGACAACTTCGCACCAGGCTCATCGACTTCGATGTCGCCCACATTCGCCTGCCATACAATGCCATCCCCTGTACCCAGCTCTGGCCAAGTTCATGGCCGTGACTCATCACGGCTACAACGTCCTCAAGATGCCAGGAAGCGGCGGAGTCATCATGGTGCCTTGTGAAGAGAGAGACGCAGTGTGCTCCCTGGAGCGGGCTTTTCAAGCCGCATCACTTGAAGACCCGGATCGCAGGAGCGGGAGGCTCCCCGAGACTGCTCCCAAGAAGAAGAAGACATCGTCAGCCCGACCTCGGGAGGCAGGCCCCTCGTGGTCCATGCCTGCTCAGGGGCACCTCCTTCATCACATAGGAAGGCGCGCCCGGCGCCCTCCTCAAGCAAGGCTCGCGGGCTCTCTCCTGGAGGGCCACCGACCTTGCTAAGGTCACGAGGGAGGCACTTGGGCACCACTTGGAGGTGTGTTTCAAAGCATGTTTCCCTCAGGAAGGAGCAAGGCAAGGAGGGCCAAACCCTCAGGAATTCGTCAGCCAGGTCATTCAGGAGCTGCAGGAGTCAAGAGTCATGAGTGTCAGTCGCCGCTTACCCGCCGTAGCTCCCCATCCAGGCGAGGATGGTGGGCTGCGCGTCTGCATCGACATACCAGGGCTCAACCGAGCCGCCTCTCAGAGCGCCGCCCTCACGCTGGGCGCCATGCGGTCCACCCACAGCTACGTTCGCATGCCCTATGGCGTGCCGAACGCGGCCGCCACGCGCCAGCACCTCATGGGGAGCATCCTGGAGAATCGAGAGGCCAGGCGTTCTGCAATCCTGGCGGAGATGGAGATGGTCCGCGAGGAGCCACCAGCGCCTCCGGAGCCTCCCGGAGCTCCTGGGCCTGGGGGCTCGTGAAGGTCGGCTTCCGCAGCCCACGACGTCCGCTACTTCAGCATCCCTTCGTCTTCAACGTTATCAGGTGACATCCTTCAAGTTTCATTTTCAGCTGGGAGCGCCCCAGGCTGCATCATTCCCGTGTCGTGGGTCCGTCCTGCGGCATGTATCCCTTTTACTTCATGTTCCTAGCTTACCTTGTTGCGGGCGCCCCTCGGGCTGCATCATCCCCAAGTCGCTCGGGCCAGACCCAGCGACGTCTGCCTTCCCTGCACCTATCTAAATGAACTTGCTCCTTCATGATTAACGTGCTTTACCTAGCTACCCGCTCGACTGACACCAACTGATGGAGCTGCTCCCCAACGGCACGACGCTTGCGCATGGGTCCGTCCCTGCAACACCGATAAACCTGAATGGCTGAGCTCTGGCCGCGGCAGCCCCGCACGGCGCCACCTCGTCAGGCCTTCAGTGCCTCGTCACCCCTCCAAAGCAACCAACGGCTGACCGTCGCTTGTCATAGCGGACTCTTGTTCTTCTTGTGGTGAGCCTGCATGATCCCTTCAATGAGCAGCGCCAGGCAAGGCCCCCACGGTGTCTTCTTCACTCTCGTCTGCGTGAACCGCTTCCACATTAAAGGGGGGGGGGGGGTACCCGAGCATCGCGACTCATGGGCTCCTACTGGCTCTCCAGCCCTCACCCTCTAGCCTTGACCACGGCATCGCGACCTGGCATACCAGCAACGGCTCAAACCCACTCGAGGGCCGGAACCTGAGGACGTAGAGCAGAAAGGGGAGCAAAGGCGAGAGGGAAGAGGCACGCGGGGACCTCGCCAGGCAACCCCTCGCCTGCCGATGCGTGGACCTAACGTCGCACCAGGAAGCGGTTCCTGACTCCCGAGATAAGTCACCCTCCAGAAACACTGGCAATCGCAGCGCCGACCTCGCACCTAATGCAATCCCGTGTTAGCAACGTCGCGCTCCTTTCTCACGGAACGATGGCTGCTTGAGCGCTAAAGGGGACCTCCTGAGCATCGCGACTCAGGGGCTCTTACTGGACCCCGGGCCGCTCACCTCCTGGCCTTGACCACGGCATCGCGACCTGGCATACCAGCGACGGCTGAAGCCTGCCTTGGGACCGGGACCTGTCGGCGCAGAGCACCAAGCCCTCGTGAGGTTCGAAAGGAAGAACTAAGCTAAGACGGAATGAGCATCTCACACTACCTCACGGCAAGGATTATATTAACAAACAGAACCACAGGCACCTTACAAGCCCCCACGGGGCGTGCTTTTCGATTCTTCGCAGGGAATAGAGGGAGCAGATCCTAAAGAACGCTAACTACACGCGCCTCCGCGAGAGACGCCATCATCAACAGTGGCCGTCAGGCACCGGCGCCAACCTCATCCAGATCAGAGGCAGCGGCGGCCTGATGAGCCTGCCCTGCTCCGAGAGCGGCGCAGGCTCGGGGGCTCGTAGCTTTCGTCACTCGTCTCCGGAGTCGTGAAAAGCTTGGCGGAGTCGTTGGATCCTCCGACGCCTCCGCCGCCTGAGGAGCTGCTGAGGGAGCGATCGGTGAGCCTGGTCCTCGCCGCGGCAGGGCCCCGACCACCTCTCTCAGGGCAGCACTCCAGCCGGCGTCCTTCCGCATCGAAGATCTTGAAGAGCATCATGGAAACGTCGTCGTACTCCAGGTGAATCGCGAGGGCGCCCCTCGCCCTGCAGACCCGGGCGATCTCGCCCCAGCCTTGAGTCATGAAGACCTTGCCCGGAGCAACGACCGCGACCTCAGCTTCGGTCGCGAGGGTGCTGCAGCAGCGTCTTTGCAACCAGAGCTCAAATATCCCCTGCGGCATCACGAAGGCGAAGGAGGGAGGAAGGCGGATCCAAGACCGAGGAGGCATGGCGGCGTGGAGCACAAACTCTCGGGAGGAGCCCTCGGCATGGACTCCAGGAGGGACAACGCGCACCGCCGTGACCCGCCGACGCCGACGGCGGCGTCGTCCATGTCGCTCGGCGTCAACTCCTTCAGGGCCCTCAATGTGGGCGTACAAGGGCAGCGGGAACCCCGGCGGCGGCCGCTCGCACCAATGCCTCGACACCTCCTGCTGGGCGTTGTCATCTCGATGGCATAGGGCTAGCCGTTTCTTTGGCGGAAGCGGGTCGGGACCCTCTCGGGGATCCTTTCCCTTCTCTTCCGCGGAGAACCGGCGGATCGGAGCCATTGCCGCAAGGTGGAGCAAGGACGGAGAAGAAGGAGAAGCAAGAAGAGATGGACTGGAAGGGCACGCGCCGTTCTGTACTTATAGCCGGGGAAGGCCAACCGCCGGCCTCCACGATCGCAGGTAATCATGACCCGCTTTGCATGTGGACTTGTCAATTAAATGCAGATTGCCGAGGCGTCGTGGGGAAGCAGGGCGCCCACGTCCAATCAACCGCCATGCGGGCGCCTAAGGCCGCAGCTCGTTAGGGCCCGCGGTGCCAGACTTGCCCCTTCGCTTCTCTGCTCAGCCAAGTCCAGGCGCGCCTTGGGCCCGGGGGCTACTGTCGGTGTTCTGGGAACGGGGGTACCCAGACTTGCCTGCCTACGGCCTGCGGCGTGGGGAGGCCCAGCACGGCCCATCTTCAACAGCACAAGCTCAAGACCCTCGTGAGGGGCCAAGCCTCATGGGGCGGACAACAGGAAGCTTCCTCGGGCACGGCCTCGTCAGGCTGGCTCGCGAGGAGGCGGAGACATCAATGCGGGGTACCTCACGAGGTGC
The DNA here is from genome assembly GCA_021605145.1 of Aegilops bicornis. Classification (NCBI taxonomy): domain Eukaryota; kingdom Viridiplantae; phylum Streptophyta; class Magnoliopsida; order Poales; family Poaceae; genus Aegilops; species Aegilops bicornis. The sequence continues at coordinate 640,180,804 of CM038670.1, read as the reverse complement.
CCATGATGCAAGCCATGACGACCAAGGGCGCCAGGCGGGCGCCAGCCCGCGCAGTGTCCTCATTTCCTCTTTGGTGCAAAGGGGGCAAGCGCAGGTGAGAGCATCAAGCAAAGGCATCCGTTTCGTGCAACAAGACCAAGACCGTCGCAACCGCAGGAAGGAGGTCATCGTGGAGCCCAAGCCGGCGTCACCACCAGAGCCTTTCACAGGCGAGGACCAACTTTAGTCGTGATAAGTGTACTAGATGTTCCCCTTCAAAATGGCCAATTGTTGGCGCCCTTCCCGCTCAATATTTGGGAAGAGGCCCAGGGCCTCTGCCTATAAATAGGACTAGCCACCCACAGGATCCGGGATCCGATACCTTAGAGAGATCCAGACATCTCGCCTCATCTTAGCTTTATCCAATCTGATCGAGAGCCTAGCCACAAGAACACCTCACCCTCGCGAGGCTGTTCTTCCTTGTATTGTTCTTCATCAGCCCAAGAGGCAATCCACCACACCACACACTAGAGTAGGGTGTTACACCACAATGGTGGCCCGAACCAGTATAAACCTTGTGTCTCTTGTGTTGTCCTTTTGGTAGTTTAGATCCTAGCGAGGCGACGAGGTGCAGGTAGGTAGGGGGCGAGTCTCCGCGCACACCCCAGAGTTCGAACCTAGAGGGTCTGCCGGAACCTGAAATCCGACATTTGGCGCGCCAGGTAGGGGTGCGCCAATTAAATCTTCTGCCGCCATGTTCTTTCGCCGCATCCATCCATGTCGACGCTTCGGGCTCGCTGAAGCGCCGAGCCGCTCGCTACCATCGCCCATACAACCCACCGGGCGTCAGCCGCTGCTCCCCGTCGCCGTCAACGCCACCACCAGCCCGGCGGGGATCGAGCAGCAAGCATCGTCCCAGCATCCGTCCGTTTGGCAGAGCAAGGAGATCGAAAATCGCAGCAAAAGTTGCTGGAACACGAGCTTGAGTTGGTTTTTCGGGTTTGTGTGAGACAGGGATAAGTGGAGGAGGGCCACCATGGGTCCATGAGGCAGGGGGCGCGCCCAGTGGGGTAGGGCGCGCCCTCCACCCTCGTGGCCATGTGGCAGCTCCCAATGATAATTTTTGCACAAGAATCCTCAAATATTCCCGAAAAAATCATATTAAATTGGCATGGCATTCCGAGGACTTTTATTTTCGGGATATTTTTATATTGCACGGATAAGTCGAGACAAACAGAAAAATACTATTTTTCTTTATTTCTACTAAGTAACAGAAAATATAAAGAGGGTACAGAAGGTTGTGCTTCTAGTTTCATCCGTCTCAGGCTCATCAAAAAGAATCCACTAACAAGGTTGATCAAGTCTTGTTAACAAACTCATTCCGATAATCATGGAACCGGAGAAATTTCGAATAACACCATGTTACCTCAATGGGGATATGGACATCCCCAATAATAATTATATCATATTTCTTCTCTATAGTAGGGAGAGGAAATTCAAAACCTCCAAATATAATCGATGGAATTTTTCCAATAGAGTTGATACTATGAACTTGAGGTTGTTTCCTCGAAAAGTGTACCGTATGCTCATTACCATTAACATGAAAAGTCACATTGCCTTTGTTGCAATCTATAACAGCCCCTGCAGTATTAAGGAAAGGTCTTCCAAGAATAATAGACATACTATCATCCTCGGGAATATCAAGAATAACAAAGTCCGTTAAAATAGTAACGTTTGCAACCACAACAGGCACATCCTCACAAATACCGACAGGTATAGCAGTTGATTTATCAGCCATTTGCAAAGATATTTCAGTAGGTGTCAACTTATTCAAGTCAAGTCTACGATATAAACAGAGAGGCATAACACTAACACCGGCTCCAAGATCACATAAAGCAGTTTTAACATAATTTCTTTTAATGGAGCATGGTATAGTAGGTACTCTTGGATCTCCAAGTTTCTTTGGTATTCCACCCTTAAAAGTATAATTAGCAAGCATGGTGGAAATCTCAGCTTCCGGTATCTTTCTTTTATTTGTAACAATATCTTTCATATATTTAGCATAAGGATTCATTTTGAGCATATCACCAATCGCATATGCAAAAGATGGGTCTAATCATTTCAGAGCGCTCAAAATCCTCATCATCCTTTTTCTTGGATGGTTTGGGAGGAAAAGGCATGGGTTTCTGAACCCATGGTTCTCTTTCTTTACCATGTTTCCTAGCAACGAAGTCTCTTTTATCATAACGTTGATTCTTTGATTGTGGGTTATCAAGATCAATAGCAGGTTCAACTTCTACATCATTATCATTACTAGGTTGAGCATCATCATGAACATTATCATTAACATTTCCACTAGGTTCATGTTCATTACCAGATTGTGTTTCAAAGATCGGACATAGAGATATCATTTGGATTATCAGGTGGTTCAGCAATAGGTTCACTAGAAGTTTGCATAGTTCTATCATTTTTCTTTTTCTTCCTTTTAGAAGAACTAGGCATATCGATATTATTTCTCTGAGAATCTTGCTCGATTCTCTTAGGGTGGCCTTCATGATACAAAGGTTCCTGAGTCATTCTACCAGTTCTATTAGCCACTCTAACAGCATTATCACTTTTCTTACTATTCATTTCATCAAGCACTTCTTTCTGAGCTTTAAGTACTTGTTCTACTTGAGTGGTAACCATAGAAGCATGTTTGCTAACAAGTTTAAGTTCACCTCTAATATTATCCATATAATCACTCAAGCGATTAATCATAAAGGTATTCTGTTTTAATTGTCTACCAAAACAAGCATTAAAGTCATCTTGCTTAAACATAAAGTTATCAAACTCATCCAAGCACTGACTAGCAATTTTAGTAGGAGGGACTTCAGCTTTATCATATCTATAGAGAGAGTTTACCTTCACTACCTGTGTCGGGATATCGGCAGGCTCTTCAGTAAATAAGTAATTGAGATAATATACTTCTTCAACAGGCGGTAAATTAAGACCATGTATTTCTTCAATAGTAGGTAAATTCTTAACATCTTCAGCTTTAATACCTTTTTCTTTCATAGATTTCTTTGCCTCTTGCATATCTACGGGACTGAGAAATAGAACACCTCTCTTCTTCGGAGTTGGTTTAGGAATAGGCTCAGTAATTGGCTCTGGAGCTGGCTCGGGAGTTGGATCAGGAGGTGCCCAATTATTTTCATTTGTCAACATATTATTCAATAAAATTTCAGCTTCATCCGGTGTTCTTTCCCTGAAAAGAGAACCAGCACAACTATCCAGGTAATCTCTGGAAGCATCGATTAGTCCATTATAAAAGATATCAAGTATTTCAGGTTTCTTAAGAGGATGATCGTGCAAAGCATTAAGTAACTTGAGAAGCCTCCCCCAAGCTTGTGGGAGACTCTCTTCTTCAATTTGCACAAAATTATATATATCCCTCAAAGCAGCTTGTTTCTTATGAGCAGGGAAATATTTAGCAGAGAAGTAATACTAAATCATATCTTGGGGACTTTGCACACAACCAGGATCAAGAGAATTAAACCATATCTTAGCATCACCCTTTAATGAGAACGGAAATATTTTGAGTAAATAAAGGTAGCGCGATCTCTCATTATTAGTAAACAGGGCAGCTATATCATTTAACTTAGTAAGATGTGCCACAACAGTTTGATTCATAGCCATAAAAGGATCAGATTCAACCAAAGTAATTATATCTGGATCAACAGAAAAATCATAATAATCCTGATCAAGAACACAGATAGGTGAAGTAGCAAAAGCAGGGTCAGGTCTCATCCTATCTCTAAAAGATTCTTTAGTCCATTTAACTAGCAACCTCTTAAGTTCATATCTATCGTGGCAAGCAAGAATGGTTGCTGTAGATTCAGCATCGAAAAGATAGCCCTCAGGAATAGCAGACATATTATCATCATTACTAACATCATCGAGTTCGGTTTCAATAATTTCTCTTTCTCTAGACCTAGAAATTTGTTCATCTAGAAATTCACCAAGGGGCACAGTGGTATCAAGCATAGAAGTAGTTTCATCATAAGTATCATGCATAGCAGAAGTGGCATCATCAATAACATGCGACATATCAGAACGAATAGCAGAAGCAGGTTTAGGTGTCGCTAGCTTACTCATAACAGAAGGTGAATCACGTGCAGAGCTAGATGGCAGTTCCTTACCTCCCCGTGTAGTTGAGGGATAAATTTTTGTCTTAGCGTCTTTCAAGTTCTTCATAGTGTCCAGCAGATATAAATCCCAAGTGACTCAAAGAATAGAGCTATGCTCCCCGGCAACGGAGCCAGAAAAAGGTCTTGATAACCCACAAGTATAGGGGATCGCAACAGTTTTCGAGGGTAGAGTATTCAACCCAAATTTATTGATTCGACACAAGGGGAGCCAAAGAATATTCTCAAGTATTAGCAAATGAGTTGTCAATTCAACCACACCGAAACTTAGTATCTGCAGCAAAGTGTTTAGTAGCAAAGTAATATGATAGTGGTGGTAACGGTAACAAAAGTAAAGACAGCAAAAGTAATGTTTTTGGTATTTTTGTAATGATTGTAACAGTAGCAACGGAAAAGTAAATAAGCGAGAACCAGTATATGGAAAACTCGTAGGCACCGGATCTGTGATGGATATTATGCCGGATGTGGTTCGTCATGTAACAGTCATAACATAGGGTGACACAGAACTAGCTCCAGTTCATCAATGTAATGTAGGCATGTATTCTATATATAGTTATACGTGCTTATGGAAAAGAACTTGCATGACATCTTTTGTCCTACCCTCCCGTGGTAGCGGGGTCCTATTGGAAACTAAGGGATATTAAGGCCTCCTTTTAATAGAGAACCGGAACAAAGCATTAGCACATAGTGAATACATGAACTCCTCAAACTACGGTCATCACCGGGAGTGGTCCCGATTATTGTCACTTCCCGGGTTGCCAAATCATAACACATAGTAGGTGACTATAGACTTGCAAGATAGGATCAAGAACACACATATATTCATGAGAACATAATAGGTTAAGATCTGAAATCATGGCACTCGGGCCCTAGTGACAAGCATTAAGCATAGCAAAGTCATAGCAACATCAATCTCAGAACATAATGGATACTAGGGATCAAACCCTAACAGAACTAACTCGATTACATGATAAATCTCATCCAACCCATCACCGTCTAGCAAGCCTACGATGCAATTACTCACGCACAGCGGTGAGCATCATGAAATTGGTGATGGAGGATGGTTGATGATGATGACAGCGACAATCCCCCTCTCCGGAGCCCCGAACGGACTCCAGATCAGCCCTCCCGAGAGAGATTAGGGCTTGGCGGCGGCTCCGTATCGTAAAACGTGATGAAACTTGCTCTTTGGTTTTTTTCTCCCCGAAAGCCAATATATGGAGTTGGAGTTGGCGTCGGAGGGCCACTAGGGTGCCCACGAGGTAGGGGGCGCGCCCCCCACCCTCGTGAGCAGGGTGTGGGCCCCCTGGTCTTCATCTTTACGAGGATTTTTATTATTTTTTCTAAGGTGTTCCGTGGAGTTTCATGTCATTCCGAGAACTTTTGTTTTATGCACATAAAACAACACCATGGCAATTCTGCTGAAAACAGCATCAGTCCGGGTTAGTTCCATTCAAATCATACAAGTTAGAGTCCAAAACAAGGGCAAAAGTGTTTGGAAAAGTAGATACGACGGAGACGTATCAGGCACCCCTTGCCCGATGTTCTCCTGAGGGAAATGTGTCGCGAAGCACGCCTCCAAGTGGTGCCCAAACGCCTCCCTCATGAGGTTGGCAAGGTCGGTGGCCCTCCAGAAGAGAGCCCCCGAGCCCTGCCCGAGGAGGGCGCTGGGCGCGCCTTCCTATGCGATGGAGGGAGGCTCCCCTGGAGCGGGCGCTGACCCTGACGAGGCTCCAGATGCGAAGCCATCCTCCTGAGGTCCTGCACGGTGCGGCTGCTTCTTCTTGGGGATGGCCTCCGGAGGGCCCTCGCTTCTGCTATCGGAGTCGTTGATTGCTGCAGCCTGGAAGGCGCGCTCAAGGGAGCACACCGCATCTCTTTCTTCACATGGGACCGTGATGATTCCTCCACTTCCTGGCATCTTGAGGACGTTGTAGCCGTGATGGGTGACTGCCATGAACTTGGCCAGGGCCGGATACCCGAGGATGGCGTTGTACGGCAGGCTGATGTGCGCGGCGTCCAAGTCGATGAGCTCGGTGCGGTAGTTCTTGCACTCTCCGAAGGTGACAGGCATGCGGACCTGCCCTATCGGTGTGGTGGAACCGTCGGTCAGTCCTGAGAAGGGTTTGGTAGGCTGGAGCTGCTCGTATGGCACTTGGAGGTTGTCGAACGTGTCGATGGACAAGACCTTGAGCCCTGCGCCGCCATCAATGAGGTTCTTGGTAACCTGCACATTGCTGATGACTGGGGAACACAACATCGGGAGGGCGCCGGCGGTGGCCGCGCACTTGAGTTGATCTGCCGAGTTGAAAGTGATGGTGCAATGGGACCACTTGAGCGGGCAGGTGGCTTCGAGCTTGGGGAGCATCGTGTTCACCTCGCGAGCGAACGGTTTGAAGATGCGATGAGAGGCTGGGGCTTGGGCGCCGCCCAAGATGCAGCCGATTGCACGCGGCTCCTGAAAGCCCCAGTCCCCTCGTCCTGATGGTGGTCGTCGTTCCTTCTTGGCGGCGGCAGTGGGGGAAGACCGGCGTTGCTTTGGGGGCGATCCTCACGAGGCTAGTCCCTCCAGGCCCCCTCAAAAGGATGGTCCTGCCAGCGGTTCGCACGAGGCCTGTCGCGCCATTCCTGGCGCGGGCCACGGTCGTCCCAGCGTCCGCCTCCACGTCCTCCTCCACGGGCGTAGCCCCGGTCGCTGCGCTCGGGGCGTCGACCGAAGCGTCCTTCCCGTATGGCTCTGAGTCTTGACAGTCACAGGTATTGTGGGTGTTCAGGTTGTGGAAGGCGCAGAACGGTCAGCTGTTCTTGGATGACTCGGGCTGATCTCTGCCCCGCTTGGTGTCGGGCTCCGCTGCTAGCACTGCTGCTTCCTTGCGCTTCACGTCCTTTGCCTTGGCCTTCTTCTCCTCCGCTCCCGCAGCTGGCAGCTCGAGGAGGGAGAGGCGCCCCTCCTCACCTCTTGCGCACTTGGTTGCCAGGTTGAACAACTCCTGAGATGTGCAGAGCTCTTCGTGGATAGCGAGCTCTTCCTTCATCTTGATGTCACGGATGCCGTCTGAGAACATGGAGATGATGGCGTCGTCCGTGACCTTAGGGATCTTGAGGCAAGTGTTGTTGAAGCGCTGGATGTACTTCTGGAGGGTCTCTCCTGGTTGTTTCTTGATGCGGTGCAGGTCGCCTGCGGACGGCGGGCGGTCGCGAGTGCCCTAGAAGTTGGCGACAAAGCTGTCGCGCATCTCGTCCCAGGAGGAGATCGAGCCGTGCTGCAGGTTCAGGAGCCAGGAGTGGGCTCCATCCTTGAGAGCCATGGGAAACCAGTTCGCCATGACTTTCTCATCGCCATTGGCTGCTTCGATGCTCAGCTCGTAGAGCTGCAGGAACTCCACAGGGTCGGCGGTGCCGTCGTAGCGAGGAGGCTTGAACTTGCCTGGCCAGGCGGCGCTATACAGCTCGGGATTGAAGGCGCGGCAGCCAGTCATGGTTGCTGGGGCCCTCCTCGGATTTGGAGCTTGGTCTTGATGATGTCCGCGCGGCGCCCACTGCGGACGGTGTGCGGTCTTGACGAGGCGGTGAAGGGAAGCGCGGGTGCGGCTTCTCGTGGCCGAGGGATTTCTTGGCAGCTTCTCTCTTCGCGCGCGGGCGCCTGGCGTGGCGGATCACGCCGTGGGGCCGCGCGCCTTGGTGCCAAGGCACCGTCTTGGGGCAGAGGTGGTGGAGGCGCGCCACGAGCCTCGTCGCCCGTGGTTGGCTGAGGGTGAGGGAGAGAGAGGGACGGCGCCAGGGAGCACCCTGCGGCACGGACAAGCTCGGCGACGCGGTCGAGCCACTCTTCGTAGAGTTCATTGACTGGGCGGTAGCGCAGGAGTTCGTTTGCAGCGAGGAGTGCGGCCCGCGCCTTCATGGGAGCATGGCGTGCGTGAGACGAAGAACCGGCCGGGGCCAGCGATGGAGTGGCGGTGCAGCCGTCCTGCCGTACCGAAGGATGCAGCGAGGACGCCTGCTGCTCATTCCCCGCCGGGCCGGTGGCAGCGTTGGCGGCGGGAGACGGAGTGCGACGAGGTGGCCCGCCGATGGGAGCCGACTGAGCGACGCGGGCGGTGAGGGCAGCCCGACGCTCAGCTTGAGCACGGCGAGCATCCCCCATGGAGACGACGGTGCGATGGAGCGACGAACTGATGGCAGGGAAGCTACGGCGCCTACCCCTACCTGGCGCGCCAAATGTCGGATGCGGGGTTCTGGCAAACCCTTAAGGTTCGAACAATGGGGTGCGTGTGAAGTCTTTCCCTCTTACTGATCTATGCCCTAGCTCGCTAAGATCTTGCGGACGAACTCGACGAACTCACAACACAAAGAGACACGAGATTTATACTGGTTTGGGCCGCCGTTGCGGTGTAATACCCTACTCCAGTGTGGTGGTGGTGGATTGCATCTTGGGCTGATGAAGAATAGTACAGAAGGAAGAACAGCCTCATGAGGTTGAGGTGTTCTTGTGCTTGGTGACATAGCGGGCGAGAGCTAGATGAACTGCTCGATGCGATCAGATGAGATCCAGCCGAGATGAGATGAGATGAGATCGAGATGAGATGCCCCTACTGTGGTGGCTAGCTCTACTTATATAGGCCCTGGTCCTCTTCCCAAATATTGAGCGGGAAGGGAGCCAACAACGGCGGGCAAATTTGAAGGGGGACAACTAGTACAAGCTATCCTGACAAAAGCGGTCTTCGCCTGTGAAAAGCTCTGGTGGTGACGCCGTCTTGGGCTCCATGATGACCTCCGTCTTGCCGTCCTTCTGGTCTTGGTCTCCTTGCACCGATATGGCAACCTTTGCCTGATGCCTCGGTACTCTTCGCCTGCGCTGGCCTTCTTAGCACCAAAGAGGAAACAAGGATGTTGCACGCGCTGGCGCCTGCCTGGTGCCGATCGTCATGGCTCACGTCACGAGAGCCTCTGAGGTTTGCCCCGCCTTGATATCCCCGCTCCTCGTGAGCCTGCCTGACTACGCCACTCCTGAGGAGGTCTTGCGTCATCCACCTCGCGAGGCTTGGCCCCTCGCGAGGGTCTTGGATGCCTTGTTGATGAAGATGGGTTGTACGACCTGCTGGCTTAGCCATGCCATGGGCCGCATGCAAGCAAGTCTGGGGACCCCCGTTCCCAGAACGCTGACAGCAGCAAGTATCTGCTGGGTTTTGGGCTGCCCTGTCTAGGCTTTCTTTTTTAACATGCGCAACCCACGACATGCCGGTTTGTATTTTTTTGAGAGCCGTTATGTATTGACCGGCCTATGGACCTTGCATCCGAGGTTTTATTTTTCCTGAAACAGTGGCAGCCCAGTTTATGTATTTTTTTGAAGAAAAAGCAGAGGTCTGTTCTATTTTTCTATATAAGAATAGGAACGCCTGTTCCACCTTATGTTTCCATTCTAACTATATTATATATATTTAAATTATTTTATATGTTATTATATATTATTGTTATTGTCATCATATATTTAACAGATACTTACATATGTAAGAAAACAATATCCCACATCTTATTAACTTATAAAAATAATTTCTTAACAATAAAATCCTGGATTTTTTTGGCAACGAAAATCCTGGTGATTGTGTACAAAAGCTTGGTAAGATTTAAGGACCAATGTAATAATAAATCACTTATTATTTAAATATATTTATAACAAAATGCTCAGCCCCTGTTTATTTTTTGATAACATTGTCATACGTAACCCAACATTATAATTAGAATCAGCCCATCAAAATCATGTATTTCGAGAAAGTGCAAATGGCATGTAATTTTTTACGAGAAAAATAAATGGGCCGCATGGTCACTACATTATTTGTTCACCCAGCCCAGCAAATGGACTATATTTCTAAAAAAAGAGATCAAATTGACTGTAAATTCTGAAAAATGGGTTGAATACGTGCCACATTTTTGGAGGCTGAAATGTGGGCCAATAGGTCGAAGCCAATGCAAGTCGTTGTCAACTTAGTCAAAAAATGATTCTGACATCGTTAGCCGTTGGATTTACATGCAACGACCGGCATCCATCTTCAATCTCTCGTCTTCTTCCTCCAGCGCCGCCGGGACCACCTGCTCCCGCCTCCTGCTGCTAGCAGCTCTGCTTAGCACGCTTCGCTGTGAAGCGCTACCCCACTGTTGTCCAGGCCATCCCACCATGCCTCCACGCCTCCTGTTCTTCTCCACCGACTACCGAACCACACCGCACCAGAACTAGTTAACCCTCGTACACCTCTCCGTCTGCGGCTTTACTCCCGCGTCTTCCCATCTCCGGCTCGTTGCTGTCCGTCGTCGTCGTCCACCACCTTGGATGCGCTCGGCGCGGAGTAGTCAACATGGTCAATGAACGACATCCATTGGAAGTAGACTATGTGTGGAGAAGCTGACAGGTGGGTCCATGGCCGCATGCAAGGAAATGCCTCCTTATTACGCGCAAAATAATGATTCCTCCACCTGACAGCTAGGACCCACCGGAAGGGCCTCCGTCTTTCGCATAACGCCCCGGTGACAGTCGGACCCACCAGCTATATCTTCGCATACGAAAGGAAGTGCCTCCTTATTACGCACAAAAAATGAATACCCCACCTTTAGCTGGGACCCACCATAGTGGGAGGCTGACTTTTGGGCCTACTAAGTTGACGGGGACGGAGGGCTTTGTCAACTTAGTCAATATGAACGATTCTACCTCCAGTGACCGTATGATGTCCATCCAATGGTGGTAGTGCTTCTTCAACCTTTGGTCTTGTTGCTCCAGCCGCCCAAACCAGCGCCGGTCGTGTCACGTGTTGCTGCTTCCCGTGGACGGCTGTGATGCCGCGGAGGCCTCACCGCCCCCTACTACTCCCACCGCTGGCCAGGCCCTGTGGCGACGGTAGCCTCACACCGCAATCGAACTAGTGAACCCTCGTACTCCTCTCCGCGTGGGCATCCACTAACGCGTCTTCCCCGGCTCCGCGTCGTCCCCTTCCTAGGCCTCTCCGTCATCCACTGCCCTGGTTCTCTCGGCGCGCCGTGGTCAACGTGTTCAAGGAGCAACTTCCATCAGAAGAGTACTGTACGTGAAGAGTCTGACAGCTGGGTCCACGGCCGCAACAAGGAAGTGCCTCCTTATTACGCGGAAAATAATGATTCCTCCACCTGACATCAGGGACCCACCGGACGGGCCATCGTATTTCCCAAAAAAAACATTTCCCCCTGACTGCTCGGACCCACCAGCTACATCTTCGCACGCAAGGAAGTGCGTCCATATTACGGGCAAAAAAATTGATTCGCCCCCTGACTGCTGGGGCCCACCAGCTACATCTTCACACGCAAGGAAGTGCGTCCATATTACGGGCAAAAAAAAATGATTCGCCCATGCTGGGACCCACCAGCTACATCTTATACGCAAGGAAGTGCACGGCGATCGGGACCCACCCGCTCGAAGCGTACATAGCGTTGTCATTCTGGTCGCAAACGTGTACATACATACTGATCGATTGGTCTATCTGCAGGCTGCAGCCATGAACCGTGGTCGTGCAAGGAAGGGCACGTGTGGTAGTAGAGGCGCACACGTGTGGTAGTAGAGGCGCGCACGTAGCATGTACGTCGTCGTCTGCGGCCATGGTGCAAGAAAATGCATCTGACCATGTATGCGTACATACGGGCGGGGTCTCGAACGCCTACTTGCGCATACGTACGGCCAGGGCTCGTGTGCATGGCTGTGGCTGGATCATAACGGAGAAACTGCGTCGTCGTCGTGTTCATGGGGAGGCAACGGAAAGCGTCGTGTTCATCTGGAAGGCAGCAGGCAGCGTCTTTGTTCGCCGAGAACCAACCGGCTTGGACGGAACAGGCGATGGAAAACGAGGTCTGCCGTACCGCAGAACAGAGGTAACGACCTTGTGTTTGACCGGCCATGGTGGGAACGGGATCCTGTTCATCAGGAGGGGTCCGGTGTACCGCAAAATGGAGGAAACGGACCTCCTACGGTCAAAACGGGGTCATGTTGATCGGGAGGGATGTGGCATATCGCAAAACGGAGGAAACAGACTTGTGTTGGAGCGCTACGGTCGAAACGGGGGTCCTGTTCATTGGGAGGGGTGTGGCGTACCGCAAAACGGGACTCCACGGGATACTGTTTATCTCCACCGTCGACCTCCTCCAGCCTCCACCTACGATTATTCATCCACGGGCTCCTATTCATCCAGCCTCCACCGCGCGTTCCTCCACCGACTACTGTTCAAGAAGCCCTCTCCACGGGGGTCATGTTCAACCACCCCTCCACGGGCTACTGTTCATCCAGCCCTCCACCGGCTACTGTTCAACCAGTCCTCCACCGGCTACTGTTCAACCAGCCCTCCACGGGGTCCTGTTCATCCAGCCCTCCACGGGGTCCTATTCATCCACCGGCTTGATCGATCGAGGTACTGTTCATCCAGCGGCAACGACCTCTACTACCACGGGGTCCTATTCATCCAACCCCCACCGGGAACTTTTCATCCAAATCCCCCCCAACAACGCTCACTGTTCATCAAGGGAAGGAGGCAACAGTGTTCGATCGGCTTCAGTTAGCAGCAGTAGCGAACGAAGGAATCGCTCGATCATGTTCAGTTAACAGCCATCGGTCGATCACTCGGGTTCAGTGTAACACGTAGCCTGCAGTGCAATCGCTCGTGTTCAGTTAGAGCCCAATGCCTCGCTCGGGTTCAGTTAGAGCGCAATGCCTCACACACACGCGTGTACGTACGAGAGAAAAGCGCATCGCTCGGCCCCCAACCACCCACCGTAAACGGGAATTACCCCGATATTTTCCTCGCCCTCGCTTCTACCACGGTTTTTTCTGTCATGGACGGCCCAAAGAATGTCATGCAGCTGCGTCTCCGGCCCGCCCAGGATGAAAAGCCCATTTTCTGTCATGATTTTTTGTCATAGAAGTAGGAGCCCACCACATCTATGACGATACCGGGTTTTGTCACAATTATTGTCATAGAATTGTCATAAATATGACAGAAAAAATTTGTTCGGCCCAAAATGTCACGGATGTGTCTTTTTTTGTAGTGTCGTATCAGACCCGAACGACGTCGCTCTCCTGGCTTCGATCGCCAGAGTGTCGTGGATGCTCGTGGGCCACGTCTCCGACACCATCCGTGGCCACCCGGTTGCCTGCCCGCGCTGGTGCGGACGTGCTGGCTCCGGTCGACCCGATCGATGTGATCCCCTTTTTCTTGGGGGCCATGGTGATGACAAAGTCGATGCGGTAACCTCCAAACCGGATTTTCACAGCTTGCGCCCCCTACCTCATGCGCTAAAGATGTCCGTGGAAACGACACCTATGGGACCACGAGGAATCCCTTCTACAGTTGGCGGGCGCAGGGCTGTGGAAAGAGCGGGTTAAGGAGGTCAGCACGGGGAAATTATCCAGGTTCGGGCCGCAAGTGATGCGTAATACCCTACTCCTGGTAGTTTGTGTTTATCTGGTGTTCTTGGACTAGCTACAAAGCGTGCGGGCTCCAAAAAGTCTGAATCCTTCTCAAGTATGCCTCGGGCCTCCTTTTATAGCCAAAGGGGTCGCCACAATGGCACACAGGAGGTGGAAACTTTGTACTGTATACAAGTCTATCCCCTGGCACCGTAGGACAAACACATTTAATGAGCTGCCGACGTGCCCTCACATTTTATCAGGGATGGCAAGGAAGCTCGTCCCGTCCATCGCCACTTCGCCTCACTCCGACGCGCGTCCAGGCTGACTAGGCGCGCAGTGCCACGCTGGCTGGCTGGCTGCTGAGTTGGTGCGGTGGCAGAGTCTTCACGAAGATATGCATGCCACCACGCAGGTGCTTGCTGAGTTGGCCTAGAAGCTGCATGTCGCCTTGCAGGTGCCCGCTGTCGTGGTTTTGTCACGGCAGATGTCCTTAGTGTCAGGACTTAGTCGCGAGGCCAACGCATCTATGTGGTAGCTTGAGAGGGGTTGAGCGGAATCGAGAGACGCAACACAAGACAAGGGTTTAGACAGCTTCGGGCCCCGGGAAACATCATCCAGTAACAACCCTACATCCTGTTTGAGGCTAGGTCTCATTATCATCACAAGGGAGTCGCTGGTAAACCGGCTCTTTGTGTCTAGCCCTAGAGATTGTTTCTTCTTGTTTGTTTCTCCTCCCTCTTTGGGGAGCCCTACCCCTCCTTATATATGTTGAAGGGGCGGGTTACATGTGGAGTCCTATTAGGATTAGGACTAGTCTATCTCTAATACAAACCGGATACAAGTCTAGGTCTTAACTCCTTGTAAGACAAATATTCCTCACGCCTTTCCTTGTAAACCGACCCACCATAGTGTGAACCGACCTTCTGGGCCTTGGGCCATGTCATCCGTCTGACCCGCCCGCCGGGTCACCAGTGAGTCATAATGACCAGGCGAGTTGCTTGTAAACCGCCAGGTCAGGAAGGGTCGCCAGTAAATCGCCAAGTGTTAGCGGGGTCTTCAAATAAACCGCCAAGTCGGGCCGGGATATACTTCCGGCCGATTTACGCCGCGGGGTATATCCCCAACACCTGCCTTGTTGGCGGGTTGACTGTTGTATTGGAATGGTGGTGGTGCCTTGGCAGGTGGGGGCCTGGCTGCGGCCCCACAGATGTCCCTGGCAAGGGCCTTGCCAGGGCCCCGGCAAGTTCCTTGCCGGGGTCTCGCAGGCGTCCCCGGCAAGGGTCTTGCCGGGGGTCTTGTGAGCGTCCCCAGCAAGGATCTTGCCGGGGGTTTCCGTCTTCTGATCCCCATCTAGTCTCGTATGTTCTTGGTCTTCACAAAGATCTGCATGCCACCACGCAGGCGCCTCCCAAGCCCTGGTTCCAATGTTATTGATGGTGTCGGAACTCTTAGGCTAAAGGGTGGCGGCTGTGCTGGTGTTGGGCAAGTCGCCCCGGCAAGGTTCTTGCTGGGGCTATGTAGGCCGCCCCGGCAAGGCCCTTGCCGAGGGGGAAGCCCACCTTGCCCCTTTGCTCCTCGTGACTCTATCTTGGCATTGCTCTGGTATTCTTGTGTCTTTGCTTCCGCTTCTGTTCCGCCGAGCGCGGCCGCAGGCGTGTGGCTGCGACTGCCCTCGCACAAGTAAAGGGGGACAAAAAGGACCCCTACTTTTGTACACTGACATTATCAAAGGCTTTTCTAAAATTTCTAGGCCTCTTACAAATCTTTTGCAAAAGTATGTTCCTTTTGTTTTTGATGATCATTGTTTAGAAGCCTTCGAAACACTCAAGAAAGCCTTAATTTCTGCACCTATTGTTCAACCACCTGATTGGAACTTGCCTTTTGAAATTATGTGTGATGGTAGTGATTATGTTGTTGGTGCTGTTCTAGGACAAAGAGTTGATAAGAAACTGAATGTTATTCATTATGCTAGTAAAACTATAGGCGATTGCTGGCGGAATTATGCAACTACTGAAAAAGAATTTCTAGCAGTGGTGTTTGCTTGTGGTAAATTTAGATCTTACATTGTTGACTCTATGTTTATCGTTCACACCGATCATGGTGCTATTAAATATCTTATGGAAAAGAAAGATGCTAAACCTAGACTTATTCAATGGGTTCTCTTGCTACAAGAATTTGATTTACATATCACTGATAGGAAAGCAGCTGAGAACCCCGTAGCTGATAACTTGTCTAGGCTTGAAAATGTGCTTGATGACCCACTACCTATTGATTATAGCTTTCCTAATGAGCAGTTAGCTGCAATAAATGTTTCGAATAATACTCCTTGGTATGCTGACTATGCTAATTACATTGTTGCTAAATATTTACCACCTAGTTTCACATACCAACAAAAGAAAAAAATATTCTATGATTTAAGACACTACTTTTGGGATGACCCACATCTTTATAAAGGAGTAGATGGTATTATTAGACATTGTGTACCTGAGCATGAACAGGGACAAATCCTACAGAAATGTCACTCCGAAGCTTATGGAGGGCATCATGCTGGAGATAGAACTGCTCATAAGGTATTGCAATCTGGATTTTATTGGCCTACTCTCTTCAAGGATGCCCATAAGTTTGTTTTATATTGAGATGAATGCTAAAGAATAGGTAATATTGGTAAGCGTCAAGAAATGCCTTGAACCATTCGATGTTTGGGGATTTGATTACATGGGACCTTTTCCTTCCTCTAATGGGTATACACATATTTTGGTTGATGTTGATTATGTTACTAAATGGGTAGAAGCTATTCCAACCAGTAGTGCCGATCACAACACCTCTATTAAAATGCTTAACGAAGTTATTTTCCCAAGGTTTGGAGTCCCTAGATATTTATTGACTAATGGTTGTTCACACTTTATTCATGGTGCTTTCCACAAAATGCTTGCCAAGTATGATGTTAACCATAGAATTGCATCACCCTATCATCGTCAGTCTAGTGGTCAAGTTGAACTTAGCAATAGAGAAATAAAATTAATTTTACAAAAGACTCTCAATAGGTCCCGGAAGAATTGGTCTAAGAAATTAGATGATGCACTTTGGGATTATAGAACAGCATATAAAAATCCTATGGGTATGTCTCCTTATAAAATGGTTTATGGAAAGGCTTGTCATTTGCCTCCTGGGTTAGAACATAAAGCATATTGGGCAGTCAAAGAACTCAATTATGATTTCAAACTTGCCGGTGAAAAGAGGTTATTTGATATTAGCTCATTAGATGAATGGAGAACCCAAGCTTATGAAAATGCCAAATTATTTAAAGAAAAACTGCAAATATGGCATGATAAAAGAATCCAAAAGCGTGAGTTCAAAGTTGGAGAATATGTTCTTTTGTACAACACTCGTTTTAGATTTTTTGCAGGAAAACTCCTCTCCAAATGGGAAGGACCCTATGTTATCGAGGAGGTTTATTGGTCTGGAGCTACCAAAATAAATAACGCCGAAGGTACTAACCCGAAGGTTGTCAATGGGCAATGAATAAAACATTATATCTCAGGTACGCCCATTAATGTTGAAAGTAATATTATCCAAACAATGTTACCGGAAGAACACATAAAAGAGTCCTTCCGGAATAATCCAGAATCATGAAAATAAGGAGGTACGTGATACGGTAAGTAAACGGACTCCGAAAATAAGAAACAACCAGGAAGCATACCCTGGTGGGCCCAGGTGGGTTGTGCCCACCTGGGGCACCTTCCGGACTCCGTTTTTCTCCCGTTTGCTTGTATCCCAAGATAAAAAATCTTTATATACCCCCCCCCCCCCGAACCTGTTGAACACCGTATCATGGAGAAATCTTCCGTTTTTATTTTCTTGCTGTTTTCGGTGAGATCTATTAAGCCATGCATCATGTCTTCCTCCTCCTCCAACAACATGGAAGAAGATGCTTGGTTGATTGAAACGGTCTGTGTGCAAAATAAATACCTCACTTGTGAAAATATTCTGCATCAAGAGCACATCATCTTCCTCCGGAGCATCATACGCAGATTGGAGAATCTCTTGATCTTGAAGGATATGATCTCTATTTCACCACCACTCTCTTCTTCATCACCAAAAGAAAATTGAGTATCGGGTATGGGCACTCCCCTTGGCTTCCGCCAAGCTTGGGGGAGGTGCCCCGGTATCGTATCATCCCCACTATCTTTTGCCTTTACTAATTTTAGTTTGATCTTTTGCTTTAGATGAATAAAAGTTTAGTTCGATCCTTTCTTTTTGAGAGTTTGCTTAGTGATCTATCCTTGTAATCGTGTGCAAGATATATAATAAAGTTTAGTTTGAGTTTTTTCTTTCTTTACATTCATGTTGCATGTCACATCCCAGATAGACCATGCATTAGGGTGTGCATCATGTTTAAATTTCATTTGAAATTGAAATGGGGAAGGCAGGAAACCCCAGAACATCCCCCCTTAAAACAACTAGGGTTTACTAAAATTTATTTCAATGAACCTGAAATGCCCTTCCAAATGTTCATCCCCTTTGCTCTGGTTCAGAACCCATGTCAAAGGAGGTGTGTCATTTTCTAGGTCATCTAAGGGTTCTAAAATTAATTCACAAGTTTTTGAAATGAGCATTTTAAATTATGAAAATTATTTTAAATGTTCAAAAATTATAAACCAAAATGTTTCATGTTGGGAATATTCCAACAAGTGACCAGGAGCATTTTGGTGATTTTTAAAAAGTGTTTTGGTATTTTAAAAACCCCAACAGAGTTCTGAGAAAATAGAAAAGGCTTAGAATAAAATGGAAAAACCCCTTACACGGCGCTTTGTGCCGGCCCACTGCCCGGCCCAGCAGCTTGGCTTGGCTCGGCTTGACGAGGCAACTGCCCGGCCCGGCTTCGAGGCGCGCCACGCAGCTGGCCGCCGCCCTGCTTCACCCCCTCGCCGCCTCGCTGCCTGGACGACCTCCACGTCGCCGCCCGAACCCCCTGGACACCCCATTTCCCCCCGGCCCGCACTCTCTCGCTCTCCCCCAACCTGGCCGACGCCATCGCCGACGCGCCACCGTCGACGCCGTGCTCCCCGCCGTCCATGCCCCTCCCCACCATGTCCAGCAGCTCCGCCGCACCCCACTACCCTAGCTAGCCGAGTCCCGCTCGCTCTAAGCACCACGAGGCCTCTACACCGACCTCGACCGAGCTCGAGCCGCCGGAGATCCCCATCGCCGTCGCCGCCGCATCAGAGCATCCCCGACCCCGCCGAGGCTCTCTACGAGATCACCGTGAGCCTGGCTACCTCTCCATCCTCTCCACGCTCTTCCTCGTGCACCACAACGACCCAACCGCGATCACCCGAGCACCTTGCCGCGAGCTCGTCGCCGACGAGGCTCCGGCCACCCAACCACGCCACTGTCCATCGCACTCACCGAGCTGCGCTGGGCCTAACTATGCACTTCCCGCGCCTCGCCGAGCCCTCTAACACCAAACCCGACATCACCCGAGCCCCGGCCGCCGCCCGACTCGTCGCCGGCGCCCACTCCGGCCACCCCGACTCCGACTAACCCCACCAAACACCGCGGCTCACCTCCAGCTTCACATAGATGCTCCCCGCGCCCCATTTGGTGGCGGAAAGTCTGGCACTTTTCTGCTCACTTGTGTCTGGCCTCGCCGTGGCGGCTGAGCAGCCAGCGAGTTGACCACTAACCCCTGACCGTGGGCCCCTGTTGACCGTCTGAGTCAATGACAGGTGGACCCCCCCCCCCCAGCTAACTAATTAGGATTAGTTCTAATTAAGTTAATTAGTTAAACTAACCCTGACATGCGGGTCCCACTGGTCAGTTTGACCTGGATGACCCCGTTGACCCCTGACGTCCACGCTGACCTCATCTTTGGCGCATTAATTCA
Source organism: Aegilops bicornis (assembly GCA_021605145.1). NCBI lineage: Eukaryota > Viridiplantae > Streptophyta > Magnoliopsida > Poales > Poaceae > Aegilops > Aegilops bicornis. The sequence goes on along the minus strand of CM038670.1, from coordinate 640,161,333 downwards.
AATTCTGGATTTATTTTTATATAATAAATTCCAGAATATAAATCAAATTTCAAATCTTTGATAACTTTTATTCTATAACTCCAAATACAAAGATTTATATATGAAAAATTATCAGAAAAATACACTCTATCCATTGGTACAGGTTTCATGCATGTTAAAACAAGTTAACTATGCTGAATAACCAGAATAAGATATTGCACCATTAGGACTAACTCAAATGAGCTATCATTTGAATCTGATTCAAATGAGTTCATCCTGTTCCTTCAACTTGCATTAGGCCAACACACATCCATATTGCCATGTCATAGCATGCATCATATTGTTGCATATTGTTGTATGTTTATTTGATTGTGTTTTCATGATAGGTTACGCTTAGAAGATAACCTCGACTACCCATCTGAAGGCAGTTCTCTACCCAGTTCCATCGAGCAAGCAACTCATTGATCATTCCGATACAAACCCATGTTCTCGCTTACGCTCTCGTTTACTGCATTAAGACAACGCGATTCAAACTGTTGTGTGCTGCGGTAGTTGAACCCACTTCCTTTGCATGACTGTCATTGCCACGATAACTAGATGAAACCCACTAGTATGTGTAGGAGTTGATTGAGCCATGTTTGTGTTGTTCCTACCATGCTAAGCTTGCTATGCTTAGAGTTGTGTCGTCTGGCTCATCGGGATGATGTACTGGAGTGAAAGGTTGTGTTGGTTCGAGAGTGAAAGTGTTGAACACGATTTGGTAAAGGTATCGATGAGAGGCCATGTAGGAGTACATGGTGTGTTGTTTCATTGAAGCCGACCCTAAGAACTGAGATCTGTGTTTGTGATCCATGAACTAGCTACTACCACGCATTGGGCCCGAAACCAATGGACCCTCTCGGCTTCTTAACCACCCCTGTTCATAGTCAGGGAGTTGCAAGTAGTTTACGGTGTTTGTAGCATCTTTGAGGGCCGCATAACCTTGACCTTAGGGGTGGGTTGTGTTGCGGTAGGCACCGTGGCCCGGTGTACCGATTCGCCTGTTTGGTGTCTCGGGAACCACTGTACACATCGTTCGGGGCCGTATGGGAAACCTCGGCCGGACTCCTGCGGATGGAACCCGAATAGGCGATAAACTGGACTAGGGACTTGAGTGTTTAGGTAGGCTGTGGCCGACACCCACGTTAGGCTTCCGCTTGAAGGTTGCAGTACATGTCGTGTAAGCAGCGGTAAGTGGTGAGAGCGTGTGTGAAGAAGTACACCCTGCGGGGTTAAATATGATCTATTCGAATAGCCGTGTCCACGGAGAAGGACTTCTGGGTTACCTATATCAGTTCATAGACAAGTAAATGGATACTACTAAACGCCTCAAGATAAGTGTGAGTATCGTGGATGGCCCTCTCGGGGATGACGAGAGAGGATCCACGGTGGAGTATTGTGATGGTGAGTAGTGGACTGGGTAAAGCGACAAATGCTTTACAAAGTGTGTCACGTGGGATAGCTTAGCCAAGAGTCAAAGCTGGCTTCTTTGCAAATAACTCCACCTCCTTCTTGAGAATGTGCATGTATGATAGGATTACGTGGTAAGACTTCTTTGAGTACTTTTGTACTCATGTTTGTTTAATCAATGTTTTCGAGAGGACAATACTACCCCCTCCGAAGCCAGTTCTATGTAGATGTTGACATCGGCGAGTGAATTAGCCACCGGTGGCGATCTAAGACTTGTGAAGGGCCATTGTAGATAGGAAGGCTCCAACAAGCTTTCTTTCTTTCTAGAGTACGTACTCGAGACAAGTTTGCTTCCGCATGTGCTTGTATGATTGTATGACTTGAGTGTTGGGTCATGTGACCCCTACGTATGACTATGTTATGTATGGCTCCTCGGGCCTTTTAAATAAAGTACTTGAGTTGTAGAGTTTTGTTGTGATGCCTTGTTGTATTTACTCATATCGGGCATATTGCGTGTATGATTGAAATGCTTGGTATGAGTGGGATCCGACAAACTAGTTGTTTATCCTTGGCAGCCTCTCATATGGGGAAATGTAAGTCTCGTGCTTATGAGCGATAGTAGTCCGCTACAGCCGGTTCACGGAGTCCTGCTAGCCCGGCACTACTGCTTGGACACTTGACTGGCGGCATGTGTTTCATTTCGTTCCTATATACGTCCCTTCGGGAAATGTCACGCGGTGATATTCGGAGTCCTGCCTAGCCTGCTACAGCCGGGATACCGAGTCCTGTTAGCCAGTGCTACAGCCCGAATTCATACGTTGATGACCGACATGCTCGAAGTGATTCATGTATGCCTGTCCCCATAGGTTAGTGCCGCTTTGGGTTCACGACTAGCCATGTCGGCCCGGGTTCTTTGTCATGTGGATGCTAGCGACACTATCATATCGTGAGCCAAAAGGCATAAGCGGTCCCGGGCCATGGTAAGGCGACACCGTGGGAATACCGTCGTGAGGCCACAAAGTGATATGAGGTGTTACCAGCTAGGTCGATGTGACTTGGAATCGGGGTCTGACAGCGTTGGCATCGAGCGGGGCTGCACTGTGGGTTCGCTTAAGCCAAACTGGTCGATGTTGAGTCTAGAAATGCTTTAGTTATATGTAGAAATTGATTGTGGAAGGAGCGTAAGGCTCTTTTACTCCTTTACCTTATGCCCTCGATCTGAGTCATCCTCTTCTCATTCGACGTGGGTATAGGACTAGGCTCTATTCTCTATCAGGATCACGTGTTACTAATCCGTAGTAACTTATAGGATTGTTGGTTACATCCTCAGTTCAGTGCTACTAAATTTTAGTATGCTATCATTTGAACCAGAACCTTGATATGATGTTGTTGAGTGGTTTTGCAAACCTGATTTTGAATGTCTCAAATCTGATTTTGAGCATTCTGAGATGTTATGCTGCCCGATTTTCCCTAGGAATTCTAATGCCTCGCTTTATGGCTGTGCTTTCAGATGGCCACCGCCCCGAACCAAGTGGTTACTTTGACCCGTTGCATTGGTGTGTGTGGTCACACGGCAATGTTGGTTCGGGTGATCGTTGAGGCTGGTTATCGATGGTATCCTGAATATACCGTCGAGGAGCAGTTTAGGGATTTCAATCAAAGCCAATATCTATGCACGGTCAGGATTTATCCATCCTATCCGAGCTCTTGAACCGCTCCTTTGTTCTTATGGGCTTGGGATCACTATTGGAATGTCTGTGCAAGATGCAGCCTATTCTATGATGACTATTATTCGAGCTAGAACTGCCTTGATGGTCAATAGTGATTTCCGCTACATGCCAGCATCCCTCCACAGGCGCATGGCTACCTCGAGGTTTGTACAGCGATGCATCCCATGAGGACTCACTCCTTCGCACTACTACAGAGTTGCTGGAGGACAAGGACCGTGAAAACCGCGCCTTGCGTATGGAGCTTTTTAATGCCCGTTCTGACCACTGGGCTACTCTGACTAGGTTTGCACCTGCCGTGCAAGCCGGATACATGGATATGAGGGACTTGTACCCGGTGCGGGCTGGTCTGCCGGACTTTATGGAGTGGCGTGAGGTGGGAGGCATCACTCCTCCTCGTGGGCCTCGTGCGCCACCGTTTGTTGGACCACGACCACATCCGAGTCCCTATGGTCCACAAGCTCCACAGGATTATGCATTTTCCGGATGATCATGTTCCACTTCGAGATTGGGAGGTGACTTCTATGAGGACTACTACGGAGCTGTCTCGAGTAGTAGTAGTATCCCTAGTATTGTAATAGTTGTATTTCCGCCGTCTGCGTGACTTGTGGAATATGACTTAGAGTGTATCGTCGTTAGGAAGTGTAGAAAAATAATGTATAGAAGTTGGGATGCTTCCGATGAGATGTAACGCCCTTCCTTATAGTTGTACTCCGTCAGGCTTGTACTAAAATATGAATGGTGTGTATGACCGTTGGTATATATATATATATATGTTTTATATTACCATGTCATACGGATGAACATCTTTGCATTCCATGCTATCCATTACCTTCCGCACTTCCTTGCTTAATCCTGCCATCCTGGTTTAAACCTTTGCTTTGTCTCCCAGGATGGTCAACACTCGCAACACTCCTGCTGTTCCAGAACAGGGGGAGGGTAGTGCAGCCGAAATGTGAATCTGCCGCAACCGCCATCCTTGGCTGAGGTGATCTTGAAGCGAGCATAATAAGCGTGAGACCAACCGCTTATTGGAGCGGATTGAACAAAACACACGCCACCGAGAAGCGATGTGGTTTCACTCAACGATTTCGTCAAGCTATATCCGCCAAAGTTCAAATATTCCGTCGAGCCACTCGGCGCGAGATGATTGGCTCCGGCATCCACCACAAGCTGCGTTCCGCCAACGTGGTGAGGCTGACAAGGTTACCTTTGCCGCCTATCATCTGGAAGGCCTGCCGCCTCTGGTGGGAAAATTATGAGGCTATGCGTCCGGTTGGACAAGTTACAACTTGGACTGAATTGATGCCGCCTTCGAGCATCATATTCCGAAGGTCTTATGGACCGCATAAGCGTGAGGAATTCTGCAGTTTCACCCAAGGTAGGCTATCGGTGGATGCCTACAGCCGTGAATTTGGGAGGTTATCCCGTTATGCCCCGAAGAAGTTTCTACCGATGCTAAGAAGCGAGCAAGGTTCCGCAAGGGACTTAGCCACTGAGCTACGCCGAGATCTCCGTCTGCATGAGTGTACCTCTTTCCGAAGCTAGTCAATAAGGCTATCACCAAAGCGGGCAGACTGATTTTGAGGCTTCTCGCATAGCACATCCGTGACTCTGGATCTTCATCCGGCTCTGGATCCCAGCGCGGGTTTGGATTCCAAATCTTGCTCTACCACCCGAGTTCACCCCGAGGCCATCCTTTGAGGCGCCTCGCCCCAACCAAAGATATGTTCCGCCCAAGACTTATGGAGGCCCCGCTGCTAGTGCTGCTCCACGCCCCAATATGATAACTTGTTTCAAATGTGGAGAGACGGGCCACTACATCCATGAGTGTCCCCGTAACCACCCAGTCAAGTTGGAAAGTCATTGGCCGTGGCAAGCCAGTGAGGAAGGTGCCCTATGCTAAACCAGTTGCCACCGCTCGTGGCCATGTCAACTATGTTTCTGTGAAGAAACCTATGAGGATCCCAACGCCGTCCTCGATGCGCTTCTTGTTAATTGCCATCCGCAACCGTTCTTTTTGATAATCGGAGCATCTCATTCATTTATTTCGAGAGCTATGCTCGATTGCACAACACCACGATTCTCGTGACATGCCTACCTCCATGGAAATCCAAACTCCTGGTTCTAGATGGCAAACCTCTAGAATAAGTCATGGGAATGAAATTCTTGTCGACGATTAGTTTTTCTTGCATCTCTAATAGCTCTCAAGTCTTGGGACATAAACATCATCTTGGGTATGGACTGGATGTCAGCCCATTATGCTAAGATTGATTGCTCTACTAGAACTGTTCAACTTACCCATCCTTGGGCAAGACGGTGGATGTTTTAACCCGAGTGTCTAAGCGCCACTTTACTCCTTAAATGCCAACCCCTTCCGGACCTCGAAGATATTCCGGTAGTCCGTGATTTCCCGGATGTCTTTCGGAGGAACTGCCGGTGTTCCACGGCGGGGATGTCGAGTTCGTGATAGATCTTATTCCCGCAACCGTTCCAATCTCTAGAAGACCTTATAAGATGGCACCCCTAGAACTAGCTGAACTTAAGAAACAACTCGATGAGTCCTTGCAAAAAGGTTTCATCCGTCCTAGTTCATCTCCATGGGCTTGCCCCGTCCTCTTCGTCAAGAAGAAGGATGGTACGGATCGGATGGTTGTAGATTACCTACCTGTCAATTTGGTCACGATCAAGAACAAGTATCCGCTCCCGGGATCAACGACACTGTATGATCAGCTCGCTGGATCCTCGATCTTTTTCCAAAATGGATTTGAGGTTGGGCTACCATCAAATCAAAATCAAGAACGAGGACATACCTAAAACAGCTTTTGTTACTCGTTATGGCCAATCACGAGTACACCGTCATGTCTTTCGGTTTAACCAATGCTCCAGCCACCTTCTCTCGGTTAATGAACTCAATCTTTATGGAGTACTTGGATAAATTAAATGCGTGGTATACCTCGATGATATACTCATCTACTCCAAGAATGAGGAAGAACATGCCGAACATCTAAGGCTAGTATTGATGAAACTTGAGAGCACCGCCTTTATGCCAAATTCTCTAAGTGTGAATTCTGGTTACCAAGTGACCTATCTAGGCCATGTAATCTCTGGTAAGGGCATTGCTATCAATCCCGAAAGCGAAGTTCAAGCCGTCCTTGATTGGACTCCACCGAATCGGTCAAGCAAGTTCGGAGTTTCCTCGGTTTAGCGAGCTATTGCCGCCGCTTAAGAGAATTTCTCTAAAGTTGCTAAACCTCTAACCTAACTCCTCAAGAAAGATAAGAAGTTCGAATGGGCGCCACGGTCGAGTTCAGCTTTCGAGAACTGAAAAAGGCGCTGACATCTGCTCCGTACTTGTTCCACCAGATTTCTCTAAGGACTTTATTATCTATTACGGCGCCTCGCGACAAGGACTAGGTTGCATACTCATGCAAGATCGTCATGTGATTGCCCTCGCTTCCCGCCCGATTCGTCCACATGAGGATAACTATCCCACACGATCTAGAGCTTGCGGCGATGGTTCATGCACTCAAAACCTGGCGACATTACCTTACGGGTAATCGTTGCGAAATCTACTTGATCACCAAAGTCTGAAATATATCTTTACCCAACCAGATTTGAATCTCGGGCAAAGGCGTTGGGTCGAGTTGATTACAGATTTCGACTTAGGAATATCCTACACCCCGAGCAAAGCCAATGTCATGGTGACGCCCTAAGTCGCAAATCTTATTGTAACAATCGATGTTACAACAAAGTCAACCAATTCTCCACGAGGAATTTCGTAAGCTTAATCTTCACATTGTTCCTCGAGGATTCCTTTCCACCCTGGTGGCGAAACCTACCCTTACGGATCAGATCATCAAAGCACAGAAGGTAGATCCGGGATCTCCGTGTCGGGAGAAACATCAAGAAAGGAGTCGCATGATTGTTTCTCCATTGATGAACAAGGTGTCGTGTTCTTTGGAGACCGTCTAGTGGTTCCCAAGGTGCGCAACTTTGAGGCGATTGATCCTTAAGGAAGCTCATGACTCTCCTCTCACCATTCATCCTGGTAGTACTAAAATGTATCAAGATCTACGCCCGAGGTTTTGGTGGACTAGGATGAAGAGAGAAATTGCTCAATACATTGCTAATTGCGGCGTCGTAAATCGAGTTAAAGCAGAGCATCAACGGCCTGCTGGTACCCTTCAACCTTTGGAAATTCCTGAATGGAAATGGGATAAAATCGGTATGGATTTCATTACCGGGTTTCCCAGGACCAAGAGAGGGAATAATGCTATCTTCGTCATCGTTGATCGTCTTTCCAAAGTAGCCCACTTCCTACCTGTTCGTGAGAGTATAACCGCTAGTCAGCTAGCTGAGTTGTATATCTCTCGAATAGTGTCTCTTCATGGTATTCCATTAGAGATTAACTCGGACCGTGGAAGTCTCTTCACCTCTCGATTTTGGGAAAGTTTCCAAAGCTATGGGAACTTCGTCTCTCCTTTAGCACCGCTTTCCATCCTCAATCAAGTGGTCAAGTAGAACGAGTCAATCAAATCCTAGAGGATATGCTTGAAGCTTCATCATCTCTTTCAGCATGAATTGGGAGAAATGCCTTCCATTCGCCGAGTTCGCTTATAACAATAGTTATCAAGCCAGCCTGGGCAAAGCCCCTTTCGAAGTTCTTTATGGACGGAAATGTCGAACGCCTCTTAACTGGTCAGAAACCGGGGAGAGACAACTCTTTGGCGGACATGATTCAGGAAGCGAAGAAGCAGAGTTCGCGTTATTCGTGAGAAATTGAAAACAGCCCAATCTCGTCGAGAAGAGCCAATATGACCGCAAGCATAAGCCTATGACTTATGAAATTGGCGAGAAGGCTTACCTTGAGTTACTCCTTTAAAGGGAACCCATCGTTTGATATCAAAGGCAAGTTGGCTCCTCGTTACATCGGACCCTTTCGCATTCTTGCCAAGCGAGGAGAAGTTGCCTACCAATTGGAACTACCTCCGCATCTTTCCGAGTCCACGATGTCTTCCACGTTTCCCAACTCGGCGTTGCTTCTCGGATCCTATCCGTGGAGTAGACCACGCAACGCTTGATCTCCAAGATAACCTCACCTATCGAGAATATCCCGTTCAGATTCTCGATCAAGCCGAGCGTACCACTCGGCGTCGGAATATCAAGTTTCTAAAGGTTCAATGGTCAAACCATTCCGAGCAAGAAGCAACTTGGGAAAGGGAGGATCGTCTTCGACTTGAGTATCCCACCTTTTTGCAACAGATCCTAAATCTCGGGACGAGATTCTTTTGAGTGGGGTGAGTTGTCACATCCCGGATAGACCATGCATTAGGGTGTGCATCATGTTTAAATTTCATTTGAAATTGAAATGGGGAAGGCGAAACCCCGAACATCCCCCTTAAAACAACTAGGGTTTACTAAAATTTATTTCAATGAACACTGAAATGCCCTTCCAAATGTTCATCCCCTTTGCTCTGGTTCAGAACCCATGTCAAAGGAGGTGTGTCATTTTCTAGGTCATCTAAGGGTTCTAAAATTAATTCACAAGTTTTTGAAATGAGCATTTTAAATTATGAAAATTATTTTAAATGTTCAAAAATTGCCAAACCAAAATGTTTCATGTTGGGAATATTCCAACAAGTGACCGAGAGCATTTTGGTGATTTTTAAAAGTGTTTTGGTATTTTTAAAAACCCCAACAGAGTTACAGAAAATAGAAAAGGCTTAGAATAAAAATGGAAAAACCCCTTACGGCCTTTGTGCAGGCCCACTGCCGGCCCAATGCCGGCTTGCTTGGCTCAACGAGCCAGGCAACTGGTCTTGTGCCGGCGAGCTCGAGGCGCGCCACGCAGCTGGCCGCTCTGCTTCACCCCACCCCGCCGCCTCACTGGGCGACCTCCACGTCGCCGCCCGAACCCCTGGACACCCCATTTCCCCTGCCCTCTCTCTCGCTCTCCCCCAACCCGGCCCGGCGCCATCGCCGACGCCACCGTCGGCCGCCGTGCTCCCGCCGTCCATGCCCCTCCCCACCATGTCCAGCAGCTCCGCCGCACCCCACTACCCTAGCTAGCCGAGTCCCGCTCGCTCTAAGCACCACGAGGCCTCTACACCGACCTCGACCGAGCTCGAGCCGCCGGAGATCCCCATCGCCCGTCGCCCGCATCGAGCATCCCGACCCGCCGAGGCTCTCTCGAGATCACCGTGAGCCTGGCTACCTCTCCATCCTCTCCACGCTCTTCTTCGTGCACCACAACGACCCAACCGCGATCACCCGAGGCACCGCCTTGCGAGCTCGTCACCGAGGCTCCGGCCACCCAACCACGCCACCCTGTCCATCGCACTCACCGAGGCTGCGCTGGGCCTAACTATGCACTTCCCGCGCCTCGCCGAGCCCTCTAACACCAAACCCGACATCACCCGAGCCCCGGCCGCCGCCCGACTCGTCGTCGGCGCCCACTCCGGCCACCCCGACTCCGACTAACCCCACCAAACACCGCAGCTCACCTCCAGCTTCACATAGATGCTCCCCGCGCCCCATTTGGTGGCCGGAAAGTGCAAACGCACTCTGCTCCGCCGCGTCTGGCCTCGCCGTGGCTGAGCCTGCCGAGTTGACCACTAACCTCGACCGTGGGCCCCTGTTGACCGTCTGAGTCAATGTGGTGGACCCCCGACTAACTAATTAGGATTAGTTCTAATTAAGTTAATTAGTTAAACTAACCACGACATGCGGGTCCCAGGTCAGTTTGACTGGATGACCCGTTGACCCCTGACGTCACGCTGACCTCATGCCGCATTAATTCAAATTCTGGATTTATTTTATATAATAAATTCCAGAATATAAATCAAATTTCAAATCTTGATAACTTTTATTCTATAACTCCAAATACAAAGATTTATATATGAAAAATTATCAGAAAAATACACTCTATCCATTGGTACAGGTTTCATGCATGTTAAAACAAGTTAACTATGCTGAATAACCAGAATAAGATATTGCACCATTAGGACTAACTCAAATGAGCTATCATTTGAATCCTGATTCAAATGAGTTCATCCCCTGTTCCTTCAACTTGCATTAGGCCAACACACATCCATATTGCCATGTCATAGCATGCATCATATTGTTGCATATTGTTGTATGTTTATTTCGGTGTGTTTTCATGATAGGTTCTGCTTGAAGATAACCTCGACTACCCATCTGAAGGGCAGTTCTCTACCCCAGTTCCATCGGGCAAGCAACTCATTGATCATTCCGATACAAACCCATGTTCTCGCTTCGCTCTCGTTTACTGCATTAAGACAACGCGATTCAAACTGTTGTGTGCTGCGGTAGTTGAACCCACTTCCTTTGCATGACCTGTCATTGCCACAAGAACTAGATGAAACCCACTAGTATGTGTAGGAGTTGATTGAGCCATGTTTGTGTTGTTCCTACCATGCTAAGCTTGCTATGCTTAGAGTTGTGTCGGTCCGGCTCATCGGGATGATGAACTGGAGTGAAAGGTTGTGTTGGTTCGAGAGTGAAAGTGTTGAACACGATTTGGTAAAGGTATCGATGAGAGGCCATGTAGGAGTACATGGTGGGTTGTTTCATTGAAGCCGACCCTAAGAACTGAGATCTGTGTTTGTGATCCATGAACTAGCTACTACCACGCATTGGGCCCGAAACCAATGGACCCTCTCGGCTTCTTAACCACCCCTGTTCATAGTCCGGAGTTGCAAGTAGTTTAAGTGTTTGTAGCATCTTGGGGCCGCACGCAACGCCGACCTTAGGGGTGGGTTGTGTTGCGGTAGGCACCGTGGCCGGTGTACCGATTCGCCCGTTTGGTGTCTCGGGAACCTGTACACATCGTTCGGGGCCGTATGGGAAACCTCGGCGGACTCCTCATGGATGGAACCCGAATAGGCGATAAACCTGGACTAGGGACTTGAGTGTTTAGGTAGGCTGTGGCCGACACCCACGTTGGGCTTCCGCTTGAAGGTTGCCGAGTACATGTCGTGTAAACGACGGTAAGTGGTGAGAGCGTGTGTGAAGAAGTACACCCTGCGAGGTTAAATATGATCTATTGAATAGCCGTGTCCACGGAGAAGGACTTCTGGGTTACCTATATCAGTTCATAGACAAGTAAATGGATACTACTAAGCGCCTCAAGATAAGTGTGAGTATCGTGGATGGCCCTCTCGGGGATGACGAGAGAGGATCCACGGTGGAGTATTGTGATGGTGAGTAGTGGACTGCGTGTGCGACAAATGCTTTACAAAGTGTGTCACGTGGGATAGCTTAGCCAAGAGTCAAAGCTGGCTTCTTGCAAATAACTCCACCTCCTTCTTGAGAATGTGCATGTATGATAGGATTCTGTGGTAAGACTTGCCGAGTACTTTTGTACTCATGTTTGTTTAATCAATGTTTTCTAGAGGACAATACTACCCCTCCGAAGCGGATTCTATGTAGATGTTGACATCGACGAGTGAATTAGTCACCGGTGGCGATCTAAGACTTGTGAAGGGCCATTGTAGATAGGAAGGCTCCAACAAGCTTTCTTTCTTTCTAGAGTCTGTACTCGAGACTAGTTTGCTTCCGCATGTGCTTGTATGATTGTATGACTTGAGTGTTGGGTCATGTGACCCCTACCTGTATGACTATGTTATGTATGGCTCCTGAGCCTTTTAAATAAAGTACTTGAGTTGTAGAGTTTTGTTGTGATGCCTTGTTGTATTTACTCATATCGGGCATATTGCGTGTATGATTGAAATGCTTGGTATGAGTGGGATCCGACAAACTAGTTGTTTATCCTTGGCAGCCTCTCATATGGGGAAATGTAAGTCTCGTGCTTCGGCGATAGTAGTCCGCTTCTGACCCGGTTCACCGGAGTCCTGCTAGCCCAGCACTACTGCTTGGACACTTGACTGGCGGCATGTGTTTCATTTCGTTCCTATGTCCGTCTTCGGTGAAATGTCACGCGGTGATATTCGGAGTCCTGCCTAGCCTGCTACAGCCCGGGATACCGGAGTCCTGTTAGCCCAGTGCTACAGCCCGAATTCATACGTTGATGACCGACATGCTCGAAGTGATTCATGTATGCCTGTCCCCATAGGTTAGTGCTGCTTTGGGTTCACGACTAGCCATGTCGGCCCGGGTTCTTTGTCATGTGGATGCTAGCGACACTATCATATACGTGAGCCAAAAGGCGCAAACGGTCCCGGGCCATGGTAAGGCGACACCCGTGGGAATACCGTGCGTGAGGCCACAAAGTGATATGAGGTGTTACCAGCTAGGTCGATGTGACTTGGAATCGGGGTCCTGACATTGCAATAAAAAGAAAGGAAATAAATGAAAAAGATCATATGCTAATCTTATGGTAGGTTATGGCACCACATAAGGAAAATTATAAGTAGGAAATTTTATTAGAGATTAACAAACATAACATTGGTCAGTGATGCAACTCATGAAAGAATTAATAAGGGAAGAGAAGATTCACATATAAATACACTATCCTAGAAATCTTTTGTGATTTTGAGCCCCCATCAAAATATTATATGCAAAAATTGTTGACGTTGGACAAGGAAGACAACGTAATGATTTATGTTTGTTCATATTCACATAGAAGTTATATTGTCATAGATCCTTCAACATGTGGTGCTTGCCCCTATATTTGCTAGCCAAAATTCCGCACCAAGTAGAGATACTACTTGTGCATCCAAAAACCCTTAAACCCAAATCTTATTTTCAAGAGTCCACCGTACCTACCCAGGGATTGAGAAAGATCCCTCAAGTAAGTTGTCGTCGGTGCAATAAGGCAATAAAAATTGCTTCTAAATGTGTGAGATCATTTAGTGTAAGAGAATATTGCGTGTTGCACGAACTTGTGATGGTGAAGAATAAAAGCCTGCATAATAAAGGTCGCAATCACAAGGGGCAATGCAACGTGACGTTCTTTTGCACTAAGGGGTTGAGCATACAAACAAATAAGCGCATGGCAACCTCTGCTTCCCTCTGCGAAGGGCCTATCTTTTACTTTTATGTATTTACTTTTATGCAAGAGTCAAAGTTTTTCCTCTCTACTCCTTTTTATTTTCTCCCTTGGCAAGCATCATGTGGTGAGGAAAGATCAAGGCACATATGTCCAGTTGAATATGGGTGGCATGAGTTATTATTGTTGACATCACCCTTGAGGTGAATACGTTGGGAGGCGAAACTATAAGCCCCTATCTTTCTATGTGTCTGGTTGAAACGTTTTGTTCATGTGTATGTGGTGAGTGTTAGCAATCATAGAAGACTATATGATGGTTGAGTATGTGGACTTGCATAAAGACTCCGATATGTGACCCTTCCCGAAAAGATGATGATTTGTAGTTGCAAAGTTGACAGAGAACATAGTTTGTTGGTTACTAGTGGAGTTTATGCTTTATACTTCAATTGTGTGATGAACTGTCACTTATTCATGGGAAGTCTATGATAAAAGTATTATGATTAAATTTTTTGTTGTTATAATAATCTACATTATGCTTCTATGTCTGCATTTTGTTTCTATCGACACCTCTCTCTCTAAGCATGTGGACATGTTTTTTGATTTCAGTTTTCGCTTGAGGACAAGCGAGGTTTAAGCTTGGGGAGTTGATACATCCATTTTGCATCATGTTTTCCTACTGTTATTCATGTTGTTTTTATGCATAATAAATGCTTTTTGGAGTAATTCTAATGTCTTTTCTCTCATAATATGCAAGGTACACACAAAGAGGGAGAATTCTGGCAGCTGGAAATCTGGACCTGGAAAAGCTACGTCAAGCTACCTACTATGCACAACTCCAAACAAGCTGAAACTTCACGGAGAATTTTCATGTAATATATGAGGAATATTGGAGCAAATAAGTACTAAAGGGGGCCCACCAGGTGGGCACAACCCACCTAGGCATGCCAGGGAGCCCAGGCATGCCCTGGTGGGTTGTGCTTACCCAGGCCCACTCGGGTGCCCATCTTCTAGTATATAAGTCATTTTGACCTAGAAAAAATAAAGAGAGGACTTCCAGGACGTATCGCCACCGTCTCAAGGCGGAACTTGGGCAGGAGCACTTTTGCCCTCTGGCGGAGCGATTCCGCCGGGGAACTTCCCTCCCGGAGGGGGAAATCATCGTCATCATCATCACCAACAACTCTCCCATCTCGGGGAGGGCAATCTCCATCAACATATTCAACAGCACCATATCCTCTCAAACCCTAGTTCATCTCTTGTGTTCAATCTTTGTACCGGAACTATAGATTGGTGCTTGTGGGTGACTAGTAGTGTTGATTGCATCTTGTAGTCGATTTCTATATGGATTATTTGGTGGAAGATTATATGTTCAGATCCAATATGCTATTTAATACCCCTCTGATCTTGAGCATGATTATTATTTGTGAGTAGTTACTTTTGTTCTTGAGGTCACGGGAGAAATCATGTTGCAAGTAATCATGTGAACTTCATATGTGTCCGATATTTTGATAGTATGTATGATGTGATTCCCTTAGTGGTTTCATGTGAAAGTTGACTACTTGACACTTCACCATATTTGGGCCTAAGGGAATGCATTGTGGAGTAGTTATTAGACGATGGGTTGCGAGAGTGACAGAAGCTTAAACCCTAGTTTATGCGTTATTCCGTAAGGGACCGATTGGATCCAAAAGTTTAATGCTATGGTTAGAATTTATTCTTAATAATTTTCTCGTAGTTGCGGATGCTTGCGATGGGTTAATCATAAGTAGGAGGTTTGTTCAAGTAAGAGCAACACCTAAGCACCGGTCCACCCACATATCAAATTATCAAAGTAGTGAACGCAAATCGAAACAACATGATGAAAGTGACTAGATGAAATCCCATGTACCCTCAAGAACGCTTTGCTTACTATAAGAGACCGTTTTGGCTTGTCCTTTGCCTCAAAAGGATTGGGCTACCTTGCTGCAGTTTTTTTACTACTATCATTACTTGCTCTTTACAAATTATCTTGCTATCAAACTACTCTGTTACTTACAATTTCAGCACTTGCAGACATTACCTTGCTGAAAACCACTTGTCATTTCCTTCTGCTCCTCATTGGGTTCGACACTCTTACTTATCGAAAAGAGCTAAAATTGATCCCCTATGCTTGTGGGTCATCAATCCTCCCCGGCAATGGCACCAGAAATTCCTTTTGATGCCTGCTAGAACTACGTCGGTATTTCCCCAAAGAGGAAGGGATGATGCAGCACAAGGACGGTATGTATTTCCCTCAGTGATGAGACCAAGATTATCGAACTAGTAGGAGAACTTAGCAACACTATGTAAACAACACCTGCTCACAAATAACAACTACTCGCAACCCGACGTGTTAAAGGGGTTGTCAATCCCTTTCGGGTAACGGCGCCAGAAATTGGCAAACGGACGTGAGAAAGTTGTAATGATTTGATAGATCAAACGCCAAATAAAATAAAGTGCAGCAAAGTATTTTTGTATTTTTGGTTTAAAAGATCTGAAAATAAAAGCAAAGAAAATAGATCGCAATGGCAAATAAGAGATCCGGGGCCGTAGATTTCACTAGTGGCTTCTCTCGAGAAAAATAGCAAACGACGGGTGAACAAATTACTGTTGGGCAATTTATAGAACTTCAAATGATCATGATGATATCCAGGCAATGATCATTATATAGGCATCACGTCCAAGATTAGTAGACCGATTCCTGCCTGCATCTACTACTATTACTCCACACATCAACCGCTATCCGGCATGCATCTAGTGTATTAAGTTCATGGAGAAATAGAGTAATGCAATAAGAACGATGACATGATATAGACAAGATCTATTTATGTAGAAATAGAACCCATCTTGTTATCCTTAATAGCAACGACAAGCACCATAAGATCGAACCCATTACAAAGCACCTCTTCCCATTGCAAGATAAATAGATCAAGTTGGCCAAACAAAATCCAAATATCGGAGAAGAAATACGAGGCTATAAGCAATCATGCATATAAGAGATCAAAGAAGACTCAAATAACTTTCATGGATAAAAATATAGATCTGATCATAAACTCAAAGTTCATCGGATCCCAACAAACACACCGCAAAAAGAGTTACATCACATGGATCTCCAAGAGACCATTGTATTGAGAATCAAAATAGAGAGAGGAAGCCATCTAGCTACTAACTACGGACCCGTAGGTCTACAAAGAACTACTCACGCATCATCCGAGAGGCACCAATGGACATGATGCACCCCTCTGTGATGGTGTCTAGATTGGATCTGGTGTTTCTGGAACTTGCGTTGGATGGAATTGATTTTCATCGACTCCCCTAGGGTTTCTGGAATATTGGGGTATTTACAGGGTAAAGAGATAGTTCGGGAGGCACCCGAGGTGGACACAACCCCCCTCGGAGCACCCCCTAGGTGCTTCTCCGGCCCACTGGATGTCTTCTGGTCCATTAAAAATCCACAAAAAGTTTTGCTGCATTTGGACTCCGTTAGGTATTGATTTCCTGCGATGTAAAAAACATGCAGAAAACAACAACTGTCACTTGGCACTATGTCAATAGGTTAGTACCAAAAATGATATAAAATGACTATAAAATGATTGTAAAACATCCAAGAATGATAATGTAATAGCATGAAACAATCAAAAATTATAGATACGTTGGAGACGTATCAAAGGTTAAAACATCAAACTTGATAAATCACCGTTGTGGTTTTGATGCATATGTAAGAACGGTTCTCACTAGAAGCCCGTAGAAGCCACATAAAACTTGCAACAACAAAGTACAAGACGTCTAACTTGTTTTTGCAGGGCATGTTGTGATGTGATATGGTCAAGACATGATGTGATATACGTTGATGTATGAGATGATCATGTTTTGTAAAAGTTATCGGCAACTGGCAGGAGCCTTATGGTTGTCGCTTTATTGTATGAAATGCAAATGCCATTTAATTGCCTTACTTTATGACTATGCGTTAGCGATAGTTGTAGAAGCAATAGTTGGCGAGACGACCACGACGGTACGATGGAGATCAAGGTGTCAAGCCGGTGACGATGGAGATCATGACGGTGCTTTGGAGATAGATATCAAAGGCACAAGATGATGATGGCCATATCATGTCACATATTTTGATTGCATGTGATGTTTATCTTTTATGCATTTTATTTTGCTTAGTACGGCGGTAGCATTATAAGATGATCCCTTACTAAAATTTCAAGGTATAAGTGTTCTCCTTGAGATGCACCATTGCGACAGTTCGTCGTGTTGAGACACCACGTGATGATCGGGTGTGATAAGCTCTACGTTCACATACAATGGGTGCAAGGCAGTTTTGCACATGTGGAATACTCGGGTTAAACTTGATGACCCTAGCATGTACAGACATGGCCTCAGAACACTGGAGACCGAAAGGTCAAACGTGAATCATATAGTAGATATGATCAACATAGAGATGTTCACCATTGAAAACTACTCCATCTCACGTGATGATCGGACATGGTTTAGTTAATATGGATCACATGATCATTTAGATGACTCAAGGGATGTCTATCTAAGTGGGAGTTCTTAAGTAATATGACTAATTGAACTTAATTTATCATGAACTTAGTCCTGATAGTTTTTGCATATCTATGTTGTAGATCAATGGCCCGTGCTACCGTTCCCTTGAATTTTAATGTGTTCCTAGAGAAAGCTAAGTTGAAATATGATGGTAGCAACTACATGGACTGGGTCCGTAACTTGAGGATTATCCTCATTGCTGCAAAGAAGAATTATGTCCTTGATGCACCGCTAGGTGAAAGGGCTACTGCAGGGGCAAATGCCGATGTTATGAACGTTTGGCAAGCTCAATCTGATGACTACTTGATAGTTCAGTGTGCCATGCTTTCCGGCTTAGAATCGGGACTTCAAAGACGTTTTGAACGTCATGGACCATATGAGATGTTCCAGGAGTTGAAGCTAATATTTCAAACAAATGCCCGAGTTGAGAGATACGAAGTCTCCAAGAAGTTCTATAGTTGCAAGATGGAGGAGAACAGTTTTGTCAGTGAACACATACTCAGAATGCCTGGGTATCATAACCACTTAACTCAGCTGGGAGTTAATCTTCCAGATGATAGTGTTATTGACAGAGTTCTTCAATCACTGCCATCAAGCTACAACGGCTTTGTGATGAACTATAATATGCAAGGGATGGAAAAGACAATTCCCGAGCTCTTTGCAATGCTCAAAGCTGCGGAGGTAGAAATCAAGAAGGAGCATCAAGTGTTGATGGTTAACAAGACCACTAGTTTCAAGAAAAAGGGCAAAGGAAAGAAGGGGAACTTCAAGAAGAATGGCAAGCAAGTTGCCACTCCCGGGAAGAAGCCCAAGTCTGGACCTAAGCCTGAAACAGAGTGCTTCTGCTGCAAAGGGATTGGTCACTGGAAGCGGAACTGCCCCAAGTATTTGGCGGATAAGAAGGATGGCAAAGTGAACGAAGGTATATTTGATATACATGTTATTGATGTGTACCTTTCTAATGCTCCAAGTAGTGCCTGGGTATTTGATATCGTTCGGTTGCTCATATTTGTAACTCAAAATAGGGGCTACGGATTAAGCGAAGATAGGCTAAGGACGAGGTGATGATGCGCGTCGGGAATGGTTCCAAGGTCGATATGATCGCTGTCGGTAGGCTACCTCTACATCTACCTTCGGGATTAGTTTTAGACCTGAATAATTGTTATTTGGTGCCAGTGTTGAGCATGAACATTATATCTGGATCTTGTTTAATGCGATACGGTTATTCATTTAAATCAGAGAATAATGGTTGTTCTATTTATATGAGTAATATCTTTTATGGTCATGCACCCTTAGAGAGTCGCCTATTTTTGTTGAACCTCGATCATGGTGATACACACGTTCATAATATTGATACCAAAAGATGCAAAGTTGATAATGATAGTGCAGCATATTTGTGGCACTGCTGTTTAGTTCATGTTGGTGTAAAGCGAATGAAAAAACTCCATGTGGATGGACCTTTGGAATCACTTGATTATGAATCATTTGATACTTGCGAACCATGCCTCATGGGCAAGATGACTAAGACTCCATTCTCCGGAACAATGGAGCGAGCCACTGACTTATTGGAAATAATACATACCAATGTATACGGTCCAATGAGTGTTGAGGCTCGCGACGGGTATCATTATTTTCTGACCTTCACAGATGATTTGAGCAGATATGAGTATATCTACTTGATGAAACACAAGTCTAAAACATTTGAAAAGTTCAAAGAATTTCAGAGTGAAGTGGACAATCATCGTAACAAGAGAATAAAGTTTCTACGATCTGATCACGGAGGCGAATATTTGAGTTACGAGTTTGGCCTTCATTTAAAACAATGTGGAATAGTTTCATAGCTCACGCCACCTGGAACACCACAGCGTAATGGTGTGTCGATTCTAAAGTTTGGGGTTGCGATGCTTATGTGAAAAAGCTTCAGCCTGATAAGCTTGAATCCAAATCGGAGAAGTGTGTCCTCATAGGATACCCAAAAGAAATTGTTGGGTACACCTTCTATCACAGATCCGAAGGCAAGATCTTTGTTGCTAAGAATGGATCCTTTCTAGAGAAGGAGTTTCTCTCGAAAGAAGTGCGTGGGAGGAAAGTAGAACTTGATGAGGTAATTGTACTTTCTCTCGAATTGGAAAGTAGCTCATCGCAGAAAACCGTTCCCGTGATGCCTACACCAACTAGAGAGGAAGCTAATGATAATGATCATGAAACTTCAGATCAAGTTACTACCGAACCTCGTAGGTCAACCAGAGCACGTTCCGCACCAGAGTGGTACGGTAATCCTGTCCTAGAAGTCATGTTAGTAGACAATGATGAACCTGTTGGGGAACGTAGTAATTTCAAAAAAAATCCTATGCACAGACAAGATCATGGTGATGCATAGCAACGAGAGGGGAGAGTGTTCTCCACGTACCCTCGTAGACCGAAAGCGGAAGCGTTATGATCCAAGTACCGAACGCACGACACCTCCGAGTTCAGCACACATTCATCTCGATGATGTCCCACGAACTCCGATCCAGCAGAGCTTTGCAGGAGAGTTCCGTCAGCACGACGTCGTGATGACGGTGTTGATGATGCTACCGATGCAGGGCTTCGCCTAACCACCGTACGATATTACCAAGGTGGATTATGGTGGAGGGGGCACCGCACACGGCTAAGAGATCCAAGGGATCAATTTTTGTGTCTATGGGGTGCCCCCCTCCCCCGTATATAAAGGAGTGGAGGAGGGGAGGGCCAGCCCTCTCTATGGCGCGCCCTAGGGGAGTCATGATTCCCCCTTTCCTAGTAGAACTAGGAGCCCTTCCAAGTAGTAGGAGTAGGAGAGAAGGAAAGGGAAAAGAGAAGAGAAGGAAGGAGGAGGCGCCGCCCCTCCCCCTAGTCCAATTAGGACTAAGCCTTGGGGAGGGCGGGCGCAGCCTCCTCTCTCTCTTTCCCCTAAAGCCCAATAAGGCCCATATACTCCCCGGCGAATTCCCGTAACTCTCCGGTACTCCGAAAAATACCCGAATCACTCGGAACCTTTCCGATATCTGAATATAGTCGTCCAATATATCGACCTTTATGTCTCGATCATTTCGAGACTCCTCGTCATGTCCCCAATCTCATCCGGGACTCCGAACTACCTTCGGTACATCAAAACACATAAACTCATAATACCGATCGTCACCGAACTTTAAGCGTGCGGACCCTACGGGTTCGAGAACTATGTAGACATGACCGAGACACGTCTCCGGTCAGTAACCAATAGCGGAACCTGGATGCTCATATTGGCTCCCACATATACTACAAAGATCTTTATCGGTCAAACCGCATAACAACATACGTTGTTCCCTTTTCCATCGGTATGTTACTTGCTCGAGATTCGATCGTCGGTATCTCAATACCTAGTTCAATCTCGTTATCGGCAAGTCTCTTTACTCGTTACGTAATGCATCATTCCGCAACTAACTCATTATTCACATTGCATGCAAGGCTTATAGTGATGTGCATTACCGAGAGGGCCCAAAGATACCTCTCCGACAATCGGAGTGACAAATCCTAATCTCGAAATATGCCAACTCAACAAGTACCTTCGGAGACACCTGTAGAGCACCTTTATAATCACCCACACTACAAAAAAAGACACATCCGTGACATTTTGGGCCGAACGAATTTTTTTGTCATACATATGACACTTCTCTGACGATAATTGTGACAAAACCCGGTATCATCATAGATGTGGTGGGATCCTACTTCTATGACAAAAAATCATAACAAAAAATGGGCTTTTAGTCCTGGGCGGGCCGGAGACGCAGCTGCATGACATTCTTTGGGCCGTCCATGACGGAAAAAACTGTGGTAGAAGTTGTTGACACACGAACACGTCACGTGTACCCTGGACGCCGGGGGTGATGCACCGCAGCTCACGTCGAAGGAGACCCGGCCGACAGCGTGATACGCAAGACAGTCGGCGGGCGCTTTTGCAGACCCGAAACCCCGCGCACCTGGGAGGGTCCCCGTCAGGGATTCCGGCGGCTATGGGCTGCCCTAGGTCGATCCGCTCGCCCCTAGAGCCTTGGGATTCGCAGCTCTCAAACACGAAGAACAGCGAAGAACAAGAGAGAAAATGGTGGAGAGATAAAACGTAAACTGGAAAAGTAGTATATTGATTTGTTCGATTGTGTGTTGTTCAATCGGCCATCACCCCCAATATATATAAGAGGCGGCTGGACTTCCCGTACAAGTAAAGGATTCATCTAGGCTTTCCTTACAAGAAATTACATCAATTTACGCCCTAGAGTCCTAGTTCTATTCCAACTCGGATTCCGTCTGAATCTGGCCCAACTTCTGTCTTCCTCCTTGCGCGGGTCGCCAAGCTTGCATATGATCTCTGATCAAGATGGATCAAATATCAAACTTGTGCGCCTCGATGATACGAACAACTCTCATGTTGATTACTTTTTCAAATAAGGCCATCTTGAACACTTCTCGAGGTCATCTTTACCTTCCAGTCGGACTCGGTCCTGCAGTAGACTAGATTATCCGAGTCTCGTAGTGAATCTGTAGGCCATATGCTATCTCTGATGATGATGACTCCAAAATCAAAGTTTACCGTCTTGATTATACGCATAACTTCTATATGGAACACTTCTTCATCCGAGGTCATCTCGATAAACTTTCGGGCACATGTTCAGTTTCACTCGGATTCAAGCTCATCCACTCGGATATTAGAGACTTTCACTCGGACCGTCCGACTGGACTTTTTCACTCGAAAAACAATCTTTCACTCAGATGACTATATTTCCACTCGGATGACTATATTTTCATTCGGATAATAATAAGTTCATCCGGCCAGCAAATTTTTCACTCGATCGGTGAATTTTTACTCGAAAGTTAAGCTTTCACTCGACCGGTAAGTTTTCACTCGGACGGCAAGCTTTTCACTCGATCGGTGAGTTTTTACTCGAAAGTTAAGCTTTCACTCGACCGGTAAGTTTTCACTCGGACGGCAAGCTTTTCACTCGATCAGTGAGTTTTTACTCGAAAGTTAAGCTTTCACTCGACCGGTAAGTCACTCGGACGGCAAGCTTTTCACTCGATCGGTGAGTTTTTACTCGAAAGTTAAGCTTTCACTCGACCGGTAAGTTTTCACTCGGACGGCAAGATTTTCACTCGACCGAAAACATAGCCAGATCTTGATTTGTCTCCCCAGGTCTCATACGACCTCGGATTGTGACGAATTATATATAAAAACGGATCGGCTCGACAAGACGAAACTTTCTGGTGTTGAAGTTCTTTCGATTCAAGGCCGTCTTGAGGGCCAAATTGCTCATGCATTGTATGAGACACTCATCAACATGTGTCTAGTGTCAAGCGTAATATTTTGGTCTCTGGCCTGTCCAAACCGTATTGACTTTAACTTTTGCATATGAACTCGGATTAAGATGATTTATATATGAAAATCAATTGCCTCGACGAGACTAAGACAATTAATTTAGAGTACTCCTCCATCCGAGGTCGTCTTAAAGGCATGATCGGCCGAAAACCACTCGGAATATTGAATTCCGCCACTCGGAATACAATTTCGGCCCCTAAGATGGAGTCGAACGATGATAACCTAAACATAAAAGTTGTTCCACTCGGTGATGTGAAACTTTTCATGCTAAAAACCCTTTCAATCGAAGCCATCTCATTTTCTTCTTATGCCGTGCCAAAATCTGATGTCAACAGAAGCGAGGGGGAGGAAAATTTGAGGATTTGCGATTCACGGTGGGAGGTCGGGCGGAAGCGTCGCGTTTCTCAGACGCACGCTGCGTGTGTGCGGCGTTAGCTCTAATCGAAGCCGGCGAGGCGTTGGGCTCTAATCGAACCCGGCGATTGCACTTTGCGAACTACGCGTTCTCGAACCCGAGGGATCGATCGATGGCTGTTAATCAACGCGATGGAGCGATTCCTTCGCCATCGCTGCTAGTGAGCGTTGCGGGGGTGGATGAGCGATGGCGGTGGCGTTTCCTCTGGATGAACAGGAACCCATGGTGTGGAGGGCTGGATGAACAGTAGACAGTGGAGGGGTGGCCGTGGAGGGGTGGTTGAACTGGACCCCGTGGTGTGGAGGACTGGATGAATAGTAGATGGTGGAGGGGTGCCCGTGGAGAGGGGTGGTTGAACAGTAGCCGGTGGAGTAGTGCGCGGTGGAGGCTGGATGAACAAGAGCCCGTGGAGGCAGGAGGAGGTCGACGGTAGCCCGTGGAGGCTGGAGGAGGTCGACGATGGAGATGAAACGATATCCGTGGAGTACCGTTTTGCGGCACGCCACACCCCTCCCGATGAACAGGACCCCGTTTATTTGTAGGAGGTCTGTTTACGTCCATTTTGCGATGCGCCACACCCCTCCCGATCAACAGGACCCTCGTTTTGACCGTAGGAGGTCCGTTTCCTCCGTTTTGCGGTACGCCACACCCCTCCCGATCAACAGGACCCCGTTTCGACCGTAGGAGGTCCGTTTCCTCCGTTTTGCGGTACGCCAGGCCCCTCCCGATCAATAGGACCCCGTTTCGAACGTGGCCGGTCGAACACAAGGTCGTTTCCTCCGTTGTGCGGTACGCCAGGCCTCGTTTCCATCACATGTTCTGTCCAAGCCCTCCCTATGAACATGACCACGCATTCCGTTCCGACCCAACCGGTTGGCTCCCCATGAACACGACGACGACGCTGTTTCTCTATTCCGACCCAGCCATGTACGTATGCGCGATAGGCGTTAGAGACCCTGCCCGTATGTACGTACGTGGCCGTATTTTCTTTCTTGCACCCTCGCCGTTATGCGTGCGTGTACATGCTACGTGCGCGCCTCTACTACGACACGTGCGCGCCTCTACATCCACCAGTATATATGTACGTACACGTTTGCGACCAGAATGACAACGCTACATACGCTTCGACAAGGTGGGTCCCGACTGTCAGGCACTTCCTTGCACGCGAAGATGTAGCTGGTGGGTCCCAGCAGTCAGGGGGCGAATCGTTTTCTTTTTTGCCCGGACGCACTTCCTTGCGTGGGAAGGTGTAGCTGGTGGGTCCCAGCAGTCAGGGGGGAAACGTTTTTTCGCGAAATATGGTGGCCCGTCCGGTGGGTCCCCGCTGTCAGGTGGAGGAATAATTATTATGCGCGTAATAAGGAGGCACTTCCTTGCTGCGGCCGTGGACCCGGTATCGGCCTCTCCACGTCTGATCCACGTCCGATGGAAGCCGTTCCTTGACTACGTTGACCACGCCACGCCGAGAGCACCAGGCGGTGGACGACGGCGAGGCCTAGGAAGGGACGACGCGGAGCCGGGAAGACGCCAGCGGCGGATGCCCACGCCAGCGTGAGGAGTACGAGAGTTCACTGGTTCGGCTGCGGTGTGAGGCTGTCGTCGTCGTAGAATAACAGGGGGTGTGGGTGAGTAGAGGGATGGCCTGGCCAGCGGTGGGAGTAGTAGGGGGCGGTGAGGCCTCCGCCGCATCGCAGCCGGCCACGGGAGGCAGGAGCACGAGGCACGACCGGCACTGGTTTGGGCGGCTGGAGCAAGAAGACCAGAGGTTGAAGAAGTACTACGGCCGTTGAAAGGGAGCTAGAATCGTACGGTCACTGGAGCTAGAATCGTGCATATTGACTAAGTTGACAAAGCCCTCCGTCCCCGTCAACTTAGTAGGCCCACAAGTCAGCCTGTCACTATACTGGGTCCCAGCTAACAGGGGGAGTATTCATTTTTTTTGTGCGTAATAAGGAGGCACTTCCTTGCGTGCGAAGATATAGCAGGTGGGTCCGAGCTGTCAGCGGCAGTAACATTTTCTTCGCGAAATACTGAGGCCCTTTCGGTGGGTCCCTGATGTCAGGTGGACGAATCATTATTTTGCGTGTAATAAGGAGGCATTTCCTTGCGTGCGGCTATGGACCCAGCTGTCGGCCTCTCCACATACAGTCCACTTCAGATGCATGTCGGTCGTTGACCACGTTGACCGGGCCGCGCCGAGAGCACCAGGGCGGTGGACGACGGCGAGGCCTAGGAAGGGAATGACACGGAGGCAGGGAAGACTCAGCAGTTGTTTGTTGGAAATATGCTCTAGAGGCAATAATAAATTAGTTATTATTATATTTCCTTGTTCATGATAATCGTTTATTATCCATGCTATAATTGTATTGATAGGAAACTCAAATACATGTGTGGGTATATAGACAACACCATGTCCCTAGTAAGCCTCTAGTTGACTAGCTCGTTGATCAATAGATGGTTACGGTTTCCTAACCATGGACATTAGATGTCGTTGATAACGGGATCACATCATTAGGAGAATGATGTGATGGACAAGACCCAATCCTAAGCCTAGCACAAAGATGCGTAGTTCAGTATGCTAAAGCTTTTCTAAATGTCAAGTATCTTTTCCTTAGACCATGAGATTGTGCAACTCCCGGATACCGTAGGAATGCTTTGGGTGTACCAAAGCGTCACAACGTAACTGGGTGGCTATAAAGGTGCACTACAGGTATCTCCGAAAGTGTCTGCATTGGGTTGGCACGAATCGAGGCTGGATTTGTCACTCTGTATGACGGAGAGGTATCTCTGGGCCCACTCGGTAGGACATCATCATAATGTGCACAATGTGACCAAGGGGTTGATCACGGGATGATGTGTTACGGAACGAGTAAAGAGACTTGCCGATAACGAGATTGAACAAGGTATCGGGATACCGACGATCGAATCTCGGGCAAGTACAATACCGCTAGACAAAGGGAATTGAATACGGGATTGATTGAATCCTCGACATCGTGGTTCATCCGATGAGATCATCGTGGAACATGTAGGAGCCAACATGGGTATCCAGATCCCGCTGTTGGTTATTGACCGGAGAACATCTCGGTCATGTTCAGCATAGTTCCCGAACCCGTAGGGTCTACACATAAGGTTCGGTGACGCTAGAGTTGTTATGGGAAATAGTATGTGGTTACCGAAGGTTGTTCAGAGTCCCGGATGTGATCCCGGACGTCACGAGAAGTTCCGGAATGGTCCGGCGGTGAAGATCGATATATTGGACGAAGGATATTGGAGTCCGGAAGTGTTCCGGGGGTACCAGGCTATAGCATGACCGAAAGGTGTTTAGAGCCCGGCAAGTGTTGGAGGGCCTCATGGGCCAAGGGAAGGGCAAACCAGCCCACTAAGGGGTGGTGCGCCTCCCAGCCCCTCTCACGTAACCAGGAGAGGTGGGGGCGCCTCCCCTAGGGCAGCCCCCCTTCCCGGCTTGGGGGGCAAGTTTCCTAGGGGGTGGGGGCGCCCAAACCCATCTAGGGTTTCCCCTGTGGCCGCCGCCCCTCCCCTAGGGAACCCTAAGGAACCTCCTCCACCCCCCTTACCCCTATATATAGTGAGGGAGAGAGAGGGCAGCCGCACCCTTCCCCTGGCGCAGCCCCTCCCTCCTCCAACACTTCCTCCTCCGTAGTGCTTAGCGAAGCTCTGCCGGAGAACCACGAGCTCCATCACCACCACGCCGTCGTGCTGTCGGAGTTTTCCCTCAACTTCTCCTCTCCCCTTGCTGGATCAAGAAGGAGGAGATGTCCCCAGGCTGTACGTGTGTTGAACGCGGAGGTGCCGTCCGTTCGGCGCTAGGATAATCGGTGATTTGGATCACGGCGAGTACGACTCCATCAACCCCGTTCTCTTGAACGCTTCCGCTTAGCGATCTACAAGGGTATGTAGATGCACTCTCCTTCCCCTCGTTGCTGGATTCTCCATAGATAGATCTTGGTGACACGTAGGAAAATTTTGAATTTCTTTCGTTCCCCAACAATGGCATCATGAGCTAGGTCTATTGCGTAGATTCTTTGCACGAGTAGAACACAAAGTAGTTGTGGGCGTTGATGTTGTTCAATATGCTTACCGTTACTAGTCCAATCTTGTTTCGACGGTATTGTGGGATGAAGCGGCCTGGACCGACCTTACACGTACTCTTACGTGAGACAGGTTCCATCGACTGACATGCACATGGTGCATAAGGTGGTTAGCGGGTGCCAGTATCTCCCACTTTAGTCGGAACGGATTCGATGAAAAGGGTCCTTATGAAGGGTAAATAGCAATTGACATATCACGTTGTGGTTTTACGTAGGTAAGAAACGTTTTTGCTAGAAACCCATAGCAGCCACGTAAAACATGCAAACAACAATTAGAGGACGTCTAACTTGTTTTTGCAGGGTATGCTATGTGATGTGATATGGCCAAGAAGAATGTGATGAATGATATGTGATGTATGAGATTGATCATGTTCTTGTAATAGGAATCACGACTTGCATGTCGATGAGTATGACAACCGGCAGGAGCCATAGGAGTTGTCTTTATTTATTGTATGACCTGCGTGTCATTAAACAACGCCATGTAATTACTTTACTTTATTGCTAACCGGTAGCCATAGTAGTAGAAGTAATAGTTGGCGAGACAACTTCATGAAGACACAATGATGGAGATCATGATGATGGAGATCATGGTGTCATGCCGGTGACGATGATGATCATGGAGCCCCGAAGATGGAGATCAAAGGAGCTATATGATATTGGCCATATCATGTCACTACTATATAATTGCATGTGATGTTTATTATGTTTATGCATCTTGTTTACTTAGAACGACGGTAGTAAATAAGATGATCCTCATAACAATTTCAAGAAAGTGTTCTCCCTAAGCATGCACCGTTGCTAAAGTTAAATGGTTTGAAGCACCACGTGATGATCGGGTGTGATAGATTCTTACGTTCACATACAACGGGTGTAAGCCAGATTTACACACGCAGAACACTTAGGTTAACTTGACGAGCCTAGCATGTACGCACATGGCCTCGGAACACAAGAGACCGAAAGGTCGAGCATGAGTCGTATAGTAGATACGATCAACATGAAGATGTTCACCGATGATGACTAGTCCGTCTCACGTGATGATCGGACACGGCCTATGTCGGTGTACTAGAGTAGGGGTACCCTAGTATCCCGTACTCGTGCACGGACAGTTGCAGCACCCCGCGGCAAGGCTTGCCTCGTCACCGCCAAGATCCTCCGTGGCTTCCTTGGAGCCATTCAAGAACAAAGTATTTGATTAAGAAGACAAGGCCCGGCAAGAGGAGCTTGTCGGGAAGGCCGCTCAAAGGCACGCAGAAGACAAGGCCCGGCAAGAGGAGCTTGCCGGAAGGCTCAGGCGCGACAAGTCTCCGGTCGCGACAAGGATTCGGCCGCGGCAAGGCGCTTGCCGCGGCATGCAACCTCTCTCCCTTTCCGCTCCAGCTCATCCAGCGACGTGTCGCCATGGGACCGTTCCATGGGCGCATGTCGAGAGGCTGTGCAGCCGGAGAGCAGCGATAAGCGGCGACAAGCTCGCCATCGTGGCGGCGGAGGCGCACTGACGGTCTGTTATTACCTTTGTTTGGGCGACAATGACCGCATTTATTGCTTTTGTCCCTTGCCGTCGAGTTAGGTATTTTGCACTCATACACCTTTGTTCGGTAGGTGTACCAACTCCTGTTTTACATTTGTACCCCGCCTATGTTGCCACCTGCCGGAGACCCCTTGAGCATATAAAAGGAGGCCCATGCAACGTAGAAGGGGTTCGCTGGTTCGGTTCATTCGGTGGCGGAGACTAGACACACTCACGCTTAGGTTTTGTAGCTCGCATTGCTCCCTAGCAAGAACACAATAGATCAAACAAGCAGCGTGAGGAGTTTTATCTCTCCGGAGAGCTCCGAAGCTGGGTAAACTGCTCGTGTGCATCGCCCCGATCCGCTCTTCGTGCGATCTCTGCCCCCCTCCGAACCACAAGGGGCCTGGTCCGCCAGCCCCATAGGTGTTCGTGGGTACGATCAGCCTCCCCGACATCTTTGGCGCGCCAGGTAGGGGGCGTCGAGGCCGTGTGAATCTGATCCGGCGTTCACACGAGCAGCGTCATCAACATCTTCCTCAACATGCCACCGAAGAAGAAAGCTTGGCGGCAGCGTGAGCCGTCGCGTCGTACCCACCCTCACCGCAGCAAGCGGGTGGTGGGGCAGGCCGGCGGAGGAATGGGCGCCGACGAAGGTGCTCGCGACGTTGCCAAGTCCAAGGACAAGGCCCGTAAACCTCGGCGTCGCGCATCCCCGCGCCCATCTCAGAGGCAGCGGGACCAACAACGTCATGGCGTTCACAACGCCATACGTTCGATTGGATCGAGACCCTCAAGACCAGCATGTGCGCCAACATGCTGGCACGAGTGAGATCTGATGCGCCGGACGGGTGCTGCTCCTTCTAACGTAGTTAGAAGTCCGGCGTCCCGCTCCTCGCACCGTTCTCCAATGACACCCACTACTCCAGCGAAACTCTGGCGAGCTCAGCTGCTCCTCGACTACCCCCAACGGCCGACAAAAGGTCGACGAGTGGAGGGCCACTATCCGAGCCTCATCGGCTTTGCCAGCGGCGCTCGCGGCAACCAACGCCATCATTGCCCGCGGCGCGACGACAAGGCACGAGCCGGTGGTGGCGAACTGTCGGAGGTGCAACCACCGTGCACTCTCCACCAAGAAGGCCAAGATCGCCGACTCACCGGATCCACCTCGGCAATGACTCCGCTGCGTCGTCGGATCCATGAGCTCGCCGCGATCAGCGCCAAGTTCTTCACGGCGACAACAAGAGGACGCTCCAACTCGCATCGGCGCCAAGAGAAGCGCGGCGTCGATCCGACAAGCGCCGCTAGGCCTTCTGTTGACACGCTGCGCCGGAGGAGCCAGACGACTTGCCGTCTGTGCGGTAGGTTGCCCTGCGTTCACTTTCGTGAGCTGCGGCAAGTCCAAAGGGCCCAGCCAAAAACTTCAAACCCGACGTGGGAGAATTATGATGGCAGGGCGCATCCGTCGGAGTTCCTCCGCATCTACACCATCGTGGTGCAGGCTGCGAAGTGCGGGACGACAAGATCCTCGCCAACTACTTCCAGCTCGTCCTCAAGCCCAACGTCAGATCTTGGCTCATGCACTTGCCGGACAGCTCCATATCCTCTTGAGCAGATCTGTGCCATCAGTTTGTTGGCGCCTTCAAGGGTGGCCACAAACCTCATGGCCAAGAGAGTGACCTTCACTTGCTCGCCCAGAAGGAAGGAGAGTCCTGCGCCAAGTTCATTCAGAGATTCAGCCATGTGCACTACAACATCCCGAGACGTCCACCCGCCGCGGTGATCGGCGCATTTCATCGAGAATGTGCGGAACCGCGGGATGAGGGAGGAGATGGCGATGTGCAAAGTCAAGGACGTCGATGAGCTGTACGCCTTGGCCGACAAGTGTGCATCGCTACCGAGGAAGGGAGGAGACTCCGTGAGAGAATGCGAAGCAGGATCGACGGTGAGGACACCGCCCGGCAAAGAAGGGCCAAGGCGAGGCAACAGGAAGAAGAAAAGCAGGGAAGTGCTAGCGGTTGAGCAGTCCGGCAAGCGGAAGCGGCGACAAGAACGCCAAGGCTGGTGGCTCCGGCAAGGAGGTTGCCACGACGCCAACCACCGGTCGGTGGCGGCCGCCCGACAAGCGGGACAACTCCGGCAAGCGATCTTGCCAAGATCCACCGCACCAAAGGGCCACGACCTCCAGAGCTGCAAGAAGGTCGAGCAGCTTGTCGACCAACAGAGAGCTGAATACGAAGCGGGCGCGACAAGGAGAAGGCCCGAGAAGGTGCCGGGGAGCAAGCAAGAAAGCGTCCGGCCGGGAGGACGCCATGAAAAGGCCAAGCAGCGGCAAGGAGATCGACCTCCCAGCGGCCGCGACAAGGATGAAAGATGATGACGACGAAGATATGGAAGGCAGCGACGCCGATGAGCAGGAGTTTCAGAAAGCCACAGAGGTCCTCTGCATTGACGGAGGTGCTTCCCTGCATACCTCCCACCGCCAACTCAAGCAATGGATGCGGGAGGTCAATGCAGCGGAACCATCCGTAGAGTCACGCAGGCCTCTCAAGTGGTCCGGCACGCCTATCAATTTTGATATTGAGGACCACCCTGATCGCATAACTGCGGTCGGGTGCTTGCCGATGTTGGTCTCTCCAACCATCCGCAACCTCAAGGTCACAAAAATGTTAGTTGACGGCGGGGCGGCTTGAATCTGATCTCCTCCGCGGTGCTCCGGAAGCTTCAAATCCTCGACAATGAGCTCGAAGAGACCGGTACCTTCCAAGGAATCAATCCGGGAAGGAGCAAGCCGAAGGGGAAGATTACGTTGCCGGTCACATTTGGCAGCGAGCTGAACTTTAGGACTGAGAGGGTCACATTCGACGTTGCCGATTTCCCGTTGCCTTACAATGGATACTTGACCGTCCAGCACTCGCCAAGTTCATGGCAGCCTCTCACTACGCCTACAACCTACTCAAGATGCCAGGCCCGATAAGCGTCATCTCTGTCCATGGCGACAAGAAGGATGCCCTTATCTGTGCCGACAAGATCTACCGGGATGCAGCAGACGCGACAGATTGCCAGACACTTGCCGCCGAAGCTCCCGGGGGGAAGAAGACCAAGTCCAAGTCCGGCAAGGGCTCCGATGCTCACTCCGGCAAGCGCACCTCTTCGGAGTGCTGCGCTACCGTCGAGGACGCACCATCGAGCTCCACCGGCAAATGCAAGAAGATGGTAGCTCCGCCAAAGACCAAGAAGGTGCCCGCCAAGGAGGACGGCACCGGTGGTACCTTCACCATCGGTGCCTCTCTCGACCCTAAATAGGAAGGCGCTCGTTGCTTTCCTGCGGGCGAATGTCGACGTGTTTGCATGGCAACCGTCGACATCCCGGTGTTCCTGTGAAAGTGATTGAGCATCGCCGCCGTTTGTCCTCACACGCGCCCGTCAAGCAAAAAGTCGTAAGCAAGCGGTGGGCGCCAAGAATTCATAGCGTAAGAGATCAAGAAACTGGAAGCAGCAGGCCTTGTCAGAGGAGTGCTCCATCCAACGTGGTTGGCCAATCCTGTAGTCGTGCACAAAGCAAACGGAAAATGGAGACTTTGTATTGACTTCACGGATGTTAATAAAGCTTGTCTCAAAGATCCATTTCCCTTGCCGCGCATTGACCAGATTGTTGACTCCACGGCTGGATGTGATTTGCTTTCGTTTCTTAATGCATACTCAGGATATCATCAGATCTTCATGGCTGAAGAGGATGAGGGGAAGACCGCATTCATCACACCATGTGGCACATACTGTTTCATACGGATGCCTTTCGGTTTGAAGAATGCTGGTTCAACGTTTGCAAGGGTAGTCCATGACGCTTTTGAGCCGCAAATGCACAGAAATGTAGAAACCTACATGGATGACATAGTGGTCAAAAGCAAGGACAAAGCAACTCTGGTTCAAGATTTGGACAAGACCTTTGCAAATCTGCGCAAGATCAACCTCAAGCTCAACCCCGAGAAGTGTGTGTTTGGAGTCCCTTCCGTCAAGCTTCTCGGGTTCTTCGTGTCTCAGCGAGGGATTGAAGCTAATCCCAACAAGATCAAGGCCATTGAGCAGATTGAAGCACCAAAGCGCATCAAGGATGTACGAAGACTTGCCGGTTGCGTGGCTGCTCTCAGCAGGTTTATTTCTAGGTCTGCTGAACGCGCCCTGCCGTTTTTCAAGATTTTGAAAAAGGCAGGTCCAATGAAATGGACTCCCGAAGCGGAGGCTGCGCTGCAGACTTAAAGAGATACATCCTCCACTCCAACACTTGTCGCACCTAGGCCACAAGAGAAGTTGCTGCTATATATAGCGGCAACCAATCAAGTGGTTAGTGCTGCGTTAGTAGAGGAGAGGGAGGCGGATGACGAGCCAGCAACCACGGCAAACACATCCAGCGACAAGCAGGGGGCTTCACCGACAAGCTCTGGTCCCGACAAGGATGAGTCCGCGCAGACACATGAACAGATGCAGAAAAGGATGGTGCAGCGCCCAGTCTACTTTGTCAGTTCCCTCCTGCAGGGGGCTAGGTCAAGGTACTCTGGTGTGCAGAAATTGCTTTTCGGCCTCCTCATGGCCTCGAGAAAGCTGCGCCATTACTTCCAAGCACACGAGATCACAGTTGTCACACGCTTTCCGCTGAAGAGGATCTTGCGAGAATCCGTGCGGCAGGCAGGATTATCGAGTGGGCATCGGAGCTGTCAAGCTTTGGTCTTAAGTTTGAAAGCACATCAACTATCCAAAGCGAGCCTTGGCAGAATTCATAGCGTAATGGACGCCAACACCGGATGAAGAGATTCGAGACGAGCATTCCCGTCAAAGAAGCAAGCAAAGAGTGGCTGATGTACTTTGATGGTGCCTTCTCGCTGCAAAGGCGTCGGTGCGGCGTCGCTTATCGCACCCACCGGAGAGCACCTCAAATCGTCGTCGGATGCACTTTCCCAAGGAGCAAGCGATAAACAATACTGCAGAGTATGAAGGTTTGCTTGCCGGTCTCGGGATCGCCGTGGACCTTGGGATCAAGAAGCTTATTGTCGTGGTGACTCGCAACTTGTCGTCCGGCAAGTGAATAAAGATTACCGAGTCCGCTGATGGAAGCCTACGTTGATGAAGTGAGGAAGCTAGAAGAGCACTTTGACGGCTCGCAAATGGAACATGTTCCAAGAGCTCGAGAATGATATTGCCGACGGCTGTCAAAGTCTGTTGCACTTAAGTTACCAATGGAACCAGGAATTTTCGTGCTCAAGCTGACTCAGCCAACCGTAACACCATCAAGCTGGACAAGGCAAGAAGAGGAAGTTGGCCTCTGGTGACTACTTTCCGGCGAGCTTCCCGAAGCCGTCGTTGCAAAGGTCCCCAAGATCAACACTAAGGTCTTTGAGGAGCGATGCTGCTCCGGCACCCCAGTGGTTTGTTTCGTTGAAGCAGACGCTCCCGACAAGTCTTGCTCCGGCAAGCTTGTCGGGATCATCAAGCTCGGCAGAACGCAGTCCTTGCCGTGGAAGCTGATGTTCCCGCAGCAGCAGATGTGCCTTTGATCCTTGTTGTCGAGCCGCAAGCTCCAAAGATGGGCGCAGCAGATTGTCCATTTCCTTGAACGGAGAACTCACGAAGAGCAAGAAGAAGCGGAAAGAGTAGCAGGCGGTCAAGTATGTACCCGGTTTGTCGATAGCATACTTTATGCGAAGAAGACTCAACGGTGTGAAATTGAAGTGTATTGCCGTGGAAGATGGATGTAAGCTGTTGGCGAAGATACAGAGGCATATGTGGTCACCACATTGGCGCAAGAGCACTTGCCGCAAAGCTTTCGGCAAGGTTTCTTCCGGCAGACAGCCCTCGTGATGCAATCGCACAAGTAACCAAGTGTGAAGCGTGCAGTTCCATTCCAAACAGATACACCAACCAGCTCAAGCTCTCCGGACGATCCCTTTATCCTGGCCATTTTTTCGGTCTGCGGGCTCGACATCCTCGGCCCCTTCCCCGAGCTGTCGGGGCTTTGAGTACTTATGCGTCGCCATCGACAAGTTCACAAAGTGGCCGGAAGTGGAAGCGATAAGGAAGGTGACAGCCGCGATCGTGATCAAGTTCTTGGTCAATTGTTTGCCGTTTGGAATCCCTAACAGGATCATCACCGACAACGGCACACAATTCACGAAGTCGCACCTTCATGCAAGACGTCCCGGCACCTTGGCGCCAAGGTCTGCTTTGCTTCGCTGCTCACCCGAGAAGCAACGGTCAAGCGAGAGGGCAATGCTGAAGTGCTACGCGGGCTCAAGACCGAGACTTTCGACGGGCTGCACAAGTGCGGAAGAAACTGGATTGAGGAGCTGCCGGTGGTTCTTTGGTCGATCAGGACGACGCCAAATCGAGCCACTGGCCAGACACCCTTTGCTCTAGTCTATGGAGCAGAGGCAGTTCTCCCCACGGAACTCGTATATGGATCGCCTCAAGTGCTCGCTTATGATGAGCTTGAGCAAGAGCAGCTGCGACAAGATGACGCGCTGCTCCTTGAGGAGGATCGTCTTCAGTCATTGCAGGCGAGCCGCCGCTACCAAGAAGCTACGTGTCGCTACCATAGCCGCAAGGTTAGTGCCGAAGTCTCGAGGAAGGCGACCTTGTTCTTGGCGCGTTCAGTCCGCCAAGAATTCAAACAAGTTGACGCCAAAGTGGGAAGGCCCTTATCGGGTGAAACGAGTCACTAGGCCTGGCGCTGTCCGCCTTGAGACCGAAGATGGCATTCCGGTGAGCAACTCCTGGAACATTGAGCATCTTCATAAGTTTTACCCATAAGGCGCGGTTGATGGAACCCGTTCCGGCAACCACCTTTTGTACAAGTCTTGCCGCAGTTGCATGTAATCCTTTGTACAAAGCCGGGCGCAGACCCCGTGCATCAGTAAAGCTCATGTGTTGCGCACAACTTGTCAAGTTCATGCTTTCATCATTTCATCGCATGTTTTGGCTAACACTTTGTGTAGCAACCACACCCGGTAAGCATAATCGAGCCGCTAGGCTCCATAACGTTATTTCCTCTTCCTTTTCTCTTCTCAGAGAAAAGAAGGCTCCCTCGCGCACAAGTTAACCAGGGGGGGAGGAGGAGGTAATACTATGGACCAGGCACCGCTCGAGGAAGTTTCACCTCATCGGGAGGCAAGAGACCGAAAAGCTAAGTTGCCAAAGTTTAAGCAATCAATTTTTAAAATTTTAAAGTTATCTTCCTCGAATGATAGTACTTTGTATGGAAAACCTGTGCGCAGAGGAACCAACTCGCCGGCTAGTCGCGCCCTTACTTTGTTTCGAGTCTGCTCAACAACTTAAGTGAGCTGCAGCTAGTCGCGACAAGGTTGCTTGTCGGAGGCGGCACCGGCCAAATAGGCCGACGTTCGCACTCAGCGCCATGACAAAGGTGCCCGCACCGACAAGTCCCCCAATCGCGTAGGGCAGAAACATGCAAAGGAAGGAATCAAGTAGAGGAAATAACGTTGCATTGATCGCCTAAGATAGAGTATATTACAAAATAACTTGTCGCTGATCTAACAAAGTGTTCTAAACATGATCAGCAGCGACAAGGGAAAGATAAGGTTGGCGGCCTAGTCTCTGGCGGTCGCCTTCGATCCGCTTGATCTTGTTCACCTTGTCCACAATGGGTGCGACAAGGGCTTTGAGCTCCTCCACGTTGGCGTCGGACGGCAAGGATCTGAGGACACCGTTAAGGTTGAGGCCCGGGTTGCGGAAGGCCACCTTCATCAACACCTTCTTGAGGGCCCCCGCACAAACCTGGCGCGATTCCTCGGCCACTGCTTGAGACCTCTTCCCGAGTCGCCGGAGACCTGTCACCACGCCTTTGAAGAATAAGCTGAGCTTGGCGCTGGGTTGGAGATGCTCGTCGGAGGAGTATGCAAGGTCCGCCATCCCCAGCTCCATCAGCTCGTTGTGGATGTCGGTGGCGGTGTCCACGAGACCTTCAGTCCAGTGCTCCACGCTCTCCCTCAAGGTGTTCTGGACGGAGGCAGCATTCGCTAGCAGCTCCTCCTTGGCCTTGATCGCCTCCAACAAGCCCACCTCCCGCTCTCTGGCGCCATCCAACGTCTGCGTCAGAGTGGTCAGCTTCAGCTCAAGATCCGCCTTGGAATCCTTGGCGGCGTCGAGCTCCTTGGCCCTATCGGCCGAGACGACTACTGCAGCTCGCCCAGTGTAGGCGTCCTTCTCGCGCTCACGCTTGAGCACGGCAAGCTCTTCGTCGCTCTTCTTGAGGGTGGCCTCCAGCTGCGCCACCTTCGCCTTCAACTCCTCCTTGGCGGCCTCGGCGGCTGCGGCAGCATCCTTCGCTTCCTGCAGCGCCCCGCCAAGTGACTCCTCGCGCGCGGCAAGGTCTTCTTCATGGCTGTCCAGGTTGACCTTCATTGCGCCCGGCTCACTTTCTGCTGGCGAAGCTTCTCGGCAGCCAGCCGCTGCTCCTCCTCACCGCGGCCTTCTCAAGGATGAAGGCCATGCGCTCTTCTGCGAGTTGCCCAGCGCTCGCTTACGTCGCGGAGGGTTTCTTGGTTGGCGCTCGGAGCTCTTGGCGCGCCTCTCCATGTCCGCTCCTGCCCTCGCGACAAGTGCCTCCCGGGTCTCCAACTTGGCCGCCGGGCGCGGTAGAGCGGCAAGTTCTTCAGTTGCTCCTCCTCGGACTTCGCCCGCTGCTGCTGCTTGGCGCGTCCACCAGCGTCGGCCAATGAGGCAGTAGCTCGCCGTCGAAGGTCTCTCCTCGACCGGCGCCACAGGCTCGGTTCCTGTGGGAGCTTGATGAAGACGCCTTCGCCGCCTTGAGGTAGGCACGGGCTGGGGCTCCTCGAACTGGCCTTGGCAGCGGGGGAGTCGGATGTCGGTGTAGCGCTTGCCGCTCCTGCGGCCTCAGGGTCGTTAGTACGATCGCCCGACCCCTCGCTGGCCTCTGCGTCGGCAGCCTCGGTGGCCTCCTCGCCAACAGGCTCGTCGGCGACGGCCTCTTCCTCCACGACGACGACCTCTTCTTCTTTGACGGCGGCCTCGTCGGTGTTGCCGCGCGTTTCCTCCTCGCCGGCGGCCTCGACCTCCATCGGGTCTGCGTTAGACGAAGAAAGGCGCAGTCAAGCAGATGTTCAAAAAGAGAAACAAAAGAAAGCAAGCCCAAGGGAGATTTTCGCGTAAGGGAGTTACCTGCAACGGGATCCACAGCCATGGCCTCGACCACTGGAGGGTCATTTGGCGCCGTCCCTTGCAGGTAGCCTCCCTTGCCGGAGTGGCCTCCCTTGCCGGGGTGGCCTCCCTTGTCGGAGGGAGCCCCTTGCCGGGGAGTTCTCCCTTGGCGGCGTAGTGGCAGCGGGCAGGATCTCGGAGGCGGCTTCCGAGCCCTCCTGATGAGGCTGCTCTGCTCCTGCGCAAGCACACAGTCAGATATCAACGAAGAAAGGGCACCCCTACACACCTAATAGTAAGGAGAAAACTGCACACTTACTCTGGGGGCTGTGCTGGGGGCTGCTCAGAGGAAGGGTTGCCGGGTCCGGCAAGGCGGTCTCGGACGCGTCCCCTGTCGCCACGGGAGAATCGTCCTCAACGACGACCGTCGGGATCTTGGCCCTCTTCGCCGCTCTCTGGGCCAGCGTCCTGAAACGAAAAGAATCCAGAACGAAGCAAATCAGATTCAAAATGAAGCCATGAAAATTGAAGAAATACAAGCACAATCTCGAGAAGCTTACTCTTCGCCTTCCTCCTCAGAGCTGAACGCGGAGAAGTCAAACTCCGGCTCGCCTCCGGTGCGATGAGGCGGGGGAGTAGGCTCTCTTGGCCGCTTGGCGGAGGCGTCGGCGGTGGCCTGAGAAGATTCCGCCCCAGTTGTCGCTACAGTGTGAGGCGCTCCCGCGGCAACCTCGCTTGCCGCGGTGGAGCGCGTCATGCTGCTTCTTGTGGGCGGTCCGTCGCCCGGCTAGTCTCCAACTCTGCGGAGACGCCTCTTGGCGGGCCAGGGAGCTCACTGGCGGCAAGTCGCTTGGCGGTGGGAAGAAGCGCCCTCGGCGGGTCCACTCGACCCGGCCTCGGGCTCGACAAGCTCGTCCTCGCCGCGACCTCCCTCGCTCGGCAAGGCTTGCCGCCTTCGCCGCGTCCGCCTCCTCCACGGTGAACCCGAAGGCTCCAGCGGCGGCGGCTGCTGCCGCCTCCTCCACCCTGGTGGCGATCCGCGCCATCTCCTAGTCGGTGGTGTTGCGGGTGAGCCTCTTCTGCTCGTCGGAGCGGATCGGCACTTCTTGCAAATCATCGAAGAATTGCTGCACGACCTCGTCGGGGGGCTCCTGCCAGGTTGGGACGATCCCGTGGGAGTCGCACAGTGGCATCATGGCGCGGATGCGGTCGAGCGCCGAGTTGTTGCACAATGGGACGACCTCTCGCGGCAACCTGAACCACTCTGGATGTTCGGGGTCGTTCTTGAACAGCTCGAGTAGCACTGAATCCAACTCCATGACAGTGAAGTTCCAATTCAGGCCCGGGCGCAGCCTCATGATGTCCGCCGCATTTTGGAACTCCCAAGCAGGCCTCCTCCTTTCCTGCAAGGGAGCGATGCGGCGGCGAAGGAAGTCTGCGCCAACTGCGCCTACAGTCAACCCGGCAAGCCTGAGGCGCAGAATTCGGGTCACAGCTATCTTCAGCTTCGCGTCCTCCGGCGCCAAGTTACTCCAATCCCTGCCGCGCACTATTGGGGTTTGGCGCACGGCGGTGAAGGGCTGCGGGTTCTCCTCTACGACCCAGCACCAGTTGGCTCTCCACTCCTCCCACTTGTTCCGGAACTCCCCCTCTAGGTAGGCCTCTTTCTTGCCGATCCTAGAGACCTGTGCTATCCCTCCCAAGTGGCTCTCCTCTCTCGACGCGGGGAACAAAGAAATGGCGGAAGAGTGCCACGTTCGGGTGGACTCCGACAAAGTTTTCTCACAAATGCGCGAAAACCGCCATGGTCAAAACGGCGTTGGGAGTGAAATCAAGGAGGCGGAGGCTAAAGGTGTTCATTATGTCGCAAAAGAACTCAGAAAAGGGCGGGCAGAGCCATAATAGAAAAAGAAGCGAAGAAAGGGTACACTGTTGGGGCCAAATCGGAGGCGGAGGCGGGGAGCACCCTCGTGCGCGGATGCACACGAGTCTCCGTCGGCCAGAAGAGGTAGAAGACGTCCCGCAGCTCCCTTGCGCCGAGCTGCAGGGGGAAGATGGCTCGCTCCTTGCGCAACGCCGCGAGCCGCTGCGCCTCGGCCGACTTGACGCCCTTCTCCTTATCGGCTTTCGGAGCCATGGCGAGGCGGAGGAGGCCGACGGCGGTGAGTGTGCTTGTGGCGAAAGGCGGGCGCTGCTCTCTTCGCACCGAGAAGAAGAGGGAGCGGCGGTGGTTTCTTGACAAGACAAAGCAATGGCGGGGGTGGTCGGCCTGCCTCTGTTTCCTCCGCTTATAAAGGGGAGGAGGGGCGGACGTTCGCTTATACTAATAAAGAACCCCCACAACCGCGCCCACGATCTTCGCCGCGACACCACGTCCGGTGCGTGCCGTTAGTGGGGATCGTGGTGGGTCCGGGCGAAGTTGCGGCGTGGTCGAGGCCGCGTGTCCGTGCAGCAGTTCTGGGCCTGGCCCGACAAGCGCTTCGGCACCGTGTCTGCCCCAGGCCGGGGCTCATGTCGGTGTACTAGAGTAGGGGTACCCTAGTATCCCGTACTCGTGCCGCAGACGATTCTGACACCAGCGGCAAGGCTTGCAGCGTCACCGCCAAGATCCTCCGTGGCTTCCTTGGATCCATTCAAGAACAAAGTATTTGATTAAGAAGACAAGGCCCGGCAAGAGGAGCTTGTCGGGAAGGCCGCTCAAGGCACGCAGAAGACAAGGCCCGGCAAGAGGAGCTTGCCGGGAAGGCTCGAGCGCGACAAGTCTCCGGCGCGACAAGGATTCGCCGCTGACAAGGCGCGCTTGCCGCTGACATGCAACCTCTCTCCCTTTCCGCTCCAGCTCATCCAGCGACGTGTCGCCATGGGACCGTTCCATGGGCGCGTGTCGAGAGGCTGTGCAGCGGCGGAGAGCAGCGATAAGCGGCGCTGACAAGCTTCGCCATCGTGGCGAAGCGAGGCGCACTGACGGTCTCTGTTACACTGTTTGGGCGACAATGACCGGCATTTATTGCTTTTGTCCCTTGCCGTCGAGTTAGGTATTTTGCAATCGCATAATCGCTCGAAAGTATGTGTACCAACTCCTGGTTTTACATTTGTACCCCGCCTATGTTGCCACCTGTCGGAGACCCTTGAGCATATAAAAGGAGGCCCATGCGCAACGTAGAAGGGGTTCTGGTTCGGTTCATTCGACCGCCGAGACTAGACACACTCACGCTAGGTTTTGTAGCTCGCATTGCTCCCTAGCAAGAACACAATAGATCAAACAAGCAGCCGTAGGAGTTTTATCTCTCCGGAGAGCTCCGAAGCTGGGTAAACTGCCCGTGTGCATCGCCTTGATCCGCTCTTCGTGCGATCTCCGCCCCCCTCCGAACCACAAGGGGCCTGGTCCGCCGGCCCCATAGGTGTTCGTGGGTACGATCAGCCTCCCCGACAGCCTAGTTGACTCGGATCATGTAATCACCTAGATGACTAGAGGGATGTCTATCTGAGTGGGAGTTCATGAGATGAACTTAATTATCCTGAACATAGTCAAAATATCTTGCAAATTATATCGTAAGCTCGCGCTTTAGTTCCACTGTTTAGATATGTTCCTAGAGAAAATATAGTTGAAAGTTGACAGTAGCGATTGTGCGCAGTAGAAAGCTTATGTCCTTAATGCACCGCCAGGTGTCTTTGAACCCCAAACGTCATCTGTGGATGTTGCGTAACATCGAGACATACGCGTTTGATAACTACATGATAGTTCGCTTAAATGGTTTAGAGTAGAGGCACCAAAGACGTTTCTCGAAACATATAAGATGTTTCGAGGGCTGAAATTGGGATTTCAGGCTTGTGCCCACGTCAAAAGGTATAAGACCTCCGGCGATTTTCTTAGCCTACAAACTAAGGGAGAAAAGCTCAATCATTGAGCTTGTGCTCAGATTGTCTCGAGTACAACAATCACTTGAATCGAGTGGGAGTTGATCTTCCGGATGAGATAGTGATGTTTCTCCAAAGTCATTGCCACCAAGCTGCTAGAGCTTCGTGATGAACTATAACATATCGAGGATAGATATGATGATCCTTGAGGTATTCACGATGTTTGACACATGAAAGTAGAAATCAAGAAGGAGCATCAATTGTTGACGGTTGGTGAAACCACTAGTTTCAAGAAGGGCAAGGGCAAGAAGGGATACTTCATGAAACGGCAAATCAACTACTGCTCTAGTGAAGAAACCCAAGGTTGAACCCAAACCCGAGACTAAGTGCTTCTGTAATGAGGGGAACAGCCACTGGAGCAGAATTACCCTAGATACTTGGTAGATGAGATACATTATGTTAATGTGTACTTTACTAGTACTCCTAGTAGCACCAGGGTATTAAGATACCGGTTCGGTTGCTAAGTGTTAGTAACTTGAAATAAAAGAGCTACGGAATAAACGGAGACTAGCTAAAGGTGAGCTGACGATATGTGTTGGAAGTGTTTCCAAGTTTGATTTGATCAAACATCGCACGCTCCCTCTACCATCAAGATTAGTATTAAACCTGAATAATTGTCATTTGGTGATTGCGTTGAGCATTGACATGATTGTATTATGTCTATCGCAATACGGTTATTCATTTAAGGAGAATAATGGTTACTCTATTTATTTGAATAATACCTTCAATGGTCTTACACCTAAAAGAATGGTTTATTGAATCTCGATCGTAGTGATACACATTTTCATGCCAAAAGATATAAGATAGTAATGATAGTACCACTTACTTGTGGCACTCGCCATGAAAGTCATATTGGTGTAAAAGCATGAAGAAGCTCCATGTTGATGGATCTTTGGACTCACTCGTTTTGAAAAGTTTGAGACATGCGAACCATGTCTATTGGTGTATACGCATAAAGAAACTCCATGCAGATGGATTGTTTGGACTCACTTGATGTTGAATCATTTGAGACATGCAAATCATACCACATGGACAAGATGACCGAAAAGCCTCGGTTTCAGTAAGATGGAACAAGAAAGCAACTTGTTGGAAGTAAGACATTTTGATGTGTGCAGTCCAATGAGTACTGAGGCATGTAGTGAATATCGTTATGTTCTTACTTCACGGATGATTTAAGTAGATATTGAGTATATTTACTTGATGAAACACAAGTCTGAATTATTGAATGGTTCGAGTAATTTCAGAGTGAAGTTAAAGATCATCGTGACAAGAGGATAAAATGTCTATGATATGATCATAGAGATGAGTATCTGAGTTACGAGCTTTGGCACGCAATTAAGACATTGTGGAAATTGTTTCACAATAAATACCGCTGGAACACCATAGTGTGATGGTGTGTCCGAACATCATAGTTGCACCCTATTGAATATGGTGCGTACCATGATGTCTCTTATCGAATTACCACTATCGTTCATGGGTTAGGCATTAGAGACAACCACACTCACTATAATAGGGCACCACGTAATTCCGTTGAGACGACACCGTTTGAACTATGGTTTGGAGAAACCTAAGTTGTCGTTTCTTAAAAGTTTGGGGCTGCGACGCTTATGTGAAAAGTTTCAGGATGATAAGCTCGAACCCAAAGCGGATAAAATGCATCTTCATAGGACACCCAAAAACCAGTTGGGTATACCTTCTACTCAGATCCGGAAGCAAAAGTAATTGTTTCTAGAAACGGGTCCTTTCTCGAGGAAAAGTTTCTCTCGAAAGAATTGAGTGGGAGGATGGTGGAGACTTGATGAGGTTATTGAACCGTCAATTCAACTAGTGTGTAGCGGGGCACGAAGTTGTTCCTGTGGCGCCTACACCAATTGAAGTAGAAGCTTATGATAGTGATCATGAAGTTTCGGATCAAGTCACTACCGTACCTCGTGGGGTGACAAGGATGCGTACTACTTGAGTGGTACGCAATCACATCTTAGAGGTCATGTTGCTAGACAACAATGAACCTACGAGATATGGAGAAGCGATGGTGGGCCCGGATTACGACAAATGGTTAAAAGCCATGAAATCGAGATAGGATCCATGTATCGAACAAAGCATGGACTTTGGTGGACTTGCCCGATGATCGGCAAGCCATTGAGATAAATGGATCTTTAAGAAGAAGACGGACGTGGACGGTAATGTCACCGTCTATGAAGCTCGACTTGTGGCGAAGAGTTTTTCACAAGTTCAAGTAGTTGACTACGATGAGATTTTCTCATCCGTGGCGATGCTTAAGTCCGTTGGAATCATGTTAGCATTAGCTGCATTTATGAAATCTGGCAGATGGATGTCAAAACGAGTTTCCTTACCAGTCTTCGCAAGGAAAGGTTGTATGTGATACAACTAGAAGGTTTTTGACAATCCTGAAAGACGCTAACAAGTATGCAAAGCTCCAGCTATCCTTCTAAGGACTGGAGTAAGCATCTCGGAGTTGGAATGTACGCTTTGATGAGATGATCAAAGATTTTGGGTCTATACAAAGTTTATGAGAAACTTGTATTTCCAAAGAAGTGAGTGGGAGCACTATAGAATTTCTGATGAGTATATGCTGTTGACATATTGTTTATCAGAAATGATGTAGAATTTCTGGAAAGCATACAGGGTTATTTGAACGGTGTTTTTCAATAGAAAACCTGGATTAAGCTACTTGAACATTGAGCATCAAGATCTATAAGGATAGATCAAAAACGCTTAATGGTACTTTCAAATGAGCACATACCTTGACATAATCTTGAAGGTGTTCAAGATGG
Organism: Aegilops bicornis; assembly: GCA_021605145.1. NCBI lineage: Eukaryota > Viridiplantae > Streptophyta > Magnoliopsida > Poales > Poaceae > Aegilops > Aegilops bicornis. Next base: position 640,116,353 of record CM038670.1, on the reverse strand, counting down.
ATCAGTCAAAGGAGTTCTTGCCTGAGTTGTAAGGTATGAAGTTAAGAGTTAAAGCTCGACCACGGCAGAAAAAGAGAAAGGACGAAGGTCGTCCCCTATGCCTTAGACGTAGGCTCTACAGTATGCTATGCTGTGTACCGCACCGGAAGTGTGCCTTGCCATGAGTCAGTCAAGGGGTACAAGAATAATCCAGGAATGGATCATTTGACAGCGGTCAAAATTGTCCTTGGAGTAAATAAGGACATGTTTCTTGATTATGGAGGTGATAAAGAGTTCGCCGTAAAGGGTTACATCGATGCAAGATTTAACACCTATCCGAGTGACTCTGAGTAGAAAACCGGATACGTATAGTGGAGCAACCATTTGGAATAGCTCCAAGTGGAGCGTGGAAGCAGCGTTTACAATATGACCTAGAAATTTGAAAAGCACAAACGGATCTGAAAGGTTCGCACCGTTGACTAAAACCTCTCACAAGCAAAACATGATCAAACCTCAGAACTCATTGAGTCTTAATCACATGATGATGTGAACTAGTTCTGAGACACTAGTAAACTCTTTGGATGTTGGTCACATGGCGATGTGACCTATCGATCATTAATCACATGACGATGTGAACTAGATGATTGACTCTAGTGCAAGTGGGAGACTGTTGGAAATATGCTCTAGAGGCAATAATAAATTAGTTATTATTATATTTGCTTGTTCATGATAATCGTTTATTATCCATGCTATAATTGTATTGATAGGAAACTCAAATACATGTGTGAGTATATAGACAACACCATGTCCCTAGTAAGCCTCTAGTTGACTAGCTCGTTGATCAATAGATGGTTACGGTTTCCTAACCATGGACATTAGATGTCGTTGATAACGGGATCACATCATTAGGAGAATGATGTGATGGACAAGACCCAATCCTAAGCCTAGCACAAAGATCGTAGTTCGTATGCTAAAGCTTTTCTAAATGTCAAGTATCTTTTCCTTAGACCATGAGATTGTGCAACTCCGGATACCGTAGGAATGCTTTGGGTGTACCAAAGCGTCCTGGCGTGAATCGGGTGGCTATAAAGGTGCACTACAGGTATCTCCGAAAGTGTCTGTTGGGTTGGCACGAATCGAGACTGGGATTTGTCACTCTGTATGACGGAGAGGTATCTCTGGGCCCACTCGGTAGGACATCATCATAATGTGCACAATGTGACCAAGGGGTTGATCACGGGATGATGTGTTACGGAACAAGTAAAGAGACTTGCCGATAACGAGATTGAACAAGGTATCAGGATACCGACGATCGAATCTCGGGCAAGTACAATACCGCTAGACAAAGGGAATTGAATACGGGATTGATTGAATCCTCGACATCGTGGTTCATCCGATGAGATCATCGTGGAACATGTGGGAGCCAACATGGGTATCCAGATCCGCTGTTGGTTATTGACCGGAGAACATCTCGGTCATGTTCGCATGGTTCCCGAACCCGTAGGGTCTACACATAAGGTTCGGTGGCGCTAGAGTTGTTATGGGAAATAGTATGTGGTTACCGAAGGTTGTTGAGTCCGGATGTGATCCCGGAAGTCACGAGGAGTTCCGGAATGGTCCGGGTGAAGATCGATATATTGGACGAAGGGTATTGGAGTCCGGAAGTGTTCGGGGTACTGTGCTATGGCCAAGATGACCGAAGGTGTTTGGGAGCCCGGCAAGTGTTGGAGGGCCTCATGGGCCAAGGGAAGGGCAAACCAGCCCACTAAGGGGTGGTGCACCCTCCCAGCCCCTCTCACGTAACCGGGGAGAGGTGGGGCACCTCCCTAGGGCAGCCCCTTCCCGGCTTAGGGCCAAGTTTCCTAGGGGGTGGGGGCGCCCAAACCCATCTAGGGTTTCCCCTGTGGCCGCCGCCCCTCCCTAGGGAACCCTAGGGCGCCTCCTCCACCCCCTTACCCCTATATATAGTGAGGGAGAGAGAGGGCAGCCGCACCCTTCCCCTGGCGCAGCCCCTCCCTCCTCCAACACTTCCTCCTCCGTAGTGCTTAGCGAAACTCTGCCGGAGAACCACGAGCTCCATCACCACCACGCCGTCGTGCTGTCGGAGTTTTCCCTCAACTTCTCCTCTCCCCTTGCTGGATCAAGGAGGAGACGTCCCCGGGTTGTACGTGTGTTGAATGCGGAGGTGCCGTCCGTTCGGCGCTAGGATCATCGGTGATTTGGATCACGACGAGTACGACTCCATCAACCCCGTTCTCTTGAACGCTTCCGCTTAGCGATCTACAAGGGTATGTAGATGCACTCTCCTTCCCCTCGTTGCTGGTTTCTCCATAGATAGATCTTGGTGACACATAGGAAAATTTTGAATTTCTGCTACGTTCCCCAACATTGTTTCCCACGCGGAGGGGAGTACGACTGAACGAGGGTTTACTGGTTCATCTGCCGTCGCCGGAGAATAACAGCAGGTGTGGGTGAGTAGAGGGATGGCTAGGCCAGCGATGGGAGTACGATGGGGCGGTGAGGCCTGCGCGGCAACACAACCCGGCCTTGGGGAGGAGGGCGAGCAATCCATGGCGCTTGTTTGAGCGGCTGGAGCAGGAAGAGCAGAGATTGAAGAAGCACGACGGCCGTTGGATGGCCATCCAACAATCACTGCTTGTGCGTCAACCTTTTTTTTAGGAAAGCCTCAAATCTGTGGAAAATAGCATACAGCCCATCTGCCATTATTTCTAATAATTTACAGCCCATTTGCTAATTCTTCAGGTTTTTTTGGAGCTCATATTCTTTTTGTTAGCATTACAGCCCATATTGTGGCCACGGTTAAAAAATTATATGAAATTTTGCATATTTCGGTGCGGTCCGAGCTGTTTTTAATCCCGAAATTTTGACTCACATTCAAACTGATGTTAAAACTAAATGTATATCAATATAAAATCCAACAAATTCTCCACGCATAAAAATTAATGTAATTCAAAATCTCGAAATAAAAAAAAGATATTTGGAACTAATTGCCGCTTTTATGTGTTTTAAAAATGTACAACCCATTTCTCATTACTGATGGGCCATTTTCTCGGCCAGCCGAATGAAAGCTCTCCTCGTCTTGAAAGATTTGCAGCCCAACAGTCATGACAAAGCGACTTACTTGGCAAATCACAAAAAAACTGGGCTGTGGCCGTGGACCCAGCTGTCAGCCTCTCCACGTATAGTACTCTTCCGATGGAAGTCGTTCCTTGACCACGTTGACCACGCCGCACGGAGAGCACCACGGCGGTGGACGACAGCGAGGCCTAGGAAGGGGACAACGTGGAGCCGGGAAAGATCTTGGCGGTGGAAGCCAGCGAGAGAGGATTCTGAGGGTTCACCTTTGGTTCGCGGTGTGAGGCTCTGCCGTCGCCCTTGAGCCTGGCCAGCCGTAGGAATAGTAGGGCGGTGATTCCTCCGCGGCCTGACAGCCGCCACGGGAGGCAGGAGCATGAGGCACGACCGGCGCTGGTTTGGTAGTGGAGCAAGAAGACCAAAGGTTGAAGAAGCACTACGGTCGTTGGATGGACATCGTCACGGTCCTTTGGAGCTAGAATCGTTCATATTAACTAAGTTGACAAAGCCCTTCGTCCCGTCAACTTAGTAGGCCCTAAGTCAGCCTCCCGCCAAGGTGGGTCCCAGCTAGTAGGGGAGTATTCATTTTTTGTGCGTAATAAGGAGGCACTTCCGGTGGGTCCGAAATGACAACAGGGGGACGTTTTTTAGCGAAATACGGTGGCCCGTCGGTGGGTCCCAGCGATCGAGAACAAACGTTTTTCGCCAAAATACGGTGGCCCTTCTAGTGGGTCCCTACGCCGATTGGAGGAATCATTATTTTTCGCGTAATAAGGAGGCACTTACTTGCTGCGGCCGTGGACCCAGCTGAGACTCTCCACGTACAGTATACTTCCGATGGAAGTCGTTCCTTGACCACGTTGACCTCGCCGCGTTCCGTTGCATGCATGCGTCCATGGGCGTGGTGCGTCCCCACTGGTAGCCTCTCACGTACAGTCATCTTCTGATGACTCTCGATTGTTGACCACGTTGACCACACCGTCTTTGGCGCACCATCGAACGACCGGAGATGGGGAAGGCAGGCGGTGGAGTCGCAGATGGAGAGGTGGAAACTTGACTAGTTCGGGTGCACGACAGCACAGCCGCGGTGCCGCCCACGAGATACAGGAGCAAGAACAGAGGTTGAAGAAGGAGCACGGCTGTTGGATTAACATCCAACGGTCCAGCTGCTAGAATCATTTGTTGATTAAGTTGACAAAGCCGTGCGTACACGTCCGCTTAGCAGGCCCACAAGTCAATCACCGTCGACGGGTCCCAAATTGCCAACGGGATGAATAATTTTTTCCGCAAAACAAGGAGGCACTTCCTTCCGTGCGAAGATACAGCTGGTACAGCTGGTGGGTCCCAGCTGTCAGGTGGAGGAAACATTTTTTTTCAGCTTAATAAGGAGGAACTTTCCTTGCGTGCGACCATGGACCTCGTGGGTCCCAGCCGTCAGGCTCTCCACGTCTGATCCTCTTCCGATGACTCTCGTTTGTTGACCACTCCGCACCGAACACGGTGAGGCGGTGGGCAACAGCGAGGCCCAGACGGAACGACTCGGAGATGGAAAAACACGGCAGTGGAGTCGCAGATTGAGAGGAGGAGAAGGGTTATAACTGGTTCTGTTGCAATTCATATCAAAATCGGGTTCACAGGACACGTTCATATTCATAGCCAACATTCACTATCAACAACTCAAAAGATTCATATATACACAAGCTCAGCATATCTATTCATCCAAATGATTGATAGATCACACGACAATATTCATACATAATTCACAAAAAGATTCAGATATACACATGTTCAGTATGTTTATGCATCCAAATGATTGAGATCACAGCCAATATGATCCATGGACGAACTTTAATTACCTAGGGTATAGACTGGTAAATGGTGTTCAATCGGAGGTACTTCTTGCTAAAATTAGTTCTTGTACGAGTAAACTTTTGAGTACATAAGAGGCAGCACAGACAATCTGAACTTTGCTTGTAGGTTTATCCTCAAATAGTGGCCTCGTGCGGCGGAGGTTTGAGCAACTTGGCCACTACTTTCATCCAACTAGTTTCTTGGCTCATCTTGGTCCCAGATCTCGCCAAAATTCTACATTGCGCATTTGAGAAAGGAGGCGGTTGAGAAAATGAACCACCCAAATTTTTTGTGCAGTTCAACTGAAATGGAGCATCCTTGGCGTGCAGACTGATTAAGTGCCAGATGAATATACGCGTCAACCAACTTGTCTGTAATCTTTAGACTCCATGCCATATAGTTCGCTACCATATGTGCCGATAACCAAAAGGCACAAGTTGGGACCAAAGATCGGATTGCGTTTTTCTGGGCTATGCACCAAGCAATATTTTTGGCGTTCACTCTCCTAATACTTGGAGTTTGACAATTGGTTGACGTCGGTTGATACTCGAATGAATATAGGCACTTCTTGTCAACATCGATGCTTGTCTGAGTGAACTTTGGAGTACATAGCAGCAGCATAAGTACCTGTCCATTGGATCATTTTGTGCAGTTCTACTGAAATCACCCGATGTAATGATTTTCCTGCGAGTTTAGGCTCCAAATTACTCCTTTATGAAATCGGCAAACAGTAGCACAATACCAAATTACCAATACATATGACAGGCACAATAATCAGGATAAAGACCAGTACCAACTTGTGCGAGGTACCATATCAATTACTATTTCCTTTATTTGGAAGCCGAGATAAGCCAGCGATCGACAGCAAAGGAAGAAAGCAAGCGGATATTAGCGGTCGACAGGAAAGGACGGAAGCTGTCGAGGCAATGAAGCACCCAAAGTTTTTGTGCAGTTCCACCAAAATCGAGCATCCCTGTTGGCACATATATTGAGAAAGTGAGATTACTGTAATAGTGAGACTAGTTGATGAAACATACACTAACAAATAGAAGCACCCTCATTATCTTAATGGGTAAAGTTAGCAACATACTCCCTCCGTCCAGAAATACTTGTCATCAAAATAAATAAAAGGGGATGTATCTAGATGTATTTTAGTTCTAGGTACACCCCTTTTTGTCTATTTTGATGACAAGTTTTTTCAGACGGAGGGAGTAGTAGTCTTGCTTAAAGAGAGGTATTAGTTTATTTAATCGGTGCCAGTTAGCTCAACTCAACACTCAAAGCATTGCCGTTTATCATAGGTTGCAAAACTTAAAAGTGCAAAGATAAAGGAGTTTCTCATGACAAAGAGTAACGATACAAATAGAGATGATGACAAACTAATATGGATGAAGGCCTTAGGCCCATTACCAACCTGAGAAAAAAGCTTATTCATGTAGTCCCATAAGAGATGATAAAGCACTCACTGGAATCACACAATAGTATATATTTTTGTGCACTTCAAATGTATGGTTGAAATCACTCTTGTTAGTGCTGAGATTATATCGAAAGATTATCAAGAACTTCCAGCAGAATTAAAGCACTGGCTGGGATACAGTTCATTGTATTGTATTGTGTAGTTCCACTAAAATGTATGATTGGCACAACATGATCCCTGTTTGCACAAGTAGGAACAAGGTGAAACCTTCATTAGCTTAGTGAGAAAGGATAGGAAGACATTAGCATATTACTCAAACAGTAGCATCAAATTCATGATGGACAATACACAAAACATTGCCTCATTGAACCAATGTCAATAAATTGACATGCAAAACAATAGCACTATTATGTCATGACACTAATAATATTCCCTCCCTGCTCACCACATGATTCATCTCCATAGACAAACATTCACAGGTACATGATTCAGCATAGGGTCCTACTAAAGATTTGTTTAACTCCAACAGGAAAATTAGGCAGTAATAAATTAGTGGTACTTAAGTGCTCCTAATTAATTAAGTGAGACAGCAAAAGTGGAAGGGCTCCCTGGAGGATCGTACCGCATGTAAGGTAGTCGTTGTCGGAGCCCTTGAATAGCCTCGACTGAGGCCTCTGCTTCAAAGAAGATCGCCTTAGCCTTTGTTTATTCTTCTTCTTCTTCCTCTTCATGCTATGTTTCTCTTTCTCCTCACCAGTTGGTGAAACCAAGTACATGATTGGCCTTCTAATTCAGAATTGGTTTTGTCAATGAGGGAGTACAAGTGTACTAGTAAAAACAACATTATTTTCTCATGGCGATTCGGAAAATAGAGATGAACACATGCATTAAATATCATTCTTACCTAAAGGAAGGTTATTAGCCAATATGGATGATGAGGATTGGAACACAAATCTCCTTTGTGCACCACCAAAATGAACCAACTATTCCATCGACATTCCAGCTTAAACAGCACAAAAGTCACTTCTTTTAAGAAGAGTTTTGTGCAAAGGCACCAAAGGTCACAACAAAGAACTGTGTGAATTGGATATCCCTGTTTGCACAAAAAGGCACAGAGGAAACAATCGAGTCACAAACAATTACAGGCAAAAACATTTGGCTAAACTTGTCGTAGTCTCAAACAATTATAGGCAAAAACAGTGGCATGGCTTCATTTTTACCGGGGACATTATATTAAGAACAGCTAAGGCTGCGTTAGGTTCCACAGGTTTGGTGCGAGGATTTTCGTAGGAACACAATTCCTACCGTATTCTTTCCCTTCCAACCGCTTCGGAACACGGGAAAGGTGAATAGTGTTTCATAGGAAAGCTGGTGCAGTAATCTTGATTCCATCGGATTAGAAACATCCACGCGCTGCTCATTTTTGGGCGGAAGCCCGAGGCAGGCGCTCGCTACCATGCGTTAGACAGGTTGCTGTGTTGTGTTTGCCCGAATAAAAAATCAACCTATGTGTGGTACGTGAGGTGAGAACAAGAGTAGTCACTGTGCAGCTGAATAAACAAATAGCATCTCCTACTGCCAAGCATGCTACTCTAAAAAAACAAATCTATACATTTAAGTAGTCCATCCGAACACATTCTCTTGAGAGTTTCCTCCGGTTCATTGTTCCATAGTTTTATACCTACATTCCTTTCCTATTCCTCTATTTTCATCAAGACCTATGCTTTCTGCCCCTTTATTCCCGGAGCCTAAATATTTGGTATAAGGGCATGGGGACGGTGGGTGCACCAAAGAAGACAGCACCATGTAACGTAAACAGGGCATAAAGTGGTGATTCATAGTTTGTTGCCCCGAGAAACAAACATCCAAGAAACATATCTGGGTTGGTCCCATTTTTGTTCACTCTAGCCACCTACTCCTATGTTTGGATAGCAAATCTAGTCCTGATCATACCACTGTGTACAACGTTACCCCTATATTTCCCTTTTCGACCAAGAGACCGGTTGGATGACCAGTCTGTACTACTTTCATCCCCTTTCCTTCATGTTTGTACCAAGTCCGATGTACATACTAAATTCCCCCACCCCCACTTTATTTCAATGACAAGTATTTTCGGACGGAGGGAGTACAAGATTCGACTCCATGAAGTAGCTTTACCTCTAAAAATAGAAGAAAAAAATAGGTGACGTTGGACCATCCGATCGAGAGGGGCTGAGAGGTAGAAAATGATGCACTTGCAGCGATGTAGCGAGCTGGGGAAGTAAAACTAAGGCGGTTTCGAACGAAGATACACCTGAAGGTCGTCAGGATGTGGATAGGTGGGCGGCGGGAGGCCGGATCCGCCCACAGGCAACGACGAAGGGATCGGAGGACCTCCCGCGCCGGCGCTCGGCCAGAGATAACGATGCAGCCGGCAGTGGGTCTCCTCCCTCATTGTTGACGACGGCCCAAACGCTGCCCCTCCTCCCCTTCACCGGCGGAGGGGGATACATCCGGATATGTAAATAGCGGTGAGGATAGAAAGCCAGTGTTTTTTGAAGGGAGAAAGACAGGGTTACTACCCCTATCTTGTTTAGATCTGGAGAGGATGAGAGTGTGTGAATAGAGCAGCCCTAGCAAGCAAGCGCGGAGGCTCCGGCCTATATATAAGTAGTGGGGTAGTTTTCATTTTTCACTCTATCAAAACAATCGTTTAAAATTGTGTACTATACTTACATGCCAGGTCGCGGTTTTTTTTAGTTGTTGATTGTTTTTTGAGATAGCTACCCACTTGTTCCAAGTGGTGTTACGGTGTGCCAGGTCGCACTTTGTATCGTTCAAGTCTGGTAGTACTACAAGTCCCTCCATTAAATGAACAACCACCCCCTCATAAAAATTGTGAACAAGCCCACGGCTAAAATTAGCGGAAACGTGGGTTGGCCCAACATGCATTATTATTTATATTTTCTACTCCCTCCGTTCCTAAATATAAGTCCTTTTTATTAGCCACACCTAAGACAAGAATTTTTTTATTAGCAGTGAACCCCACATGTCATAGACACAAAAATTGTGGCAAGATTCCCTTAGGCAAGCCAAAGTGTGTCTAACAATTTGAGAAACTCAGGTTAGGCAAGTGTGGCAAGTGTGGGAAAAATAATGTGGCAACATAAGACAAACATAGTCACAATCCAAACAACCCGTGGTTTTTTGTGACATGCATGAAAATTTGGTTAGTTAAATTTATAGTCAAAATTTGGCAAGGTGCATCAAATCAACACATGCAAGTATCAAAAGGAAAGTCACGGCATGCATGCATGCGTTGTACTCCCTCCGTTTCCAAATATAAGTCTTTTTAGAGATTGCAACAAGTGACTACTCCCTCCGTTCCTAAATGTAAGTCTTTTTAGGGGTTCCACTACAAACTACATACGGATGTATATAGACATATTTTAGAGTGTAAATTCACTCATTTTGTTTCGTATGTACTCCAGTTCATAGTGAAATCTCTAAAAAGACTTATATTTTGGAACGGAGGGAGTACATACTGGCAGAATATGTCTACTCCTACATACGAAGTAGCCCATTAGAAATGTGTAAAAAGAGTTCTATCGAATGCGGTGCTTTGATGTGTCGCGTCAACTCGTACAAGCCGAGAAATTTGATTACTACGACGCCCTCTCCCTCAGCGTCTTGAGCTCCGGTGCCTTAACTGCACATGCCTTTGGCTGCATGACAGGTGGGCCAACCACCTGTTGGGCCCACCTGTCATGGACGCAAAGGCAGGAGCAGTGACATGCAACAGTGGATTCGATACTGTAGAAGTAGGGGTAACATCATTGTTCGTCTTCTCGAAAAGGCGAAGAGCCAAGTGCAAACCGAACGTGGCGATTCTTGAGCAGCTCGCGTGGTGCGGTTCCTTGGAGTACTAGCCAGGCTCTTGCATGAGACAAAATTGCTATTGTTTAACAATTAAACTCCATTATCCATTGGTTGATACTCATTATGTATAGGTCCACGCGCTTAGCACCGTTTCCTCCTGGGGTCACCAATGTTTATTTGCTAATTAATAGCATTCCCTGCAATGAACTAGCCATTGCAAGTCATTAAAAGCATGCACACCTCTCATCTCTTATTGGTTGATACGTATGTCAAGAAACAAGAAACAAGGTAAAAGTTAATGCACCGCGCCTAAGTGTTTTGGGACTATTTGGTTTTCGTAAGATGACTTACACACCTAGACGGAGGGAGTAGTATAGACCTGTAAACGGGAAAGGAGTATTTGCCTTTCTAGAGATTTCAACAAGTGACTAGACTTCGACTCAAAAAAAAAAACAAGTGACTAGACTACTGCAGTGCAAGACCCCCTCCCTCCGGTTTATAGGGCTCAAATCTCAAATCTCATGAACCAAGGCATTTCATGATTGGAGAAATGTATCTCGTACTTTACAAAACTACCCTAATTAAACTCATGCATTAATTACGTAGTTCTCTCGTTTTCCTCTCCGCCTTGGTCGCGGTGCACAATATTGAGGCTAGCCATAGTGGGAGTAACTTAGGTAGTAACTTAGCACATCGCAAGACAATTTAGCTTATGTGGCAAGTATTTAATGAGGAAAGAGGTGCTTGTGGTAACATAATATGTTACTGTAACATAGCGCTTTCCGAGGCAAAATGAGTCTATGAGATAATAAATGAAGCAATCTATGATACTACTACTATGTTACTTTGCACTATGGAGGTACTCCCTCCTTTGCGGTTTATAGGGCTTATCTTAAAATTTTCGTTTTCCATTTTATAAGGCTCAATTTGGTTGTTCCCAATCACATGTTCAGATTTCAAGGTGCATTAAATCATTGCATGCAAGTATTAAGAGAAAATTGACCAATGCATGTAATTTATGCATGCATGCATTGCAATTAATGCATTGCTAAACATACTTTTTTGAGGAAAACAAGAGCATTAAGTGGGTGCTTTTTCAAACTACAAAAAATATTCCACCACTCACCATCTACCTTGGTTGATGAGATTTTTGAATTGAGCCTTATAAACGGGAAAGGAGGGAGTAGTAACTTACACTAGTGTCATATGCATGACACTAGTCTAAGTTACTCCCCACTATGACCAGCCTGAGAGAGTGCTTTGATACGTTTTAGTCTCGTGACTAAAAGTAGTGGGACTAAAACTTGTTAGCCTCATCCATGCTTGGATCCAAATACTAAAGAGACTAAAATCAAGTTAATGAAATTTCAAAGCATCCGGGCCCGCGTGCCATCCACCAAATCACAGCGAGGTGCTACAGTCGAGAATCACCTGTCACCCCGGTGTGGCCGTCATGACCCATCATATCACAAAACCCACACCTTTACCAGCAGTGGTAAGGTGGCCTTCAAGCTGGACTGGACGAAGCAACCATCATTTCATTGGAACGCTCGTTCAAGCCCTTTCTTCCCTTTCTTGAAGAAAACCTCACTCCAGGCTCCTCTTCTGCCATTTTTCTTCTCTACCGACGAAGGAAAGGTGGACGAATCAGTTATGCTGCTATATTTTCATTCCAATAATCTTATTTTTGCGAAGCACCGACCGATTCTCACATCCTATTCTTTTCCCGTTTTCATTGCGATTGTGGTTTCCTTTTGATTGCTTTTTGTTTGTCAGTTCATTGATGGATCACGGAGCACTAGGCAAAGAGTTGCGGCGGACAACCACTGGAGACAGCGATCTCCGTGAAGCGAGCACCGACCAACGAGTTGACCATGTTGGCGGGCCAACCCATGGAGACGAAGAACTCCAAGAAACAAGCACCGCCAAAGAGTTGAGGGCGTTGGCGGACGAACTCCTCAAAGAAAGTTGGAAGAATAGCAAGGGCCCCACCGTGCCTACCCCAGAGCTCTAATTGCCACCTATGTGAGGCTCAAGACCGAGTTTGAGGAGATAGTCGCCGTTGAGAAGCGATATTCCCCAGCAAGGTGATGGCCCCCATCGAGGGCGAGGAGATGGCCCCGGAGGATGAGATCCCCGGTGAGCTGCACAAGGTAAAAATAATGTCTTATTACCATAGTTGTGGTTTTGATTATTTGCAATGTGCTTGCTTTTTGATTATTTGCAATGTGCTTGCTAATATGTTAGTGTTGTGCGGTGTCGGTGGTTGTCCTTGATGATTCCGATGTCGTGGCCCGTCTGTTGGCATCATACGGAGATCGATTCGATACCGATGTCCATCCTGTGGACATCGCCCGAACTTCGATTACGATGTCGCGATCAGTCCTGTGGACATCGCCCGTAAATCGATTCCCATGCTGTTGTCCGTCTTTGTGGTCATTGCAGAGATCGATGACAAGAAATAGTTGGTCGCGCTAATCCTTTAGGGTAGTTTGCATTGCCCTATGTTTAATTACCAGAACGATGCATGTTATCAAACCATCTTAGGGCTAGTGCACTGTCTTGTGTGGGCGGATCTTGCTACTTTTGTTTGCTAGTGAATCATGCGATGAATCATGCGAACCCTCTCCCGATTCTGAAGCAGATGTATCCTCACCAGCTTTTGATGTAATATATGGCATGCTTAGATGTAAGTTTGAATTGTTTATCATATCAGCGGGGCTTGTTTGATGATTCTTGGTGTTAGTAGGATAGCTCTTTGTGCGAGCTATAGTGCTTGCAAAACACTCACCGAAGAGAAGCGTTGGGGCTGATGAGCTCGTGGTGCGCTTATACTTATCCCTCCTCGATCGACCAATAGCCCTAGCTCCTAAAATTGTAGGCTTAGCGATCGATCGGACAATAGTCGACATACATTCAGGCCTCATTTGGTTCATAGGGTAGGAAAATCGTAGCAAAAGTACGAGAACGTGCAACACAAAATCATAGCGATGCAGACGTACTCCCTCCGTTCCAAAATAGATGACCTAGGCGGGCTAGTTTGGCCTAGTGGGTTTCAGTGATATGACGTGGTACAGTGCCGTCCAGTCTTCGTGTGTGGTAGCAGTATTGCGGGTACAGTAAGTTTTCTTGAAGAAGCGGAATTTAACAAAGTCATGATGTTTCCTTCGTCCGAACAACTTACGGTGGGAAAGGTTGGGCCTGCGATACGATCGGGGTAGGCCAGGATAATTTTGTGCATGGCAGGTGGACCAGGATGGTCGACGTCCCACATGTCGGCGAATGAAAGTATTCTTTCCGATATAGAGGACGAGCAACGAGTATTCATTGTTTATTTTTGATGAAAGCTATTGTCTCCACTATTACTCCTTGACTTTGTCAATGCCTCTCTCTCCTCCACATAAGCGGGGACTACTTGCTATGCATGCAGCGGACAGCTAGCGTCTTGAGGGGCCAGGCCGGTGAGAGCGGGCTCGAGGCGGACGGACTCGGCATGGCCCACCTCACATTATCACCATATATTTCTTGGAGTCCGTCTTGCGGCGGGCGGGTGATCTCTTCTCCCTCCCCGTTTCTCTCTTCTCACCGGCCTCACGAGCGATTAGATTTCGACTATCGACGGTTTATTCAATTACGGTCCCACATGTCGATTGAAATTGCAAGACAACGTGTGTCCCCTTTGGTGAGCGGCGTGCGAGCCGGACTGTCGAGGTTGCGACGCGTACGAGTCATAAGTGTGCCGCCTTTTCCTTTAGAACTTGCGAAGCGTAACATTTTCGCGCGATCAATCAATAGAAATCCAGAACAAAATGACGAGAGCGGTGCTTTCCCGCTCGTTAGGCGGGCTAGTTCGAGTGATATGACGTGCTACATGCCGTCCACTTGCTCCATTTTATGTAAGCAAGAGTTTACACTTTCGTCTGTGAAGTCTGGCTCAGCGAATCTGATTTTGATCGAGGGATAACTGTTCCCTGCCAAATAATGGAGGATTGTTAGCGATTATAGCATGATAGTTAGGGCATCTCCAGCGCTGGCCCACAAATTTACACCGGCATCTGTCCGAGGACACTGATTGATGCCATCCGATGCTTCCCGCATACCTTTCGGCAACTATATGAACTAACCGGACGAAATTCGTGCAAACAAAGCAAATTTCAAATTAACCGGATGAAATTAACCGGATGAAATTCATTACATTTCGAAAACTTCTCCTACAAACTGGACGAAATTCATTACATATTTCATGGTGGAGCAAGGAACCTCGTGGTGGAGCGTCTGCACTCATAATATTTAATATTATTCAGCGATATAAAATTAACCAATCATCTCCACGATTAATTTGGAAGAAATCTGAAACACGGCAGTCCAGTGTAGTTACATAATACTAGTACATGGCTAACCCACGCTATCACCATATTTCTTGGCTTCCGTGCGACACCTATCTCTAGTAATCCAGCAGCCTGTATCGCTTCTCCCTCCTCGTCTCTATCAAATCGGAAGTACTGTGCAGACGATACTTGGCGCACGAAAGTCGCACGGCAGTCGTGATCAACAGTTTCGGCCCACTAAACAAATGGCATGCATGGCTACGATCTTGTGTCGTGCGCAGATCGGCTCCAAAATATCGTCCCTGTAGCAGTGCTGCTATCAAAGTGCGGCGGGCTGGCGTTTCTGCCGTCTATTGAGGTTGGTTAACTATCACATGTTAGCGACATGCCAAGAGCATTCTAAAAAAATTCCTTTCATATTCCGTTTTCAAAAATAAAAAAATCCTTTCACGTCATTTAATTTTCCTGTATGCTTTGAGCAACTTGCATGTCCTATACTGCTCCTGTTTGATACTCTAACTTAGCTAGAGGTTAGACTAACTCATGACTAACCCTGAACTAACTGTATCCAAAGAGGTGTTTGGGTGACAGAGTTAGATTGACAATAAATGCACTTCATGGAGAGAGAAAAGTGATTTTTCAGTGGTCCCAATGAGAACTATCTCCTAGCACCTCTTGGGTGGGATAGTTTTTTTTTGGTGGGTTCGGTGCAACTTGCTCCAATTTAAACCCTCATGCTTGGATACTTTAGGGCTATTTGAGCCCCAACTAGCTCAAACTAACTCTAACCCATGGATCCAAACAGGGCCTATGGCCATCTCGGCCAGGCGATCGCGTGCACCGGGAAGCGGTGCTCTCTCGGCCGTCACGCCACTTCATAGCCGGCGCCAGTGAGAGGTCGCCTCCGCTCTGGCCGGGCATTAATGCGGCACTGACGCTCCAGGCGACGCTAACCGTTTCACGCGGGAAGCGCGCGCTGGCAAGGGAGCATAGGTTTTGAACCGTTTTAGGTGTAGTAGTAATGGTATTTTGCAAAACTACTCAATTATTGCACTCAGTAACCTAAGAAATTGTGGTAAAAACGTTACTCCACAGCCCGCTTCCCTTCTCCTTCCTGCTCGTGATTTACGTGGCCATGTTAACGTGGTTGTGTCAAAAAAATGTCACTTCACCTTTCGTGATTTGCGTTATATAATTACAAGCAAGATTCTCGTGCATTGCACGGAACATCAATATGCATTTTTTTACAAAACACCTGTTGTGATTGACCCATGCAGGAGTAATCCCATGTGTAAAAACTAATGATATCTCGAGAATTTTATCGAAAAGCTGGTATCTCGAGAATGTCATCGAAAAAATGAAAGATGAGAGATAAGGCGAGGAGGTGGAGCGTGGTGGTGGTGGTGGTCGGAATGGGCGGAGGCATGGGGATGGGCCAGGCGCCGGCCGGCGGCAGCCACCATGCATGCTAGATTGTTCCAGAGACTTATTCCTTTTTTAATTGTTGAGCAATGAGGTTGCGAGAGATAATGATGTGGAGAGAGGTGCGGGTATCTTGTGTAAAATTATCATAGTTTGCTTCCTATCCGTCAGATATAGATCATACGGTGCAGTATTACAAGATGGCGTGCACACCATCATCGCCAACTCGTTTTTTATAAGGGTATACAGATGATAAGTTTGCTGACTACTAAAGTAAAGTGGAATCTGTCCATGTTATGCAAGTAAATAAAGGTGATTGTTTATCATACGGGTAAGGTTGGATGAAGGGTGGTAGGAACAAATGCTCCGCCTAGAGCATGTGTGTGTGAGATGGAGTCTTAGTGTGTGGTGTGTGTGTGTGTGTGAGAGAGAGAGAGAGAGGAGAGAGATAGATGGAGTCTTAGTTTGTGTGTGTGAGAGAGAGAGAGATGGAGTCTAAGTGTGTGTGGGGGGGGTGCGTGTGTGTGTGTTTGTGTGTGTGTGTGTGTGTTTGTGTGTGTGTGTGAGAGAGAGAGATGGAGTCTTAGTGTGTGTGGGGGGGTGCGTGCATGTGTGTTTGTGTGTGTGTGTGCACGCGCACGCGCGTGTGTGTGTGTCCCGGGGTCCTCTGTGGCGGATGTAATTTAAGTGTGCATGGCTTCATCATAGAGAGGTGATGTGTATGGCAGAGGCCACCAACGATGGGGTGCGAGAGAAAATGCCCGTGGGAGGGAAGAGAAGGTGCGTCTTGGCGTGAGAGGAGTCGATATCGAGAGAACGTGTTTGTTCGAGAGACACCACGGAAGACTACTATATATCGATGGTGCATGTAGGCGGGAATTAAACAAAGGAATGGTCTTATTGGTTTCGGGGATATAGGGAAGAGTGAGAGGCGCTGGGCGGGGGGTAGCTAGAAGGAGACCGTTAAGTGTGAGTGTGTGTTTTGCCCATCCAGGCGGAAGTTATGTGCACAAAAGAGGAAAACGATTCGGTGTGACGTTAGGATTGAGGGTAATTAACTACGTATGGAGACATAGAGACCTTGAACGTGCATGTGTGAGAGGTATACATGTATACCTGGGATGTGTGTGTGTGCGCGCGCGCATGATCGAGATGAAAGAAGACATAAGTCCTAGGATCAACGACATGGGAGAGACGAATCGGTATGACAATATGCATGCATGTGAGAATGCAGGGAAGAAGGCCCGACAATTGAGCATGTTTTTTTATCTTTAAGAGATAGTGGCATGGGCTGGAGCATGCATCTATGGCGAGCAGAGGGGGTGAGGCGCAACGATTGTGAAAAAGAGATCAACCTATAAATGCATATGTATGGATAGACATATATAGTGTGGGTGATAGGAAGCAAGACTCCGTGCAAGAAAGAAATGTTGACGGAGAAACTACAAATAGATACAGAGATGGAGATGCTAGCTAGAGAGACATCCGTTAGTTTGGGTGTCGGAGATGACCGTCGGGTGGTTCAAAGGGTGAAGTTATATATGTGTGTGAGAGGGCACTTGACTGCATGCATGTAGAGAGAAACATATGTAGTGTGCGTGATAGGAATCAAGAGTGAGGGCGAGAAAGAAGGTTGATGGAGAAACAGATAAATAGAAAGATAAAGATGCTAGCTAGTGTGCGCTAGAGATAGGAGTCGAGTGGATCAAAAGGCTGGGTTATGTGTGTGGGTGTGAGAGAGATAGACAGAGGGTGCATGTGAGTCACATACAAACAAATATCAGAGAGAAATGAGATCCAGAGAGACGGAGTTTTGTGTCTCATGAGAGAGAAAGATATTTCACAACGAGAGTGATAGCTAGAGAGACATATGAGGGAACACAAGATATCTCTAGGGAGAGAGGGTGTGTTTGAGCGACATACAAGAGAACAATGGAGAAATATGAGACCACAGGAGACAGAGTTTGTGTTTGTGTGTGAGAAAGAGATATTGAAGAGGAAGAGTCATAGGTTCTCATCTCTAAGGAGCGAAAGACATCTCAGATGAGGGGTGTGCAGTGGCACACATGGGAATAGTTGAGAGAAATGAGACCCGGAGACAAAGTTTTGTGTTTGTGTGAGAGAAAGAGATTCCACATGGAGAATCATAGCTAGAGACACATAGCAGGGAGCGAGATATACTTAGAGAGAGATAGGGTGATGAAGGTCGATGGAGAGAGTACCGTCAGTGTGTTACGAAGATAAAAGATCATTGTCGACATACAGGTAGCACGAGAGATGCCCGAGAGACGATGAACGCAGCGTATAGGTCCGGAGAGATAGTCCTATATAAGCATGAGTGATAGCTATATGAGACGCATATCTGGATTAAAAGGGATTCAAATATTTAAACCGAGATCACGACATCGATAATATCATAACGCAAATTGGTGTATCAAACATGCATATTCATTTGAATTTGGGCACACGTGTAATGTTATATAGTTTATCAATATTGGTGATCCATAGATTCTTCAATTACAAACAATGCGTGGTTTATATGCAATTAGTGTCTAAACAGGATTACACTATATGTTGCGTGTGTGAAACACATTATACATGTTTGGGAAATTAGAAAACCGCATGAAACACACATTAATTGGAGACAGTTAGCGAGGAATGCATACATTGGATTTCAACATAAAGTGGTTTCAAATATTTGAAAATCCAAATTGATGGATACAACCTTATGAATCTTATATCATGCCATTTGTAAACCATATTTATGTATAAATGGTGTTGTGCTTTTGAAAGTATCTATGTAAAAAATGATGTATATAGAATGTAATTCCAATTGAAAATGGATCCCGCCCGAAAAAATAGTAGAATACAAACGGGATTCGAATTGAGTTGGCACGGTAAACATGCACTGTGCAAAATTTGAACGAAGCGGGGAAAGTCGCAGAATCACCGAAACCAAAATCTACGAGATGGAAATCACTACCGCCTATCCTCGCCGCAAGCAAAGCCTATCTGCTGGATTTCTATAGGTTTTGATAGGGGTAGGTTTGTAATTTCACCCAAACGTGACGTAACCGCCTCACCCGGATTCATACACGGTGGGCGCCAAAACATAGTGTGCCCTAGGCGAAATCGACTCCCTCCCCGATTCATATTCATACACGGTGGGCTCCAAAAACAAACTCTCGTCGGCAAATATTCGGTGTATGCGAGATTACCGTCCTATCCCCAACCGACTAATGTTGCTGTGATGTAGTAGAAATTTGAAACAAGGGCTAAGTTTGTAAATTTCCTCGCATTTGAGACAAGCGAGCCCTGACTACATGGTCCCCCCCTTCCTCTCTACCTCCCTTTTCCCCATTCGTACTCCGTGGGTGCCAAAACACCCTCTCCACCCCCCCCCGCCTCCGTCCCCCCCCCTCCGCCACCCCAACCACCGCCGTCCTCCTCCACCATGCCGGAGCTGATACCCCGATGCCGCCGTCCATTACAAGATATCAACCTCTCTCATCCACGCCTTCGGACCGGGATCCTTGCATCCCGTCCTCTCGCTTCATCCCCGTCGTCGTCCACCTTGCCGGTGCCGCTCCTACGACCGTCTCGTCCACCGCGCCCCGTCGCCACCGTCTACCCTCCTAGATCTACTCCCACGCCGCCGACAGCCATCGCTACCGCAGCACCGTCAAATTCTCACCAGATCAAGACAGCGCCGCACTGCAGGCGGTACTCTTTCGTATCTGCTCAACTTATTTATCGTAGCAAGAAAATAGATCACCACTTCTTTACTCTGATTTCTTGTCTTGGTTGTGAAGTTGCCTTTGTCCGGTTTGCACCTTCAGATCTGCCATGGCACGCTCAACACTATACTCCCAATGCTTATGGTTTTCCCCTTTTATATTCCACACTAGTTAAATCACAGTAGACTAAATTTCAAAATTGGGTCACCGATTTTTCAGAGCTCACGGAGTTCGCCGGTGCGATCCAAGGGGCTCAGGTGGTTGTGCGGCCTCACCGAACGAAGAAAACTCAACGCGGGTGGGGGGTGGGGGTGGCGGAGGAACACAGGCGATGGGGGCCGGTGGTCCGGCCGGCGGCCCGTGCGGTGTTCTGTATGGGAAGTATCACAGACGAGGAAGAAGAAGGGTTAGGAGACGTAGGATCTTCATCCAACCGCCTGAAATGGTCGAGAGACAGCTGGGAGTTGCATTCTGAATGCGCTCTGGTTCATCATGTGTGGGCACTGCGCAACCAACATTTTATTATCCAAAATCTGCTTGCTCTTCTTTACCATGTTCGATAGTGCTGGCCTATACGCGATCGATAGGCTTTCAATTACTAGCGGCAATACAACACCGTATTTTCAAGCCAGTTCCACTTTCCCGATTTATATATGGTTATGGTGTACCACTGTTATGTACACTATGATCTTCCTAGTTGCTGTGTGCTCTTGTTATCATGGTTTGGCAATAAACTATCTATACAATATATTATGGACCTATCATCTGCCAGCTATCCTTACTTCTGGAGCCTATTTTTTGTGTACTTGTGCGGATTATATAAATGCACGCATACGATATTACAGCACACATGAGCTCTCTCATCGTAATCCAAAGGATAGCACATAAGTGTTTACAGGGCGCCCTATATTAGAATATCATCTGCATTACAAAGATAATCTCACAACTATTTATGTTTTCATGGTTCTCAGATATTATACGCAATTACAGTGAATATCAGAATCCGCGCATCAGAAGAATATTGTGGAACACTACAAT
Organism: Aegilops bicornis; assembly: GCA_021605145.1. Lineage (NCBI taxonomy): Eukaryota > Viridiplantae > Streptophyta > Magnoliopsida > Poales > Poaceae > Aegilops > Aegilops bicornis. The sequence continues at coordinate 640,095,627 of CM038670.1, read as the reverse complement.
GACTTACAAAATTGGCACCAAGGCATTGGGTGCCATTTTGGAAGCAATGAAACTCGTACGCTCCCCACCTGTTGATTCTTGTTCAGAATATCATTCTAATGACTATTCTAACCTCGAGGAGTCAAAGGCAGATGGCCTGTCCTGTTCACCCATCAAGGTGTCTGTTCTAATTTGGCAAGGTTTTATTGATTGCGTGTATCTTGCATATGTTGTCTTGCATTTCTTCTACTTTGTTGCACCACCATCTGCTTAGTTTACTCATCATATAACTCGAGATGCTATGCCCATCCATTATCAATACATATTCCATTTGTCGTCATACCATGTTTTTTCACTCAAATGTTGTTCTTGTGCATCAGACATCAAAAAGGAAGAGGGTGATTGCCGAACCTGAAGGAGCACCAGAAAAGTCCTTGAAAAACGTGGTGGTGCCGGAGAAATCAGACAGTGCCCCACTTATATTGGCTGTACAACCAGTGACACAAAACATAGGACCGACTCCAGCAGACTGTACCCATACTTCACTGGCCACACCACTAGCCCCACCACCACAGGACCTGCACTCGCAAAAGGTATACCGATTTCATTTGCCATAGCACCACCGGTCATTACCACAAAAAATCCCACTCAAAGAAAAAGTACAAAGCAAGTCCACCGGCGAAGACCTATCCCAAGCTGCAGAGACGGCCAATTCCTGCAGATTGGAACCCCATTCCATTTATTCCCAGCTTTAAAAGACAATGCTTTCAATGTTGTTAGGGACTACGTGCATATATTCCCATCATGGGAAGATTATAGTGAAGACAAACACCATTTTCACATCTTCCTGTCCAACTTACGTGTAAGTGTTATTATTCATGGTTATTATTTTCCTGCTTTCTGCTGATCGAACACATCAATGATTTACATTACATTTTTGTAACTAGGTGAGGGTCAATCTGGATAGTCATGACGAGCAAAGCTTTCTTGTGCTTTTCAAGGAAGCATTGCAGCAGTATCGGTGTTACCTGAGGAAATCACACTTTGATGGCAAGTCTATAAACGAATTTCTGGTGAAGTCTCATGTGCTAAATTTAGAAGACATTGAATGGAAAAACCTTGTTATGCACGTGTCTCGTTCCTGTGATGAGGTACCGTCTATGAAATCACATGACAATTTGAACTTCTACTTTTCCGCATGTGCCTTACGGATCTTTTTGCAGTGAAATCAGCTCGAAGAAGAATTCCGGTTTGGAAGAACGACGGGATATCGCAAATATGCTGCCCGCTGCTTTGCTCTTGTTAGTACTTGTTGTCCTGTATCAATGTACTTGCATACATACCGGTTCATTATGTGACAAAGAGTATGCATGATAGCTTGCTTATCAATTGTTCGCTCCAAATTATCCGATCTGTATGAACGGTTACATTAGTGTAGAATATATCCAATGCCAATGATTTTTTAGCTCTGCATTGTTCTTGTAAGTACATACCGTCCTTTATCGATTGTACTTATATTGACAGTAGTTGTTCATGTACCATCACTCTGCAGCTTATTTTCCTTTGCCTCCATTTTCTACACATCAGATCTATATTTACTCTTACCATAAGGTTGGTACTGAAGAAGTTTAGTTGTGCATTGCTCTTGGTTGTGCCTTTTGCCTGTATCGCTGCACATACATTTATAGCAACTTGGTTATGTAGCATCACTCTTCATCTTATCTTAAATATTCTCCATTTTTTCGTATATTATCACATCTATATTTACTTAACAAAATGTAGAATAAAGGCAATGCTTATGAAGAACATTTTGTGCTAAACTTCTTGAATTGCCCCCCCCCCATCAGCATGGACAAGGGCTTTATAGAGCCTGTCTTCACCAGTAATGTAAGTTTGTCCTTCTCAAGCCTTCAAACTTTGTTGTGTATATTTGGTTAGGCATGACTACAACAGCTGTTTATTTTGGTGTTTGCATCAAATTGCATGTTTAAAGTTTATTATGCAGTTCATAAACAAAAGTTTGTCCTTCTCAATTTAAGTTTTTCGTTGTACAACCAAGTTCCTTCTTCATACCATGTAAATTAAACTACAGAGCAAGTGATCTTCTTTTGCACTGCATGTATGCTTCTGTTCTTCATCCGTAATCCAGTGGTGTGGTGAACCTACCCACTACAAAGACAATGTCATATTCTGCAATGTCTTAACTATGAACAATGTCATATCATTCTACTATTATTTAAACCGTCGCTTTATTTGCCAATCTGAAATGGGTTAAATTGACACACTAACCATTGATACTTATGAGTTCTTGATCTGTAATCCAGTGGTGTCGTGAAGCTGCCAACTCCTTCACAATGTCAATTCCTGCCATGTCTTGACCTGAACAATACCATATTGTGTTAATGCAATTTTAAACTGTGTCACTTAATTCGTCAGTAAGAAATATGATGAATTATCAGAACTGATACTTTTATGTGAAAAACATGTCATATGTCTGCTTGTTTATCTTTCAGAGTGAGGAAGATTTAAGTGTTGAACAAGCGTAGTCTCATCATCTTGCTTTCACCGCTATGCTTGCAGCTCCCAATGAGGCTAACCTTTCTTGAATTCTATTGAAGTCTTTGTCGGTTTTGTATATTATTTTGTCGGCGTGTTTATTTGCAATCGGTGGCGATCTTTGATGCCCAAAGGTATGTAATCTGTTCGCTTGTGCTTTATTATCATAGTGGCGAACTTTGATGCCCAAAGTGGATGTAATATGCCGTAATTTCTTTATTGTATAGTCTAGGTTTTTTCTTATTCACGATGCTGCAGTTATTTTATCGTATATATATCCCTGTCTTCGCAAAGAACCGCCAAACCGTGAAATTACGGTACATAATCGGGCCGTCATGCAATCACGATGTATAGTCCGCATCATGGGCCCCTGGCCAAACCGCCCACTAGTAGATTCGGGCCTTTAATAGGCCGAGTAACCCCCGGCCCTCTTTTCGCAAGAAAACTCAATGGGCGTTTAGGAGGCTGAGAAGTAGGCTGGGCCTGAAACGTGTCGAATAGCTCATGGACCGGCGGCAGCCCGAAATGGACCCCGGCCCATGATTGTGCGAATCAATTCACGGGCTTTTAACAGGCCAAAGTTGTCTCGGTCCTTGTTTGGCCCAATCAGATATCGGCGAAAGCGGTAGGATGCAAACCGGTCGTAGTTAGGCCCAACTATATGACGGGCTTTTAACAGGCCAAAATTAATATAGGGCCGAAATGTTAAATGGGCCCTTAACAGGCCGAAACTAATATCAGGTCGAATTACTAAATGGGCCTTTAGAAAGTGGGCCCAAAAGCATAGCGTCCAGTGCCCGCGCCGAATCTGATATGGGCCATAACTGAACCCAAAGTCTCTTAAAGGGCCAGACCTGATCTGGGCCGTGATTTGGCCCAGAAAGTGGGAGGCATTTAACGGGTCGGATCTTATATGGGCCATTACTAGGCCCGGAACGTGGCAGGCCATTAATGGACCGGATCAATTATGGGCGACATTTGGCCCAAAACATGGCAGCCGATTAATGGGCCGCCTACTAGGGTCCTCAAAATCTTGTGGGCCTACAAATGGGCCGCCCATTAATGTCGACGAAATCTCGTGGGCCTTTAGCTGGGCTGGCCCATTATGATCCGCAAGAATTTTGTGGGCCTTTACCTGGGCCGGCCCATTATGGCACACAAAAATCTTGTGGGCCTTTACCTGGGCCGTCCTATTATGGCCCGTGAAATCTTGTGGGCCTTTAGCTGGGCCAGCCCATTATAGTCCGCAAAATCTCGTGGGCCTTTAACTGGGCCGGCCAATTATGGGCCGCCAAATCTTGTGGGCCTTTAGTTGGGCTGGCCCATTTAAACTTGATTGGTCGTGCCACGTGTCGACGTATCATAGGCGCCTTCTGTCCAATGAGTGGATGACATCTGTCCCAACAATGAGCAGACACATGTTTCCTCCAGCCAATGATGATTTTACACGTGGAAAATCCCCATTGGTCGGGCTGTTAACGGGTTATCGGATCCAAAACCCGACCCGATAGCTTAACGGCGTTAAGATTACGGTGGATGCCACGTGTCGGTCACCCTTGACGAAAGCATTTACGTGACGCGTGATTTATCGTCATGGAAGTGGACACTTCCGTGATGATAATTTTGGTAATGTCATGGAACACTTCTACGACAAAGACGTGTATGACTATCTTGATTCTGTCATAAATTTGTCATGGATGTACATGCATGACAAAAAACGCGACCTACTGTGACAAACACGTATCATCACGGAAGTGTATTTTTTTGTAGTGCCAATTACGTTGTGACGTTTGGTAGCACACAAAGTGTTCCTCCAGTAAACGGGAGTTGCATAATCTCATAGTCATAGGAACATGTATAAGTCATGAAGAAAGCAATAGCAACATACTAAACGATCAAGTGCTAAGCTAACGAAATGGGTCAAGTCAATCACATCATTCTCCTAATGATGTGATCCCGTTAATCAAATGACAACTCATGTCCATGGCTAGGAAACTCAACCATCTTTGATCAACGAGCTAGTCAAGTAGAGGCATACTAGTGACACTATGTTTGTCTATGTATTCACACATGTATTACGTTTCCGGTTAATACAATTCTAGCATGAATAATAAACATTTATCATGATATAAGGAAATAAATAATAATTTATTATTTCCTCTAGGGCATATTTCCTTCAGAATCTACGAACAATGAGGAAGCGATGGTGAGCCCAGATACCACAAAATGGCTTGAGGCCATGAAATCTGAGGTCGGATCCATGTATGAGAACAAAGTATGTACTTTGGTTGACTTGCCTGATGATCGGCAAGCCATAGAGAATAAATGGATCTTCAAGAAGACGAACGTTGATGGTAATGTTATTGTCTACATAGCTTGACTTGTTGCGGAAGGTTTTGACAAGTTCAAGGAGTTGACTACGATGAGACTTTCTCACCCGTAGCGATGCTTAAGTCTGTCCGAATCATGTTAGCAATTGCCGCATTTTATGATTATGAAATCTGACAAATGGACATCAAAACTGCATTCCTTAATGGATTTCTTAAAGAAGAGTTGTATATGATGCAACCAGAAGGTTTTGTCAGTCCTAAAGGTGCTAACAAAGTGTGCAAGCTCCAGCGATCCATTTATGGACTGGTGCAAGCATCTCGGAGTTGGAATATACGCTTTGATGAGGTGATCAAAGCATATGGTTTGATACAGACTTTTGGAGAAGCCTGTATTTACAAGAAAGTGAGTGGGAGCTCTGTAGCATTTCTAATATTATATGTGGATGGCATATTATTGATTGGAAATGATATAGAATTTCTAGATAGCATAAAAGGATACTTGAATAAAAGTTTTTCAGTGAAAGACCTCGGTGAAGCTGCTTATATATTTGGTATCAAGATCTATAGAGACAGATCAAGACGCTTAATTGGACTTTCACAAAGCACATACCTTGATAAAGTTTTGAAGAAGTTCAAAATGGATCAGTCAAAGAAAGGGTTTTTGCCTATGTTACAAAGCGTGAAGTTGAGTCAAACTCAATGCCCGACCACTATAGAAGATAGAGAGAAAATGAAGGTCATTCCCTATGCCTCAGCCATAGGTTCTATCATGTATGTTATTTTGTGTACCACACCTGATGAGTGTCTTGCTATAAGTCTAGCAGGGAGGTACCAAAGTAATCCAGGAGTGGATCACTGGACAGCGGTCAAGAACATCCTGAAGTACCTGAAAAGGACTAAGGATATGTTTCTCGTGTATGGAGGTGACAAAGAGCTCGTCATAAATAGTTACTTCGATGCTAGCTTTGACACTGATCCGGATGACTCTAAGTGACAAACCGGATACGTATTTATATCGAATGGTGGAGCTGTCAGTTGGTGCATTTCCAAGCAAAGCGTCGTGGCGGGATCTACGTGTGAAGCAGAGTACATAGCTGCTTCGGAAGCAGCGAATGAAGGAGTCTGGATGAAGGAGTTCATATCCGATCTAGGTGTAATACCTAGTGCATCGGGTCCAATGAAAATCTTTTGTGACTATACTGGAGCAATTGCCTTGGCGAAGGAATCCAGATTTCACAAAAGAACCAAACACATCAAGATACGCTTCAACTCCATCCGTGATCAAGTCAAGGAGGGAGACATAGAGATTTGCAAAATACATATGGATCTGAACGTGGCAGACCCATTGACTAAGCCTCTTCCACGAGCCAAACATGATCAGCACCAAGACACGATGGGTGTTAGAATCATTACAATGTAATCTAGATTATTGACTCTAGTGCAAATGGGAGACTGAAGGAAATGTGCCCTAGAGGCAATAATAAAGTTGTTATTTATGTTTCCTTATATCATGATAAATGTTTATTATTCATGCTAGAATTGTATTAACCGGAAACTTGATACATGTGTGGATACATAGACAAAATACAGTGTCCCTAGTAAGCCTCTACTAGACTAGCTCGTTAATCAAAGATGGTTAAGTTTCCTAACCATAGACATGTGTTGTCATTTGATGAACGGGATCACATCATTAGGAGAATGATGGGATGGACAAGACCCATCCATTAGCTTAGCATAATGATCGTTAAGTTTTATTGCTATTGCTTTCTTCATGGCATATACATATTCCTTTGACTATGAGATTATGCAACTCCCGGATACCGGAGGAATGCCTTGTGTGCTATCAAACGTCACAACGTAATCGGGTGATTATAAAGATGCTCTGGTATCACCGAAGGTGTTTGTTGGGTTGGCATAGATCGAGATTAGGATTTGTCACTCCGAGTATCGGAGAGGTATCTCTGGGCCCTCTCGGTAATGCACATCATAATAAGCCTTGCAAGCAATGTGACTAATGAGTTAGTTGCGGGATGATGTATTACGGAATGAGTAAAGAGACTTGCCGGTAACGAGATTGAACTAGGTATGAAGATACCGACGATCGAATCTCAAGCAAGTAACATACCGATGACAAAGGGAATTACGTATGTTGTCATTGCGGTACGACCGATAAAGATCTTCGTAGAATATGTAGGAACCAATATGAGCATCCAGGTTCCGCTGTTGGTTATTGACTGGGGAGGTGTCTCGGTCATGTCTACATAGTTCTCGAACCCGTAGGGTCCGCACACTTAACGTTTGGTGACGATTTTGTATTATATGAGTTATGTGATTTGGTGACCTAATGTTGTTCGGAGTCCCGGATGAGATCATAGACATGATGAGGAGTCTTGAAATGGCTGAGAGGTAAAGATTCATATATAGGACGATGATATTCGGACACCGAAAGTGTTCTGGGGGTACCGGGTACATATCGGGTCACCGGAAGGGGTTCCGGGCATCCCTCCGGCAACTACATGGGCCTAATGGGCCAAGAAGGGGACAGACCAGCCCCTAGGGCGCTGGAGCGCCCCATGTAGGCCGAAATAGTGGGGAGGGAAAGAAGAGAAGAGGGAAAGGAAGGGGAGGGATTCGGCCTCCCCCTTCCTTCTCTCCTCCCTCCTCCTTCCTTCCCCCTCCGGATGAATATGGAAGGGGAGGCCGGGTGGGAGGCGCCCAAGTAGGATTCCTCCTACTTGGGGCGCCCCCTTGGCTGCCTCTCCACCCCTCCAACCTATATATATGAGGGGGGCACTGCTAGAACACACAACATTGGTTCCTAGCCGTGTGCGGCGCCCCCTCCACAGTTTACGCCTCCGGTCATATTCACATAGTTCTTAGGCGAAGCCCTAGGCGGATCAATTCACCATCACTGTTACCACGCCGTCGTGCTGACGGAACTCTCCCTTGACACTTTGCTAGATCAATAGTTCAAGGGACGTCATCGAGCTGAACGTGTGTAGAAATCGGAGGTGTAGTACGTTCGGTGCTTGATCGGTCAGAACGAGAAGAAGTTTGACTACATCAACCGTGTTGTCAAACGCTTCTGCTTTTGGTCTACGAGGGTACGTAGACACACTCTCCCCCTCTCTTTGGTATGTATCTCCTAGATAGATCTTGCGTGAGTGTAGGAATTTTTTTTTTGAAATTGCATGCTACGTTTCCCAACAGGGAGGGGTCGTCTCAAGACTTCGGTCTGGTGGAGGTAGGGTTCGGAATAAATCTAGAGCTCATCACCAAGAGAGCAGTGGCACGACAATGGAATCGATGTCAACATGGGATAATGTCTACCTGCCTCGCCCCTGTTCTCACTATGCTTCATCGTATCATTGAGAGGTGCGTGGAAGCTGGTGTATTCCAACATTTGGTTCTTCGTGTCAAGGTTTTCATTCTATAGATTTGTCATGGTCACATTGTCATGTGAAGCGGACCACATGGATGGGGGTCTTGGGCCTCTGACTCCAGTTTCGATCGATGAAGGCTGGCCAGCCTCAGCTGTTGGGAAACGTACTAGGAAACAAAAATCCGCGCCTATGGTCACCCAAGATCAATATGAAGATGCATAAATGGGTTGGGTTCACGGTCGTTACCGTCACCAAGTTGCAGCGGAAGAAGAAAATATCGGTGTAGATCCTACTTGGAGTCCCTCAAACTGTCGATGAACGATCCCTCATACCGCCCACGAACAGTCCCTCGAACCGAAGACCGAAAGCACAACCTCTTTACTTGGTTGCAAGTGTGCAACCTTCAATCCGGTAGCGCTTCGCCCTCTAGAGCTAATCATTGCTGGAGAATTAGAGGAAGGATATTAGAACCACACAAGACTTCTAATTATGAAGACAAGAGGATTAGCCTAGCTCTAATTCGTCAACTAAGACCAACTAGAACTAGAACTAGATGAACTAGAGGAGGCTCCAAAACTTGTATATAAATAGAGCAAAAACCCATAGTATATATAGGTTGGAGGAGGAGGGGCCAGCCACCAAGGAGGGAAAGACCCTCCTTGGGGCGCTGGCCAAAGGGGGAGGAGTAGGACTCCTCCCCAAGTCCAATTCGCCCCCCCCCCCCCATATGGCAAGGGGAGCCCCACTTCCTTATGGGCCTTCGTCGCCCATAATTCCTTCCACCACTTGGCCTTTTTAGGCATGTGTATAATATAAAATATTCTAAATACTTCTAGAACATTATATATATATATATATATATATATATATATAAATATTTGGAAACATTTTCCACCTATATATAATATATCGGTAATACCCGGTATTACCCAATATGCATCGAGACCCTTCCGGTGACCCCGAAACGCTTTGGGATCCTCTCGGAACTATTCTGAATATTCATGAAATAATTCCACAAATATATACTCATAACTCCCGTCCTACTAAAACTCATAAAATCATGATTGCCTTAAGCTTGTGATCCCGTAGGTTCAGTAACTCACAGACATGAGTGAAACCGTTTGTTCAATGACCGACAATGGGACCTTGGACGTCCATATTAGTCCCTATGAGTACACGAATGACATTTGAGTGAACCTTTGGTTTTCATGTGATGTTCCTTTTTATTCACGATACTTCACAAAACCCGGGATGCATCGGTATCCTCCTGAGTCATCACTATGCTCATTATACCGAAATCCTTGTTACCGGTTTTGTTCTTCTTTCTTGTTATTGTGTTCCAGCATCCCCGTGACAAATTAACTTGTGTCTGGCCAGACTATGATTGCTGCCATCAAAAGAGGGCTCTAAGAATATCTCTCCGTAGTTGGAGGAACAAATTCCACTCTTGAGCTATCCGGCCACTTGTCAAACTTTATGATGATTTTGTAAGTTGTCGTTATGATCACCGTGTTACAGGTGACGTTTGAGCAACCCAAAGCCTATCGTACGGTAAAAAGTGACCACAATACTCTCATGGTCTAAGGAGCAAGATCACATGTTAACACTCTATGTTATTACAATTGAATATAGACGATATTAATCCAATTCACAACAAACAAGTTTGTCAATTCAATATGATCATTCTTCCAACTTCATAATCTCAATGTTGTTTTAGGACTATCATTACACTTAACGATATCTTAAGATCCGGAAAACGTGATCACCAACAACGCTTGAGCTAGTCCTAGATACAAGACTAGGAACCTTTTATTTAACCGTTTAGCATTCCACATGTGCATATGAGTTTTCCACTAAATCGCATATTCAGGATCATAGCAGTTATAGCATATAATATAAACTCTTTCATTATGAATATGGAAACATAATAAGACAAATATTATTTCCTCTAGGGCATATTTCCAACATCGGCCTCATCAAGGAGTGTGTGACATTTGTGTTCCTCGACTTCATCTAATTAGGCATGGGGTGTTCTATAGGCTCTCTCCGAGGCGGCCAACAAATCACGGTCGTCGGTGTCTTTTGGTCTACAATGATAACTTCCTGGTTGTTTCTTCAACAAGCTCCTGACTTTCAACAAGTTTACTCTGCCGATGAGGTGGCCCAAAGGCGGCAACAAGCTTTGCTCATGGTGCTTCCGGTGGATGCAAGCGGAATAAAGCCCAGTTCTTTTGCCAGAATCTGGGGATTCTCCCAGAATTTGACCCCTACCCAGCTTCTCTCAGAGACTTTGAGCCCCATTTGTTTTACAATCCTATCTAATTAGACCCTAACTAGATATGATTGTAAAACAAATGGGGCTCAAAGATTCTGGGGGAAGCTAGGTAGGGGTCGGATTCTGGGAGAATCCCCAGATTCTGGCAAAAGAACTGGGCCTAAGACTTCGACACCACTACATTACCTGTCTTGGTAACATTATGCTACTTGCTTGGACTGAGAAAACAATGCCACTACAATTAGAGCTTCAAATCTATCCAATCCAAAAGTTAGGTTAGATTCTTATTCTTAATTTGATGATTAACAATCTTGACAACCTACTTTAATATAACTTTCCAAGAATTTATCCCAGGGATAATATTTTTGAACATCTTATTGTTCCTTTGCATGTGTATGCTTCAGCACCCCATAACTATATTGAGCGCAATCTTGGGGGACATCATATACTATATCAATTTTTCCCTGCCTTTGTATGCTATTGTAACCTTCCAAGTAGAATGCCACTTGTGTGGATGGTGCGACACCTCTGGAGTGTCCCGAACTCGGGATTTTGGTGGTGTCGGTGTCCTTCCTCTCTGTCAAAAACTTCGTCGTGAAGTTGCGAGCACCTCTTGCACATGTGCAACTGCGGGGGGATTGTGGCAAGTGGAGGAGACAACACATGACTTTGATTGGGTGGCGCTTCTCTGAGTACCCGGTCTCAAGTTTTGGGGTGAAAACTCTTATGTGTGACTCAAGTGTGTTATACCTGGCAATGCTGGCGTTCTATGCGTCATTACCTTGGCAAAGGCATTTCTGGGAGTTTGCTCAGGCTTGATCTTCAGGGTGAAAGCCCATGATCTGACCTTCGATAGTTGGATCCAGCGATGACCCGTGTCGTTCCCTTTCTAGAGGCGACGCTTTTGGAGAACATTTTTTTGTAGTTCTTGTGTTGTCATGATATGGTTGGTGCCGATGATCTCCGCTATCAATGTTTCCATTGCTTCGGTAGTTTTTTTTTTCATTCATGGGCATTGCTCCTTGCCGGCGTGATCTTGTGTTTGTGTTGGCTGTGTGTATTCTAGGCATGCATTGGTTGGGTATGCACTCATTATGATTGTATTCCTCGATACTATGATATGAGTCAATAAGAACGCTCTTTATCGAAAAAATGTGATCGAGAAGGATCCTACCCTAGTGTGGTTGGTGGCACCTTATGAGTGACAAAATTTTATTGAAAAAAATCTCAGCTGTTTCAACTATACGATTATATTTTTGAAAATACAGATATACGATGATAACAAAATTCAATAATCATATGTATTACTAGTTTTATTTTCCATATTGTTAATCCAAATATTCTTGTTCCATAAAAAAAATATTATTAAAATTTATTACAACCAAATTCCGCAGCAACACACGAGCTATTATATCTAGTTACCTAGACATTAATCATTGATTGAGATACTGCAAGTCTTGAAGCAGGGAAGACAGTAAAAGCAGATATCTTTATTCTTGGATGCATATGTTTTATTGGCTAGTCCCAACAAGAGCCGTGATGAAGGTCTTGAAGTCACCGGAGGTTTCCTTGGCGATGGCTTGCTCCAAGGCAACCGACGCCCTCTTGTGGAACTCGTCTTTGATGCCCCTGAGGTCCTTCTCCGCGTGCATCACCACCACCCGGAGCAGGCTCTCCTCGTCGGTCCCCGACTTGTGCATCGCGTTCCTCAGGACTTTGGCGAAGTACTTGTCTGTGTCGGCGATGCACCTCGCCGCGGTCCGCAGCACGCGCGCGTAGCCCGTCGGATCGGACACATGCAGCAGGGCCTAGCCGATGGATGGTACAGATGGCATTAGTGACCACACCATCGCCTAATAAACTGATCCAAAGCCTGAAGAAATTTAGCAGAATTTTGGTTATGTATGGGTGGTGACCGGACCTTGGTGACGGTGGTGCCGTGCTCATCCCTGAAGCAGTTGAACGTGGCGCCGAGCTGGGCTCTGCTCCTGGTGCTCAGGACCCTGATGAGCTCCCCGTGATCCGCCGTGACGCCGTTTTTCACGTCCGCTTGAATGATCTTCGCCTCCGATCTCGCCAGCCCGCCGTTCACCTCGTCGCCGTCGTACCTGTAGGTGCTCACCAGAGCGACCAAGAGCTGAGGACAGCAGGGACAGAGACCGCCATTAGTCTGCAGAACAGAGGTTTCCTGTGGCACGAGCTATAGTGATGACCATCATACATTACGGAGGTTTCCCGTGGCACCAGCGGCGACGTCTTCCTCCAGCGAGCGCTTGTAGATGGCGTGGTAGGCCTGCTTCACTTCCAGGAGCTCGGCGGGCGAGTTGGCGCAGGCGATCTCCACGATCACGGGGTACTCCTCGTCGATGCATTTCGTGGCGGCGTTGGCGATCACGGCCTGCCTCTCCGTGGGGTCGAGCACCCAGTAGCCCATCGCCGTCTGCAGTCACCAAGCTCGCTCGCTGGTTCATTCAGAAAATAAAACTGGAAGCTCTGAACGTTAGTGTTCTCTGGAGATGTCATGTCACCTGAAGATCGCCGGAGAGCTCTGACTCGAGCCGGTCGGTGAGGCGCTCGTCGTATTTCTCTTCGTACGCCAGCCGGATCAGCTTCCTCTGCGCCGCGTCCCGGTGAGCTAGTATGTAGATCACTGCCTGCTCGTCAGTGCCCCATCCTGACCCACAAAAATGTTGCAAACATCACTACACATATTGCGAGGTTATGACCAAGATTCAGGACCTGTGCACTAGAATAAATCGATAGACCAACACAGCGAGGTAAATTTCGGGGATAATATAACCTTGGAAGGCCTTCATGAGCGCCTCAGCATCTTCAACCGGAGAAGGGACAACTTGAGGAACTGTGATCGTGGCCATCGCTCTCGTTCTTCTCCTGCAAATCTGATTTCACCAGCACGCATGCACCGCTGGCATTTATATGGAGGCGATCTCTGAAAAAGAAACACCAAAATAAAAGTTAGTGAGCATAAAAACCATGGGTGAAACCGATTGGTAATTCAACGTTGCCGTTGGCTTACTAAGTGTTAACCATTTAAGACTGTATGTTACAGCTATAGCTGGTCTTTATGGTTCTGAAAGAAAAATGTGTCAAAAAAGAGATCACTTAATTCACACTTGGGAAGAACGAGACTATTTTGAGTGCTTCACGGTGTACAAAGTGCTAAGAATAACACGTAGATGAAAAACTGACCTGACATATAGCAATTAATTAAGGAGAGAGAGCACTTTGATGAGCCGGAAAAAACGGTGTCAAGCATTCGGACCTACAAAATCGCTATGTATGAGAGAGTTTGATTGCTAAACAAAATTTAGCTACAAAAAGGTAAGCACCTATGCATTGAGGAGTTTATTTAATGACTTTTCCATGCACTTAGCACCTTATCTAAGCATCTATGCATTGGGAGATGCAAAGATTTTCTAACAGAGAAATGATAGTAATGGTCTAACAGGAGAGGAACCCTAAGACACTTTTCCTCTTTTTTCTAGGGAGAACCCGGAGCTTCTTATATAAATAAAATACCCTAGAAAACTATCCTACTATATAAATTTTTACAAAAAATATTTACAAGTTAAGTCATATATAAAAAATAGGGAAAACTGCAAATGAATAACCAAGATAAGATCTCAACAACCTGCCCGACTCTTATCTTTGCCTTGCCACAAAAGTGAAAGGATAGAAAATTTCCAAACGCCAGACATCAACAAGCAGTGGCTCGAAACATCAATTTACTAAGCCTAATTACCAAATGCATTGCAACTGTTGCATGATGTAAAGCACCTCAATATAATTCTCATGTGGTATCTTTTGCTGAAATGGGATTTTGGAGGGTAGGCTTAAGCCTATTGAAGCCTCCTTGTAGAATTTCCACTGTCAGCGAGGCCGTTTAAAAAGAAGGCAACCGCTAAAGGAATTGCCTGAGATTTCTTACTCTCGTGAACTGTGTGTCTCTCACATGGTTAGCTTCCTTGTGATGGAACCAACCCATTCGGGTTCATGTTATTCCTTATTATCTTTCATGGATTTATTTTAAAAAATTTGGCGATGTTCGTTTAGTACGAGACGACGTTCCTGTCGACTATCTAAGTCTTGCGGTGATTTCGTCAATCTCAAGATATACTAGCCCGGTCTCTCTAAGGACTCATAAAGGCAGGGTACGAGTGTATGTGTGCATCTGCATTTTGTACTTTGTTTCGGAAAGGAAAGAACCTCCCTACTCCCGTGAGACCCTCCATGTATGTCCCCTCCTCTCCCTCCAACCACCTCGGTGGTCACCACTCGGTAGCAGCCACAACCCATGTAGAGCCCCTCCTTTCCAAGTCTAGCGGATATGACACTACCATGTAGCCATATAGACCATGAATAGTTTAGCCGATAGACCATCAAAACGGATCACCCAAGTCGCCCTCGTGGGCGGCTGGGCGAAACCGTAGCCACGACCACTCGCACCTCCTCCCTGCCTCCCCTCCCCTCGCCGCAGCCGGAGGGCGCCACCGGGCTAAGCACAGCTGGCAGCGGCGGGGCCCCTTCTCCCTTCTCCCCTGTGACTACGGTGCGGGGCATGGCGAGCGGGCGGGAAGCATGGCGCTCCCGCGGGGCATTGTGGAGGCGTCTCGGATGGTCGGGCCTTGGGCGCGGCGGTGCGTGCACGCGGCCGCGGCTGCATGGCGAAGGTGGCGGGCGGGCCGGCGTGGCGTGATGGCTGGTGCCGGTTCCATCTTCTGGTGCCTGGAGTCACGTGCTATGTGCAACGAGGGCCGCTGTCCTCAGCCGTGGCGGCGATGGCGTCGGCGTGGTGGAGGCAGTGGTGTGGCGGCGGTCCTTGTGCTCTTGTTGCATCACGGCAACGATCTGCATGAAGGGTCCTCCTTGATCTGGTCGTCGACGTGTTCTGGAACTACTGTCGGAGATCTTGCCCAAGGATATCTGGATCGGATAATATTTGGTCGTGCGTGTCCATATCAGCTTGCGTGGCTCCACGAGAGCGCGACGCGAAGCTCTGTGTTGACACCATGGGACATGTCGGCATCTCGATTTCCATGGCACAGACAACGTCGGAGGAAGTCTTGATGGCTAAGATCGGAGGATCGGTAAGGTGGAGGGGGCCTTGAAGGCGATGGAGTCAGCCAGGTGTTTGATAACTTTCAGTAGCAGGAGTGTCAAGTGGGGGCGGCAGCACAGGAGCATTTCATTTTTTGTGGTGCTCCTCGAGTGTCGAGTCATGACTTTCAGGGTGAAAATCTAAGGTCTGGCCTTCATTGGTTGTGCCTAACAATTGCCTTGTTGAAGGTATTGTTTTGATAGCTCGGTCTTTCTCCAGGGTGAAAACCTATGATCTTAGATCGGGCGACGCCGCCTGCACTATTTCCTTCTTGAAGGTGTTTCTTTTGAAGACATTGTATGTTTTTCAGGTGTTGTCTTTGGTGGAGGTTTGTGATGCTGCTGCTGAGAGGAGTTGTTCATTGTGGTGAGGCCATTTTTTCCTTTCTTTTTTGGTTTATTTTCGAGCTGTGTGCATCATGTATGTCTTTGTGACTTCTTCTTGGTGCAGAGGCTGGGTGTAATTGATATATTCACGATATTAATATATTCCCCTTTTAAAGAAATGAATAGTTTAGCTTGTAGTTGAGGATCTCGGTTCCGATGTGGAAGACCTAGTACTCTCTAGCCGAGGTTCGATAGTATCTATGTGCCGTCTGATGCTCGCGGGTGACAACCCCAACCCCTCCGATGAGCAAAGGGAGCAAGTGATCACCTCGCTAGTTCCTTCGGCAACCATGTCACCCATGATGAGTATGTATGTGTCACCAATGGTCCTTGCCCTTGTCCAATGGTGGCACGACCTCCTTGCCCTTTCCAATGGAGGCACGACCTCGTTGCTCTTGTCCAATGGAGGCACAACCTCCTTGTCGATCTGCATTATGAACAACACGAAGTTCAAACATCAATCCTATCGGCCTAACGCTCCTATATATTTACCCACCCTACTTACCCACCACCGCACTCAAAGCCTCTCTTTCTCTCCTCTTCCACCTCTCTGTTTCACAACCTCTCCATCGCCATGAACCCAAACCCCAACCCCTTCCCCTGGGGCATTGGATGGATGGTCTTCTTCCTCGGGTGCTCACTCGCTGACCACACGAAGTTCGAGAACATCATGGAAGTTTGCTCCAACTTCAGCAGCATCGAAGACATGCACAAAGAGGCAAACGTTGTTGTAAAGAAGCCTGCGACGAAGGAACTGAAGACATTGATTCCTGACTCGGTGAAGGGCGCTATGTCAATGGACATCCTGCACTAGGCCATGAACTCAAGCAGACTCCGGCGATACTGAACAGAGGGCAAGATGAGCCAAGTATGGGACAACAGGGCTCATCAAGACTAGCGTGTCGCAGCGTTCTGGACTAGGACGTTAGTGGCGCTGGAGGACGGCCACGATGCGATGCAGATGGTGGTCAGGGCGTCGGTGGCAGGCGATTGTGCAAGACCCATTGTTCTTGACGAAGACAATTAGGACGAGATTGCGGCTGGTGCAGTGAAAGCAGTGGAGGAAGAAAAGAAGATGGCTACCCCCCCCCCCCCCACGCGCCACCGCCGCTCCTCCAAGGTCACCACCCCAATCCCCACCATCGATGTAATAAAAAAAAGGACCGTGAGAACCCCAAAATCCATCGATGCAGAACCGATGGATTTGAGGGTTCATCGGTTGTGTTTCCCCTAGACCAAGCCCCCACCCCGATGTGTTAAATCCTCTCCCAGACGCTCCAATCATGTCCGCAAATCAAATCTACCGCGACTCAAAAGTAATAAATCGCGGGGTAAGGGCTTACCGCCAACGTCAATGCGCTGATCAATCCGGTGCTTGCCGCCACCTAGGATCGTCTTGCAATCAGTCGCTCCGGTGCTTGCCGCCGCCGGTGTGAGTGGGGAAGAGAGGAGAGGGAGCTGTGAGGGAAGGAAGATGATGGTAATTTATGACGCAACTTCGGGAAACAACACGACATCTCGAGATCGCATCCACGCGCGCAACCGCCACGCCCACGCGCCTAGGGTTGCACCGCTCTGGTCTGACTTTAAGTTTCGTGCGAGCAAACTTTGTGATGCAACCCGAACAACCAAACAGACCAAAAACTGCCCGTGCGGGCCTGGCTGGGCCTAATGCAGACTACCAAACACGTCCATAGAGTTTCAAGAAGATAGACTGAATCATCCAAAAACAATCGAATAGTGCAAGGCCAGTGGATCAAACAGCAATAACTTCCGTTGAGATCTGTTGCAGATTTTTTTTCTCCACGAAAGAATATGCTCTAAACAGATAGTACAAAATTGGAGTGTAGTACAATGGCTATAAATTCATACCGCAACTCACACAACCCAACATGAAGCAAAGGAAGACATTTTTCCAAGTCTCTTCCGACATTTTACCCAAGCTGGAATTACAACAGAAGCATCAAGAAACAAATCAAGACAACGTTGCACAGGAGTACAACATTCCCCAGCAAAAAGAGCAAGTACCATTCCAGCGAAAATTGCAAAACTGCTGAACGCCCTAGCACCTCAGGCATTGAAGTAGAAGTACTAGTATTCAAGCATTTGTCAAGATGGACAAATAAAACTGAACACAAATTTTCAAGGCATAAACACTTAACGCCTCATTCGGTTCCAAGGGATTTCAAGGGATTGGAAGGGATTAAATCCCCAACAAGTCAAAATCCACCTCAATACCTGCCAATCCTCTCCAATCCCCTTGTGGTGGGGATTAACCGAACAAGCCCTAAGGAAGAGAATTTAGTTTTCAGGTCGAAACAGAGGACATAATTTTTTAGGAACACAGTACCTTCAAGGCTTCAGGAAGAAAATTTAGCTTCCAGATTGAAAAATATAGGTTGACTGAACCAATCGATTGATAAACCATAAAGAGGAGCGCATGGGTATTGAACAACATTCGAGAAACATACCGAAAACTAACACTTATCTGGCCTGGATTAGGAAATTATAAAAACTCTTGCATTGACATTATCAACATTGTTGCAGTAAAGTGCCACTTCACAATGCTAATTTGTTTAGTGTATTGTGGGGGGAGGGAGTCTAATTGCCTGATGGAACGAAAACTGAAGCACAAATGCACAAGCACAACCCAGACAAACTTTCAAGGACTATCTGTCACAATTAAACAAGGCCTGATTAACCTCAATGCTCGATGCAACAATTAAAGACATTCTATGTCGACGGCTGAGACTATAATTCTCTGAGTAGCAAAGAGATGGAGTTGACCTGAAAAGGGATAGCAGCAGAGAGATGGAGAAAAAGAGGAGTTAAATTTAGTTTGCTCTGCGCTCCATCGCAAGGAATCAGTACAACAGGCACCACGTCGAAAGTTCAGCCTCAAAATCACTGCCACTTGCGGCAATACCAGGTTCTCTGGGCCTCTGGGTTATTGTTTCAGTATCGGCAGCTGAGCAGTGCAAGGTAGACAACATAGGGTTAAGGATATATTAGATAACTTCAATAGTTCAAGGGCATAATGTATGCCTGTCCCCCTTTCTTAAAAGTGATCGGTATTTGGTCAAACTCTAAAATCCTAGGCAGAAAGTGAAGAATCAGCACTCGTCGCTTCATGGCCCTATTTACGGGATAAAATTACAATAAAGATTTTCTACTCATAGATTCCAACATCACACTATTTGTTCATGAACAAGAAGCCGGGCAACAATACACAAACTTTGATGGCTCCAAATCAAAATTCTTATTTGATACTCAAACTCAAATATTATGGTTTATTTAACAGAACAGAAACTTAAGCACCCTTATGTTAGTCAAGAGCTTGGCCAATATTAACACACTCATGGTAGGCCTGGGAACCATCAGAACCCTTATGTTACCAGTATGTTGAGTTTAGATAATATAGCAAGTAGAACATTAACTTGAACCAGAGCCAAGTGTTGCAGACAAGTAAAATAGAAGCAATGATTTTTTTACTGAAGAGAATACTAAGAGAAGCAATTGAAAAACTACAATTAGTTAGGATAAAGCACTCAAGATGAAATGCATAGGTAGGGACTAGAGAGTGCATATATTGCAAACTGATCTCTCGAGTGTTAACTTAAATCATTGCATATGCCCTCCCGGATGCGATTTGAGTGGATGGATTTGAAAAGCTACATTTTGCGAACAACTCCTAACCCACATCGCTCCAAGTCTGAACAATCACCTACTCAAAGTTGGCATTTACATACTAGTTTGCACTAGATACCCCCCATGGATGGAAGGACAAAAGCTCAAATAAGATGAACGCCTTAAATTCGAACTGGGTACATAACAAACACAGCATTTACGTTCTTTTCATGTGTGGACTGGACAAGGTTTAAATCTCTAGAAGATTATTAACACCAAGCTGAAGAAAAATATCGTTTGCCGTAAGGATTGACATATATCAAGAAATAACTCTTTTACTTTTGTGTTTGTGCTAGCTCGGGGTACAATCCTGAAGGTCCGTATGAAAATAATTTGAATATATCTCACCAACGCTGTTCAGAAAGCTTTTCCAATTTGAGTTTCGAAAGCTAACCTAAAAAATGCCCGGGATCACTATTTATTTATTTTTAACAGCTACAATACACATTCAAATAAGCATTTAATTTTGTTCAGCATGCCGAAAATTTTGACATATTTTCCAGTCAAATCACATAAAATTCTTCCTGCCCATGGGTAGTGACAAGCTAAATTTCATCAGAAGATATCAACACAGTGAAGGCTCTTGAACCCAAAGTAAAGGTCAGTTTTAGTAGAATTAGCATATTCAATTGGCAGCATACCCATCCATTTTCAGTGATTTTCATGATACTTTGAATGATTCTCAATGTTCCATGGTACCTACGCACTCCCTTATATGATGATTCAGGGTAGGGGTACACGTTGAATTCAATATACCAGTGTATGATACCTTCTGTTCCTATTAAGCACATACTTACCACCCATTAGACAGATGGTATCCATTGTTAACTCATCAACACTGACTGCTCTCCAACAACATTTTTTCTTGAAACAGTAAACAGAGAAAAGTATTGAACACAAGAACAGATTCAGCAGTATAATTGCTTTCGTTCATAATCGTCATCATCTCAAACAATTCTCACATCTGAAAATTTCGATGTTGAGCACTGAGCAGGAGAGTGAGCAAGTGCACATGAGACAGACATGACAAGTAAACAAACATCAACTTACTTGACATCTCCTCGCCCCCTCTTCAATCTCCTCTCTAATGTACATATGCTGCATCCGCCGCATTATTTTACAGACAAACAGAGGGATCCTATTCGTCTCTGACGAACTCGAACTCGTCCTCCCGGAGGTGAGCAAAGAACCGGACCGGCTTATCCTGTCCGTCCAGCTTGAGCTCGAACTCCACCCGGAAAGGGCGATTGGCCGTGATGCGCTTGCCCTTCCAGACACCGACATACTGCTTGACCACACCTTCCATGCCACGGAGGTCCAGGTCCGGCGCCTTGGGGACGTGGTAGACGCGGACCGGCGCCGTGACGCGCACGCGCTTGCCGAGCTTGGGCGCCGCCGCGGCCTCCTCGTCCGCCACGTCGGGGGATGGGGACGGGGATGGGGACACGCTGCTGACGGCGACCTGGCGCGCGGTGCGGAGGCGCGCGCGGCACCGCGGTGGCGCGAGGCAGCGCGCGGCCGTGGAATTTGGAGGGAGGGGTCGGCGGAGGAGGAGCGACGAGGAGGTGGAAGGGGACGCCCCGGCGGTGGCGGTGGCAGTTGCCATCGGGGAGGTTGGTGTGCTCGCGGGCGTGTGGGGAATTGCGTCGAGCAGGCGGTGTGCACGTGAGGGTGAGATACGCGGCGCCGAAGGTGGAAGCGATGGCGATTGGGGAGAGGCGTGGAAATTCTCGCGAGGCGTGGTTGGTTTGTCAAATGAAAAAGGAAAAGCGATGCGCTAGTGACCCCCTACGCATTCCAAGGGCCATCTGGTCATCAGTTCATCACACAGCTGGACCAGGCGGCAGTGCCTATATGCCGCTCTTTTTTTCTTTTTGAGTAACGCCTATATGCCGCTCTTTTTTTTGAGGGGTCCCGCTCAGTGCGTCCTGGAGCAGCGGGACGCGCATAGGGCGACCCAACTGGGCCGGCCCATTGGCGGACAGCAAGCAGCGCGTGGTACTGTAACGACACGGGATGTACTGTTTTCTATTCGCGCGTACTGTAACATCACGTACACGGTAGCAGGTTTTTTTCAGGCATAATGTAGCAACACGTACCCTTCTTTTTGAGAAAAACTGTAGACCTTTATTAAGCAATGTTCATAGTATATCGGGCAAGACAGAAAGGCAGACATGGCGCCCGGAAGAAAGTGAAGTAGTAGCCTTAGCCAAAGAATGAGCAACATTGTGCTCCCGCTTTTCATGGCAAACCTTGGTTACTCGAAATGATCCCTGTCGGTGATTTATTTCACGAAGAATAGCGGCATATTGACACGAAGCAAAAGTCTGAATGTTCGCCACCACTTCAGGTGAGTCACGCAATGCATATGGAGTCGACGTGAAGATCCATGGCGAGGGCTAGAGCCTCGCTATTTCAAGTGTCACCGGGTCAACTAGGCCTTCGTAGACAACCACAGATGCCCCAAGGAAGAGACCATGCCTATCCCGGCAAACAGCAGCGGGTCGCACTTATGGAGACGCCGCCGTCGACGTTGATTTTTATATCATACCCATCCGGTGGCAGCCACTTTGAACTTGAGTCACGTGACATTCCCAGTATTTACGTGATTCCTAGCCATTCCATGCATGTCCTCAGTTCTTAGAGCATTTCCACTCGGCCCACAACAGGCCCTCCGGGTCCTTTTTTATCACCGGCTCAAAAAAATCGACCCAGTCACGTTCTCAGGAGCCCAAATTTCGCAGGTTAGAGCATCTTCAGCCGTTCAGCCTCTCAAGGGTTTGAAATATCGTCGCCTGGGGACGAACCGGCGCTAAAATCGGCGTGGGGATGATCGAGTTCCCAGCCGCCGCCCCCAGATCACCCCCAGACACCGTTTTTGAAAAAAAAAACTTGGCCAAAGTTCGGCCAAACATGACACATATTCGTCCAAACTAGACGATTTTATTGATATTTGTACATAACTTACAAACATGAATTTAAACTAACTAAAAACAACCAATACGCCTAGCACTACTACTACGTCACCGTCGCCCGCTTTCTACATGTCGAGGAGGCTGTAGAACCGGGTGTAGTCCCCGCAGTCGCCGCGCCTTCGTCGTCCCCGCTGCACCCCTGACAAGCGCTGCTGATGCGCGGGGGGTTGGACGGTTCGGGCGCTTCCTCATCATCGCTTTCGAGGATGACAACGTCACCCTCCTCGCGTCCACGGCGCCGAGCGGCAATCTCCTCGAGGGCGCGGCGCTGGCGCTCCACCTGCTCGAGGACGTAGTCCGCCTTCGCCCATTTGATGGCGGTCTCGGCGGCAGCGGCCATGTCCGCGTGCTCCTTCTTCACGGGGAGCAACCCCGACTCGGTCTTCGGCCTGACGAGCTGGGAAGAAGAAGGAGAGGGGCGGCCGCCCTCGTGTATGGCGAGGGCGCCGCCGCGGGTGCGGCGCCGGAGCGGCGTCTCATGTGGCTCTGGCTTGACGGGGCGGAGCGCCGACGAACCAGAGGAGAGGGAGCCCGAGTCCGACGACGAGGAGGTCGCCGTCTCCATCTGCCGCGGTGTCCAGGAGCTGTCGCGACGATGCGAGAAGGTGGGTGTCAGGACCCCGATCCTAAGCCACATCGATTTAGCATGTAACACATCATATCACTTTGCGGCCTCACGCACGGTATTCCCACGGGTGCCACCTTACCTGGCCCGGGACCGCTTATGCGCTTTTGGCTCACGTATATGATAGTGTCGCTAGCATCCATATGACAGAGAACCCGGGCCGACATGACTAGTCGTGAACCCAAAGTGGCACTAACTTACAGGGACAGGCATACATGACCCAGCTGAAGGAAATATGCCCTAGAGACAATAATAAAGTTATTATTTATTTCCTTATATCATGATAAAGGTTTATTATTCATGCTAGAATTGTATTAACCGGAAACATAATACATGTGTGAATATATAGACAAACAGTATGTCACTAGTATGCCTCTACTTGACTAGCTTGTTAATCAAAGATGGTTATGTTTCCTAACCATGAACAAGGAGTTGTTATTTGATTAACAAGGTCACATCATTAGTTGAATGATCTGATTGACATGACCCATTCCGTTAGCTTAACACTTGATCGTTTAGTATGTTAATGCTTTCTTCATGACCCATACATGTTCCTATAACTATGAGATTATGCAACTCCTGCCACCGGAGGAACACTTTGGTACTACCAAACGTCCACAACGAATCGGGTGATTATAAAGGAGTACTACAGGTGTCTCCAAAGGTACTTGTTGGGTTGGCGTATTTCGAGATTAGGTTTTGTCACTCCGATTGCTCGGAGAGGTATCTCTAGGCCTTCTCGGTAATACACATCACTTAAGCCTTGCAAGCATTACAACTAATGAGTTAGTTGTGAGATGATGTATTACGGAGCGAGTAAAGAGACTTACCGTAACGAGATTGAACTAGGTATTGGATACCGACGATCGAATCTCGGGTAAGTAACATACCGATGACAAAGGGAACAACGTATGTCGTTATGCGGTTTGACCGATAAAGATCTTCGTAGAATATGTAGGAACCAATATGGGCATCCAGGTTCCGCTATTGGTTATTGACCGAGAATGGTTCTAGGTCATGTCTACATAGTTCTCGAACCCGTAGGGTCCGCACGCTTAACGCTTCGATGACGATTCATTATGAGTTTATAAGTATTGATGCACGAAGTTTGTTCGAGTCCCGGATGTGATCACGGACATGACGAGGAGTCTCGAAATGGTCGAGACATAAAGATTGATATATTGGAAGCCTACATTTGGACATCGGAAAGGTTCCGAGTGAAATCGAATTTACCGGAGTACCGAGGAGGTTACCGAACCCCCGGGAACTACATGGGCCCATAGTGGGCCTTGGAGGAAAGGAGAAGGGCAGCCCTAGGTGGCCGCGGCGCCCCCTTCCCTAGTCCTATTAGGACTAGGAAAGGTGGGCCGCCCCCTCTCTCTCTTTCCTCCGGAATCCTAATCCAACTAGGATTGGAGGGGAGTCCTACTCCGGAGGAGTAGGACTCCTTGCGCGCCTCCTCCCTTGGGCGGCCACCTCCCCTTGGCTCCTTTATATCACGGGGCAAGGGGCACCCCATGACACACAAGTTGATCTCTGGATCTTTCCTTAGCCGTGTGCGGTGCCCCTTCCACCATATTCCACTTCGTCATATCGTCATGAGCTTAGGCGAAGCCTGCTACGGAGAAGTCATATCGTCAGCGGAGCTTAAGCGAAGCCCTGCGTCGGTGGAGCATCAACATCGCCACCACGCCGTAGTGCTTGTGGAACTCATCCCCGACACTTTGCCGGATCGGAGTCCGGGATCGTCATCGAAATAACGCGATGTGCGTAACTCGGAGGTGTCGTACGTTCGGTGCTTGGATCGGTCGGATCGTGAAGACGTACGACTACATCAACCGCGTTGTTATAACGCTTCCGCTTTCGGTCTACGAGGGTACGTGGACGGACACTCTTCCCTCTCGTTGCTATGCCATCACCATGGTCTTGCGTGATCGTAGGAAAATTTTTCGAAATTACTGCGTTCCCCAACAGTGGCATCCGAGCCTGGTTTTATGCATTGATGTCATATGCACGAGTAGAACACAAGTGAGTTGTGGGCGATACAAGTCATACTACCTACCAGCATGTCATACTTTGGTTCAGCGGTATTGTGAGATGAAGCGGCCCGGACCGACATTACGCCAGACGCTTACGCGAGACTGGTTTCACCGCTCCGAGCACTCGTTGCTTAAAGGTGACCGGCGGGTGTCTGTCTCTCTCACTTTAGTTGAATCGAGTGTGGCTACGCCCGGTCCTTGAGAAGGTTAAAAGCGGAGTCTATTTGACGAATATCGTTGTGGTTTTGATGCGTAGGTAAGAACGGTTCTTGCTCAGCCCGTAGCAGCCACGTAAAACTTGCAACAACAAAGTAGAGGACGTCTAACTTGTTTTTGCAGGCATGTTGTGATGTGATGTGGTCAAAACGTGATGCTATATTTTATTGTATGAGATGATCATGTTTTGTAACCGAGTTATCGGCAATCGGCAGGAGCCATATAGTTGTCGCTTTATTGTATGAAATGCAACGCCATGTAATTGCTTTACTTTATCACTAAGTAGTAGCGATAGTCGTAGAAGCAATAGTTGGCGAGGCGACAACGATGCTACGATGGAGATCAAGGTGTCGCGCCGGTGGCGATGGTGATCATGACGGTGCTTGGCGATGGAGATCACAAGCACAAGATGATGATGACCATATCATATCACTTATATTGATTGCATGTGATGTTTATCCTTTATGCATCTTATCTTGCTTTGATTGACGATAGCATTATAAGATGATCTCTCACTAAAATTATCAAGAAGTGTTCTCCACAGTATGCACCGTTGCGAAAGTTCTTCGTCTTTGAGACACCACGTGATGATCGGGTGTGATAGGCTCTACGTTCAAATACAACGGGTGCAAAACAGTTGCGCACGCAGAATACTCGAGTTAAACTTGACAAGCCTAGCATATAATGAGATATGGCCTCGGAACACGGAGACCGAAAGGTCGGCGTGAATCATATAGTAGATATGATCAACATAAGATGTTCACCATTGAAAACTACTCCATCTCACGTGATGATCGGTTATGGTTTAGTTGATTTGGATCACGTGATCACTTAGATGACTAGAGAGATGTCTCATCTAAGTGGGAGTTCTTAAGTAATATGATTAATTGAACTTTAATTTATCATGAACTTAGTCCTGGTAGTATTTTGCAAATTATGTTGTAGATCAATAGCTCGCGTGGTTGCTTCCCTATGTTTTTATATGTGTTCCTAGAGAAAATTGTATTGAAAAATGTTAGTAGCAATATTGCGGATTGGATCCGTGATCCGAGGTTTATCCTCATTGCTGCACGGAAGAATTATGTCCTTGATGCACCGCTAGGGTAGCGGACCTATTGCGAGAGCGGATGCGGGCGTTATGAACGTTTAGCTAGCTCAATATGATGACTACTTGATAGTTTAGTGCACCATGCTTAAATGGCTTAGAATCGGGACTTCAAAGGCGTTTTGAACGTCATGGACCATATGAGATGTTCCAGGAGTTGAAGTTAATATTTCAAGCAAATACCGAGTTGAGAGATATGAAGTCTCCAACAAGTTCTATAGCTAAAAGATGGAGGAGAATCGCTCAACTAGTGAGCATGTTCTCAGATTGTCCGGGTACTTCAATCGCTTGAATCAAGTGGGAGTTAATCTTCCGGATAAGATAGTGATTGATGTAATTCTCTAGTCACCATCACCAAGTTAGTAGAACTTCGTGATGAACTATAATATGCAAGGGATGACAAAAGTAATTCCCAAGCTCTTCGTGATGCTGAAATCGACGAAGGTAGAAATCAAGAAAAGAGCATCAAGTGTTGATGATTGACAAGACCACTAGTCTCAAGGAAAAGGGCAAAGGGAAGAAGGGGAACTTCAAAAGAACGGCAAGCAAGTTGCTACTCGAGTGAAGAAGCCCAAGTCTGGACCTAAGCCCGAGACTAAGTACTTTTGCTGCAATGGAACTGGTCACCGAAGCGGAGCTACCCCTGAATATTTGGTGGAAAAGAAGGATGGCAAAGTGAACAAGGTTATATTTGATATACTGAGTTATTGATATGTGCCTTACTAGTGTTTATAGTAGCCCCTGAGTATTTGATACTTGTTCGGTTGCTAAGATTAGTAACTCAAAACAGGAGTTACAGAATAAACAGAGACTAGTTGAAGGGGAAGTGACGATGAGTGTTGGAAGTAGTTCCAAAATTGATATGATCATCATCGCACACTCCCTATACTTTCGGGATTAGTGTGGAACCTAAATAAGTGTTATTTGGTGTTGAGCATAAATATGATTTGATCATGTTTGTTGCAATACGGTTATTCATTTAAGTAAGAGAATAAATTGTTGTTCTGCTTACATGAATAAAACCTTATATGGTTATACACCCAATGAAAATGGTTCATTGGATCTCGATCATAGTGATACACATATTCATAATATTGAAACCAAAAGATGCAAAGTTAATAATGATAGTGCAACTTATTTGTGGCACTTGCCGTTTGGGTCATATCGGTGTAAAGCGCATGAAGAAACTCCATGCTGATGGGTTTTGGAATCACTTGATTATGAATCATTTGATGCTTGCGAACCGTGCCTTTTGGGCAAGATGACTAAAACTCCGTTCTCGGAACAATGGAACAAGCTCTTGACTTATTGGAAATAATACATACCGATGTATGCGATTCAATGAGTGTTGATGCTCGTGGCAAGTATCGTTATTTTCTGACCTTCACAAGATGATTTGAGCAGATATGGGTATATCTACTTGATGAAACATAATTCTGAAATAATTGAAAAGTTCAAAGAATTTCAGAGTGAAGTGGAAAATCATCGTAACAAGAAAATAAAGTTTCTGCGATCTGATCGTGGAGATAAATATTTGAGTTCTGAGTTTGGTCTTCATTTGAAACAATGTGAAATAGTTTCGCAACTCACGCCATATGGAACACCACAGCATAATGGTGTGTCCGAAAGTCGTAATCGCACTTTATTGGATATGGTGCGATCTATGATGTCTCTTATCGGTTTACCACTATCGTTTTGGGGTTATGCATTAGAGACAGCTGCATTCATGTTTAATAGGGCACCATCTAAATCCATTGAGACGACAACATCCTGAACTGTGGTTTAGCAAGAAACCCAAGTTGACGCTTTCTTAAAGTTTGGGGCTGCGATGCTTATGTGAAAAGTTTCACCTGATAAGCTCAAACCCAAATCGGAAAAATGTGTCTTCATAGGATACCCAAAGGAAACTGTTGGGTACACCTTCTATCACAGATCTGAAGGCAAGATTTTCGTTGCTAAATTCGGATCCTTTCTAGAGAAGGAGTTTCTCTCGAAAGAAGTGAGTGGGAGGAAAGTAGAACTTGATGAGATAATCAGATCTGCTCCCTTATTGGAAAGTAGTTCATCACAAGAAATGGTTCATGTGACAACTACACCAATTAGTGAAGAAACTAATGATGATGATCATGAAGCTTCAGATCAAGTTACTACTGAACCTCGTAGGTCGACCAGAGTAAAATACGCACCCAGTGTGGTACGGTAATCCTATTCGAAGTCATGTTACTTGACCATGGCGAACCTACGAACTATGAGGAAGCGATGATGAGCCCAGATTCCGCGAAATGGCTCGAGGCCATAAAATCGAGATATGATCCATGTAAGAGAACAAAGTATGGACTTTGATCGACTTGCTCGATGATCAGCAAGCCATGTTAAATAAATGGATCTTCAAGAGGAAGACGGACACTGATAGTATTGTTACTATCTACAAAGCTAGACTTGTCGAAAAAGGTTTTTGACAAAGTTCAAGATGTTGAATACAATGAGATTTTCTCACTCGTATCGATGCTTAAAAGTCTGTCCGAATCATGTTAGCAATTGCCACACTTTATGAAATCGGCAAATGGATGTCAAAACTGCATTCCTTAATGGATTTATTAAAGAAGAGTTGTATATGATGCAACCAGAATGTTTTGTCGATCCTAAAGGTGTTAACAAAATATGCAAGCTCCAACGATCCATCTATGGACTGGTGCAATCATCTCTGAGTTGGAATATACGCTTTGATAAGTTGATCAAAGCATATGATTTTATCATGACTTTTGGAAAGGCACGTATTTACAAGAAAGTGAGTGGGAGCACTACAACATTTACGATAAGTATATGTGAATGACATATTGTTGATCGGAAATAATGTAGAATTATTCGCAAAGCATAAAGGAGTATTTGAAAGGAGTTTTTCAAAGAAGGACCTCGGTGAAGCTGCTTACATATTGAGCATCAAGATCTATAGAGATAGATCAAGGCGCTTGATAAGTTTTTCAATAAATACATACCTTGTCAAGATTTTGAAGTAGTTCAAAATGGAACAGTCAAAGAAAAGTTCTTGCCTGTGTTGCAAAAAGCGTATGAAATTGAGTAAGACTCAAATCCCGACCACGGCAGAAAATAGAAAAGAGAATGAAAGTCATTCCCTATGCCTCACCATAGGTTCTATAAAGTATGCTATGCTATGTACCAGACCTATTGTATACCTTGCTCCAAATTTGGCAAGGGAGTACAATAGTGATCTAGGAGTAGATCACTGGACATTGGTCAAAGACATCCTTAGTGAGGACTAAGGACATATTTCTCGATTATGGAGGTGATAAAAGAGCCCGTCCTAAAGGGTTACGTCGATGCAAGTTTTAACACTAATCTAGATGACTTTGAATCTCAATCTGGATACATATTGAAAGTGGGAGCAATTAGCTAGAGTAGTTCCGTGCAGAACATTGTAGACATATAAATTTGCAAAATACTCACGGCTCACGAATGTAACAGACCCGTTGACTAAAATTATCTCACAAGCAAAACATGATCACACCTTAGTACTCTTTGGGTGTTAATCACATAGCGATGTGAACTAGATTATCGACTCTAGTAAACCCTTTGGGTGTTGGTCACATGTCGATGTGAACTATGGGTGTTAACCACATATAGATGTGAACTATTGATGTTAAATCACATGGCGATGTGAACTAGATTATTGACTCTAGTGCAAGTGGGAGGGAAGGAAATATGCCCTAGAGACAATAATAAAGTTATTATTTATTTCCTTATATCATGATAAAGGTTTATTATTCATGCTAGAATTGTATTAACCGGAAACATAATACATGTGTGAATATATAGACAAACAGTATGTCACTAGTATGCCTCTACTTGACTAGCTTGTTAATCAAAGATGGTTATGTTTCCTAACCATGAACAAGGAGTTGTTATTTGATTAACAAGGTCACATCATTAGTTGAATGATCTGATTGACATGACCCATTCCGTTAGCTTAACACTTGATCGTTTAGTATGTTAATGCTTTCTTCATGACCCATACATGTTCCTATAACTATGAGATTATGCAACTCCCGTTTACCGGAGGAACACTTTGGGTACTACCAAACGTCACAACGTAACGGGGTGATTATAAAGGAGTACTACAGGTGTCTCCAAAGGTACTTGTTGGGTTGGCGTATTTCGAGATTAGGTTTTGTCACTCCGATTGTCGGTGAGGTATCTCTAGGCCTTCTCGGTAATACACATCACTTAAGCCTTGCAAGCATTACAACTAATGAGTTAGTTGTGAGATGATGTATTACGGAACGAGTAAAGAGACTTCTTGGTAGCGAGATTGAACTAGGTATTGGATACCGACGATCGAATCTCGGGTAAGTAACATACCGATGACAAAGGGAACAACGTATGTCGTTATGCGGTTTGACCGATAAAGATCTTCATAGAATATGTAGGAACCAATATGGGCATCCAGGTTCCGCTATTGGTTATTGACCGAGAATGGTTCTAGGTCATGTCTACATAGTTCTCGAACCCGTAGGGTCCGCACGCTTAACGCTTCGATGACAGTTCATTATGAGTATATAAGAATTGATGCACCGAAGTTTGTTCGGAATCCCGGATGTGATCACGGACATGACGAGGAGTCTCGAAATGGTCGAGACATAAAGATTGATATATTGGAAGCCTACATTTGGACATCGGAAAGGTTCCGAGTGAAATCGGGAATTTACCGGAGTACCAGGAGGTTACCGGAACCCCCCGGGAACTACATGGGCCCATAGTGGGCCTTGGAGGAAAGGAGAAGGGGCAGCCCTAGGTGGCCTTGCGCCCCCTCCCCTAGTCCTATTAGGACTAGGAAAGGTGGGCCGCCCCTCTCTCTCTTTCCCCTCCGGGAATCCTAATCCAACTAGGATTGGAGGGAGTCCTACTCCCGGAGGAGTAGGACTCCTTAGTGCCTCCTCCCTTGGGACGGCCACCTCCCCTTGGCTCCTTTATATCACGGGGCAAGGGGCACCCCATGACACACAAGTTGATCTCGGATCTTTCCTTAGCCGTGTGTGGTGCCCCTTCCACCATATTCCACTTCGGTCATATCGTCATGAGCTTAGGCGAAGCCTGCGCCGGAGAAGTCATATCGTCATGAGCTTAAGCGAAGCCCTGCGTCGGTGGAGCATCAACATCGTCCTGCCACGCCGTCGTCTTGTGGAACTCATCCCCGACACTTTGCCGGATCGGAGTCCGGGATCGTCATCGAGCTGAGCGTGTGCGTAACTCGGAGTTGCCGTACATTCGGTGCTTGGATCGGTCGGATCGTGAAGACGTACGACTACATCAACCGCGTTGTTATAACGCTTCCGCTTTCGGTCTACGAGGGTACGTGGACGGACACTCTTCCCTCTCGTTGCTATGCCATCACCATGGTCTTGCGTGATCGTAGGAAAATTTTTCGAAATTACTGCGTTCCCCAACACCAGCAACGAACGTGTCGGTCATCAGCGAGTGAATTCGGGCTGTAGCAACTGGGCTAGCTGGACTCCGGGAATCCGGGCTGTAGCAGGCTAACAGGACTCCAAAAGACACCGCGTGACATTTCTCCGCTAACAGGACTCCGAAAGACACCGCGTGACATTTCCCCTAAGGGACAGACACAGGATCGAAGGAGGACACATGCCGGCCAGTCTAAGTGTTCCGAAGAAGTAGCAACTGGGCTAACAGGACTCCGGTAAACCGGGCTGTAGCAGACTACCATGGCGCAGTGGAAGCACTAGACTACATTTCCCCATAAGAGAGGCTATCAAGGATAGACAACTAGGTTGTCGGATCCCACATATACCAAGCATTTCAAAATCATACACACAATATGCTCGATATGTGCAAATACAACATGGCATCACAACAAAACTCTACGACTCAAAGTATTTATTCATAAGGCTCCGAAGAGTCAGATATTACAAACATGGGTCTCATGACCCAGCATTCAAGTCATACAAGCAATAGCACACGCGGAAGCTTATCTTGTCTGAGTACAGACAACTGCAAATGAAAAAGGCTGAGAAGCCTGACTATCTACAAGACCCTGTCGAGGGCACAAGATCGTAGCTGAGGTAACAGGTTAAACGTCGAAGTCCACGCGGAACTACTAGTGAGACTGAGGTCTCTCTGCAAAAACATAAATTAAGCAAACGTGAGGACAAATGTACCCAGCAAGACTTACATCAGAACTAGCTACATATGCATCAGTATCAGCAAATGGGTGGTGGAGTTTAACTGCAGCAAGCCAGCTTTGACTCAGTGCCTATCATGTACTAAAATTGCAAGTAACTCTTTTGAGGTGGCGCACACGAGTCCACATATTCACCAATCAATACACCACTATGGATCCGCTCCCGTCTCCTTACGAGAACTCCATCCATAGCACTCACGCTTATCTTGCGCATTTTAGAGTATCCACTTTCACTTGTCTATGAACCGCGAGCAACCCAGAAGTCCTTTACCATGAAGCGGCTATTCGAATAGATGATGTTAACCCTGCGGGTGTACTTCTTCACACACGCTCTCACCACTTACCACCATGTACACGTCGTGTATCTCGGCAACCTTCAAGCGGAAGCCTAGCGAGGGAGTCGGCCACGACCTGACTAACCACGCAAGTCTCTAGTCCGGGTTTCTCGCCTATTCGGGTTCCATCCGCAAGGAGATCCGGTCAGGGTGTCGCTCACGGCCCCAAACGATGAGAGCAGGGTTCCCAAGAGCACCATCCGGGTGTCTCGGTACATCGTGCCTCGTGTCTCTACCGCACATAGCCCATCCCTAGGGTCAGCGCTACACACGGCCCCAACATATATCCTACAAACACCAGAAACTAGTTGCAACTCCTGGACAGATATCAAGGCGATTAACAAGCCGAGAGGGGTCGAGTTACCGGAACCCAATGTGTAGTAGTAATTGTTCATGGATCACAAACACAGAACTCGGTTCCTGAGAACGGCTTCAATGAGACAACCCACCATGTACTCCTACATGGCCTCTCACCGATACCTTTACCAAATCGTGTTCACACACTTAGCTCTCAACAGTAGGACATGTTCACACATTCCAATTCATCCCCGATGAATTAGACCTGACTCAACTCTAAGCGATGGCAGGCATGACAATAAGCATGAATGAGTAGACACATCAAGGCTCAAACAACTCCTACTCATGCTAGTGGGTTTCATCTATTTACTGTGGCAATGACAGGTCATGCAGAGGAAAGGGGTTCAACTACCGCAACATGTAACAGTTGAATCGTTGTTGTCCTAATGCAGTAAAAGAGAGCAGGAGCGAGAGAGTGGGATTGTATCGGAATGAACAATGGGATTTGCTTGCCTGAAACTTCTGAAGATAGCATAGTTCTTCATCGGCGTCATCGATCTCATCGCCGGGACACGTCTATCAAGAGGGAACCACCACCGACAACAGAGAAGGAACACAATCAATGCAATGCAGAATATGATGCATGGTCATGACATGTCAAAATGGGTGTGTTGGGCTAATGCAACTAAGAAAAGGAGGGTTTGAACTTATTTGAACCAAAGGTTCAAATCCAAACTCAAGTTATGGACTTAGATAGTGCATTATCATGTTTTGAACTAAACAGCAAGTTTAAGTTGCTTTATCATGCATGAAACTAGTACAGATGGATAGATTGGATTTTTTGATCATTTTTTATATGTAAATCTTTGCATTTGGAGTTACAGATTAATTTATATGATTTTTCGAAGTTTATAGCATTTTCTAAATTAAATAAATCATTTCTGAATTATTTAAAATCTCATAAAATTTTACTGCATCAGCATGCCCTCATGCAGACGTCAGCAGGTCAACGGGGCTGCCTGGTCAAACCTGATGTGTGGGGACCACACGTCAGTGAAACAGTGGCTAATCTAACCAACAGTTTTAATTAACACTAAACTAATCCTAAGCCTAAATTAGTTAGGGCTTGGCCCACATGTCATGGGCCTGGGGGTTGATTCACTGGGTAATTAGAAGGGTCATTAGCAGCTAATGATGTTGCCACGTCGGCCCGCCGGCGTTTAGCCACCGGCAACCATTTGCCGCGGCGGACGTGCGTCGGGAAAGTGCTAGGGGCCGCGATTTGTCGTGTAGAAGGCATCGGGGAGTAGCTCTTGCTTGGGCGCATCCAATGGGCCAGACAGGGGGTCGCGGGGCGGCCGGAATCTCGCCGGCGACGAGTTTTGGCGGCGGCGCAGCTACGGGTTTGTGCGGGTTGGCGCTAGAGAGCACTTGGGGAGGAGCTGGTGGTGACAACGGGCTCCTGGAGCTGTGTTGAGCGCATCGGTGTGCTCGGCTGCGAGCTTCAATAGCCGTAGCCACGGCAGCGACATGGCCGACGGGCGGGTGCTCTCGGCTCCGGCGGAAAACACGGCTAGAGGAGGAGTTGGAGAGGTGAAACAAGGGGAAAACGACGGAGGCTCACAATGGGGTCGGACGGAGTCGAGGGCGAGGCCGGGGAAGCCCTGGACGGCACGAATCGAACGACGGCGATCAGCGGATAGAGGCAGCGATGAAGACGGGGGGTCGATGTTGCAGGGCTCCTGCGGTCGCGTGCTTCGGTGTGTAGCTCCACGGAGTCGTGGCGGAGCTCGGGGTGGCGCTGGTTGGGTGGGTGGCGGCCTATAGCCACGGCGACGACGACGACGCGCTCTCGGGCTCACGGGAAGAGAGTGTTGGAAATATGCCCTAGAGACAATAATAAAAGCATTATTATTATATTTCCTTGTTCATGATAATTGTCTTTTATTCATGCTATAATTGTATTATCCGAAAATCGTAATACAC
This sequence comes from Aegilops bicornis, assembly GCA_021605145.1. NCBI lineage: Eukaryota > Viridiplantae > Streptophyta > Magnoliopsida > Poales > Poaceae > Aegilops > Aegilops bicornis. The sequence goes on along the minus strand of CM038670.1, from coordinate 640,060,117 downwards.
GTGTGAATACATAGACCACAATACGTCCCTAGTGAGCCTCTAGTTGACTAGCTCGTTGGTCAACGAGATAGTCATGGTTTCGACTATGGACATCAGATGTCATTGACAACGGGATCACGTCATTAGGAGAATGACGTGATGGACAAGACCTAATCCTAAGCATAGCACAAGATCGTGTAGTTCGTTTTTCTAGAGCTTTCTCAATGTCAAGTATCTATTCCTTAGACCATGAGATCGTGTAACTCCCGGATACCGTAGGAGTGCTTTGGGTGTACCAAACGTCACAACGTAATCGGGTGATCAGAAGGTGCATTACAGGTATCTCCGAAAGTGTCATTGGGTTGACACGGATCGAGACTAGGATTTGTCACTCCGTATTACGGAGAGGTATCACTGGGCCCACTCGGTAGTGCATCATCATAATGAGCTCAAAGTGACCAAGTGTCTGGTCACGGGATCATGCATTACGGTACGAGTAAAGTGACTTGCCGGTAACGAGACTGAACATGTATTGGGATACCGACGATCGAGTCTCGGGCAAGTAACATACAGTCTGACAAAGGGAATGGTATACGGGGTTGCTTGAATCCTCGACATCGTGGTTCATCCGATGACATCATCGAGGAGCATGTAGAGCCAACATGGGTATCCAGATCCGCTGTTGGTTATTGACCGAGAACGTCTCGGTCATGTCTGCGTGTCTCCCGAACCCGTAGGGTCTACACACTTAAGGTTCGGTGGCGCTAGGGTTATTAGGAAGACTTGTATGTGATTACCAAATGTTGTTGAGTCCGGATGAGATCCCGGACGTCACGAGGAGTTCCGGAATAGTCCGGAGGTAAAGATTTATATATGGGAAGTTGTCAAGCGGACAGGAAAGTTTCGGGGCATACCAGATTGTCTGGGGCCACCGGAAGGGTTCCGGGTCCACCGAGGGGCCACCCTCCCGGGGCCACTTGGCTGCGTGGGAAGGGCCAGCCCAGCCCTGGTGGGCTGGGCGCACCCCTCCCTTGGGCCCTTGCGCCTAGGGTTGAGGGGGAACCCTAGAGGCGCCCCCTTGGCTTGGGGGCAAGCCCCCTCCCGTGGCCGCCCCCCCTCTAGATGCATCTAGAGGCCGCCCCTCTCCCTTCCCCTATAAATAGAGGGGTGAGGGAGGCTGCACACAAGCCAAGGCGCAGCCCTCCCTCCCCAACACCTCTCCTCCTCCGTGCGTGCTTGGCGAAGCCTGCCGAGATCTTCTTGCACCAACAACACCACGCCGTCGTGCTGCCGTTGGAGCTGTCTTCCTCAACCTCTCCTTCCTCCTTGCTGGATCAAGGCGGAGGAGACGTCATCCGCACTGCACGTCGTGTGTTGAGCAGCGGAGGGGCTGTCCATTCAGTACTTGGTCATCGGTGATCCGAATCACGCCGAGTACGACTCCATCATCACCATCCTTGAACGCTTCCACTTTTCGATCTACAAGTGGTATGTAGATGCAAACTCACTCCCTTGACTCGTTGCTTAGATGAACTCATAGATGGATCTTGGTGAAACCGTAGGAAAATTATTTAATTTTCTACAACGTTCCCCAACAGTGGCATCATGAGCTAGGTCTATGCGTAGTTCTCTAATGCACGAGTAGAACACAATTTGGTTGTGGGCGTAGATCTTGTCAACTTGCTTGCCGCTACTAGTCTTATCTTGCTTCCGCGGTATTGTGGGATGAAGCGGCCGGACCAACCTTACACGTGCGCTTACGTGAGACCGGTTCCACCGACTAACATGCACTAGTTGCATAAGGTGGCTGGCGGGTGTTGTCTCTCCACTTTAGTTGAAGTGGATTCGATGAAAAGGGTCCTTATGAAGGGTAAATAGAAGTTGACAAAATCACGTTGTGGTTATTCGTAGGTAAGAAAAGCGTTCTTGCTAGAACCCAATTGCAGCCACGTAAAAGATGCAACAACAATTAGAGGGCGTCTAACTTGTTTTTGCAGCAATTGTCATGTGATGTGATATGGCGGAAGTTGTGATGAATGATGAATGATATATTGTGATGTATGAGATCATGTTCTTGTAATAGGAATCACGACTTGCATGTCGATGAGTATGACAACCGGCGAGCCATAGGAGTTGTCCTTATTTTTTGTATGACCTGCGTGTCATTGAAAAACGCCATGTAAACTACTTTACTTTATTACTAAACACGTTAGTCATAGAAGTAGAAGTAGTCGTTGGCGTGACAAATTCATGAAGACACAATGATGGAGATCATGATGATGGAGATCATGGTGTCATGCCGGTGACAAGATGATTATGGAGCCCCGAAGATGAAGATCAAAGGAGCTATATGATATTGGCCATATCATGTCACTACTTTATATAATTGCATGTGATGTTTATTATGTTTTATGCATCTTGTTTACTTAGAACAACGGTAGTAAATAAGATGATCCCTTACAACAATTTCAAGAAGTGTTCTCCCCTAAGCGTGCACCGTTGCTAAAGTTAAATGCGTTTGAAGCACCACGTGATGATCGGGTGTGATAGATCCTCACGTTCACATACAACGGGTGTAAGATAGTTTTACACATGCAAAACACTTAGGGTTAACTTGACGAGCCTAGCATGTACAGACATGGCCTCGGAACACGGAGACCGAAAGGTCGAGCACAAGTCGTATAGAAGATACGATCAACATGAGAATGTTCACCGACGATGACTAGTCCGTCTCACGTGATGATCGGACACGGCCTAGTCGACTCGGATCGTGTAACACTTAGATGACTAGAGGGATGTCAAATCTGAGTGAGAGTTCATTCAATAATTTGATTAAGATGAACTTAATTATCATGAACTTAGTCTAAAACTTTTTGAATAATATGTCTTGTAGATCAAATGGCCAACGCTCATGTCGACATGAACTTCAACGCGTTCCTAGAGAAAACCAAGCTGAAAGATGATGGCAGCAACTATACGGATTTGGGTCCTCGAACACGAGGATCATCCTCATAGCTGCCAAGAAGGCATATGTCCTAGAAGCACCGCTTAGGTGACCCACTGCTCTCCCGGCCTTTGCAAGACGATTTGAGCGTTTGGCGGAACCGTCTTGATGATTACTCCCTCGTTCAAGTGCGGCATGCTATTCAACTTAGAACCGGGGCTCCAAAAGCGTTTTGAGCATCACGGAGCATATGAGATGTTCGAGGAGCTGAAACTAGTTTTCCAAGCTCACGCCGGGTCGAGAGATATGACGTCTCGACAAGTTCTATAGTTGTAAGATGGAGGAAAATAGTTACATCGGTGAGCACATACTCGTAATGTCTGGTTGCACAACCGCATGACCCAGTGAATATTAACCTCCACGATGAGGCGATCCAGCGACAGAATCGTTCGATCGCTCCCACCAAGCTACAAGAGCTTTGTGATGAACTACAATATCACGAGGGACGGTGAAGACCATTCCTGAAGTATTTTCAATGTGAAGTCGTGAGGTTGAGATCAAGAAAGAACATCAAGTGTTGATGGTCAATAAGACCACTAAGTTCAAGAAGGGCAAGGGCAAGAAGAACTTCAAGAAGGGCGGCAAGGATGTTGCCGCGCCCGATAAGCCGATTCTGGGAAGAAGTCAAAGAATGGACCCAAGCACGAGGCCGAGTGCTTTTTATTGCAAGAGGAAGGGTCCTTTGGAAGCGGAACTGCCCCAAATACTTAGCGGATAAGAAGGCCGGCAACACCAAAGGTATATTTAATATACATGTAATTGATGTGTACCTTACCGATTACTGTAGTAACTCACAGGTATTTGATACGGTGCCGTTGCTCATATCTGTAACTCACAGCAGGAGCTGCGGAATAAGCGGAGGCTGGCGAAGGGCGAGGTGACGAGGCGCGTCGGGGAATGGTTCAGTCGATGTGATCGCCGTCGGCACGCTACCTCTACATTTTCCTATGGGATTAGTTTTGAACCTTAATAATTTTTATTTGGTGCCAAGTTTGAGCATGAACATTGTATCAGGATCTCGTTTAATGTGAGATGGCTACTCATTTAAATCCGAGAATAATGGTTGTTCTATTTATATGAGAGATATGTTTTATGGTCATGCTCCATTGGTCAATGGTTTATTCTTAATGAATCTCGAGTGCAATGTTACACATATTCATAGCGTGAATACCAAAAGATGTAAAGTTGATAACGATAGTCCCACATACTTGTGGCAATGCCGCCTTGGTCACATTGGTGTTAAGCGCATGAAGAAGCTCCATGCTGATGGACTTTTGGAGTCTCTAGATTATGAATCATTTGACACATGCGAACCATGCCTCATGGGCAAGATGACCAAGACTCCGTTCTCCGGAACAATGGAGCGAGCAACCAACTTATTGGAAATCATACATACCAATGTGTGCGGTCCAATGAGTGTTGAGGCTCGCGGAGGATATCGTTATGTTCTCACTCTCACTGATGACTTGAGTAGATATGGGTATGTCTACTTGATGAAACACAAGTCTGAGACCTTTGAAAAGTTCAAGGAATTTCAGAATGAAGTAGAGAATCAACGTGACCGAAAGATAAAATTCTTACGATCGGATCGTGGAGGAGAATATTTGAGTCACGCAATTTGGTACACACTTAAGAAAATGTGGAATCGTTTCACAACTCATGCCGCTGGAACACCTCGGTAATGGTGTGTCCGAACGTCGTGTCGCACTCTATTGGATATGGTGCGATCTATGATGTCTCTTACAGATTTACCGCTATCATTTTGGGGATACGCTCTAGAGACAGCTACATTCACTTTAAATAGGGCACCGTCTAAATCCGTTGAGACGACACCGTATGAATTATGGTTTGGGAAGAAACCTAAGTCATCGTTTCTAAAAGTTTGGGGATGCGATGCTTATGTCAAGAAACTTCAACCTGAAAAGCTCGAACCCAAGTCGGAAAAATGCGTCTTCATAGGATACCCTAAGGAAACCATTGGGTATACCTTCTACCTTAGATCCGAAGGCAAGATCTTTGTTGCCAAGAACGGATCCTTTCTGGAAAAAGAGTTTCTCTCGAGAGGAGTAAGTGGGAGGAATATAGAACTCGATGAAGTACTACCTCTTGAACCGGAAAGTAGTGCAGCTCAGGAAAATGTTCCTGTGGTGCCTACACCAATTGGAGAGGAAATTAATGATGATGATCAAGGTACTTCGGATCAAGTTACTCTTGAACCCGTAGGGTCCACTAGGACACGTTCCGCACCGAGTGAATGCAGCAACCCTGTCACGGAAATCATGTTGTTAGACAACGGTGAACCTTCGAACTATGAAGAAGCGATGGCGGGCCCAGATTCCAACAAATGGCTAGAAGCCATGAAATCCGAGATAGAATCCATGTATGAAAACAAAGTATGGACTTTGGTGACTTGCCCGATGATCGGCGGCGATAGAAAACAAATGGATCTTTAAGAAGAAGGCGGACGCGGATGGTAATGTCACCATCTATAAAGCTCGACTTGTCGCTAAGGGTTATCGGCAAGTTCAAGGGATTGACTATGATGAGACTTTCTCTCCGTGGCGAAAGCTTAAGTCCGTCCGAATCATGTTAGCAATTGCCGCATACTATGATTATGAGATGTGGCGAGATGGACGTCAAAACAGCGTTCATAACGGTTATCTTAAGGAAGAGCTGTATATGATGCAATAGGAAGGTTTTGTCGATCCTAAAATGCTAACAAAGTATGCAAGCTCCAATGATCCATTTATGGGCTGGTGCAAGCATCTCGGAGTTGGAACATTCGCTTTGATGAGATGATCAAAGCGTTTGGGTTTATGCATACTTATGGAGAAGCCTGCGTTTACAAGAAAGTGAGTGGGAGCTCTGTAGCATTTCTCATATTATATGTAGATGACATACTTTTGGTGGGAAATGATATAGAATTCTTGGACAGCATTAAGGCCTACTTGAATAAGTGTTTTTCAATGAAGGACCTTGGAGAAGCTGCTTATATATTAGGCATCAAGATCTATAGAGATAGATCGAGACGCCTCATCGGCCTTTCACAAAGCACATACCTTGATAAGATTTTGAAGAAGTTCAAAAAGGATCAGTCCAAGAAAGGGTTCTTGCCTGTACTACAAGGTGTGAGATTGAGCTCGGCTCAATGCCCGACCACGGCAAAAGATAAAGAAGAGATGAGTGTCATCCCCTATGCTTCAGCCATAGGATCTATTATGTATGCCATGATGTGTACCAGACTGATGTAAACCTTGCCGTAAGTTTGGTAGGAAGGTACCAAAGTAATCCCGGCAAGGAACAACTGGACAGCGGTCAAGAATATCCTAAAGTACACGAAAAGGACAAAGGACATGTTTCTCGTTTATGGAGGTGACGAAGAGCTCGTCAGTAAAGGGTTACATCGGCGCTTAGCCCGACACGGATCTGGATGACTCTAAGTCACAAACCGGATACGTGTATATGTTGAATGGTGGAAGCGATGGTAGTGCAGCTGCAAGCGAAGCGTCGTGGCGGGATCTACATGTGAAGCGGAGTACATGGCAGCCTCGGAGGCAGCGCATGAAGCAATTTGGGTGAAGGAGTTCATCACCGACCTAGGAGTCATACCCAATGCGTCGGGGCCGATCAAACTCTTACGTGACAACACCGAGCTATTGCACTTGCCAAGGAGCCCGGGTTTCACAAGAAGACCGAGCACATCAAGCGTCGCTTCAACTCCATCCGTGAAAATGTTCAAGATGGAGACATAGAAATTTGTAAAGTGCATATGGATCTGAATGTCGCAGATCCGTTGACTAAACCTCTTCCATGCAAAACATGATCAACACGAGAACTCTATGGGTGTTCGATTCATCACAATGTAACTAGATTATTGACTCTAGTGCAAGTGGGAGACTGTTGGAAATATGCCCTAGAGGCAATAATAAAAGCATTATTATTATATTTCCTTGTTCATGATAATTGTCTTTTATTCATGCTATAATTTTATTATCCGAAAATCGTAATACACGTGTGAATACATAGACCACTGTCGTCCCTAGTGAGCCTCTAGTTGACTAGCTCGTTGGTCAACAGATAGTCATGGTTTCCTGACTATGTACATCAGATGTCATTGACAATGGGATCACGTCATTAGGAGAATGACGTGATGGACAAGACCTAATCCTAAGCATAACACAAGATCGTGTAGTTCGTTTTGCTAGAGCTTTCTCAATGTCAAGTATCTATTCCTTAGACCATGAGATCGTGTAACTCCCGGATACCGTAGGAGTGCTTTGGGTGTACCAAACGTCACAACGTAACTGGGTGACTATAAAGGTGCATTACGGTATCTCCGAAAGTGTCTGCATTGGGTTGACACGGATCGAGACAGGATTTGTCACTCCGTATTACGGAGAGGTATCACTGGGCCCACTTTCGGTAGTGCATCATCATAATGAGCTCAAAGTGACCAAGTGTCCGTCACGGGATCATGCATTACGATGCAGTAAAGTGACTTGCCGTAACGAGGCGAAGCAGTATTGGGATACCGACGATCGAGTCTCGCAAGTAACATACCGTCGACAAAGGGAATGGTATCACGGGGTTGCTTGAATCCTCGACATCGTGGTTCATCCGATGACATCATCGAGGAGCATGTGGGAGCCAACATGGGTATCCAGATCCCGCTGTTGGTTATTGACCTGAACGTCTCGGTCATGTCTGCGTGTCTCCCGAACCCGTAGGGTCTACACACTTAAGGTTCGGTGACGCTAGGGTTATTAGGAAGACTTGTATGTGATTACCGAATGTTGTTCGGAGTCCGGATGAGATCCCGGACGTCACGAGGAGTTCCGGAATAGTCCGGAGGTAAAGATTTATATATGGGAAGTTGTCAAGCGGACACCGGAAAGTTTCGGGGCATACTGGGTATTGTCTGGGGCCACCGGAAGGGTTCCGAGGGTCCACGGGAGGGGCCACCCCTCCCGGGGCCACTGGGCTGCGTGGGAAGGGGCCAGCACTGGTGGGCTGGGCGCAGCCCCTCCCTTGGGCCCTTGCGCCTAGGGTTGAGGGGGGAACCCTAGAGGGGGCGCCCCCCCTTGCTTGGGGGCAAGTTCCCCCTCCCCTTGGCCGCCGCCCCCCCTCTAGATGCATCTAGAGGGGCCGGCCCCCCTCTCCCTTCCCCCTATAAATAGAGGGGTGAGGGGAGGGCTGCACACCCAAGCCAAGGCGCAGCCCCTCCCCTCCCCAACACCTCTCCTCCTTCGTACGTGCTTGGCGAAGCCACAGCCGAGATCTTCTTTCAACAACACCACGCCGTCGTCTTTGCCGTTGGAGCTGTCTTCCTCAACCTCTCCTTCCTCCTTGCTGGATCAAGACGGAGGAGACGTCATCCGCATCTGCACGTGTGTTGAGCGTGGAGGTGCTGTCCGTTCAAGATTCGCTTGGTCATCGGTGATCCGAATCACGTCGAGTACGACTCCATCATCACCATCCCTTGAGCGCTTCCTTTTCGATCTACAAGTGGTATGTAGATGCAAACTCACTCCCTTGACTCGTTGCTTAGATGAACTCATAGATGGATCTTGGTGAAACCGTAGGAAATTTTTTTAATTTTCTGCAACGTTCCCCAACAGAGAGGAAGAGGGAGCCAGAGGAGGGGGGAGAACGAGGGGAGGCTCTGGGCGTCTCCATGGCGTCGCGAGGATGTCGGGGAGGCTGCCACCGCGAAGAAGGAGGTGGAGGCCTCCGCGTGCGCGCGTGCGACTTCGCCTCTGCCTACTGGCAGAGGTTGAAGACAGCCGCTCTGCCACGATGGGCTAGGCTGGTGCAGCTGGGCCGGCTATAGGTAAGTGGCCCAGGTACATGTCTTTTCTTCTTATTTATGTTTTTTTTCATTCTGCTATCTGTTTTGATTTAGTAAAATACCAAATCATTTAATAAAAATCTGAAACTTCTTGTGGGCACTCACAGAATTATTCCAGAGATCCACACCATGTTTCAAATTGTTTGAGACTATAAAAAATATATATAGCATTTTATAGCCCCAAGTCAAAATACATATTGGATTAATTCAAAAATCCAGAGTGGCCTAAAAAATATGTGCATCATTTTTGGCAGAGGTTTTAACCTTTATCAAAAATCATGAACTTTTCTAAAGGGCATTCTGGGTTCATTGAAAAGATTTAAACTTGAACCTAGTTGAAATAATTATCTGCTAGGGTTTGATCAATCCCCATTTCAAATTTATTGAATTTAAACATGATGACATGAATGCTTTCATGCAATTAGTTACAAGCCATTCTAGGGTTGTTACAATGGGGGGTGCCGGGTACTCCAAGCGCGGCATGTTGCCGGCCTCGATGTGCTCGAGGACGGCTTCGAGGGTGCGGCCGAGGAAGCCCCAACATCAGCGCTGCCCCTTGGAGTTGTGACGACCGCGGGGCTCGACGTCGTTCGAGGAGGCGAGCTGCTCAGCGTGGCAGCGTTTGAAGTACGCCGTCCACAACGTGTTGTCAAGGGCGTAACTCGACTTGTTCCGCACCTGCTCCATCAGGGAGGAGCGGATGCGCGCAATCTCGGCGCGCTGATACGTCTCCAACGTATCTATAATTTTTGATTGCTCCATGCTATATTATCTACTGTTTTGGACCATATTGGGCTTTATTTTTCACTTTTATATTACTTTTGGGACTAACCTATTGTAACATCCCAAATTTGCAATTTGGAATGTTATACATAGATCATCATTGCATATCATATTTTTATTGCATTTTGGCTTGATCCTAGTAATTTCACGCAACTCAAGGACCCACGGAGAGAGTTGGGGATTTCGTTATTTTCATATTTGAGTTTTCTCAAATTTTGAATATAGGATCATTTAATTTTTATTTATTTTATCTTCAATTATTCCAATTATAAAAATAAGAGAGAGGGAATAAAATGACTTTCCCAAAATAAGGAATAGTGAGGATTTAATAAAAAATCAAAAAAGATTTATTTCGAGTTTTATTGCTATTTTATTTGAATTTAGGAAAAATCTTGGCGTTTTCAAAATTGCATTTAGGCCCCAAATAAATGTTCATCTTGTCCGCTTGATTTCGAAGTCGGGGAAAATTTATTTCAGGATTTTGGAGTCTGTTTAGTATTTCTTTTATTTGTTTTTCTCGCGTAATTATTTAAAAAGGCGCATAACCGACCTAACTGGCCGTGTCACTTTGGGACACTGACTCGGCCGGGCCTTTAAAGCCCGAGGCGCCCGAGCCGCCCCAGCCCAGTCACCGCCGCCAAACCCTAGCCCCGCCCCGCCTTGATCCATGTAGCGCCTTGCTGCACCATACCGCCCGTAAACGGCGCCATATGCCGCCTCCGATACCGCCCGAACCGCCCGTTGGAGCCGCCGCCCGGCCTCGCCGGACCCCGCCGAGGTACTCGCCGGACTCGCCGCCGCCCGCCCAGTTTTCTTTAAAAACCGCGGTTTTTTTATTAGATCGGGTTTTTTTCGGTTTAGTTTATTTAGCGGACGTTCGTCTGTACGTTCGTTTTAACGAATGGTTTTCGTCGTTTAGCCACAGACAGCGAACGTTCGTTCGTTAGCCTGTTCGTCGTTTTTCTTTTTCTCGGATTTTCCATGATTATTTCTGATCGCGATTTCTGATCCGTTTTTCGTTTTAGTATAACTTTTCGCTCGTTTATCGGAATCAGGCGATTCAAACGCCTAGAGTTTCATCTCTAAACCCTCTTTCCGTTTAACCAACTCAAACAAGTTTTTGCTTCTGTAAAATTTGACTTAGATCCAGATTAGTAAATGAAGCTTGTTTCTTTCGCCGTTTGTCTTTTGTTGCTTCGTTTGATTTGTTTCTTTTTGCAAACTGGAGTTCTTAAGTTGAACTTTCTAGTTAGTTCTCTTATTCGAGTTTGATCTGTGAATTAGATGAGTACTTATTGTATAATGATTGTTTGTTTGCGATAGAGTACCCGGAGTGCGCCGCTTGCTACTTCGAATCTGTAAGTTTCACGGATCATCAGCAAGGCAAGTAACACTTTGATCATATCCCTTTCATACCCAGTTTTTATGCATTAGATCAATCCTCAAACATTGCATGATTAGGATCTAATTAAATTGTGGGTTTTGGGTAATAGATGAGGTAGTACCTATTACTTGTTTTTATTATCAAACCCTTGGGAGTTACTTCTACGTTTGCTTATATTGCCATGCTATGCTAGTAGACGTGGATTGAGTGACTGTATCCATGACAGATGTGAGATTTTTAATTAATGGTTTATTTAAGGTCGCAACTTTAATACACATCTGGGTGGATTGAGGCACCTGAGTATTCAATGATTACTGTTTTTCTTTATGGACCGCCACCCGGGCTCAAAGGGATCATGAGATTATTCATGCTAGAAACTTCCGTGTGCAGCCACAAGCTACTATGGGCTCTAGCATAGTTGATTAAGTCGTGCGAACTCTTATAGTGGTAGACTAGCAGATGTAGGGGAAAGTAGGTGTAACGGTCTACCCGTTCGTATGGTGCTAGCACTTCTGAAAGACTATGTCTCGGTCATCCGTTTCTCAAACACCATGTAGTGCGAGAATTCCAACGGAGGAGATCGAGTCTTGTGGGGAAAAGTGCACAAACCTCTGCAGAGTGTATAAACTAATCATGGTTAGCCGTGTCCCCTGTTATGGACATCTTGAGTATCTAGTACCTGGATTATCATGTGAATCTCATCATGTTACTTTAAATTAATTTTGTTGGGTTAATGATGATGCTTAATTGGGATTGAGAGGGTGTCTACACTCTCAATGTTTAACAACCACCATGATAGTTAAATAAAATTTATTCCTTTGCAGTAGGGAAAAATTGGCTTTATGCAAAACTGTAACCATAGAGCTTTCCACCAGCCATATATGCATGTAGTATAGCCTGTTTTTGTTCATTACTGTCTATGTGTTACATTGCCAGCATATTCCATGTGCTGACCTGTTTTCGGGCTGCAACGTTCATGTTGCAGATTTTTCAGACAACGAGTAAGGTGGCTTTAGGTCGTGGTTCTATACTCAGTGATGCGTTCGAGTTGATGGACTCGCTTATCTTCCAAGCCTTCCGCTGTTATCGTTATTAGATGGCCTTAAGCCATATTTATTGTAATAAGTTCTCTTTTGAGACTTTTCGACGTAATAAGTGTGTGATTGCTACTCTGTTATAAATCCTTCAAGTACTGTGCGTGTCAGACATTCTTGATCGAGGATGACAACGATGCACGAGATATCGAGGTATTTGAGGTGTGGTCGCTACAAGATGGTATCAGAGCACACGCTGACTATAGGACACGACCGCTAAGCTAAAAGCCCTAGATCACTACTCACTCTTCTCTTTTTTGACTCCTCATCTTTTCTACTCTTTTAGGATGGCGGATGCAATGAACAAGTTCACGCAACCGGATGAAGATACACCCTTTGGACGCCACTTGAAGGAAGTCACTAGATACCTGAACATCGGAGTACCAAGCTTCACCGGGACCTACAACGCCACTTTACCCGAAGAGGAGCGTTGGATGATTCAAGTTCAAGTTCTAGGAAGGACATTCGCGCCAGTCACTGGGCCCATAGAGTTTTCCTTTGATGCACCAACCTGGAGTTTAGGAAAGAGTATGGCAGCCCACATCACCATGGGACGCATTGGAGAAGTTTACCACAATGATCTCAAGGACACTATCTACCAGATTTGTGGGCGCCGAGATGAGCAATGGGAGATGATCAGCACCAGGAAGGATAGATCAATTGCAGCTTTTGTCCAGGAGTTAAACCAGCACATTCGACGCCGGAGAACCGGATGTCTTGTGAGGCATGATAGATCTGAAGAAGGCCTTGACCAAGATCACGGAGCTGGAGGAAGAACTCAAGGCTACACGCGAAGCTTATATGGAGGAAATCAAAGTATTAGTGGAGAAGAATGACGACCTAATGAGGAAGCTAGGAGTTTCCATGGGAGACACCGCGCCAGGAGGAGAAGATGACGATTCCACTTGCCCGAAGAACTATATCATCATCGACGACACCGACTCGGACCCAGACGACAGCGATGATGACTATGTTGATGAAGCAGTTTTTCTAGTCGACCACCATAACAGTAGTAGTATTTCCCCCATGTACCTAGTATAGTCCGAGCACTTTTATAACGATAGTTAGACCGTTGTATGCCCTTGCTTGAATTGATTGGAGTGATATTGATTGAATTTGTCTCATGTGCATATGGGTAGTGTTTTTCTCTCTAGACCTCATTCTATTATATATTCTCATCTTTTCTAAACCCATCAGATGCCTCCGAGACATGACACCGGATTTGTTTTCCCACCGGAGATCACTCAGTTGATTCAGCAACAGAATGCGTTGATGCAGTTGCTAGTCCAGAATCAGAATTAGGGGAACAACAACAACAACAACAACAACAACAACAACAACAACAACAACAACAACAACAACAACAACAACAACAACAACAACAACAACAACAACAACAACAACAACAACAACAACAACAGCAACAACAAAGAACAAGAGCAACAAGAGCAACAAAGAGCAACAACAAGAATAACAACAGCAACAAAGAATAACAAGAATAACAAAGAATAACAACAAAGAACAACAACAACAAAGAATAACAACAAAGACAACAACAACAACAACAACAACAACAACAACAACAACAACAACAACAACAACAACAACAACAACAACAACAACAACAACAACAACAACAACAACAACAACAACAACAACAACAACAACAACAACAACAACAACAACAACAACAACAAAGAATAAAGAATAAAGAATAAAGAATAAAGAATAAAGAATAAAGAATAAAGAATAAAGAATAAAGAATAAAGAATAAAGAATAAAGAATAAAGAATAAAGAATAAAGAATAAAGAATAACAAGCGGAATAACAAAGAAGAACAACAGCGGCAACAACAACAACACCAACGAATAAAGAATAAAGAATAAAGAATAACAAAGAATAAAGAAGAATAACAACAACAACAACAACAACAACAACAACCCACCACCACCTGTTGATCACTTAACCCGTTTTCTTAGACTGAATCCGCCGGTGTTCTCTAGTAGCACCGAGCTGATAGTTGCAGATGATTGGCTCCGCAAGACAGGAAGGGAGTTGACCACTGCAGGATGCACAGATGCGAAAAAGGTGTGTTTTGCCACACATCAACTTGAAGGACCCGCAGCATCATGGTGGGAGAACTTCACAGCCACTTATCCTATCGACATTTTCACATGGGATCAGTTTCAGCAAGCTTTCCGTATTGCCCATGTTTCAGCAGGAGCTATGGCCATGAAGAAGCATGAGTTTCGCAATTTATGCCAAGGAGGACGCACTGTAGTCCAGTATGTGGAGGACTTTAGTAAGTTAGCACGTTATGCCCTAGATGACATTGCTATAGATGCAGCTAAGCAGGAGAAGTTTCTGGAAGGACTGAATGACGAGCTGAGCATGCAGTTGATGGTAGCAACTTTCAACAACTACCAGGAGTTGGTAGATCATGCTCTTATGATTGAAGGGAAGCAGCAGCAGATTGAAAACCGCAAGAGGAAGTATGGACAAGGGAAGTACAATTCTGGAGCTCAGCAGAAGCCACGTTTTACCCCAAAACTGGGAGGACAATTTCAGCATACCCATGGAGGATGGAATTTGCATAATCATAATGGCTCCAAGAATGGTAACGGGAATGGAGGAAGCAACGGCCAGAACCGTACCAACCCGTCAACCCCAGCCAAGAGAGACCTGAGCCAAGTCACTTGCTTTAAGTGTCGAAGATCGACATTATGCCAATGAATGTCCTGAAGCCCAGAATGGAAATGGCAACGGAAGCTCTGGGAAGAAGCCGAACCCTTTCAACAGGGGACAAGTGAACCACGTTAACGTGGAGGAGGTTGAAGCCCAACCAGATGCAGTAATAGGTAAGAAGTTTTTGGTTAAGTCATTTACTGCAATCGTTCTTTTTGATACTGGTGCATCGCATTCATACATATCAAGGGGATTTGTGGATAAGTATAAACTGCCCACCAAGGTTCTTAGAACACCTATGTTAGTAAGCTCACCAGGAGCGGAGTATATGGCCAGCCGAGGATGTTTTCAAGTGCCATTGACTATAGGCAGGCATGTTTTCCCCTCGGATTTAATCATTCTGGAATCGCAAGGTTTGGATGTGATTCTGGGTATGGATTGGCTATCGATGTAATGGGGAAACATCGATTGCGCCAGTAAGTCGACTTTGCTTACCACCCTAGAAGGAAGAAGGATCAAGTATGTGTCACGGCATGAGCCGAAGAGGACACAAGTAAATACCTTATCAGGAGTTGTGCAGGAGGAAGTACCAGTGGTGAAGGATTGCCCGGACGTATTTCCAGAGGAGTTGCCAGGCATGCCACCGGATAGAGACATTGAGTTTTTGATTGAGCTTTTGCCAGGCACAGGGGCGAATATCT
Source organism: Aegilops bicornis (assembly GCA_021605145.1). Taxonomy (NCBI): domain Eukaryota; kingdom Viridiplantae; phylum Streptophyta; class Magnoliopsida; order Poales; family Poaceae; genus Aegilops; species Aegilops bicornis. The sequence goes on along the minus strand of CM038670.1, from coordinate 640,044,639 downwards.
AAGAGACCGTACCGGATGCCCGCACAAGATTTGGAGGAAATTAAGAAGAAGATTAAGGAGTTTCTGGATAAAGGTTTTATTCGCCCAAGTTCTTCACCTTGGGGATCGCCAGTACTTCTAGTGGAGAAGAAGGATGGATCTTTGAGAATGGTTGTTGATTATCGAGGATTGAATGAAGTAACTATCAAGAACAAGCACCCATTGCCGATGATCAACGACTCGTTTGACCAATTGCAAGGAGCTAAGGTATTTTCCAAGATCGATTTGCGATCAGGATACCATCAGTTGAAGATTCGAGAGTAGGATATACCTAAGACGACTTTTACCACCAGGTACGGGCTGTACGAGTATACCGTTATGTCATTTGGCCTGACTAACGCACCTGCATATTTCATGAACATGATGAACAAGGTGTTTATGGAGTTTCTGGATAAGTTCGTCGTGGTGTTCATTGACGATATTTTTGTCTACTCGAAGAATGAAGAAGAGCAAAAGGAGCATTTGCGTTTGGTACTTGAGAAGCTCAGAGAACATCAGTTATATGCCAAATTCAGCAAATGAGTTTTGGTTGAAGGAAGTTGGATTTCTCGGACATGTTATATCCGGAGATGGAATAGCAGTGGATCCCACCAAAGTTGTCACTGTGACAAACTGGGAAGCACCAACGACAGTTGGAGAGATCCGGAGTTTTCTTGGACTGGCAGGATACTACCGAAGATTCATTGAGAATTTCTCGAAGATTGCGAAGCCTATGACGGAGTTGTTGAAGAAGGACACCAAGTTCAATTGGACTGAGGAATGTGAGGCCAGTTTCCAAGAGTTGAAGAAACGTTTGGTTACATAGCCCGTGTTGATTCTGCCAGATCAGCGCAAGGATTATGAGGTGTATTGCGACGCTTCACGTCGAGGACTTGGAGCAGTGCTTATGCAGGAGGGAAGAGTTGTTTCGTATGCTTCACGGCAGCTTAAGCCCCATGAGTTGAATTATGCTACACACGATTTGGAGTTAGCAGCCGTAGTGCATGCATTGAAGACTTGGAGACATTTTCTCATTGGAAACCATTGTGAGGTGTACACGGATCACAAGAGTTTGAAGTACATCTTCACACAGAAGGAGTTGAATATCAGGCAAAGGAGATGGTTGGAGCTCATCAAGGATTATGATATGAGATTGCATTATCATCCCGGAAAGGCTAACGTAGTAGCTGACGAGTTGAGCCGCAAGAGCCATGTCAACACACTCTTGACCGGAGAGTTACCAAAGGAGTTAGCCGAGGGTCTTCGCGAGCTATGTTTGGAGATAGTTCCGAGAGGCTATGTAGCAGCATTGGAGATTCAAATACTCGATGGATAAGATCGAGAAGCTCGTAAGATCGACAAGGAGATTGTCTCTATTAAAGAGAAAATGAGCAAGGGAAAAGCTAAAGGATTTCGTGAGGATGAGCACGATACCCTATGGTTCGAGGACCGCGTTTATGTGCCTAATGATCCGGAGACCAGGAAGTTGATTCTGCAAGAGGCCCATGATTCGCCGTATTCGATTCACCCAGGAAATACCAAGATGTATTTGGATTTGAAGGGTACTTTCTGGTGGACCAGAATGAAGAAGGATATTGCGGAGTATGTAGCAGTTTGTGATGTATGTCAGAGAGTGAAGGCAGAGCATCAGAAGCCAGCCAGGTTGTTACAGCCATTGCCGATACCCGAATGGAAGTGGGATAAGTTAGGCATGGAATTTATCACGGGATTGCCCAAGACTCGTTCAGGCTATGACTCGATTTCGGTTGTAGTCGATCGTTTGACAAAGGTACCTCACTTCATCCCAGTGAAGACTACTTACAGCAGTGCCAAGTTGGCTAAGATATACATGACCAGGATCGTATGTCTGCATGGAGTTCCTAGGAGCATTCTATCAAATAGAGGAACCCAGTTTACCTCAAAGTTCTGGAATCAGTTGCACGAAACTTTGGGAACCAGATTAGAGTTTAGTACAGCTTTTCATCTGCAGACAGATGGACATACCGAGGGAGTCAATCAGATTTTGGAGGATATGCTGAGAGCTTGTGCGCTAGATTATGGACATAGTTGGGACGACAATTTGCCGTATGCAGATTTCTCTTACAACAATAGTTATCAATCCAGTTTGAAGATGGCCCCTTTTGAAGCCTTGTATGGAAGGAGGTGCAGAACCCCACTGTCGTGGAATGAAGTTGGAGACCGCCAGTTGTTTGGACCAGATTTGATTAAGGAGTCTGAACAGAAGGTGAAGTTGATTCGCGATAGGCTCAAGGTAGCCCAGTCCAGGCAGAAGAGTTATGCATATTCTAAACGCAAGGAAACAGTTTACGAAGTCGGAGACAAATTTTATCTTCGTGTATCCCTGCTTCGAGGAGTTAAGCGCTTTGGAGTTAAGGGAAAGTTAGCGCCACGTTTTGTGGGACCATAAAAAGTTTTGGAGCGTATGGGAGAAGTTGCTTACAAGTTGGAGTTGCCCGAAGGATTGTCAGGAGTTCACGATGTGTTCCACGTTTCCTAGTTGAAAAAGTGCCACGCAGAGATGTATGATATACCACTAAGAGATACAGTGCCGCTGGAAGCGATTCAGTTGGATAGTGATTTGACCTACGAGGAGAAACCAGTCAAGATTCTTGAATATGACAAATGAGTCACCCATAACAAGGTTAACAAGTTTTGTAAAGTTCAAATTGGAGCCACCACACCGAGGATGAAGCCACCTGGGAGCGGGAGGAAGATCTGCTGAAGGACCACCCTCACCTATTTTCTAGCCAACCCGAATCTCGAGGGCGAGATTCATGTTAAGGGGGTACGTTTGTAACATCCCAAATTTTCAATTTGGAATGTTATACATAGATCATCATTGCATATCATATTTTTTATTGCATTTTGGCTTGATCCTAGTAATTTCACGCAACTCAAGGACCCACGGAGAGAGTTGGGGATTTCGTTATTTTCATATTTGAGTTTTCTCAAATTTTGAAAATAGGATCATTTGATTTTATTTATTTTATCTTCAATTATTCCAATTATAAAAATAAGAGAAAGGGAATAAAATGAATTTACCAAAATAAAGGAATATTGAGGATTTAATAAAAAATCAAATAAGATTTATTTCGGAGTTTTATTGCTATTTTATTTGAATTTAGGAAAAATGCGCATTTTTCAAAATTGTATTTAGGACCCAAATAAATGTTCATCTTGTCCGGCTTGATTTTAGAAGTCGGGGAAAATTTATATCGGAATTTTTGGAGTCCGTTTAGTATTTCTTTTATTTGTTTTTCTACGTGTAATTATTAAAAAAACGCGCAACCGACCTAACCGGGCCGTGTCCGCCTGGGACACTGACCCGGCCGGGCCTTTAAAGCCCGAGGCGCCCGAGTCGCCCTAGCCCAGCCGCCGCCGCCAAACCCTAGCCCGCCCGCTTGATCCATGGCCGCGCCGCCACCAGCCGCCGATGTCAAGATCTGCCGCCGCTTACGCCGCCGCCCGTCCGCCCGCCATCGGAGCCGCCCGAAGCCGCCACCCGCCTCGCCGGACTCGCCGCCGCCGCCGGCGGTTTTCTCTAGAAAACCGCCCGGTTTCTTTAAAAACCGCGGTTATTTTTTAATTAGATCATTTTTTTGGTTTAGTTCATTTAGCAGACGTTCGTCCGTACGTTCATTTTAACGAACGGTTTTCGTCGTTTAGCCGCAGACAGCAAACGTTCGTTCGTTAGCCTGTTCGTCGTTTTTCTTTTTCTCGGATTTTCCGCGATTATTTCTGATCGCGATTTCTGATCCGATTTTCGTTTTAGTATAACTTTTCGCTCGTTTATCGGAATCAGGCGATTCAAGCGCCTAAAGTTTCGTCTCGAAACCCTCTTTTCGTTTAACCAACTCAAACAAGTTTTTGCTTCTGTAAAATTTGACTTAGATCCAGATTAGTAAACGAAGCTTGTTTCTTTCGCCGTTTGTCTTTTGTTGCTTCGTTTGATTTGTTTCTTTTTGCAAACCAGAGTTCTTAAGTTGAACTTCTGGTTAGTTCTCTTATTCAAGTTTTACCTGTGCATTATGTGCGTACTTATTGTATGTTTGTTTGTTTGTTTGCGATAGAGTACCCGGAGTGCGCTGCTTGCTACTTCGAATCTCTAGATTTCATGGATCATCAGCAAGGCAAGTAACACTTTGATCATATCCCTTTCATACCCAGTTTTTATGCATTAGATCAATCCTCAAACATTGCATGATTAGGATCTGATTAAATTGTGGGTTTTGGGAAGTAGATGAGGTAGTACCTATTACCTGTTTTATTATCAAACCCTTGGGAGTTACTTCTACGTTTGCTTATATTGCCATGCTATGCTAGTAGACGTGGATTGGGTGAGTGTATCCATGACAGATGTGAGATTGTTAACTAATGGTTTATTTAAGGTCGCAACTTTAATACACATCGGGGTGGATTGAGGCACCTCGGTATTCCAGCGATTTCCTGTTTTTCTTTATGGACCGCCACCCAGGCTCAAAGGGATCATGAGATTATTCATGCTAGAAACTTCCGTGTGCTGTCACAAGCTACTATGGGCTCTAGCATAGTTGATTAAGTCGTGCGAACTCTTACAGTGATAGACTAGCAGATGTAGGGGAAAGTAGGTGTAACGATCTACCCGTTCGTAAGGTGCTAGCACTTCTGAAAGACTATGTCTCGGTCATCCGTTTCTCAAACACCATGTAGTGCGAGAATTCAAATGGAGGAGATCGAGTCTTGTGGGGAAAAGTGCACAAACCTCTGCAGAGTGTATAAACTAATCATGGTTAGCCGTGTCCCCGGTTATGGACATCTTGAGTATCTAGTACCTGGATTATCATGTGAATCTCATCATGTTACTTTAAATTAATTTTGTTGGGTTAATGATGATGCTTAATTGGGATTGAGAGGGTGTCTACACTCTCAATGTTTAACAACCACCATGATAGTTAAATAAAATTTATTCCTTTGAAGTAGGGAAAATTGGCTTTACATAAAATTGTAACCATAGAGCTTTCCACCAGCCATATATGCATGTAGTATAGCCTGTTTCGCTCATTACTCTCTATGTGTTACATTGCTAGCATATTCCATTTGCTGTCTCGTTTTCGGGCTGCAACGTTCATGTTGCAGATTTTTCAGACGACGGGTAAGGTGCCTTTAGGTCGTGGTTTTATACTCAGTGATGCCGTTGGAGTTGATGGACTCGCTTATCTTCCAAGCCTTCCGCTGTTATCGTTATTAGATGGCCTTAAGCCATATTTATTGTAGTAAGTTCTCTTTTGAGACTTTTCGATGTAATAAGTGTGTGATTGCTACTCTGTTATAAATCCTTCAAGTACTGTGCGTGTCAGCATTACTGATCCAGGGATGACACTGATGCACAGAGATGAGACTGTTTGAGGTCTGGTCGCTACACCTATTAACCGGAGGCCCAGCCCAGAATTGTTGTTTTTTGACTATTTCAGTGTTTCGAAGAAACGGAATATCAAACGGAGTCCAAACGGAATGAAACCTTCGACAACGTGATTTTCTCATCAGATATGATCCAGGAGACTTGGACCCTCGGCCAAGAAAGGAGGGAGGCGGCCACGAGGATGGAGGGCGCCCCCCTAGGGCGCGCCCCCTGCCTCGTGGGCCCCCCAAAGCTCCACCGACGTACTCCTTCCTCCTATATATACCTACGTACCCCCAACAGATCAGATACGGAGCCAAAAACCTAATTCCACCGCCGCAACTTTCTGTATCCACGAGATCCCATCTTGGGGCCTGTTTCGGAGCTCCGCCGGAAGGGGAATCCACCATTGAGGGCTTCTACATCATCACCATAGCCTCTCCATGAAGTGTGAGTAGTTCACTTCAGACCTTCGGGTCCATAGTTACTAGCTAGATGGCTTCTTCTCTCTTTTTGGATCTCAATACAATGTTCTCCCCCTCTCTCGTGGAGATCTATTCGATGTAATCTTATTTTTTGCGGTGTGTTTGTTGAGACCGATGAATTGTGGGTTTATGATCAAGATTATCTATGAGCAATATTTGAATCTTCTCTGAATTCTTTTATGTATGATTGGTTATCTTTGCAAGTCTCTTCGAATTATTCGTTTGGTTTGGCCAACTAGATTGGTAGTTCTTGCAATGGGAGAAGTGCTTAGCTTTGGGTTCAATCTTATGTGTCCTTTCCCAAAGGATGAGGGGCGTAAAGGCATGTATTGTATTGTTTCCATCGAGGATAACAAGATGGGGTTTTTATCATATTGCATGAATTTATCCCTCTACATCATGTCATCTTGCTTAAGGCGTTACTCTATTTTCATTAACTTAATACTCTAGATGCATGCTGGATAGCGGTCGATGAGTGGAGTAATAGTAGTAGATGCAGGCAGGAGTCGGTCTACTTGTCTCGGACGTGATCCCTATATACATGATCATACCTAGATACTCTCATAACTATGCTCAATTCTGTCAATTGCTCAACAGTAATTCGTTCTCCCACCGTAAAATACTTATGCTCTTGAGAGAAGCCACTAGTGAAATCTATGCCCCCCGGGTCTATTCTCATCATATTAATCTTCCTATGCTTTATTATTGCTTTGCTTTATACTTTACCTTTTATTTTACTTTGCATTTTTATACCAAAAATACCAAAAATATTATCTATTATCTCTATCAGATCTCACTTTCGTAAGTGACCGTGAAGGGATTGACAACCCCTAATCGCGTTGGTTGCGTTGAGTTATTTGTTTTGTGTAGGTACGAGGGACTCGCGCGTGGCCTCCTACTAGATTGATACCTTGGTTCTCAAAAACCGAGGGAAATACTTACACTACTCTGATGCATCATCATCTCCTCTTCGGGGAAAACCAACGCAAGCTCAAGACGTAGCAAGAAGGATTTCTGGCGCCGTTGCCGGGGAGTCTACGCAAAAGTCAACATACCAAGTACCCATCACAATCCCTTATCTCCCGCATTACATTATTTGCCATTTGCCTCTCGTTTTCCTCTCCCTCACTTCACCCTTGCCGTTTTTTTTCGCCCTCTCTTTTCCGTTCGTCTTTTCGTTTGCCTTGATGTCTTACTTGGCTCGTTTGCTCGTTTGGTTGAAACAGTTGAGTATTTATTCCTAAACAGAGAAGCTAATATCTGTGGATCCTCATCCGCTTGCCAATATTTTTAAGAGATCCAATTATGATGAACCAATTCCTAGTGATTTGGATGCACTAGATTATCTTTATAAGGTTTTCCCTGAAATCCGTAAATCTGAAAAGTGTGATGAAGTGCTTTATGAAGTGATTCACGATAGATCTTTAAATAAAAAGCATGATTGCAATGATTTTATTATAAATTCTATTGATGTAAATTATGCTAATAATATGCAAAACCCTAAGCTTGGGGATGCTAGTTTTGCTATGTCCAATAGTCATGATTGGGGAGATTTTTCTTATGATCTTGAAAATTTATTTAATCCCCATGATGAATATGAGATTGACAATAGTGTTTGCAATAATATTGAAAGTGCGTTTGGAAGAGTGTCAACTTTATATCCCACATATTTGGATAACATTCAATCTTATGAAATTTTTGATAAAAGTGGGCTTTGAGAAATCATGACTTTAGTTAATGATAATCCCACTATTTTAGAAGAGTGTCAACTTCACATGCATGTGGATCGTGTTGAGAATATGTTATGTGATAGCTATATTGTTGAATTTTCTTATGATCCTACATGTAATTATTATGACAGAGGAAAATATTGTTATAGAAATTTTCATGTTACTAAATTACCTCTCGTTATGTTGAGATTGCTATTGTTCTTTTCCGCTTCCTTGCATATGCTAGTTTTTGCTTGCTATGATAATTTGTTTTTCTATAAGATGCCTATGCATAGGAAGTATGTTAGACTTAGATGTGTTTGTCACGTGTTTCATGATGCTCTTGTTGTGCTTCAATTCTTGTCATTCATGTGAGCATCATTAAAATTATCAATGCCTAGCTAAAGGGTTGTAAAGAAAAGCGCTTGTTGGGAGACAAACCAATATTTTTCCTTGCTGTTATTCAATAAATAATCCATCTACCTTCTGTTTAGATGTGGTTTTATGTTTTAATTAGTGTTTGTGCCAAGCTAAACCTATAGGATCTTCTTGGATGATAGTTATTTGATCTTGCTGTAATTTCCAGAAACTTTCGGTTCACGAAAACAATTGTTAAAAATCACCATAACTTGATAAAATAGTGATTCTAATTGCTGCTGTTCAATAAACAAATTTCCTAGGTCTTCCTATTTTGTCTGAATTTGTGGAGTTCCAGAAGTTTGCGTTAGTTACAGATTACTACAGACTATTCTGTTTTTGACAGATTCTGTTTTTCGTGTGTTGTTTGCTTATTTTGATGAGTCTATGGCTAGTAAAATAGTTTATAATCCATAGAGAAGTTGGAATACAGTAGGTTTAACACCAATGTAAATAAAGAATGCATTCATTACAGTACCTTTAAGTGGTCTTTTGTTTTCTTTCACTAACGGAGCTCACGAGATTTCTGTTGAGTTTTGTGTTGTGAAGTTTTCAAGTTTCGGGTGAAATCTTTTGATGGATTATGGAACAAGGAGTGGCAAGAGCCTAAGCTTGGGGATGCCCATGGAACCCCCAAGATAATCCAAGGAAACCAAAAATTCAAAGCTTGGGGATGCCCCGGAAGGCATCCCCTCTTTCGTCCACTTCCATCGGTAACTTTACTTGGAGCTATATTTTTATTCACCACATAATATGTGTTTTGCTTGGAGCGTCTTTGCGTATTTGCTTGTTAGTTTACCACAATCATCCTTGCTGTACACACCTTTTGAGAGATCCATACATGAATTGGAATTTGATAGAATATTCTATGTGCTTCACTTATATCTTTTGAGCTATATAGTTTTGCTCTAGTGCTTCACTTATATCTTTTAAAGCATGGTGGTGGATTCATTTTATAGAAACCTTTGATCTCTCATGCTTCACTTAGATTATTTTGAGATTCTTAAATAGCATGGTAATTTACTTAATAATAATAATATGCTTGGTATTCAAGATTTGTAAAACTTTCTTTTGAGTGCGTTGAATACTAAGAAAAGTTTGATGCTTGATAATTGTTTTGAGATATGGAGGTAGTAATATTAGAGTCATGCTAGTTGAGTAGTTGTGAATTTGAGAAATACTTGTGTTAAAGTTTGTGATTCCCGTAGCATGCACGCATGGTGAACCGTTATGTGATGAAGTCGGAGCATGATTTATTTATTGATTGTCTTCCTTATGAGTGGCGGTCGGGGACGGCGATGGTCTTTTCCTACCAATCTATCCCCCTATGAGCATGCGCGTAATACTTTGCTTTGATAACTTGTAGATTTTTGCGATAAGTATATGAGTTCTTTATGACTAATGTTGAGTCCATGGATTATACGCACTTTTCTCACCCTTCCACCATTGCTAGCCTTTCTAATACTGCGCACCTTTCGCCGGTATCATACACCCACCATCTACCTTCCTCAAAACAGCCACCATACCTACCTATTATGGCATTCCCATAGCCATTCCGAGATATATTGCCATGCAACTTTCCACCATTCCGTTTATTATGACACGCTCCATCATTGTCATATTGCCAGCATGATCATGTAGTTGACATCGTATTTGTGGCAAAGCCAGCGTTCATAATTCTTTCATACATGTCACTCTTGATTCATTGCATATCCCGGTACATCACGGAGGCATACACATAGAGTCATATTTTGTTCTAAGTATCGAGTTGTAATTGTTGAGTTGTAAGTAAATAAAAGTGTGATGATCATCATTTTTAGAGCATTGTCCCAAGTGAGGAAAGGATGTGTAACATCCCAATTTTCAATTTGGATGTTTATAATAGATCATTCATATGCATCCATGATTTATGCATTTTTGCCCCATTTGTTTTATTTGATTTTTGATCCAAGAAACTTTGAGCAACTCAAGGACCAAAAGAGAGAGTTAGAAGTTTCCCTAAAAACCAATTTTGAATTTTTTTCTTCGAAGTTGGGAGTTTGGATCAAATTTGGTTTCACCAAAAAAAATCATTTCCATTATATCAAACATAAAATAAAGAGAGAAGATAAAATGACTTCTTCAAAATCAGAAAAGAAATATTGGAAATTGAATTTGGAACCAAAATATATTTGTTGGGTTTTAATTGCAAATTATTTTATTAGTTTTGCAAAAATGTTTATTTTTTTAAAACTTGCATTTTAGGCCAGATAAAAGTTCACAAGGTCATATATAAGATCATATAACTATGTGAATTTTCTGGAAATTTTTTAACTTATATTTATTTGTTTTCGGTGTTATTGTGTTTCTGAAAAAAAGTATATATAATGTGCAGCCAAGGCCCATGAAGGCCCAGCCTCTCCACGACCCAACTTGGTCATCTTCCCCCTCCATGCACGTACACTTACAGAACTTAGAAACGCCATGGCCGCCCAACCTTCTGCTTCTTACTCCATCAATTCTAGTCACCGTTTCATCTTGCAATAAACACGAAAGTTACTGCCCATCCTTCCACGAGTCCATTCAGACCATTTATCTCGCGCATAATTGCCATAATCTTCCATTATAAACCGATGTACTGAACGTTAGCATGCGACGCCCGATCTCCCTCTCTCGTCCTTCCCTGACCCCTATAAAACCCTCTGCGCATTCCCCTCTCAACCCTCGTCCGAAGCCCTCTCCTTCTGGAGATTTTCCCCCTCCCTAACCTCGCCAATTGCTCGCCGGAGTTCGTGGATTCTGGCGGCTTCACCACCACGCCAGGAGGCGATACCGACCCCGCACACTGCTCCTCGGATCCACCTCACGTTGCTCTTCACCGTCCCGCACGCGTCCTTCGCCGAAACACACCAGAGCCACCTTCTTCCTCGTCGCCGGCGACAAGTCCGGTGAACACCCAAGCCAAAATTTTCTCTTTTTCCAGTATTTTTTTCAATCTCAGATTCTATACCAATTCTTGTTTCTTGTATATCTTTTAGTCTATAGATCCAAATTAGGTGATTCTTATTCCTACTAGTTCATAAAAATCCTCTCTATCCACAGAACCAAACGAAAAATATTTTTGAAAATTTTAAATTTTGAATTCTGTCGGTGTACTAAAGTAGGGGTACCTTAGTACCCCGAACTTGTGCACGGTCAGTCGCAGCGTCCCCGCGGCAAGCCTTGCCGGGCGTCCGCCAAGACCGTCCGCAGCCATTCTGAAGGCAAGACCCCAACAAGAGGAGCTTGTCGGGAAGGCCTCTCTAGGCAGATAAGGTCCCGACAAGAGGAGCTTGTCGGGAAAACCACTCCAGGCACGCAGAAGACAAGGCCCCGGCAAGAGGAGCTTGCCGGGAAGGCCCGGACCGCGACAAGTCTCCGGGCGCGACAAGTCTCCGGGCGCGACAAGGATCCGGCATGACAAAGGCGCTTGCCGGCATGCAGCTCCTCTCCGTCTCGCTCCAGCTCACCCAGCGACGTGTCGCCACGGGACCGTTCCATGGGCGCGTGTCGAGCAGTCTGCAGCCAGGAGAGAGCGGCGATGGCCAGACAGGCTTCGCCATCGTGGCGGCGGAGGCGCACTGACGGTCTCTGTTACCTTTGTTTGGGCGACAACGGCAGGCATTTATTGCTTTTGTCCCTTGCCGTCGAGTTAGGTATTTTGCAATCGCATACCTTTGTTCAAGTAGGTGTACCAACTCCTGTTTTACATTTGTACCCTCGTCTATGTTGCCACCTGTCGGAGACCCCTTGAGCATATAAAAGGAGGCCCGAGTGCAACGTAGAGGGGGGTTACGCGGTTGGTCAAGGTCCGGGTTCATTCGACTGGCCATAGACTAGATACACTCACGCTAGGTTTTGTAGTGGGCATTGCTCCCTAGCAAGAACACAATAGATCAAACAGGCAGCAGTAGGAGTTTTATCTCTCCGGAGAGCTCCGAAGCTGGGTAAACCGCCCGTGTGCATCGCCTAGATCCGCTCTTCGTGCGACCTCCGCCCCCCTCCAAACCACAAAGGGTCCCGCTCCGCCGGGCCCCATAGGTGTCCGTGGGTACGATCAGCCGCCCCGACATCTCTGGCGCGCCAGGTAGGGGGCGTCGAGGCCGTGTGAATCCGATTCCGGCGTTCACGCGGGCAGCGTCATCAACATCTTCCTCAACATGCCACCGAAGAAGAAGGCTTCGGCCGCAGCAGAGCCGCCGTCGCGTCGTACTCCACCCTCACCGCAGCAAATGGGTGGCGGTGCAGACGCTGGCGGAGGAACGGGCATCGACGAAGGTGCTCGCGACGTTGCCAAGTCCAAGGACAAGGCACCGCAAACCTCGGCGTCCGCGCCTCCCCCGCGCCCATCCCGGGAGACGCGGGACCAACAACGTCATGGCGTTCACAACACCATACGTTCGTTGGATCGAGACCCTCAAGACCAGCATACGCGCCAACATGTTGGCACGAGTGAGATACGGCCGCCCGGACGGGGCGCTGCTCCTTCTAACGAGGTCAGAAGTCCGGCGCGTCCGCTCCTTGCACCGTTCTCCAATGCCACCTACTACTCCAGCGAAGCTCTGGCGAGAGCTCAAGCTGCTCCTCGACTACCCTCCAACGGCCGACAAGGTCGGCGAGTGGAGGGCCACTATCGAGCCTCATCGGCTTTGCCAGCAGCGACGCTCGCGACAACCAACGCCATCGTTGCGCGGCGGCGACAAAACCTGGCCGGTGGTGGCATTTACTTGTCGGAGGTGCAACCACCGTGCATTCTCCGCCAAGAAGGCCAAGATCGCCGACTCACCGGATCCACCTCGGCAATGACTCCGCTGCGTCGTCGGATCCATGAACCCGCCGCGATCAGCGCCAAGTTCTTCATGAGCGACATCAAGAGGGCGCTCGAACTTCGCATCGGCGTCGAAGAGAAGCGCGACGTCAATCGACAAGCGCTGGGCCTTCTGGCGACATGCACGCGCCGGAGGGCGAGGCGACTTACTTGCCGTCGCGGTAGGTTGCCCTGCGTTCACTCGTGAGCTGCGGCAAGTCCGATGGCCCAGCCGGAAGAACTTCAAACCAGGCGTGCGGAGAAATACGATGGCAGGGCGCATCCGTCGGAGTTCCTCGGCATCTACACCATCGCGGTGCGAGCTGCGGGGGGCGGGACGACAAGATCCTCGCCAACTACTTCCCGCTTTCGTGCTCAAGCCCAACGTCGAGATCTTGGCTCATGCACTTGCGAGACAGCTCCATATCCTCTTGGGCAGACCTGTGCCATCGGTTTGTTGGCGCCTTCACGGTGGCCACAAACCTCATGGCCAAGAGAGTGACCTTCACTTGCTCGCCCGGAAGGAAGGAGAGTCCCTGCGCAAGTTCATTCAGAGATTCAAATTGTGCACTACAACATCCCAGACGTCCACCTGCCGCGCGATGATCAGCGCATTTCATCGTAATGTGCGGAACCGCAGGATGAGGAGGAGATGGCGATGAGCAAAGTCAAGGACGTCGGTGAGCTGTGCGCCTTGGCCGACAAGTGTGCACGCCGAGGAAGGGAGGAGACTCGGGAGAGGATCTGAAGCGAGGATCGACAGTGATGACACCGCCCGGCAAAGAAGGGCGGCGGCGAGGCAACAGAAAGAAGAAAAGCGAGAGGTGCTAGCTGTCGGCGGTCGGCAATGGAGGTGGCGACAAGAACACCAAGGCTGGTGTCTCCGGCAAGGAGGTTGCAGCTGACGCCAACCACCCGGTCGGTGGCGGCCGCCCGACAAGCGGGACAGCTCCGCAAGCGATCTTGCAAGATCCACCGCACCAAGGGTCACGATCTCGAGGCTGCAAGAAGGTCGAGCAGCTCGTCGAGCAGCAGAGCTGAGTACGGCGACACGACAAGGAGAAGGCCCAGAAGGTGCTGGGGAGCAAGCAAGAAGCGTCCGGCCGGGAGGACGCCGTGGCAAAGTCAAGCGGCGACAAGGAGATCGACCTCCCAGCGGCGCGACAAGGATGAAGATGATGGCGATGGCGAAGATATGGAAGACGACGACGCCCGGCGAGCAGGAGTTTCGAGAAAGCCCACGGAGGTTCTCTGCGTTGACGGAGGTGCTTCCCTGCATACCTCCCACCGCCAACTCAAGCAATGGATGCGGGAGGTCAATGCAGCGGAACCATCCATAGAGTCACGCAGGCCTCTGAAGTGGTCCAGCACGCCTATCATTTTTGATATTGAGGACCACCCTGATCGCATAACTGCGGTCGGGTGCTTGCCGATGTTGGTCTCTCCAACCATCCGCAACCTCAAGGTCACAAAATGTTAGTTGACGGCGGGCCGGCTTGAATCTGATCTCCTCCGCGGTGCTCCGGAAGCTTCAAATCCTGACGGTGAGCTCGAAGAGACCGGAACCTTCCAAGGAGTCAATCCGGGAAGGAGCAAGCGAAGGGAAGATTACGTTGCGGTCACATTTGGCGTGAGCTAAACTTCAGGATCGAGAGGGTTACATTTGACGTTGCCGATTTCCCATTGCCTTACAATGGGATACTTGGCCGTGCGGCACTTGCCAAGTTCATGGGGGCCTCTCACTACGCCTACAACCTTCTCAAGATGCCGGGCCCAATAAGCGTCATCTCTGTCCATGGCGACAAGAAGGATGCCCTTATCTGTGCCGACAAGATCTCCCGGGGCCTTGGCCGCAACAGATTGCCGGACACTTGCACCTGAAGCTCCGGGGAAGAAGACCAAGTCCAAGTCCGGCAAGGGCTCGATGCTCACTTGACAAGCGCACCTCTTGGTGCTGCGCTACCGTCGAGGACGCACCATCGAGCTCCACCGACAAGTGCAAGAAGATGGTGGCTCCGCCGAAGACCAAGAAGGTGCCCGCTAAGGAGGACGGCGCTGGTGGTACCTTCACCATCAGTGCTTCTCTCGACCCAAAATAGGAAGGCGCGCTCGTCGCTTTCCTGCGGGCGAATGTCGACGTGTTTGCATGGCAACCGTCTGATATCCCCGGTGTTCCCAGGAAAGTGATTGAGCATCGCCTGGCCGTTTGTCCTCATCTGCGACCCGTCAAGCAAAGAGTCGAGAGGCAAGCGATGAGCGCCAAGAATTCATAGTGAAGAGATCAAGAAAGCTGGAAGCGGCGAGGCCTTGTCGAGGAGTACTCCATCCCTCGTGGTTGGCCAATCCTGTAGTCGTCGCCAAAGCAAATGGGAATGGAGGCTTTGTATTGACTTCACGGATGTTAATAAAGCTTGTCCCAAAGATCCATTTCCCTTGCCGCGCATTGACCAGATTGTTGACTCCACGGTCGGATGTGATTTGCTTTCGTTTCTTGATGCCTACTCAGGATACCATCAGATCTTCATGGCTGAAGAAGATGAGGAGAAGACCGCATTCATCACACCATGTGGCACATCTTTGTTTCATCACGGATGCCTTTCGGTTTGAAGAATGCTGGTTCAACATTTGCAAGGGTAGTCCATGGCGCTTTTCAGCCGCAAATGCATGTAAATGTAGAAGCCTACATGGATGACATAGTGGTCAAGAGCGAGGACAAAAGCAACTCTAGTTCAAGATCTGGGCCGAGACCTTTGCAAATCTGCAAGATAAACCTCAAGCTCAACCCCGAGAAGTGCGTGTTTGGAGTCCCTTCCGCAAGCTTCTCGGGTTCTTCGTGTCTCGGCGAGGATTGAGGCAAATCCGACAAGATCAAGGCCATTGAGCAGATCGAAGCACCAAAGCGCGTCAAGGATGTACGAAGACTTGCGGTTGCGTGGCTGCTCTCAAAGCAGGTTTATTTCTAGGTCTGCTGGCGTGCCTGCCATTTTCAAGATTTTGAAAAAGGCGGGTCGATAAAATGGACTCCGAAGCGGAGGCTGCGCTGCGAGACTTAAAGAGATACCTGTCCTCTACTCCAACACTTGTCGCACCTAGGCCACAAGAGAAGTTGTTGCTATATATAGCGGCAACCAATCAGAAATGGTTAAGCGCTGCGTTAGTGGCGGAGAGGGAGGCGGATGACGAGCCGACAACGCGGCAAGCACATCCGGCGACAAGCGGGGGCTTCACGACGAGCTCTGGTCCCGACAAGGACGAGTCCGCAAAGACACAAACGAATCTGAGAAAAGGATGGTGCAGCGCCCAGTTTACTTTGTCGGTTCCCTCCTGCGGGGCTAGGTCAAGGTACTCTGGCGTGCAAAACTGCTTTCGGCCTCCTCATGGCCTCGAGAAAGCTGCGCCATTACTTCCAAGCACATGAGATCACACGGTTGTCACTCGCTTTCCCTGAAAAGGATACCGCAGAATCCGAAGCGGCAAGCGGGATTGTCGAGTGGGCATTGGAGCTGTCAAGCTTTGGTCTTAAGTTTGAAAGCACATCAACTATCCAAAGCGAGCCTTGGCAGAGTTCATAGCAGAATGGGCGCCAACGCCCGGATGAAGAGATTCCGGAAGCGAGCATTCCCGTCAAAGAAGCAAGCAAAGAGTGGCTGATGTACTTTGATGGTCCCTTCTACGCTGCAAGGCGCCGGTGCGGTGTCGCTTATCGCACCCACCGGAGAGCACCTCAAATCGTCGTCTGGATGCACTTTCCCAAGGAGCAAGCGACAAACAATACTGCAGTATGAAGGTTTGCTTGCCGGTCTCGTAATCGCCGTGGACCTTGGGATCAAGAAGCTTATTGTCGTGGGTGACTCGCAACTCGTCAGTCCGCCAAGTCAACAAAAGATTACCGTAGTCTGTTGATGGAAGCCTACGTTGATGAAGTGAGGAAGCTAGAAGAGCACTTTGACGGCTGCAAATGGAACATGTTCCAAGAGCTCAGAATGATATTCCTGACGCCCTGTCAAAGTGCGCTGCGCTTAAGCTACCTGTGGAACCGGGGACTTTCGTGCTCAAGCTGACTCGATAACCGTAACACCATCGGCCGGACAAAGCAAGAAGAGGAAGTTGGCCTCTGGTGACTACTTTCCGACACAGCTTCCGAAGCCGTCGTTGCAAAGGTCCCCAAGATCAACACCAACAGTGCTGAGGAGCAGTCTGCTCCGACAGACCCCAGGGTTTGTTTCGTTGAAGCAAACGCTCCCGACAAAGTATTGCTCCGGCAAGAAGCTTGTCGGGAGCATCTAACTCGGCAGAGCCACCGGCTCTTGCCGTAGAAGCTGATGTTCCCGCAGTAGCAGATGAGCCTTTAGTCCTTGTTGTCGAGCCACAAGCTCCAGCATGGGCGCATCAGATTGTCCATTTCCTTCAGACAGGAGAACTTCCCGAAGAGCAGGAAGAAGCGGAAAGAGTAGCCCGACAGTCAAGTATGTACCAGTTTGTCGACGACATCTGCATGCGGAAGAAGACTCAACGGTGTGAAATTGAAGTGTATTCCCAGGGAAGATGGACAGAAGCTGTTGGCAGAGATACATGGAGGCATATGTGGTCACCACATTGGCGCAAGAGCACTTGCCGGCAAAGCTTTCCGGCAAGGTTTCTTCTGGCCGACAACCCTCCAGGATGCAACTGCACAAGTAACCAAGTGTGAAGCGTGCCAGTTCCATTCCAAACAGATACACTGCCGGCTCAAGCTCTCCGGGCGATCCCTTTATCCTGGCCATTTTTGGTGCAGGGGCTCGACATCCTCGGCCCTTTCCCCGAGCCGTCGGGGCTTTGAGTACTTATGCGTCGCCATCGACAAGTTCACAAAGTGGCCGGAAGTGGAAGCAGTGAGGAAGGTGACAAGCCGCGATCGTGATCAAGTTCTTGGTCGATTCTTTGAAGTGCTTTGGCGGACTCAAGACCATAACTTTCGACAGCTGCACAAGTGCGGAAGAAAGCTGGATCGAGGAGTTGCGGTGGTTCTTTGGTCGATCGAGCGACACCAAATCGAGCCACTGGCCATGCACCCTTTGCTCTAGTCTATAGAGCAGAGGAAGTTCTCCCCACGGAACTCGTATACGGGTCGCCTCGAGTGCTCGCTTATGATGAGCTCGAGCAAGAGCAGCTGCGACAAGATGGCGTGCTGCTCCTTGAGGAGGATCGTCTTCAGGCTGCTGTGCGAGCCGCTCGCTACCAGCAAGCTCTGCGTCGCTACCATGGCCGCAGGGTTAATGCCAGAAGTCTCGAGGAAGGCGACCTTGTTCTTCGGCGCGTTCAGTCCGCCAAGAATTCAAACAAGTTGACACCGAAGTGGGAAGGCCCTTATCAGGTGAAACGAGCCACTAGGCCTGGCGCTGTCCGCCTTGAGACCGAGGATGGCATTCCGGTGAGCAACTCCTGGAACATTGAGCATCTTCGTAAGTTTTACCCATAAGGCGCGGTTGCCGGAACCCGTTCCGGCAACCACCTTTTGTACAAGTCTTGCCGCCGTTGCATGTAATCCTCATTACAAAGCGGTATGAGACCCGTGCATCAAGAAGCCCATGTGTTGCGCACAACCCGTCAAGTTCATGCTTTCATCAAGTTATTGCATGTTTTGGCTAACACTTTGTGCAGCAACCACCCCCGGTAAGCAGAATCGAGCCACTGGGCTCTGTAACGTTATTTCCTCTTCTTTCTCTTGTCGCAAAGAAAGGGAGGCTCCCTCGCGCACAAGTTAACCAGGGGGGAGGAGATAATACTATGGACCGAGCACCGCTCGAGGAAGTTTCGCCTCATCGGGAAGCAAGAAACAGAAAAGCTAAGTTGCCAAAGTTTGAGCAATCAATTTTTAAATTTTCGTTATCTTCCTCGAACGATAGTACTTTGTATGGAAAACCTGTGCGCAGAAGAACCAAACGTGACTGGTCGCGCCCTTACTTTGTTTCGAGTCCGCTCAACAACTTAAGTGAGCTGCGGCTAGTCCGCGACAAGGTTGCTTGTCAAGATGCGACCCCCGCCAAAGAAGCTGTTGAAGTTCCGCACTCGGCGCCATGACAAGGGTGCTCGCACCGCAAGTTTCCCTAAATGCGCAGGCGTAAACGTACAAACAAAGAAATCAAGTAGAGGAAATAACATTGCATCGATCGATTCAGATCGATAATAAATTTGTAAAGTTATCTTCCTTGAGCGACCGCGTTTTGTATGAGACACCCGTCTGGCGGAGGAACCAAATCGTGACTGGTCGCCCTTACTTTGTTTAGTCTGCTCAACAACTTAAGCGAAGCTGCGGCTAGTCCGCGACAAGGTTGCTTGTCGGTAGCGACCCCGCCAAAGAAATTCTTGAAGTTCCGCACTCGGCGCTCGCGGCAAGGGTGCCTGCACCGACAAGTTTCCCTGAAAAGCGTAGGGCAATAACATACAAAGCCAAGGGTCGAGTAAAGGAAGTAACGTAGCAGACGTTGCCCAGAATAAAGTTATATTACAAAGATAACTTATTGCGGCGCTGGCTAAATCTTCCTCAGAACTGAAATAACAGCAAAGAGGAGAAGAAGGGCGCACCGGCACCCAAGCCCCGGCAAGCCAGAATTGCCGGGGGCTGCGGCAAGCCAGAGTTGCTGGGGGCTGCGGCAAGCCAGAGTTGCCGGGGGCCGCGGCACGCCAGAGTTGTCGGGGGCTGAGATATCAGATAAGCCCTTCGTCCTTTTTCAAACATCCCTTTTTCATTAAAAACATTCTACTCGGATAAAGTCCGTGGGGAATGAAAAACATGAAAGAGAGGATTACAAGCTTTAAATGCGGATAAGGCCCAAAGGCTTACAAATTAAAAAGATAAGATGCCCGTAATCCTTTTCATGTCCCTCTCTCCAGGAGGTAGGTCAAGGAGGCGGGAAGGGCAAAAGAAACGCCTAGACGAGCTACGGGTGCCAGAAGACACCAAGAGAACATCCCGGGAGCTCCTCGAGGGCTTGGCGGAGATGGCGGCGCTGGAAGCGGGGTTCGAAGACGGGGCGGCAGGGCGTCAGCACGCTGTCGAGGGCACTACGCCCTCGTACTCTGACTTGACGGCCTTGTCGCCATCCCTCTTCCCCTTCCGCAGCCACCCCTCGCCCGGCCGCCCAAGGAGGCGACCCGGGAGTTCGGGGAGCCGGCGACACGGATGATGGGGTCGCCCGGTGACATGCGGCGGCGCCCGACAACTAATCGGGCCCGCCAACCTCGTCGTCGCTGTTGCTCCTCCTCGTCACTCTCGCTCGAGGGGAATCTTTCTTTGTCGGAGGAGCTGTCTCACGCAGCACTTCGCCCGAAAGTGCCAAGATCCCGAAGACCTTGGCGGAGAGGAGATCACCCTCCATTAACTTAAAATGGAGGGTAAACCCCGCCCTCAAGCTGTGGATGCGGGTGAACGTCTTCCACCCACGGTCGAGATACATCACATTAGGGGCTGGGAATACAACATGGACTCACATGCCGCTGATTCCACAGCCCCTCATGTGCAATCTCAGTGTCTCGGGCGGATCCGATCCATTGCGCTCGAAAACGGAGCTGGAAGCCGGAGGCGACGACGAGGCGCCCGACGCAGCCTGACGAAGAACTCGCAAGGGTCGTCCCCGGTATGGACCACCGCAGGAGGAGGAACCGCCCGGCGAAAGCGGAGGCAGCGCCGCCCGTCCGCCTCTTCCTCGACCTCGTCCTCGACCTCGTCCTCGACCTCGCCCCCTCCCTCTTCCTCTTGGGGCTGGCTCTGCCGCCCCGGGCGTAGGGTTGGGAGGGGAGCGCTGTCTAGCGGCGACCCTTGCCGCCACCGATGAAGAACCAAGGCTCTTTTTCTCCATGGCGAATGAGAGAAAGGGAAGCAGAAACTGAAGAAAGGAGGAGATGGGAGAGTGCGGCCTTCAAGCGCTCCCCTTCCGCCCTTTTAAGGAAGCAAGGTGGGGCTCAACCGCCCGCTCGACGAATCAGGGCATAGGAAGAGCAGGGAATCGGGCCGACCTGCTGCCTCTGCCCAAGACGGCCTGGGCTTCCCACTTCCACCGTCCGTGACCCCAAGAGCATGGGAACCACGTGGCGGGGAGGCAGAGCGGGAGCGACGGGTGGAGCGACCCCGCACGCCGCCCACTTCTCCCACGACGCCGCAATCGGCGCGTGCCGTTGCGGGGGGGCGCGGCGGATACGGAGTGGGTTTGGTTTGGACCCAGGCCGCGTGCCAGCCTGCTTTTGGGCCTGGCCCAACAAGCGCTCGGCACCGTGTATGGCCCAGACCGGGGCTCTGTCGGTGTACTAAAGTAGGGGTACCTTAGTACCCCGAACTTGTCTGCACGGCGATCGCGGCGTCAGCGGCAAGCCTTGCCGGGCGTCCGCCAAGACCCTCCGCAGCCATTACGAAGGCAAGACCCGACAAGAGGAGCTTGTCGGGAAGGCCTCTCTAGGCGGACAAGGTCCCGACAAGAGGAGCTTGTCGGGAAAACCACCTGTGCACGCAGAAGACAAGGCCCGGCAAGAGGAGCTTGCGGGGAAGGCCCGGAGCGCGACAAGTCTCCGGGCGCGACAAGGATCCGGCCGCGGCAAGGCGCTTGCCGTGGCATGCAGCTCCTCTCCGTCTCCGCTCCAGCTCACCCAGCGACGTGTCGCCACGGGACCGTTCCATGGGCGCGTGTCGAGCAGCTGTGCAGCCAGCGGAGAGCAGCGATAATGGCGGCGCGACAGGCTCGCTATCGTGGCGGCGGAGGCGCACTGACGGTCTCTGTTACCTTTGTTTGGGCGACAACGACAGGCATTTATTGCTTTTGTCCCTTGCTGTCGAGTTAGGTATTTTTGCACCGTATAATCGCTCAAGTAGGTGTACCAACTCCTGTTTTTACATTTGTACCCTCGTCTATGTTGCCACCTGTCGGAGACCCCTTGAGCATATAAAAGGAGGCCCGAGTGCAACGTAGAGGGGGGTTACGCGGTTGGTCAAGGTCCGGGTTCATTCGACTGGCCATAGACTAGATACACTCACGCTAGGTTTTGTAGCGGGCATTGCTCCCTAGAAAGAACACAATAGATCAAACAGGCAGCAGTAGGAGTTTTATCTCTCCGGAGAGCTCCGAAGCTGGGTAAACCGCCCGTGTGCATCGCCTCGATCCGCTCTTCGTGCGACCTCCGCCCCCCTCCGAATCACAAAGGGACCCGCTCCGCCGGGCCCCATAGGTGTCTGTGGGTACGATCAGCCGCCCCGACAAATTCAAACAGATCTCAATTCAAACTTCGCTAGGCCGTATCTCGAGTTTCATAACTCCGTTTTAGGTGATTCTTTTTGCAAATCGAAGCTCGTAACATATACTTTCTGGTTGAAACCAAAACTATTTATTTCTTTTGCTGTAAAAATTACGTTTTGTACAGAAAATTTATTTGGATGTTTTGGAGTTTTTTGAAGTCTTTCATTCGTTTTCTTTTGGATCTTTGCTTGCATGCTTATGTATGTTATTGCTTGCTTACGCTAGATCATCCGGAGTGCGAGGCTTGCTACTACGAATCTTTAGAGTTCAACGATCCTCAGCAAGGCAAGTTCACACTTTGATCATAATTTTTCAATACCCAGTTTTTTTTACTATGCATTAGTTTCACCCTCAAAGATTGCATGAGTAGGATTGGGAACATGTGGTTATGCTATGTAG
This sequence comes from Aegilops bicornis, assembly GCA_021605145.1. Lineage (NCBI taxonomy): Eukaryota > Viridiplantae > Streptophyta > Magnoliopsida > Poales > Poaceae > Aegilops > Aegilops bicornis. The sequence continues at coordinate 640,022,125 of CM038670.1, read as the reverse complement.
TTCATGTGGTAGGAACCTATGACCTCTGATCACCCCGGGAATATTCGTTATATCATATCTTCCTTAGCCATGCTCGTAGACGGGGATTGGTATGTGAGATCCATGCAAGTTGCGAGAGTTAATAATTTTGGGATAACCTAAGGTGGCAACTTTAATACACATCTGGGTGGATTGTTTAGGGCACCTGGAGAAACCAGTGCTTGCCCAAGGGGAATCCCGGAGTACCCGTGTGATTACCCTAGGTCCGCCACCCAGGCTCAAAGGGATCATAAGATATCTCATGCCTAGAAACTTCCGTGTGCAGCCACAAGCCATTATGGGCTCTGGCATAGTTGAGTAAGTTGTGTGACCTCTTTCCGTGGTAGACTAGCTGATGTAGGGGAAAGTAGGTGTACCGGTCTACCCAGGGTTAAGGGCAAACGCTTCTGAAAGGCTATGTCTCGATCTTCCGATCATGGAGGTGGTCGAGTCTTGTGGGGAAAAGTGCGCAAACCTCTGCAGAGTGTACAAACTAATCATGATTAGCCGTGTCCCCGGTTATGGACAACTTGAGTATCTAGAAGTGAATTATTGGTTGATCTCATCACTCTATTTAATGAAATTATTGGGTTACTAATAACTTGGGAATCTTGGGATTGAGTTGGAGGAACCTTCTCAATAATGGCATTTTAATTTAGTAGTTAATAAAAATTTATTCCTTTGTTGTAGGGTAAAATTGGCTTTATGCAAAAATTTAACTTAGAGCCTCCACCAGCTAAATTTTCATATATAGATAGTCTTTTCATTTATTATTATTCTATGGTGTGAAATTGCCAGCGTATTCCATGTGCTGACCTACACGGCTGCAACGTCTCATGTTGCAGACTTTTTCGACGAGGATTAAAGGTGCGATAGGTCGTTGTTCTTCACGCAGTTTGCCGTGGAGTTGGATGGACTCATTTACCTTCGATGCTTCCGCAGTTATTTTGTTTTAGATGGCCTTTGGCCATATTATTGTAATAAGTACTCTTTTGAGGATCTCGATGTAATAAAGTGTGTGATTGAACTCTGTTATAATTACTCGAGTACTGTGTGTGTCAACATACCGATCCAGGGATGACACGTAAGCACAGAGAATTCGATCCATTTGGGTCGGGTCGCTACAAGATGGTATCAGAGCACATGCTGACTGTAGGACGCGACCACTAGGAAATTGAGATCCATAGGAAGAAAACTCTATTTTACGACTTCCTTCAATATCCGTTGGTCTATACTCATCTCTATTCATTTCTATCTCTTCTCCACTTCAATAAAATAGTTGTTGAACCCCATCACCAAGTTGCTCAGCCCGAGGAGACCATGACCTATGGAGACATCATTGACGAAGAAGAATAAGAAGCTAGAGTCAACTTTGATTTGAGAATATTTAGTTCAGACCACCACTACCAAGTTGAGTCCAACGAATGATTGCGGTAGTATGAAGAGATCATATCTCTTGTGGATATTACCTTACCTGTAGGTTTTTGCTTGTGTGGTGTGATCTATGTGAATTGCTTGATTTGAAATTTTCTTGCTACCATAAGCATATGGGTAGTGATTTCTTCATTAGGCTCTTATTCTATTCTAATTTCTCATCCACTCTAAACCGTACCGGATGCCGCAAATGATCTGGAGGAAATTAAGAAGCAGATTAAGGAATTATTGGAGAAAGGTTATATTCGACCGAGTACATCACCTTGGGGAGCCCCAGTGCTTCTAGTTGAGAAGAAGGATGGAACCTTGAGAATGGTTGTAGATTATCATGCGCTAAACGAGGTGACAATTAAGAACAAGTACCCTCTACCAATGATCAATGATTTGTTTGACCAGCTACAAGGAGCAAAAGTTTTCTCCAAGATCGATCTTCGATCAGGTTATCACCAGCTGAAGATTCGAGAACAGGATATACCCAAGACAGCATTTACCACGAGATATGGGCTTTATGAGTATACAGTCATGTCTTTTGGTTTGGCTAATGCCCCTGCCTATTTTATGAGTATGATGAATAAGGTATTCATGGAGTTCTTGGATAAGTTTGTTGTGTTATTCATTGATGACATATTGATTTACTCGAAGAATGAAGAAGAACACAAGGAACATTTGCGCTTGGTTCTAGAGAAGCTCAGGGAACATCAATTATACGCAAAGTTCAGCAAGTGCGAATTCTGGTTGAAGGAAGTCGGATTTCTTGGACATGTTATATCAGGAGAAGGAATAACAGTAGACCCCTCAAAGGTTGAAGCCGTCACCGAATGGAAGGCACCCACCTCAGTCGGAGAGATTCGCAGTTTTCTTGGACTCGCAGGATATTACCGGAGATTTATTGAGAATTTCTCCAAAATCGCGAAGCCCATGACAGATTTATTGAAGAAAGACACCAAGTTTAATTGGACCGAGGAATGTGAGACTAGTTTTCAGGAGTTGAAGAAACGTTTGGTCACAGCCCCAGTGCTAATTCTTCCGAATATCATAAAGGATTTCCAAGTATATTCGGCGCTTCTCGTCGAGGACTTGGAGGTGTTCTTATGCAAGAAGGAAGAGTTGTTTCATATGCCTCACGTCAGCTTCGACCTCATGAGCGGAATTATGCCACACATGATTTGGAGTTAGCAGCCGTAGTGCACGCACTCAAGACCTGGAGACATTTTCTTATTGGAAATAGGTGTGATGTTTACACGGATCACAAGAGTTTGAAATACATCTTCACGCAGAAGGAGTTGAACCTCAGGCAGAGAAGATGGTTGGAGCTCATAAAGGATCATGATATGAAATTGCACTATCACTCAGGAAAGGCTAATGTTGTGGCAGATGCATTGAGCCGCAAGAGTTATGTCAATACCCTCACAGCAGGAGGATTACCTCAGGAGTTAATTGATGATCTCAGAGATCTTCGATTGGAGATAGTACCACGAGGTTTTGTTGCTGCAATGGAAATTCAATCCACTTTGTTGGGAAAGATATGAGAAGCCCAGAAGTTAGACAAAGGTATTGCAGAGATAAAGGGAAGGATGAACCAAGGAAAGGCAGAAGGATTTCGTGAGGATGAACATGGAACCTTATGGTTTGAGCAGCGTATTTACGTGCCAAATGACCCAGAGATCAGGAAATTGATTCTTCAGGAGGCTCATGATTCGCCTTATTCAATACACTCGGGCAACACCAAGATGTATTTGGACTTGAAGGAAAGTTTCTGGTGGATAGGTATGAAGAAGGATATTGCCGAGTATGTCGCAGTATGTGACGTATGTCAGAGGGTTAAGGCAGAGCACCAGAAACCAGCAGGATTGCTTCAGCCTTTGCCGATACTAGATTGGAAGTGGGACAAGCTTGGCATGGACTTCATTACAGGATTACCGAGGACCCGATCAGGCTATGATTCTATTTGGGTAGTGGTTGATCGCTTGACTAAGGTAGCTCACTTCATCCCCGTGAAAACCACATATACAAGTGCTAAGTTAGCCAAGATATACATGACCAGGATTGTATGTCTGCATGGAGTTCCGAGGACCATCGTATCAGATAGAGGAACACAATTTACCTCAAAGTTTTGGCATCAGTTACACGAAACTTTGGGTACCAGGCTAGAGTTCAGTACAGCCTTTCATCCGCAGACAGATGGGCAGACCGAGAGAGGCAACCAGATTCTGGAGGACATTTGAGAGCTTGTGCACTAGATTATGGATCTAGTTGGGATGATAATTTGCCATACGCAGAATTCTCATATAACAACAGCTATCAAGCTAGTTTGAAAATGGCCCCTTTCGAAGCTTTATGCGAGAAGGAGGTGCAGGACACCATTGATGTGGGATGAAGTTGGAGACCGTAAATTATACGGACCAGATTTAATTAGAGATTCAGAGGAGAAAGTCAAGCTGATCCGCGACAGACTCAAGGTAGCCCAATCTAGACAGAAGAGTTATGCTGATACTAAACGCAAGGAGGTAACCTATGAAGTCGGAGATAGAGCATATCTGTGTGTTTCGCCACTTCGAGGAGTTAAATGATTTGGAGTCAAAGGAAAGTTAGCACCACGGTTTGTGGGGCCGTACAGAGTTTTAGAACTCATGGGTGAAGTTGCCTACAAGTTGGAATTACCAGAAGCCTTGTCAGGAGTTCATGATGTGTTTCACGTTTCCCAGTTGAAGAAGTGCCATGCAGAGATGGCCGATATTCCTCTAAGAGATACAGTGCCACTGGAGGCCATACAGTTGGATAGTGATCTGACCTATGAGGAGAAGCCCGTCAAGATTCTCGAGACTGCAAGCAGTGTTACCCGCAGCAAGGTCATCAAGTTTTGCAAGGTTCAGTGGAGTCATCATACTGAGGAAGAAGCCACTTGGGAACAAGAAGATGATCTCCGACAGGACCACCCACACCTTTTTGCTAGCCAACCCGAATCTCGAGGGCGAGATTCATCTTAAGGGGGGTAGGTTTGTAACATCCCAATTTTCAATTTGGATGTTTATAATAGATCATTCATATGCATCCATGATTTATGCATTTTGCCCCATTTGTTCTATTTGATTTTGATCCAAGAAACTTTGAGCAACTTAAGGACCAAAAGAGAGTTAGAAGTTTCCCTAAAACCAATTTTGAATTTTTTCTTCGAAGTTGGGAGTTTGGATCAAATTTGGTTTCACCAAAAAAAATCATTTCCATTATATCAAACATAAAATAAAGAGAGAAGATAAAATGACTTCTTCAAAATCAGAAAAGAAATATTGGAAATTGAATTTGGAACCAAAATATATTTGTTGGGTTTTAATTGCAAATTATTTTATTAGTTTTGCAAAAATGTTTATTTTTTTAAAACTTGCATTTTAGGCCAGATAAAAGTTCACAAGGTCATATATAAGATCATATAACTATGTGAATTTTCTAGAAATTTTTAAACTTATATTTATTTGTTTTTGGTGTTATTGTGTTTCTGTAAAAAAGTATATATAATGTGCAGCCAAGGCCCATGAAGGCCCAGCCTCTCCACGACCCAACTTGGTCATCTTCCCCCTCCATGCACGTACACTTACAGAACTTAGAAACGCCATGGCCGCCCAACCTTCTGCTTCTTACTCCATCAATTCTAGTCACCATTTCATCTTGCAATAAACACGAAAGTTACTGCCCATCCTTCCACGAGTCCATTCAGACCATTTATCTCGCGCATAATTGCCATAATCTTCCATTAGAAACCGATGTACTGAACGTTAGCATGCGACGCCCGATCTCCCTCTCCCGTCCTTCCCTGACCCCTAGAAAACCTTCTGCGCATTCCCCTCTCAACCCTGGCCCGAAGCCCTCTCCTTCTGGAGATTTCCCCCTCCCTAACCTCGCCAATTGCTCACCGGAGTTCGTGGATTCCGGCGGCTTCTCCACCACGCCAGGAGGCGATACCGACCCCGCACACTGCTCCTCGGTTCCACCTCACGTTGCTCTTCATCGTCCCGCACGCATCCTTCGCCGAAACACACCGGAGCCGCCTTCTTCCTCGTCGCCGGCGACAAGTCCGGTGAACACCCAGGCCAAAATTTTCTCTTTTTCCAGTATTTTTTTCAATCTCAGATTCTATACCAATTCTTGTTTCTTGCATATCTTTTAGTCTATAGATCCAAATTAGGTGATTCTTTTTCCTACTAGTTCATAAAAATCCCCTCTATCCAGAGAACCAAACGAAAAATATTTTTGAAAATTTTAAAATTTGAATTCAAACTTCGCTAGGCCGTATCTCGAGTTTCGTAACTCCGTTTTAGGTGATTCTTTTTGCAAATCGAAGCTCGTAACATGTACTTTCTGTTGAAACCAAAACTATTTATTTTTGTTGCTGTAAAACTTACGTTTTGTACAGAAAATTTATTTGGATGTTTTGGAGTTTTTAGAAGTCTTTCATTCATTTTCTTTTGGATCTTTGCTTGCATGCTTATGTATGTTATTGCTTGCTTACGCTAGATCATTTGGAGTGCGAGGCTTGCTACTACGAATCTTTAGAGTTCAACGATCCTTAGCAAGGAAAGTTCACACTTTGATTATAATTTTTCAATACCCAGTTTTTTTACTATGCATTAGTTTCACCCTCAAAGATTGCATGAGTAGGATTGGGAACATGTGGTTATGCTATGTAGTTCATGTGGTAGGAACCTATGACCTTTGATCACTCCGGGAATATTCGTTATATCATATCTTGCTTAGCCATGCTCGTAGACGGGGATTGGTATGTGAGATCCATGCAAGTTGCGAGAGTTAATAATTTTGGGATAACCTAAGGTGGCAACTTTAATACACATCTGGGTGGATTGTTTGGGGCACCTGGAAAAACCAGTGCTTGCCCAAGGGGAATCCTGGAGTACCCGTGTGATTACCCTAGGTCCGCCACCCAGGCTCAAAGGGATCATAAGATATTTCATGCCTAGAAACTTCCGTGTGCAGCCACAAGCCATTATGGGCTCTGGCATAGTTGAGTAAGTTGTGTGACCTCTTTCCGTGGTAGACTAGCTGATGTAGGGGAAAGTAGGTGTACCGGTCTACCAGGTTAAGGGCAAACGCTTACGAAAGGCTATGTCTCGATCTTCCGATCATGGAGGTGGTCGAGTCTTGTGGGGAAAAGTGCGCAAACCTTTGCAGAGTGTACAAACTAATCATGATTAGCCGTGTCCCCGGTTATGGACAACTTGAGTATCTAGAAGTGAATTATTGGTTGATCTCATCACTCTATGTAATGAAATTATTGGGTTACTAATAACTTGGGAATCTTGGGATTGAGTTGGAGGAACCTTCTCAATAATGGCATTTTAATTTAGTAGTTAATAAAAATTTATTCCTTTGTTGTAGGGTAAAATTGGCTTTATGCAAAAAATTAACTTAGACCCTCCACCAGCTAAATTTGCATATAGAGATAGTCTTTTCATTTATTATTATTCTATGGTGTGAAATTGCCAGCATATTCCATGTGCTGACCTACACGGCTGCAACGTCTCATGTTGCAGACTTTTCCGATGAGGATTAAAGGTGCAATAGGTCGTTGTTCTGCACTCAGTTTGCCGTGGAGTTGGATGGACTCATTTACCTTCGATGCTTCCGCAGTTATTTTGTTTTAGATGGCCTTTGGCCATATTATTGTAATAAGTACTCTTTTGAGGATCTCGATGTAATAAAGTGTGTGATTGAACTCTGTTATAATTACTCGAGTACTGTGTGTGTCAGCATACCGATCCAGGGATGACACGTAAGCACAGAGACTTCGATCCATTTGGGCCGGGTCGTTACAGGATGATGGAGACTATGATTCCCCCATAAGTCGGGATGAGACTCCGGACGAAAAAAAGAGAAAAGAAAAGAGGCCAAAAAAAGAGAAAAGGCCCAAATAAAAAAATGAGAGAAAAAGAGAGAAGGGACAATGTTACTATCCTTTTACCACACTTGTGCTTCAAAGTAGCACCATGATATTCATAATAGAGAGTCTCTCATTTCGTCACTTTCATATACTAGTGGGAATTTTTCATTATAGAACTTGGCTTGTATATTCCAATGATGGGCTTCCTCAAATTGCCCTAGGTCTTCGTGAGCAAGCGAGTTGGATGCTCACCCACTTAGTTTCTTTTGTTGAGCTTTCATATACTTATCGCTCTAGTGCATCCGTTGCATGGCAATCCCTACTCACTCACATTGATATCTATTGATGGTCATCTCCATAGCCCGTTGATACGCCTAGTTGATGTGAGACTATCTTCTCCCTTTTTGTCTTCTCCACAACCACCATTCTATTCCACATATAATGCTATATCATGGCTCACGCTCATGTATTACGTGAAGATTGGAAAAGTTTTGAGAATGTCAAAAGTATGAAACAATTGCTTGGCTTGTCATCGGGATTCTGCATGATTTAAATACTTTGTGTGGTGAAGATAGAGCATAGATAGACTATATGATTTTGTAGGGTAACTTTCTTTGGCCATGTTATTTTGAGAAGACATAATTGCTTTGTTAGTATGCTTGAAGTATTATTATTTTTATGTCAATATTAAACTTTTGTCTTGAATTTTTCGAATCTGAATATTCGTAGCACAATTAAGAAGAGTTACATTGAAATTATGCCAAGTAGCACTCTGCATCAAAAATTCTCTTTTTATCATTTACCTACTCAAGGACGAGCAGGAATTAAGCTTGGGGATGCCTGATACGTCTCCAACGTATTTATAATGTTTGATTGCTCCATGCTATATTACCTACTGTTTTGGACCATATTGGGCTTTATTTTCCACTTTTATATTACTTTTGGGACTAACCTATTAACCGGAGGCCCAACCCAGAATTGCTGTTTTTTTTGCCTATTTCAGTGTTTCAAAGAAACGGAATATCAAACGGAGTCCAAACGGAATAAAACCTTCGGGAACGTGATTTTCTAATCAGATATGATCCAGGAGACTTGGACCCTCGGTCAAGAAAGGAGGGAGGCGGCCACGAGGGTGGAGGGCGCCCCTAGGCGCGCCCCGCCTCGTGGGCCCGAAGCTCCACCGACGTACTCCTTCCTCCTATATATACGTACGTACCCCCAACAGATCAGATACAGAGCCAAAAACCTAGTTCCACCGCTGCAACTTTCTGTATCCATGAGATCCCATCTTGGTGCCTGTTCGGAGCTCATGGGAAGGAATCCACCATGGAGGGCTTCTACATCATCATCATAGCCTCTCCGATGAAGTGTGAGTAGTTTACTTTAGACCTTGGTCCATAGTTAGTAGCTAGATGGCTTCTTCTCTCCTTTTGGATCTCAATACAATGTTCTCCCCCCTCTCGTGGAGATCTATTCGATGTAATCTTCTTTTTGCGGTGTGTTTGTTGAGATCGATGAATTGTGGGTTTATGATCAAGATTATCTATGAGCAATATTTGAATCTTCTTTGAATTCTTTTATGTATGATTGGTTATCTTTGCAAGTCTCTTCGAATTATCTGTTTGGTTTGGCCAACTAGATTGGTAGTTCTTGCAATGGGAGAAGTGCTTAGCTTTGGGTTCAATCTTGCGGTGTCCTTTCCCGATGTGATGAGGGGCAGCAAGGCACGTATTGTATTGTTGCCACCGAGGATAACAAGATGGGGTTTTTATCATATTGCATGAATTTATCCCTCTACATCATGTCATCTTGCTTAAGGCGTTACTCTGTTTTCATTAACTTAATACTCTAGATGCATGCTGGATAGCGATCGATGAGTGGAGTAATAGTAGTAGATGCAGGCAGGAGTCGGTCTACTTGTCTCGGACGTGATGCCTATATACATGATCATACCTAGATACTCTCATAACTATGCTCAATTCTGTCAATTGCTCAATAGTAATTCGTTCTCCCACCGTAAAATACTTATGCTCTTGAGAGAAGCCACTAGTGAAATCTATGGCCCCCGGGTCTATTCTCATTATATTAATGTTCCTATGCTTTATTATTGCTTTGCTTTATACTTTGCCTTTTATTTTACTTTGCATATTTATACCAAAAATACCAAAAAATTGTCTATTATCTCTATCAGATCTCACTTTCGTAAGTGACCGTGAAGGGATTGACAACCCCTAATTGCGTTGGTTGCGTTGAGTTATTTGTTTTGTGTAGGTAGAAGGGACTCGCACGTGGCCTCCTACTGGATTGATACCTTGGTTCTCAAAAACTGAGGGAAATACTTACGCTACTCTGCTGCATCATCCTCTCCTCTTCGGGGAAAACCAACGCAAGCTCAAGACGTAGCACGCGCCGGGCACCGCCGATGGGTGCTGGTGGCACCAGGACTCCGCCGGTGCTCAGCTTCCACGTGCCCCTCACCCGCATATCCGGCGGTGCTGGGTACTCGGCCTCATAGAGGAGCCGTGCCTCATCCTCATGTACATGACGGCGACAAAAGCCATTGGCCGCCGCCCCATCACCTGGGTAACGCTCGGCCATGCTCGTCGGCAGGGAGAAAGGGTGAGGAGAAGCAAGCTCGGTTGAGAGGAGCGTCGGCGGTGAGAGAAGGAGCTCAGGCGAAAGGGGCGTCGGTGGCGAATGGAGTGTGTGCTCCCCAGCGAGGGAGGGTGGCTTTTATAGCCGGGCTTGGGTGGTGGGAGGGTGGCTGGCGTGTGTACGCATGGAGGATCGGGCGGGACGCACGTCACCGCGCCTTCACTGCACCGCCCATGAGGCATCAATGGAGGCGGGTCGGCGTGGCAGCGCGGCAGCCTTGGCATTGATTCCTCGCGGGAACCGAGGTAATGAGGACGACGACGCGCCATGGTCGCTGACTCGGCGGGCCCGCCATTCTTTCATGCTAAAAATGATTCCCCTGACGCCCCCAGGTGCCCCCAGCGCGCCGGGTTTGGCCTGGGTCCGCCGGCACCAATTTCGGGCCGAATCGGCGAAAATTGGGCTTCTAGGGGCGTGACTGGGCCCTTTTTTAGCATCGGCGCTAAAAATGGCCTTGGGGGGCTCTTGGGGGCGCGGCTGGAGATGCTCTTAGGGTCAAAATTGGGGCCGGCAGACCCAGGCCGAATCCGGTGCGCTGGGGGCACCCGGGGGCGCCGGGGGAAACGAATTTGTTGCGAAAACTGATGGACCCGCCCAGTCAGTGTCGCCGAGAACCTTCGTCCTCATCGCCTCGGTTTCCCACGGGAATCAATGCGAAGGCTGCTGCCGGTCAACCTTCCATTGATTCAAGGGCGGCGCAGTTAAGGCGTGCCACCGCGTGTCCGGCCCCCTCCCGCCATGCGTCTACACTGCTGCCGCCCGCTCGTCGCCCACTCTCCACCATTAAAGCCACCCTCCCTCGCCGCTGGCTGCACACTTGATATGTCTCCAACGTATCTATAATTTTTTATTGTTCCATGCTATTATATTATCTGTTTTGGATGTTTTATGCATGAATATGCTATTTTATATTATTTTTGGGACTAGCCTATTAACCTAGAGTCCAGTGCCAGTTTCTGTTTTTTCCTTGTTTCAGAGTTTCGCAGAAAAGGAATACCAAACGGAGTCCAAACGGAATGAAACTTTCGCGATGATTTTCTTGGACCAGAAGACATCCTGAGGACCTGGAGTACACGTCAGTAAAGCCACAAGGCATCCACGAGGACGGAGGGCGCGCCCAGGGGGGTAGGGCGCGCCCCCACCCTTGTGGGCCCCTCGTGACTCCACCGACCTATTTCTTTTGCCTATATATTCTCAAATATTCCAAAACCTACTAGGAGAGCCACGAAAGCACTTTTCCACCGCTGCAACCTTCTATACCCATGAGATCCCATCTAGGGGCCTTTTCCGGCGTCCTGTCAGAAGGGGATTCGGTCACGGAGGGCTTCTACATCAACACCATTGCCTCTCTGATGAAGCGTGAGTAGTTTACCTCAGACTACGGGTCCATAGCTAGTAGCTAGATGGGTTCTTCTCTCTCTTTGATTCTCAATACCATGTTCTCCTCGATGTTCTTGGAGATCTATTTGATGTAATACTCTTTTGCGGTGTGTTTGCCGAGATCCTATGAATTATGGATTTATGATCAGCTTATCTATGAATATTATTTGAAACTTTTCTAAATTCTTATATGCATTATTTGATATCTATGCAAGTCTCTTCGAACTATCGATTTGGTTTGGCCAACTAGATTGGTTTTCTTGCAATGGGAGAAGTGCTTAGCTTTGGTTCAATCTTGCGGTGCTCGATCCCAGTGACAGAAGGGGAACCGACACGTATTGTATTGTTGCCATCAAGGATAACAAGATGGGGTTTTCATCATATTGCTTGAGCCTATCCCGCTACATCATGTCATCTTACTTAATGTGTTACTCTGTTCTATGAACTTAATACTCTAGATGCAGGCAGGAGTCGATCGATGTGTGGAGTAATAGTAGTAGATGCAGGCATGAGTCGATCTACTTGATACGGACGTGATGCCTATATTCATGATCATTGCCCTAGATATCGTCATAACTTTGCGCTTTTCTATCAATTGCTTGGTAGTAATTTGTTCAACCACCGTAATATTTTCTGTCTAGAGAGAAGCCTCTAGTGAAACCGATGGCCCCCGGGTCTATTTTCCATCATATAAGTTTCCGATCTACAATTTTAGTTTCCGATTTACTTCCTTTGTAATCTTTTACTTTCCGTTCCATAAACCAAAAATACCAAAAGTATTACTTACCGTTTGTCCATCTCTATCAGATCTCACTTTGCAAATAATCGTGAAGGGATTGACAACCCCTTTATCGTGTTGCATTGCGTGTTACCTCCTACTGGATTGATACCTTGGTTCTCAAAAGCTGAGGGAAATACTTACTCTACTTTGCTGCATCACCCTTTTCTCTTCAAGGGAAAAACCAACATAGGCTTAAGAAGTAGCAGGAAGAATTTCTGGCGCCGTTGCCGGGGAGATTTACGCCAAGTCAAGTCAAGATTTGATCTCCCGTCAACTTGCCAATTTCTGGCGCTGTTGCCGGGGATATCTACGCCAAGCCAAGACATACCAAGTACCCATCATAATCTCTCATCTCTCATATTATATTATTTGCCATTCGCCTCTCGTTTTCCTCTCCCCCACTTCTAAAATGATTTTCAAGAAGATTTGCCTTTTCTTCGCCCCTCTTCTGCTCGTCTTCTTCATTTACCTTTTGGTTGCTTGTTGGCTAGATTTGTTTACTGCCACCATGTCTGAAACTGGGGAGGTTATCGCTGAAAATCTTGAGGAAAAACTCAAATCTTGTTCTTTGGATCATGAAACTGAAAAGCCTCCTAATTACAAAACAAAAATCTTTCGTGTAGGAGATGGTAATATTATTGGAAAAAGTGTCATCCAAGAATTCTTTGATTGTACGGGATCCATGCCTATTAATAAAAGATCTATTCTTCTTGAGAAAAATTGTATGCGGATGCTATTGTTATGCTTGTTGAGAAATTAGAAAGAAATTTGTGCATCTTCATCCTGCTTTGCAAAAAGTGTTTTATGAACTTCCTAATATCAATCATCCAACAACTAAAAAGATTGCTACTATTATTCTTATCCGTGAATTTGATTTTATAATACAAGAAGCTAGGGATATTTTTGCTTTCTATAAAAAGGATGTTGAACACCCTCCAATTATAGATATCCTTCATGATAAAGAAACTATGCGTAGTTTGGAATCTAGGGACTATCAATCTTATAGTGAAAATCTTAGGAGAAGAGTTCCCCATTATGAGATATCTCAATCTTTGTATCTTGAGGCTTTTGAGGAGTTTGATTGGATAACTAGAGGAATTTATGTAGGATTTAATAGGGACTGGTTGAATAAAATGATGAAGGAACTTGTTAGAAACGAGCTACGTATTTTATATGATGATATATACGGTGATGATCCCGACTATGGGTTTATGAATGTTAAAATTACCAATCAAAGTCCCTTTTATGATTTAAGTCCATCTACTAGAAGGGAAATAAAAGAAAGGATAGAATTGCTAAGATGAGTTTTGGAAGACTTGGTGAGAAAGGAATTGCATACCAAAGATGAAAATACCTAATCTATTCGTGTTTTATGCCTAGCTAAGGGCGTTAAACAATAGCGCTTGTTGGGAGGCAACCCAATTTTATTTTATTTTGTTTTTGCTTTTTAGGTTCTGTTTTGAAATAAATAATTCATCTAGCCTCTGGTTAGATTTGGTTTTGTGATTTAATTAGTGTTTGTGCCAAGTAAGACCTTTGGGATAGCTTACGGTGATAGTTGATTTGATCTTATTGAAAAACAGAAACTTTTGCGCTCAGTCCTAGAATTGTTAAAAATCACAGAAGCATGATAAAATACGGATTCTTTTTTAAAAAGATTAAGAAACAAATTTATTAGGACGTCCTAATTTTTCAGAATTTTTGGAGTTACGGAAGTATTCAAAATATCCAGATTGCTACAGACTGTTCTATTTTTGACAGATTCTGTTTTCTAAGTGTTGTTTGCTTATTTTGATGAATCTATAGTTAGTATCGGGGGGTATGAACCATGGAAAAGTTGGAATACAGTAGATATAACATCAATATAAATAAAGAATGAGTTCACAACAGTACCAAAAGTGGTGATTTATTTTATTATACTAACGGAGCTGACGAGATTTTCTGTTGAGTTTTGTGTTGTGAAGTTTTCAAGTTTTGGGTAAGGATTTGATTGACTATGGAATAAGGAGTGACAAGAGCCTAAGCTTGGGGATGCCCAAGGCACCCCAAGGTAATATTCAAGGATATCAAGAGCCTAAGCTTGGGGATGCCCCGGAAGGCATTCCCTCTTTCGTATTCGTTTATTGGTAACTTTACTTGAGGCTATATTTGTATTCACCACATGATATGTATTTTGCTTGGACCGTCTTGTATCATTTGAGTCTTTGCTTTTTAGTTTGCCACAATCATCCTTGTTGTAAACACCTTTTGAGAGGGACACGCCTGAATCGTGATTTATTAGAATGCTCTTTGTGCTTCACTTATATCTTTGAGCTAGGCAATATTGCTCTAGTGCTTCACTTATATCTTTTTAGAGCACGGCGGTGGTTTTATTTATAGAAATTGATGAACTCTCGTTCTTAACTTATATTATTTTGAGGGTCTCTAAACAGCATGCTAATTTGCCTTGGTTATAAGTTTAGTCCTAATATGGTAGGCATCCAAGAGGGATATAATAAAAGCTTTCATATTAAGTGCATTGAATACTAAAGTTTGATTCCTTATGATTGTTTTGAGATATGAAGGCGGTGATATTAGAGTCATGCTGGTGAGTAGTTGTGAATTTGAGAAATACTTATCTTAAAGTTTGTGATTCGCATAGCATACACGTATGGTGAACCGTTATGTGATGAAGTCGGAGCATGATTTATTTGTTGATTGTCTTCCTTATGAGTGGCGGTCGGGGATGAGCGATAGTCTTTCCCTACCAATCTATCCCCCTAGGAGCATGCGCGTAGTACTTTGTTTCGATAACTAATGGAATTTTGCAATAAGTATATGAGTTCTTTATGACTAATGTTGAGTCCATGGATTATCCGCAATCTCACCCTTCCACCATTGCTAGCCTCTCTTGTGCCGCGCAACTTTCGCTGGTTCCATACGCCCACCATATACCTTCCTCAAAACAGCCACCATACCTACCTATTATGGCATATTCATAGCCATTTCGAGATATATTGCCATGCAACTTTCCACTGTTCCGTTTATTATGACATGCTCCATCATTGTCATATTGCTATGCATGATCATGTAGTTGACATTGTATTTGTGGCAAAGCCACCGTTCATAATTCTTTCATACATGTCACTCTTGATTCATTGCACCGCCGGAGGCATCCACATAGAGTCATATTTTGTTCTAAGTATCGAGTTGTAAGTACATCAATGTGTGATGATCTTCATTATTAGAGCATTGTCCCATGTGAGGAAAGGATGATGGAGACTATGATTCCCCCACAAGTCGGGATGAGACTCCGGACGAAAAAAAGAGGCCAAAAAAATGAGAGAAGGCCCAAATAAATAAAAAAATGAGAGAAAGGAGAGAAGGGGCAATGCTACTATCCTTTTACCACACTTGTGCTTCAAAGTAGCACCATGATCTTCATGATAGAGAGTCTCCTATATTGTAACTTTCATATACTAGTGGGAATTTTTCGTTATAGAACTTGGCTTGTATATTCCAATGATGGGCTTCGTGAGCAAGCAAGTTGGATGCACACCCACTTAGTTCCTTTTTGAGCTTTCATAAAATTATAGCTATAGTGCATCCGTTGCATGGCAATCCCTACTCACTCACATTCATATATATTAATGGGCATCTCCATAGCCCGTTGATACGCCTAGTTGGTATGAGACTATCTCCTTCTTTTTGTCTTCTCCACAACCACCATCTATTCCACCTATAGTGCCGTGTCCATGGCTCATGCTCATGTATTGTGTGAAGATTGAAAAAGTTTGAGAACATCAAAAGTATGAAACAATTTCTTTGCTTCTCATCGGGGTTGTGCATGATTTGAATATTTTGTGTGATGAAGATGGAGTATAGCCAAACTTTACGATTTTGTAGGGATAAGCTTTCTTTGGCCATGTTATCTTGAGAAGACATAATTATCTTGTTAGTATGCTTGAAGTATTATTGTTTTTTATGTCAATATTAAAATTTTGTTTTGAATCATACGGATCTGAATATTCATGCCACAATAAAGAAAATTACATAGATAAATATGTTAGGTAGCATTCCACATCAAAAATTCTGTTTTTATCATTTACCTACTCGAGGACGAGCACGAATTAAGCTTGGGGATGCTTGATACGTTTCCAACGTATCTATAATTTTTTATTATTCCATGCTATTATATTATCTTTTTTGGATGTTTTATATGCATTAATATGCTATTTTGTATTATTTTTGGGACTTACCTATTAACCTAGAGCCCGGTGCTAGTTTTTGTTTTTTCCCCTTGTTTTAGAGTTTCGCAGAAAAAGAATACCAAACGGAATGAAACTTTCGCGATGATTTTTCTTGGACCAGAAGACATCCAGAGGACTTGGAGTACACGTCAGGAAAGCCACGAGGCACCCACGAGGACGAAGGGCGCACCCCCACCCTTGTGGGCCCCTCGTGACTCCATCGACCTATTTATTCTGCCCATATATTCTCAAACATTCCAAAACCTACCAGGAGAACCACGAAAACACTTTTCCACAGCTGCAACCTTTTGTACCCGTGAGATCACGGAGGGCTTCTACATCAACACCATTGCCTCTCCGATGAAGCATGGGTAGTTTACCTCAGACCTACGGGTCCATAGCTAGTAGTTAGATGGCTTCTTCTCTCTCTTTGATTCTCAATACCATGTTCTCCTCGATATTCTTGGAGATCTATTCGATGTAATACTCTTTTGCGGTGTGTTTGCCGAGATCCGATGAACTGTGGATTTATGATCAGCTTATCTATGAATATTATTTGAAACTTCTCTGAATTCTTATATGCATGATTTGATATCTTTGCAAGTCTCTTCGAACTATCGATTTGGTTTGGCCAACTAGATTGGTTTTTCTTGCAATGGGAGAAGTTCTTAGCTTTGGGTTCAATCTTGCGGTGCTCGATCCCAGTGACAGAAGGGAAACCGACACATATTGTATTGTTGCCATCGAGGATAACAAGATGGGGTTTTCATCATATTGCTTGAGTCTATCCTACTACATCATGTCATCTTACTTAATGCATTACTCTGTTCTATGAACATAATACTCTAGATGCAGGCAGGAGTCGGTCGATGTGTGGAGTAATAGTAGTAGATGCAGGCATGAGTCGGTCTACTTGATACGGACGTGATGCCTAAATTCATGATCATTGCCTTAGATATCGTCATAACTTTGCGCTTTTCTATCAATTGCTTGGCAGTAGTTTGTTCACCCACTGTAATATTTTCTATCTTGACAAAAGCCTCTAGTGAAACCTTTGTCCCCCGGGTCTATTTTCCATCATATAAGTTTCCGATCTACAATTTTAGTTTTTGATTTACTTCTTTTGCAATCTTTTACTTTCCGTTCCATAAACCAAAAATACCAAGAATATTACTTTACCGTTTATCCATCTCTATCAGATATCACTTTGCAAATAACCGTGAAGGGATTGACAACCCCTTTATCGCGTTGGGCGCAAGTTGGTGTTTGTTTGTGCAAGTATTCGGTGACTTGCGCGTTGTCTCCTACTGGATTGATACCTTGGTTCTCAAAAGCTGAGGGAAATACTTACTCTACTTTGCTGCATCACCGTTTCCTTTCAAGGGAAAAACCAATGCAAGCTCAAGAAGTAGCAATAGTCGCCTCCCCACAGCCTCTCCCTCGCTACCGACGCCGCCCTCTCCTTCGCTGCCGACACCCTCTTTCTCTCTCTCCCAGTCTGGAAGGACGAGCATTTCCCTGGCGACGGTGCCGTAGCAATGGCTTCGGTCACCGCTACCTACACGAGTGGGAGGCGTGCCTCCTCCATGAGGCGGACTTCCCGGCGCCGCCTGACATGCGCATGCCAGGCTCGTGGAGGCTCAGCGCCGGAGGGTTCCCCGTGCTCCTGCCGCCCACCGGCGCTAACCGTCGCACCAAGATCGCGCGGATCTGGTCGGCACTATCGGAGGAAACACGGCAGCAAGCGAGGTACGGCCCCGACAACGCCAACCTGTGGACGGCGTACTTCGAGCGCCGCCATGCTGACCACCTCGCGTCGATGAATGGCGCTCTGGCACCATGGGGGTTGCACAACTCCTACGACCTCCGCCAGTGGTGGGGCATCCCCGGGCGCACCCTCCACGCCGTCCTCGAGTACATCGAGGGCGGCAACTCGTTGTAGATGGAGTACCCAGCGCCGTCCTTCTGGCACTGGAGCGGCAGCTCATGGCTGCCGAGGCGCATGGCGGGTGTCTCGTCGTCTTCCTCCGAATCCCACTCCTCCGGCACCCCAACGTCGCTCGCCGCCGTCAAGCCCGAGCCCCAAGAGACGTTGGAGCACCGGCGCAGCAGCAACCTCGTCATAAACGAGGGCCGCCGCAGCCAACCTTCTCCTCCTCCCCGCTCCCATCTTTGCCTGGTCATGCCGAAGGAGCTGATGACACCGCCTGTCATTGTCAAACAGGAGCACATCGACATGGCCTCCGACCTCGAGACCGATCTGAAGTGGGTGCGAGACGACTAAGTCCGGGAGAAAATGGAGCACCAGCGTCGCGCCCTCAAGGAGATCACCGCTCGGCGCCGCGACCAGGACGAGGACGGTGTCGTCATCCTCGATGACAGCGGCGAGGAGGCGCTAGCACCGTCCAACCACGTCCGCCTCGGCGATCTAGGACAAGGTTGCAGCAAGGATGGTGGCGTCCAAGACGGTAACGGCGGCGGCGGCGACTACACTGCCTTCTACTACCTCCTCGGGATGTAGTAGGCTCGGGGTGGCATAGTTTTTTTAGTTTTTAATTATGCCTTTTAAATTTGTATAAATGGATGAAAACCGCCTGAATTTGGTCCTAATTCGTGTCATTTTCATCAAATTTTAGCTGAATTTTAATTTCAAATAACGGCGTCTGGGGCCAACTTGGAGCGGCAGTTCGGAACCCGACTGCCCCCACGGGAAAAAATAACATCGGTTAGCCCCCAGGAGGCGACATTTCAGTCCCTGGGGGCACCGAATGGCTGGAGATGCTCTTACATGCAGATTCCTGGAAGTAAAGGTGTTACGAACAAGGACTTCCTCCAGGTCTGCCAAGGATTTTGTAATAAAACAGTGTGTGCTCATAGGACTTTGGAACTGCTCATCATGTATGGCCCATCTCCTCGCCCACCAAATCTCCCACATCGTGACCAGAATAACCATGCTTTCACGAGTGAGGTCCGTCAGGGGGAGCGTGTCCACTAACCAGAATAACCATCCTTTCACGTCCTCTGAATGGTTGGAGATGATGACTTCTATCAATTCCCCATCCGCTAGAGCCTAGACGCATCTAGCCATCTTGCAATAAAAAAGGGAGTATCTCTAAGAATCGTCGTCCGCATGACATAGGGGCAGGCCACAGTTTCCGCCATCTTTCTATGTTTACGCACATCACCCGTAGGGAGGGATGTACGGGCCAGCCACCATGCGAACACCATTATCTGCGAAGGTACCGACACACTCCATAGCTTGGCGGCTTTTTTTTAAAAACCGCGGTCCCTTTTAAATATTTGGGAACAATTTTTTGATGAACATTTCTTTCAAAAACATTGAACATTTCTGAAAACATGATCACATTTTGAAATTTATGACCATCTTTTCAATTTCAAACATATAATTTATAAAAACAACTAAAATGTCATAATTTTTTTTAATTTTGTACAATTTATGAAGAACTTGAAGATTTTTCCTTTTTTTTACAAAATTTGGAAAACATGGATTTGTTTTTTGAAAAAATGAAATAAAATGCAAAATTCCAATAATTTTTGAAAAAAATCAAACAATTTATGAAAAATATCCGGATATTGTTGAAAACTCAAACTTTTTTGAAATTGCGAGATTTTTTTTTCAAAACATTTTGTACAATTTTGTACAATTGTTGTAAACAATTTTTGAAAAACAGAACATTTTTATTAAATTGCCAAACATTTTTGGAAAAAGGGAAGATTTTTCAATTCTTGAGAACATTTTCAGAAACAGAAACTTTTTAAAAATGCGAACACCTTTTGAAATTATGAACACAAATTTGAAAACAAGATCATTTTCTAAAAGTAAATAAACTGGAAAAGGAAAAAGGAAAGAAACAGAAGAAAAAAATAACTCGCCATGAAAATGGGTCGGCCTAGTTAAGGGCGCTCATGCGCATTGGCGCATATAGGACGCAGACAACATCATATAGGAGATTCTCTGTTTGGTTGGCAACTAGTTGACGAGCGCTCCTTCGGGAGCCTCATAACGATCAGCATCACTTGGCGCGCTCTTATCCGTCCGTCAGGTGTAGGGCTCTGGGCCCTTCCTCCGGAATTTTTTAATTTTTCCGCACACGTTTTCGGTTTTTTAAACGTCCTTTTCAGGGTTTTTCGACGTTTCGGTTTCCCACCGGTCTTCCTTAGCTTTTCGAACAATTTATTTTTTGAAAAAAATGTTTTTTGCGTGAAAAAGCTGTGTTTTCTTTTTCTTTTATTTCACGAGAGTCACGGGTTTGCTTCTAAGAGAGGCACGGTTTTGCTTTCGTGAGAGTCATGGCCGTGCCTCTCGAAAACGGAAAAAATGTATTTTCTGTTTTTTCCCTTCCGCGAGAGGCACGGTTTTGCTTCCACGAGAGGCACAGTTGTGCTTTCGCGAGTCACAGCCGTGCCTCTTGGAAACGAAAAAAAACACGTTTTCTGTTTTTTTCCTTCCGCGAGAGGCATGGTTTTGCTTCCGCGAGAGGCATGGTTGTATTTTCGCAGAGTCACGGCCATGCCTCTCGGGAACGGGAAAAACGTGTTTTTTGTTTTTTTCTTCCGCGAGAGAAACGGTTTTGCTTCCGCGAGAGGCACGGTTGTGCTTTCGTGAAAGGCATGGGCGTGCCTCTCGGAAATGAAAAAAAAAATGCATTTTCTGTTTTTTTCCTTCCACGAGAGGCATGATTTTGCTTCCGCGAAAGGCACGGTTGTGATTTCGCGGGAGGCACGGGCGTGCGTTTTTCGGAAACAAAAAAAAACCATGCTCCCGGTTAGCTTTTTTCGTCCGGTTTTTTCGTGAAAAAAGTTCGTCAAAACCTATCAACATGAGATCTAGTTTTATAGATCTCGATGCGAGGAATCCAACGGTGAAAACGGTTCAAGATTTGGACACATGGTTTAAGAGATAAAACATTTTGAATAAACAGATCTACGGAAAAAGGAAAAACTCAGCGCACAACTTGTCACAACCAGAGAAGGTGGGAGTGATTTACAATGAGTACTCCTCAATTAGTGATTTCGCTATTGCGCGCCTTCAACGTCGCGGAATAAAACTGGCGCTCACAACAGCATCTGGGTGGGCCGTTCACGAGCAAGCAACGCGCTCGTAAAATAACGCTAAAAACGCTCTCAACCAGGAAATTTTTGGTACAGTCAGGCTAACCAGTCAGACCAACTCACTGCTAGTGACTAGCCTATGCGTGGACCAATTAAGAACACAAGTAGTAGACGTGCTATTCATTTTGAATTTTCACTTATTTGAAAAGCATGTTCACATATTTCAAATGACGTTTACAGAACATGCAAAAAAAAGTTCACCAAAATTGGAAAAAGTTTGTGTATTCAAAAAAGTTCATAAATCATCTAAATAACGTTCATGAATTCAAAAGAAGTTCATTTTTGAAAAAAGTTCAATACATTATGAAAAAGTTCATCGTTTTTAAAAAAAGTCATTGAATATAAAAAAGTTCATTGAATTTGAAAAAACCTTCATTGAATTGGAAGAAAGTTCATCGAGTTAGAAAAAATTCCATTGAATTTGAATAAAAATATCCAATTTGAAAAAAATCATCGAGTTGAAAAAAGGTTCATCGAGTTAGAAAAAAAGTTCATCAAAAAATGAAAAAAGTTCATCGATTTGAAGAAAAAAGTTCATCAAATTTGAAAAGAAGTTCAGCGATTTGAAAAAGAGTTCATGAATTTGAAGTTTTTTCATCGAATAAGTAAGAAAGAGAAAAATAAACAAAAAAAATGGAAATTTTAAAAAGGGAATAGGTAAAAGAAAAAAAAGGAAAGAAGAAAGGACGGTTAAAGATGTAACCTCGAAATGATAGGTCACTGGTTCGATTCTCTCCGGGGCGTTTTTTGCGTTTTAGAAAATCAAATAAGAAAAGGGGAGTTGGGCCGGTGCAGAGGGACTTCAGGCGCCCGTTTGCAAACGAGCGCTGAAGCACCAAAGAGGATACACCTGGGTCCATCATTTTTTGTCCTATTTGCAACGTGTTTGGTAGCTTGTATTTTTATTAGGCTCACCCAGGCCCACTGGATGTAATTTTTCCCTATTTGATTAGCTGATTTGCAGCTGAATGTTGGACTGCATGAACCTCAAAGCGTCTCTGGGCCTGACTCTAGAGGAACACTTGAATAATGTTTCCATCAAGCCAGGTCCGAGCGATGCAACTGAGCGTGTGTGGGTGCGTAGCTCGGTACATCCTGTAGGTGGGTTCTACCTCACTCACCTCCTTTAATCCCCTTAACACAATCTCTTATAATCTACAAAATGATGCTTCAATTCGAAATAAACTCTACAAAACAAAGATGGTTCCACTAAGGCAATCAGTTCCTAATTTCCTGGACTATAAATCTTTGTTTTCGTGTGCATGTTTGATGCTTCTTTAGATGAATTTTGGCAAATTCTTCGCACATGATTAAATGTTTGAAATTTTCTTTCATCATTAGCCTCATCTCGTTGTTTCACACGACTTCCCAATTGTACATTTTCTACTTCGATGGTCATAGACGAGTAGATTTACATCTCCTACTAGACTGCACCAATGGGTTTATGTGTGCATGTTATGGACCGATGAATTTTGACAATATTTTCGCACATGGCCGACCATTTGAAGATTCCTTTCACCACTAGCTTTATTTTTGTTTTTCACACGTTTTGTGTTGTAAGTGTTGTGTTTCAACGGTCATAGACGAGTAGAATTACTGGACTACACTGATGTGTTCATGTGTACATGTTATGATTTGGCAAAATCTTTGCACACGGTTGACCATTTGAAATTTCTTATTACCACTAGCTTCATCTCCCTATTTCACATGACTTCCGTGTTGTACATATTCTGTTTTGATGGTCGTAGACGAGTAGAACTACGCCTCCCGATGGACTACACTAATGTATTCATAAGTTCATGTTATGAACCAATGAATTTTGGCAAAATCTTTGCCTACGGTTGACTATTTGAAGTTTCCTTTCACCACTAGCTTTATCTCATTGTTTCACACGACTTTCATGTTCTACGTTTTTTATTTCGTGTTGTAGAAGAATAGAACAATGTCTCCCTACTCAATGTACAAATATGTCACACATGGGCGTCAATCGCCAGGAAGACGATTCGTGCCCAGTCGATTTTATAGCGTTGGATGAGCATCCGAGGGATGCCACACCTTCTTCTTAACTAGATCTTTCTCTCTTTCCTTCAGCACCCGTTTTCACGTGAGGTAAGTTCACGTGAATAAATGGTGATATTAATCATATATGTGTATGTAACCGAACAACAACATGTTGCATGTAAGGAGAAAGTGCTTGTTAACAAACAATCATGCGTGCGTTTCTTCTGATCCGGGTTGGGGAGGATGCAGGCAAACAAACCATATGCAAAACATGGTTTTTAGCTTGTATTCACTCAGTGAGGCCCAACTCAGTCACAGATGCAAAGAAGCAAAAAAAGGTGTAGGCTACCTGTTGGGGATATTACCACTGGACGTAAACCCGCCAGGAGAGGCCGGATTAACCCCATAGTAGTTCACTATATCTGAAGCCCATGAAGACAGACGGTGACGCTTTATGAAGGCCCAGGGCCCAAAGCCGGTTTAAGGCCTGTAGACATAAACTGACATTGATATGTAAAATTCTATTGTAAGATAGAAAGAGTAGAGACCGAGCCGGACACGTTTATGAGCCGGCCTCGGGATTCTGTAAACCGACGGGCGTCAACCCGTGTATATAAGGGGACGACCCGGCGGTGGTTCAGGATAACAGACAACAACTCGAGACTCAGGCAAAGCGTATTCGCTCCCTGGTCATCGAAACCCTAGCAATTCCACAACAACTGGATTAGGCTTTTACCTTCACCGCAAGGGGCCGAACCAGTATAAACTCTTTGTGTCCCTTGTCCGCTTTAACCCCTTTAAGCTAACCCGCGCGCTGGCTCCATGACTAAGTCCTTTCCTGAGGACATCTGCCGTGACAAAACCACGACAGTTGGCGCCCACCGTGGGGCTATCACACGATGGTTTCGAGTTCTTAGAGGGCAGCTTCGAAGGACTCAAGGGCTACGCTGTGGGCTGGATGACCAAGAGTCGTTGCGGCAAGCTCTACATTGACGATGCAGGCTGGGGCCCCGAGGCCGGCTCAATCGAGTACGGGTACCGGGTCCCCTTTGGTGGCATGCACGTTTTCATTGGCAAGATCGGCGAACCGGGCCCTGAGCCGGACATCTGCACCGACCTCGTCAAAACGGCTCAGTGTGCGAGATCTACCCGGGTCAAGCCTGTCATGAAGCGTGCCTTCGTGGGAGTCATCCACGAGGGGAATCTTAGGATAGATCAGAATCTGGTGGTGAAACTGTCGTTTATCCAGCGATGAGTCATCGACTGGAGAGACCGAATCGTTATATCAGTTGCAAGATGGCCGGATTGGGGGCAGTTCATATGGCGACAGTATTCCGGACCCCTTTGATCCGCCGAACCGGGTTGCAATCTTCATGGCCGTACACAACCACCACTCCACTCTTCGACCGCAGCGGCGATGATTTCCGGATCAACAGCAGCGGCAGCGGCCGGGGCAGGAGGCCCTATGCGACTGTCGGCTCAGGTTCTATCTGATTTGTTTGACGCTTTGGCAACGCTGATGGTGGAGGTTAACCCGACGGACCAAGACGCACATAATGCGAAAATCACGAAGGTGAAAGATCAGATCACCCAGGCCAAAGTCGACTTGGCAGCAGAGGATACCAGAATGGCTGCGGAACGGGCCGCATTGGATGCATAGGCTTATCGGCTTATGCTGGATCAGAGTGCGTCAAATGATGTCCTGAAGAGGAGGTACCAATCTCGCCTGCCGCCGGTTTATGAGACTGGGAACCTCTTTAACAACCCAGGAGCGGGGACCTGTAATCCGCCGATGTTAAATCGGGTGGAAGCACCTAGAGCGAGGGCGCCGGTTCAGCCACGTTTGGTGGATCCGCCTCGCCAGAATCACGTGTCGCTGCAGCATGTCCCAACACCACCGGGTCATTACTCTAACCCGATGGACAACATTGTCCCTGCCCCTTCACGGCTGGCGGCCCTTCCGATCGAAGGCGAGTCTCCGGTGGTAGTCGAGACGCGATGGGCTAGGGAGATTCTTCAGACAGGTTTGGTTCAGCAGCAGGCTTATTCATATAGTCGCGAGAGGATCCATTCTACTCCCCACCCAAGCCGGAGCTACAACAGGCGTATGGATGAACCGGCCGTATCAAGCAATGCGCGGAACCGTGATCCGCCCCATGGCCATAACCCGGCGGGTGGTGGTGGTGATGCTCAGGATGTGGTGGATCACGCTAGAGCTCGTCGAGAAGCCGAGTTAGCAGCACTGCATGAGGCTCACCAACTTACTCCGGTTCGTCCAACCACATCGGTGGAACCAGGGGTTACCTCTAGCTCTTTGGGAGTACCGTGTCTCGTCCCAGCGCTGCGCAACGTGCGCCTGCCCAAGGATTTCAAAGGCCAACGAGAAGTGCTGAATTACACCCCTGACTTATCTCCCAAGTCATGGGTGGAAAGCTATGAGATGGCAATGGAGATGCTGGATGTGGACGATGTGGCATGCGCTAAATACTTTACCATGATGTTGGAAGGAACGGCTCGAACTTGGTTGAAAAAGTTACCAGCTAACTCCATTGGGTCATGGGCCGAGCCGAGGGCCCGGTTTATCCAGAACTTCAAGGATATGTGCAAGTAGCCCATGTCAATTGTGGACCTAGATGCCTGTGTCCAGGAGGAAGGAGAATCAACAACCCATTGGGTGCGCCGGGTTTCGGAGATTTTGCATTCATCGGACCGCATTCACGCTGACACAGCAGTTTTAACGTTGGAAGGCAATTGCCGGTTTACACCTCTGAAGTTGAAGTTGGGACGGCTCAACCGCCACTGCAATGATATGGGGACTCTCATGGCTGCTCTGGTGAAATATGCCGACTCTGATGGTACCAAGGATCCCGAGTCTGACGATGACAAGACAGGGAAGGGAAAGAAGAGCGGACATACCAAGGGGCAGCAGCACAACCCGGCGGGCCATGGAAACAACGGTAAGCGTAAAGCGGATAATAGCTTGGATTTTGTCGCTAATACCAACGCGCAGGGCAAAGGCCAACGGCGTAAAGGTAAACTGCCCCAGCGCGGTGGAGGACCAAGTCCTAATCCGGACTGCCTGTCTTATCTGTTAAATCAGCCTTGCCCAAAGCACGGGACGAAGGAGAACCCGTCCACGCACCTCTGGAAAGATTGTTACATCATGCAAGAGTTCAAAAACTCTGATGTTTTTCGGTATGATCATGGACCGGGTGGAGGTTCAGGACCCGGATCTCATGGGCCGGGTTACGGTGGAGGTAGTTCCGGTTCAGGCTTTCACGGCAACCAGAGTGGACAGGGTAATCAAGGCAATCAGGGCAACCAAGGTGGTTATAATAATCAGGGGAATCAGCAACAGCAGCAGCAGTAGTCGGGTTACCAGAGCAACCCGAAGCAGTTGAATAGCGGGCAGTATCATGTCTTCACCACTAGCCTGGACAAGCGCGATCAGAAGCTTCATAAAAGGGCAGTGAATTCCATTGAACCGACGGTTCCCCGATACTTACGCTGGTCTGAATAGCCTATTGTGTGGAGTCGAGAGGATCATCCACCCCGGGTTGATAATCCGGGTCATCTGGCGTTGGTGGTGGCACCTCAGGTGGGAGGTTATAAGTTCACCAAAGTACTCATGGATGGGGGAAGTAGTATCAATATCCTTTATTATGAAACCTTCCGTCGCATGGGGTTAACAGATAAAAATCTTAAACCATCCAACACGGTCTTTCATGGTGTGGTACCTGGTAAATCGGCATATCCCGTTGGAAAGATAGCTCTGGAGGATGCTATTGGCTACGAGCATGATTCAAGATCAGAGAAGTTGACCTTTGAGGTGGTGAAAATCAAGAGCCCATATCATGCCCTGTTTGGACGACCGGCTTATGCTAAGTTTATGGCAAGGCCCTGTTATGTCTATCTGCAGCTCAAGATGCCACGTGTCGGTGTCAAAACCGGCGGATCTCGGGTAGGGGGTCCCGAACTGTGCATCTAGGCGGATGGTAACAGGAGACAAGGGACACGATGTTTTTACCCAGGTTCGGGCCCTCTCGATGGAGGTAATACCCTACTCACCTTGATTAATATTGATGATATGGGTAGTACAAGAGTAGATCTACCACGAGATCGTAGAGGCTAAACCCTAGAAGCTAGCCTATGGTATGATTGTTGTTCGTCCTACAGACTAAAACCCTCTGGTTTATATGGACACCGGATAGGGTTAGGGTTACACAGAGTCGGTTACAATGGTAGGAGATCTACATATCCGTATCGCCAAGCTTGTATTCCATGCCAAGGAAAGTCCCATCCGGACACAGGACGAAGTCTTCAATCTTGTATCTTCATAGTCTAGGAGTCCGCCAAAGATGATAGTTCGCTATCCGGACACCCCTAGTCCAGGACTCCTCAAGAGCCCCTGAACCAGGCTTCAATGACGACAAGTCCGGCGCGCATATTGTCTTCGTCATTGCAAGGCGGGTTCCTCCTCTGAATACTTCATAGAAGGTTTTGAACACCAGGATAGTGTCCGGCTCTGCAAAACAAGTTCCACATACCACCGTAGAGAGAATAACTTTTTGCACAGATCTGCTGACGTATTCCGCGGCATGACATCACACCACGGCCAGGCCTTTATTCGAATCATTTTTACTGTTCCACCTCAGTGCGTTTAGCGACGCGGTTTCCTTGGCACGTCTTATCAAAGTGTAGATTGTGCCCCCTTATTCCGGGATTCTCATCAATACGGACGTGGGTAACCCAACCGTGCCCGTTGGCACGCCTACTCTATCGAAGGCGAGTCCCAATTGACCACGGGAGGGCTCTTGGTATTCAACCTCTTTATAATGAGACCAAGGCCCTCTTCTTTTTCCACCCTCCATCGAGTTCGCTGGCGCTTGAAGTTCTAACACCCAAAGCTTCAGATTTAGGCGCTTGAGCTTCGACGATGTCCGCCTCCGACCAGCTCGGCGATGGATGTCTTCTTCCATTACGTAAGAAGATGTGCTAAAGCTGCGAGACGCCAGTATCTAACCGGCGAGATTTCGCATAGGCTGCCTGCTCGTGGCAGGTTATTCCCACTCCGAGCCCGGCGAGAGCGTGGTGTTCGTGTCTCACTTCCTTCGGGGTTTAGGCTTCCCGACGGATCCCTTTGTGCAGGGGCTCATGTTTTATTATGGGCTGGATTTCCATGACTTGAATCCGGAGTCCATCCTCCATATATCGTCATTCATTGTCATATGTGAAGCCTTCCTCCGTATTACCCCTCATGGACTGTGGCTCAAGACCTTCAAGGTGGAACCGAAGATGATCGAGGGGCAACAAACAGAGTGCGGAGGGGCGGTCATAAGCAAGTGTGCTGATGCTCCGTGGCCCGAGGGCTCTTTTCAAGAGGAGCTTGGTTTGTGGCAACGGGAGTGGTTCTATATCACCGCTCCCAGGGGCACCAAATGGGTGGCGCCTCCTGCCTTCCGTTCAGGTCCACCACAGCGGCTGGCGTCATGGGTCAACAAGGGGCTCGACTAGGGGCCGTCCAAGGACGTTCCTCTGTTGCAGGGCCGTATTCGAGACCTCAAATAAAGAGAGATCAATCTGGTCGTAGTGGCGCATGTTATGTTGATTGGCGTATACGCCTGCCAACGTCGCCCCCTCCATCTGTGGGAATTTAATCCGGAGGGACCACGAGTTCTCCAACATTTTATGGGTACGACGCCCGTGGAGATGTATAAACTGTTCTTCGGATCACAAGAGAAGTGTCCGGACCTGAATGAGGACGCAGGACTAAGCTGCAATCGCCCAGATACTCAAGTAAGTAGTCCTGTACCTGGACAGGCTGTCCGTTCATTTATCATAAGGTGTCCGGCTCCCCTCCTAGAGACCACACCGGATCCCATGCTGACCAAGATGTTGAAGGCCGCGCCTTTTGAAGAAGGCGAAGGGGGGAGCGGGGAAGCAACTGCCTCCATGAAGGAGGCCTTCAAGGAAGGAGGGATCAAAAGTCCTAGCCTCCAAGGAAAGAAGAGGACTGCTTCGGAAGATCCGGAGGTCAAGGCCTCAAAGAGGGGAAACAAATCTTCGTCAGAGAGTCCGGCGCTGGGAAGTACCCCAGCCGCACAATTTCCCCAAGGGGATCAGCCCTCTAGCGAGTCGTAAGTAAAAAGAAGGGGTCATGTGAATAAAGAACATCCCTGTATTTATTTCTGCAGATAACTGAAATTGTACCTTGTAGTTCGGATCTCAGCCCTTCTCAGCAGAGCTCGTCTTCGGGGGATCTTCTTCCAGAGATGATGGAGAGCGAAATGCCTCCGCCTGTCGCACCTTCGTGCGAGGCGGACGACCCTGAGGTGTCTTCGCGGAGGGTTTCCCCGGGTCCGGCGGGGCCGGAAGGTCCGGCGCCAACTGGCGTGTGGTCGGAGGAGCTGAAGGATCTGCTGGGGCGAGCGGCTATCTCAGGAGATCACCGTGCGCTAATGGGTATGGTGATTGAAAGAATTTCATCCGCTGAGAGCGGATTGCATGAAGCCGTCAGAAGCTTACTAACGGGGTTCGAGGTACGCAAAAATAATGTACCTTCTAACAGTTATGCATATAAAGTGCACCCTGTATAGATAGTAGCCCCTGAGACTCGGTATGTTTGTCAAAATTGACAGCATGCCGAGGATCATAATCTCAGTTATAACATATCGCCGCTCCTAAATAGGTGGCGGGGCGTCCGGTGGCCAGCCAGACTGATGAATTTGCCGAACTAAAGCGGCAACTTGACGAGGCAGATGCAGACATCGCGCTTGTCAATAAGCGGTTTGACGAGTCACAAGGTATGCGACTTCTTCGCAGACGCCTGGTAGGGGAGCTTGACGCCCGTGCCTTACTACTTGTATTCTTAATGCAGGTGGTGCCGCTGCTGTGGAGGAGCTGCGGGCGGAACTCGCCCGAGCTAAAGAGCAAGCCAGAAATAGTAATGCGGCCGCTTTAAGGGCGGCCGAAGAGCTAAAAGCCGAACGGGCTGCTCACTGCCGAAGCAAAGAGGAAATGACCGATATGGCCATAAAGTTGAAGAATGCTACCGACTGCTGCGGGGTTCTTGAAAACGAACGTCAAGCGGAGCA
Source organism: Aegilops bicornis (assembly GCA_021605145.1). Taxonomy (NCBI): domain Eukaryota; kingdom Viridiplantae; phylum Streptophyta; class Magnoliopsida; order Poales; family Poaceae; genus Aegilops; species Aegilops bicornis. Next base: position 639,991,510 of record CM038670.1, on the reverse strand, counting down.
AGAGGACCTGAAAAAGGCCACCGCCGAAGCCAAGGATGCCTGTTTCGCAATGAGAACTGCAAAGGAGGAGCTCCGTCAGGCTGTGGATGTGGCTGCTGGAAAGCCTTTTGTGCTATGGAGGAAGTTCACGGATCCGAAGTATGCTCCATTGGACCGGTTGTGGAGTTCGGAGGATGCTTATCTGGACTTAGCGGCGAGTGCCGCGGACGCGATCGAGCACTTTCAAGGCCGGAAGGGGCACAGAAAGGAAGAGCTGTTTTGGTCGCAGTTCCTTAGTCCAGAGCGTCCTATTCCGTTATCCGATCAGTTGGCCGAATGGGCCGAGCTGAATCGATTATCTGGACTTGCCATGAAGCATGTCGTGACTCTTTTGTGGCCGGGGAGGCCTCAGCCGAAGAGGTATTTTGGCTTAGTGCAACAGTTCCTTGGTGCGGTACCGCGTATCGACGCAATGAAGCGGTCGGCGTGCATTGAGGGTGCGCGGATGGCTCTTGCCCGTGTCAAGACATGCTGGGCAGAAATGAAGGCCACCGACGGCAAGGCCCCCGTATTCGGACGGAAGCCGAGTACCCGATCAAGCGCTATTTTGAGGAAGTTCTTCCCAAGGCCGCTAATAGAGGCGTAGTGCTCGAAGGATGTTATGTTCGAATGACATGTATAATTTTATGAAACAATGTTTCAATTTAATGTAAGAGCTTTTTATACTTGTGCCTTCAAGTAGTAAACTACCTCCTGTGCGGCCGTTGATGTATATATGTATATAACTGAAAGATGGCAGTCTTTCAGCCCCCACGCACATAGTGCGGGGTGTTTGCAAAGAAGTCGCACTTTTCACACTTAATCCAACGTCTTGGTCCTCTGTAAAGGAGGTGGTAGCGTAAGCAAACTAGGCAACCGGACTATAATGCTTTATCACTTTCACTTAGCCATAGGGGTTCGAGGGTGGGGCTACTATATAGCCCCTGGGGCACCGCACTCTCCCAAGTCGAGTGCGTATGTGCACGACCAAAACGGTCCTTCGTTAATGCAGAGGAATTCTAAACATTCCGGTGAGTCATTGAGTGGTTGACCAGTCTCTCGCTATATCATGATAGTCGGTTTTGGCTTTCTCTCTTGAGGTGCTCGCCCGGCGAACCGGGCACAATCGCGAGAGTTCTCCACAGTGCCGCGTTAGCCGATAGAACGGAACATAAGGCAGCAAAACACGTGAGCCGGCAAACCCAACATTTGACCAAAGACATGATTCGAGCTGATGCATATAAGGCCTAACTCGAGACGCCAACACTCCCTAAGGTATTCGATCTTTATAAAAGCAGGCGTAGTAATGCCCTAAGCCCCCGTGTCCGTGCACGCCGCAAAAATTCTGGTGCGGCCGATGCCAAAGCGCCAGCCTCCTCCTCGATTATAGCTAGGAACCGCGGATGTGTATCAACAAGAGACAGTAAAAAGGTTTACGCAGGGTCTTAATCTGAAAAGAATCCTTGCAATGGGTCCTTCGCACGCGTCTGCTTTGTGTCTCCGTTGTCAGTATCCTCGGACGGGTGTAGCACGTTGTTCATCTGTAAGAGAGAGGAACTTAGTTGAAGAGAAAAAGGATCGTGCAAAAAATGTACTTTATATGAAATAAACAGAGTATGGTTCGGAAAGTAAATAAAATTGAGCTTTATTGTCTCTTGTTGTACATGCGTGCAGCCCCTTGTACGGGGATATGCCGCTAGTAGGCGCCGGACTCGTCTAGCCATGTCCGGGGTTCGAATTACCTATTCAGGTGCTTTGGTTAGCAGAGCCGGATTGATGTGGGGCTGTCAAGACAGCCTTGCATTCTTCCGTGCTTGAGTAACACTTAATACTCCCTTTTAATGAGATGATGCCGCGTGGACCGGGCATTTTAAGTGTAAGAGATGCATAATGCGGTATTGCGTTAAAGAGGGCGAAAGCTTCACGCCCCAGTAGTGCTTGATAGCTACTTTCGAATGGGGCGATGTGGAAGGTTAGCTTTTCGCGGCGAAAGTTGTCTGATGAGCCGAACACAACTTCTAACAGTAGGGAGCCCGTACAATGGGCATATACGCCTGGCATTACCCCTTTGAAGGAGGTGCTACTATGGCGAATTTTGGTTGGGTCTATCCCCATCCTGCGGATTGTGTCCTGATATATCAGGTTTATGTCACTGCCGCCGTCCATGAGGACTTGTGTAAATTGGAATCCGTCAATTATGGGATCCAATATCAAGGCAGTCCATCCTGTGTTCGGATACTTTCGGAGTAGTCCCGATGGTCGAAGGTGATTGGTTTTGACAACCAAAGTGTTGGTACTCCGCTAGGGTGATGTCCGTGGTGGCGCAGCTTTAGTGGGCGCCCGCTGTTTTTCCCTTTTATCACGTGAAGTGAGTTTACTGTTTTAACCTCTTGTGGGAAATTCTTTTGTTTTCCGGGCTCTGCTTGTGGTGCTCGTCATCATCCTCACTTGGTGTGTCGAGCCCCTTGTGTTCGGCGTTGAGTCTGCCGGACTGCTTGAAGACCCAACAATCTCTGTGGGTATGGTTTGCAGGCCTCCCGGGAGTATTGTGGATTTGACATATCTTGTCCAAGATTTTGTTTAAGTTGGATAGCTCATCACTATTGTCCTTAAGGGGCAGTTTTTTATTGTACTGCCGTGAGCTTTAGAATCCGGAGATGACTGCCGCGCTCGTTGGACAGTCCCCCATAATCCGGCGTTGGTCCTTGCTGCATCGTGATTTCCCATTCCCATCCCCGACTTGGATGTACTTGGGTCATTGATCGCATCTTGCTAGCCAGCTATCCTCTCCCGTGCAAAAGCGGGTCATGAGGCTTGTTAGTGCGGCCATTGTTCTCGGCTTTTCTTGTCCGAGGTGTCTGGCGAGCCATTCATCTCGGACATTGTGTTTGAAGGCTGCTAAGGCTTCGGCGTCTGGACAGTCGACTATTTGGTTCTTTTTGGTAAGGAACCTGTTCCAGAATTTCCAGGCTGACTCTCCTGGCTGTTGAGTTATGTGACTTAGATCGTCTGCATCCGGAGGGCGGACATAGGTCCCCTGAAAATTTTCCCGAAATGCATCCTCGAGCTCTTCCCAACTTTCGATGGTGTTTTCGGGAAGGCTTTTAAGCCAATGCTGAGCTGGCCCTTTGAGCTTGAGGGGTAGGTATTTTATGGCGTGGAGATCATCTCCTCTAGCCATGTGTATGTGGAGGATGTAATCCTCAATCCAGACTCCAGTGCATTGTTCCGTCATATGCCTCTATGTTTACGGGTTTGAATCCCGCCGGGAATTCGTGATCCAGCACCTCATCGGTGAAACATAGGGGGTGTGCGGCACCCCTATATTTGGGTGTGCCGTGATGTTCAGATATTTGGCGTGTTGCATTGCTTTGAAGAGCTTGCTTTCTCGGCCCATAGATGGACCTAACTGGGCCGTCTTTTTGATGCAAATCCTTATGTGGATCGCGTACCGGCTTTTGTGCGGCGCCATTTGGCGCTCTCTGTTTGCCGTGGGGTCGTCCATCCGACCGGGTGACCTTCTTGCTCTTTGATTGTGGGGGCTCTAAGGCCTCCTCATCAAATTCGGGCAGTAGTTTTCTCTTTGGGTAGCTCTTTGTTCGGCGACTGTCACTGTATTTGTCTGCGGTGTTGAGTACTTTGCTCCATCTGATTTTGAGTGCATCTTCCGCTGTTTTGAGCTTCCGCTTCTGCTTTTTCAGGCTACGCGCAGTGGCGACGAGCCTTTTGTGGAGGTTCTTCTTCTCTAACAATATGTCTGGCGTGAGATCGTCCGGACTGTTATCTTCGCCGGGGACGGGTTGTTCATCTAAGTTGTCTTGTTCGAACGATTGCTCGGTAGCATGTTCGTCGTCCACCGGTTCGCCCTGCTCTATGGCTGGGTTTTTGTCGAGGCGGGACTTGGTGCGGCGTTTACGTTGCCGTTTTGACTGCTTTTCGAGGGATTTATCCTTCTTAGTGTCCCGTTGTTCCTCGTCGTTACTTCCTTTAGGTGTGTCCACCATGTATACATCACGGAATGAGGTGGTTGTCCAGTATCCTATAGGTGCTGGTTCATGGTTGTCTCCTACATCATCGTCCATACCGTCGATGTCTTCAGAGTCGAAATCGAACACGTCGTTTAAGCTTTCGACAGTGGCTACAAAGTGGGTGGTGGGTGGGCGTTGAATTTCTTTGTCGTCCGCATCCCAACCTTCCTGATAAATGGTCCGCCAGGGCTCTCCGGATAAAGAGAGAGACTTTAGTGAATTCAGGATGTCGCCAAAGGGTGAGTGCCGAAAGATGTCCGCGATGAACTCCATGACCGGCGCCCAATCGGATTCGATTAGCGGGCGCGGAGGGTTCGAGTCCGGAGAGGAGTCCGCACCTTGGAGTCACGGTCTTCGCAGCGACAGGGATGGAGTTCGCTCAATCGCTGTTGAGATCAGAGTTCCCCAGGCGGTGTCCAACCACTCGTCCTCGATCGGGGAATCGGCTCCGGATTAAGGGTCGGGCCGGGCACCGTGCGGCCTCTAGGGCCTTTGTTCGGCAGAGCTAGATCGCACTCCATCGAGACAAGGCGGCACGCCGGCGTGGCTCGAATCCGTCGAAGATCAAGTCTCCGCGACATCGGCCGTATAGTTCAAACTTCCAAACCTGACCTGATGGCCGGGGGCGTAGCTTTCGATCTGCTCCGGATGGCCAAGCGAATTGGCCCGCAGTGCAAAGCCGCCGAATACGAAGATCTGTCCGGGGAGAAAAGTCTCACCCTGGACTGCGTCGTTGTTGATGATCGAAGGAGCCATCGGGCCTATCAGCGACGACACAGAGGACTCTCAATGAAAGCACCAATGTCGGTGTCAAAACCGGCGGATCTCGGGTAGGGGGTCCCGAACTGTGCGTCTAGGCGGATGGTAACAGGAGATAAGGGACACGATGTTTTTACCCAGGTTCGGGCCCTCTCGATGGAGGTAATACCCTACTCCTGCTTGATTAATATTGATGATATGTGTAGTACGAGAGTAGATCTACCACGAGATCGTAGAGGCTAAACCCTAGAAGCTAGCCTATGGTATGATTGTTGTTCGCCTCTGGACTAAAACCCTCCGGTTTATATAGACACCGGATAGGGTTAGGGTTACACAGAGTCGGTCGCAATGGTAGGAGATCTACATATCCGTATCGCCAAGCTTGCCTTCCATGCCAAGGAAAGTCCCATCCGGACACGGGACGAAGTCTTCAATCTTGTATCTTCATAGTCTAGGAGTCCGGCCAAAGATGATAGTTCGGCTATCCGGACACCCCCTAGTCCAGGACTCCCTCACCAGGTCATAAGGGGACTATCACAGTGCATGGGAGTCAAAAGATCGCTTTGGAATGTGAAGAGGGCGATGCGGCATACGCTGAGTCGGTTTGTGCAACTGAGGAATTGAAGTTCTATAAGGACAATGTTGATCTGGCAGATATGACTTCATTAAAGAAACCAACTACAGAGCATGATCCGGCCCTGAAGTTTAAATCAGCTGATGAGACTAAGCTTGTTGACCTCGTGCCCGACAATTCGTCCAAGCAGTTTAGCATCAGCGCTAACTTGGATCTGAAATAGGAAAGCGCACTCATCGAGTTCATCCATGAGAATCGAGACATCTTTGCGTGGAAGCCTTCTGACATGCCAGGTGTACCGAGAGAACTCGCTGAGCACACTCTCAATGTTGATCCCAAGTATAAACTGGTCAAGCAATTTCTTCGCCGGTTCAATGAAGAAAGACGCAAGGCTATTGGTGAAGAAGTAGCCAGGCTCTTGGCGGCTGGATTTATCATTGAAGTATTTCATCCTGAGTGGCTGGCTAATCCGGTCTTTGGTGCTCAAGAAGAACGGCACTTGGCGTATGTGTGTGGAATACCCAGATCTCAACAAAGCCTGTCCAGCAGATCCTTTTGCCCTCCCTCGTATTGATCAAATCATTGATGCTACGGTGGGTTGCGAGTGTTTGAGCTTTCTGGATGCATATTCTGGCTACCATCAGATCAAAATGGCAGTTAAGGACCAGGAGAAGACAACCTTCATAACTCCTTTTGGAGCCTTCTGTTATTTGTCTATGCCCTTTGGGCTCAAGAGTGCTAGGCAACCTATCAGCGGTGTGTGCAGAATTCTCTTCATGATCAGATCGGCCGCAATGTTCATGCATATGTAGATGATATTGTGGCGAAATCAAGGAAGAATGAGACATTGATTGATGACTTGAAGGAGACCTTTGATAACCCGCGGGTTTATAAAATGATGCTTAATCCGGCCAAGTGCATTTTTGGTGTACCGGCAGGCAAGCTCTTGGGATTTTTGGTGTCTAACAGGGTCATTGAAGCTAATCCGGAAAAGATCAAAGCCATTACTTGTTTGGCCAAACCAAAGTGTATCAATGATGTTCAACGCCTGGTAGGCCGGATTGCCGCGTTGAGCCGGTTTATCAGCCGCCTTGGCGAGAAGGCCATCCCTTTGTATCGAATCTTTGAAGAAAAGCGGATAACTTCGTGCAGGTGACGCCGCTAATGAAGCATTTGAGGATTTAAAGCGGCAGCTGGCTAATCCGCCGGTTCTCATTGCTCCGGTTGACAAAGAGCCATTGTTGCTATATGTGGCAGCTAATGCCCGGGCTGTTAGCGTGGCTATTGTGGTGGAGCGCAAGGAGACCGGAAAGGAATATTCGGTTCAACGACTGGTTTACTATATCAGTGAGGTACTTATTGAGTCCAAGCAGAGGTACCCGCACTGGCAGAAGTTGGTGTATGGAGTTTTCATGGCAAGCCGGAAGCTTAAGCAATATTTCCAAGGTCATCCCATCACGGTGGTCAGCTCTGCTCCTTTGGGGGATATAATCCAGAACATGGAAGCAACTGGCTGGATTGCTAAATGGGCCATCGAGATCGGGCCTCATGGGTTGAAATACATACCCCGGACGGCAATCAAATCTCAGGCACTTGTGGATTTCATCAATGATTGGACAGAACTACAAGCGCCAGAAGAGAAGCCGGATCATACTTATTTGACTATTCATTTTGATGGGTCCAGGAAATTGGAGGGCTCGGGGGCTGGAGTCGTATTAACTTCCCCACGAGGTGATAAGTTTTGCTATGTTCTCCGTTTAATGTTCCCTTGCACTAACAATGCAGCTGAATATGATGCCTTACTCCATGGTCTTCGGATGGCTAAGGAGATGAACATAAGCCGAGTTAAGTGCTTCGGTGACTCGGACCTAGTGGCTCAACAGGTGTCCGGCACTTGGGATTCCAAGGACCCACTCATGGCGGCATATCGTCGTGAGGTGGATACTGTTGCAGGTCACTTCAAAGGTTATCAGGTGGATCATGTTGACCGGCGGAAGAATGAAGCGGCGGACGCTTGAAGCCGCTTGGGTTCCCAACATAAACCGGTTCCACCTAATGTCTTCCTGGATGTGTTGCATAATCCGTCCATCAAGCTCCCTGGTGAAAAGGATTTGGCTATTCTTAATCTGGAAGCTCAGTTGGTGGGGGCTCTTCATGTTATTCCGGATTGGACGGTTCCATGTTTGGCATATATGAACCGGGGCGAGTTACCAGAGGATGAAACTTTGGCCAGGCAGATAATCCGGCAGTCCAAGTCCATGACTATTATCAATGGATAGTTACATCATTGCAGTGTGACAGGGGCGTTCCAACACTGTGTGTCTTCTGAAGAAGGCCGTGAAATTTTGCGTGAGATCCACGAAGGAGATTGTGGTCATCACGTCGGTTCAAAATCTCTGGTAGCCAAGGCGTTTTGTCATGGGTTTTATTGGTTAACAGCTCATGCTGATGCCGAGGACTTGGTCAAAAGGTGTGATGGATGTCAAAAATTCTCACGACGTGCTCATGTACCGGCTCAAGAATTGAGGATGATTCCAATCACTTGGCCATTTGCAACTTGGGGGCTGGATATGGTTGGGCCCTTCAAGAGATCCAAGGACAAGAAGACCCACCTTTCGGTGGCGGTTGATAAGTTCATGAAGTGGGTGGAGGCACAACCAGTCAGTAAATGTGATGCAGCTACGGCAGTTCAATTCATCAAAAAGGTGATCTTCTAGTTTGGTTTTCCACACAGCATTATAACGGACAATGGTACCAATCTATCAAAGGGTGCCATGAAGGAGTTCTGTCAATGTGAGCACATCCGGCTTGACGTATCATCAGTGGCTCACCCCAGTCAATGGTCAAGCGAGAGAGCCAATCAAGAGATCTTGAGAGGCATCAAACCCCGGCTTATAGTTCCTTTGCAACGGACGCCGGGTTGTTGGATTGAAGAGTTACCTTCTGTGTTATGGAGCATCAATACCACACCCAACAGATCAACGGGATACACGCCTTTCTTCATGGTTTATGGTGCGGAGGCGGTTCTTCCTAGTGACATCCGTCATGACTCACCTCGTGTAGCGGCATATGTTGAAGCTGACAACAAGAAGGCACAGCAGGAAGCTCTTGACCTGTTAGATGAGGAGCGTGATATGGCAGCAGCCCGTTCAGCGATTTATCAGCAAGATCTGCGTCGCTATCACAGCCGCCGGGTTAGAACCAGAACCTTTCAAGAAGGCGATTTGGTGCTTCGACTCATTCAGGATCAGACGGATATGCACAAGCTATCCCACCCTTGGGAAGGACCCTTTGTGGTCAGCAAGAATCTACACAATGGGTCATACTACCTAATCGATGTTCGAGAGCGCAAAGACTCACGTAAGTCAGAGGAGGAGACCAACCGGCGGTGGAATATTGCTCATCTTCGGCCCTACTATACTTGAGCCATAGGCTCTGCTTATGTACATATTATGACAATGTATATATTATGATCAATATAATAAACCGGAACCTCAGCTAAAGCGGCGTATCTGTTGTTTTTCTTACATCATCTGTGGTTACATGGAGCTTCATTTTATATAAGGCGGCGTCCGGTTTACCCCGTGATTCAGCTTCTCAAAGCTTTATGTTACATCACTTGGGGGCTTGGTCGTATCCGAACCATAGCTACACCTCTTGATCGGCGCAATGCCACAACATCACTTGGGGGCTTGGTCGTTTCCGAACCATAGTCACACCTCTTGATCGGCTCAAAGCGAAATCAATCCGGGGCCAAAGAGAGTGTTGTAAAACAACAACTCAAACATAGGCACCCACTGAGCACAGCTCAAAATGTTACTTGGGGATTCTTTGCTGTTGAAATGAACTAAGAATCTACACTTGTAATAGGCTATCAAGCCATGGCTTGGAAGCCTCGTGTATACACCTAAAACCCTGGGTTAGCCTGCCTCTTTAAGTAAGTTACTCCGCCCAGGTAAACCTGGTATGACCCATCGAACTTTGACAAGTTACTCTAATAAGACCCTGAACTTGTCAAGTTAAAATAATGTTTGGTTAAGGATTGAGGACCATCTTAAAAGGCTTTACAAAAATGGTTTAACTCAGTGGACTGGCAGCCATGAAAAGCCTCGAATTTGGGGCCTGGCAGCCCATGAAAAGCCTCGACTACAACGGTTTTTATTTGCCTTTTGCTAAGGTTTTTCTTTATTTTGACAAGATTTGTGATGTTTCCAAACCGGTGTTCATCAATCCGGTTAAGCTGTCAATTACAAGTTGTCAGTGCATGATCAAGTTATAATCCGGAGACTATCAGCCCAGTATGGTTTTGACTCAAAGTCACCGGTATGGAATAAACCGGTGTTTAACACAACCCGGAACGGTTTTATTGTAAACCGGCATCATATAACAGGAGTTACTTATACTCCGGATTAGGGTTATTACCCTCACTACAAAGTTGGTCAACCAACATTATGCCTAAAGGTCACATGTATCATATATTCCCATATTTGGTTATCTTTTACAACCTTGGTCATAAACCTTGGTCATATATATATTTGGGTATCATGACCCGCCCGGTGGTAAACCGCCAGGGCGCTTTAAGCTTCTTATCTGCAGGAACAGCTTCAATAAATGGCTATGGATTATCAACATCATATCTTAAGCATGGCGGATTAGCACGCATCAGTTGCAGATAAATATGAACGAAGGCATAACAGACCAAGTATTTTAACTAGCCTATTACAAGGCGTTTCAGTGCCCAAAAGGATAATTGTTTTCTCAAATACGTGTTGCAGCACGTAGAAGACTAAACCGGCCTCCGGATTATGATTGGCCACCAGCTAGACTTGACAGCTGCAGATCATCTTGCACCGTTTCATCATCTTCGTCTCTGCCCAGCGGCTAGAAGTCAATAGCGGTCCAGTCGATCCCAGTTAACGCTTGGAACACAGCTTCGTCGCTTATAAGGGTGGACGGTTCAATATCAGGGGCATAAGTGTGCTTACGGATTGGAGGGATCAGGTTTTGAGCCTCAGGAGTCGGTGCATCAACCCGTTTGTTATTAGTGTCATAACTAGCCTGGTAAAATGACAGATCAGCTTCTTCAGCAAGTTTACAAGCCAGTGGACAAACTTCCCGGTTTATGGCATGGAGATCATCAGTGAAAAATTCTGATCCGTCTTCTTTTAAGCTTGGGTAGCCTTTAATGACGTCTGCCGGATCAAGATCAGGCACCCATGCTTTTGCCCGGGTTAGTGCAGTTAAAGCGCCAGCCCTTGCAGCGGATCTCTTTAGCTCTTCTACCCGGGCAGGCAACATAGATAGCCTGGCTAAGGTATCCTTGATTAACGTCGGGGGCGGCTTATTGTGAGAAGCGGTGCAGATGATTCGTTGCGCGCCGGTATACAATTGCTCTATCAGCGTGTAGGCGGCCTTCAGCTTCTTCTGTACATCAGAGCCCAGGTGACTAATGCGAGTTCCTGCATCATTACAAATGTCAGTAAACCGACAACACATGGGAAGGTATGTTGAAAGGATAAAGCAAGGATGCTTACCGAACACAGCCGCAGTCATGGCATGTATCTGCCGCTTTACGCCAGTCAGTTCATCTACCACCGGTTTAAGAGCTGCTTCTGCGTCCTCGGCTCTTTTCTGCAAAGCGGATTTTTCCGTGTTCCAATCCGCACGCTCTTTGTTGAAATCCTCCTTTAGCTTTTCCATAGCGGCTAAAGCGCTAGTCAGTTCATCCTTTGCCTTGGAGGTTTCAGCTTGCTGGGATTTGATGTTCTCTTGCAGATCAGCAGTTTGAGCTTCCTTTTTGCTCAGTTCAGCCTATAACAAATAGAAGTATAATGAGTTGATGCTACAGATTCAAGTACCAAGCACATAACAAGTTATGCACTTTATACTTGGGGGCTAATGCATATTTGCTTGTTCTTGGAAATTCCTACAAAGTCCCAAGCATAATACAAGTATTACTCTTGGCACTTGGGGGCTAATGTATGTTTTGCTCCAAGTTCTGATCCGATAAATCTTTTAAAAAGTCTCGGTTCATCTTTATAAAGTTAAATCAGCCCTTGGGGGCTACATCAGTGAAGTTAAGATGCAGTGTTGCAAACATAAAGATGTTACTAAGTCCCGGTTCAGATTGGTATCATAAATCGTCACTTGGGGGCTACTAGAGTTGATAAGCTGCAATTGAACTTAAGAGAGAAACAGTTATGTTAGTTACCTCATATCGCTCCTTCATCAAGTTTACCAAACCAGCTTCATAGTCACGACTGGTATGCAGACGGTTCAAGAAGCCAGAATGAATGTCTTGAGCATTGAGATGGGCGTAGCTTGATAAATCGGCATTCCATTTGCCTTTGCCGATAGCAGAGAGCTCGTCCTTGGCAGTATGCTTTGACAAAGCGTCAGGATTGCCAGGAGTGGTGTGGCTAGTGCCAATAATCATAATGTCATCATCTTTGTCATCAACATCCGTTACTGGGGTTGGCGGTTTGTCAGTATCTTTAACTGGACTGACCGGTTTGTCATCAGTTCGGACAGGGCTGGTTGGCTGGTCAGCACGGCTTGTGGTGTCAACTTCCACCTGTTCAGCAAAAAAGTCATGGTCTTGAGGCGGTGGGTCATTAATCATGGCGTCAACATCGGTCTCTTCAGGATATGGAGTTTTTTCCGGTTCAATAGCCACGTTATCATCAGCCGGTTTATTCAACCGAGCCTTCTTGCTGGGTCTGGGCTTGGCGCTGAGAAAAATAAACATGAGGATCAGTACAGTATATAAAAATAACACATCAATGATACAAGTGTATAGCTCACCCAAGAACTGTTTTGAGGGGTGGAAGTTTTGTGGCCGACGGCTCGCCAGAAGATGAGTGAGAAGTACCCTGATAATTTGAATCAGGCGGGTTAAGAGGCTGGCGGAAACAACCCGCTTTGGGGCATGAAGTGTCAAGGGTATAAGAGACCTCTGATCGGTGTTTCTGAACCGGAGTGTTCGGTAAACCAGCAGAGGTAATTACTTGGCCGCTGTGCTGGGTTGTGCGGCGAGCCTCGTGCTGCTGCGTCTTCAAAAGAAAGTTTGGGTCCAAGTAAGCAAGGGGGTGAGAAAATTTTACTTTCAGGTTTGCTCGACGGATTTTTGATGTTGGCAGAGGATCTGAATCGGAGGAAAGAATGATTACCTCTACATCATCAGCGTGACTGTCTTCAGCGTCGTCCTAATAATAATCATTGTCAATGAGGTGTACGAAAAACGAACCAAGAGAGTCAAGTTCTACCTCTGATTCTGGGTTACCCACATCGTCATCAGCATTTAGCTCGGAGGATGCAGCGGTCCTTTTCTTGGCAGGTTTCTTAACAACCTTGGTCTTTGGGTGAAGTGGCTTGGCTGTTTTGTCTTGCGGCTTTGCCGGTTTGTCTTGTGGTTTCTTGTTCCAAAACGGATCATCACCCTGTCAGAAAATAGTCAAACTTTCAGAGAATATTTTGGCAGAAGCAAATTAAGATAAAAAAGGAGTTATATGATTCTTACAGCTGGCGGTTTGTTGAAGGTGCAGAAAGGGAGTAGTCCGTCCGCCACGCATACCTCCGATTCATTCAAGCATCTTCTTTACACCCTCAAGAATCTCCGCATCTGTAAGCTGAATATCAATGTGTCGTTGAGCATCCTTCAAACTCCCTGTGAACTCACACATCAAACCGGAGAGCCGGCTTAAGGGCAGAATACTCCAGCTTATCCAACAATGGGCAAGGTCAACTCCTGTCAAACCATTCGCCATGAAGGCTCTAAGCTTTGATAGTTGAGGGGCATAGTTGGCCCTTTCTTTTGCAGTCAACCTCTGAGGAAAAGGATGTGTCTTACTAAGGCAGTGAGGGCGGTAAACCGGCCAGGGGTTCTCATCGGTTGGAGATATCTTTGCAGTAAAACCAAGTCTGGTTCCACTCTTTGGGGTGACTGTTGAGCTTGGGATGAGGGAAAGTAACTTCCTTCCTTTTCTGAACCGCCATTCCACCCAATTCCGTATTGGGCCCATCCGTGAACTCTGTGCAACGGTTTAAGTGAAGAAATCCCTAAACAGTTCGGCTGTAGGTTCCTCTTGTAGATAAGCCTCACAGAAGACTTGGAAGTGGCAGATGTTGGTCATAGAATTTGGACCGATGTCTTGAGGGTGCAGCTGAAAACTGGCCAGTACATCTCAGAAATTTTTTGAGCCGGGAGGGCTAAAACCTCGACCCAGGTGATCAGCAAACACGACTACCTCTCCGTCCTTGGGTGAAGTAGGATTTTCCGGGCCAGGGACCCTCCAGTGGATGACATCTTTCTTGGCTAAAGCGCCCGTTGCAACACCGTTGTTTAACTGATCTTCGGTTACTCGAGAAGGAACCCAATTGCATTCATAGACTTGCTTGGACATGGCAAAGAAAATCTGAAACATGATTATTGCCGGTTTAAGATTTACAGTGGACAACTATAAAGCGGTATAATGATGTAAGCATATTGTTAAACTAGAGTTGGTTATTTGTAAACCAGAGTCTCACAATGGAGACAGTACAATGATGAATGCATTGGCGGTTCAACAGGGGACTAATGGTACCTACTGGATCATCATTTTTCTATGAAGTTAAACTGCATAATCTGGTATTAAAGGTATATCTCTAAATGGTGCGTAAGTGAAGGAAAAACAAGCTTCACATCTTGGCGTGGTAATTTTAGATCTACCGTGCATTGGAAAAACAAAATATATTCTGACCTAAATTCCAGTGTGTTAAGAGTTCACCAAGTTCAGATGAGTTTTATATAAGGCAGATGTTCTAACAAGGAAGCAGGAGTTTAAAGTACAAGGGCATTGGAAAAAGTAGATCTAACTAGTCATTGGTACTACTGAAGATAAACAAGGAAGAACAGATTCAAGAACTTTGAAGAACTATGAAGAACACCAAACCCTAATGGTGGATCTGGAGTGAGAAAAGGAGGAACGCGTGCGGTCTTTGAGGAAGCGGCGGAGGATCGCCGCGTTTTTTACGGCAGTCGAGGTTGATGCAGCGGCCGTCGTTGAGGCAGAGGCGAAGGATGATGGCGGCGACAGAGCTCGAAGGTTGGTCGGCGCGAGGAAGAAGACGACACGAAGAGGCACGAGGGGAAAAATTGAAAGGGACCCCTCGACTTATTTATAAGGTGAATGGATAAAAGGCAGGCACGAGAATCGACGAGCCCGAAAAATGGGGTATGTGACAGCTCTGTTGCCTCAATCATCGGAGGCCCATGAATGAACGTGGGTTATACACAGTTTTAAATAACAGATGACGTCATGGCGGTTTACCATGGTCCTGGAAGGTGACGTCATGGCGGTTTACAAGATTACGTGAAGATGCTAAAGAAGAATTTTTCTTAAGTATTGAGGATTGACATGAACCAGTTCAAATCAATCTGGGGCCTAATGTTGGGGATATTACCACTGGGCGTAAACCGGCCATGAGAGGCCGGATTAACCCCATAGTAGTTATATCTGAAGCCCATGAAGACAGACGGTGACGCTTTATGAAGGCCCAGGGCCCAAATTCGGTTTAAGGCCTGTAGACATAAACTGACATTGATATGTAAACTTGTGTTGTAAGATAGAAAGAGCAGAGACCGAGCTAGACACGTTTATGAGCCGGCCTCGGGATTCTGTAAACCGACGGGCGTCAACCCGTGTATATAAGGGGACAACCTAGCGGTGGTTCAGGATAACAGACAACAACTTGAGACTCAGGCAAAGCGTATTTGCTCCCTGGTCATCGAGACCCTAGCAATTCCACAACAACTGGATTAGGCTTTTACCTTCACCGCAAGGGGCCGAACTAGTATAAACTCTCTGTGTCCCTTGTCCGCTTTAACCCCTTTAAGTTAACCCACGTGATGGCTCCACGACTAAGTCCTTTCCTTAGGACATCTGTCGTGACAAAACCACGACACTACCAAACATGACCTAAATGAATACAAACAATAAATCATGTTATCTGAGATCACTGGTTAAATCTATGAGTATCTAATGGCTCGTGTCCACGTCAGTTTTCCCCCGAAGAGGAACGGATGATGCCGCACAACTATGGTAGTTATTTCCCTCAGTGCTGAAACCAAGTTTATCAAACCAGTAGGATAACCAAGCAACACTATCTAAACGGTACCTGCACACAAAGAACAAATACTTGCAACCTGACGCGTAAGAGGGGTTGTCAATCCTTCCCGGGTAAAAGATTGGTAAAGATATAATTTGGTAGATGCAAATAGAATAACGGAAAATAAAATTCAGGGAGGTATTTTTGAGTTTTCGATAATATAGATCTGAAAATAAAAGATGCAAATAAATAAAAAGGCAAATGGCAATATAGATCTAAAGATATATGATGAGAAAATAGACCCGGGGGCCGTAGATTTCACTAGTGGCTTCTCTAGAGAAAATAGCATATGGTGGGTAAACAAACTACTGTTGGGCAATAGATAAAACTTCAAATAATTATGACGATATCCAGACAATGATCATTATATAGGCATCATGTCCAAGATTAGTAGACCGACTCCTGCTTGCATCTACTACTATTACTCCACACATCGACCGCTATCCAGCATGCATCTAGTGTATTAAGTTCATGGAGAAACGGAGTAATGCAATAAGAACGATGACATGATGTGGACAAGATCTATTCTTGTAGGAATAGACCCCATCTTATTATCCTTAATAGGAACGATACATATGTGTCATGTCCCCTTCTGTCACTAGGATTGAGCACCGTAAGATCGAAACCATCACAAACACTACAAAAAAATACACTTCCGTGGTGATACGTGTTTGTCACAGTAGGTCACGTTTTTTGTCATGCATGTACATCCATGATGATTTTATGACATAATCAAGATAGTCATACCTGTGCTGTCGTAGAAGTGTTCCATGACATTACCAAAATTATCATCATGGAAGTGTCCACTTCCATGACGATAAATGCCGCCTCATGGAAGTGCTTTCGTCAAGGGTGACCGACACATGGCATCCACCGTAACGGGTCGCCGTTAAGCTATCAGGTCTGGTTTTGGATCCGATAACCCGCTAACAGCCACGACCAATGCCGATTTCCCACGTGTAAAATTCTCATTGACCAACGAAACCACGTGTCAGCTCCGCGTTGGGACATGTGTCACTCATCCAATGGGCGAGATGCACCTATGATATGTTGACACGTGGACAGGCCCAAAAGTGGCCCATAAAGATTAAATGGGCCAGCCCAACTAAGGCCCACAAGATTTAGCAGACCATAATGGGCCGACCCAGCTAAAGGCCCACAAGATTTTGCAGACCATAATGGGCTGGCCTAGTTAAAGGCCCAACATTCTCAGTTAAGGCCTGTATGACTAGTGTCAAATCGGCCCATCGACGGCCCGTCCTAAACTTGTCATCATCGCGGTCCATGGTCACTTCTGGCCCGTTAACAGTCCGCTAAGTATTTGGTCCGAATTACGGCCCGGTGTGTTTCCGGCCTGTTAAAGGTCCTGCTTCATTTGGGCCCATTTATAGGCCATTGAAACTTTCGGCCCATAAAAGACCGTGAAGGATTTGGGTCATATTCGGCCTGTTAGAGGCCCACTATAGATTTGGGCCACTTTCAGCCTGTTGTGATTTTCGGCCTGTTAACGTCAGACGAAATCCATGGGCCATATGTGGCCCAATGTCACATCAGGCCTGTTAACGACCCATATAAAAATGACAGTAATCAAGCCAGACCGAACTCCCGGCCTGTTAAAGGCCCGTGTAGTAGGTCGACGCATTTACAGCCCGTCCGAATTTCGGCCTGTGAACGATCCGCATTATAAATTGGCCACCATTTCAGCCTGCTAAGACTAGTGGGTTATTTGGCACAATCAGGGCCCAATCTCACTTTCATCCTATTAAAGGCCCATGTTTTTTATGGGCTCGAGATATTTACACCTGTAAATGCCCTATCGTTACTGAGGTCCCAA
The DNA here is from genome assembly GCA_021605145.1 of Aegilops bicornis. Taxonomy (NCBI): domain Eukaryota; kingdom Viridiplantae; phylum Streptophyta; class Magnoliopsida; order Poales; family Poaceae; genus Aegilops; species Aegilops bicornis. The sequence continues at coordinate 639,974,151 of CM038670.1, read as the reverse complement.
ATTATGTTTAGGTCTGTTAAAGGCCCACTATGGGCACTTGCCTACAAGAAAAATATGAAAGCTTATGCTAATTTAGGCCCAGATATTTTTGTGGGCTACATGCAAATTTCGGCCCATAATCGTTTTTAGCCCAATTGGAATGGGCCCGACGAATGTTGGCATGTTGGGCTCCTATGAAGCTTTCGGCCGAATACATTACTAAGATAAACCTACACTATACAAAAATATTGTTGTAATTACTGCAACCTTTGGCAACATCATGAATGTTGTATCACAACAAAATAAATTCCAACCATACAACAAAAGGCCTGTTGGCATAAAGTTTACAGTCCTTGCAGATGAAAGCACCATCAGATGTATAGAAGCATAGATCATTTGACCCGAGTGCTAATGTTTCAGGCTGTAGAATCTGATGGAGCAGCATGATCTTCCCCTTTTTTCCGCCATTGCTCTTGAACAATGAAGCAAATGTCTGATAGTCTGGTTTCAGAACCATTCATATCTTGACGACATTTGTCAACCACTATTCTTGTTTCCGAAACAACGTCCATTAGGGATTGGACTTGTGTCCGAGCATGATATATCACTCTGTCTAGCCGGAAGATTTTGTTCAGCAGGCGATTTGGACGAGGATACCTTGACAACCAACCCAGAATTAAGCAAGAAGGTGCTTTTTGCACTGTTAGTGGAGAGATACTGACACACTGCAGCAAGGGGTGACATTGTGCCTGTGGTAGCCTCGTCACGTTCAGGTGGTTGTGGCTGTTCAATCATTTGTTCCATAGCTTGCTGAAAGTTTCAACTTGTAGATTAGTGTACCAGATAAGTTACTAATGAGACAAAAACAAACAGAGTAGGTTTCACGTTTATACATAACTTATTTTGGTGAACTACTGTAATACATTAGCATGTATTGTAGTGCCAACTACATAATAAAATCACTTTTGGAATATGTCCATGTAGCATGCCTACTGTATTGTCTACTTCCTCACATTCGTTGACATCTAAGGATAAAGAGACATGGTTTAAAGTAGGATGAACATAGTATGACATCATTCATATAATGGGCAAACATATATAAAACAAACAGGCTATTGTATCATTGTGTGTGCACGTGAACATCACAACTAGATTACATATCAAGACCAAAATAATATCCTTCATCTCTTTTAAACCATGTAAGGTGAAATGATACGTTAAGACAACTGTGTATACAAGTGAACATAGTAACTGACATTGGCTAGAAACCAAGAAGTTAAATAAACACATCACAATACCAATCAGTTCAAAGGCAGGAGGAGTAAGGACTTACAACAACGGCTTGAACTGGTGTGCTCATGTCCTTCATCATGCTGGTGTGGCAATCCTTGAAGATTTGCACTGCATTCGGTTTAGGTTCTTTTTGGTCCGCACGGGCTTTCCTCTGTATTTTGAACAAGTCAATATAGATATGATAATATGGCATAGAAAAAAGAAGGAAGTAGCAGCTATTTACAAGAGCCTCGCGGTGTGCAATATAGCTACGAGATCCTGTTGTCTGTTGGAATTTCACTTTAGAACGGTTGGTCTTGTTCTTCAAACAGTTAGCCTAGAAGAAGATACACTTGTAAGGCACATACATAAATACAAGTTCAATATCTGGTCTGATCAAATACATATACCCTACCTGATACTTTGGACTAGACCAGTGTTTAATAAGGGTTGTACAGTCTTCATCTGTAATATATTCCACTGGAGATGTTTGGGCGATTTCATTGTTAGCCTTGCCTTCAAAGTGAGATTTTCTAAGGCGGTACCGATATTGTCGCAGAGCAGACTGAAAAATATGAGTGCATGCTTGTTTAGTTGCATCATCTTTCAGATCCAACTTGAACCCCATCTGTTGAAAAAAGAATGTGAGTCTTATTAGGAGGAAGCTAGAAAGTATGGGACAGAGAAAGACAATATTACTAATTGCGATGAATAACATTACTTAATTATAAATGGTCAATGAAGGTGTTAAACTGGGTATTGTCTTTCTCATTCCTGTACTGGATCCACGTTGGGAGGATACGTGCATGACACCTAACGGCAACAACTGCCTCTGATACTAACTTGGCTGACTCTGTAGCATCACGTGGCCTTTTTAAACCTGCCTCAAAATGGATCTCCATTCTTCCTCCTTTAGATTTTGTTAATCTATCAAGCATTATCCCTGATGTCTGTTTCCGCTTGCGTCGTGGTGCTAGTTCAACAATGAATATGGAAAGTGTTAGTGCACATCAAACTGTGGGATTACATATAAAGGAGCATGCAATTGCAACTTGACTCGGTCAGGTACCGTCTTGGTGTTGTTGCTCATGAGGTTCATCTGATCTTGCCAAGTCCTGTTGTGTCAGCAGTGCTTCAGAAGTAATGTTAGGTGTGAAGGCAGCTTGGGAACTGGCTAGTTCCAGAGCAAACGAACGAGTAACTTGTTGAGATGTTGGTACAGTTGAAGCGGATGCTGCAGCTGGTGGAGCAGGTGATACTGTGTTTGTAGATTTAGCAGGTGGACTTGGACCTTCTACTGCACTATAAGTACCAGTAGAATCTCGAGGGCAGATCCTTTTCCGTTTCACCCGACGAGTAACACCATTCCCTACTATATTCTTTTCCTTGCTCTTTTTTGACTTTGCCATGTCAAGCCGCACTCCACAAAGACAAAAGAATAAAATCGCTCTTCAGAACTCATTGATGCATGATACAGACAAGCAATACTTTAATGTAAGACAACCGTATGAGGATGGAATATGTAAGAAAAACTGGACGGCGTGACATATTCACAATTACGATGTCTAAACTAAGTAGAAGGATTTCAAGAAAATAGAAGTAATGCAAGCTAGACACCATATGAAAGATGCAACCAATATCAATCTGCTAAGTTAAAAGTGTCTTGTCATAAGTGGCAATTCGAAAAATTAGAAGCAGTACAACATAGAAATCAATGCAAGATGCAACCACTACCGCCATGTTAAAAGTGTCCAATCATGAGTGACTGATGTGGGATACACAACAATAGTACCTTGATGTAAGAACATGGTATGATAGATAGATGCAGTGTATTCTAGACATAGAAAGGCATGCCATATGCACATGTATAACGTATAAACTCAGCAGGTGCAATTTAATCAAAATAGAAGAAATACAGGCTAGACAACATATGCAACATGAAACCAATTATCACACTGTCAAGTTAGATCAAAGCACCTACAATGGTGGAGTACGAGAGATGAACTCATCATGTAGACTTGGGACTACAACTTCATTAGTAGTAGCAGTGGCAAATCTAGAGAGTCTCTATTTGCGTCGGTGCGGAGGACCACCAACATCCCCTAACTTACTCTTTTCCTTCCCATTTTATAATAATGCCTTATGAAGTCAAAACCACAAGAAGATGAATAAAATTAGCTCTGCATAACTGGTGGATGCATGATACAGACGAACACTACTTTGATGTAAGGCAAGCGCATGATAGGAGGATGGAATATATCCAAAAAAAGACAGCATTGCATATTCACACGTACGATAGGAGGATGGAATATGTATGAAAAATAGTAAGCAGAAGGCATTTCAACAAAATTAGAATAAATGAAAGCTAGGCACCATATGAACATGCAACCAATATCACTCTCTCAGGTAAAAAGTGTCTCATCGAAAGTGCCATTTCAAGAAATTAGAAGCAGTACAAGCTAGAAGACAATGCAAGATGCAACCTACATCACACTCCCAAGTTAAATGTGTCTTATGGTTAAGTGATCGTTGTAGGTATAAGTTGTAAGCTACGCAGATGCAATTCAACATAATCAGAAGCAATACAAACTAGACATCATACAGAACACGCAACCACATATAACAGTTCCAAGTTAGAGCAAGCACCTGTGATGGTGGAGTAGGGGAGATGTGCTCATCATCTACACGTATGTTCTAGAAACAGGAACACATGTCATATTCACAAGCATTATGTGTAAAGTAAGCATATGCAATTCAACAAATTTAGAAGCAATACAAGCTAGACATCATACGCAACATGCAACCACATATAATAGTGCCAAGTTAGAGCAAGCACCTGTGATGGTGGAGTAGGGGAGATGTGCTCATCATCTACATAGCTACGTTGACTATCTAGCCTTGTGTTGTCTTGCGAATCTTGTTGGGAGGATGGCGGAGTAGAATCTGTAGAGACCCTCTGTTTGAGTTGCTCCGAAGGACCACCATCATCCACTGCTAGACTAATTTCCTTCAGCTGTAATGCTTTTGCATTGTGAAGTCAAACCGATAAGAAAAAGGAATAAAATTCGCTCTTCAGAACTCGTTCATGCATGACACTGACGAACACTACTCGGATTAAAGGCAAACACATGATGCGAGGATGGAATATGTACGAAAAACAGGACGGCATGACATATTCACACCTATGATGTGGTAACTAAGGAGAAGGCATTTCAACAAATTAGAAGCACTACAAGCTAGACACCATATGAAAGATGCAACCAATATCATTCTGCCAAGTTCAAACTGTATGGCGTTTCAATAAATTAGAAGCAGTACATGCTAGAAATCATATGCAAGACACAACCAATATCACAGTGGCTACTAAAGGTGCCTTATCATAAGTGACTGATGCGGGATATGCAAGAATAGTAGTCTTATGTAAGAACATCGTGTGATCAGATATAGTATGTTGTAGAAACAGGAACACGTCATATTCACATGTATTATGTGTAAAGTAAGCAGATGCAATCCAACAAAGGTAGAAGCAATACAAGCTAGACATCATACGCAACATGCAACCACATATAATATTGCCAAGTTAGAGCAAGCACCTGTGATGGTGGAGTAGGGGAGATGTGCTCATCATCCACACAGCTATCTTGACTGTCTAGCCTTGCGTTGTCTTGCGAATCTTGTTGGGAGGATGGCGGAGTAGAGTCTGTAGAGACCTGCCGTTTCAGTTGCTTGGAAGGACTGCCATCATCCAATGCCTTACCAATTTCCTTCTGCTTTATTGATTTTGCATTGTGAGGTCAAACCGACAAGAAAAAGGAATAAAATCCGCTCTTCAGAACTCATTCATGCATGATACTAACGAACACTACTCTGATGAAAGGCAAAGTCATGATATGAGGATGGAATATGTACGAAAAGCTGGACTGCTTGACATATTCACACCTATGATGTGGTAACTAAGCAGAAGGCACTTCACCAAATTAGAAGCACTGCAAACTAGACACCATATGGAAGGTGCAATCAATATCACTCTGCCAAGTTAAAACGGTCTCGTCATAGGTGGCGTTCATCAAACTAGAAGCACTACATGCTAGAAATCATATTCAAGACGCAAAGCAATATCACACCGCCAACTTAAATGTGTGCCATCATAAGTGACTGATGGAGGATACACAAGAAGAGTAGTTTCATGTAAGAACATGGTGTGATAGACAGATATAGTATGTACCAAAAACAGGAAAGCATGTCATATTCACACGTATCATGTGTAAGCTAAGCAGATGCGCTTACACTAATTAGGAGCAATACAAGCTAGACACCATATGCAACATGCAACCAGATATCACACTGCCAAGTTAGAGAAAGCACCTTGGATGGTGGAGTAGGGGAGCGGAGACTTGAACTGGTAATGCACCAGGAGTACAAGGAGAATCCGTATAGATGCTCCGTTTATGTTACTGCAGAGGACCACCATATCATCGCCTTCCTTACTCATTTCCTTCCTCTTTCTTGATTTTGCCTTGTCAAGTCAAACCCACAAGAAAAGGGAATAAAATTTGCTCTTCAGAACTCATTGATGCATGATACTGACGAACACTACTTTCATGTAAGGCAGCCGCATGATAGTGTATGAAAAACAGGTCGGCATGACATATTGACATGTATGATGTATAAAGTGTAAACTAAGCACAAGGTGTTTGAACTAGTTAGAATCAATGCAAGCTAGAAACCATATGAAAGATGAAACCAATATCACTCTACCAAATTAAAAGGGTGGCCTAAAAATGTATTTAATCAAATTAGAAGCAATACATGGCAACATGCTAGAAATAATATGCAATATGCAACGAATAAAGGTGTCTCATCGTAAGTGATTGATGCAGGATACAGAAGAGGGGTAGTTTCATGTAAGAACATGGTTAACAGATAGATGTAGTGTGTACCAAAAATAGGAAGGCATGTCATATTCATAGGTATAATGTGTAAACTAAGCAGATGCAATTTACCCTAATTAGAAGCATTACAAGCTAGACACGTATGCAACATGCAACCACGTATCACACTGCGAAGTTAGAGCAAGCACCTGTGATGATGGTGTAGGGGAAGTGCGGTCTTCAAGTACAGAGCTACGTTCAATATCTTCATTTAGGCTTGTTGTTTCTTGAGTATCATGTGGAGAGGATGAAACTGCATTCTTTATAAGAGTAGCGCGTCTCATACTAACCCACAGGAACATTAGTTTGATGTAAGAACATGGTGCATCAAACTGTCTCATCATGGGTTAGTATGAGACGCGCTACTCTTATAAAGAGTGTAGTTTCATCCTCTCCACATGCAGTAGGAGTAGCAGGAGAATCTGCAGAGATCATCTGTTTCGGTTGCTCCGGAGGACCACCATCATTCTGTGCCTTTGTCCTTTTAGATTTGCCTTGTCAAGTAAACACACAAGAAAAAGTAATGAAATTCACACTTCCAAATTCGTTGATGCATGATACTGACGAACACAACTTTGATGTATGGCAACCACATTGTAGGAGGATGGAGTATGTACGAAAAACGCTAAGCAGAAGGCATTTCAACAAATTGGAAGCAATGCAATCTAGACAACATATGAAAGATCCAACCAAAATCACTCTACCAAGTTAGATGTGTCTCATTATAAGTGGCACTTCAACAAATTAGAGGCAATACATGTTTGAAATGATATGCAAGATGCAACCAATATTACACCATCAACTTGAAGGTGTCTCGTCAGAAGTGATTGATGAGGGATACACAAGAAAAGTAGTTTGATGTAAGAACATGGTTAATAGAAAGACGTAGTATGTACCAAAAACAGGAAGGCATGTCATATTCACAGGTATAATGTGTTAACTAAGCAGATGCAATTTACCCTAATTAGAAGCATTACAAGGTAGGCACCGTATGCAACATGCAACCACGTATCACACTGCGAAGTTAGAGCAAGCACCTGTGATGATGATGTAGGGGAAGTGCAGTCTTCAAGTACAGAGCTACGTTCAATATCTTCATTTAGGCTTGTTGTTTCTTGAGAATCATGTGGAGAGGATGACACTGCACTCTTTAAACGAGTAGCGCGTCTCACAGTAACCCACTGGGGTGACTGTCTCATCATAAGTGATTGATGAGGGATACAAAAGAGCATTAGTTTGATGTATGAACATGGTTAATAGACATATGTAGTATGTATAAAAAACAGGAAGGCATGTCATTATCAAAGGTATAATGCGTAAAGTAAGCAGATGCAATTTAACCAAATTGGAAGCAATACAATCTAGACACCATATGCAAGATGCAACCACATTTGACATCACAAAGTTAAAGCAAGCACCTGTGATGGTTGTGTGTGGCAATTGAGATCATCAACTACAGAGCTATTTTACTGTCTCCATCTGCTGACACTACACCCTTTAGAGCGTTAAGGCTTAGTGCTTATCTTTGAATTACACTAGAGTGACTTCTGTCTTTTCTTTTTTGTATTCATCAACACCGCGTCAGTCTGAAATACCCATGCATAAAAAAACAATAATGTGAGTATGGGTGAAGTGTGTGCACAAGTAGTACAGCGTAAAAGTAGCAGATAGCAGGTCGGTGAGAAATAAATGATGGGATACATATGATAGCTCTACAACATGCATGGCACAACGTACTACAATAACAAAGTGCCCCATGCCACAGAGCCATGTGGCTCCTTCTGGTGGCGCGACGTCATGAACCTGTCTGACATCTATCATGGGATATCTTCGGTGCATATTGGCGATGGGACGACCACCCTTTTTTGGAAAGACTTATGGAAGGAGCACATAACTCAAGATGCATTCCCTAGAGCCTTTTCCTTCACTAAGTTGGAAGATGCCTCGGTTGCAAGCTTTCTAGCAATCAACAATGTTCAATCTGGCTTTCATCTTCCCCTCTCTGCTCAAGCTTGAGAAGAACTCAGGCACCTTAAGGAATATAGTGCTGGCACGGAGCCTGACAGAGCTGCTCAGGATGTTTGGACCTACCCATGGGGACCACACTATACCTCGGCCAAGTATTACAAGTTCTTCTTTCGAAACGTCATCGCTGATGATGCCTTCTCTTGGATCTGGAAATCCAAATGCACGATGAAAATAAGGATCTTCACCTGGCTACTCCTAGCAGACAGAGTCAACACTAGAAACATGCTGAAAAGGAGACACTATCATGTGGGAGATAATGTCAACTGCTCATTATGTACCCGACAAGATGAAGAAATGGCCGAGCATTTATTCTTCAGGTGCCCTTTCAGTCAACACTGCTGGAGTACTCTAGGCATCACATGGTCGAATGTTGGTAACAGACTTGCTCTTATCCATGAAGGGCGCCGTAGCTGGCAAACACACATGTTCATGGAAATCTTCATGTTGTCTGCATGGAGCATTTGGAAGGAACGCAACGGCCTAATATTTAGGGGGGTCCCACACACCCTTGCCTCATAGAAAGAGCGCCTTAGAATTGACCTAGCCCTTTTATGCCATCGGGTTAAGCCCTCCTTGGCTGAGTTCATTTCTTTGTTCTTAGACACTACTTTGTAACTCCCATTTCATTTACTTTCTAGGATCAAAACCCCCACACCCATGTGGTATGTGGTGATTTTGGCCCTAGGATCATGAGCACTTGCTTATGAACCCTATGTAACTACTTCTGATTAATACATGTCAGTAGGATCCTCTCCTACTGTCTTTGATTGTTCAAAAAAAAACATGCATGGCACATGAAATTACTAGATTCTAGGATTTTGAAATATGAGCACAGGGATGGCTGGGAAATGCACATGCTCCTCCAGCACACCACAAGGTGTGGTTCTATGAAAATAACAGTCGACTGAAAACAAATAGGTCAGTCCATTTTTTCTGCACCGTCCGATATACAAAGAACGGGCAGATCGCCTTCATCTACCTCTAGCCAGTGAGTGTTACGATCTTCCTCGAAACGCCAGCGACCACCGGCCCAGTCCCCTGCCTCCGCCCTCCCCTCGACCTCACCGCACCGCCGTGCTTGGCACTGCCCCCGACCATCCCTTCAAGCCCCGCCGACCTCCAGATCGGCCGCAAGCAGCTCCTGTGCCCACACCCTATGATACACACTGATGCGCCGCTTCCCCGACAAATAGGCAGAATAGGTGCTCCGCGCGCCTAAGCGGGTGCTGCTTCTTTTTGCGATTCAACTGACCCTGAATTATAATCCAGGTGGGCTACTGACCTCTAGCCAAGGTGAAATAGTAAATGGGAGGAAACCTTTTGCATTTAGTATCACGAAGAAGATGCAGTAAGAAGCGCTCAACTAGTTTATTTCGTGGGATGTATACGGTGTGAGCAGAGATGTAAGATTTGCACGAATAAGGGAAGAGGAGTACCTCTTTTTGCTGGCAGTGTTGTGTCCTCCTTCTATTTTTCAAACGGTCTTCTTGTGGTTCGCTGGAAACAAGAAGTTGTGGAGGACGGTGGAGCCTTGGACGAACCCATGGCCAAGTTGTTGAGTGTGGTGCGGTGGCCGTCTGTCGGCAGCGGGGAACCAGATCCGGTGCGGTGGACGGTTGCGACAGTGGAGCGGCAGCGGTGAGGCGCAGGACGGTGTGGTCGAAGTGGTTTTGGTACAGCGCACGTGAGCAGCGGCGTCGTGGAGGCAACTCTGCCTTGGCTTCAACTGCTAAGTCCTTGAGGGCGTTGCAGTTGCAGTTGCAGTTGCATTGGACGACGACGTCGGGGTACCGGCTCCGGCGTGATGGAGGAGGGCGGCGGTGGATTGGGCGTGATGGGGTGGAGGACAGAGGAGGTTGGGGTTTCGCGGCTGGTGGAGAGGGTGTTTTGGCGCCCACAAAGTATGAATTGGGAAACGGAGGGAGGGGGAACTAAGGGGGAACAATGTTTCGGTTTGGGACGCGCTTGTTTGTAATTTGGGGAAAGTTACAAACTTTGCCCCCATCTAAAATTTTGGACATATTGCGGGTTGGGGGTAGACAGTAATCTCAGGTGTCCCAAATGGTGGGCGGGATAGATTTCGGCCGAGCGCATGGGTGTTTAGGCGGCCACGGCGTATGAATGCTTCTCGGAGGCGGTTGAGACTGACGTCTTGGTGAAGTTACAAAACTACCCCAGTTTAGACCTTTGGACATCGGGCCGATAGGCTACACGGGCCAGAGTCAGGACAGTAATTTCCTACCACCAAACATTAGTCTCGCGTGGTTTCGGGTGACCAGAGGCTTATTTGGCGCTTCGTTCAATATTTGGGAGCAGAAGCATTAACGTTTTCGGTTCTCTTGAATTGAACTTTCAGGATTTGTCAAACTTCAGAAATCTTGACTCTTGAAAAATCCTAAAACTACGATTATTTTGGAATGGAGGGGGTACATTTGAATATACATTGTACACGAGTATATATTAAAAAATATGCAACTTACCTCAGTTCATGCATGGTTCCAGATATAATCTCCTTGGTTGCAAAAAAATAGTTAGACATGCGTATGAATATATGGCATGTTCAAACACACAACAAAGATTGATGCCCCCTTTTAGATGTGATTTACAAATGCCATTATCTCGGATTCAAATAGATGAATGCACTTCCTATGAATTCGAATTTTTGAAACCCCCTTTATGTTGAATTCAACATGTATTCTATTTCCTAGCTAGCAATTTGGAATTTATCCATGTAAGTGATAAATGTATAAAGTGCTTCACACTAACAACATGGAGTGCACTAATTAACGTTTATATATGAATTGAAAAAGCAATGCATTGCCTGTATTTCAAACCACTCTCACTCTATGGATCGATAATATGAAGTAAACACATGCACATGCTAGAATTCAAGAGAGTATGGGTGTCTGATAGACCGGATTTCGTTCATATGCAAACTGAAAAATTCATGATCTCATCCAAAAATAATAATGTCATTTATATTTTAATTTAATGCGTAGAACCGCCTTTTACACGTATATGCACTATGCCTCGGCCCGTTCTCACACATGCGCTATATATCTCTCTATCTAACGCATAAGTGCACACACTTTATATACATCAGTATTTCTCTTTCACACATGCTCACAATCTCTCCTGGGGTGTCGGGGTGTCTCACGCACACTCTCTATATATCTCCCTCTCTCTTTGTGGCTACTATGTACCACTCTTTTCACTAATCTCAGTTAGAAAACACTATTTCTCGCACATGTATATATACACACGCACGGTCTCTACTAGCCCTCTATACGCACATATATGTGCCTACGTGTCTCCCGCACACACATTATCTTTAGGCCTCTCTCGCACACATTGCACCCCCCCACAGACACACCTCTCTCTTAATAGTTGGCAGATATGATTCCATCAGATCATTCGGTAGGATATCCCTGACTGTTAGGCTAGATGGTAATACGAGGAAAAGTTTTACCCAAGTCCGGACCCTTGCAGTTGAGGAAAAAGCCTACTCCTGGTACTATATATTAGTGATAGGGGTGTGTACAAAGCACACGTGAATACCATGCATTGAGCGTGTGTGTATACTATCGACGAACTAGCCCCAGGCTTCTATAACATACTCGAGGCCTAGGGTTACAAATCATATATAGTCGGCTTATCACCAGTGGTGATAGAGTCCTCCACAACTCCGGTAGCTTCGTCTTGTACACCGAGTCCTCCACATGGGTCTTCGTATAATGCGTCTCGGTCCAACCTATGTGGCACAGGATGGAACCGACCCATGAGTCCTCATGTTGACCCACCACAACTAGAAATGATGTGACCACCCCAACTAGAAATGATGTGCCCACCACACCACACACACAATCGGCCACTAAGAAAATAAGCACATACAATAGTACAATGTTATACATGAAAGTTAATTGCATGGTGCGTGCAAAAATATTTGTTCTGCATTGTGAATGTTTATATTTTCTCCTAAAATATTAGTCAAGGGAAAGAGAAACGAAGGGCATATATGTCCTTGTCTCCACCGGACACCCCCTCTTTCTACCCCACTTTCACGTACGCAGATAAACTATCTCTCAGCCCTCTAAAAGTATGCGTGCCCCTGACACATTCACATGACGGTCACTGTATTTCAAATGAAAGCACAATACAGTCACTGGACTTCAGAATATGCTCATTACGGTCACCGTATATATTCTCGTGGTGATCATATGGTATTTAGCTCATGACACGTCTCCGTATTTTGTTGATGACACTGACGGACATTGTATTTGATGCATGCTCTGTATTTTGTTCACGACACTTACGGTCATCGTATTTGAAGCGAAAGTACGATATGGTCATTGGACTTCAGAATAAGCTCATCACGGTCACCACATACATTTTGTGGTGCTAACGAACATGTGGTTGGATGGTTATGAGGATAGTGGTTTCCCGAGCCCACCAGGGTTAAAGTCCTGGTGCTCGAATTTATCCTGGGTTAATTTTAGTATTTTCCGGCGATGTGCGTTCAGTGGGAGGAGACATTCCCAGTGGGAGGAGACGTTCCCCTCGACTACGAGGCACCTATGGTGACATTGTAAAATCTCAAGATCATATGCTGGCTCACTCTCTCGAAGGTGCTCATAGGGGTAGGGTCTGCGTCTGTGCGCTTATAGCGGTGAGTGCTTGCGCGTATATATGAGCGCTTGCATTTGTACCGTGTTAAAAAAATACATGTCATGATTTATATGGTCACTGGCTCACCCGTACAAGTCTGTATTTTGTTGATGACACAATCAATTGACCAGTCAAATGTTCCACGTGGCGCAACTAGTGTTGCACCATCGACACGTAATCATGGGGCCCACCTGTTAGCGCGTATGTGAAAGAAAGAAATGGTAGTTTGAGTCTATACTGTGTTAATAAAAATACATTTTAGGGTGATCATACGGTCACTGGCTCACAATGCAGCTCCGTAATTTGTTGATGACACGATAAATTGACCAGTTAAACGGTCCACATTCAGCAGCGCACATTACCACAGGGCCCACCCGTCATCGCGTATATGAAAGGAAGAAATGGTAATGAATTAGTGGTCGGTGGGGATTTGAAGTCGTGAGACCTCTGGTTGGTAGTCACCGGCAGTGGGGGGGGGCACGGTGATTGGGCGGTGGCGTGGGGATCACCGGAGAAAAAGCTCGGCGCGGGGGGGGGGGGGCTAGAGGAATGGCCGGGGCGGCAGTGGACCGGCGGTGGGGAGTGGTTTTGGGGCGGGCGGGGCGGTGAGGCGGCGCGGGCCGGCCGTGGACGGCAGGGCCGGCGGTTCGGCCGGTGGTGTCTGGCGGCTCAGGAGGGGTGGAGATTGAAGATAAACCGCAGGCCCTTGATTTCGTAACAAATGGCTGGAAAATTGACTGAACAGAGATGAAAAAGTCACTCGACTGACGTGTAGCCTCACCCCGCACGTACAAATGCACGCACGCAACACTCGCACAACACACACACACGCATGCAGGCATGCAACGCTGACACGTACACATAACGAACACACGCACGCATGCATGCGTGCAACACTGCCACGTACACATGCACTCATGAACACACGCACACACGCACACATGCATGCAACACTAAAACATACACATGCATGCACGGAACACTCGCACGCCTGCATGCACACATCACACGACGCAAGACACACGCTCAATCTATACGTGCATGCACCCTTTGTTAAGGACATGGATTGTTACGGGTATTAATCAATCTTATCTGTGATTAGCAGAACATTGATGTTTGCAGCGGTCTTTATGAATCACAACGTATCGAACGGGCTATCAACGTATATATGAAAAATTTAGAATTCTCTTACATTATATAGTAGGCTTATCTACATGAAATAGATGATGTCACACTCAATGAACAATCATCGGTTTATGAAATGCCCGCTTCTGATTGCCCTGGCCCACCAAAAGTCCGTCTGTCGTGCGCTGCCTGCGTTGGGTCACTAACCTGCAGGCCATGTACCCAAAGAGCCCACATGTCAGTGGAAGAACGACACGGTGTCGTACGTCAGAGTCAAGGGTGCCGCTCGCTACACGCCCAGCTGAACACGCCTCCTTGCCGGATTCAAACGGCTCCATGAAACCCGTGTGGAAGCCGAGAAACGCACTCTGGACATACGTCTGTTCATGATCGGGCCGGCATTAAACGTAACGCTGGCCGAGCTCCTCCCGTCCTCCTTCACCATTTTGTCCACTCTTACAATGGCTTACGCAGATTAGTTATCCCGCATCCAAGCCAGCTGGGTGGCCCGCCGAGCCCGCCGGATACGAGCTATGCAACTCGCTGATCCACCTTACTCCTCGCTCGACGGAGCCGATTGCCGCTTCTAAGCCGGGCGCTGCTGTTCAGCAACTCGCCGCTCCAGGCTAGCTCGACGAGGAGCGGGGAGCTGCTCCACGCTGGCACGACAGGGAGCATGGGTGTCATTGCTGCCGTCCACGCCGCCGCCTCGTACCGTGCCTCCTGTGTCTACGACCGCGTCTCCCGTTTCCATGGACGAGAATCCCATGCCGGCGGCCGCGCCATGCAAGCAGAAACAGAAGCCGGGTGCGCGGAGAGCGACGAGTCGGTGGCCAGCGCCTCCGCGTCCACCGCCATCATCAAGGAGAAGTAGAACACGGGAGGCCGCCGCTGCTTGGGTCCTGTGAAGGCCACCGCCAAGGTGACGCCTGTCGTGGTAACGATTCCGACAATAAGAGAGGGGTAGGATAAAGGAGCATGATCTATCGAGATGCATATGGGTGACATGGTGGTTTTAGCGAGGTCGGGCCTCTCACGGTGGAGATAACAACCCTACGTCTCGTGCTCTGGAGAGGCTTTGTTTATCTTAGTATGTATCCTCAGATTACAATAAGAGGAGAACGGATCCCCGTAGTCCTGAGACTAATGGTGAAAGAGAGAGAGAGAGAGATGGAAGAAAAAAGCCCCCCAAGTCTAGTGGTGGGGGGTGGCTTATATAGAGTGCGCCACCCCCTCACCTCCTATGTTACAAAGTGGAGCATCAATGCCATAATGCCTGCCCACAACAAAACCGTCATGCTGACTATTGGTCTTCGCATATCCGAGTGAGTTACATGGCCGAGTGGAATGAGCTCGTCGAGTGGAGTTCCGTGCTCCGAGTGGTTGTTGCCGTCTGAGTGACTTTCAAGTTGCGGTACATCTGGACAGTGATCTGGCCCAGGGGCCCAATAAAAAAGTGTACGGTGTCCATGGGTAGGGTCTTTAGGTCAGGCCTGTTACCCTACCCCTAATACATGTCCTCGTCATTAGCCCCCGAATCGGTCGAGGTTGAGCGGGTCGAGTCGAGGTGTATTGCCAGATGAGTCGAGTGCTACAGAGGCACTTATGAACTTCCTCTGGTCACCCGGCGGTCTTATCTCCGCTGCGTGTTGCCTTGACGGATTCTGCATCGCATGGTGTCCGAGTGAAATGAGCTCAAACGGGTCCGCGGAGGAGCGTTGAACTCACCTTATAGCAATTTTTTTGGAGTGATTTGGAGCTGGTCCTGCATCGAGTAACTGATTACTCGGAATTTCTTCACGCCTGGAACGTGTCTTTTTTGTTGTTTGGCCGTCACTCGGGCCGGGCGGACCGTTCTGAGTGGATACCATTCCAGTGGGGGCACGCTGAGTGCACCCACTGGGTGTAGTCTCTGAGACTGCCTCGACTGCGAGCAGTCAGCGGGAGCCTTAGAGCCTGTCTTTTTTGTTGTTGTTCATCACTCGGACTAGTCAGGCCATACCGAGTGGAGATTACTCCAGTGGGGGCACGCTTAGTGCATCCACTGGGTGTAGTCCCCGAGACCGCCATCGACTGCGGGTAGTCGGCGGGGGTATGAGGGAACTAAAACTCTTTTTAGCTGGTACTGATCGAACTTGTTCTTCTCTCGGATTGGTTTCTGTTTGCTTGATACAGCTTCTGAAGAGGAATCAGCAGTCGACTAGTTGGACGATCCTTGAGCAACATTGATCGACTCATCAGCAAGGCCCTCGGGAATGGTCTTGACGTTCCTGTCTCAGCTCACCAACAAGGCACTCAGCAATGGTCTTGACGTTCCTGTCAGCCGTCTGCTTTCGGTCGCAGTCGACCTGCACCATTCAGCGGGGCCGGTCAACTCATCAACAAGGTATTCAGTAATGGTCTTGACATTGCTGAGTGAGGCTCGCCTTGCCGACACGCTCAATCTCGTCCTTCTTCTTGATGGTACATCTCTGAGGTGGTGGTCGTGGCCGACCCGCACTTTGCTAAGTCCCCGAGTGGGGGGATTGCTCACCACTCGGTAAGATTTTTCAAACTTAGGCGAGTACTGGACTGCAACTAAGCCTCCGAGTGGGAGGATTGCTCACCACTCGGTAGGATTTCTTAAACTTAGGCTAGCATCTTGGATCGCAGCTAAGCCCCGAGTGGGAGGATCGCTCACCACTCGGTGAGGATTTTTATTACTTAGGCGAGTCTTGGACTACAGCTAAGCCCCGAGTGGGAGGTTTGCTCACCACTTGGTAGGATTTTTTCAAACTTAGGCTAGCATCGATCGCAGCTAAGCCCCGAGTGGGAGGATTGCTCACCACTCGGTGGGATTTTTATTTCTTAGGCGAGTACTTGGACTGCAGCTAAGCCCCGAGTGAGAGGCAGACTCACCACTCGGTAGGATTTTTATTACTTAGGTGAGTACTTGATCTGCAGCTAAGCCCCGAGTGAGAGGCATACTCACCACTCGGTAGGATTTTTTATTACTTAGGTGAGTACTGTACTGCAGCTAAGCCCCCGAGTGAGAGGCAGACTCACCACTCGGTAGGATTTTTTATTACTTAGGCGAGTACTGGACTTCAGCTAAGCCCCCGATTGGGAGGATTTCTAACCACTCAGTAGGATTTTTTATTACTTAGGCGAGTACTGGACTGCAGCTAAGCCCCCGAGTGAGAGGCAGACTCACCAGTCGGTAGGGTTTTTTATTACTTAGGCGAGTACTTGACTGCAACTAAGCCCCCGAGTGAGAGGCAGACTCACCACTCTGTAGGATTTTTTATTACTTAGGCGAGTACTGGGCTGCAGCTAAGCCCCCGAGTGAGAGGCAGGCTCACCACTCGGTAGGATTTTTTATTACTTAGGCGAGTACTGGACTGCAGCTAAGCCCCCGAGTGAGAGGAAGACTTACCACACCAGTAGGATTTTTTATTACTTAGGCGTAGCATCGGACTGCAGCTAAGCCCCCGAGTGAGAGGCGCACTCACCACTCGGTAGGATTTTTTATTACTTAGGCGTAGTACCGGATCGTAGCTAGGCCCCCGAGTGAGAGGCGGACTCACCACTCGGTGAGATTTTTTATTACTTAGGCGTAGCATCGGACTGCAGCTAAGCCCCGAGTGGGAGTGATTGCTCACCACTGCAGGATTTTTTATTACTTAGGCGAGTATAGGACTGCAGCTAAGCCCCCGAGTGAGAGGCAGACTCACCACTCGGTGAGGATTTTTTATTACTTAGGCGTAGCATCGGACTGCAGCTAAGCCCCCGAGTGAGAGGCACACTCACCACTCGGTAGGATTTTTTATTACTTAGGCGAGTACTGGACTGCAGCTAAGCCCCCGAGTGAGAGGCAGACTCACCACTCGGTAGGATTTTTTATTACTTAGGTGAGTACTGGACTGCAGCTAAGCCCCCGAGTGAGAGGCACACTCACCACTCGGTAGGATTTTTTATTACTTAGGCGAGTACTGGACTGCAGCTAAGCCCCCGAGTGAGAGGCAGACTCACCACTCGGTAGGATTTTTTATTACTTAGGCGAGTACTGGACTGCAGCTAAGACCCCGAGTGAGAGGCAGACTCACCACTCGGTAGGATTTTTTATTACTTAGGCGAGTACTGGACTGCAGCTAAGCCCCCGAGTGAGAGACAGACTCACCACTCGGTAGGATTTTTTATTACTTAGTCGAGTACTGGACTGCAGCTAAGCCCCCGAGTGAGAGGCAGACTCACCACTCGGTAGGATTTTTTATTACTTACGTGAGTACTGGACTGCAGCTAAGCCCCCGAGTGAGAGGCACACTCAGCACTCGGTAGGATTTTTTATTACTTAGGCGAGTACTGGACTGCAGCTAAGCCCCCGAGTGAGAGGCAGACTCACCACTCGGTAGGATTTTTTATTACTTAGGCGAGTCCTGGACTGCAGCTAAGCCCCCGAGAGCGAGGCGTGCTCACCACTCGGTAGGATTTTTTATTACTTAGGGCTAGTACTGGATCGCAGCCTAAGCCCCGAGTGGGAGGATTGCTCACCACTCGGTGGGATTTTTTATTACTTAGGCGTAGTCTTGGATCTGGCTAAGCCCCCAGTGAGAGGCGGACTCACCACTCAGTGGGATTTTTATTACTTAGGCGTAGTACTGATCAGCAGCTAAGCCCCGAGTGAGGCGGACTCACCACTCGGTAGGATTTTTTATTACTTAGGCGAGTTGTGGACTGCAGCAAAGCCCCCGAGTGAGAGGCGGACTCACCACTCGGTGGGATTTTTATTACTTAGGCGTAGCATCGGATCTGCAGCTAAGCCCCGAGTGAGAGGCAGACTCACCACTTGCAGGATTTTTATTACTTAGGCTAGCACTGATCAGCTAAGCCCCGAGTGAGAGTGAGAGGCATACTCAACACTCGGTAGGATTTTTTATTACTTAGGCGAGTACTGGACTGCAACTAAGCCCCCGAGTGAGAGGCACACTCAGCACTCGGTAGGATTTTTTATTACTTAGGCGAGTACTAGACTGCAGCTAAGCCCCCGAGTGAGAGGCAGACTCACCACTCGGTAGAATTTTTTATTACTTAGGCGAGTACTGGACTGCAGCTAAGCCCCCAAGTGAGAGGCAGACTCACCACTCGGTAGGATTTTTTATTACTTAGGCGAGTCTTGGATCTGCAGCTAAGCCCCCGAGTGGGAGGATCGCTCACCACTCGGTGGGATTTTTATTACTTAGGCGTAGTCTTGGACTACAGCTAAGCCCCGAGTGGGAGGTTTGCTCACCACTTGGTAGGATTTTTTCAAACTTAGGCGCAGTAATCGGATCAGCCTAAGCCTCGAGTGAGGAGTGATTGCTCACCACTCGGAGGATTTTTATTTCTTAGGCTAGTAATCACTGGATCAGCTAAGCCCCGAGTGAGAGGCAGACTCACCACTCGGTAGGATTTTTATTACTTAGGTGAGTAATCGGACTGCAGCTAAGCTCCCGAGTGAGAGGCGGACTCACCACTCGGTAGGATTTTTTATTACTTAGGTGAGTCTTGTCTGCAGCTAAGCCCCGAGTGAGAGGCGCACTCACCACTCGGTAGGATTTTTTTATTACTTAGGCGTAGTACTGGACTTCAAGCTAAGCCCCGATTGGGAGGATTTCTAACCACTCAAGAGGATTTTTTATTACTTAGGCGAGTACTGGACTGCAGCTAAGCCCCCGAGTGAGAGGCAGACTCACCACTCGGTAGGATTTTTTATTACTTAGGCGAGTACTGGACTGCAACTAAGCCCCCGAGTGAGAGGCAGACTCACCACTCAGTAGGATTTTTTATTACTTAGGCGAGTACTGGGCTGCAGCTAAGCCCCCGAGTGAGAGGCAGGCTCACCACTCGGTAGGATTTTTTATTACTTAGGCGAGTACTGGACTGCAGCTAAGCCCCCGAGTGAGAGGCAGACTCACCACTCGGTAGGATTTTTTATTACTTAGGCGAGTACTGGACTGCAGCTAAGCCCCTGAGTGAGAGGCAAACTCACCACTCGGTAGGATTTTTTATTACTTAGGCGAGTACTGGACTGTAGCTAGGCCCCCGAGTGAGAGGCAGACTCACCACTCGGTAGTATTTTTTATTACTTAGGCGAGTACTGGACTGCAGCTAAGCCCCCGAGTGGGAGGATTGCTCACCACTCGGTAGGATTTTTTATTACTTAGGCGAGTACTCGACTGCAGCTAAGCCCCCGAGTGAGAGGCAGACTCACCACTCGGTAGGATTTTTTATTACTTAGGCGTAGCATCGATCTGCAGCTAAGCCCCCGAGTGAGAGGCGGACTCACCACTCGGTGGGATTTTTATTACTTAGGCGTAGCACCGGACTTCAGCTAAGCCCCGATTGGGAGGATTTCTAACCACTCAAGAGGATTTTTATTACTTAGGCGTAGCATCGGACTGCAGCTAAGCCCCCGAGTGAGAGGCAGACTCACCACTCGGTAGGAGTTTTTATTACTTAGGCGAGTACTGGACTGCAACTAAGCCCCCGAGTGAGAGGCAGACTCACCACTCAGTAGGATTTTTTATTACTTAGGCGAGTACTGGGCTGCAGCTAAGCCCCCGAGTGAGAGGCAGGCT
Source organism: Aegilops bicornis (assembly GCA_021605145.1). NCBI lineage: Eukaryota > Viridiplantae > Streptophyta > Magnoliopsida > Poales > Poaceae > Aegilops > Aegilops bicornis. The sequence goes on along the minus strand of CM038670.1, from coordinate 639,953,555 downwards.
CACCACTCGGTAGGATTTTTTTATTACTTAGACGAGTACTGGACTGCAGCTAAGCCCTCGAGTGAGAGGCAGACTCACCACACTGCAGTAGGATTTTTATTACTTAGGCGAGTCTTGGACTGCAGCTAAGCCCCGAGTGAGAGGCGCACTCACCACTCGGTGGGATTTTTATTACTTAGGCGTAGCACTGGACTGTAGCTAAGCCCCGAGTGAGAGGCGGACTCACCACTCGGTGGGATTTTTTATTACTTAGGCGTAGCACTGGACTACAGCCAAGCCCCGAGTGGGAGGATTGCTCACCACTCGGTAGGATTTTTATTACTTAGGCGGTATAGGACTGCAGCTAAGCCCCCGAGTGAGAGGCGCACTCACCACTCGGTGGGATTTTTTATTACTTAGGCGAGTACTTTGGACTGCAGCTAAGCCCCGAGTGAGAGGCGCACTCACCACTCGGTGGGATTTTTATTACTTAGGCGTAGCACTTGGACTGCAGCTAAGACCCCGAGTGAGAGGCATACTCACCACTCGGTAGGATTTTTTTTTACTTAGGCGTAGTACTTGGACTGCAGCTAAGCCCCAGTGAGAGGCACACTCACCACTCGGTGGGATTTTTATTACTTAGGCGAGTACTTTGGACTGCAGCTAAGCCCCGAGTGAGAGGCGGACTCACCACTCGGTAGGATTTTTATTACTTAGGCAGTCTTTGGACTGCAGCTAAGCCCCCGAGTGAGAGGCAGACTCACCACTCGGTAGGATTTTTTATTACTTAGGCGAGTACTGGACTGCAGCTAAGCCCCTGAGTGAGAGGCAGACTCACCACTCGGTAGGATTTTTTATTACTTAGGCGAGTACTGGACTGCAGCTAAGCCCCCGAGTGAGAGGCAGACTCACCACTCGGTAGGATTTTTTATTACTTACGTGAGTACTGGACTGCAGCTAAGCCCCCGAGTGAGAGGCAGACTCAGCACTCGGTAGGATTTTTTATTACTTAGGCTAGTACCGATCAGCTAAGCCCCCGAGTGGGAGGCAGACTCACCACTCGGTAGGATTTTTTATTACTTAGGCGAGTACTGGACTGCAGCTAAGCCCCCAAGTGAGACGCAGACTCACCACTCGGTAGGATTTTTTATTACTTAGGCGAGTACTTGACTGCAGCTAAGCCCCCGAGTGGGAGGATTACTCACGAGTCGGTAGGATTTTTTCTTACAAAGGCGAGTACTGGACTGCAGCTAAGCCCCCGAGTGGGAGGATTGCTCACCAGTCGGAAGGATTTTTTATTACTTAGGCGAGTACTCGACTGCAGCTAAGCCCCCGAGTGAGAGGCAGACTCACCACTCGGTAGGATTTTTATTACTTAGGCGTAGTACTTGGACTGCAGCTAAGCCCCGAGTGAGAGGCGGACTCACCACTCGGTGGGATTTTTATTACTTAGGCGTAGTCTTGGACTGCAGCTAAGCCCCGAGTGAGAGGCAGACTCACCACTCGGTAGGATTTTTTATTACTTAGGCGAGTACTGGACTGCAGCTAAGCCCCCGAGTGAGAGGCAGACTCACCACTTGGTAGGATTTTTTATTACTTAGGCGAGTACTGGACTGCAGCTAAGCCCCCGAGTGAGAGGCAGACTCACCACTCGGTAGGATTTTTTATTACTTAGGCGAGTACTGGACTGAAGCTAAGCCCCCGAGTGAGAGGCAGACTCACCACTCGGTAGGATTTTTTATTACTTAGGCGAGTACTGGACTGTAGCTAACCCCCGAGTGAGAGGCAGACTCACCACTCGGTAGGATTTTTATTACTTAGGCGAGTACTGGACTGCAGCTAAGCCCCCGAGTGGGAGGATCGCTCACCACTCGGTAGGATTTTTTATTACTTAGGCGAGTACTGGACTACAGCTAAGCCCCCGAGTGGGAGGTTTGCTCACCACTTGGTAGGATTTTTCAAACTTAGGCGAGTACTGGACTGCAGCTAAGCCCCCGAGTGGGAGGATTGCTCACCACTCGGTAGGATTTTTTATTTCTTAGGCGTAGTACTTGGATCTGCAGCTAAGCCCCGAAAGTGAGAGGCGAACTCACCACTCGGTAGGATTTTTTATTACTTAGGTGAGTACTGGACTGCAGCTAAGCCCCCGAGTGAGAGGCAGACTCACCACTCGGTAGGATTTTTTATTACTTAGGTGAGTACTGTACTGCAGCTAAGCCCCCGAGTGAGAGGCAGACTCACCACTCGGTAGGATTTTTTATTACTTAGGCGAGTACTGGACTGCAGCTAAGCCCCCGAGTGGGAGGATTTCTCACCACTCGGTAGGATTTTTTATTACTTAGGCGAGTACTGGACTGCAGCTAAGCCCCCGAGTGAGAGGCAGACTCACCACTCGGTAGGATTTTTTATTACTTAGGCGAGTACTGGACTGCAGCTAAGCCCCCGAGTGAGAGGCAGACTCACCACTTGGTAGGATTTTTTATTACTTAGGCGAGTACTGGGCTGCAGCTAAGCCCCCGAGTGAGAGGCAGGCTCACCACTCGGTAGGATTTTTTATTACTTAGGCGAGTACTGGACTGCAGCTAAGCCCTCGAGTGAGAGGCAGACTCACCACTCGGTAGGATTTTTTATTACTTAGGCGAGTACTGGACTGCAGCTAAGCCCCCGAGTGAGAGGCAGACTCACCACTCGGTAGGATTTTTTATTACTTAGGCGAGTACTGGACTGCAGCTAAGCCCGAGAGTGGGAGGCAGACTCATCACTCGGTAGGATTTTTTATTACTTAGGCGAGTACTGGACTACAGCTAAGCCCCCGAGTGGGAGGATTGCTCACCAGTCGGTAGGATATTTTATTACTTAGGCGAGTACTCGACTGCAGCTAAGCCCCAGAGTGAGAGGCAGACTCACCACTCGGTAGGATTTTCTATTACTTAGGCGAGTACTGGACTGCAGCTAAGCCCCCGAGTGAGAGGCAAACTCACCACTCGGGAGGATTTTTTATTACTTAGGCGAGTACTGGACTGCAGCTAAGCCCCTGAGTGAGAGGCACACTCACCACTCGGTAGGATTTTTTATTACTTAGGCGAGTACTGGACTGCAGCTAAGCCCCCGAGTGAGAGGCAGACTCACCACTCGGTAGGATTTTTATTACTTAGGCGAGTACTGGACTGCAGCTAAGCCCCCGAGTGAGAGGCAGACTCACCACTCGGTAGGATTTTTTATTACTTAGGCGAGTACTGGACTGCAGCTAAGCCCCCAAGTGAGAGGCAGACTCACCACTCGGTAGGATTTTTTATTACTTAGGCGAGTACTGGACTGCAGCTAAGCCCCCGAGTGAGAGGCAGACTCACCACTCGGTAGGATTTTTTATTACTTAGGCGAGAACTGGACTGCAGCTAAGCCCCCGAGTGAGAGGCAGACTCACCACTCGGTAGGATTTTTTATTACTTAGGCGAGTACTGGACTGGAGCCTAAGCCCTCGAGTGAGAGGCAGACTCACCACTCGGTAGGATTTTTTATTACTTAGGCGAGTACTGGACTGCAGCTAAGCCCCCGAGTGTGAGGCAGACTCACCACTCGGTAGGATTTTTTATTACTTAGGCGAGTACTGGACTGCAGCTAAGCCCCCGAGTGAGAGGCAGACTCACCACTCGGTGAGGATTTTTATTACTTAGGCGAGTACTTGGACTGCAGCTAAGCCCCGAGTGGGAGGATTGCTCACCACTCGGTAGGATTTTTATTACTTAGGCGTAGTACTGGACTGCAGCTAAGGCCCCGAGTGAGAGGCAGACTCACCACTCGGTAGGATTTTTTATTACTTAGGCGAGTACTTGACTGCAGCTAAGCCCCCGAGTGAGAGGCAGACTCACCACTCGGTAGGATTTTTTATTACTTAGGCGAGTACTGGACTGCAGCTAAGCCCCGAGTGAGAGGCAGACTCACCACTCGGTAGGATTTTTTATTACTTAGGCGAGTACTGGACTGCAGCTAAGCCCCTGAGTGAGAGGCAGACTCACCACTCGGTAGGATTTTTATTACTTAGGCGAGTACTGGACTGCAGCTAAGCCCCAAGTGAGGCGCACTCACCACTCGGTGAGGATTTTTATTACTTAGGCGTAGTACTGGACTGCAGCTAAGCCCCGAGTGAGAGGCACACTCACCACTCGGTGGGATTTTTATTACTTAGGTAGTACTGGACTGCAGCTAAGCCCCCGAGTGAGAGGCTTACTCACCACTCGGTAGGATTTTTTATTACTTAGGCGAGTACTGGACTGCAGCTAAGCCCCCGAGTGAGAGGCAGACTCACCACTCGGTAGGTTTTTTTATTACTTAGGCGAGTACTGGACTGCAGCTAAGCCCCCGAGTGAGAGGCAGACTTACCACTCGGTAGGATTTTTTATTACTTAGGCGAGTACTGGACTGCAGCTAAGCCCCCGAGTGAGAGGCTGACTCACCACTCGGTAGGATTTTTTATTACTTAGGCGTAGCATCGGACTGCAGCTAAGCCCCGAGTGAGAGGCACACTCACCACTCGGTAGGATTTTTTATTACTTAGGCGTAGTACCGGACTGCAGCTAAGCCCCGAGTGAGAGGCGCACTCACCACTGGTAGGATTTTTTATTACTTAGGCGTAGCATCGGATCAGCTAAGCCCCCGAGTGAGAGGCAGACTCACCACTCGGTAGGATTTTTTATTACTTAGGCGAGTACTGGACTGCAGCTAAGCCCCCGAGTGTGAGGATTTCTCACCACTCGGTAGGATTTTTTATTACTTAGGCGAGTACTGGACTGCAGCTAAGCCCCCGAGTGAGAGGCAGACTCACCACTCGGTAGGATTTTTTATTACTTAGGCGACTACTGGGCTGCAGCTAAGCCCCCGAGAGAGAGGCAGGCTCACCACTCGGTAGGATTTTTTATTACTTAGGCGAGTACTGGACTGCAGCTAAGCCCTCGAGCGAGAGGCAGACTCACCACTCGGTAGGATTTTTTATTACTTAGGCGAGTACTGGACTGCAGCTAAGCCCCTGAGTGAGAGGCAGACTCACCACTCGGTAGGATTTTAATCACATAGGCGAAACCCATACGAACCTAAACCCCGAGTGAGAGGTAGACTCACCACTCGGTAGGACTTTTATTACTTAGGCGAGTACTGGACTGCAGCTAAGCCCCCGAGTGTGAGGCAGACTCACCACTCGGTAGGATTTTTTATTACTTAGGCGAGTACTGGACTGCAGCTAAGCCCCCGAGTGAGAGGCAGACTCACCACTCGGTAGGATTTTTTATTACTTAGGCGAGTACTTGACTGCAGCTAAGCCCCCGAGTGAGAGGCAGACTCACCACTCGGTAGGATTTTTTATTACTTAGGCGAGTACTGGATTGCAGCTAAGCCCCTGAGTGAAGGGCAGACTCACCACTCGGTAGGATTTTTTATTACTTAGGCGAGTACTGGACTGCAGCTAAGCCCCCGAGTGAGAGGCAGACTCACCACTCGGTAGGATTTTTTATTACTTAGGCGAGTACTGGACTGCAGCTAAGCCCCCGAGTGAGAGGCAGACTCACCACTGGGTAGGATTTTTTATTACTTAGGCGAGTACTGGACTGTAGCTAAGCCCCCGAGTGAGAGGCAGACTCACCACTCGGTAGGATTTTTTATTACTTAGGCGAGTACTGGACTGCAGCTAAGCCCCCGAGTGGGAGGATTGCTCACCAGTCGGTAGGATTTTTATTACTTAGGCGAGTACTCGACTGCAGCTAAGCCCCCGAGTGAGAGGCAGACTCACCACTCGGTAGGATTTTTTATTACTTAGGCGAGTACTGGACTGCAGCTAAGCCCCTGAGTGAGAGGCAGACTCACCACTCGGTAGGATTTTTTTATTACTTAGGCGAGTACTGGACTGCAGCTAAGCCCCCGAGTGAGAGGCAGACTCACCACTCGGTAGGATTTTTTATTACTTAGGCGAGTACTGGACTGCAGCTAAGCCCCCGAGTGAGAGGCAGACTCACCACTCGGTAGGATTTTTTATTACTTAGGCGAGTACTGGACTGCAGCTAAGCCCCCGAGTGAGAGGCAGACTCACCACTCGGTAGGATTTTTTATTACTTAGGCGAGTACTGGACTGCAGCTAAGCCCCCGAGTGGGAGGATTGCTCACCAGTCGGTAGGATTTTTTATTACTTAGGCGAGTACTCGACTGCAGCTAAGCCCCCGAGTGAGAGGTAGACTCACCACTCGGTAGGATTTTTTATTACTTAGGCGAGTACTGGACTGCAGCTAAGCCCCCGAGTGAGAGGCAGACTCACCACTCGGTAGGATTTTTATTACTTAGGCGAGTACTGGACTGCAGCTAAGCCCCCGAGTGAGAGGCAGACTCACCACTCGGTAGGATTTTTATTACTTAGGCGTAGTACTTCGATCTGCAGCTAAGCCCCCGAGTGAGAGGCAGACTCACCACTCGGTAGGATTTTTTATTACTTAGGCGAGTAGTGGACTGCAGCTAAGCCCCCGAGTGGGAGGATTGCTCACCACTCGGTAGGATTTTTATTACTTAGGCGAGTACTGGACTGCAGCTAAGCCCCCGAGTGAGAGGCAGACTCACCACTCGGTAGGATTTTTTATTACTTAGGCGAGTACTGGATTGCAGCTAAGCCCCCGAGTGAGAGGCAGACTCACCACTCGGTAGGATTTTTTATTACTTAGGCGAGCATGGATCGCAGCTAAGCCCCCGAGTGAGAGGCACACTCACCACTCGGTAGGATTTTTTATTACTTAGGCGTAGCATCGGACTGCAGCTAAGCCCCCGAGTGAGAGGCGCACTCACCACTCGGTGAGGATTTTTATTACTTAGGCGTAGTACTGATCTGCAGCTAAGCCCCGAGTGAGAGGCAGACTCACCACTCGGTAGGATTTTTATTACTTAGGCGTAGCATCGATCGCAGCTAAGCCCCGAGTGAGAGGCGCACTCACCAGTCGGTAGGATTTTTTATTACTTAGGCGAGTACTCGACTGCAGCTAAGCCCCCGAGTGAGAGGGAGACTCACCACTGTAGGATTTTTTATTACTTAGGCGTAGTATCGGACTGCAGCTAAGCCCCCGAGTGAGAGGCAGACTCACCACTCGGTAGGATTTTTTATTACTTAGGCGAGTACCGGACTGCAGCTAAGCCCCCGAGTGGGAGGATTGCTCACCACTCGGTAGAATTTTTTATTACTTAGGCGAGTACTGGACTGCAGCTAAGCCCCTGAGTGAGAGGCACACTCACCACTCGGTAGGATTTTTTATTACTTAGGCGAGTACTGGACTGCAGCTAAGCCCCCGAGTGAGAGGCTGACTCACCACTCGGTAGGATTTTTTATTACTTAGGCGAGTACTGGACTGCAGCTAAGCCCCCGAGTGAGAGGCAGACTCACCACTCGGTAGGATTTTTTATTACTTAGGCAAGTACTGGACTGCAGCTAAGCCCCCGAGTGAGAGGCAAACTCACCACTCGGTAGGATTTTTTATTACTTAGGCGAGTACTGGACTGCAGCTAAGCCCCCGAGTGAGAGGCAGACTCACCACTCGGTAGGATTTTTTATTACTTAGGCGAGTACTGGACTGCAGCTAAGCCCCCGAGTGAGAGGCTGACTCACCACTCGGTAGGATTTTTTATTACTTAGGCGAGTTGTGGACTGCAGCTAAGCCCCCGAGTGGGAGGATTGCTCACCAGTAGGTAGGATTTTTTATTACTTAGGCGAGTACTGGACTGCAGCTAAGCCCCCGCGTGAGAGGCAGACTCACCACTTGGTAGGATTTTTTATTACTTAGGCGAGTACTGGACTGCAGCTAAGCCCCTGAGTGAGAGGTAGACTCACCACTCGGTAGGATTTTTTATTACTTAGGCGAGTACTGGACTGCAGCTAAGCCCCCGAGTGAGAGGCAGACTCACCACTCGGTAGGATTTTTTATTACTTAGGAGAGTACTGGACTTCAGCTAAGCCCCCGATTGGGAGGATTTCTCACCACTCGGTATGATTTTTTATTACTTAGGCGAGTACTGGACTGCAGCTAAGCCCCCGAGTGAGAGGCAGACTCACCACTCGGTAGGATTTTTTATTACTTAGGCGAGTACTTGACTGCAGCTAAGCCACCGAGTGAGAGGCAGACTCACCACTCGGTAGGATTTTTTATTACTTAGGCGAGTACTGGACTGCAGCTAAGCCCCCGAGAGAGAGGCAGGCTCACCACTCGGTAGGATTTTTTATTACTTAGGCGTAGCATCGGATCGCAGCTAAGCCCTCGAGTGAGAGGCGCACTCACCACTGCAGAGGATTTTTTATTACTTAGGCGAGTACTGATTGCAGCTAAGCCCTCGAGTGAGAGGCGCACTCACCACTCGGTAGGATTTTTTATTACTTAGGCGAGTACTGGACCGCAGCTAAGCCCCCGAGTGAGAGGCAGACTCACCACTCGGTAGGATTTTTTATTACTTAGGCGAGTACTGGACTGCAGCTAAGCCCCCGAGTGGGAGGATTGCTCACCAGTCGGTAGGATTTTTTATTACTTAGGCGAGTACTGGACTGCAGCTAAGCCCCCGAGTGAGAGGCAGACTCACCACTCGGTAGGATTTTTTATTACTTAGGCGAGTACTGGACCGCAGCTAAGCCCCCGAGTGAGAGGCAGACTCACCACTCGGTAGGATTTTTTATTACTTAGGCGAGTACTGGACTGCAGCTAAGCCCCAGAGTGAGAGGCACACTCACCACTCGGTAGGATTTTTATTACTTAGGCGTGAGTACTGGATTGCAGCTAAGCCCCTGAGTGAGAGCAGACTCACCACTCGGTAGGATTTTTTATTACTTAGGCGAGTACTGGACTGCAGCTAAGCCCCCGAGTGAGAGGCAGACTCACCACTCGGTAGGATTTTGTATTACTTAGGAGAGTACTGGACTGCAGCTAAGCCCCCGAGTGAGAGGCAGACTCACCACTCGGTAGGATTTTTTATTACTTAGGCGAGTACTGGACTGCAGCTAAGCCCCCGAGTGGGAGGATTGCTCACCACTCGGTAGGATTTTTTATTACTTAGGCAAGTACTGGACTGCAGCTAAGCCCCCGAGTGAGATGCAAACTCACCACTCGGTAGGATTTTTATTACTTAGGCTAGCATCGGATCGCAGCTAAGCCCCCGAGTGAGAGGCAGACTCACCAGTCGGTAGGATTTTTTATTACTTAGGCGAGTACTCGACTGCAGCTAAGCCCCCGAGTGAGAGGCAGACTCACCACTCGGTAGGATTTTTTATTACTTAGGCGAGTACTGGACTGCAGCTAAGCCCCCGAGTGAGAGGCAGACTCACCACTCGGTAGGATTTTTTATTACTTAGGCGTAGCACTGGATCTGCAGCTAAGCCCCCGAGTGAGAGGCGCACTCACCACTCGGTAGGATTTTTTATTACTTAGGCGAGTACTGGACTGCAGCTAAGCCCCGAGTGAGAGGCAGACTCACCACTCGGTAGGATTTTTTATTACTTAGGCGAGTACTGGACTGCAGCTAAGCCCTCGAGTGAGAGGCAGACTCACCACTCGGTAGGATTTTTTATTACTTAGGCGAGTACTGGACTGCAGCTAAGCCCCCGAGTGAGAGGCATACTCACCACTCGGTAGGATTTTTTATTACTTAGGCGAGTACCGGACTGCAGCTAAGCCCCCGAGTGGGAGGATTGCTCACCACTCGGTAGGATTTTTTATTACTTAGGCGAGTACTGGACTGCAGCTAAGCCCCTGAGTGAGAGGCAGACTCACCACTCGGTAGGATTTTTTATTACTTAGGCGAGTACTGGACTGCAGCTAAGCCCCCGAGTGAGAGGCACACTCACCACTCGGTAGGATTTTTTATTACTTAGGCGAGTACTGGACTGCAGCTAAGCCCCGAGTGAGAGGCGCACTCACCACTCGGTAGGATTTTTTATTACTTAGGCGTAGCATCGACTGCAGCTAAGCCCCCGAGTGAGAGGCAAACTCACCACTGTAGGATTTTTATTACTTAGGCGTAGTACTGACTGCAGCTAAGCCCCGAGTGAGAGGCAGACTCACCACTCGGTAGGATTTTTATTACTTAGGCGTAGCATCGATCAGCAGCTAAGCCCCGAGTGAGAGGCGCACTCACCACTCGGTAGGATTTTTATTACTTAGGCGTAGCATCGGACTACAGCTAAGCCCCTGAGTGAGAGGCAGACTCACCACTCGGTAGGATTTTTTATTAGTTAGGCGAGTACTGGACTGCAGCTAAGCCCCCGAGTGAGAGGCAGACTCACCACTCAGTAGGATTTTTTATTACTTAGGCGAGTACTGGACTGCAGCTAAGCCCCCGAGTGAGAGGCAGACTCACCACTCGGTAGGATTTTAATTACTTAGGCGAGTACTGGACTGCAGCTAAGCCCCCGAGTGAGAGGCAGACTCACCACTCGGTAGGATTTTTTATTACTTAGGCGAGTACTGGACTGCAGCTAAGCCCCCGAGTGGGAGGATTGCTCACCAGTCGGTAGGATTATTTATTACTTAGGCGAGTACTAGACTGCAGCTAAGCCCCCGATTGAGAGGCAGACTCACCACTCGGTAGGATTTTTTATTACTTAGGCGAGTACTCGACTGCAGCTAAGCCCCCGAGTGAGAGGCAGACTCACCACTCGGTAGGATTTTGTATTACTTAGGCGAGTACTGGACTGCAGCTAAGCCCCCGAGTGAGAGGCAGACTCACCAGTCGGTAGGATTTTTTATTACTTAGGCGAGTACTGGACTGCAGCTAAGCCCCCGAGTGAGAGGCAGACTCACCACTCAGTAGGATTTTTTATTACTTAGGCGAGTACTGGACTGCAGCTAAGCCCCCGAGTGAGAGGCAGACTCACCACTCGGTAGGATTTTTTATTACTTAGGCGAGTACTCGACTGCAGCTAAGCCCCCGAGTGAGAGGCAGACTCACCACTCGGTAGGATTTTTTATTACTTAGGCGAGTATTGGACTGCAGCTAAGCCCCCGAGTGAGAGAGGCGCACTCACCACTCGGTAGGATTTTTATTACTTAGGCGTAGTACTGGATCAGCAGCTAAGCCCCGAGTGAGAGGATTGCTCACCACTCGGTAGGATTTTTATTACTTAGGCGTAGCATCGGATCAAGCTAAGCCCCCGAGTGAGAGGCGCACTCACCACTGGTAGGATTTTTATTACTTAGGCTAGTACTGGACTGCAGCTAAGCCCCCTTGTGAGAGGCAGACTCACCACTGGGTACGATTTTTTATTACTTAGGCGAGCATCGGATCACAGCTAAGCCCCGAGTGAGAGGCGCACTCACCACTCAGTAGGATTTTTATTACTTAGGCGAGTACTGGATCTGCAGCTAAGCCCCGAGTGAGAGGCGACTCACCACTGTAGGATTTTTATTACTTAGGCGTAGCATCGACTGCAGCTAAGCCCCGAGTGAGAGGCGCACTCACCACTGTAGGATTTTTATTACTTAGGCGTAGTACTGGACTGCAGCTAAGCCCCGAGTGAGAGGCAGACTCACCACTCGGTAGGATTTTTTATTACTTAGGCAAGTAGTGGACTGCAGCTAAGCCCCCGAGTGGGAGGATTGCTCACCAGTCGGTAGGATTTTTTATTACTTAGGCGAGTACTGGACTATAGCTAAGCCCCCGAGTGATAGGCAGACTCACCACTTGGTAGGATTTTTTATTACTTAGGCGAGTACTGGACTGCAGCTAAGCCCCTGAGTGAGAGGTAGACTCACCACTCGGTAGGATTTTTTATTACTTAGGCTAGCATCGGATCGCAGCTAAGCCCCCGAGTGAGAGGGAGACTCACCACTCGGTAGGATTTTTTATTACTTAGGCGAGTACTGGACTGCAGCTAAGCCCCCGAGTGAGAGGCAGACTCACCACTCGGTAGGATTTTTTATTACTTAGGCGAGTACTGGACTGCAGCTAAGCCCCCGAGTGGGATGATTGCTCACCACTCGGTAGGATTTTTTATTACTTAGGCGAGTACTGGACTGCAGCTAAGCCCCCGAGTGAGAGGCAGACTCACCACTCGGTAGGATTTTTTATTACTTAGGCGAGTACTGGACTGCAGCTAAGCCCCGAGTGAGAGGCGCACTCACCACTGTAGGATTTTTATTACTTAGGCGAGTACTAGATCTGCAGCTAAGCCCCGAGTGAGAGGCATTGCTCACCACTGTGAGGATTTTTATTACTTAGGCGAGTACTAGATCTGCAGCTAAGCCCCGAGTGAGAGGCGCACTCACCACTCGGTAGGATTTTTATTACTTAGGCAAGTACTGGATCGCAGCTAAGCCCCGAGTGAGAGGCGCACTCACCACTCGGTAGGATTTTTATTACTTAGGCGTAGCATCGACTGCAGCTAAGCCCCCGAGTGAGAGGCGCACTCACCACTCGGTAGGATTTTTATTACTTAGGCGTAGTACTGGATCGCAGCTAAGCCCCCGAGTGAGAGGCGCACTCACCACTCGGTAGGATTTTTATTACTTAGGCGTAGCACTCGATCAGCTTAAGCCCCGAGTGAGAGGCAGACTTACCACTCGGTAGGATTTTTTATTACTGAGGCGAGTACTGGACTGCAGCTAAGCCCCCGAGTGGGAGGATTGCTCACCACTCGGTAGGATTTTTTATTACTTAGGCGAGTACTGGACTGCAGCTAAGCCCCCGAGTGTGAGGCAGACTCACCACTCGGTAGGATTTTTTATTACTTAGGCGAGTACTGGACTGCAGCTAAGCCCCCGAGTGGGAGGATTGCTCACCACTCGGTAGGATTTTTTATTACTTAGGCGAGTACTAGACTGCAGCTAAGCCCCTGAGTGAGAGGCAGACTCTCAACTCGGTAGGATTTTTTATTACATAGGCGAGTACTGGACTACAGCTAAGCCCCCGAGTGATAGGCAGACTCACCACTCTATAGGATTTTTTATTACTTAGGCGTAGCATCGATCGCAGCTAAGCCCCCGAGTGAGAGGCGCACTCACCACTCGGAGGATTTTTTATTACTTAGGCGTAGTACCGGACTGCAGCTAAGCCCCCGAGTGAGAGGCGCACTCACCACTCGGTAGGATTTTTTATTACTTAGGCGTAGCATCGGACTGCAGCTAAGCCCCGAGTGAGAGGCGCACTCACCACTCGGTAGGATTTTTTATTACTTAGGCGAGTATCGGATCAAGCTAAGCCCCCGAGTGAGAGGCGCACTCACCACTCTAAGGATTTTTATTACTTAGGCGAGTACTGGACTGCAGCTAAGCCCCCAAGTGAGAGGCAAACACACCACTCGGTAGGATTTTTTATTACTTAGGCGAGTACTGGACTGCAGCTAAGCCCCCGAGTGAGAGGCATACTCACCACTCGGTAGGATTTTTTATTACTTAGGCGAGTACTGGACTGCAGCTAAGCCCCCGAGTGAGAGGCAAACTCACCACTCTGTAGGATTTTTTATTACTTAGGCGAGTACTGGACTGCAACTAAGCCCCCGAGTGAGAGGCAGACTCACCACTCGGTAGGATATTTTATTACTTAGGCGAGTACTGGGCTGTAGCTAAGCCCCCGAATGAGAGGCGCACTCACCACTCGGTAGGATTTTTATTACTTAGGCGTAGTACTGGATCAGCAGCTAAGCCCCGAGTGAGAGGCGACTCACCACTGCAGAGGATTTTTTATTACTTAGGCGAGTACCGGACTGCAGCCTAAGCCCTCGAGTGAGAGTGCAGACTCACCACTCGGTAGGATTTTTATTACTTAGGCGAGTACTCGACTGCAGCTAAGCCCCCGAGTGAGAGGCAGACTCACCACTCGGTAGGATTTTTTATTACTTAGGCGAGTACTGGACTGCAGCTAAGCCCCCGAGTGAGAGGCAGACTCACCACTCGGTAGGATTTTTTATTACTTAAGCGAGTACTGGACTGCAGCCAAGCCCCCGAGTGGGAGGCAGACTCACTACTCGGTAGGATTTTTTATTATATAGGCGTAGCATCGATCAGCAGCTAAGCCCCGAGTGAGAGGCAGACTCACCACTCGGTAGGATTTTTTATTACTTAGGCGAGTACTCGATAGCAGCTAAGCCCCCGAGTGAGAGGCAGTCTCACCACTCGGTAGGATTTTAATTACTTAGGCGAGTACTGGACTGCAGCTAAGCCCCCGAGTGAGAGGCAGACTCACCACTCAGTAGGATTTTTTATTACTTAGGCGAGTACTGGACTGCAGCTAAGCCCCCGAGTGGGAGGATTGCTCACCACTCGGTAGGATTTTTATTACTTAGGCGAGTACTGGACTGCAGCTAAGCCCCCGAGTGAGAGGCAGACTCACCACTCGGTATGATTTTTTATTACTTAGGCGAGTACTGGACTGCAGCTAAGCCCCGAAAGTGAGAGGCGACTCACCACTCGGTAGGATTTTTTATTACTTAGGCTAGTACTGGACTGCAGCTAAGCCCCCGAGTGAGAGGCTGACTCACCACTCGGTAGGAATTTTTTCTTACTTAGGCGAGCATCGGACTGCAGCTAAGCCCCCGAGTGAGAGGCGCACTCACCACTCGGTAGGATTTTTTATTACTTAGGCGTAGTACTGACTGCAGCTAAGCCCCGAGTGAGAGGCGCACTCACCACTCAGAGGATTTTTATTACTTAGGCGAGTACTGACTGCAGCTAAGCCCCCGAGTGAGAGGCGCACTCACCACTGTAGGATTTTTTATTACTTAGGCGAGCATCACTGCAGCTAAGCCCCCGAGTGAGAGGCAGACTAACCACTCGGGAGGATTTTTTATTACTTAGGCGAGTACTGATCACAGCTAAGCCCCGAGTGAGAGGCGCACTCACCACTGTGAGGATTTTTTATTACTTAGGCGTAGCATCGGACTGCAGCTAAGCCCCGAGTGAGAGGCGCACTCACCACTCGGGTAGGATTTTTATTACTTAGGCGTAGTACTGGATCTGCAGCTAAGCCCCGAGTGAGAGGCGCACTCACCACTCGGTAGGATTTTTATTACTTAGGCGTAGCACTGGATCTGCAGCTAAGCCCCGAGTGAGAGGCGCACTCACCACTGTAGGATTTTTTATTACTTAGGCGAGTACTGGATCAAGCTTAAGCCCCGAAGTGAGAGGCGCACTCACCACTCTAGGATTTTTTATTACTTAGGCGTAGTACCGGATGCAGCTAAGCCCCCGAGTGAGAGGCGCACTCACCACTCGGAGGATTTTTTATTACTTAGGCGAGCATCGGATCGCAGCTAAGCCCCCGAGTGAGAGGCAGACTCACCACTCGGTAGGATTTTTTATTACTTAGGCGAGTACCGGACTGCAGCTAAGCCCCCGAGTGAGAGGCAGACTCACCACTCGGTAGGATTTTTTATTACTTAGGCGAGTACTGGACTGCAGCTAAGCCCCCGAGTGGGAGGATTGCTCACCACTCGGTAGGATTTTTTATTACTTAGGCGAGTACTGGACTGCAGCTAAGCCCCCGAGTGAGAGGCAGACTCACCACTCGGTAGGATTTTTTATTACTTAGGCGAGTACTGGACTGCAGCTAAGCCCCCGAGTGAGAGGCAGACTCACCACTCGGTAGGATTTTTTATTACTTAGGCGAGTACTGGACTGCAGCTAAGCCCCCGAGTGAGAGGCAGACTCACCACTCGGTAGGATTTTTATTACTTAGGCGAGTACTGGACTGCAGCTAAGCCCCCGAGTGAGAGGCAGACTCACCACTCGGTAGGATTTTTAATTACATAGGCGTAGCACTCGGACTGCAGCTAAGCCCCCGAGTGAGAGGCGCACTCACCACTTGTAGGATTTTTTATTACTTAGGCGTAGCATCGGACTGCAGCTAAGCCCCGAGTGAGAGGCGCACTCACCACTCGGTAGGATTTTTTATTACTTAGGCGTAGCATCGACTGCAGCTAAGCCCCCGAGTGTGAGGATTGCTCACCACTCTGTAGGATTTTTTATTACTTAGGCGAGTACTGGACTGCAGCTAAGCCCCCGAGTGAGAGGCAGACTCACCACTCGGTAGGATTTTTTATTACTTAGGCGAGTACTGGACTGCAGCTAAGCCCCCGAGTGAGAGGCAGACTCACCACTCGGTAGGATTTTTTATTACTTAGGCGAGTACTGGACTGCAGCTAAGCCCCCGAGTGAGAGGCAGACTCACCACTCTATAGGATTTTTTATTACTTAGGCGAGTACCGGATCAAGCTAAGCCCCGAGTGAGAGGCGCACTCACCACTCGGGTAGGATTTTTTATTACTTAGGCGTAGCATCGATCACAGCTAAGCCCCCGAGTGAGAGGCAGACTCACCACTCGGTAGGAGTTTTTATTACTTAGGCGAGTACTGGACTGCAGCTAAGCCCTCGAGTGAGAGGCAGACTCACCACTCGGTAGGATTTTTTATTACTTAGGCGAGTACTGGATTGCAGCTAAGCCCCTGAGTGAAGGGCAAACTCACCACTCGGTAGGATTTTTTATTACTTAGGCGAGTACTGGACTGCAGCTAAGCCCCCGAGTGAGAGGCAAACTCACCACTCGGTAGGATTTTTTATTACTTAGGCGAGTATCGATCGCAGCTAAGCCCCCGAGTGAGAGGCGCACTCACCACTGTAGGATTTTTTATTACTTAGGCGTAGCATCGATCGCAGCTAAGCCCCCGAGTGAGAGGCGCACTCACCACTCGGTAGGATTTTTATTACTTAGGCGTAGTACTGGACTGCAGCTAAGCCCCGAGTGAGAGGCGCACTCACCACTCGGTAGGATTTTTTATTACTTAGGCGAGTAATCGATCAGCAGCTAAGCCCCGAGTGAGAGGATTGCTCACCACTGTAGGATTTTTATTACTTAGGCGAGTACCGACTGCAGCTAAGCCCCGAGTGAGAGGCAGACTCACCACTCAGTAGGATTTTTTATTACTTAGGCGTAGCATCGGATCAAAGCTAAGCCCCGAGTGAGAGGCAGACTCACCACTCAGAGGATTTTTATTACTTAGGCGTAGCACTCGATCTGCAGCTAAGCCCCCGAGTGAGAGGCACTCACCACTCGGTAGGATTTTTTATTACTTAGGCGTAGTATCGGATCGCAGCTAAGCCCCCGAAAGTGAGAGGCAGACTCACCACTCTAGGATTTTTTATTACTTAGGCGAGTACCGGACTGCAGCTAAGCCCCGAGTGAGAGGCGCACTCACCACTCTAGGATTTTTTATTACTTAGGCGTAGCATCGGATCTGCAGCTAAGCCCCGAGTGAGAGGCGCACTCACCACTCGGTAGGATTTTTATTACTTAGGCGTAGCATCGATCAGCAGCTAAGCCCCGAGTGAGAGGATTGCTCACCACTCGGTAGGATTTTTATTACTTAGGCGTAGTACTCGATCTGCAGCTAAGCCCCGAGTGAGAGGCATTGACTCACCACTCAGAGGATTTTTATTACTTAGGCGAGCATCGGACCGCAGCTAAGCCCCCGAGTGAGAGGCAGACTCACCACTCGGTAGGATTTTTTATTACTTAGGCGAGTACTGGACTGCAGCTAAGCCCCCGAGTGGGAGGATTGCTCACCAGTCGGTAGGATTTTTTATTACTTAGGCGAGTACTCGACTGCAGCTAAGCCCCCGAGTGAGAGGCAGACTCACCACTCGGTAGGATTTTTTATTACTTAGGCGTAGCACTGGATCGCAGCTAAGCCCCGAGTGAGAGGCACTCACCACTCGGTAGGATTTTTTATTACTTAGGCGTAGTACTCGATCTGCAGCTAAGCCCCCGACTGAGAGGCAGACTCACCACTTGGTAGGATTTTTTATTACTTAGGCAAGTGCTGGACCGCAGCTAAGCCCCCGAGTGAGAGGCGAACTCACCACTCGGTAGGATTTTTTATTACTTAGGCGAGTACTGGACTGAAGCTAAGCCCCCGAGTGAGAGGCAGACTCACCACTCGGTATGATTTTTTATTACTTAGGGGAGTACTGGACTGCAGCTAAGCCCTCGAGTGAGAGGCAGACTCACCACTCGATAGGATTTTTTACTACTTAGGCGAGTACTGGACTGCAGCTAAGCCCCTGCGTGAGAGGCAGACTCACCACTCGGTAGGATTTTTTATTACTCAGGCGAGTACTGGACTGCAGCTAAGCCCTCGAGTGTGAGGCAGACTCACCACTCGGTAGGATTTTTTATTACTTAGGCGAGTACTGGACTGCAGCTAAGCCCCTGAGTGAGAGGCAGACTCTCAACTCGGTAGGATTTTTTATTACATAGGCGAGTACTGGACTATAGCTAAGCCCCCGAGTGATAGGCAGACTCACCACTCTATAGGATTTTTTATTACTTAGGCGAGTACTGGACTGCAGCTAAGCCCCCGAGTGAGAGGCAGACTCACCACTCGGTAGGATTTTTTTATTACTTAGGCGAGTACTGGACTGCAGCTAAGCCCCCGAGTGAGAGGCAGACTCACCACTCGGTAGGATTTTTTATTACTTAGGCGAGTACATCGGATCAAGCTAAGCCCCCGAGTGAGAGAGTGCACTCACCACTGTAGGATTTTTATTACTTAGGCGTAGCATCGACTGCAGCTAAGCCCCGAGTGAGAGGCGCACTCACCACTGCAGGATTTTTATTACTTAGGCGTAGTACCGGATCGCAGCTAAGCCCCCGAGTGAGAGGCGCACTCACCACTCTAGGATTTTTTATTACTTAGGCGAGTACTGGACTGCAGCTAAGCCCCCGAGTGAGAGGCAGACTCACCACTCGGTAGGATTTTTTATTACTTAAGCGAATACTGGACTGCAGCTAAGCCCCCGAGTGAGAGGCAGACTCACCACTCGGTAGGGTTTTTTATTACTTAGGCGAGTACTTGACTGCAGCTAAGCCCCCGACTGAGAGGCAGACTCACCACTTGGTAGGATTTTTTATTACTTAGGCAAGTGCTGGACTGCAGCTAAGCCCCCGAGTGAGAGGCGAACTCACCACTCGGTAGGATTTTTTATTACTTAGGCGAGTACTCGGATCAAGCTAAGCCCCCGAGGGAGAGGCGGACTCACCACTCGGTATGATTTTTTATTACTTAGGCGAGTACTGGATCGCAGCTAAGCCCCCGAGTGAGAGGCGCACTCACCACTCGGTAGGATTTTTATTACTTAGGCGAGCATCGATCGCAGCTAAGCCCCGAGTGAGAGGCGCACTCACCACTCGGTAGGATTTTTATTACTTAGGCGAGTACCGGACTGCAGCTAAGCCCCGAGTGAGAGGCGACTCACCACTTGTAGGATTTTTTATTACTTAGGCGAGTAATCGGACTGCAGCTAAGCCCCGAGTGAGAGGCGCACTCACCACTGCAGAGGATTTTTTATTACTTAGGCGAGTACTGGACTGCAACTAAGCCCCCGAGTGAGAGGCAGGCTCACCACTCGGTAGGATTTTTTTATTACTTAGGCGAGTACTGGACTGCAGCTAAGCCCCCGAGTGAGAGGCAGACTCACCACTCGGTAGGATTTTTTATTACTTAGGCGAGTACTGGACTGCAGCTAAGCCCCCGAGTGGGAGGATTGCTCACCACTCGGTAGGATTTTTTATTACTTAGGCGAGTACTGGACTGCAGCTAAGCCCCCGAGTGAGAGGCAGACTCACCACTCTGTAGGATTTTTTATTACTTAGGCGAGTACTGGACTGCAGCTAAGCCCCCGAGTGAGAGGCAGACTCACCACTCGGTAGGATTTTAATTACTTAGGCGTAGCATCGACTGCAAGCTAAGCCCCCGAGTGAGAGGCGCTCACCACTGTAGGATTTTTATTACTTAGGCGAGCATCGGATCGCAGCTAAGCCCCCGAGTGAGAGGCAGACTCACCACTCGGTAGGATTTTTTATTACTTAGGCAAGTACTGGACTGGAGCTAAGCCCCCCAGTGAGAGGCTGACTCACCACTTGGTAGGATTTTTTATTACTTAGGCGAGTACTGGACTGCAGCTAAGCCCCCGAGTAAGAGGCAGACTCACCACTCGGTAGGATTTTTTATTACTTAGGCGAGTACGATCTGCAGCTAAGCCCCGAGTGAGAGGCGCACTCACCACTCAGAGGATTTTTATTACTTAGGCGTAGTACCTGGATCGCAGCTAAGCCCCCGAGTGAGAGGCGCACTCACCACTCGGTAGGATTTTTATTACTTAGGCGTAGTACTCGACTGCAGCTAAGCCCCCGAGTGAGAGGCGACTCACCACTCGGTAGGATTTTTTATTACTTAGGCGTAGTACGGACTGCAGCTAAGCCCCGAGTGAGAGGCGCACTCACCACTCGAGGATTTTTATTACTTAGGCAGTACCGGATCGCAGCTAAGCTCCCCGAGTGAGAGTGCGCACTCACCACTGCAGAGGATTTTTTATTACTTAGGCGAGTACTGGATCTGCAGCTAAGCCCCGAGTGAGAGGCGCACTCACCACTGTAGGATTTTTTATTACTTAGGCGAGCACCGACTGCAGCTAAGCCCCCGAGTGAGAGGCAGACTCACCACTGTAGGATTTTTATTACTTAGGCGTAGCACTGATCTGCAGCTAAGCCCCGAGTGAGAGGCGCACTCACCACTCTAGGATTTTTATTACTTAGGCGTAGTATCGGACTGCAGCTAAGCCCCGAGTGAGAGGCGCACTCACCACTCTAGGATTTTTTATTACTTAGGCGTAGCACTCGATCAAGCTAAGCCCCGAGTGAGAGGCGACTCACCACTGTAGGATTTTTATTACTTAGGCGTAGCACCGGACTCAGCTAAGCCCCCGAGTGAGAGGCGCACTCACCACTCTCAGAGGATTTTTTATTACTTAGGCGTAGCATCGACTGCAGCTAAGCCCCCGAGTGAGAGGCAGACTCACCACTCGGTAGGATTTTTTATTACTTAAGCGAGTACTGGACTGCAGCCAAGCCCCCGAGTGGGAGGCAGACTCACTACTCGGTAGGATTTTTTATTAGTTAGGCGAGTACTGGACTGCAGCTAAGCCCCCGAGTGGGAGGCAGACTCACCACTCGGTAGGATTTTTTATTACTTAGGCGAGTACTGGACTGCAGCTAAGCCCCCGAGTGAGAGGCAGACTCACCACTTGGCAGGATTTTTATTACTTAGGCGAGTACTGGACTGCAGCTAAGCCTCCGAGTGAGATGCAGACTCACCACTCGGCAGGATTTTTATTACTTAGGCGTAGCATCGGACTGCAGCTAAGCCCCCGAAAGTGAGAGGCGCACTCACCACTCGGTAGGATTTTTATTACTTAGGCGTAGTACTGGATCAGAGCTAAGCCCCCGAGTGAGAGTCAGACTCACCACCCTGTAGGATTTTTTATTACTTAGTCGATTACTGTACTGCAGCTAAGCCCCCGAGTGAGAGGCGCACTCACCACTGCAGGATTTTTTATTACTTAGGCGAGTACTCGACTGCAGCTAAGCCCCCGAGTGAGAGGCAGACTCACCACTGGTAGGATTTTTTATTACTTAGGCGAGTACTGGACTGCAGCTAAGCCCCCGAGTGAGAGGCAGACTCACCACTCGGTAGGATTTTTTATTACTTAGGCGAGTACTGGACTGCAGCTAAGCCCCCGAGTGAGAGGCAGACTCACCACTCGGTAGGATTTTTTATTACTTAGGCGTAGTACCGGATCAGCAGCTAAGCCCCCGAGTGAGAGGCGACTCACCACTGTAGGATTTTTATTACTTAGGCGAGTACTTGACTGCAGCTAAGCCCCCGAGTGTGAGGCAGACTCACCACTCTGTAGGATTTTTTATTACTTAGGCGTAGCATCGACTGCAGCTAAGCCCCCGAGTGAGAGGCGCACTCACCACTCGGTAGGATTTTTATTACTTAGGCGTAGCATCGGATCGGCAGCTAAGCCCCGAAAGTGAGAGGCGACTCACCACTGTAGGATTTTTATTACTTAGGCGTAGTACTGGACTGCAGCTAAGCCCCCGAGTGAGAGGCACTCACCACTCAGTAGGATTTTTATTACTTAGGCGTAGTACCGGATCAAGCTAAGCCCCGAGTGAGAGGCGCACTCACCACTGCAGGATTTTTTATTACTTAGGCTAGTACTGGACTGCAGCTAAGCCCCGAGTGAGAGGCGCACTCACCACTCGGTAGGATTTTTTATTACTTAGGCGAGCATCGACTGCAGCTAAGCCCCGAGTGAGAGGCGCACTCACCACTCGGTAGGATATTTTATTACTTAGGCGAGTACTGGACTGCAGCTAAGCCCCCGAGTGAGAGGCGTTCTCACCACTGGTAGGATTTTTTATTACTTAGGCGAGCACTGGACTGCAGCTAAGCCCCGAAAGTGAGAGGCGACTCACCACTCTAGGGATTTTTATTACTTAGGCGTAGTACCGGATCAAGAAGCTAAGCCCCCGAGTGAGAGGCAGACTCACCACTCGGTAGGATTTTTTATTACTTAGGCGAGTACTGGACTGCAGCTAAGCCCCCGAGTGAGAGGCAGACTCACCACTCGGTAGGATTTTTTATTACTTAGGCAAGTACTGGACTACAGCTAAGCCCCTGAGTGAGAGGCAGACTCACCACTCGGTAGGATTTTTTATTACTTAGGCGAGTACTGGACTGCAGCTAAGCCCCGGAGTGAGAGGCAGACTCACCACTCTGTAGGATTTTTTATTACTTAGGCGAGTACCGGACTGCAGCTAAGCCCCGAAAGTGAGAGGCGCACTCACCACTCCAGAGGATTTTTTATTACTTAGGCGAGCATCGACTGCAGCTAAGCCCCGAGTGAGAGGCGCACTCACCACTGTAGGATTTTTTATTACTTAGGCGTAGTATTGGATCTGCAGCTAAGCCCCGAGTGAGAGGCGCACTCACCACTCGGTAGGATTTTTATTACTTAGGCGAGCACTCGACTGCAGCTAAGCCCCCGAGTGAGAGGATTGCACACCACTGGTAGGATTTTTTATTACTTAGGCGTAGCATCGGATCAGCAGCTTAAGCCCCCGAGTGAGAGGCGCACTCACCACTCGGTAGGATTTTTTATTACTTAGGCGTAGTACTAGATCTGCAGCTAAGCCCCCGAGTGAGAGGCGCACTCACCACTGGTAGGAATTTTTATTACTTAGGCGTAGTACTGGACTGCAGCCTAAGCCCCGAGTGAGAGGCGACTCACCACTGTAGGATTTTTATTACTTAGGCGTAGTATCGACTGCAGCTAAGCCCCGAGTGAGAGGCGGCACTCACCACTGGTAGGATTTTTATTACTTAGGCGAGTACTGCATCGCAGCTAAGCCCCGAGTGAGAGGCGCACTCACCACTGAGGGATTTTTTATTACTTAGGCGAGTACTGGACTGCAGCTAAGCCCCCGAGTGAGAGGCGCACTCACCACTTCGGAGGATTTTTATTACTTAGGCGAGTACCGGATCAGCTAAGCCCCGAGTGAGAGGCGAGACTCACCACTCGGTAGGATTTTTATTACTTAGGCGTAGTACCGGATCGCAGCTAAGCCCCCGAGTGAGAGGCGGCACTCACCACTTTGTGAGGATTTTTTATTACTTAGGCGAGTACTGGACTGCAGCTAAGCCCCCGAGTGGGAGGATTGATCACCACTCGGTAGGAATTTTTATTACTTAGGCGAGTACTGGACTGCAGCTAAGCCCCCGAGTGAGAGGCAGACTCACCACTCGGTAGGATTTCTTATTACTTAGGTGAGTACTGGACTGCAGCTAAGCCCCCGAGTGAGAGGCAGACTCACCACTCGGTAGGATTTTTTATTACTTAGGTGAGTACTGTACTGCAGCTAAGCCCCCGAGTGAGAGGCAGACTCACCACTTTGTGAGGATTTTTATTACTTAGGCGTAGTAATCGGATCTAGCTAAGCCCCCGAGTGGGAGGATTGCTCAACACTCGGTAGGATTTTTTATTACTTAGGCGAGTACTGGACTGCAACTAAGCCCCCGAGTGAGAGGGAGACTCACCACTCGGTAGGATTTTTTATTACTTACGTGAGTACTGGACTGCAGCTAAGCCCCCGAGTGAGAGGCAGACTCACCACTCGGTAGGATTTTTTGAAGGAAATATGCCCTAGAGGCAATAATAAAAGTTATTATTTATTTCCTTATATCATGATAAATGTTTATTATTCATGCTAGAATTGTATTAACAGGAAACATAATACATGTGTGAATACATAAAACCCATGAGTGTCACTAGTATGCCTCTCATTTGACTAGCTCTCGTTAATCAAAGATGGTTGTGTTTCCTAAACCATGAACAAGGAGTTGTTATTTGATTAACGGGATCACATCATTGGTTGAATGATCTGATTGACATGACCCATTCCATTAGCATATAGCACCTGATCGTATAGTTTGTTGCTAGTGCTTTTCTTCATGACTTATACATGTTCCTATGACTATGAGATTATGCAACTCCCGCTTACTCGAGGAACACTTTTGGTGCTACCAAACGTCACAACGTGAATCGGTGATTATAAAGGTACATTATGTGTGTCTCCAAGGTACATGTTGGGTTGGCATATTTTGAGATTAGGATTTGTCACTCCGATTGCTCGGAGAGGTATCTCTGGGCCCTCTCGGTAATGCACATCACATAAGCCTTGCAAGCATTGCAACTAATGAGTTAGTTGTGAGATGATGTATTTTAACGAGTAAAGAGACTTGCCGGTAACGCAGATTGAACTAGGTATTGGATACCGACGATCGAATCTCGGCAAGTAACATACCGATGACAAAGGGAACAACGATGTTGTTATGCGGTCTGACCGATAAAGATCTTCGAGAATATGTAGGAGCCAATATGGGCATCCAGGTCCCGCTTATTGGTTATTGACCGGAGAGGTGTCTCGGTCATGTTCATATAGTTCTCGAACCCGTAGGGTCCGCACGCTTAACGCTTCGATGATGCTTACTATGAGTTGTTATGATGTTTCTGTACCGAAGGTTGTTCGAGTCCCGGATGAGATCACGGACGTGACGAGGAGTCTCGAAATGGTCGAGACATAAAAATTCATATATTGAAGTCTATGTTTGGACATCGGAAGTGTTCCGGTGAAATTGGGAATTTACCTGGCACCGGAGGTTACCGAACCCCCCTAATACTAATGGGCCAACATGGGCCTTAGTGGAAAGGGAGAGAAGGGGGCCCAAGTGCTGGCTTCATTCCTTCCCCCTTCCCTAGTCCTATTAGGACTAGGAGAAGGGGCCTCTCTCTCCCTTCCCACTTGGGGGAAACCTAGTTGACTAGGATTGGGGGAATCCTACTCCTAGTAGGAGTAGGACACCTCAAGCACCTCCCTTGGCCGGCCAGCCCCTCCTCCTTCCCTCCTTTATATACTGGGGCGTAGGGCACCCCATGACACACAAGTTGATCCTTGAGATCTTTCTCAGCCGTGTGCGGTGCCCCTTCCACCATATTACACCTCGAGAATACCGTGGCGGAGCTTAGGCGAAGCCCTGCGCCGGTGGAACATCATCATCGCCACCACGCCGTCAGGTCGACGAAACTCTCCCTCAACACTCTACTGGATCGGAGTTCGAGGGACGCCATCGAGCTGAACGGTGCAGAACTCGGAGGTGCCGTGACGCTCGGTACTTGGATCGGTTGGATCGTGAAGAAGCACGACTACTTCCTCTACGCTATGCCAACGCTCTCACTGTGGGTCTACGAGGGCACGAGATTTACACTCTCATCTCGCTGCTATGCATCACCATGATCTTGGCGTGATCGTAGGGAAAATTTTGAAATTACTACGCTCCCCAACAAAGGGCATCCGAGCCTGGTTTTATGTAGATGTCATATGCACGGTAGAACACAAGTGAGTTGTGGACGATACAAGTCATACCGCCTACCAAAGATGTCATACTTTGGTTCAGCGGTATTGTTGGAAAGACGATCCAGACCAACCTTACGCTGCATTTTACGCGAGACCGGTTCCTCGACGTGCTTTGTACATAGATGGCCTGTGGAAGACCTGTCTCTCCAACTTTAGTTGAACCGAGTGGCATACGCCCGGTCCTTGAGAAGGTTAAACGGAGTCTATTTGACGGCAAGTATCGCTGTGGTTTTGATGCGTAGGTAAGAACGGTTCTTGCTCAGCCCGTAGCAGCCATCGTAAAAACTTGCAACAACAAATTAGAGGACGTATAACTTGTTTTTGCAAGGCATGTTGTTATGTGATATTGTCAAGAAGTTATGCTATATTTTATTGTATGATATGATCATGTTTTGTAAACGAAGTTATCGGCAATCGCGGTGGAGCCATATGGTTGTCGCTTATTGTATGCAATGCAATCGCTTCGTAATGCTTTACTTTATCACTAAACGGTAGCGATAGTCGTAGAAGCATAAGTTTGGCGAGACGACAACGATGCTACGATGGAGATCAAGGTGTCGCGCCCGGTGACGATGGTGATCATGACGGTGCTTCGAGATGGAGATCACAAGCACAAGATGATGATGGCCATATCATATCACTTATATTGATTGCATGTGATGTTAATCCTTTATGCATCTTATCTTGCTTTGATTGACGGTAGCATTATAAGATGATCCCTTACTAAATTATCAAGAAGTGTTCTCCCGAGTATGCACCGCTATGTAAAGTTCTTCGTGGCCGAGACACCACGTGATGATCGGGTGTGATAGGCTCTACGTTCAAATACAACGGGTGCAAAAACAGTTGCACACGCAGAATACTCAGGTTATACTTGACGAGCTATGCATATAAGATATGACCTCGGAACACGGAGACCGAAGGTCGAGCGTGAATCATATAGTAGATATGATCAACATATTGATGTTCACCATTGAAGCTACTCCATCACACGTGATGATCGGTCATGGTGTAGTTGATATGGATCACGCAATCACTTAGAGAATTGGAGGGATATTTTTCTAAGTGGGAGTTCTTAAGTAATATGATTAATTGAACTTAAATTTATCATGAACTTAGTACCGATAGTATCTTGCTTGTCTATGATGTGTAGATAGATGGCTCGTGCCGTTGTTCCGCTGAATTTTAATGCTTCCTTGAGAAAGCAAAGTTGAAAGATGATGGTAGCAATTACACGGACTGGGTCCGTAATTTGAGGATTATCCTTATTGCTGCACGTAAGAATTACGCCCCGAAGCACCGTTAGTGCCAGTGCCCGGTGTAAGGGCTGCGCCAGATGTTGTGAACGCCCGCAAAGCAAAGCCGATGACTACTCTATAGTTCAAGCAGCCATGCTTTACGGTTTAGAACCGACTTCAACGTTGCTTTTGAACACCATGGAGCATAATGAGATGTTCCAGTGAGTTGAAGTTAATATTCCAAGCGTAATGCCCGGATTGAGAGATATGAAGTCTCCAATAAGTTCTATAGCTGTAAGATGGAGGAGAACGGTTCACATCGGAGCATATACTCGTAATGTCCTGATATAACAATCACTTGATTCAACTGGAGTTAATCTTCCGGATGATTGCGCTATTGATGTAATTCTCCAATCACCGCCACCAAGCTACAAGAGCTTCGTGATGAACTATAATATGCAAGGGATGACCAAAACAATGCCCGAGCTCTTTCGCGATGCCGAAAGTCATGGAGGTAGAAATCAAAAAAGGAGCATCAAGTGTTGATGGTTAACAAAACCACTAGTTTCAAGAAAAGGGCAAAGGAAAGAAAAAGGAAACTTCAAAAAGAACAGCAAGCAAGTTGTCGATCAAGAGAAGAAACCCAAGTCCTGGTCCTAAGCTCAAACTCGAAAGTGCTTCTATTGCGCGTGCTGGTCACTGGAAGCGGAACTCGCCCAAGTATTTGGCGGATAAGAAGGATGGCAAGGTTAACAAAGGTATATGTGATATACATGTTATTGATGTGTACCTTACTAATACTCGCAGAGCACCTGGTATTTGATAATCGGGTTCTGCTGCTAATATTTGCAACTCAAACAGGGGCTACGGATTGCTTAAGATTGGCTAAGGACGAGGTGACGATGCGCTGGGAAATGGTTCCAAAGTCGATGTGATCGCAATGGCACGCTACCTCTACATCTACCTTCGGGATTAGTATTAGACCTAAATAATTGTTATTTAGTACCAGCGTTGAGCATGAACATTATATCTGGATCTTGTTTGATGCGCAGACGGTTATTCATTTAAATCGTAGAATAATGGTTGTTCTATTTATATGAATAATATCTTTTATGGTCATGCACCATTGAAGAATGGTTTGTTTTTACTTAATCTTGATAGTAATGATACACATATTCATAATGTTGAAACCAAAAGATGCAGAGTTGATAATGATGGTGCAACTTATTTGTGGCACCGCCGTTTAGGTCATATCGGGTGTAAAGCGCATGAAGAAACTCCATCTTGATGGACTTTTGGAGTCACTTGATTATGAATCACTTGGCACTTAAGTAACCCGTGCCTTTATGGGCAAGATGACTAAAACACCGTTCTCCTGGAACTATGGAGAGAGCAACAGATTTATTGGAAATCATACATACCGATGTATGTGGTCCAATGAATGTTGAGGCTCGTGGCCGGATATCGTTATTTTCTCACCTTCACAGATGATTTGAGCAGATATGGGTATATCTACTTAATGAAACACAAATCTGAAACATTTGAAAAGTTCAAAGAATTTCAGAGTGAAGTGGAAAATCATCGTAATAAGAAAATAAAGTTTCTACGATCCGATCGTGGAGGAGAATATTTGAGTTACGAAGTTTGGCCTACATTTGAAACAATGCGGAATAGTTTCAAGAACTTACGCCACCGAACACCACAACGTAATGGTGTGTCCGAACGTCAGAATCGTACTTTATTAGATATGGTGCGATCTATGATGTCTCTTACTGATTTACCGCTATCGCTTTGGGGTCATGCTTTAGAGACGGCTACATTCACTTTAAATAGGGCACCATCTAAACTGCTGAGACGACGCCTTATGAACTATGGTTTGGCAAGAAACCAAAGTTGTCGCTTCGAAAAGTTTGGGGCTGCGATGCTTATGTGAAAAAGCTTCAACCTGATAAGCTCGAACCCAAATCGAGAAATGTGTCTTCATAGGATACCCAAAGGAGATCTGTTGGGCTACACCTTCTATCACAGATCCGAAGGCAAGATTTTGTTGCTACAATTCGGAAACTTTTTTGGAGAAAGAGTTTCTCTCGAAAGAAGTGAGGGAGGAAAGTAGAACTTGATGAGATAATCGTATCTACTCCCTTATTGAGAAGTAGTGCATCACGTAAAACAGTTTCGTGACACCTACACCAAATAGGGAAGAAGCTAATGATGATGATCATGAAACTTCAGATCAAGTTTCTACAGAACTTCAGAGATCAACCAGAAAGCAAGATCCGCACTGTAATGGTACGGGTAATCCTATTCTCGAAGTCATGTTAATGGAACATGATGAACCTACTTAACTATGAAGAAGCGATGGTGAGCCCAGATTCCACAAAATGGCTTGAGGCCATGAAATCTGAGATGGGATCCATGTATGAGAACAAAGTGTGGACTTTGGTTGACTTGCCCGGATGATCGGCAAGCAATTGAGAATAAATGGATCTTCAAGAAGAAGACCGACGCCGATGGTAATGTTATCGTTTATAAAGCTCGACTTGTTGCAAAAAGGTTTTCGACAAGTTCAAGGGATTGACTACGATGAGACCTTCTCACCCTAAGCGATGCTTAAGTCCGTCCGAATCATGTTAGCAATTGCCGCATTTTATGATTATGAAATTTGGCAAATGGATGTTAAAACTGCATTCCTGAATGGATTTCTGGAAGAAGAGTTGTATATGATGCAACCAGAAGGTTTTGTCGATCCAAAGGGAGCTAACAAAGTGTGCAAGCTCCAGCCGATCCATTTATGGACTGGTGCAAGCCTCTCGAGTTGGAATAAACGCTTTGATAATGTGATCAAAGATTTGGTTTTATATGCACTTTTGGAGAAGCCTCAGATTTACAAGAAAGTGAGTGGAGCTCAGTAGCATTTCTCGATATTATATGTGGATGACATATTACCGATCGGAAATGATATAGAATTTCCGGATAGCATAAAGGGATACTTGAATAAGAGTTTTTCGATGAAAGACCTCGTGAAGTTGCTTACATATTGGGCATTAAGATCTATAGAGATAGATCAAAACGCTTAATAGGACTTTCACAAAGCACATACCTTGATAAAGTTTTGAAAAAGTTCAAAATGGATCAGTGCAAAGAAAGGGTTCTTGCAAGCTACAAGGTGTGAAGTTGAGTAAGACTCAATGCCCGACCACCGCAGAAGATAGAGAGAAAATGAAAGATGTTCCCTATGCTTCAGCCATAGGCTCTATCATGTATGCAATGCTGTGTACCAGACCGATGTGTGTGCCTTTGTCGAAGTTTGGCAGGTGTACCAAAGTAATCCAGGAGTGGATCATCGACAATGGGTCAAGAACATCCTTAAGTACTTGAGAAGGACTAAGGATATGTTTCTCATTTATGGCGGTGACAAAGAACTCTGTCAGAACGTTACGCCGACGCGAAGCTTTGACACCGATCCGGACGATTCTAAATCGCAAACCGGATACGTGATTTACATTAAACGGAGGAGTCAGCTTGGTGCAGTGCCCAAACAAAGCGCCGTATGGCGGGATCTACATGTGAAGTTGAGTACATAGCTGCTTCAAGCAAAGCTAATGAAGGAGTCTGGATGAAGGAGTTCATAACCGATCTAGGTGTTGTACCTAGTGTATCGGGTCCAATGAAAATCTTTTGTGACAATATCGGTGCAATTGCCTTAGCAAAGGAATCCAGATTTCACAAGAGAACCAAGCACATCAAAAGACGCTTCAACTCCATCCGGGATTTGGTCCAGGTGGGAGACATAGAGATATGCAAGATACATACGGATCTGAATGTCGCAGACCCGTTGACTAAGCCTCTTCCACGAGCAAAACATGATCAGCACCAAGACTCCATGGGTGTTAGAATCATTACTGTGTAATCTAGATTATTGACTCTAGTGCAAGTGGGAGATCAAGGAAATATGCCCTAGAGGCAATAATAAAAGTTATTATTTATTTCCTTATATCATGATAAATGTTTATTATTCATGCTAGAATTGTATTAACAGAAACATAATACATGTGTGAATACATAAACCTACAGAGTGTCACTAGTATGCCTCTACTTGACTAGCTCGTTAATCAAAGATGGTTGTGTTTCCTAAACCATGAACAAGGAGTTGTTATTTGATTAACGGGATCACATCATTGGTTGAATGATCTGATTGACATGACCCATTCCATTAGCATAGCACCTGATCGTATAGTTTGTTGCTAGTGCTTTTCTTCATGACTTATACATGTTCCTATGACTATGAGATTATGCAACTCCCTGGCTTTATTCGAGGAACACTTTGGTGCTACCAAACGCCACAACGTAATCGGGTGATTATAAAGGTACATTACGGTGTCTCCGAAAGGTACATGTTGGGTTGGCATATTTCGAGATTAGGATTTGTCACTCCGATTGCTCGGAGAGGTATCTCTGGGCCCTCGGTAATGCACATCACATAAGCCTTGCAAGCATTGCAACTAATGAGTTAGTTGTGAGATGATGTATTACGGAACGAGTAAAGAGACTTGCCGGAACGCAGATTGAACTAGGTATTGGATACCGACGATCGAATCTCTAGCAAGTAACATACCGATGACAAAGGGAACAACGATGTTGTTATGCGGTCTGACCGATAAAGATCTTCAGAGAATATGTAGGAGCCAATATGGGCATCCAGGTCCCGCTTATTGGTTATTGACCGGAGAGGTGTCTCGGCCATGTCTACATAGTTCTCGAACTCGTAGGGTCCGTGACGCTTAACGCTTCGATGATGCTACTATGAGTTGTTATGATGTTTCTGTACCGAAGGTTGTTCGAGTCCCGGATGAGATCACTTGATGACGAGGAGTCTCAAAATGGTCGAGACATAAAAATTCATATATTGGAAGTCTATGTTTGGACATCGGAAGTGTTCCGTGAAATTGGGAATTTTGCAAGTACGGAGGTTACCTAACCCCGGAATACTAATGGGCCAACATGGGCCTTAGTGGAAAGGAGAGAAGGGGCCCAAGTGCTGGTCAGACTTTCCCCCCCTTCCCTAGTCCTATTAGGACTAGGAGAAGGGCGCCTCTCTCTCCCTTCCCACTTGGGGAAACCTAGTTGGACTAGGATTGGGGGAATCCTACTCCCTAGTAGGAGTAGGACACCCCTGGCGCACCTCCCTTGGCCGGCCAGCCCTCCTCCTTCCCTCCTTTATATACTGGGGGCAAGAGGGCACCCCATGACACACAAGTTGATCCTTGAGATCTTTCCTGCTGCAGCCGGTGCCCCTTCCACCATATTACACCTCGAGAATACCGTGAGCGAGCTAGGGCGAAGCCCTCGCGCCGGTGGAACATCATCATCGCCACCACGCCGTCAGGTCGACGTAAACTCTCCTCAACACTCGGCTGGATCGGAGTTCGAGGGACGCCATCGAGCTGAACGTGTGCAGAACTCGGAGGTGCCGTACGCTCGGGTACTTGGATCGGTTGGATCGTGAAGAAGTACGACTACTTCCTCTACGCTAAGCGCCAACGCTTCACTGTGGGTCTACGAGGGTAATGAGATCTACACTCTCATCTCGTTGCTATGCATCACCATGATCTTGCGTGATCGTAGGAAAATTTGAAATTACTACTGCTCCCCAACATTTTTATTACTTAGGCGAGCATCGACTCAAGCTAAGCCCCGAAAGTGGGAGGATTGATCACCACTCGGTAGGAATTTTTATTACTTAGGCGTAGCATCGGACTGCAGCTAAGCCCCGAGTGAGAGGCGGACTCACCACTCGGTAGGATTTTTTATTACTTAGGTGAGTACTGGACTGCAGCTAAGCCCCCGAGTGAGAGGCAGACTCACCACTCGGTAGGATTTTTTATTACTTAGGTGAGTACTGGACTGCAGCTAAGCCCCCGAGTGAGAGGCAGACTCACCACTCGGTAGGATTTTTTATTACTTAGGCGAGTACTGGACTGCAGCTAAGCCCCCGAGTGAGAGGCGGACTCACCACTCGGTAGGATTTTTTATTACTTAGGCGAGTACTGGACTGCAGCTAAGCCCTCGAGTGAGAGGCAGACT
The DNA here is from genome assembly GCA_021605145.1 of Aegilops bicornis. Lineage (NCBI taxonomy): Eukaryota > Viridiplantae > Streptophyta > Magnoliopsida > Poales > Poaceae > Aegilops > Aegilops bicornis. The sequence continues at coordinate 639,920,442 of CM038670.1, read as the reverse complement.
CACCACACGGTAGGATTTATATTACTTAGGCGAGTACTGGACTGCAGCTAAGCCCCCGAGTGAGAGGCAGACTCACTACTCGGTAGGATTTTTTATTACTTAGGCGAGTACTGGACTGTAGCTAGGCCCCCGAGTGAGAGGCAGACTCACCACTCGGTAGGATTTTTTATTACTTAGGCGAGTACTGGACTGCAGCTAAGCCCCCGAGTGAGAGGCGCACTCACCACTCGGTAGGATTTTTTATTACTTACGTGAGTAATCGGACTGCAGCTAAGCCCTCGAGTGAGAGGCGCACTCAGACTTGTGAGATTTTTTATTACTTAGGCGAGTAATCGATCGCAGCTAAGCCCCTGAGTGAGAGGCAGACTCACAACTCGGTAGGATTTTTTATTACTTAGGCGAGTACTGGACTGCAGCTAAGCCCCCGAGTGAGAGGCACACTCACCACTCGGTAGGATTTTTTATTACTTAGGCGAGTATTGGACTGCAGCTAAGCCCCCGAGTGGGAGGATTGCTCACCAGTCGGTAGGATTTTTTATTACTTAGGCGAGTACTCGACTGCAGCTAAGCCCCCGAGTGAGAGGCAGACTCACCACTCGGTAGGATTTTTTATTACTTAGGCGAGTACTGGACTGCAGCTAAGCCCCCGAGTGAGAGGCAGACTCACCACTCGGTAGGATTTTTTATTACTTAGGCAAGTACTGGACTGCAGCTAAGCCCCCGAGTGAGAGGCTGACTCACCACTCAGTAGGATTTTTTATTACTTAGGCGAGTACTGGACTGCAGCTAAGCCCCCGAGTGAGAGGCAGACTCACCACTCGGTAGGATTTTTTATTACTTAGGCGAGTCTTGACTGGTGCAGCCTAAGCCCAGTGAGAGGCGACTCAACCACTCGGTGAGGATTTTTTATTACTTAGGCGTAGTCTTGGATCTGCAGCTAAGCCCTCGAGTGAGAGGCGGACTCACCACTCGGTAGGATTTTTTATTACTTAGGCGTAGTCTTTGGACTGCAACTAAGCCCCGAGTGAGAAGGGAGACTCACCACTCGGTAGGATTTTTTATTACTCAGGCGAGTACTGGACTGCAGCTAAGCCCCCGAGTGAGAGGCAGACTTACCACTCGGTAGGATTTTTTATTACTTAGGCGAGTACTGGACTGCAGCTAAGCCCCCGAGTGGGAGGATTGCTCACCACTCGGTAGGATTTTTTATTACTTAGGCGAGTACTGGACTGCAGCTAAGCCCCCGAGTGAGAGGCAGACTCACCACTCGGTAGGATTTTTTATTACTTAGGCGAGTACTAGACTGCAGCTAAGCCCCCGAGTGAGAGGCAGACTCACCACTCGGTAGGATTTTTTATTACTTAGGCGAGTACTGGACTGCAGCTAAGCCCCCGAGTGAGAGGCAAACTCACCACTCGGTAGGAATTTTATTACTTAGGCGAGTACTGGACTGCAGCTAAGCCCCCGAGTGAGAGGCAGACTCACCACTCGGTAGGATTTTTTATTACTTAGGCAAGTAGTGGACTGCAGCTAAGCCCCCGAGTGAGAGGCAGACTGACCACTCGGTAGGATTTTTTATTACTTAGGCGAGTACTGGACTGCAGCTAAGCCCCCGAGTGAGAGGCAGACTCACCACTCGGTAGGATTTTTTATTACTTAGGCGAGTAGTGGACTGCAGCTAAGCCCCCGAGTGAGGCGGACTCACCACTCGGTAGGATTTTTTATTACTTAGGTAGTCTTGGGGCAAGCTAAGCCCCGAGTGAGAGGCGGACTCACCACTCGGTGGGATTTTTATTACTTAGTGAGTCTTGGACTGGCTAAGCCCCAGTGAGCTAAGCCCGAAAGTGGGATTGCTCACCCACCACTCGGTAGGATTTTTATTACTTAGGCCAGTCTTGGACTGCAGCTAAGCCCTGAGTGGGAGGATTGCTCACCACTCGGTGGGATTTTTATTACTTAGGCGAGTACTGGATCGCAGCTAAGCCCCGAGTGAGAGGCGGCACTCACCACTCGGTAGGATTTTTTTTATTACTTAGGCGAGTAATCTTGGGCTCTAAGCCCCCAGTGAGTGAGGACTCACCACTCGGTAGGATTTTTTATTACTTAGGCGTAGTACTGGACTGCAGCTAAGCCCCGAGTGAGAGGCGCACTCACCACTCGGTAGGATTTTTTATTACTTAGGCGAGTAACCGGACTGCAGCTAAGCCCTCGAGTGAGAGGCGGACTCACCACTCGGTAGGATTTTTATTACTTAGGCGTAGTCTTGGACTGCAACTAAGCCCCCGAGTGAGGCGGACTCACCACTCGGTGGGATTTTTTATTACTTAGGCGAGTACTTGGACTGCAGCTAAGCCCCGAGTGAGAGGCAGACTCACCACACGGTAGGATTTTTATTACTTAGGCGAGTACTGGACTGCAGCTAAGCCCTCGAGTGAGAGGCAGACTCACCACTCGGTAGGATTTTTTATTACTTAGGCGAGTACTGGACTGCAGCTAAGCCCCCGAGTGAGAGGCAGACTCACCACTCGGTATGATTTTTTATAACTTAGGCGAGTACTGGACTGCAGCTAAGCCCCCGAGTGAGAGGGAGACTCACCACTCGGTAGGATTTTTTATTACTTAGGCGAGTACTGGACTGCAGCTAAGCCCCCGAGTGAGAGGCAGACTCACCACTCGGTAGGATTTTTAATTACTTAGGCGAGTACTAGACTGCAGCTAAGCCCCCGAGTGAGAGGCAGACTCACCACTCGGTAGGATTTTTAATACTTAGGCGTAGTAATCGGACTGCAGCTAAGCCCCGAGTGAGAGGCGACTCACCACTCGGTGGGATTTTTATTACTTAGGCGTAGTCTTGGACTGCAGCTAAGCCCCCGAGTGAGAGGTGGACTCACCACTCGGTAGGATTTTTATCACTTAGGCGAGTACTGGATTGCAGCTAAGCCCCCGAGTGAGAGGCGGACTCACCACTCGGTAGGATGTTTATCACTTAGGCGAGTACTGCACTGCAGCTAAGCCCCCGAGTGAGAGGCAGACTCACCACTCGGTAGGATTTTTTATTACTTAGGCGAGTACTGGACTGCAGCTAAGCCCCCGAGTGAGAGGCAGACTCACCACTCGGTAGGATTTTTTATTACTTAGGCGAGTACTGGACTGCAGCTAAGCCCCCGAGTGAGAGGCAGACTCACCACTCGGTAGGATTTTTTATTACTTAGGCGAGTACTGGACTGCAGCTAAGCCCCCGAGTGAGAGGCAGACTCACCACTCGGTAGGATTTTTTATTACTTAGGCGAGTTTGGACTGCAGCTAAGCCCCCGAGTTAGAGGAGACTCACCACTCGGTAGGATTTTTATTACTTAGGCGAGTACTTGGATCTGCAGCTAAGCCCCCGAGTGAGAGGCGGACTCACCACTCGGTGGGATTTTTATTACTTAGGCAAGCACTGACTGCAGCTAAGCCCCCTGAGTGAGAGGCAGAGTGCATCACCACTCTCAGAGGATTTTTTTTATTACTTAGGCGAGTCTTGGACTGCAGCTAAGCCCCCGAGTGAGAGGCGCACTCACCACTGTGGGATTTTTATTACTTAGGCGAGTCTTTGGACTGCAGCTAAGCCCCGGTGAGAGGCGGACTCACCACTCGGTAGGATTTTTTATTACTTAGGCTAGTACTGGACTGCAGCTAAGCCCCCGAGTGAGAGGCAGACTCACCACTCGGTAGGATTTTTTATTACTTAGGCTAGTACTGGACTGCAGCTAAGCCCCCGAGTGAGAGGCTGACTCACCACTCGGTAGGATTTTTTATTACTTAGGCGAGTACTGGACTGCAGCTAAGCCCCTGAGTGAGAGGATTGCTCACCACTCGGTAGGATTTTTATTACTTAGGCGGTCTTGGACTGCAGCTAAGCCCCGAGTGGGAGGATTGCTCACCACTCGGTAGGATTTTTTATTACTTAGGCGAGTACTGGACTGCAGCTAAGCCCCCAAGTGAGAGGCAGACTCACCACTCGGAAGGATTTTTTATTACTTAGGCAAGTTTTGGACTGCAGCTAAGCCCCTGAGTGAGAGGCAGACCCACCACTCGGTAGGATTTTTTTATTACTTAGGCGAGTACTGGACTGCAGCTAAGCCCCCGAGTGAGAGGTAGACTCACCACTCGGTAGGATTTTTTATTACTTAGGCGAGTACTGGACTGCAGCTAAGCCCCCGAGTGAGAGGCAGACTCACCACTCGGTGGGATTTTTATTACTTAGGCGAGTGGGACTGCAGCTAAGCCCCCAGTGAGAGGCGGACTCACCACTCGGTAGGATTTTTTATTACTTAGGCGTAGTCTTGACTGCGGATAAGCCCCCAGTGAGAGGCAGACTCACCACTCAGAGGATTTTTTATTACTTAGGCGTAGTGCTGACTGCAGCTAAGCCCCGAGTGAGAGGCGGACTCACCACTCGGTGGGATTTTTATTACTTAGGCGTAGTCTTGGACTGCAGCTAAGCCCCCAGTGAGAGGCGGACTCACCACTCGGTAGGATTTTTTATTACTTAGGCTAGTAGTCTTGGATCTGCAGCTAAGCCCCCAGTGAGGCGGACTCACCACTCGGTAGGATTTTTATTACTTAGGCGAGTCTTGGACTGCAGCTAAGCCCCGAGTGAGAGGCAGACTCACCACTCGGTGGGATTTTTTATTACTTAGGCGTAGTCATGGATCAGGCTAAGCCTCGAGTGGTGAGGCTCACCACTGCAGGGATTTTTATTACTTAGGCGTAGTCTTGGACTGCAGCTAAGCCCCGAGTGAGAGGCGCACTCACCACTCCGGTGGGATTTTTTATTACTTAGGTAGTCTTGGATCGCAGCTAAGCCCCGAGTGAGGAGTGACTCACCACTCGGTGGGATTTTTTATTACTTAGTGATCTTGGACTGCAGCTAAGCCCCGAGTGAGGAGGACTCACCACTCGGTGGGATTTTTATTACTTAGGTAGTCTTGGATCTGCAGCTAAGCCCCGAGTGAGAGGCGGACTCACCACTCGGTGGGATTTTTTATTACTTAGGCAGTCTTGAACCTGCAGCTAAGCCCCCGAAAGGTGGGAGGACTCACCACTCAGGTGGGATTTTTATTACTTAGGTAGTCTTGGACTGCAGCTAAGCCCCCGAGTGAGGCGGACTCACCACTCGGTGGGATTTTTTATTACTTAGGCGAGTCTTGGACTGCAGCTAAGCCCCGAGTGAGAGGCGGACTCACCACTCGGTGGGATTTTTTATTACTTAGGCGAGTCTTGGACTGCGGCTAAGCCCCAGTGAGAGGCGGACTCACCACTCGGTGGGATTTTTTATTACTTAGGCGTCTTTGGTGCAGCTAAGCCCAGTGAGAGGCGGACTCACCACTCGGTGGGATTTTTATTACTTAGTAGTCTTGGACTGCAGCTAAGCCCCCGAGTGTGAGGCAGACTCACCACTCGGTAGGATTTTTTATTACTTAGGAGTCTTGGACTGCAGCTAAGCCCCCAGTGGGAGGCGGACTCACCACTCGGTGGGATTTTTATTACTTAGGCGAGTACTTGGACTGCAGCTAAGCCCCGAGTGTGAGGCGGACTCACCACTCGGTGGGATTTTTTATTACTTAGGCGATCTTGGACTGCAGCTAAGCCCCCCGAGTGAGGCGGACTCACCACTCGGTGGGATTTTTATTACTTAGGCGAGTACTTTGGATGCGGCTAAGCCCCCGAGTGAGAGGCGGACTCACCACTCGGTGGGATTTTTTATTACTTAGGCGAGTCTTGGACTGCAGCTAAGCCCCGAGTGAGAGGCAGACTCACCACTCGGTGGGATTTTTATTACTTAGCGTAGTCTTGATCTGCAGCTAAGCCCCCGAGTGAGAGGCAAGGACTCACCACTCGGTAGGATTTTTATTACTTAGGCTAGTCTTGACTGCAGCAAGCCCCCGAAAGTGAGAGGATTGCTCACCACTCGGTGGGATTTTATTACTTAGGCGAGTACTTGGACTGCAGCTAAGCCCCGAGTGAGAGGCGGACTCACCACTCGGTAGGATTTTTATTACTTAGGCGTAGTCTTGGACTGCAGCTAAGCCCCGAGTGAGAGGCGGACTCACCACTCGGTGGGATTTTTTATTACTTAGGCGAGTCTTGGACTGCAGCTAAGCCCCAGTGAGAGGCGGACTCACCACTCGGTAGGATTTTTATTACTTAGGCGAGTCTTGGACTGCAGCTAAGCCCCGGTGAGGCGGACTCACCACTCGGTGGGATTTTTTATTACTTAGGCGAGTCTTGGTGCAGCTAAGCCCCCAGTGAGAGGCGGACTCACCACTCGGTGGGATTTTTTATTACTTAGGCAGTCTTGGACTGCAGCTAAGCCTCCGAGTGGGAGGCAGACTCACCACTCGGTAGGATTTTTATTACTTAGGCGAGTACTGGACTGCAGCTAAGCCCCCGAGTGAGAGGCAGACTCACCACTCGGTAGGATTTTTATTACTTAGGCGAGTACTGGACTGCAGCTAAGCCCCCGAGTGAGAGGCAGACTCACCACTCGGTAGGATTTTTATTACTTAGGCGAGTACTGGACTGCAGCTAAGCCCCCGAGTGAGAGGCAGACTCACCACTCGGTAGGATTTTTATTACATAGGCGTAGTCTTGGACTGCAGCTAAGCCCCGAGTGAGAGGCGGACTCACCACTCGGTGGGATTTTTTATTACTTAGGCGAGTCTTGGACTGCAGCTAAGCCCCGAGTGGGAGGCGGACTCACCACTCGGTGGGATTTTTATTACTTAGGCAGTACTTGGACTGCAGCTAAGCCCCGGTGAGGCGGACTCACCACTCGGTGGGATTTTTTATTACTTAGGCGAGTCTTGGACTGCAGCTAAGCCCCAGTGAGAGGGACTCACCACTCGGTGGGATTTTTATTACTTAGGCGAGTAAGTCTTGGTGGCTAAGCCCCCGAGTGAGGCGGACTCACCACTCGGTAGGATTTTTATTACTTAGGCGAGTCTTGGACTGCAGCTAAGCCCCGAGGTGAGGCGGACTCACCACTCGGTGGGATTTTTATTACTTAGTAGTCTTGGACTGCAGCTAAGCCCCCGAGTGAGAGGCAGACTCACCACTCGGTAGGATTTTTTATTACTTAGGCGAGTACTGGACTGCAGCTAAGCCCCCGAGTGGGAGGCAGACTCACCACTCGGTAGGATTTTTTATTACTTAGGCGAGTATTGGACTGCAGCTAAGCCCCCGAGTGGGAGGCGGACTCACCACTCTGTAGAAATTTTATTACTTAGGCGTAGTCTTGGGACTGCAGCTAAGCCCCGAGTGAGGGAGACTCACCACTCGGTGGGATTTTTATTACTTAGGCGTACTTGGACTGCAGCTAAGCCCCCTAGTGAGAGGCAGACTCACCACTCGGTAGGATTTTTTATTACTTAGGCGAGTATTGGACTGCAGCTAAGCCCCCGAGTGAGAGGCAGACTCACCACTCGGTAGGATTTTTTATTACATAGGCGAGTACTGGACTGCAGCTAAGCCCCCGAGTGAGAGGGAGACTCACCACTCGGTAGGATTTTTTATTACTTAGGCGAGTAGTGGACTGCAGCTAAGCCCAGTGAGGCGGACTCACCACTCGGTAGGATTTTATTACTTAGGCGAGTCTTGGACTGCAGCTAAGCCCCAGTGAGAGGCGGACTCACCACTCGGTGGGATTTTTATTACTTAGGCGAGTCTTGGACTGCAGCTAAGCCCCGAGTGAGAGGCGCACTCACCACTCGGTGGGATTTTTTATTACTTAGGCGTAGTCTTTGGACTGCGGCTAAGCCCCCAGTGAGAGGCGGACTCACCACTCGGTGGGATTTTTTATTACTTAAGTAGTCTTGGACTGCAGCTAAGCCCCCGAGTGAGAGGCGGACTCACCACTCGGTGGGATTTTTATTACTTAGGCGAGTCTTGGACTGCAGCTAAGCCCCGAGTGAGAGGCGTCACCACTCGGTGGGATTTTTATTACTTAGGCGAGTCTTGGACTGCAGCTAAGCCCCGAGTGAGAGGCGGACTCACCACTCGGTAGGATTTTTATTACTTAGGCGAGTCTTGGACTGCAGCTAAGCCCCAGTGAGAGGCGGACTCACCACTCGGTGGGATTTTTATTACTTAGGCGAGTCTTGGACTGCAGCTAAGCCCCCAGTGAGAGGCGGACTCACCACTCGGTGGGATTTTTATTACTTAGGCGAGTCTTGGACTGCAGCTAAGCCCCAGTGAGAGGCGGACTCACCACTCGGTGGGATTTTTTATTACTTAGGCGAGTCTTGGACTGCTAAGCCCCCAAAGTGAGAGGCGAGACTCACCACTTTCGGTAGGATTTTTTATTTCTTATGCGAGTATTTGACTGCTGCTAAGCCCCCTAGTGAGAGGGAGACTCACCACTCGGTAGGATTTTTTATTACTTAGGCGAGTCTTGGACTGCAGCTAAGCCCCGAGTGAGAGGCGGACTCACCACTCGGTGGGATTTTTATTACTTAGGCGAGTCTTGGACTGCAGCTAAGCCCCAGTGAGAGGCAGACTCACCACTCGGTGGGATTTTTTATTACTTAGGCGTAGCATCGGACTGCAGCTAAGCCCCGAGTGAGAGGATTGCTCACCACTCGGTGGGATTTTTATTACTTAGGCAGTCTTGGACTGCGACTAAGCCCCCAGTGAGGCGGACTCACCACTCGGTAGGATTTTTTATTACTTAGGCGAGTCTTGGACTGCAGCTAAGCCCCCGGTGAGAGGACTCACCACTCGGTGGGATTTTTATTACTTAGGCGAGTACTGGACTGCAGCTAAGCCCCTGAGTGAGAGGCGGACTCACCACGCGGTAGGATTTTTTATTAGTTAGGCGAGTCTTGGACTGCAGCTAAGCCCCCAGTGAGAGGCGGACTCACCACTCGGTGGGATTTTTTATTACTTAGGCGAGTCTTGGACTGCAGCTAAGCCCCCGAGTGAGAGGCGGACTCACCACTCGGTGGGATTTTTATTACTTAGGCAGTCTTGGACTGCAGCTAAGCCCCCAGTGAGAGGCGGACTCACCACTCGGTGGGATTTTATTACTTAGGCGAGTACTTGGACTGCAGCTAAGCCCCGAGTGAGAGGCGGACTCACCACTCGGTGGGATTTTTTATTACTTAGGCGTAGTCTTGGACTGCAGCTAAGCCCCAGTGAGGCAGACTCACCACTCGGTAGGATTTTTTATTACTTAGGCGTAGTCGACTGCAGCTAAGCCCCCAGTGAGGATTGACTCACCACTCGGTGGGATTTTTTATTACTTAGGCGTAGCATCTTGGGACTGCAGCTAAGCCCCCGAGTGAGAGGCAGACTCACCACTCGGTATGATTTTTTATTACTTAGGCGAGTACTGGACTGCAGCTAAGCCCCCGAGTGAGAGGCAGACTCACCACTCGGTAGGATTTTTTATTACTTAGGCGAGTACTGGACTGCAGCTAAGCCCCCGAGTGAGAGGCGGACTCACCACTCGGTATGATTTTTTATTACTTAGGCGAGTCTTGGACTGACTAAGCCCCAGTGAGAGGCGGACTCACCACTCGGTGGGATTTTTATTACTTAGTAGTCTTGGACTGCAGCTAAGCCCCAGGTGAGGCGGACTCACCACTCGGTGGGATTTTTATTACTTAGGCGTAGTCTTGGACTGCAGCTAAGCCCCCGAGTGAGAGGGAGACTCACCACTCGGTGGGATTTTTTATTACTTAGGCGAGTCTTTGGACTGCAGCTAAGCCCCCAGTGAGGCGGACTCACCACTCGGTGGGATTTTTTATTACTTAGGCAGTCTTGGACTGCAGCTAAGCCCCCAGTGAGAGGCGACTCACCACTCGGTAGGATTTTTATTACTTAGGCGAGTCTTGGACTGCTGACTAAGCCCCAGTGAGAGGCGGACTCACCACTCGGTGGGATTTTTTATTACTTAGGCGAGTCTTGGACTGCAGCTAAGCCCCCGAGTGAGAGGCGGACTCACCACTCGGTGGGATTTTTTATTACTTAGGCGAGTCTTGGACTGCACTAAGCCCCAGTGAGAGGCGGACTCACCACTTTCGGTGGGATTTTTTATTACTTAGGCGAGTCTTGGACTGCAGCTAAGCCCGAGTGAGGCGGACTCACCACTCGGTGGGATTTTTATTACTTAGGCGTAGTCTTGGACTGCAGCTAAGCCCCAGGTGAGGCGGACTCACCACTCGGTGGGATTTTTATTACTTAGGCGAGTCTTGGACTGCAGCTAAGCCCCGAGTGAGAGGCGGACTCACCACTCGGTGGGATTTTTATTACTTAGGCGAGTCTTGGACTGCAGCTAAGCCCCAGTGAGAGGCGGACTCACCACTCGGTGGGATTTTTATTACTTAGGGCAGTCTGGATCTTGCACTAAGCCCCCAGTGAGGCGGACTCACCACTCGGTGGGATTTTTATTACTTAGGCGAGTCTTGGACTGCAGCTAAGCCCCCAGTGAGAGGCGGACTCACCACTCGGTGGGATTTTTATTACTTAGGCAGTCTTGGACTGCGACTAAGCCCCCAGTGAGAGGCGGACTCACCACTCGGTAGGATTTTTATTACTTAGGCGGATCTTGGACTGCAGCTAAGCCCCCGAGTGAGAGGCGGACTCACCACTCGGTGGGATTTTTTATTACTTAGTAGTCTTGGACTGCAGCTAAGCCCCAGTGAGAGGCGACTCACCACTCGGTGGGATTTTTATTACTTAGTAGTCTTGGACTGCAGCTAAGCCCCCGAGTGAGAGGCGGACTCACCACTCGGTGGGATTTTTTATTACTTAGGCGAGTCTTGGACTGCAGCTAAGCCCCGAGTGAGAGGCGGACTCACCACTCGGTGGGATTTTTATTACTTAGGCGAGTCTGGCTGTGGCTAAGCCCCCGAGTGAGAGGCAGACTCACCACTCGATAGGATTTTTTATTACTTAGGCGAGTACTGGACTGCAGCTAAGCCCCGGAGTGAGAGGCAGACTCACCACTCGGTAGGATTTTTGTTACTTAGGCGAGTACTGGACTGCAGCTAAGCCCCCGAGTGGGAGGCAGACTCACCACTCGGTAGGATTTTTTATTACTTAGGCGAGTACTGGACTGCAGCTAAGCCCCCGAGTGGGAGGCAGACTCACCACTCGGTAGGATTTTTTATTACTTAGGCGAGTACTGGACTACAGCTAAGCCCCAGTGAGAGGCGGACTCACCACTCGGTGGGATTTTTTATTACTTAGGCGAGTCTTGACTGCAGCTAAGCCCCGAGTGAGAGGCGGACTCACCACTCGGTGGGATTTTTATTACTTAGGCGAGTCTTGGACTGCAGCTAAGCCCCCGAGTGAGAGGCGGACTCACCACTCGTGGGATTTTTTATTACTTAGGCGTAGTCTTGGATCTGCAGCTAAGCCCCCGAAAGTGAGAGGCGGTACTCACCACTCGGTGGGATTTTTTATTACTTAGTAGTCTTGGACTGCAGCTAAGCCCCCGAGTGAGGCGGACTCACCACTCGGTGGGATTTTTATTACTTAGGCGAGTCTTGGACTGCAGCTAAGCCCCCAGTGAGAGGCGGACTCACCACTCGGTGGGATTTTTATTACTTAGGCAGTCTTGGACTGCAGCTAAGCCCCCAGTGAGAGGCGGACTCACCACTCGGTGGGATTTTTATTACTTAGGCGTAGTCTTGGACTGCAGCTAAGCCCCGAGTGAGGAGGATTGACTCACCACTCGGTGGGATTTTTTATTACTTAGGCAGTCTTGGACTGCAGCTAAGCCCCGAGTGAGAGGCGGACTCACCACTCGGTGGGATTTTTATTACTTAGGCGAGTCTTGGACTGCAGCTAAGCCCCGAGTGAGAGGCGGACTCACCACTCGGTGGGATTTTTATTACTTAGGTAGTCTTGGACTGCAGCTAAGCCCCAGTGAGAGGCGGACTCACCACTCGGTGGGATTTTTATTACTTAGGCGAGTCTTGGACTGCAGCTAAGCCCCGAGTGAGAGGCGGACTCACCACTCGGTGGGATTTTTTATTACTTAGGCGAGTCTTGGACTGCAGCTAAGCCCCCGAGTGAGAGGCGGACTCACCACTCGGTGGGATTTTTTATTACTTAGGCGTCTTGGACTGCAGCTAAGCCCCGAGTGAGGAGGACTCACCACTCGGTGGGATTTTTATTACTTAGGCGAAGTCTTGGACTGCAGCTAAGCCCCCAGTGAGAGGCGGACTCACCACTCGGTGGGATTTTATTACTTAGGCGAGTCTTGGACTGCAGCTAAGCCCCAGTGAGGCGGACTCACCACTCGGTGGGATTTTTATTACTTAGGCGTAGTACTGGACTGCAGCTAAGCCCCCAGTGAGGCGGACTCACCACTCGGTGGGATTTTTATTACTTAGGCGAGTCTTGGACTGCAGCTAAGCCCCGAGTGAGAGGCGGACTCACCACTCGGTGGGATTTTTATTACTTAGGCAGTCTTGGACTGCAGCTAAGCCCCCGAGTGAGAGGCGGACTCACCACTCGGTAGGATTTTTATTACTTAGGCGTAGTCTTGGACTGCAGCTAAGCCCCCGAGTGAGAGGCGGACTCACCACTCGGTGGGATTTTTATTACTTAGGCGAGTCTTGGATCAGCTAAGCCCCGAGTGAGAGGCGCACTCACCACTCGGTGGGATTTTTATTACTTAGGCGAGTCTTGGACTGCAGCTAAGCCCCGAGTGAGAGGCGGACTCACCACTCGGTAGGATTTTTATTACTTAGGTAGTCTTGGACTGCAGCTAAGCCCAGTGAGGCAGACTCACCACTCGGTGGGATTTTTTATTACTTAGTAGTCTTGGACTGCAGCTAAGCCCCGAGTGAGAGGCGGACTCACCACTCGGTGGGATTTTTATTACTTAGGCGAGTACTTGGTGCAGCTAAGCCCCCAGTGAGAGGCGGACTCACCACTCGGTGGGATTTTTTATTACTTAGGCGAGTCTTGGACTGCAGCTAAGCCCCGAGTGAGGCGGACTCACCACTCGGTGGGATTTTTATTACTTAGGCAGTCTTGGACTGCAGCTAAGCCCCAGTGAGGCGGACTCACCACTCGGTGGGATTTTATTACTTAGGCGAGTCTTGGACTGCAGCTAAGCCCCAGTGAGAGGCGGACTCACCACTCGGTGGGATTTTTTATTACTTAGGCGTAGTCTTGGACTGCAGCTAAGCCCCGAGTGAGAGGCGGACTCACCACTCGGTGGGATTTTTTATTACTTAGGCAGTCTTGGACTGCAGCTAAGCCCTCGAGTGAGAGGCGCACTCACCACTCGGTGGGATTTTTATTACTTAGGCAGTCTTGGACTGCAGCTAAGCCCCAGTGAGAGGCGGACTCACCACTCGGTGGGATTTTTATTACTTAGGTAGTCTTGGACTGCGGCTAAGCCCCGAGTGAGAGGCAGACTCACCACTCGGTGGGATTTTTATTACTTAGGCGAGTCTTGGACTGCAGCTAAGCCCCGAGTGAGAGGCGGACTCACCACTCGGTGGGATTTTTATTACTTAGGCGAGTCTTGGACTGCAGCTAAGCCCCCAGTGAGGCGGACTCACCACTCGGTAGGATTTTTATTACTTAGGCGAGTCTTGGACTGCAGCTAAGCCCCCGGTGAGGCAGACTCACCACTCGGTAGTATTTTTTATTACTTAGGCGAGTACTGGACTGCAGCTAAGCCCCCGAGTGAGAGGCAGACTCACCACTCGGTAGGAATTTTTATTACTTAGGCGAGTTTGGACTGCAGCTAAGCCCCCGAGTGAGAGGCAGACTCACCACTCGGTAGGATTTTTTATTACTTAGGCGAGTACTGGACTGCAGCTAAGCCCCCGAGTGAGAGGCAGACTCACCACTCGGTTGGATTTTTTATTACTTAGGCGAGTACTGGACTGCAGCTAAGCCCCCAGTGAGGCGGACTCACCACTCGGTGGGATTTTTATTACTTAGGCGAGTCTTGGGTGACTAAGCCCCCAGTGAGGCGGACTCACCACTTTCGGTGGGATTTTTATTACTTAGTAGTCTTGGACTGCAGCTAAGCCCCAGTGAGGCGGACTCACCACTCGGTGGGATTTTTATTACTTAGTAGTCTTGGACTGCAGCTAAGCCCCCAGGTGAGGCGGACTCACCACTCGGTGGGATTTTTATTACTTAGGCGAGTCTTGGACTGCAGCTAAGCCCCCGAGTGAGAGGCGGACTCACCACTCGGTGGGATTTTTTATTACTTAGGCGAGTCTTGGACTGCAGCTAAGCCCCGGTGAGAGGCGGACTCACCACTCGGTGGGATTTTTTATTACTTAGGCGAGTCTGGATTGCAGCTAAGCCCCCCGAGTGAGAGGCGGACTCACCACTCGGTGGGATTTTTTATTACTTAGGCGAGTCTTGGACTGCAGCTAAGCCCCAGTGAGAGGCGGACTCACCACTCGGTGGGATTTTTATTACTTAGGCGTAGTCTTGGACTGCAGCTAAGCCCCCGAGTGAGAGGCGGACTCACCACTCGGTGGGATTTTTTATTACTTAGGCGAGTCTTGGACTGCAGCTAAGCCCCAGTGAGGCGGACTCACCACTCGGTGGGATTTTTATTACTTAGGTAGTCTTGGACTGCAGCTAAGCCCCGAGTGGGAGGCGGACTCACCACTCGGTGGGATTTTTATTACTTAGGCGTAGTCTTGGACTGCAGCTAAGCCCCCAGTGAGGCGGACTCACCACTCGGTGGGATTTTTATTACTTAGGCGAGTCTTGGACTGCAGCTAAGCCCCGAGTGGGAGGACTCACCACTCGGTGGGATTTTTATTACTTAGGCGAGTCTTGGACTGCAGCTAAGCCCCCGGTGAGGCGGACTCACCACTCGGTGGGATTTTTTATTACTTAGGCAGTCTTGGACTGCAGCTAAGCCCCGAGTGAGAGGCGGACTCACCACTCGGTGGGATTTTTATTACTTAGGCGAGTCTTGGACTGACTAAGCCCCAGTGGGAGGCGGACTCACCACTCGGTGGGATTTTTTTATTACTTAGGCGAGTCTTGGACTGCAGCTAAGCCCAGTGAGTGAGAGGACTCACCACTCGGTAGGATTTTTATTACTTAGGCGAGTCTTGGACTGCAGCTAAGCCCCCGAGTGAGAGGCACTCACCACTCGGTAGGATTTTTATTACTTAGGCGTAGTCTTGGATTGCAGCTAAGCCCCAGTGAGAGGCGGACTCACCACTCGGTAGGATTTTTTATTACTTAGGCGAGTCTTGGACTGCAGCTAAGCCCCGAGTGGGAGGACTCACCACTCGGTGGGATTTTTATTACTTAGGCGAGTCTTTGGACTGCAGCTAAGCCCCGAGTGAGGCGGACTCACCACTCGGTGGGATTTTTATTACTTAGGCGAGTCTTGGACTGCAGCTAAGCCCCGAGTGAGGCAGACTCACCACTCGGTGGGATTTTTATTACTTAGGCGAGTCTTGGACTGCAGCTAAGCCCCCAGTGAGAGGCGGACTCACCACTCGGTGGGATTTTTTATTACTTAGGCGAGTCTTGGACTGCAGCTAAGCCCCCAGTGAGAGGCGGACTCACCACTCGGTGGGATTTTTATTACTTAGGCGAGTCTTGGACTGCACTAAGCCCCGAGTGAGAGGACTCACCACTCGGTGGGATTTTTATTACTTAGGCGAGTCTTGGACTGCAGCTAAGCCCCAGTGAGAGGCGGACTCACCACTCGGTGGGATTTTTTATTACTTAGTAGTCTTGGACTGCAGCTAAGCCCCAGTGAGGCGGACTCACCACTCGGTGGGATTTTTTATTACTTAGGCGAGTCTTGGACTGCAGCTAAGCCCCAGTGTGAGGAGGACTCACCACTCGGTGGGATTTTTATTACTTAGGCGAGTCTTGGACTGCAGCTAAGCCCCCGAGTGAGAGGCGGACTCACCACTCGGTAGGATTTTTATTACTTAGTAGTCTTGGACTGCAGCTAAGCCCCCAGTGAGAGGCGGACTCACCACTCGGTGGGATTTTTATTACTTAGGCGATCTTGGACTGCAGCTAAGCCCAGTGAGGCGGACTCACCACTCGGTGGGATTTTTTATTACTTAGGCGAGTCTTGGACTGCAGCTAAGCCCCCAGTGAGAGGCGGACTCACCACTCGGTGGGATTTTTTATTACTTAGGCAGTCTTGGACTGCAGCTAAGCCCCGAGTGAGGCGGACTCACCACTCGGTAGGATTTTTATTACTTAGGCGTCTTGGACTGCAGCTAAGCCCCAGTGAGAGGCGGACTCACCACTCGGTGGGATTTTTTATTACTTAGGCAGTCTTGGACTGCAGCTAAGCCCCGAGTGAGGCGGACTCACCACTCGGTGGGATTTTTTATTACTTAGGCGAGTCTTGGACTGCAGCTAAGCCCCGAGTGAGAGGCGGACTCACCACTCGGTGGGATTTTTTATTACTTAGGCGTAGTCTTGGACTGCAGCTAAGCCCCGGTGAGGCGGACTCACCACTCGGTGGGATTTTTATTACTTAGGCGAGTCTTGGACTGCAGCTAAGCCCCAGTGAGAGGCGGACTCACCACTCGGTAGGATTTTTATTACTTAGGCGTAGTATCTTGGACTGCAGCTAAGCCCCAGTGAGTGAGGCAGACTCACCACTCGGTGGGATTTTATTACTTAGGCGAGTCTTGGACTGCAGCTAAGCCCCAGTGAGGCGGACTCACCACTCGGTGGGATTTTTTACTTAGTAGTCTTGGACTGCAGCTAAGCCCCAGTGAGAGGCGGACTCACCACTCGGTGGGATTTTTATTACTTAGGCAGTCTTGGACTGCAGCTAAGCCCCAGTGAGGCGGACTCACCACTCGGTGGGATTTTTATTACTTAGGCGTCTTGGACTGCAGCTAAGCCCCCAGTGAGGCGGACTCACCACTCGGTGGGATTTTTATTACTTAGGCTAGCTTGGACTGCAGCTAAGCCCCGGTGAGAGGCGGACTCACCACTCGGTGGGATTTTATTACTTAGGCGAGTCTTGGACTGCAGCTAAGCCCCCGTTTTAGAGGCTGACTCACCACTCGGTTGGATTTTAATTACTTAGGCGAGTACTGGACTGCAGCTAAGCCCCCAGTGAGGCGGACTCACCACTCGGTGGGATTTTTTATTACTTAGGCGATCTTGGACTGCAGCTAAACCCCGAGTGAGAGGCGGACTCACCACTCGGTAGGATTTTTTATTACTTAGGCGAGTACTGGACTGCAGCTAAGCCCCCGAGTGAGAGGCAGACTCACCACTCGGTAGGATTTTTTATTACTTAGGCGAGTCCTGGACTGCAGCTAAGCCCCCGAGTGAGAGGCAGACTCACCACTCGGTAGGATTTTATTACTTAGGCGAGTCTTGGACTGCGGCTAAGCCCCGAGTGAGAGGCAACTCACCACTCGGTAGGATTTTTATTACTTAGGCGAGTCTTGGACTGCAGCTAAGCCCCGAGTGAGAGGCGGACTCACCACTCGGTGGGATTTTTATTACTTAGTAGTCTTGGACTGCAGCTAAGCCCCCAGTGTGAGGCGGACTCACCACTCGGTGGGATTTTTATTACTTAGGTAGTCTTGGACTGCAGCTAAGCCCCGAGTGAGGCGGACTCACCACTCGGTAGGATTTTTATTACTTAGGCAGTACTTGGACTGCAGCTAAGCCCCCGAGTGAGGCGGACTCACCACTCGGTGGGATTTTTATTACTTAGGCGTAGTCTTGGACTGCAGCTAAGCCCCAGTGAGAGGCAGACTCACCACTCGGTGGGATTTTTATTACTTAGGCGAGTCTTGGACTGCAGCTAAGCCCCAGTGAGAGGCGGACTCACCACTCGGTGGGATTTTTTATTACTTAGGCGATCTTGGACTGCACTAAGCCCCGAGTGAGAGGCAGACTCACCACTCGGTGGGATTTTTATCACTTAGGCGAGTAGTGTACTGCAGCTAAGCCTCCAAGTGAGAGGCAGACTCACCACTCGGTGGGATTTTTATTACTTAGGCAGTCTTGGACTGCAGCTAAGCCCCGAGTGAGAGGCGGACTCACCACTCGGTGGGATTTTTATTACTTAGGCGAGTCTTGGACTGCAGCTAAGCCCCCAGTGAGGCGGACTCACCACTCGGTGGGATTTTTTATTACTTAGTAGTCTTGGACTGCAGCTAAGCCCCAGTGAGGCGGACTCACCACTCGGTGGGATTTTTATTACTTAGGAGAGTACTGGACTGCAGCTAAGCCCGTGAGAGGGAGGATTGCTCACCTCTCGGTGGGATTTTTATTACTTAGGTAGTCTTGGACTGCAGCTAAGCCCCGAGTGAGGCGGACTCACCACTCGGTGGGATTTTTTATTACTTAGGCGAGTCTTGGACTGCAGCTAAGCCCCAGTGAGAGGCGACTCACCACTCGGTAGGATTTTTATTACTTAGGCAGTCTTTGGATCTGCAGCTAAGCCCCCGAGTGAGGAGGACTCACCACTCGGTGGGATTTTTATTACTTAGGCGAGTCTTGGACTGCAGCTAAGCCCCAGTGAGTGAGGCGGACTCACCACTCGGTAGGATTTTTTATTACTTAGGCGAGTTGTGGACTGCAGCTAAGCCCCAGTGAGAGGCGGACTCACCACTCGGTAGGATTTTTATTACTTAGGCGAGTCTTGGACTGCAGCTAAGCCCCAGTGAGAGGCGGACTCACCACTCGGTGGGATTTTTATTACTTAGGCGAGTCTTGGACTGCAGCTAAGCCCCCAGTGAGAGGCGGACTCACCACTCGGTGGGATTTTTATTACTTAGGCGAGTCTTGGTGCAGCTAAGCCCCAGTGAGAGGCAGACTCACCACTCGGTGGGATTTTTATTACTTAGGCGAGTCTTGGACTGCAGCTAAGCCCCAGTGAGAGGCGGACTCACCACTCGGTGGGATTTTTATTACTTAGGCGAGTCTTGGACTGCAGCTAAGCCCCCAGGTGAGGCGGACTCACCACTCGGTGGGATTTTTTATTACTTAGGTAGTCTTGGACTGCAGCTAAGCCCCGAGTGAGAGGCGGACTCACCACTCGGTGGGATTTTTTATTACTTAGGCGAGTCTTGGACTGCAGCTAAGCCCCGAGTGAGAGGCAGACTCACCACTCGGTAGGATTTTTATTACTTAGGTAGTCTTGGGCAGCTAAGCCCCAGAGTGAGGCGGACTCACCACTCGGTGGGATTTTTTATTACTTAGGCGAGTCTTGGACTGCAGCTAAGCCCCGAGTGAGAGGCAGACTCACCACTCGGTGGGATTTTTATTACTTAGGTAGTCTTGGACTGCAGCTAAGCCCCCGAGTGAGGCGGACTCACCACTCGGTGGGATTTTTTATTACTTAGGCGAGTCTTGGACTGCAGCTAAGCCCCAGTGGGAGGCGGACTCACCACTCGGTGGGATTTTTATTACTTAGGCGAGTCTTGGACTGCAGCTAAGCCCCGAGTGGGAGGATTGCTCACCACTCGGTGGGATTTTTTATTACTTAGGCGAGTCTTGGACTGCAGCTAAGCCCCAGTGAGAGGCGGACTCACCACTCGGTGGGATTTTTATTACTTAGGCGAGTCTTGGACTGCAGCTAAGCCCCCGAGTGAGAGGCGGACTCACCACTCGGTGGGATTTTATTACTTAGGCGAGTCTTGGACTGAGCTAAGCCCCAGTGGGAGGCGGACTCACCACTCGGTGGGATTTTTATTACTTAGGCGAGTCTTGGACTGTAGCTAAGCCCCGAGTGGGAGGCGGACTCACCACTCGGATGGGATTTTATTACTTAGGCGAGTCTTGGACTGCAGCTAAGCCCCCAGTGAGAGGCAGACTCACCACTCGGTGGGATTTTTATTACTTAGGCGAGTCTTGGACTGCAGCTAAGCCCCCCGAGTGAGAGGCGGACTCACCACTCGGTGGGATTTTTATTACTTAGGCGAGTCTTTGGACTGCAGCTAAGCTCCCGAGTGAGAGGCTGACTCACCACTCAGTAGGAATTTATATTACTTAGGCGAGTACTTTAATGCAGCTAAGCCCCCACGTGAGAGTCAAACACACCACTCGGTAGGATTTTTTATTACTTAGGCGAGTCTTGGACTGCAGCTAAGCCCCGAGTGAGAGGCGGACTCACCACTCGGTAGGATTTTTATTACTTAGGCGTAGTCTTGGACTGCAGCTAAGCCCCCCCGAGTGAGAGGCGGACTCACCACTCGGTGGGATTTTTTATTACTTAGTAGTCTTGGACTGCAGCTAAGCCCCAGTGAGAAGGCGGACTCACCACTCGGTGGGATTTTTTATTACTTAGGCGTCTTGGACTGCAGCTAAGCCCCGAGTGGGAGGCGGACTCACCACTCGGTGGGATTTTTATTACTTAGGTAGTCTTGGACTGCAGCTAAGCCCCAGTGAGGCGGACTCACCACTCGGTGGGATTTTTATTACTTAGGCGTAGTCTTGGTGCAGCTAAGCCCCAGTGAGAGGCGGACTCACCACTCGGTGGGATTTTTATTACTTAGGCGAGTCTTGGACTGCAGCTAAGCCCCCAGTGAGGCGGACTCACCACTCGGTAGGATTTTTATTACTTAGGCGTCTTGGACTGCAGCTAAGCCCCCAGTGAGAGGCAGACTCACCACTCGGTGGGATTTTTATTACTTAGGCGAGTACTTGGACTGCAGCTAAGCCCCCAGTGAGAGGCGGACTCACCACTCGGTGGGATTTTTATTACTTAGGCGAGTCTTGGACTGCAGCTAAGCCCCCAGTGGGAGGCGACTCACCACTCGGTGGGATTTTTATTACTTAGGCGAGTCTTGGACTGCAGCTAAGCCCCAGTGGGAGGCGGACTCACCACTCGGTGGGATTTTTATTACTTAGGCGTAGTACTTGGACTGCAGCTAAGCCCCAGTGTGAGGCGGACTCACCACTCGGTAGGATTTTTATTACTTAGGCGAGTCTTGGACTGCAGCTAAGCCCCCAGTGAGAGGCGGACTCACCACTCGGTGGGATTTTTTATTACTTAGGCGAGTCTTGGACTGCAGCTAAGCCCCGAGTGAGAGGCGGACTCACCACTCGGTGGGATTTTTATTACTTAGGCGTAGTCTTGGACTGCAGCTAAGCCCCGAGTGAGAGGCGGACTCACCACTCGGTGGGATTTTTTATTACTTAGGCGAAGTCTTGGACTGCAGCTAAGCCCCCAGTGAGAGAGGCGGACTCACCACTCGGTGGGATTTTTATTACTTAGGCGAGTACTGGACTGCAGCTAAGCCCCAGAGTGAGAGGCGGACTCACCACGCGGTATGTTTTTTTATTACTTAGGCGTAGTCTTGGATTAGCTAAGCCCCAGTGAGAGGCGGACTCACCACTCGGTAGGATTTTTTATTACTTAGGCGAGTACTGGACTGCAGCTAAGCCCCCGAGTGAGAGGCAGACTCACCACTTGATAGGATTTTTTATTACTTAGTCGAGTACTGGACTGCAGCTAAGCCCCCAAGTGGGAGGCAGACTCACCACTCGGTAGGATTTTTTATTACTTAGGCGAGTACTGGACTGCAGCTAAGCCCCCGAGTGGGAGGCAGACTCACCACTCGGTAGGATTTTTTATTACTTAGGCGAGTACTAGACTGCAGCTAAGCCCCCGAGTGAGAGGCAGACTCACCACTCGGTAGGATTTTTTATTACTTAGGCAAGTACTGGACTGCAGCTAAGCCCCCGAGTGAGAGGCAGACTCACCACTCGGTAGGATTTTTTTATTACTTAGGCGAGTACTGGACTGCAGCTAAGCCCCCGAGTGAGATGCAGACTCACCACTCGGTAGGATTTTTTATTACTTAGGCGAGTACTAGACTGCAGCTAAGCACCCGAGTGAGAGGCAGACTCACCACTCGGTAGGATTTTTTATTACTTAGGCGAGTACTGGACTGCAGCTAAGCCCCCGAGTGGGAGGATTGCTCACCAGTCGGTAGGATTTTTTATTACTTAGGCGAGTACTGGACTGCAGCTAAGCCCCTGCATGAGAGGCAGACTCACCACTTGGTAGGATTTTTTATTACTTAGGCGTAGCATTGGACTAGCTAAGCCCCCGAGTGAGAGGCGGACTCACCACTCGGTGGGATTTTTATTACTTAGGCGTAGCATGGACTGCAGCTAAGCCCCGAGTGGGAGGATTGCTTACCACTCGGTAGGATTTTTATTACTTAGGCAGTCTTGGACTGCAGCTAAGCCCCCAGTGAGGCAGACTCACCACTCGGTGGGATTTTTTATTACTTAGGCGAGTCTTGGACTGCAGCTAAGGCCCCGAGTGAGAGGCGGACTCACCACTCGGTGGGATTTTTTATTACTTAGGCGAGTCTTGGACTGCAGCTAAGCCCCGAGTGAGGCGGACTCACCACTCGGTAGGATTTTTTATTACTTAGGCGAGTACTGGACTGCAGCTAAGCCCCCGAGTGGGAGGCAGACTCACCACTCGGTAGGATTTTTTATTACTTAGGCGAGTACTGGACTGCAACTAAGCCCCCGAGTGGGAGGATTGCTCACCAGTCGGTAGGATTTTTTATTACTTAGGCGAGTACTCGACTGCAGCTAAGCCCCCAATTGAGAGGCAGACTCACCACTCGGTGGGATTTTTTAGTACTTAGTAGTCTTGGACTGCAGCTAAGCCCCGAGTGAGAAGTGCACTCACCACTCGGTAGGATTTTTTATTACTTAGGCGAGTACTGGACAGCACCTAAGACCCCAGTGAAAGGCAGACTCACCACTCGGTAGGATTTTTATTACTTAGGCGAGTACTGGACTGCAGCTAAGCCCCCGAGTGGGAGGATTGCTCACCAGTCGGTAGGATTTTTTATTACTTAGGCGAGTACTCGACTGCAGCTAAGCCCCCGAGTGAGAGGCAGACTCACCAATCGGTAGGATTTTTTATTACTTAGGCGAGTACTGGACTGCAGCTAAGCCCCCGAGTGAGAGGCAGACTCACCACTCGGTAGGATTTTTTATTACTTAGGCGAGTACTAGACTGCAGCTAAGCCCCCGAGTGGGAGGCAGACTCACCACTCGGTAGGATTTTTTATTACTTAGGCGAGTACTGGACTGCAGCTAAGCCCCCGAGTGGGAGGCAGACTCACCACTTGTGGGATTTTTATTACTTAGGCGTAGTCTTGGATCTGCAACTAAGCCCCGAGTGGGAGGATTGCTCACCACTCGGTGGGATTTTTATTACTTAGGCAAGTACTGATTTGACTAAGCCCCCGAGTGAGAGGCGGACTCACCACTCAGTGGGATTTATTAGTACTTAGGCTAGTCTTGGACTGCAGCTAAGCCCCAGTGAGAAGCGGACTCACCACTCGGTAGGATTTTTTATTACTTAGTAGTCTTGGACTGTAGCTAAGCCCAGTGTGAGGCGGACTCACCACTCGGTGGGATTTTTATTACTTAGGCGTAGCATCGACTGCAGCTAAGGCCCCGAGTGGGAGGCGCACTCACCACTCGGTAGGATTTTTATTACTTAGGCAAGTCTTGACTGCAGCTAAGCCCCCGAGTGAGAGGCGGACTCACCACTCGGTAGGATTTTTTTCTTCGACTTAGGCGAAACGGATTCGCAGCTAAGACACCCACTGGGAGATTTTAGAACATGTAAAAAATGAACAAAATCATTCGGAAGACTGTAAAATCGTGTCTTTTGATAATCAAATTAAATTGTACTTCTTTTTGAGTTCTCTTCCAGGGTGTAGTCCCCGAGCCTCTGTCGGACTAGATGAGTCTGGCAGAGGGTTTAAGTTTCCCGGTAAACCTCCGTGCAGTTGGCACGGTAAATATCTTTGTCTGGAATTGAATCAACCGGATGGTTGCATAGCGAGGTGGTTGTACGAACAACGTTCGACGAGTAAGGCCGCCTGTACGATTCAGCGAAGGCACTTCATTTTTACACTTTTGCATGAAACAGGTATTTATCCAAGTGGACGTGCTTCCCGACTGATAGGGGTATGTTGACTACAAGGAAAAACTTGGTGGCACTTGTATGTCTCCCGGAGGAGATAGACTAGTGGTCCTGGACATGGACGTGCTGTAAAACCCGAGTGTGAGGCTAGTGTGTGGACTGACTCTCTAGAGAGAGGCAACTCATTATCCCGGGGGAAAACCAGCACATGCCATCTCTGAGTCCAAGTTTGGAATCTGACGCCTTGGAGCCTAGGATAGGGCCAAGTGTATCCGTAGATGAACGTTGTTTTCACCCTTTTGCAGTCCTGAAGTTGACTTTAGGTAATGATTTGGGCGATCGTCCGAGTGGACAGTACTACCCTTATAGATTTTCGGCAGACCGAGCAAGTATGGTCAGAAAGATATTCCTGATGTGATCAATGGGTTGATTGAATGGGCGTAACCCCTGAGGGCGGCATGGCCAGCGGTTGTGCGTAGCCCCCGAGTGATGCTCCAAAGAGGTAACCTTGTTATAGAGTGTGATATGAGGTTTGATCATGTGAGTAACTTACTCGTTCCCGTGTTGGTGGTGTAGAGGTAAAGATATGTCCAAGTGATGCTCACGCGCGAGGCGACCGAGGGGCGATGATGTGTACAACCAAGTGACGATGCGCGGGACTGCAGCTAAGCCCCCGAGTGAGAGGCAGACTCACCACTCGTTAGGATTTTTTATTACTTAGGCGAGTACTGGACTGCAGCTAAGCCCCCGAGTGAGAGGCAGACTCACCACTCGGTAGGATTTTAATTACTTAGGCGAGTACTGGACTGCAGCTAAGCCCCCAAGTGAGAGGCAGACTCACCACTGGGTAGGATTTTTTATTACTTAGGCGAGTACTGGACTGCAGCTAAGCCCCCGAGTGAGAGGCAGACTCACCACTCGGTAGGATTTTTTATTACTTACGCGAGTACTGGACTGCACCTAAGCCCCCGAGTGAGAGGCAGACTCACCACTCGGTAGGATTTTTATTACTTAGGCGAGTACTGGGCTGCAGCTAAGCCCCCGAGTGAGAGGCAGGCTCACCACTCGGTAGGATTTTTTATTACTTAGGCGAGTACTGGACTGCAGCTAAGCCCTCGAGTGAGAGGCAGACTCACCACTCGGTGAGGATTTTTTATTACTTAGGCGAGTATCTTGGACTGCAGCTAAGCCCCTGAGGTGAGGCGGACTCACCACTCGGTGGGATTTTTATTACTTAGGGGAGTACCTGGATCTGCAGCTTAAGCCCCCGAAAGTGAGAGAGTGCACTCACCACTCGGTAGGATTTTTTATTACTTAGGCGAGTACTGGACTGCAGCTAAGCCCCCGAGTGAGAGGCAGACTCACCACTCGATAGGATTTTTTATTACTTAGGCGAGTACTGGACTGCAGCTAAGCCCCCGAGTGAGAGGCAGACTCACCACTCGGTAGGATTTTTTATTAATTAGGCGAGTACTGGACTGCAGCTAAGCCCCCGAGTGAGAGGCAGACTCACCACTCGGTAGGATTTTTTATTACTTAGGCGAGTACTGGACTGCAGCTAAGCCCCCGAGTAAGAAGCAGACTCACCACTCGGTAGGATTTTTTATTACTTAGGCGAGTACTGGACTACAGCTAAGCCCCCGAGTGTGAGGATTGCTCACCAGTCGGTAGGATATTTTATTACTTAGGCGAGTACTCGACTGCAGCTAAGCCCCCGAGTGAGAGGCAGACTCACCACTCGGTAGGATTTTCTATTACTTAGGCGAGTAGTGGACTGCAGCTAAGCCCCCGAGTGAGAGGCAGACTCACCACTCGGTAGGATTTTTTATTACTTAGGCGAGTACTGGACTGCAGCTAAGCCCCCGAGCGAGAGGCAGACTCACCACTCGGTAGGATTTTTATTACTTAGGCGAGTACTGGACTGCAGCTAAGCCCCCGAGTGAGAGGCAGACTCACCACTCGGTAGGATTTTTTATTACTTAGGCAAGTACTGGACTGCAGCTAAGCCCCCGAGTGAGAGGCAGACTCACCACTCGGTAGGATTTTTTCTTCGACTTAGGCGAAACGGATTCGCAGCTAAGACACCCACTGGGAGATTTTAGAACATGTAAAAAATGAACAAAATCATTCGGAAGACTGTAAAATCGTGTCTTTTGATAATCAAATTAAAGGGTACTTCTTTTTGAGTTCTCTTCCAGGGTGTAGTCCCTGAGCCTCTGTCGGACTAGATGAGTCTGGCAGAGGGTTTAAGTCTCCCGGTAAACCTCCGTGCAGTTGGCACGGTAAATATCTTTGTCTGGAATTGAATCAATCGGATGGTTGCGTAGCGAGGTGGTTGTGCGAACAACGTTCAACAAGTAAGGCCGCCTGTACGATTCAGCGATGGCGCTTCATTTTTACACTTTTGCATGAAACAGGTATTTATCCAAGTGGACGTGCTTCCCGACTGATAGGGGTATGTTGACTACAAGGAAAAACTTGGTGGCACTTGTATTTCTCCCGGAGGAGATAGACTAGTGGTCTGACATGGACGTGCCATAAAACCCGAGTGACGAGGCTAGTGTGTGGACTGACTCTCTAGAGAGAGGCAACTCATTATCCCGGGGGAAAACCAGCACAAGCCATCTCTGAGTCCAAGTTTGGAAACTGACGCCTTGGAGCCTAGGATAGGGCCAAGTGTATCCGTGAGATGAACGCGTTGTTTTCACCCATTTTGCAGTCCCGAAGATGACTTTAGGTAATGATTTGGGCGATCGTCCAAGTGGACAGTACTACCCTTATAGATTTTTCGCAGACCGAAAGTATGGTCGAAGATATTCCTGATGTGATCAATGGGTTGATTGAATGGGCGAACTCCCCGAGGGCGTGCATGGCCAGCTGTTCGCGTGAGCCCCTGAGTGATGCTCGAAAGAGGTAAGCTTGTTATAGAGTGTGATATGAGGTTTGATCATGTGAGTAACTTACCTGCTCCGTGTTGGTGGTGTAGAGGTAAAGATATGTCCAAGTGATGCCGACGCCGAGCCGACCGAGGCGGCGATGTGTACAACCAAGTGACGATCTGCGCGGGACTGCAGCTAAGCCCCCGATTGAGAGGCAGACTCACCACTTGGTCGGATTTTTTATTACTTAGGCGAGTACTGGACTGCAGCTAAGCCCCCGAGTGAGAGGCAGACTCACCACTCGGTAGGATTTTTTATTACTTAGGCGAGTACTGGACTGCAGCTAAGCCCCCGAGTGGGAGGCAGACTCACCACTCGGTAGGATTTTTTATTACTTAGGCGAGTACTGGACTGCAGCTAAGCCCCCGAGTGGGAGGATTGCTCACCAGTCGGTAGGATTTTTTATTACTTAGGCGAGTACTCGACTGCAGCTAAACCCCGAGTGAGAGGCGGACTCACCAATCCGTAGGATTTTTATTACTTAGGCGATCTTGGAGTGCAGCTAAGCCCCCAGTGAGAGGCGCACTCACCACTCGGTAGGATTTTTATTACTTAGAGGAGTACTAGACTGCAGTTAAGCCCCGAGCGAGAGGCGGACTCACCACTGGTGAGATTTTTATTACTTAGGCGATCACCGGATCTGCAGCTAGGCCCCAAGTGAGAGACAGACTCACCACTCGGTAGGATTTTTTATTACTTAGGCAAGTCTTGGTGCAGCTAAGCCTCCCGAGTGAGAGTGCGACTCACCACTCGGTAGGATTTTTTCTTCGACTTAGGCGAAACGGATTCGCAGCTAAGACACCCACTGAGAGATTTTAGAACATGTAAAAAATGAACAAAATCATTCGGAAGACTGTAAAATCGTGTCTTTTGATAATCAAATTAAAGGGTACTTCTTTTTGAGTTCTCTTCCAGGGTGTAGTCCCTGAGCCTCTGTCAGACTAGATGAGTCTGGCAGAGGGTTTAAGTCTCCCGGTAAACCTCCGTGCAGTTGGCACGGTAAATATCTTTGTCTCGAATTGAATCAATCGGATGGTTGCGTAGCGAGGTGGTTGTACGAACAACGTTCGACGAGTAAGGCCGCCCGTACGATTCAGCGATGGCGCTTCATTTTTACACTTTCGCATGAAACAGGTATTTATCCAAGTGGACGTGCTTCCCGACTGATAGGGGTATGTTGACTACAAGGAAAAACTTGGTGGCACTTGTATGTCTCCCGGAGGAGATAGACTAGTGGTCTGACATGGACGCGTGCCATAAAACCCGAGTGACGAGGCTAGTGTGTGGGTGACTCTCTAGAGAGAGGCAACTCATTATCCCGGGGGAAAACCAGCACAAGCCATCTCTGAGTCCAAGTTTGGAAACTGACGCCTTGGAGCCTAGGATAGGGCCAAGTGTATCCGTAGATGAACGTTGTTTTCACCATTTTGCAGTCCTGAAGATGACTTTAGGTAATGATTTGGGCGATCGTCCAAGTGGACAGTACTACCCTTATAGATTTTCGGCAGACCGAGCAAGTATGGTCAGAAAGATATTCCTGATGTGATCAATGGGTTGATTGAATGGGCGTAACCCCTGAGGGCGGCATGGCCAGCGGTTGTGCGTAGCCCCCGAGTGATGCTCGAAAGAGGTAAGCTTGTTATAGAGTGTGATATGAGGTTTGATCATGTGAGTAACTTACTCGTTCCCGTGTTGGTGGTGTAGAGGTAAAGATATGTCCAAGTGATGCTGACGCGCGAGCCGACCGATGGGCGATGATGTGTACAACCAAGTGACAATGCGCGGGACTGCAGCTAAGCCCCCGAGTGAGAGGCAGACTCACCACTCGTTAGGATTTTTTATTACTTAGGCGAGTACTGGACTGCAGCTAAGCCCCAAGTGATAGGCAGACTTACCACTCGGTAGGATTTTTTATTACTTAGGCGAGTACCGGATCAGTAGTTTAAGCCCCGAGTGGGAGGATTGCTAACCACTCGGTAGGATTTTTTATTACTTAGGCGAGTACTGGACTGTAGCTAAGACCCCGAGTGAGAGGCAGACTCACCACTCGGTAGGATTTTTTATTACTTAGGCGAGTACTGGACTGCAGCTAAGCCCCTGAGTGAGAGGCAGACTCTCAACTCGGTAGGATTTTTTATTACATAGGCGAGTACTGGACTACAGCTAAGCCCCCGAGTGAGAGGCAGACTCACCACTCGGTAGGATTTTTTATTACTTAGTCAAGTACTGGACTGCAGCTAAGCCCCCGAGTGAGAGGCAGACTCACCACTCGGTAGGATTTTTTCTTCGACTTAGGCGAAACGGATTCGCAGCTAAGACACCCACTGAGAGATTTTAGAACATGTAAAAAATGAACAAAATCATCATTCGAAGATCAGAAATCGTGTCTTTGATAATCAAATTAAAGGGTACTTCTTTTGAGTTCTCTTCCGTGGTGTAGTCCTCGAGCCTCCGCTAGACTAGATGAGTCTGGCAGAGGGTTTAAGTCTCCCGGTAAACCTCCGTGCAGTTGGCACGGTAAATATCTTTGTCTGGAATTGAATCAATCGGATGGTTGCGTAGCGAGGTGGTTGTACGAACAACGTTCGACGAGTAAGGCCGCCTGTACGATTCAGCGATGGCGCTTCATTTTTACACTTTTGCATGAAACAGGTATTTATCCAAGTGGACGTGCTTCCCGACTGATCGGGGTATGTTGACTACAAGGAAAAACTTGGTGGCACTTGTATGTCTCCCGGAGGAGATAGACTAGTGGTCTGACATGGACGTGCCATAAAACCCGAGTGACGAGGCTAGTGTGTAGACTGACTCTCTAGAGAGAGGCAACTCATTATCCCGGGGGAAAACCAGCACAAGCCATCTCTGAGTCCAAGTTTGGAAACTGACGCCTTGGAGCCTAGGATAGGACCAAGTGTATCCGTAGATGAACGTTGTTTTCACCCTTTTGCAGTCCTGAAGATGACTTTAGGTAATGATTTGGGCGATCGTCCAAGTGGACAGTACTACCCTTATAGATTTTCGGCAGACCGAGCAAGTATGGTCGTAAAGATATTCTGATGTGATCAATGGGTTGATTGAATGGGCGAATTCCCCGAGGGCGGTATGGCTGGCGGTTGTGCGTAGCCCCGAGTGATGCTCGAAAGAGGTAAGCTTGTTATAGAGTGTGATATGAGGTTTGATCATGTGAGTAACTTACTCGTTCCCGTGTTGGTGGTGTAGAGGTAAAGATATGTCCAAGTGATGCTGACGCGCGAGCCGACCGAGGGGCGATGATGTGTACAACCAAGTTACAATGCGCGGGACTGCAGCTAAGCCCCCGAGTGAGAGGCAGACTCACCACTCGTTAGGATTTTTTATTACTTAGGCGAGTACTGGACTGCAGCTAAGCCCCCGAGTGAGAGGCAGACTCACCACTCGGTAGGATTTTTTATTACTTAGGCGAGTACTGGACTGCAGCTAAGCCCCCGAGTGGGAGGATTACTCACCACTCGGTAGGATTTTTTATTACTTAGGCGAGTACTGGACTGCAGCTAAGCCCCCGAGTGAGAGGAAGACTCACCACTCGGTAGGATTTTTTATTACTTAGGCGAGTACTGGACTGCAGCTAAGCCCATGAGTGAGAGGCAGACTCACAACTCGGTAGGATTTTTTATTACATAGGCGAGTACTGGACTGCAGCTTAGCCCCCGAGTGAGAGGCAGACTGACCACTCGGTAGGATTTTTTATTACTTAGGTTAGTACTGGACTGCACCTAAGCCCCCGAGTGAGAGGCAGACTCACCACTCGGTAGGATTTTTTATTACTTAGGCGAGTACTGGGCTGCAGCTAAGCCCCCGAGTGAGAGGCAGGCTCACCACTCGTGTCGTGGATTTAACACGCCAGATGTCCTTGTGTTAGGACTTAGTCGCGAGGCCAACGCATCTATGTGGTAGCTTGAGAGGGGTTGAGCGGAATCGAGAGACGCAACACAAGACAGGGATTTAAACAGCTTCGGGCCCCGGGAAACATCATCCGGTAATAGCCCTACGTGCTGTTTGAGGCTAGGTCTCATTATGATCATGAGGGAGTCGCCGTAAACCGGCTCTCCTCTAGTTGTGTCTAGCCCTAGATATTGTTGTTTGCTTGTCGCCCCTCCCTTTGGGGAGCCCTGCCCCTCCTTATATATGTTGAAGGGGTGGGTTACATGTGGAGTCCTATTAGGATTAGGACTAGTCTATCTCTAACACAAACCGGATACAAGTCCAGGTCTTAACTCCTTGTAAGACAAATATTCCTTATGTGATTCCTCAAAAACCGGCCCACCGTAGTAGAACCGGCCTTCAAGAACCGCCACCGGGCCACCGGGTCTTGTTGCTCCTCGACCCGCTGCGGATTACCAATGAACCGTAAACCGCCGGTCGCCAAAGTGAACCGCCAAGTGTCGGCTGGTTCTTCGTAAACCGCCAAGTCCGCCGGGTTATACTTCCGCCGGTTTACGCCAAGGTATATCCCGACATTAGCCCCCAGTTTAATTTGATTTATCCATGTCAAACTGATCCTGTGAAATAAACACAAGAACAAACTTGACAGATTATGCTCCGGTTAAGAATTCTTGTAAACCGCATCCGATCATCCTTAAATCCTTGTCATTTCCTCCTTCTAGATAATTCGTCAACAAGCCAGCTTCATACTCAATTTGTCGACGTTGATTTCTCACAGAAAAATTTGTGAAGAATAATACACTTGAGTCGGCCTTCAATGCTCTGATTTGACAAAAATATTGGTCTTTAGATATTCCAATCGATACCGGCCGGTTTGAAAATGTAGAACTTGCCGGTTTATCATTGCCAAATTTGCCGGTTTGTAAATATGGATGGCACCGAGTCATAATTGTTATCAAAGCTGGCTCATAATTATTGCAGACACCGGGTCAATCTGGTTTGCTCGGAACTGAGAATAGAAATTTTTTCTCCCTTATATCCATATTACCGACTTGTAATTTCCTGATGCTCATAAAAACTTCAACCAGTGTAGCCCCCAAGGGCCGGATCATTATGCAAATAATGAGCAGGGACTTTTGAAAATATGATCATGTAGAATGTAGCAGCAACGTGTAGCCCCCAAGGGCCGGCTCAGTAAGATAATATTGAGCTGGGACTTGATATATACTTGAATTGCTGATAGGAGCAATTGGTAGCCCCCAAGAGCCGGCTCATTATGATGCGATGAGTCGGGTCTTCCATAAGACTAAAAAAATGACTTTGCATTAGCCCCCAAGTATCGGGTCGTAAGCTTGCAGCGATTTGGGACTATTCCTTCAATTATAAAATAAATCATATCCATTGATAATATAATAGCCATTGCGCTAAAGCGACTTTGAAAACCTTAATCATAATATTGGTTACTGATAACCATAATAAAATCCAGCCATGTTGGCTATTTGAAGATTTGAATAATATAATCCAATGATTTATGAGCGCATGATTCCAATGGCGCAATCCAAATATGTACTGGCGACTTATAGTCCAAAACCAGGTCGGGTTAACAAACACCGGATACTTTATCATCATGCTTTATTCAACTTGTCTCTGCATACAACAAGTTGAAAGTGTCCTGGCGGTTTACCGCCGGACGGGTCATCATGCCCAACATATAACCCAGGTTTATAACCAAGGCTGCACTTAAGAATAATCAATGAAATATATCATGCCCTGACATTGAATCACATCATTGGTTTACCAACTTTTTGTAGTAAGGGTGATAACCCCAATCTTGAGTAATCGATAACTCCTTCCATATTGTGCCGGTTTATGATAAAATCATGCCGGGTTGTGATAAACACCGGATTAACCATATATAATACTGGTGACTTTGAGTCAAAGCCAGACCGGGTTGATAGTCTCCGGATTAAGATTTGAGCATGTTCCGTCAATTTTTAATTGACAATGTAACCGGTTTAATAATGTCGGTTTGTAAACGCAACAAAAGAAATGTTTATCGTAAAAGAAAACAGAATTCAAGCAAAGGCAAAGATAAAACCATTGCAAATGAGGCTTTGAGCCGATCAAGAGGCATTACCATGGTCGGACCCGACCAAGCTCCCAAAAAGGCGAAGCTATGGTTCGAGTCAGCCAGGTCCCCAAATGATGCTTTGGCATTACGCCCGATCAAGAGGTGTAGCGATTGTTCGGTTCGACCAAAGCCCCCAAGTGATGCTATGGCCTTAGGCCGATCAAGAGGCGTGACTGGTTCTGACTTGACCAGGTCCCTCTGTCTTCTGGTGGCTTTCTGCTTTCAAACCGTGTTGCCTTGGTTCGGACACGACCAAGCCCCCATGTGATATAACATGATGCTTTTAGCAAAGCGAACTCAAGGGGTAAACCGGAGGCCGCTTTTAGAGCAACTCCGTAACCTCACATGATGTAAAAGAACAGAGACCCCGCTTATGAAGCGAAGCCCCATGTGATCAATAATATATGTCGCCAAGAAGGCGGGATACCCATGTTTGAACCAAGGCATCATGGCAGCAGGTCCTCTTTGGTGATTTTTAACTTTTTTGCGAGATAAACTCTTCTTGAACTGGGATTTTGAACCGGATATTGAGAGCTTCAAAGCT
The DNA here is from genome assembly GCA_021605145.1 of Aegilops bicornis. Classification (NCBI taxonomy): domain Eukaryota; kingdom Viridiplantae; phylum Streptophyta; class Magnoliopsida; order Poales; family Poaceae; genus Aegilops; species Aegilops bicornis. Next base: position 639,886,999 of record CM038670.1, on the reverse strand, counting down.
TTGTGGGAAACATCTTTCCCTTGAACCGGATTTTAAACCGAGATCTTCATTTTCAGCCGGAAAATTTTCTGACGGCCTTTAAACCCGAACTTGCGAGTAAGTTAATTCCTTTTTGAACCGGACATTGTTAAACTGGATTTGAGCGCTTCAGAGCTTTGGGGGAGAACAGATTTACCTTGAGCCGTATTTTAAACCGGAATCCTTTCTGATGACCCGGATCTTCTTCATTGAGCCAGGATTTTGTAACTGCCTATATACTTTCTAAACCGAAATTTTCTCTGACGGCCTTTAAACTTTCATCAATATAACAGTAGCCTCACGGGACCGGGTTATCCTTCCCTCCATCGTCTCCGGGTTTTTAAATTTGCTGAAATCGGCAATATTCACGAGCCATGTCATCGTAGCCCCCGAGTCTCAAAGGTGACTCGAGGAGTTGGCTTGAGACTCTCCATATTTGACCATGATGTAAACCGGCATAAGTTGTATATCACCGATGTTGATAGCCTGATGTGAATCCACCGAAGGTTGTGATGACTGCGGCGGGTTATAAATGATCCCGTATGAGCCGTGTCAGCAACTCGGCCAATGGTTCCTTCCAACTGGCGATTTGAAGTTAACCAAACGGTAGTGGCGGCGACTTGTGCGCCGCCCATTGAGCCATCCAAAGGTAGACGGCGGTTGATAGTATATGATAATTTACCTCCATTTTGAAAGAAAACCGGCTACCCAAGCTGTGACTTGCTCATGCGAGACAGGTGCGGCTTTGGTATGTTGATGTAGACCAGGCCGCAATAAATGGACGGTAGAAACGTCCACAGTATTAGAGGTGGCTTGGACAGATGAACCGGCCCCGGCGTTGTAAGCCGGCACTGGCAGGAAACCCGGCCGCCGGAAAGGACGGGTGAGTTGTCTGCGGTATTGTAAACCGGCGTAGACGGGTGAGCCGGCCACGGTGTCGTAATCCGGTGCGGACCGGCGAGTTTATTGCACTGTGTTGATGTAGCGGGAGCGATGACTTGTGCATGTATCCGTCACGCAACACGGCATGGACAAGCGCTAGCGTAAAAACAATGCTGGCCCCTTTTGCGACACCTTTTCTAATAAATAATGGTCCTGCGAGAAAACAACACAGACCAAGTAATTGCTCTCAAATAATTTATATGTACTGATAAAATACTAAAAAGGATAGCACCTGGTGATTTTATCGAATGAGCGTAGACGCTATAATGCTGGACGGTGTGGACAGAAAATAGATGACATACTGCTGTCATAATACTTGTAGTAATCGCTCCGTGCCTCCACGTGGGTAGTAATCCACCAATAAGCAATCAAATCAGCCTTGACGTAATTGATCCAGTACCAGTGTAGTTTGCTTTGTGTCTTTGGGATTTAATCCAGCATCTTGACTGCCATCGACCTGCTGTAAACTTAATAATAGTACTTGTCCATTGAGATTCTGTTTCATTATTGTCGACAGATTTGAAGTGACCCTGTAGAAAACGTGTCCGTGTTCGCGGATCATAGGGATGCTTGATGAAAATCCCGTCGGTCTCGCCAACGCGTGAGTGCTCCAAAAAATCTTTTTATCTGTCTCTGAATTGTATCGCCTCTCGGTATGGTCAACTCGGCAATTTTGCGGCGGCGCACTTGATGCAACCCTAATTTCTGAAATTTTTCTTCATCCGATGAATTGCAAGCTCCTCGATCCCTCGAAAAGATCCCTCCAAGAGCTCAACACCACCGTGCGCTGCCCCACGGTGGGCGCCAACTGTCGTGGATTTAACACGCCAGATGTCCTTATGTCAGGACTTAGTCGCGATGCCAACGCATCTATGTGGTAGCTTGAGAGGGGTTGAGCGGAATCGAGAGACGCAACACAAGACAGGGATTTAGATAGCTTCGGGCCCCGGAAACATCATCCTGCAATAGCCCCCACGCGGCTGCCTTGAGGCTAGGTCTCATTATGATCATGAGGGAGTCGCCAGAACCGGCTCTCCTCTAGTTGTGTCTAGCCCTAGATATTGTTGTTTGCTTGTCGCCTCCCTTTGGGGAGCCCTGCCCTCCTTATATATGTTGAAGGGCGGGTTACATGTGGAGTCCTATTAGGATTAGGACTAGTCTATCTCTAACACAAACCGGATACAAGTCCAGTCTTAACTCCTTGTAAGACAAATATTCCTTATGTGTTTCCTCTTAAACCGCCCACCGTAGTTGAACCGGGCCTTCATGAACCGGGCCAGTCACACCGGGTCTTGTTGCTCCTCGACCCGCCTGCCGGATTACCAATGAACCGTAAACCGCTGGTCGCCAAGTGAACCGCCAAGTGTCAGCGGGTTCTTCAGGTAAACCGCCAAGTCCGGCCGGGTTATACTTCCGGCCGGTTTACGCCGCGGGGTATATCCCCGACAACTCGGTAGGATTTTTAATTACTTAGGCAAGTACTGGACTGCAGCTTAGCCCTCGAGTGAGAGGCAGACTCGCCACTCAGTAGGATTTTTTATTACTTAGGCGAGTACTGGACTGCAGCTAAGCCCCTGAGTGAGAGGCAGACTCACCACTCGGTAGGAGTTTTTATTACTTAGGCGTAGTACTGACTACAGCTAAGCCCCCCAGTGAGAGGCGCACTCACCACTTTCAGTAGGATTTTTTATTACTTAGGCGTAGCATCGGATCAGCAGCTATGCCCCCGAGTGGGAGGCAGACTCACCACTCGGTAGGATTTTTTATTACTTAGGCGAGTACTGGACTGCAACTAAGCCTCCGAGTGGGAGGATTTCTCACCAGTCGATAGGATATTTTATTACTTAGCCGAGTATTCGACTGCAGCTAAGCCCCCGAGTGAGAGGCAGACTCACCACTCGGTAGGATTTTTTATTACTTAGGCGAGTACTCGACTGCAGCTAAGCCCCCGAGTGAGAGGCAGACTCACCAATCGGTAGGATTTTTTATTACTTAGGCGAGTACGGGACTGCAGCTAAGCCCCTGAGTGAGAGGCAGACTCACCACTCGGTAGGATTTTTTATTACTTAGGGCGTAGTCTTGGATCGCAAGCTAAGCCCTCGAGTGAGAGGCAAACTCACCACTCGGGAGGATTTTTTATTACTTAGGCGAGTACTGGACTGCAGCTAAGCCCACGAGTGAGAGGCAGACTCACCACTCGGTAGGATTTTTTATTACTTAGGCGAGTACTGGACTGCAGCTAAGCCCCTGAGTGAGAGGCACACTCACCACTCGGTAGGATTTTTTATTACTTAGGCGAGTACTGGACTGCAACTAAGCCCCCGAGTGAGAGGCAGACTCACCACTCGGTAGGATTTTTATTACTTAGGCGTAGCACGGACTGCAGCTAAGCCCCCGAAAGTGAGAGGCGCACTCACCACTCGGTAGGATTTTTATTACTTAGGCGTAGCACTGGATCAGCTAAGCCCCCGAGTGAGAGGCGCACTCACAACTCGGTATGTTTTTTTATTACTTAGGTGAGTACTGGACTGCAGCTAAGCCCCCGAGTGACAGGCAGACTCACCACTAAATAGGATTTTTTATTACATAGGCGTAGTAATCGATCAGAAGCTAAGCCCCTAGTGAGAGGCATTCTCACCACTCTAGAGGATTTTTATTACTTAGGCGTAGTACCGGATCAGAAGCTAAGCCCCCAGTGAGAGGCAGTACTCACCACTTGGTAGGATTTTTTATTACTTAGGTTAGTAATCGGACTGCACCTAAGCCCCGAGTGAGAGAGGCGTACTCACCACTCGGTAGGATTTTTATTACTTAGGCGTAGCACTGGCTGCAGCTAAGCCCCGAAAGTGAGAGGCAGGCTCACCAATCGGTAGGAGTTTTAATTACTTAGGCGTAGTCTTGGATCAAGCAGCTTAGCCTCGAGTGAGAGGCAGACTCACCACGTGGTAGGATTTTTTATTACTTAGTAGTACCGGATCGCAGCTAAGCCCCCGAGTGAGAGGAAGACTCACCAATCGGTAGGATTTTTTATTACTTAGGCGAGTACTGGACTGCAGCTAAGGCCCCGAGTGAGAGGCAGACTCACCACTCGGTAGGATTTTTTATTACTTAGGCAAGTACTGGACTGCAGCTAAGCCCCCGAGTGAGAGGCAGCACTCGATAGGATATTTTATTACTTAGGCGAGTACTCGACTGCAGCTAAGCCCCCGAGTGAGAGGCAGACTCACCGCTCGGTAGGATTTTTTATTACTTAGGCGAGTACTGGACTGCAGCTAAGCCCACGAGTGAGAGGTAGACTCACCACTCGTAGTATTTTTTATTACTTCGGCGAGTACTGGACTGCAGCTAAGCCCCCGAGTGGGAGGCAGACTCACCACTCATTAGGATTTTTTATTACTTAGGCGAGTATTGGACTGCAGCTAAGCCCCCGAGTGGGAGGATTGCTCACCAGTCGGTAGGACTTTTTATTACTTAGGCTAGCATCGACTGCAGCTAATCCCCCGAGTGAGAGGCAGACTCACCACTCGGTAGGATTTTTTATTACTTAGGCGTAGCATCGGATCAAGAGCTAAGCCCCGAGTGAGAGGCGACTCACCACTCGGTAGGATTTTTGTTACTTAGGCGAGTACTAGACCTGCAGCTCAGCCCGAGCGAGAGGCGCACTCACCACTTGTGAGGATTTTTATTACATAGGCGTAGCATCGGACTGCAGCTAAGCCCAGAGTGAGAGGCAGACTCACCACTCGGTAGGATTTGTTATTACTTAGGCGTAGTACCGGATCTGGTAGCAAGCCCCCGAGTGAGAGTGCACTCACCACTCGGTAGGATTTTTCTTCGACTTAGGCGAACGGATTCGCAGCTAAGACACCCACTGAGAGATTTTAGAACATGTAAAAAATGAACAAAATCATTCGGAAGACTGTAAAATCGTGTCTTTTGATAATCAAATTAAAGGGTACTTCTTTTTGAGTTCTCTTCCAGGGTGTAGTCCCCGAGCCTCTGTCGAACTAGATGAGTCTGGCAGAGGGTTTAAGTCTCCCGGTAAACCTCCGTGCAGTTGGCACGGTAAATATCTTTGTCTGGAATTGAATCAATCGGATGGTTGCGTAGCGAGGTGGTTGTGCGAACAACGTTCAACAAGTAAGGTCATTGCATTTATTCAGCGATGGCGCTTCATTTTTACACTTTTGCATGAAACAGTATTTATCCAAGTGGACGTGCTTCCCGGTCGATAGGGGTATGTTGACTACAAGGAAAAACTTGGTGGCACTTGTATGTCTCCCGAGGAGATAGACTAGTGGTCTGACATGGACGTGCCAGAAAACCCGAGTGACGAGGCTAGTGTGTGGACTGACTCTCTAGAGAGAGGCAACTCATTATCCCGGGGGAAAACCAGCACATGCCATCTCTGAGTCCAAGTTTGGAAACTGACGCCTTGGAGCCTAGGATAGGGCCAAGTGTATCCGTAGATGAACAGTGTTTTCACCCTGTTGCAGTCCTGAAGATGACTTTAGGTAATGATTTGGGCGATCGTCCGAGTGGACAAGATTACCCTTATAGATTTTCGCGCATCGAGCAAGTATGGTCAGAAAGATATTCCTGATGTGATCAATGGGTTGATTGAATGGGCGTAACCCCTGAGGGCGGCATGGCCAGCGGTTCTGCGTAGCCCCCGAGTGATGCTCGAAAGAGGTAAGCTTGTTATAGAGTGTGATATGAGGTTTGATCATGTCAAGAATTTACTTCTGCTCCCCGTGTTGGTGGTGTAGAGGTAAAGATACGCCCAAGTGATGCCGACGCCATGAGGCGCACCGAGGGGCGATGATGTGTACAACCAAGTGACGATGCGCTGGACTGCAGCTAAGCCCCGAAAGGAGAGGCGGACTCACCACTGTTAGGATTTTTTATTACTTAGGCGTAGTACTTGGACTGCAGCTAAGCCCTCGAGTGAGAGGCGCACTCACCACTCGGAGGATTTTTATTACTTAGGCGAGCACCGAGGTGCAGCTAAGCCCCCGAGTGGGAGGATTGCTCACCAGTCGGTATGATTTTTTATTACTTAGGCGAGTACTCGACTGCAGCTAAGCCCCCGAGTGAGAGGCAGACTCACCACTCGGTAGGATTTTTTATTACTTAGGCGAGTACTGGACTGCAGCTAAGCCCCCGAGTGAGAGGCAGACTCACAACTCGGTAGGATTTTTTATTACTTAGGCGAGTACTGGACTGCAGCTAAGCCCACGAGTGAGAGGCAGACTCACCACTCGGTAGGATTATTTATTACTTAGGTTAGTCTTGGACTGCACCTAAGCCCCGAGTGAGAGTGCACTCACCACTCAGTGGGATTTTTATTACTTAGGCAGTACTTGGGCTGCAGCTAAGCCCCGAGTGAGAGGCAGGCTCACCACTTGTGAGGATTTTTATTACTTAGGCGAGTACTGGATGCAGCTAAGCCCCTGAGTGAGAGGCAGACTCTCAACTCGGTAGGATTTTTTATTACATAGGCGAGTACTGGACTACAGCTAAGCCCCCGAGTGATAGGCAGACTCACCACTCTATAGGATTTTTTATTACTTAGGCGACTAGTGGACTGCAGCTAAGCCCCCGAGTGAGAGGAAAACTCACCACTCGGTAGGATTTTTTATTACTTAGGCGAGTACTGGACTGCAGCTAAGCCCTCGAGTGAGAGGCAGACTCACCACTCGGTAGGATTTTTTATTACTTAGGCGAGTACTCGTGCAGCTAAAGCCCCGAAAGTGAGAGGCGCACTCACCACTCGGTAGGATTTTTTATTACTTAGGCGTGTATTGGACTGCAGCTAAGCCCCGAGTGAGAGGCGACTCACCACTGGTGAGGATTTTTTATTACTTAGGCGTAGTCTTGGATCTGCAGCTAAGCCCCGAGTGGGAGGCGCACTCACCACTCAGAGGATTTTTATTACTTAGGCGTAGCATCGGATCGGCAGCTAAGCCCCGGAGTGAGAGGATTGCTCACCAGTCGGTAGGATTTTTTATTACTTAGGCGAGTACTGGACTGCAGCTAAGCCCCCGAGTTAGAGGCAGACTCACCACTCGGTAGGATTTTTTATTACTTAGGCGTAGCATCGGACTGCAGCTAAGCCCTCGAGCAAGAGGCGCACTCACCACTGCAGTAGGATTTTTATTACTTTGGCGAGTACCGGATCTGCAGCTAAGCCCCCAGTGAGAGGCGCACTCACCACTCGGTAGGATTTTTATTACTTAGGCGTAGCACGGACTGCAGCTAAGCCCCCGAGTGAGAGGCAGACTCACCACTTGGTAGGATTTTTTCTTCGACTCAGGCGAAACGGATTCGCAACTAAGACACCCACTGGGAGATTTTAGAACATGTAAAATATGAACAAAATCATTCGGAAGACTGTAAAATCATATCTTTTGATAATCAAATTAAAGGGTACTTCTTTTTGAGTTCTCTTCCAGGGTGTAGTCCCCGAGCCTCTGTCGGACTAGATGAGTCTGGTAGAGGGTTTAAGTCTGCCGATAAACCTCCATGCAGTTGGCACGGTAAATATCTTTGTCTGGAATTGAATCAATCGGATGGTTGCGTAGCGAGGTGGTTGTATGAACAACGCTCGATTTAATAAGGTCACGCATTTATCTCAGCGATGGCGCTTCATTTTTACACTTTTGCATGAAACAGGTATTTATCCAAGTGGACGTGCTTCCCGACTGATAGGGGTATGTTGACTACAAGGAAAAACTTGGTGGCACTTGTATGTCTCCCGGAGGAGATAGACTAGTGGTCTGACATGGACGTGCCATAAAACCCGAGTGACGAGGCTAGTGTGTGGACTGACTCTCTAGAGAGAGGCAACTCATTATCCCGGGGGAAAACCAGCACATGCCATCTCTGAGTCCAAGTTTGGAAACTGACTCCTTGGAGCCTAGGATAGGGCCAAGTGTATCCGTAGATGAACATTGTTTTCACCCTTTTGCAGTCCTGAAGATGACTTTAGGTAATGATTTGGGCGATCGTCCGAGTGGACAGTACTACCCTTATAGATTTTCGGAAGACCGAGCAAGTATGGTCAGAAAGATATTCCTAATGTGATCAATGGGTTGATTGAATGGGCGTAACCCCTGAGGGCGGCATGGCCAGCGGTTGTGCGTAGCCCCCGAGTGATGCTCGAAAGAGGTAAGCTTGTTATAGAGTGTGATATGAGGTTTGATCATGTGAGTAACTTACTCGTTCCCGTGTTGGTGGTGTAGAGGTAAAGATATGTCCAAGTGATGCTGACGCGCGAGGCGACCGAGGGGCGATGATGTGTACAACCAAGTGACGATGCGCGGGACGGCCGAGTGGTGAAGAGGTGCACAACCGAGTGGAGACACGTGGGGCGGCAGAGTCATGATGTGCGAGGTGGTCATGGGTGATTCCTGCATGCAGGTAAGTTAAGCGGTGTGCAAGTCGTGTGTTTTCAATTAAAAGATCAGAGACGGAATTAGTCCCGGCGACTAAATAAATCTGCTACTGTGGATAAAGAGTACACCCTCCGGAGAGAGTAAACCTATTCGAATAGCCGTGTCCTCGGTTAAGGATTCCAGTCTAGGATGGGTCAAGTGTCTCTGTTTTAGTGTCGGGCCTCCCGGAGGACTACTAAACCAGAACTTGGTTATGATTCGTGACTTGTGATGATGATGATTATTATTATGGACTAACCCCTTTATATTATTTGAATTATTGAGTATCCCTGGGACGGTTCTACCTCCTGGATATTCACTGTGTTTATTTATAAGCCCTTTATGTGGTGTCGCTCAGACGCCCGACTGTGGCATTGCTTCTGTTTATTTATAAGCCCTTTATGTGGTGTCGCTCAGACGCCCGACTGTGGCATTGCTTCTGTTTATTTATAAGCGCTTTATGTGGTGTCGCCAGACGCCCGATCGTGGCATTGCTTCGCTTATTTATAAGCCCTTTATGTGGTGTCGCCGACGCCTCGATCGCGGGCATGGCTTCGCTATTTATAAGCCCCTTTATGTGGTGTCGCCGACGCCCAGCTGTGGCATTGTTTTTGCTTATTTATAAGCCCTTTATGTGGTGTCGCCGACGCCTCGACTATGGCATTGCTTCTTTTTTATTTATAAGCCCTTTATGTGGTGTCGCCAGACGCCCGACCGTGGCATTGCTTCTGCTTATTTATAAGCCCTTTATGTGGTGTCGCCAGACGCCGATCGTGGCATGGCTTCTGTTTATTTATAAGCCCTTTATGTGGTGTCGCTCAGACGCCCGACTGTGGCATTGTTTTTGTTTATTTATAAGCCCTTTATGTGGTGTCGCTCAGACGCCCGACTGTGGCATGTATTGCTGCTCTGTCATTACATATTCGTGGTCACTTATTAATAATCCACATGTATGCACCAAGGATTTCGTTTCTTTATGACTGACGTTATGATCATAGAATGTTCATCAAGGCATGATTTTTGATTGTTATATTATACCTGTGTTCATAATGTTTGCGAGTACATTCAAAGTACTCACTGGCTTGTCCCTGGCTATTGTCTTGGCCAGATTTCTTGCGTGGAGAGGAGCGTTGCGACGACCGCCCCGAAACCTACGCAACGGTGATAGCAGCCTCGCGAAGACAGGAGTTAACCTGGTCAGCTGTTCCTATGGGAAATGGAGTTCCACTGATGATCCACAAACCGCTTCCGCCATCAACCACTAGAAACCATTTGTTGTACTCGCAGGCCAGATAGGCCTTGTACCTCATATCCTGTAATTTCTGCTTGGATTTTCTGTACCAAGTTGATGCCTCATCAGCTAACAGTAATCCTGGGGCTGATGAGCACGACGGCCATTTTCTGGAATTTAATACCCGGAAAAACCGGTCGCGACAGACTTGGTATCAGAGCCAGGCTGACCATTGGCTAATCCTATCTTAGCCAGGTCAATAAACTTAGGCAAACAACCCACCAAGTCATAAGCAAACCCCGCCAAGCTTCTCGTGCAAGATAGCCACACAAAGGACCCGACGCTTTTGGCGGTGGTGCCCAACCTATCAACCTAGCCCGTCTATCACGCACCAATGACCAGCACCCAAGGTGTCTCATTCGCAAGCGTGCGAAGGAAGACCCTGTCCCCTTTTTCTATAAAAAGGGCATGCTAGCCCCAACCCAGCATAGCACAGCATTTTCCCCAAACCAAGCCACAATGCCCGGATCCGTCGTGCACAATGAGACCACAACAACCAACCTTGGAGGCTTTGTGACCATACTCGCAAACCTCACCCGCCGTGCCTATGCGTTAGAAGAGCCACCTGAATATGTTGTGTACCAAGGACCCCTGAGCGGTGAGAGCCGTCAATTCTGGGCCATGGTAGACATCTACGGTACGGGTCTCGCGCCCGAGCGCCCCTACAGGTTCACCGGAAGAACAACTTCCTTTGAGCCACAAGCCATCAAACTAGCTGCTCGAGAGGCTATAGTTCATCTCAGGCACTTGTCGCCTAGAGTTAACTGTCGCTCGTTCCACTACTACCCCAGACGTGAAGGGTACGGTAGACCACCCCAAGTTGCTAATGGAGACCACGAGACAGATCCTGCATTGTTGCACCTAGTGCGCTATGTAGGTGCACTAGAGGAACTGTTCGATCAAATCACCATTGATCTGATCGCAGCTCGTGGAGAGCTGGTTCGTCGAGCCCCGGCGAGAGAAGAGATCGAGCACAACGCCTACAACCCAGTCGTGCTCTTCGGACACCCGATCGAGACCCTGAGGTCAGCCCCAAATTGGCCGCCAAGGTGCTTTGATGACCCCAGAAGTGCTTCATCGACTCCTGGGAGCACACTCCAACGGGGTTGTGGTCAACAATCCCCGCGATGGTCATCATCACTACCCCGAGCCTGCAGCCCCTCAACCCTCTCCAGCTAATTCCGACGGTGAGAACCGTGGAGAAGCCTCGACATCCACAAGGAACGCCCGCTTGGATGTAAACGAAGTAGACTAAGTCACTCGAGTAATGTCGAGACCCAGTGTATCCTCGCTTTGTAACGCAGCCTGTCATCGTGCCTCTGTTTTATATAGCAATCTTGCATGGATATATTAGCATGCAGTGTGATTTCTCTATCCTTGGCACAGCTACCAAAAACCGCTCCGACAACACCCACAAAGGATACGCCACTTTGGTGAGATATGTATCTGTGGCTTTTGACCCGACCCCGAGCCGAAATAGCAAATTCATTGCCTTTCACCACGGTAAAACGACTCCAGCTCGGTGCTATATAAAGGCCACCGAGTGACCTTGCCAAGCATCCTCGCACAACCAATCCTTGCCATGCCGAGCCCCAAGATTCTATCGAGAACTCCCGATGCAACCCCGGTAGTTTTCTCAAGATATTGTGGATTTTACCTCAGCATACCATGGGCTACCCAGCCACCCCAAAGACGAGCTGTTCAAATCGAGAATCACCCCTTCCACCTCGAGATATTGGGCAGCCGTGCACATCCCTCCCGTAAACCCAAACCAAGATCCAACGGAGGTCTCCTTCGTAGCGAAATCCATGCCAACCCCGCATATGGCCGTAGAAGCTGCGGCATACGAAGCGCTCGCTCGCCTTCAATTCGCGGTACCCTATGCCAGCGAACGAGGGTCGTATGATTTTCCGAGCCGTGCAAGACTTTCGGAGGAGTAACATCTTTTCCAGTGTGGACGTATTGAGAGAGACCCAGTCTTGGCCAACCTCGTCCAATACGTCATCGCTCAAGAGCGTTTAACCCAACTCGTGATGGGTTATCTACAGAGCATCACGGATTTAAATCCTCAGATCGCCATCGGCAGATCACTGAGGCCCGACCAGGAGAGACACATTCATCGACTGGTCAATCCACTTCCTCCGATAGAAGAAGAGTGTATCCCAATACCAGAGACGTTTTCTCGGGACCCCGTCCGATTCTTGCCATCGGGTGTACTAGAGTAGGGTACCCTAGTATCCCGTACTCGCGGCACGCGCAACAGCACTCGCGGCAGGGCTTGCCTGGTCACCGCCAAGGTCCTCCGTGGTTCCTTTGGAGCCATTCAAGAACAAAGTATTTGACCAGGAAGACAAGGCCCCGGCAAGAGGAGCTTGCCGGGAAGGCCACTCAAGGCCTGCAGAGGACAAGGCCCCGGCAAGAGGAGCTTGCCGGGAAGGCTCGGAGCGCGACAAGCCTCCTGATGCGACAAGGATTCAGCCGCGGCAAGGCACTTGCCGGGGGAGGCAACATCTCTTCATCTCCGCTTCCAAATTTCATCCAACAATGTGTCGCCATGGGACCATTCCTCGCTGCGCGTGTCAAGAGGCTGTGCAGCCAGCGGAGAGCAGCGATAAGCTGGCGACAAGCATGCCATCGTGGCGGCGGTGGCGCACTGACGGTCTCTGTTGCCTTTGTTTAGGCGACCTGACGGGCATTTATTGCTTTTGTCCCTTGCCGTCAGAAAGTTAGGTATTTTGCACCTTTGTACCTTTGTACAACTAGGTGTACCAACTACTGTTTTTACATTTGTACCCTCATCTGCGTTGCCACCTGTCGGAGACCCCTTGAGCATATAAAAGGAGGCCCATGCGCAACGTAGAAGGGGTTCGGCACGTTCGACTCATTCGGGACCAGAGACACTCACACTAGGTTTTGTAGCTCCCATCGCTCCCTAGCGAGAATACAATACATCAGACAAGCAGCAGTAGGAGTTTTATCTCTCCGGAGAGCTCCGAAGCTGGGTAAACTGCTCGTGTGCTTCGCCTCGATCCGCTCTTCGTGCGATCTCCGCCCCCCTCCGAACCACAAGGGGCCTGGTCCGCCGGCCCCATAGGTGTTCGTGGGTCCGATCAGCCTCCCCGACATCTTTGGCGCGCCAGGTAGGGGGCGTCGAGGCTGTGTGAACCCGATCCGGTGTTCATACGAGCAGCGACATCATCATCTTCAGCATCTCCATCAACATGCCACCGAAGAAGAAGGCTTCGGCGGCAGCGGAGCCGTCCGCGTCGTACCCACCATCACCGCAGCAAACGGATGGTGGGGCAGACGCTGGCGGAGGAACTGGCGCCGACGAAGGAGTTCGTGACGCTGCCAAGTCCAAGGACAAGGCTCCGCAAACCTCGGCGTCCGCACATCCCCCACGCCCATCTCAGGAGACGCGGGACCAGCAGCGTCATGGCGTTCACAATGCCATACGCTCGTTGGATCGAGACCCTCAAGACCAGCGCCGCACGCCAACACGCCGGGCAGAAGTGAGATACGGTCGCTGGGCGGGATGCTGCTCCTTCTAACATAGTTAGAAGTCCAAGCATATCCGCTCCTCGCACCGCTCACCAATGCCACCCACTACACCAGCGAAGCTCTGGCGAGAGCTCAATCGCTGCCTCGACTACCCTCCAACGGCCGACAAGGTCGACGCAGTGGAGGGCCACCATACAGAAAGCCTCATCGGCTTTGCCAACAGCCGACGTTCGCGGCAACCAACTATATCACGACCGTGGCGCAACGACAAGGCACGAGCCGGTGGCGACGAGACTTGTGGAGGTGCAACCACCATGCACTCTCCACCCCGAAGGCCAAAATCGCCGACTCGCCGGATCCACCTCGACAGCATCTCCACTGCGTCGTCGGATCCACGAGTCCAGCGCGATCAGCGCCAAGTTCTCCATGAACGACAACAAGAGGACGCTCGAACTCGCATCAAGCGCCGAAGAGAAGCGCGACGTTAATCCGACAAGCGCGCCGGGCCCTCTGTTGACATGCACGCGCCAGAGGAACCAAGCGACTTGCCGTACGCGGTAGGTTGCCCTGCGTTCACTCGTGAGCTGCGGCAAGTCCAAAGGCCCAGCGGAAAGAACTTCAAGCGGATGTGCCGAGAAATGCGATGGCGGGGCGCATCCGTCGGAGTTCCTCAGCATCTACACCATCGCGGTGCAAGCTGCGAGGGGACGAGGCGACAAGATCCTCGCCAACTACTTCCCGTTGGTACTCAAGCCGAACGTCGATCTTGGCTCATGCAGCTGCCGGACATCTCCATATCCTCTTGGGCAGAATTATGCCAACAGTTTGTTGGCGCCTTCACAGGCGGCCACAAGCCTCATGGCCAAGAAAGTGACCTTCATCTGCTCGCCCAGAAGGAAGGAGAGTCACTGCGCAAGTTCATTCAGAGATTCAACCGTGTGCACTACAACATCCCAGATGTCCACCCTACCGCGGTGATCAGCGCGTTTCATCAGAACATGCGGAACCGCAGGATGTGCAAAGTCAAGGACGTCAGTGAGCTGTACGCCCTGGCCGACAAGTGTGCACGTGCTGAGGAAGGGAGGAGACTCCCAGGAGAGAATGCAAAAGCAGGATCTGACAGTGAGGAGACCGCCCCGGCAAAGAAAAGCCGGCGGCGAGGCAACAGGAGGAAGAAAGGCAAAGAAGTGCTAGCTGTTGAGCAGTCCGGCAACGGAGGTGGCGACAAGAACGCCAAGGCTGGTGGCTCCGGCAAGGAGGTTGCCGCTGACGCCAACCACCAGTCTGTGGCGGCCGCCGACAAGCAGGACGGCTCCGGCAAGCAGTACTGCAAGATCCACCGCACCAAGGGCCACGACCTCCAGAGCTGCAAGAAGGTCGAGCAGCTTGTCGAACAGCAGAAGGCTGAGTACGAGCGACAAGGAGAAGGCCTGTGAAGGTGCTGGGGAGCAAGCAAGAAACGTCTGGCCGGGAGGACGCCACAGCAAGGCCAAGCAAAGAGTAAGGAGACAGCCTCGCTGCCGCCGCGACAAGGATGAAGACGAAGACGACAATGAAGACGTGGAAGACGACGACGCCGGGCGAGCAGGAGTTTCGTAGCTACAGAGGTCCTCTGCGTTGACGAGGTGCTTCCTGCACACTTCCCACCGCCAACTCAAGCGGTGGATGCGGAGGTCAATGCAGCGGAACCATCCGTAGAGTCACGCAAGCCTCTCAAGTGGTCCAAGACGCCTATCATCTTTGATATTGAGGATCACCCGATCGGCGTAATCGCGGTCGGGTGCTTGCCGATGTTGGCCTCACCAACTATCCGCAACCTCAAGGTCACTAAGATGCTAGTTGGACGGCGGGGCGGCTTGAATCTGATCTCCTCCGCGGTGCTCCATAAGCTTCGGATCCTCGACAGCGAGCTCAAGAGACCGCGCTTTCAAGGAATCAATCCGGGAAGGAGCAAGCCGAAGGGGAAGATTACGTTGCGGTGACATTTGGCAGTGAGCTGAACTTTAGGACTGAGAGGGTTACATTCGACGTCACTGATTTCCCATTGCCTTCCAATGGGATACTTGGCCGTCCAGCACTCGCCAAGTTCATGGCAGCCTCTCACTACGCCTACAACTTACTCAAGATGCCAGGCCCGATAAGCGTCATCTCTGTCCATGGCGACAAGAAGGATGCTCTTATCTGTGCCGACAAGATCTACCGGGATGCAGCAGCCGCGACAGATTGCCAAACACTTGCCGCTGAAGCTCCCGGGGGAAAGAAGACCAAGTCCAAGTCCGGCAAGATCTCTGATGCCCACTCCGGCAAGCGCACCTCTTCGGAGTGCTGCGCTACCGTCGAGAACGCACCATCGAGCTCCACCTGCAAGTGCAAGAAGAAGATGGCAGCTCCGCCAAAGACCAAGAAGGTGTCCGCCAAGGAGGACGGCGCTGGTGGTACCTTCACCATCAGTGCCTCTCTCGACCCTAAATAGGAAGGCGCGCTCGTTGCTTTCCTGCGGGCGAATGTCGACGTGTTTGCATGGCAGCCGTCTGACATCCCCGGTGTTCCTAGGAAAGTAATTGAGCACCGTCTGGCCGTTTGTCCTCATGCGCGGCTCGTCAAGAAGAAAGTAAGGAAACAGACAGTGGAGCGCCAAGAGTTCATTGCAGAAGAGATCAAGAAATTGGAAGCAGCAGGCCTTGTCAGAGGAGTGCTCCATCCTACGTGGTTGGCCAATCCTGTAGTTGTGCGCAAGGCTAACGGGAAGTGGAGACTTTGTATTGACTTCACGGATGTTAATAAAGCTTGTCCCAAAGATCCATTTCCCTTGCCGCGCATCGACCAGATTGTTGACTCCACGGCTGGATGTGATTTGCTTTCATTTCTTGACGCATATTCAGGATATCATCAGATCTTCATGGCAGAAGAGGATAAAGAGAAGACCGCATTCATTACTCCATGTGGCACATACTGTTTCATACGGATGCCTTTCGGTTTGAAGAATGCTGGTTCAACGTTTGCAAGGGTAGTTCATGATGCTTTTGAGCCACAAATGCACAGAAATGTAGAAGCTTACATGAATGACATAGTGGTCAAGAGCAAGGACAAAGCAACTCTGGTTCAAGATTTGGATGAGACCTTTGCAAATCTGCGCAAGATCAACCTCAAGCTCAACCCCGAGAAGTGCGTGTTTGGAGTCCCTTCCGCAAGCTTCTCGGGTTCTTCGTGTCTCAATGGGATTGAAGCCAATCCCGACAAGATCAAGGCCATTGAGCAGATTGGAGCACCAAAGCACGCCAAGGATGTATGAAGACTTGCGGTTGCGTGGCTGCTCTCAAAGAGGTTTATCTCTAGGTTCTGCTGAGCAGCGCCTGCTTTTTCAAGATTTTGAAAAAGGCAGGTCCGATGAAATGGACTCGGAAGCGGAGGCAGCGCTGCAGACTTGAAGAAATACCGTCCTCCACTCCAACACTTGTCGCACCTAAGCCACAAGAGAAGTTGCTGCTATATATAGCGGCAACCAATCAAGTGGTTAGTGCTGCGTTAGTAGCTTGAAGAGGGAGGCGGATGACGAAGCTAGCAACCACGGCAGACACATCCAGCGACAAGCGGGGGGCTTCGCCCGACAAGCTCTGGTCCCGACAGGACGGATCCGCTGAACACATGAGCAGATGCGTAAAAGGATGGTGCAAAGGCCCAGTTTACTTTGTCGGTTCCCTCCTGCGAGGGGCTAGGTCAAGGTACTCTGGTGTGCGAAGTTGCTTTCGGCCTCCTCATGGCCTCGAGAAAGCTGCGCCATTACTTCCAAGCACATGAGATCACAGTCGTCACTCGCTTTCCCTGAAGAGGATACCGCGAGAATCCGAAGCGGCGAAGCGTGATTGTCGAGTGGGCACCGGAACTGTCAAGCTTTGGCCTCAAGTTTGAGAGCACTTCGACTATTCAAAGCAGAGCATTGGCGGAATTCATAGCAGAATGGACGCCAACACCAGATGAAGAAATTCCAGAGACGAGCATCCCCGTCAAGGAAGCGAGCAAAGAGTGGCTGATGTACTTTGATGGTGCCTTCTCTGCAAAGGCGCCCGGTCTTTGGCGTCTTTGCTTATAGCACCCACGGAGAGCACCTCAAGTATGTAGTCCAGATGCACTTTCCCAAGGAGCAAGCAACAAACAATACTGCAGAGTATGAAGGTTTGCTTGCCGGTCTCAGGATCGCAGTAGACCTTGGGATCAAGAAGCTTATTGTCAGGGGTGACTTGCAGCTTGTCGTTCGCCAAGTGAACAAAGATTATCAGAGTCCATTGTTGGAAGCCTACGTTGATGAAGTGAGGAAGTTAGAAGAGCACTTTCACGGCCTGCAAATGGAACATGTTCCAAGAGCTCAAAATGATATTGCTGATGGCCTGTCAAAGTGCGCTGCACTTAAGTTGCCTGTGGAACCAGGGATTTTCGTGCTCAAGCTGACTCAGCCAACTGTAACACCATCAACTGGATAGAACAAGAAGAGGAAGTTGATCTCTGGTGACTACTTTCCGGCAGAGCTTCCTGATGCCGCCGCCAAGAAGGTCCCCAAGATCAACGCCAACACAGCTGAGGAGCAGTCTGCTCCAACAAGCCCCAGGGTTTGTTTCGATGAAGCAGACGCTCCCGACAAGTTTTGCTCCGGCAAGCTTGCCGGGGAACATCAAGCTCCGGCCGAACCGTAGGTCCTCGCCGTAGAAGCTGATGTTCCCGCAGCAGCAGATATGCCTTTAGTCCTTATTGTCGAGCCGCAAGCTCCAACATGGGTGCAGCAGATTGTCCATTTCCTTTAGACAGGAGAACTTCCCGAAGAGCAAGAAGAAGCAGAAAGAGTAGCCCGGCAGTCAAGTATGTACCAGTTTGTCGACTGACATCGCATGTAAGAAGACTCAACGGTGTGAAATTGAAGTGTATTTGCCGGGAAGATGGACAAAAGCTGTTGGCAGAGATACACGGAGGCATATGTGGTCACCACATTGGCGCAAGAGCACTTGCCGGCAAAGTTTTCCGGCAAGGTTTCTTCTGGCCAACAGCCCTCTAGGATGCAACTGCACAAGTAACCAAGTGTGAAGCGTGCCAGTTCCATTCCAAGCAGATACATCAGCCAGCTCAAGCTCACCAGACAATCCCTTTATCCTGGCCATTTTGATGCAGGTGCTCGACATCCTCGGCCCCTTCCCCGAAGCTGTCGGGGCTTTGAGTACTTATGCGTTGCTATCGACAAGTTCACAAAGTGGCGGAAGTGGAAGCGATGAGGAAGGTGATGGCACGGTCGTGATCAAGTTCTTCAGGTTGATTGTTTGCCGTTTCGGAATCCGTAACAGGATCATCACCGACAACGGCACACAATTTACGAGTCGCACCTTCATGCAGTACGTCCAAGTCTGCTTTGCTTCCGTTGCTCACCCGACAAGCAACGGTCAAGCAGAGAGGGCAAATGCTGAAGTGCTGCGTGGGCTCAAGACCAGAACTTTCGACAGGCTGCACAAGTGCGGAAGAAATTGATTGAGGAGCTACCGGTGGTTCTTTGGTCGATCAGGACGACGCCAAATCGAGCCAGCGGCGGACACCCTTTGCTCTAGTCTATGGAGCAGAGGCAGTTCTCCCCACGGAACTTCGTGTCACGGATCGCCTCGAGTGCTCGCTTATGATGAGCTTGAGCAAGAGCAGCTGCGACATGATGATGCGCTGCTCCTTGAGGAGGATCGTCTTCAGGCCGCTGTACGAACCGCTCGTTACCAGCAAGCTTTGCGTCGCTACCATAGCCGCAAAGATAGTGCCAGAAGCCTCGAGGAAGGCGACCTTGTTCTTCGGCGCGTTCAGTCCGCCAAGAATTCAAACAAGTTGACGCCGAAGTGGGAAGGCCCTTATCGGGTGAAACGAGTCACTAGGCCTGGCGCTGTCTGCCTTGAGACCGAAGATGGCATTCCGGTGAGCAACTCCTGGAACATTGAGCATCTTCGTAAGTTTTACCCATAGGGCGCGGTTGCCGGAACCTGTTCCGGCAACCACCTTTTGTACAAGTATTGCCGCTGTTGCATGTAATCCTTCAGACAAAGCGAGGCGCAGACCCGTGCATCAGTAAAGTTCATGTGTTGTGCATAACTTGTCAAATTCATGCTTTCATCATTTTATTGCATGTTTTGGCTAACACTTTGTGCAGCAACCACACCCGGTAAGCAATATCGAGCCGCTAGGCTCCATAACTTTATATTCTCTTCTTTCTCTTTTCTCAAAGAAAGGAAGGTTGCCTCACACACAAGTTAACCAAGGAGGAAGGAGAAGATAATACCATGGACCGAGCGTCGCTCGAGGAAGTTTCGCCTTATCGGGAAGCAAACGACAGATAAGCTAAGTTGCCAAAGTTCGAGCAATCAGTTTTTAAATTTTTAAGTTATCTTCCTCGAACGATAGTACTTTGTATGGAAAACCTGTGCGCAGAGGAACCAACTCGCAGGCTAGTCGCGCCCTTACTTTGTTTCGAGCCCGCTCAACAACTTAAGTGAGCTGCAGCTAGTCGCGACAAGGTTGCTTGCCGGAGGCGGCACCGCCCGGCGAACTCTTGACGTTCGCACTTTCGGCGCTTCATGCAAAGGTGCCCGCACCGACAAGTCCCCAAATGTGTAGGGCGTAAAGCATTACAAAGGAAGGAATCAAGTAGAGGAAATAACATTGCAATGATCGCCTAAGATAGAGTATATTACAAAATAACTTGTCGCTGATCTAACAAAGTGTTACGAACATGATCAGCAGCCGACAAGGGAAAGATAAAGTTAGCGGCCTAGTCTCTGTGATGCCGTCAATTCGCTTGATCTTGTTCACCTTGTCCACAATGGGTGCGACAAGGGCTTTGAGCGCCTCCACGTCGGCGTCTGGCGGCAAGGATCTCGAGGACGCCGTTGAGGTTGAGGCCGGATTGCGGAAGGCCACCTTTATCAACACCTTCTCGAGGGCTCCTGCACAGATCTGGCGTGATTCCTCGGCCAGCTGCTTTGGGACCTCTTCCGGAGTCATGGGAGGCCCGTCCACCACGCCTTGAAGAATAAGCTAAGCTTGGCGCTGGGTTGGAGATGCTCGTCGGAGGAGTATGCAAGGTCCGCCATCCCCAGCTCCATCAGCTCGTTGTGGATGTCGGCAGCAGTATCCACAAGACCTTCGGTCCAATGCTCCACACTCTCCCTCAAGGCGCTCTGGGTGTCAACAGCATTTGCCAGCAGCTCCTCCTTGGCCTTGATCGTCTCCAACAGGCCCACCTCCCGCTCCCTGGCGTCGTCCAGCGTCTGCGTCAGAGTGGTCAGCTTCAACTCAAGGTCCGCCTTGGAATCCTTGGCGGCGTCGAGCTCCTTGCCCCTATCAGCGAGACGGCCCTGCAGCTCGCCAAGAGTGTAGGCGTCCTTCTCGCGCTCGTGCTTGAGCGCGGCAAGCTCCTCGTCGCTCTTCTTGAGGCTGGCCTCCAGCTGTGCCACCTTCGCCTTCAACTCTTCCTTGGCGGCCTCGGCGGCTGCGGCAGCATCCTTCGCTTCCTTAAGCGCCCCGCCAAGTGACTCCTCGCGCGCGACAAGGTCTTCCTCGTGGCTGTCCAGGTTGACCTTCCGCTGCGCCAACTCGCTTTCCTGCGCGGAGAGCTTCTCGGCGGCCAGCCGCTGCACCTCCTCAGCTGCGGCCTTCTCAAGGATGAAGGCCGTGCACTCTTCTGCAAGTTGCCCCCGCGCTTCTGCTACGTCCCGGAGAGTTTCTTGGTTGGCGCTCTGGAGCTCTTCTGTGCGCTTCTCCATGTCCGCTCCTGCCCTCGCGACAAGTGCTTCCCGAGACGCCAACTTGGCTTGCCGGGCGCGGTAGAGCGACAACAGCTTCTTCAGTAGCTGCTCCTCCTCGAACTTCGCCGCTGCTTCTTTGCTTGGCGCGTCCACCAACGTCAGCCCAGCGGAGGCGAGTAGCTCGCCATCGAAGGTCTCTCCTTCGACCGGCGCCCTCGAGCTCGACTCCCAGGGAAGTTTGATGAAGACACCGTCGCCAGCCTTCAAGTAAGCGCCGGGCTGGGGCTCCTCGGAGCCTAACGCTGCCGCCGGGGCCGAAGTCGTGATCGGTGTGGCGCCTGGCGCTCTGCGGCCTCGAGCCCGTCGGTCGTCGCCCGACCCTCGCCGGCTTCTGCGGCGGCAACATCGGTGGCCTCCTCGCCGACAGGCTCGTCGGCGACGGCCTCTTCTTCCACGACGGCGGCCTCGTCGGTGTTGCCGCGTGCTTCCTCCTCGCCGGCGACCTCGACCTCCATCGGCTCTGCGTCAGACGAAGAAAGAACAGTCAAGCAAATGTTCAAAAAGAAAAATAGAAGAAACCAAGCCCAAGGGAAATTTTTGTGTAAGGGGATTACCAGCAACGGGATCTGCGGCCGTGGTCTCGACCACTGGAGGATCACTGGTGCTGTCCCTTGCCGGGGTAGCCTCCCTTGCCGGAGTAGCCTCCTTGCGGAGGGCGGCTCCCTTGCCGGAGAATTCTCCCTTGGCGCGTGGTCGCGTGAGCCAGAATCTCGGGCGGCTTGGGCCCTCCTGATGAGGCTGCTCTGCTCCTACACAAGCAAACAAATGATATCAATGAAGAAGGAGCACCCATGCACATCTAACAAGAAGGAGAAAACCGCATACTTACCTGGGGGCTGGCTGGGGCTGCTCTGAGGAAAGGTTGCTGGTCCGCAAGGGGGTCTCAGACGCATCCCCTGTTGCCACGGGTGGATCATCCTCCACGACGACCGCCGGGATCTTGGCCCTCTTCGACGCTCTCTGGGCTAGCGCCCTGAAAAGGAAAGAGTTCAGAATGAAGCAAATTAGATTCAAGATGAAGCAACAGAATTGAAGAAATACAAGCACAATAGTGAAGCTTACTCCTCTTCCTCCTCCTCGGAGCTGAGTGCGGAGAAGTCAAACTCCGGCTCGCCTCCGGTGCGACGAGGCGGAGGTGGGCTCTCTTGGCCGCTTGGCGGGCGTCGGCGGTGGCCTGAGAAGATCCGCCCGATTGTCGCAGCGGTGTGGGGTGCTCAGCAGCAACATCACTTGTCATGATAGCGCGTCATGCGCGCTTCTTGGCTGTGGGCCCGTCTGCCGCCCCGTCTCGTCTCCGGCCTTGCGGAGACGCCTCTTCGGCGGAGCCGGGGGCTCCGTTGGCGGCAAGTCGCTGGGTGGTGGAGAAGAAGCGCCCTCGGCTGGTCCGCTCGACTCAGCCTCGGGTGCGGCAAGCTCTTCCTCGCCGGCGAGCTCCCTTCGCTCGGCAAGGCTTGCCGCCTCGGCTGCGTCCGCCTCCTCCACGGTGTACCCGAAGATGCCAGCGGCAGCAGCTGCTGCCGCCTCCTCCAGCCTGGTGGCAATGCGCGCCATCTCCTCGTCGGTGGTATCGCGAGTGAGCCTCTTCTGCTCGTCGGAGCGGATCGGCACTTCTTCCAAGTTGTCGATGAACTGCTGCACGATCTCGTCGGAAGGCTCCTGCCAGGTTGGAACGATCCCATGGGAATCGCACAACGGCATCATGGCCCGGATGCGGTCGAGTGTGGAGTTGTTGCACAATGGGACGACCCCCCTCGGCAACCTAAACCATTCGGGGTGATCGGGGTCGTTCTTGAACAGCTCTAGCAACATGGCATCCAACTCCAAGACGGTGAAATTCCAATTGAGGCCCGGGCGCAGCCTCATGATGTCTGCCGCGTTTTGGAACTCCCAAGCAGGTCTCCTCCTCTCCTGCAAGGGAAGCGTCTGGCGAAGGAAGTCTGCGCCAAGCTGCGCTCTACGGTTAACCCGGCAAGCTGAGGCGCAAAATCCGGTCACAGCTATCTTCAACCTAGCATCCTCCAGCGTAAGCTACTCCAATCGTTGCAGCGCACTATTGGGGTTTGGCGCCAGCGATCGAAGGGCTGCGGGTTCTCCTCTCTGATCCAACACCAGTTGGCTCTCCACTCCTCCCACTTGCTGCGAAACTCTCCTTCCAGATCGCTTCTTTCTTGCCGACCACAGAGACCCAAGCTATCCCTCCGACAGCGGCTCCCTCTCTCTCAGCTGGGCATGAAGAAGTGGCGGAAGAGGGCTACGTTGGGATAAATCCCGACAAAGATTTCGCAAAGGTGTGCGAAAACCGCCATGGTCAGGATGGCGTTGGGGGTGAAATCAAGAAGGCGGAACCCGTATGTGTTCATAATATCACAAAAGAATTCGGAAAAGGGCGGGCAGAGCCCGCGATAGAAGAAAAGGGCAAAGAAGGGATACCCAGTTGGGGCCAAATCAGAAGCGGAGGCGGGGAGTACCTTCGTGCGCGGATGCGCACGCGTCTCCGTCGACCAAAAGAGATAGAAGAGCTCCCTCAGCTCCTTTGCTTGAGCCGGAGAAGATGGCCCGCTCCTTGCATGGCGCCCTTGAGCCGCTGCGCCTCGGCCGACAGCGCCTTTCCCTTGTCGGCTTTGAGCCATGGCGGGCGGCGGAGGAGGTCGACGGCGGTGAGTGCGCTTGTGGCGAAAGGCGGGCGCTGCTCTCTTCGCCTTTGGAGAAGAAGGGGAGCGGCGGTGGTTTTCTTGATAAGACAAGAATGGTGAGGTGGACGGCCTGCCCTGTTTCCCCTGTTTATAAGGAGGGAGGCGGACGTTCGCTTTTCCTAATAAAGAAACCCCACGACCACGCTCACGATCTCTCGCCGCGACGCCACGTTCGGTGCGTGCCGTTAGTGGGGGACGTGGTGGGTCCGGGTGAGTTACTGGCGTGATCAAGGCCGCGTGTGACCATGCACTGTTTTGGGCCTGGCCCGACAAGCGCTTCGGCACGTGTGCAGCCCAGGCCGGGGCTCTGTCGATGTACTAGAGTAGGGGTACTCTAGTATCCCATACTCGATGCCGCAGGCGATTGCAGCACCCAGCGGCCGGGGCTTGCCTGTCACCGCCAAGGTCCTCCGTGGTTCCTTTGGAGCCATTCAAGAACAAAAGTATTTGACCAGGAAGACAAGGCCCGGCAAGAGGAGCTTGCCGGAAGGCCACTCAAGGCATGCAGAAGACAAGGCCCGGCAAGAGGAGCTTGCCGGGAAGGCTCGAGCGCGACAAGCCTCTCCCCGACGCGACAAGGATTCAGCAGCGGCAAGGCACTTTGCCGGAGGCAACCTCTCTTCATCTCCGCCCAGCTCATCCCACAACGATGTCGCCATGGGACCATTCCATGCGCCGCGTGTCAAGAGGTTGTGCAGCCAGCGGAGAGCAGCGATAAGCGGCGTGACAAGCTTGCCATCGTGGCGAAGCGGTGGCGCTTTTGACGGTCTCTGTTGCACTGTTTAGGCGACACAGACGGGCATTTATTGCTTTTGTCCCTTGCCGTCAGAGTTAGGTATTTTGCACTGTACACTGTACAAGTAGGTGTACCAACTACTGTTTTTACATTTGTACCCTCATCTGCGTTGCCACCTGTCGGAGACCCCTTGAGCATATAAAAGGAGGCCCATGCGCAACGTAGAAGGGGTTCAGCACGTTCGACTCATTCAGGACCAGAGACACTCACGCTAGGTTTTGTAGCTCCCATCGCTCCCTAGCGAGAATACAATACATCAGACAAGCAGCAGTAGGAGTTTTATCTCTCCGGAGAGCTCCGAAGCTAGGTAAACTGCTCGTGTGCTTCACCTCGATCCGCTCTTCGTGCGATCTCCGCCCCCCTCCGAACCACAAGGGGCCTGGTCCGTCGGCCCCATAGGTGTTCGTGGGTCCGATCAGCCTCCCCGACAGTTACCGTTTTCACTTTAGACGTCGCCGCTGTATTTATTGCTGTGACATTTATTCGCGGCGAGTAAATCGTTTAGTTTCAGTTATTGTTGCAATTTGACTCTATTGTATTACTATGTCCTCTCGCGAGAAATCCTGTAGTGAGATTTCTTTTCCTGTATTGCTGCATCATTCACGACATGGATTATTTTATTTCCCGCAGCACCACGGCATGCAGACTCACAACCACAATTACACGAACACATACACTGCTTGCAAAAAAATTGCAACAGTGTTACATCTAAACGAGCGCCTCCGAACAACAGCTGGCACCCGACACACCCCACCTACTCCTCGTGGTCACCACCACCGCGGAGAGCCAGCAACCGGGCAGCGGCATCACGACGATCATCGAGGATCATCGCACCACGAGCACGGAGAGCCCGGCACCGCTGCCAGCCCTCCGCCGCAGCCGCGATCACGTACCAGTCCGGCACCACCTCCGCCATTAGAGCCCCGTCTCAAGCTCCGGCCAACGGAAACAGAGGAGAAGGAGGGAGGAGGAGGAGTGAGGCCAGGTGTGAGGAAAAGGAGGGGAACACCGCGGCCGTTTTATAGCTCGAGCTCGATGTACGGTGGGCGAGGTCCACCAGCCGCTTCGTCGCCCGATCGCCCGGTGTTCGAGGCGAATCATCGAGCAAAGTGCCGACAACAAGACTGGCCCGCTGGAGTGAGTGCACGCTGCACCGCTAGCACGCCACACTACCATGCAAGAGACGGGCCTAGATGCCCTACACGCTAGGCGTCGCCAGGAGAAAGCGGAAAGCGCAAGGAGAGAGGAAGAAGAAAGAGCCGGAGGAAGAAGAAGAGGCTGATCGTGGGCCCGGGTCCACCTGTCAGCCAGAGAGAGCACTGTGCTCTCGGGTGCGACCAGTGTATTTTGAGATTTAAGATTTATTCCAAATCTATATCCGGCGTAGAAATCTCTCGTTTTGCTCCTAACCGTAGATTTTTCCACTCAGCCAAATGTTCCACAATCGTATTTTGCACCACTTATTGCCCTCTCATCAGAAAGCCGCGTTTTGTTTTGATGCATTTTTGATATAGAGATAACTCTTAGTAAATCTCAAGGACGAGATTTTTCTTAAGGGGGGTAGTGTTGTGACACCCCAAAATTATTAACCTTGTTTTGTTAATTAAAATCTTGCCAGGAAATTTAACTTTCCTTTTTCTTGGTTTTTCTTGATTTCAAAACCATTCCTTCCTTGGTTATCTTGGAATTATTCCCTAAAATGAAAACCTTTTCATATTGGACTTGTTTACCCTCTCAAGAAAATCTTTTCTGTTATCAGAAGAATTAATTATATAATATTCTTCTTGATCTTTCTTTTCTTGAAGAATGGTTTCCCCATAGTTTATTGGTCCCATTTATACTACAACCCTTCTATATATTTATTCAAAAATCCCACCATATTTTGGAGATGTCATATAGAGTATTTGAACCACTTTTGTGCAAAAATATCTTCTGCCCATTGTATATTTTGAGCTCTACACCATATTTTCAAATCTGGTCCAGAGAGCATTTTTACACTACAACTCATTCAAATATTTCTTTAAAACTTCTATCAAAATTATGGGATGTCAGTAATAGCATGCAATTCAACTTTTTGCAAAAACCTAATGTTGTTCTTTGGAAAATTTGAGTGAAACATCCTCTTTTCCATTCTGGTCCAACTTGAGGTTTTGTACTGCAACCACCTTTTTAGTTACCCCTTTATCCTTGATTCTTTCCCCTACTTATAGTCCTCCCTGTTAAACCTCTAAGTCCAGGAGCATGGACCCATTGGATCATTTTTGGTTCATGAGGTAATGCCATTTACTTTCTGTCCAGATCTGAAGTTTTGCAAAACTGCACTAGCAAGTTTGAACTTTGGACAAACTAACCTCACCACCCTCTCTTTTATCTAAAGAGACCCCACTCTGGAGGTTTTGGCCACTCCAAGAACTGCCTAGGAGGCTTTGGCATTTCGTCAAACACCATGAGAGCATGGACAGATTTGACATGAGTTTTTGTTTGCACTGTGGACTTGATCTCCTGACCCAACCACCATGCCCTTTTACCTCCTGACTAACCCTACCCTAGCCCTGTCTTTTGCCAACCTCACCCGCGACCTCTAGCAGGCAGTGGCATTTCACCGAGCACGTCTCGGGCGTGCTCTGGGCGCGCCCAGAGCGTGCGTTTGGCACGCACATGCGCCCGAGCCGCCGCGTCATGCCCCGCACCCGTTCCGGCCCTTGGCCAACAGCTGCTAGCACGCCACGTATCCCCTGCACCGCCACGCCACCCCAACCACCTCTGGCACTCCACAACGCCACCGTCCGGACGGCCATGGCGGCTAGCTGACGGCCGCATGCAGGCCCCGACCGTGTCGGCGCCGCCCGAGCCACTCCCGCTCGCCAGCTCGCCCTGGAGCAGTGCTCCGCTCGTCCGCTAGCTCCTGCCGCCATCCTCAGCCCCGCCACGTCCCCCCTGCCGCTACAGAACGTCGGTCGCCGGCGATCTTATCCCCACCGCCGCGGAACCGCCTTGGCGTGCCTATTTAAGAAGCTCCGAGCCCATACGAGCACTCGGGCAGCATCACACCATCCTCCTAGTGCCCCCGTTGCCGTCAATTAAGGGGGAAGAGGACGTCTTCACCAACTCCGGCCAGTTTGGCCACCGCCGCCCCCAGCTCCGTTCGGCACAACCAGAGCCTCCCCGGCCATCCCAACGCCACCAGACGACTCGACTCCTTCTTGCGGTGCCACCTGCACTTCCCTACCGCGACGGAGAGCCACCATCACCGCAAACTCACTTCGCTCCGAGACCACCGCCGCCCGCGGCTTCGTCGACGGCGAATCCCTCCACCTCCGACAACCCTGCAACCGCCGGAAGGATCGCCCCAGAGCCCGGATCCATCCCCGCCCTCAGCTCCCCGCAAGGACCCACCGTTCACCGGCGACGGTCGCCGGAGTCCCGCCTCCGCTCGGGACAGAGGAAGAAGTGGGGAGGTGGACCAGTCAAACCTGACCAGTGGGCTAGGCAGACCCACTGTCAGTGACTTGCGTACCGTCCACACTGGAGTAAGTGGAAGCGTAATCCTAAAATACGCTTTCGACGTGTACGTGTTTTATAACAGAATTTGACTAAACTTTGACTGCCTGTAACTTTTTAAATAAAACTCCGAATGAGTTGATTCTTTTTCCTACCACTCAAAAATATTGTCTAATTTATTTTAAGATTTATTTCAAAAACTTCAGACAACTTTTATTGTGCTGTTTTGAAAATGTCTGTTAATTCAAATTTATTTCAGTTAGGGTTTTGAAGAGAGGGGAGAAAACTTTCAAAAGTTTTGGAGAACACCTCACCCCTCCACAACTTGAAGGCAAGCATTCTGAACCCCGGCATAAGAATTTTGGTGTGTTATTCGACACGTTTATAACACCACCCCTTGGAAGAGCTCGTTATTTCATGTGATATGATCATTTGCACGGATGCATATTGGTGATTTACATGTTGTTAGAAATGAACACACTTGTGTTGGTAATCATCCTCATGTGCCTTGCATGCATGCCGGAAAGGAATCCGGAAAGCCTCCGCCTTGGGTAGGCGTGAGCTTGTCGCCGTCCCGCCGGGATAGTTATGCCCGGTATGGCCTGTAAGGTATAGTGAGTGGTGACCTTGTTGGTTGAAATATATTTTTGTTATATATGTCATGCAGAATTTAAAACCTCCTGAGTCGACTGTATATCGAGTCATATTCGATTGAAACCCATACTTGCTTCAGATTACCACTGTCCCTACAACAAGTAGGGTGCAGTTCGATCGATCGTCAACCCCTTTCAAGCACACACCGTCATGTAGAGGCCATGGTGGAAGATATCGGTTGAAGCGGTAGGCATGCCACCTGGTCCGGGGGCATGGGTGTTTCCGGTTGAGACCGAGAGGGGAGGCCACCCCTTAGAGCGCGCGTTATAAATTTGATCCCATGCTACGCGAGGTTGCAGCCTCCCCACTTAGAGTTTTACTTGACATGTGTCATGGGTGATTCCAGACACAGGTAAGTTAAGCTGGTGTGTGCAAGTCAGGTGTGTTTTCAATTAAAAGACCGTAGACGGAATTAGTCCCGAAGGACTAAAGAAATCCGTTACTCGTGGATAAAGAGTACACCCTCTGCAGAGAGTAAACCTATTCGAATAGCCGTGTCCTCGGTTAAGGATTCGAGTCTAGGATGGGTCAAGTGTCAGTCTTAGTGTCAGTCTCCGGAGGAGGACTACTAAACCAGAACTTGGTTATGATTCGTGACTTGTGATGATGATGATTATTATTATGGACTAACCCCTTTATATTATTTGAATTATTGAGTATCCCTGGGACGGTTCTACCTCCTGGATATTCACTGTGTTTATTTATAAGCCCTTTATGTGGTGTCGCTCAGACGCCGGTATTAACATTATACATTGTTTATTTATAAGCCCTTTATGTGGTGTCATTTCAGGGCATAACGTGGCATTGCTTCATTTTATTTATAAGCCCTTTATGTGGTGTCGCTCGACGCCGACTATGACATTATACATTTATTTATAAGCCCTTTATGTGGTGTCGCTCAGACGCCTTGGTATTAACATTATACATTTATTTATAAGCCCTTTATGTGGTGACGCCTTTCGACGCCCTTGTTGTGGCATTGCTTCGCTTATTTATAAGCCCTTTATGTGGTGTCGCTTTCGAGCCTTGGCGTATGCATTGTTTTTGTTTATTTATAAGCTCTTTATGTGGTGTCGCTCGGGCCTCGACTAATAACATTTATTGCTGCTCCGTCATTACATATTTGTGGTCACTTATTAATAATCCACATGTATGCACCAAGGATTTCGTTTCTATATGACTGACGTTATGATCATAGAATGTTCATCAAGGCATGATTTTTTATTGTTATATTATACTTGTGTTCATGATGTTTGCGAGTACATTCAAAGTACTCACTGGCTTGTCCCTGGCTATTGTCTTGGCCAGATTTCTTGCGTGGAGAGGAGCGTTGCGACGACTGCCCCGGAACCTACGCAACGGTGATAGCAGCCTCGCGAAGATAGGAGTTAACCTGGTCACCGTTCGTGGGAAATGGAGTTCCACGATGATCCACAAACCGCTTCGCCATCAACCACTAGAAACCATTTGTTGTACTTTCGCAGGCCAGATTGGCCTTGTACCTCATATCCTGTAATTTTTGCTTGGATTTTCTGTACCAAGTTGATGCCTCATCAGCTAACAGTAATCCTGGGGCTGATGAGCACGACGGCCATTTTCTGGAATTTAATATCCGGAAAAACCGGTCGCGACATTGTGGCACCTGGCGTCCGCCATGACCCACTTGCTCCGGAAGCCTTCGGCCCTCTTCCCGGCCTTTGAAATGGCGTTGGACTTGGAGTACGCGACAAAGCTCGCGCACGCTGAGATGTTGCCGCCGGAGACCCGGAGGGAGAAGAAGTGGCGCAGCAAGGCCATGGAGGGCATCACCACGACGTGCGCCTCATAGTAGTAGGCGAAGATCGACGGGAGAAGGATGGAGTTTGGATGGATATGCAGAGCATGCAACTGATACTGGCAAAGGACGGCGAGGAAGAACTCAGAGAAAGGAGGAACCAGACCAGCGATAACGACGCCCATGAAGAGGGGGTAGAAGGTGCTCCGCTAGTCCTCCGGACGGGTGGAGCCAAGCCGGAGCGAGTTCTCCTCCATCTTGTTGATCTGCGACGCTGCCATCTGGCGCGCGAGGGCGAGATTCTTCTCCGTCACGTTGGGGGAGACTAGAGCCGGCGAGTACCAGGCCGATGCAGCCCCAGCCGGGGTCCTGCGGGGTGCCATTGCTCGCTTGGGAGAAAGGATGCGGCAGATCTGGAGATTTTGGAAGCAAGAGGGCGAAGAGAAAGAAAGGGGATCTGGAGCAAGGAGAACGAGAGTAATGAAGGTAAGGTTAACCCCAGGCCAGCCTTTTGTCGATCGGCGATTGCGAGGCAGCGTCGCGAAGCGGAGATGCCCACGTCAATCAACCGCCACGCGGCGCCTAAGGTCAAGGGGTCTGATGGGGCTCGCAGCGCTCCGCACTTGCCCCTTCGCTTCTCTTCTAAGCCAAGTCCGAGCGCGCCTTGGGCCCGGGGGCTTCTGTCGGCGTTCTGGGAACGGGGGTCCCCAGACTTGCCTGCCTACGGCCTGCGGCGTGGCTCAAGTGGTGGCCCAGTGCGGCCTATCTTCATCAGCACAAGACTCAAGACCCTCGCGAGGGGCCAAGCCTCGCGGGGCGGACGACACAGGGCCTCCTCAGGAACGGCTGAGGGAGTCCTAGATTAGGGGGTATCCGGAGAGCCGGACTGTTTACAACGTCCGGACTATTGAAGTATGGAGATACAAGACTCAAGACTTCGGCCCGTGTCCGGATGGGACTTTCCTGGGCGTGGAAGGCAAGCTTGGCGATCCGGATATTATATTTCCTTCGTTGCAACCGACTCCATGTAAACCCTATCCCTCTCCGATGTCTATATAAACCGGAGAGGTTGGTCCTTAGAAGGCCGATCACAATTACATTCATACCATCATAGGCTAGCTCTTAGGATTTAGCCTCTACGATCTCGTGGTAGATCTACTCTTGTACTACCCATATCATCAATATTAATCAAGCAGGAAGTAGGGTTTTACCTCCATCGAGAGGGCCTGAACCTGAGTAAACATCTGTGTCCCTTGCTTCCTGTTACCATCAGCCTTGATGCACAGATCGGGACACCCTACCCGAGATCCGCCGGTTTTGACACTGACATTGGTGCTTTCATTGAGAGTTGCTCTGTGACGTCGCCACAAGGCTCGATGGCTTGTCTCATTGTCAAGGACGACATTACCTCGGAGGGGGCTCTGGCTGTAGGCTAGACGCTCCGGCTCGGCGGCTTTATCATGGCCGCCCCATCGGCGGTGGCGCTGACGATGACTTCTCGGGTCATCAATCATAACCTTCACGTCGATTGAACTTGCCGAACAGATGGATCCAATGGAGCTCTCCTCCCTTAACGAACTCCTGGATCGCATCGCCGCTCTGGGAGTCGCTACAGACTACAACCGGATTGGGCTTAAACCCGACCAAGGGGACATCAGGTCCCCGCCGGCCACCCATGAGATAGCAATAGTGGAGGAACCACACGCGGATTGCCCCTCAACTTTGAGGAAAAGTTATGTTCGGATCACCGAACTCCTTGAGCCAAAGACCTGCTCAAAGGAAAACCTGACCCAGGTCCCGGACTTAGAACCGGGAATTGGGCCAAAGAAATTGGGCACTCCGGATTCTGAGCTGTTGAGCTCGGGACCGCCCGCGCCCTTGGGCATTAGATCAGATCAAAATCCGGACTCTAAACTGGACCTAAACTGTCTCTCCCGCATCAGGCAAGGGCCCCAGGAAACCGTACATCGCTACTGGGCCAGATTCCTCCTTGCGCTTAACAAGGCCAGGGACTGCCGCGAAGAGAACATGGTCTCACTTTTCTGCAAAAACTGCACGGGTGAAGGACTCAATGCTATAAGCCGCCGCGACATAGTACACTTCACGGACTTGGCAACCATAGTACGGAAGTACTGTGCGATGGAGAGCGCTTGGAAGACCCAAACAGAATTTTGGGATAGTACTGCTCTCACCAAAACCTTTGTCCGAACTAAACGGACGAACTGTCGTAAGTCGTCCGACCCAACTCCCAAGAAACCAAAGCCCACCCAGTATGGGATCCGTATTGGACGAATGGCTCTACGGGCCATGTAAGCTCCACAGTACCCCGAATACAACACCTACTCATAGCCTTAAGGCATCTTGGGTACTCCGGCATGTGGCAAAAAGTGGCGAGGATCTCCTTGTGGGCCATAAAGCGGAACAACATCCTGCCAGCGAACACAACATGGTACTAACAGTCTTCGAGACTTTCGCCTCGAACAATAGGCGCAAGCGAGCTCATCGAAGCTCCACTAAAATTTACCATGTGGCAAAAATAAACCCTTGGAACGACACTGCTATAACTTTTAATGCCAGTGATGAACCTCGATT
This sequence comes from Aegilops bicornis, assembly GCA_021605145.1. NCBI lineage: Eukaryota > Viridiplantae > Streptophyta > Magnoliopsida > Poales > Poaceae > Aegilops > Aegilops bicornis. Next base: position 639,853,981 of record CM038670.1, on the reverse strand, counting down.
CCGGGCTGTCCGGTCACCAGCCGCTCTGGTCCTTAGTCCGATCGTAGATGGCTTTCGGCTCACTAAAGTACACATGGACGGCGGAAGCGGATTAAATCTGATTTATGAAGAAACACTCAGCAAGATGGAGATTGATAAAAGCCGCATTGAACAAAGCGGCACGACCTTCAGGGGAAATATCCCTACTCGGGAAGCGCGGTGTGAGGGAAAAATCACACTCGATGTGGTATTCGGTACCCCGGAGAATTATAGGTCCGAGGAAATCACATTCCAGGTGGCGCCTTTTAGCAGCGGATACCACGCCCTTCTAGGGCGGGACGCGTTTATAAGCTTTCGAGTTGTACCCCATTATGGGTACATGAAGCTTAAAATGCCCGGACCCAATGGAATCATCACTCTAGCCAGTGATCCGGACGTTGCACTTCGCGCCGAAAATAAAACCGCAGCTCTAGCCTTGGAAGCATTATCTGAAGCCCTAGCAGCCGAAGAGTTAACAACACTGCGGGCCACCGTGGACAGGGACGACGTGATACTAGACAAGCGACCCAAGTCCACCTCATTCAAACCTGCAGACGAGATAGTCAAATTCCAGGTCCATCCAACGGACCCCACGAAGACAGCTTCCATCGTGACACAGCTGAGCCCCGCGATTGACGCCGCACTGCGAGATTTCTTATGCGAGAATTGGGACATTTTCGCCTGGCACCCATCAGACATGCCAGGCATCCCACGCAGACTGGCCGAACACAGCCTCAATATTCTAAAAGGATATAAACCAGTCAAGCAGACCCTAAGGCGATTCTCAGAGCCCAAACGACAGGCAATGGGGGAAGAGTTAGCCAAGCTACTCGAGGCCGGATTCATCAGAGATATCAAACATCTGGATTGGCTGGCAAATTTGGTGATGGTACCAAAGAAGGACAAATCCTGGTGCCTATGCGTCGACTTCAAAGACCTGAACAAGGCTTGCCCCAAGGATTCCTTTCCCCTCCCTCGCATCGATCAAATCATCGATGTCACAGCTGGACACGACTCGCTGTGTTTTCTCGACGCATACTCTGGATACCATCAAATAAATATGGCAGAGTCTGACCAAGCTGCAACAGCTTTATAACGCCATATGGCCCTTTTTGCTTCAACACTATGCCCTTCGGGCTCAAGAATGCCGGCAAAACCTATCAACGCATGATTCAAACATGCCTGGAAAAGCAAATCGGCAAAACAGTGGAAGCACATGTGGACGACGTGGTCATAAAAACTAGACACGTCGAAACCCTGATAGATGACTTGAGGCTCACATTCGATAACCTCCGGACATACGACATTAAGTTGAATCCGGAAAAATGCGTCTTCGGCGTCCCATCGGGGAAACTGTTGGGCTTCATTGTTTCCAATAGAGGAATTGAAGCGAACCCGGCAAAAATCTGAGCTCTGTCTCAGTTGGCTATACCAACAGACCTCAAGCACATCCAGAAGCTAGCCGGATGCGTGGCCGCTTTGAGCCGCTTTATCTCCGTGCTAGGAGAAAAGGCATTGCCTCTTTACCGCCTCTGCGGCGCACCGAACACTTCGTATGGGACGGATGCGATCGCGGCGGACTCGATGAAATAAAGACCTTACTGGCCAGTAATCCAGTCCTAACAGCGCCGAACACCGACGAGCCTATGCTATTATACATAGCGGCAACACACCAAGTTGTAAGTGCAGTACTCGTCGTCGAACGAGAGGTTGACGGATACAAACTCCCGCTCCAAAAGCCGGTTTATTACGTATCCACAGTCCTCACCCCATTCAAATCCTGATACCCACACTATCAAAAAATAGCATACGCGGTCTTCATGGCATCCCGGAAGCTGCGACACTACTTTCAAGAGTGTTCGATCACAGTAGCCTCCGAAGTACCACTCAATGACATAATAAACAACCGCGACGCTACGGGCCGGATTGCTAAATGGGCCATCGAGCTCCTTCCGTTCGACATAATGTACAAACCACGGCGGGCCATCAAGTCGCAAGTACTGGCCGACTTTGTCGCCGAATGGACGGAAGCCGAATTCCCTAAAGAGTACGGCGCATACTCCAACTGGATCATGCACTTTGACGGCTCTAAAATGCTGGCCGGATTGGGAGCAGGTCTAGTCCTGACATCCCCCACCGGAGACACGGTCCAGTACATCCTCCAGATGTTATATACAGACTCCAACAATGCAGGCGAATACGAGGCTCTGTTGCATGGTCTTCGGATGGCAGTCTCTATGGGCATCCAATGCCTGGAAGTGCGAGGATTGAACCTCGCAATCTCACAAATAAACGGAGACTTCGATGCCAAGGATCCGAAAATGGCGGCCTACCGTAATGCCGTCCTAAAAATGTCAGCGCGGTTCGAGGGGCTCGAGTTCCACCATGTGGCTCGAGAAAATAATCAAGCGGCGGATGTCCTCACCTGCATCGGCACCAAACGCGACCCTGTCCCACCTAACATATTCCTGGAAAGGCTGTTCAAGCCATCCGTAGTATGGGAAGGGGAGTCCAGCAATACCAGCTCGGACCCGAATACACCCCCAGATATCGAACCATCAGACACAATTGGAGGCTCTGCCACCGAAATAACATCCTCGGCCCATGAAATCATGGCCGTTATTGCCCCGTGGACCGAGCCTTTCTTGACCTACCTAAATAGGCAGGAGCTATCCAAAGACCAAAATGAAGTACGCTGCATAGTCCGGCGTTCTAAAGCTTACAAAGTCCACGAAGGGGAACTCTATAAGAAAAGCGCGACTGGAGTGCTCCAAAGGTGCATCTCCAAAGAGGAGGGGCGGCAACTCTTGGCTGAAATCGATGCCGGACGAGGCGGACACCACGCCGCAGCTCGAGCGCCAGTCAGCAAAGCCTTCCGCACAGGCTTCTATTGGCCGACGGCCCGAGCACATGCTCAGGACCTTGTCCAACATTGCGTCGGTTGCCAGCTCTTCGCCAATCAGAGTCAGATTCCCCCTACCGCTCTCCAAACAATCCCCATAACTTGGCCGTCATGTCCGGGGCTGGATATGGTTGGACCACTTAAAGGGGGAAGCCATAAGAAAAAATACTTATTGGTCATGGTGGACAAGTTCACCAAATGGATAGAAGCCAAGCCAGTTAAAACGGCCGAATCCGGACCAGTATTCGACTTCATATCGGGGGTTGTACACCGATACGGTGTCCCCCATAGCATCATCACTGATAATGGCTCAAATTTCACAGCCGATGTTGTGAAAACTTGGTGCGGCAAAATGGGCATTAAGCTCGACTATGCTTCCGTCTACCACCCCCAAACAAATGGCCAGGTCGAATGGGCAAACGGTCTCATCATGAGCGGCATCAAACCCAGACTAGTGCGGTCTTTAACAGAATTGGATACGCACTAGGTGGAGGAGCTTGACTCTGTACTCTGGGGGCTGCGGACCACACCGAATCGCACCACCGGATATACACCATTTTTTATGGTGTACGGTGCGGAAGCAGTACTACCCTGCGACACAATACATGATTCACCGCGCGTACGCATGTACGAAGAGAAGGAAGCCGAGTTAGATCGTCAGGATAACTTGGATGCCCTGGAGGAGGAGCGCGATGTCGCAAAAGCCCGTTCCGCATTCTATCAACAGCAGGCTCGACGATATGAAAGCAGAGAAGTGCGGGCCAAAACTTACAATATTGGCGAGCTCGTTCTACGCCTACCGGAGAAGAAGAAGGACAAGCTAAAAGCCAAGTGGGAAGGCCCCTTCGTCATCGACAAAGTTCTCACCGGAGGAGCGTACCGCTTAGGTAATGCATTGGACAATAGACTCGAGCCAAACCCATGGAACGCGGCCAGACTCTGGAGATTCTATGCCTAACGCCGAACTCAGCGTTCCTCTCCCTACTCCCCTCTTTTACTTATGCTCCACCCATTTTCCCTTTCTCGACCTTTTTTCAAACAAAATATTCAATATAGTGCGGATTGCCGGATCACTCTGGCCGCACTAAGCGTACCTGGGGGCTTCCTATATGGAAGCTAAAAATAATTACTCACATGGCTTTCTGCCCATCACATATGCATTCTTTTTCCATGTGTGCCTTTTCTTCACCATTATATGCATCGATATGACTTAAGATGTTGCCAAGCTGGGTTGCCTCGCTCTTGTGTATATGCCCTACATTCCGGTTAATTCGGCTAGGGCATAAGGGGAGCACCTCTGTGATTGTTACTGCCGGTTCAGTCGGATGTGTACCTCAGACTGGGTGAAGCCAAAATCTAGCTTCCTTAAGAGAATATTCGGTCGGTGAACAAAAGATGTGTTCATTTATTACAACATAAATCCCCAGAAGTCTTGTATCCTGTGCCATAGTTCGAAGTCCGGGCATGCGCATCGTCGCATGCGTACCCAGGGAAAGGAACCCCTAACGGAACTATTCTCCCTGGATGATGTTTCTTACTATCCATGTAATATAACATAACTAGTTGGGTACTTGTCTGTTCAAGCACTTATGACCCCTACGCCTTGTTTCCACGCATACCCCGGTTTTGTATAACTGAGTGGGTATTCGGACACACCCCGGACTATAGGATCCGGGGGCTGAAGCGAAAAGGTCCGCCATGACAAATGATTTTAATCCGGCTAGGGGCTAATCATGCCCATTAAATTACACAGTCACTTGTACTGACTATATTCATCCTCTATACCGTCCAACAGGCTATCTAGCTTACAATCCTGTTGAGATACTTAGCGGCTAACGCTACCTGGTCATACACCAGACTCACGGGAATTTCTTGTCCATCGGGCCCCGCCGGTCCTACTTCGGCCATATGGTTCGGGTCCAGCTTGGTGTAGCGCGTCTTCACCATAGCCCAGGCTTCTCTTGCGCCTTGCCGGCAAGCGGACACCTTCCAGAGTTGGAAGCGCCGCCGTGCTCCTTGAAGCATGTTCACAAGCTCCGCCATGCCATTCGGCAGCAAGCTTGATGGCCATGAAGCTTGAGAAACACCCTGCATCACTTGCCGAGCTCGCTCGTGCAGTTGCGAAAGGTCTTGCAGTAAATCACTTGCAGATGAGGGCATCTCCTCCTCAAGGCGACCCGTTTACATTCCTGCAAGAAAAATTCTTTCAATATACTTCCTCGCCGAACTATACTACAGTTCGTCTAGGCACTTACCGTAAATGCCGCGTCGAAGCCTCTTGTTCTCCTTCACGGAGTCCGCTAGCTGAGCGTGGAGATCTTTTAACTCCATGTCCAGCTGGACTTTGGCATCTTGAAGATCGTTCTTCTCCTGCCTAACTCGCGTAAGAATGCGCTCGCCAGCCTCCAGCTGCCTTTTGAGATGCGATGCGTCCTCTCTTACGTCCTTCGAATTCACCCCGGGATTGTCTGCAGAATTTTCTTTTAGACTTGTCACATCAGCCATTTACTAACTGGTGCATCTTCGTACAATTGTGGCAATTGTTACCAGATGAGGGCTTTTGGGGTTCCTCTAATTTGGCAACTGCGGCCCTCAGTTCGGCCTTGCATCCCTCCAGCTCCCGAGACAATTGCTCATTCTTATCTACAAGCACTTGTACATAAATTGATCCTTAAAACTATTGTTCCAACCGTTTCAAGTCTCAGGGGCTACTGCTATACATACTTATCAAAATTTCTTACCCGTATGTCTATGGTATACTGGTTTGTCGCTTGGGCAAGCTCGCCCCGAGCAGCTCGGACGTATGCGTCCGCCAAATTGAAGGGATTAAAAGCCTCTTCAAAAAAATGTTGTTCCGGAGCACGGCCCTCCGGCTCCGGTGATTCATGGCGCTCTCCAATTCGGAGTTCGTGGCCGAACGCATATCCGCATCCTCCGTCGGGGAACTATGCGGTGCTGGCCCCATGTCCGCCTCTGCCCCCGAAGCCGGTTCTGGAACCCGGCTGGTGGAGGCATGATTGGTGGGGTCTCCGGATATAGTCCGGTTATTCCTCTTCCTGCCAGACACAAAGGGCGCTGTCACATTTCAAATTATATAATTACAGGACAGGTTATTACTTTACCTCTGTAGCGGTGTGTGAACCCTCACCGCCTTCCTCTTGAGCCTGCTCGATCCGGACGCCCGTCGTTGACGAGTCCATAGGGGCTCGGCCCCTCGCTCTGGCCGTCGTTTCTGCAAATAGAACGACGCCTCAAGGGTAAATTATAATACCTGGGAGGAGTCATCTTCGAAGGATAGGGGTTTTTAGTTTGGCTTACACGCGACGCGGGGAGCAGTCCAGGGTAGTCGGCCGTAATGGCCACTAGGGCGCCATCCTAGCTCGCTTGATAAAATACCCCATTGACGAGCTCCACGGCAATATCCGGATCTTCTTTGAACCTCGGATCCCGGGCCCTTCCGGGGTCCTCCGGCTGCGGGGAGGGGCTGAAGATTCCTTCTACGGCCCTCCTTAGTTCCTATTCGGAAGCATCGCTGTAAATCTTAGCAAGAAGAGTACTCGAGTAAGTGAAGCAGTGAAAAGAATGGCAACTTACCCATGCTGGGGGGTTGTCCATGGAGAATCCGTCCCGTGTTTTGATGCGAAGGAATTCCTCTTCTTCCCCTTTGTACAAATTGGATAGTATCGTTGCCAAAGCGGCAGCGGAGTCCGGACCCTTACGGCCGCAGCGGGTGGCGTCGTCTTCCCCGTTGAAGTGCCACATGGGCTTCCCCCGATATTGAAGCGGTTGCACAACACGCCTTATGCATATCGCTATGAACTCAACTATGGCCAGTCCGGATTTGGCCAGTAGCTTTATCCTGCTCATCAGGGAGTATATTTCCCTTGTGTCCTCTTCTTGAGGGCCCCGGGGGTGCCAGCTTAGGCGTGCCTTTGTTGGGGCGTTGCTGAACTTGGGGAGACCCGTCCGGACTGGATCCGGAAGGGGAACGTCGTCTATATAGAACCACTCTGAAGGCCAGTTTTCTGGTGCCTTCTCAGGAGTGCCGGACAAGTATCCGGTCTCGGCAATGCGCCATACTTTGGCCCCGCCCACTTGACATAGGGACTCCCCCTGGGTGCGGGGGACGAGGCAGAACAGCTTCCTCCATAATCCGAAGTGCGGTTCGCAGCCTAAAAACAGCTCGCAAAGGGCAACATACCCCGCTATGTGCAGAATAAAGGTAGGGGTAAGATTGTGTAACTGGAGGCCGTAGAACTCCAGGAGCCCGTGAAGAAACGGGTGGATAGGGAACCCGACGCCCCTCAGCAGATGTGGGATGAGGCATATACGCTCCTCCGGAGATGGGTTAGGAGATCCCTCAGCTTGTTCCCCTCCGTCATAAGTGGCTATTCCAGCTCGGACAGGGGCCAAGAATGCCGGTGGGAGAAACCCTTGGGTTTGTAACTCTATCAAACGGCTATGAACAACTAAGCACTCTCCCCAATCCCCCGACTTGGAACGAGAAGGGCGAGCAGAAGAGCTGGGACAGCCGGCCATGCTGGAATGGCTTTCAGCGGAGCGCTCTGTTGGATGCTAGCCCTGGGAGGGAGAGTGAGGTTTGGATCAAAGAATCCCCGTCCCTTCAAATAGACGGTTAGCCCGGAGGATCGAGGGTGGGAAATGCAAAAATTCCTCGACTCCTCGCATTCGCTCGACACGTGGAGATGGTCATTACTGAGGCACTGAAGCCGAGGAGCACAATAGGTACTTTGGAGTATTTGAAGAAGGAACCCGCCTTGCAATGCCGAAGACAATACTGCGCGTCGGACTCATCGTCATTGAAGCCTGGTTTAGGGGCTACTAAGGGAGTCCTGGATTAGGGGGTATCCGGACAGCCGGACAGTTTACAACGTCCGGACTATTGAAGTATGGAGATACAAGACTCAAGACTTCTGCCCGTGTCCGGATGGGACTTTCCTTGGCGTGGAAGGCAAGCTTGGCAATCCGGATATTATATTTCCTTCCTTGTAACCAACTCCATGTAAACCCTAGCCCTCTACGGTGTCTATATAAACCGGAGAGGTTGGTCCTTAGAAGGCCGATCACAATTACAATCGTACCATCATAGGCTAGCTCTTAGGGTTTAGCCTCTATGATCTCGTGGTAGATCTACTCTTGTAATGCCCATATCATCAATTAATCAAGCAGGAAGTAGGGTTTTACCTCCATCGAGAGGGCCCGAACCTAAGTAAACATATGTGTCCCTTCCGTCTTGTTACCATCAGCCTTGACACACAGATCGGGACCCCCTACCCGAGATCCGCTGGTTTTGACACCGACAACGGCCTCGCCAGGCAGGCTCGCGAGGAGGTGGAGAGATCAACGCAGGGTACCTCGCGAGGTGCTCGTGACGCAAGCCATGACGATCGAGGCCAGGCGGGCGCCAGGCGGGCGCCGGCCTGCGCAGTGTCCTTGTTTCCTCTTTGGTGCAACGGGGGCAAGCACAGGCGTGGAGTACCGAGGCATCAGGCAAAGGTTTCCATTTCAGTGCAACGAGACCAAGGCCAGGGGAGCGGCAGGATGGAGGTCACCGTGGAGCCCAAGACGGCGTCATCGCCAGCGCTTTTGGCAGCCGAAGACCAACTTTAGTCAGTATAACTTGTACTAGATGTTCCCCTTCAAAATGGCCGTTGTTGGCGTCCTTCCCGCTCAATATTTGGGAAGAGGACCAGGGCCTCTATAAATAGAGCTAGCCACCACCGTAGAGAAAAGGAGAAGGGCAGAGAACCCTAGCCAGAGAAAGAGACGCGATGGAACTCACCCAAGCAGTTCATCGCACCAGCTCAAGAACACCTCTCGCGAGGCTGTTCGTCCTTTGTACTGTCCATCACCAGCCCCAGAGGCAATCCACCACACGACACACTGGAGTAGGGTATTACACCACGACGGTGGCCCGAACCAGTATAAATCTTGTGTCCCTCGTGTTTTTCATCGTTTAGCCTAGATTCTCGCGAGACGATCAGACGTAGATCGGTAGGGGGAAGATCTCCGTGCGCACCCCAGAGTTCGAACCTTATGGGTCTGCCGGAACCCGACATCCGACACAACTGACTACACTTGACCCAATGTCTTGGTCCGTGAAGGAGGTGTCAGTGCGGTGAACTAGGCAATCAGACTATAGGGCTTAATACCTTCACTTAGAATAGTTGTTTGACGGTGGGTCAACGTTATAGCCCCTTGTATGTACGTCGTTTATCCGAATACGGTTGCGCTACATAGGTGACCGGAAAACGGTCCTTCATGTTATACGGAAGAAATCGCAAAATAATTTAATAAGTCGCCGAGTGGTTGACCAGCTCTCGCCGCGTCATGACATCGAGCTTGGCTTTCTCTCATCGAGGTGCTTAACCGGGTGAACCGGAAACACAATCGCAGTAGTTCTCCCTTTACTACCCTAGCCGATAGAGCGGAACGTAAGGTAGTAAGCATAGGAGCCGGGCAACCCAACTATTGACCAAAGACACGATTCAGAGTTGATGCATATAATGCCAAAACTCGTGACGCCGAAGTATGCTGTAGAGCTGTTCGAACTTGTTGGCAATTTAATATGTTGCCGTATCGAGCCCCTGGCGATTAGTGCCGAGGTATGTATGTGAAACCACCAAAAAGGTACAATACAATTTTATGAGAAAAATTAAGTACTGAATACGGATTATGTCCACTGGAATCTGATTGATACGTCGAGCGCAATCTTACAGATTATAACACCTCTACCCAGATCATTTTACATGCCAGGGGTCGAACGCTGAGGAGAAAGGCTATATCCAGGTTTTAAATAGAGTGTTTGGTCTACAAAAAATCTTTTGGACCTCCTATCGCACGTATGCGCTGCCTTTGCCTTAGCGAAGAGGATTCCTTAAAAGGTGCAATCTTTGGCTGCTTGGACGAAATCAGGCTCCGAAAGAGTCCATGCAGGTCCATAGGACGAACATGATTCATCTTTGACAAAAGATAATAAATAGTTTAAAAATAAAGGAGAAAAGCTGTAGGAGGACGAACTGTACTGCAGGCCTGTCCGTATTGTGTCTCCGCCGACGACCAATGTATTTTAAGTGCATAATTATGCATGCGTGGTATGAACTTCGCGGGCGTATGCGGCGAACGACGGAGGTGGAACTTCTAATCCAGCTCTAAAATTGACCGGTCGTGTGTAGTAAAGGCCGGTGGCTTATTGGTCAATGAGGTATGCGGTTTAACGAGTCCGCTTTGTGCTTCGGCTGTGATGGGTGTGGTATACTCCTTGAAACGGAGGGGGTGTTCCGTGTTTCCACTGATCGTTATAACGCCGCATGGACCAGGCATCTTAAGCTTTAGATAGGTGTAGCGTGGGAGCACATTGAAACGAGCGAACACGGTCCGCCCAAGCAGTGCATGGTATCCACTGCAGAAAAAAACAATATCAAAGATCAACGCTTCGCTTTGGAAATTGTCCGGCGAACCGAAGATGACTTCCAGTGTGATTGAGCCCGTACAGTGAGCTTCTTCGCCTGGTATAACACCTATGAAGGTAGTCGTGGCGGGCTTGATCCTTGAGGGGTCAATACCCATTTTGCGAACAGTGTCTTAATAGAGTAAATTAAGGCTACTGCCGTCGTCCAGAAGGACTCGTGTGAGACGAAATCCATCAATGATTGGGTCGAGGACCAGAGCTGCCGAACCTTTGTGTCGGATACCTGTTGGGAGGTCATTGCGATCAAAGTGATCGGACAGGTTGCCCATGGGTTAAATTTTTGTACGACCCACTTTATGGCGTAGTCATCTCGTGGTACGCGCCTGCGCTCCCTCGTAGGGATATGCGTCACAGATATCATGTTTACTATTTTTTTCTTTGGCGGGAAATTGCTTTTGTCCCCCGGTGTTTGGCTGGCGAATCTCTTCGTCCTCGCTGTCACTAGGCGGCCCCTTCCCTTTGTGTTCGGCGTTGAGCTTGCCTGCTTGTTTGAAAACCCAACAATTTCTATTGGTGTGGTTAGCGGGTTTGTTAGGGCTGCCATGAATTTGACAGGTTCGATCCAATATCCTGTCTAAACTGGATGGGCCGTCTTTGTTTGCTTTGAATGGCTTCTTCCGTTGACCGCATTTTGAACCACTGAATCCGACATTGACCGTCGTGTCTTGGGTTCCTAGATTATTGTTCTGACACTTCTTATCGCGTCGAGGCTTGCCATTGCCATCCCTGACCGCAGAGGTGCCAGGGTTGCTGGTGCTGTTGTTTTGTCGAGCCAGCCAGCTATCTTCTCCCGCGCAGAAGCGGGTCATTAATGCGGTAAGAGCTGCCATAGATTCTGTTTTTTCTGGGCAGAGGTGACGGGCCAGCCACTCATACGGGACACTAGTTTAAAGGCCGCTAGGGCTTCAGCATCCGGACAGTCGATGATTTGGTTCTTTTTAATTAAGAACCTAGTCCAGAGCTTCCTGGCTAACTCTCCGGGCTGTTGAACTATGTGACTGAGGTCATTGGCATCCGGAGGTCGGACGTACGTACCTTGGAAGTTGTCACGAAAGTCGTCTTCCAGGTCCTCCCAGCTACCAATGGAGTTTTCAGGCAGGCTGTTCAACCAATGCCGAGCTGGTCCCTTGAGTTTTAGTGGGAGGTATTTGATGTCATGAAGATCATCACCGCAGGCCATATGAATATGGAGAAGAAAATCCTCAATCCATACCACGGGGTTTGTTGTCCCATCATATGATTCGATGTTCACGGGTTTAAACCCCTCTGGGAATTCATGCTCCATTACTTCATCAGTGAAGCAAAGGGGGTGTGTGGTGCCTCTATATCGGGCCAAGTCGCGACGTAGCTCGGATGGAGTCCGTCTGCGGTTTTCGGCCTGAGCGTGATTATGCTTGTCACGTCCGGCTAGATAGCTGTCGTCGCGCGTCGAGGCACGCCCCCGCGATCCATAGATCGATCTGGTCTGACCTGCTCTATTGTCCAGGTCCTGCCGCAGGTCATATGTATATCCCCGAGCTGTTATATTTCTCCCTTTACGACGAGGTACTACGGGCTGGTGTTCGACTTGAGTTGCCACTTTGTACCGCCCAGTTTTGGCCGGTCAGCTGCATTGTGGGCTGATGGTACGGGCTTGAGGGCCTCGTCATCAAATTGAGGTAGCAGTTTACGCTTCGGGTAACTTTTTGTTGGGCGCTCGAGGCCGTATTCCTCGGCTACCAAGACATTAGTCCATCTATCATTGAGCAGATCTTGATCAGCTTGAAGCTACTACTGCTTCTTTCTCAGGCTCCTTGCAGTGGCTATTAGCCAGCGCTTAAGGCGCTCCTGCTCGAGAGGTTCCTCGGGCACGATAAAATCCTCGTTGTCAAGGCTCACCTCATCCTTGGAGAGAGGAACATAATTGCTATCCACTGAGTCTTTGTTTTCAACCTGTTCATCGGGGCTAACTTGCCCATCTTCCCGGTCGTCCTGTTCGAAAGTTGGCTCGACGGGGTCTTCTTTGTCTTCGGCATCGTCCGGAGTGTTGTTACCTCCTGTGCCGGTATTGCTGTCTTTTCCATGGCGTGATTTACAGCGGCGCCGCTGACGTCGGTGCTTTGGCTGTGTCTCAGGAGGTTTATCCTCGACTAGATCTTCTTTATCGTCGCCGCTACCCTCTTTGGGTGTATCTACCATGTACACGTCATACGAAGAGGTGGCCGTCCAGTCATCTGCAGAACGGCGGAGTTGGTTCTGCCTTCTCCGGCATCGTCGTCCATGCCGTCGATGTCTTCGGAGCCGTAGTCGAGCATGTCAGTTAAGTCCTTGATAGTGGCTATGAAGTGGGTGGTGGGTGGGATGTAAAATTCCCAGCTCCCAGCCCCTAGTCCGGGCTGGGCGTAGTTCGGACATTGCTCCTCTGTGATGACGAGGGATCGCATCAAGTCCAGAGCCTCGCTTAAGGGCGAGGTTTGGCCAGGGAGAAGAAACTCCATGGAGTACGGTGGGAAGAACACTCCTTGGCCGAGCTCACACGATGCTGACTCCGAGGGTTCGGAGCCAGTGTCGGGAGAGGAGTCCGACTTCATGATGGTTGCCAGTGACACTACTTCCTCCGGCTCTCCCGTGCTGGGCTCAATGGCCTTGAGCGATCCGGCGGGCTCGATGAGTCCGATCTTCGACTGGCGATGCGCTCTGGATCTAAGTCCAGAGCGGAGGTTGGGGTCGTGAACCCTCGGAACATCAAGTCTCCTCGGATATCTGCGACATAGTCCAGATTTCCAAAACTAATCTGGTGACCTGGGGCGTAGTTGTCAATCTGCTCTAGATGGCAAAGCGAGTTGGCCCGCAGTGCGAAGCCGCCGAATACAAAGATCTGGCCGGGGAGAAAAACCTCCTCCAGGGCCGCATTGTTGTAGATGATGGATGGAGCCATCGAACCTTCTGACGATGACACAACGTAACTCACAATGAAAGCACCAACGTCGGTGTCAAAACCGACGGATCTCGGGTAGGGTGTCCCGAACTGTGCGTCTGAGGTTGATGGTAACAGGAGACGGGAGACATGATGTTTACCCATGTTCGAGACCTCTTGATGGAGGTAATACCCTACTTCCTTCTTGATTGATCTTGATGAATATGAGAATTACAAGAGTTGATCTACCACAAGATCGTAATTGCCAAACCCTAGATGTCTAGCATGTATGATTATGATTGCCTCTACGGACTAAACCCACCAGTTTATATAGACACCGGAGGGGCCTAGGGTTGTACATAATCGGTTTACAAAGGAAGGAATCTACATATCCGAACGCCAAGCTTGCCATCCATGCAAAGGAGAGTCCCATCCGGACACGGGAAGAAGTCTTTTGTCTTGTATCTTCGTATCCCATTAATCCGGGCCATGTTACATAGTCCGGACGCCCGAGGACCCCTTAATCCAGAACTCCCTCACCCCTGCCAGTCGCGCGGGAAAAGACCCACCTGTCGGTGTACTAGAGTAGGGGTACCCTAGTATCCCGAACTCGTGCACGGGCAGTTGCAGCAAGACTGTGGCGAGGGCTTGCCCGTCACCGCCAAGATCCTCCGTGGTTCCTTTGGAGCCATTCAAGAACAAAGTATTTGACCAAGAAGACAAGGCCCCGGCAAGAGGAGCTTGCCGGGAAGGCCATTCAAGGCACGCAGAAGACAAGACCCCGGCAAGAGGAACTTGCCGGGAAGGCTCGAGGCGACAAGCCTCCGGACGCGACAAGGACTCACCAGCGGCAAGGCACTTGCCGCGGCAGTAACCTCTCTTCATCTCCGCCTCCAGCTCATCCATCAACGTGTCGCCATGGGACCATTCCATGCAGCGTGTCAAGAAAAGGTCTTGACCCGGTGAGGAAACAGCGATAAGCGGCGCCGACAAGCCTACGATCGTGGAAAGCGGAGGCGCCTCTGACCGGTCCCTATTGCCTTTGTTTAGGCGACGAGGGCGGGCATTTAATGCTTTTGTCCCTTGCCGTCGAGGTTAGGTATATTGCACTGCATACCATCGCTCAAGTAGGTGTACCAACTACTGTTTTTCCATTTGTACCCTCATCTACGTTGCCACCAGTCGGAGACCCCTTGAGCATATAAAACGAGGCCCATGCGCAACGTAGAAGAGGTTCGGTCCGTTCGACTCATTCGGGACCAGAGAATCCTCACGCTAGGTCTTGTAGCTCTCATCGCTCCCTAGCAAGAACACAATACAACCAGACAAGCAGCAGTAGGAGTATTATCTCTCCGGAGAGCTTCGAAGCTGGGTAAAACTGCTCGTGTGCTTCGCCTCGATCCGCTCTTCGTGCGATCTCCGCCCCCCTCCGAACCAAAAGGGGCCTGGTCCGCCAGCCCCATAGGTGTTCGTGGGTCCGATCAGCCTCCCCAACATCTTTGGCGCGCCAGGTAGGGGGCGTCGAGGCTGTGTGAACCTGATCCGGCGTTCACACGGGCAACATCTTCGACATCTTCATCAACATGCCACCGAAGAAGAAGGCTTCGGCGGCAGAAGCCCCGTCCGCGTCGAACCCACCACCACCGGAGCAAACAGGTGGTGGGGTGGACGCCGACGGAAGAACGGACAACGACGGGGGACCTCACGCTGCTGCCAGGGCCAAGGACAAGGCCGCGCAGACCTCGGCGTCCGTACATGTACCGCGCCCGTCTCAGGAGGCGCGGGACCGACAGCGTCATGGTAGTCACAATGCCATACGCTCGTTGGACCGAGATGGAGCTGGAGGATCTCGAGACCCTCAAGACCAGCGTGCACGCCAACATGCTGGCACGAGCGAGATACGGTCGCATGGACGGGATGCTGCTCCTTCTAACATAGATAGAAGTCCGAGCATATGCCGCTCCTCGCGCCGTTCGCCATTGCCACCCACTACTCCAGCAGAAGCTCTGGCGAGAGCTCAACTGCTCCTCGATTACCCTCCAACGGCCGACAAGGTCGACGAGTGGAGAGCCACAATCTGAAGTCTCATTGGCCGCTTAACGGCGACGCTCCGCTGGCAACCGAGTGCGTCGCTGCCGCGGCAGAACGCCAACGCGAGCGGTGGCGATTTAGATCGGTGGGGTGCAACCACCATGCACTCTCCGCCCGAAGGCCAAGGTCGCCGACTACGCCGGATCCACCTCGACAGCGACTCCACCGTCGCCGGATCCACGAGCTCAGCGTGATCAGCGCCAAGTGCTACACGATCGGCAAGAAGAGGGCGCTTCGAACTTCGCATCGGCGCCCAAGAGAAGCGCGACGTCAATCCGACAAGCGCCGCCGGCCCTCTGTTGACATGCTGCACACGCCAGAGGAACCAGATGACTTGCCGTCAGACGCGGTAGGTTGCCCTGCGTTCACGCGTGGAGTTGCGGCAAGTCGATGGCCCAAAGAAGAAAAACTTCAAGCCAGACGTGCCAGGGAAGTACGATGGCAGGACGCATCCATCGGAGTTCCTCAGCATCTACACCATCGCGGTGCAAGCTGCGGGGGGACGAGACGACAAGATCCTTGCCAACTACTTCCCGCTGGTACTCAAGCCCAACGTCAGGTCCTGGCTAATGCACTTGCTGGACAACTCCATATCTTCTTGGGTAGATCTATGCCATCAGTTTGTAGGCGCCTTCACAGGCGGCCACAAGCCTCATGGCCAAGAAAGTGACCTTCATCTGCTCGCCCAGAAGGAAGGAGAGTCCCTGCGCAAGTTCATTCAGAGATTCAGCCGTGTGCACTACAACATCCCAGATGTCCACCCTGTCGCGGTGATCAGCGTGTTTCATCAAAACGTGCAGAACCGCAGGATGAGGGAGGAGATGGCGATGTGCAAAGTCAAGGACGTCAGTGAGCTATATGCCTTGGCCGACAAGTGTGCACGTCTTTGAGGAAGGAGGAGACTCCTGTGAGAGAATGCGTACGAGGATCTAACAGTGAGGAGACCGCCCCGGCAAAGAAGAGCCGGCGGCGAGGCAACAGGAAGAAGAAAGGCAGAGAAGTGCTAGCTGTTGAGCAGTCCGGCAATGGAGGTGGCAACAAGAACGCCAAGGCTGGTGGCTCCCGCAAGGAGGTTGCCGACGCCAACCACCCGATCTGTGGCGGCCGCCAACAAGCGGGGCAGCTCCGGCAAGCGATCTTGCAAGATCCACCGCACCAAGGGCCATGACCTCCAGAGCTGCAAGAAGGTCGAGCAGCTTGTTGAGCAGCGAAGGCTGAGTAATGAGCAGCGCGACAAGGAGAAGGCCCAGGAAGGTGCTGGAGGAGCCAGCAAGAAACGTCCCGGCCGGGGAGGACGCCACGGCAAGGCCAAGCCGCGGCAGGGAGACAGACCTCCGCGCGGCCGCGACAAGGATGAAGACGAAGACGATGATAAAGACATGGATGATGACGACGCCGATGAGCAGGAGTTTCAGAAAGCTACAGAGGTCCTCTGCGTTGACGGAGGTGCTTCCCTGCATACTTCCCACCGCCAACTCAAGCAGTGGATGCGGGAAGTTAATGCAGCGGAACCATCCGTAGAGTCACGCAAGCCTCTGAAGTGGTCCAGCACGCCTATCATCTTTGATATTGAGGACCACCCTGATCGCATAACTGCAGTCGGGTGCTTGCCGATGTTGGTCTCACCAACTATCCGCAACCTCAAGGTCACCAAGATGCTAGTTGACGGCGAGGCCGGCTTGAATCTGATCTCCTCCGCGGTGCTCCAGAAGCTTCAAATCCCTGACAGCGAGCTCGAAGAGACCGGCACTTTCCAAGGAATCAATCCAGGAAGGAGCAAGCGAAGGGAAGATCACGTTGCCGGTAACATTTGGCAGCGAGTTGAACTTTAGGACTGAGAGGGTCACATTCGATGTTGCTGATTTCCCATTGCCTTACAATGGGATACTTGGCCGTCCAGCACTCGCCAAGTTCATGGCAGCCTCTCATTATGCATACAACTTACTCAAGATGCCAGTCCGATAAGCATCATCTCTGTCCATGGCGACAAGAAGGATGCTCTTATCTGTGCCGACAAGATCTACCGAGATGCAGCAGCCGCAATGTAAAGCAAAACACTTGCGGCGAAGCTCCCGGAGGGAAGAAGAAGACCAAGTCCGGCAAGAGCTCGATGCCCACTCCCTCGGCAAGCGCACCTCTTCGGAGTGCTGCGCTACCGCCGAGGACGCACCATCGAGCTCCACCGGCAAGTGCAAGAAAGGCGATGGCAGCTCCGCCAAAGACCAAGAAGGTGTCCGCCAGGAGGACCGCCTTGGTGGTACCTTCACCATCGCGCCTCTCTCGACCCTAAATAGGAAGGCGCGCTCGTTGCTTTCTGCGGGCGACGTCGGCGATGTTTCCATGGAAACCGTCGACATCCCCAGTGTTCCCGTGAAAGTAATTGAGCACCGTCTTGCCGTTTGCCCTCATCTTGTGACTCGTCAAGCGAAAATCGGGAAGCGAGCGGTGGGCGCCAAGAATTCATCGCAGAAGAGAGCAAGAAACTGGAAGCAGCAGGTCTTGTCAGAGGAGTGCTCCATCCTACGTGGTTGGCCAATCCTGTAGTTGTGCGCAAGGCTAACGGGAAATGGAGGCTTTGTATCGACTTTACAGATGTCAATAAAGCTTGTCCCAAAGATCCATTTCCCTTGCCGCGCATCGACCAGGTTGTTGACTCCACGGCTGGATGCGATTTGCTTTCATTTCTTGATGCATACTCAGGATATCATCAGATCTTCATGGCAGAAGAAGATGAAGAGAAAACCGCATTCATTACTCCATGTGGCACGTACTGTTTCATACGGATGCCTTTCGGTTTGAAGAATGCTGGTTCAACGTTTGCAAGAGTAGTCCATGACGCTTTTGAGCCACAAATGCACAGAAATGTAGAAGCCTACATGGATGACATAGTGGTCAAGAGCAAGGACAAAGCAACTCTGGTTCAAGATGTGGATGAGACCTTTGCAAATCTGCGCAAGATCAACCTCAAGCTCAACCCCGATAAGTGCGTGTTTGGAGTCCCTTAAGCAAGCTTCTCGGGTTCTTCGTGTCTCGGTGAGAATTGAAGCCAATCCCGACAAGATCAAGGCCATTGAGCAGATTGAAGCACCAAAGTGCGTCAAGGATGTCTGAAGACTTGCGGTTTGCGTGGCTGCTCTCGGCGGAGTTTATCTCTAGGTCTGCTGAACGCGCCCTGCCATTTTTCAAGATTTTGAAAAAGGCAGGTCCAATGAAATGGACTCCCGAAGCGGAGGCTGCGCTGCAGGACTTAAAGGGGTACCTGTCCTCCACTCCAATACTTGTCGCACCTAAGCCACAAGAGAAGTTGCTGCTATATATAGCGGCAACCAATCAAGTGGTTAGTGCTGCGTTAGTAGCGGAGAGGGAGGCGGATGATGAGCTAACAACCACGGCAGACACATCCAGCGACAAGCAGGGCGCTTCGCCGGCAAGCTCAGTCCCGGCGAGGACGGATCTGCGCAGACGCATGAGCAGATGCGTAAAAGGATGGTGCGGCGCCAGATTTACTTTGTCGGTTCCCTTCTGCGGGGGCTAGGTCAAGGTACTCTGGTGTGCAGAAATTGCTTTCGGCCTCCTCATGGCCTCGAGAAAGCTGCGCCATTACTTTCGTGTACATGAGATAACAGTCGTCACTCGCTTTCCGCTGAAGAGGTTACTTCAGAATCCAGCCGCGACAGGCAGGATTGTCGAGTGGGCACTGGAACTGTCAAGCTTTGGCCTCAAGTTTGAAAGCACTTCAACTATCCAAAGCAGAGCATTGGCAGAGTTCATAGCGGAATGGACCCCAACGCAAGATGAAGAAATTCCAGAGACGAGCATTCCCGTCAAGGAAGCGAGCAAAGAGTGGCTGATGTACTTTGATGGTGCCTTCTCGCTGCAAGGCGCCGGTGCTGGCGTGCTGCTTATAGCACCCACCGGAGAACACCTCAAGTACATAGTCCAAATGCATTTTCCCAAGGAGCAAGCAACAAACAATACAGCAGAGTATGAAGGTTTGCTTGCCGGTCTCAGGATCGCAGTAGACCTTGGGATCAGGAAGCTCATTGTTAGGGGTGACTCGGAACTTGTCGTCCGGCAAGTGAACAAAGACTATCAGAGTCCATTGATGGAAGCTTATGTTGATGAAGTGAGGAAGCTATAAGAGCACTTTGACGGCCTGCAAATGGAACATGTTCCGAGAGCTCAGAATGATATTGCTGATGGCCTGTCAAAGTGCACTGCACTTAAGTTGCCTGTGGAACCAGGGATTTTTGTGCTCAAGCTAACTCAACGAACCATAACACCATCAACTGGACAGAGCAAGAAGAGGAAGTTGATCTCTGGTGACTACTTTCCGGCAGAGCTTCCCGAAGCCGCAGCCAAGAAGGTCCCCAGGATCAACACCGAGAATGCTGAGGGGCAGTCTGCTTCGACAAGCTCCAGGGTTTGTTTCGTTGAAGCAGACGCTCGCGACAAGTTTTGCTCCGGCAAGCTTGCCGGGGAACGATCAAGCTCGGCTGAGCCGCATGTTCTTGCCGTGGAAGCCGATGTTCCGCAGCAGCGGATGTGCCTTTAGTCCTTGTCGTCGAGCCGCATAGCTCCGGCATGGGCGCAGCAGATTGTCCATTTCCTTGAGACAGGAGAACTTCCCAAGAGCAAGAAGAAGCGGAAAGAGTAGCCCGGCAGTCAAGTATGTACCAGTTTGTCGACTGACACTGCATGTGAAGAAGACTCAACGGTGTGAAATTGAAGTGTATTTGCGGGAAGATGGACAAAAGTTGTTGGCGAGATACATGGAGGCATATGTGGTCATCACATTGGTGCAAGAGCACTTGCCGGCAAAGCTTTCGGCAAGGTTTCTTCCGCCGACAGCCCTCCGTGATGCAACTACACAAGTAACCAAGTGTGAAGCGTGCTGGCCCATTCCAAGCAGATACACCAGCCAGCTCAAGCTATCCAGACGATCCCTTTATCCTGGCCATTTTCGATGCAGGGGCTCGACATCCTCGGCCCCTTCCCCGAGCTGTCGGGGCTTTGAGTACTTATGCGTTGCAATCGAGAAGTTCACAAAGTGGCGGAAGTGGAAGCGATGAGGAAGGTGACAGCCGCGATCGGCAGTCAAGTTCTTCAGGTCGATTGTTTGCCGTTTCAGAATCCCTAACAGGATCATCACCGACAACGGCACACAATTTACGAGTCGCACCTTCATGCAGTACGTCCAAGATCTTGGCGCCAAGGTCTGCTTTGCTTCTGTTGCTCATCCGAGAAGCAACGGTCAAGCAGAGGGCAAATGCTGAAGTGCTGCGCGGGCTCAAGACCAGAACTTTCGACAGGCTGCACAAGTGCGGAAGAAACTGGATTGAGGAGCTGCCGGTGGTTCTTTGGTCGATCAGGACGACGCCAAATCAAGCCACTGGCCAGACACCCTTTGCTCTAGTCTATGGAGCAGAGGCAGTTCTCCCCACGGAACTCGTATACGGATCGCCTCGAGTGCTCGCTTATGATGAGCTTGAGCAAGAGCAGCTGCGACAAGATGAGGCGCTGCTCCTTGAGGAGGATCGTCTTCAGGCTGCTGTACGAGCTGCTTGTTACCAGCAAGCTTTGCGTCGCTACCATAGCCGCAGAGTTAGTGCCAGAAGCCTCAAGGAAGGCGACCTTGTTCTTCGGCGCGTTCAGTCCGCCAAGAATTCAAACAAGTTGACGCCAAAGTGGTAAGGCCCTTATCGTGTGATTCGAGTCAATCGGCCTGGCGCTGTCATCCTTGAGACCTAAGATGGCATTCCGGTGAGCTACTCCTGGAACATTGAGCATCTTCATAAGTTTTACCCGTGGAAGCGCGGTTGCCGAACCTGTTCCGGCAACCACCTTTTGTACAAGTCTTGCCGCTGTTGCATGTAATCCTTTGTACAAAGTCGGTAGCGCAGACCCGTGCATCGATAAGCTCATGTATTAGCGCATAACCGTCAAATTCATGCTTTCATCATTTTATTGCATGTTTTGGCTAACACTTTGTGCAGCACCCACACCCGGTAAGCAATATCGAGCCACTAGGCTCCATAACTTTACTTTCTCTTCTTTCTCTTTCTCAAAGAAAGGAAGGTTCCCTCGCGCACAAGTTAACCAGGGGGGAAGGAGAAGATAATACTATGGACCAAGCGTTGCTCGAGGAAGTTTAAGCTATGTTGCCAAAGTTTGAGCAATCAGTTCTTAAATTTTTAAGTTATCTTCCTCGAACGATAGTACTTTGTATGGAAAACCTGTGCACAGAGGAACCAACTCGCGGCTAGTAGCGCCCTTACTTTGTTTCGAGCCCGCTCAACAACTTAAGTGAGCTGCAGCTAGTCGCGACAAGGTTGCTTGTCGGAGGCGGCATCGCCAGAAGTCTTGACGTTCCGCTTTTCGGCTCTTGACAAAGGTGCCTGCACCGACAAGTTCCCTAAAAGCGTAGGGTAAAAACGTACAAAGGAAGGAATCAAGTAAAGGAAATAACATTGCAGTGATCGCCTAAGATAGAGTATATTACAAAATAACTTGTCGCAGACCAAATAAATTGTTCTAAACATGATTAGCAGCGACAAGGGAAAGATAAAATTGGTGGCCTAGTCTACGCGGTCGCCATCAACCCGCTTGATCTTGTTCACCTTGTCCACAATGGGTGCGACAAGGGCTTTGAGCGCCTCCACATCGGCATCTGGCGGCAAGGATCTGAGGACGCCTTGGAATACTTGGCGGCGTCGAGCTCCTTGCTCCTGTCGGCGAGACGACCCTGTAGCTCGCCAAGAGTGTAGGCGTCCTTCTCGCGCTCGTGCTTGAGCGCGGCAAGCTCCTCGCCGCTCTTCTGGAGACTTGCCTCGAGCTGCGTCACCTTCGCTTCCAAATCTTTCTTGGCGGCCTCGGCGGCTGCGGCAGCATCCTTTGCTTCCTTAAGCGCCCCGCCAAGTGACTCCTCGCGCGCGACAAGCTCTTCCTCGTGGCTGTCCAGGTTGACCTTCCGCTGCGCCAGCTCGCTTTCCTGCGCGGACAGCTTCTCGGTGGCAAGCCGCTGCTCCTCCTCAGCCGCGGCCTTCTCGAGGATGAAGGCCGTGCGCTCCTTGGCGAGTTGCTCCCGCTCCTCCGCCAAGGACCGGAGAGCTTCTTGGTTGGCGCCCCGGAGCTCTTCTGCGCTTCTCCATGTCTGCTCCCGCCCTCGCGACAAGTGCTTCCCGGGACTCCAACTTGGCTTGCCGGGCGCGGTAGAGCGACAACAGCTTCTTCAGGAGCTGCTCCTCCTCGGACTCGCCCGCTCTTGCTGCTTGCGGCGTCCACCAGCGTCGGCCAGCGGAGGCGGGCAGCTCTCCGTCGAAGGTCTCTCCTTTGACCGGGCGCCTGAGCTCGACTCCCATGGGAGTTTGATGAAGACGCGTCGCCCGGCCTTCAAGTAGGCGTCGGGCTGGGGCTCTTGAACTGGCAGCTGCAGCAGCGGCCGGGAAGTCGTGGTAGGTGTAGCGCTGGCACTCCTGCGGTCCCAGGGGCCGTCGGTCGCGATCGCCAGACCCCTCGCCCGGCTCAAGCGGTAGCCTTGGTGGCCTCCTCGCCCGGCAGGCTCGTCGGTCTTGACCTCTTCTTCCACGACAAGCCGTCGGTGTTGCAGCAGCGTCGTCCTCGCCCGGCGACCTCGGTCTCCATCAGCCTGTGGTGGACAAAGAAAGAAAGTCAAGCAAATGTTCAAAAAGAAAACAGAAGAAAACAAGCCCAAGGGAAATTTTTCGCAAGAGGATTACTCGCAATGGGATCTGCAGCCATGGTCTCGACCACTTTGGAGGTCCTTTGGTCTTTGTCCCTTGCGGAAGGCAAGCTCACTTAGCAGGAGAATCCTCCCTTGGCAGCGTAATCGGCAGATAGAATTTCGGGGCGGCCTCCGGCCCTCCCGATGAGGCTGCTCTACTCCTACACAAACCAACGATCAGATACCAATGAAGAAGGAGCACCCTTGCAGACCTATGAGTAAGAGAAAACCGCATACTTACTGGGGGCTGTGCTGGGGGCTGCTCACGAGAAGGGTTGTCGGATCCGGCAAGGGGTCTCGAGCCAGCGCCTCCTGTTGCCACGGGTGGATCGTCCTCAACGGCAGCTGCCGGGGTCTTGGCTCTCTTCGACGCTCTACGGGCGGCGTCCACGAAAGGAAAGAGTTCTAGCAAGCAAATCAGATCCAAGATGAAGCAACAAAATTGAAGAAATACAAGCACAATATTGAAGCTTACTCTTCTTCCTCCTCGGAGCTGGCGGAGAAATCAAACTTGGCTCGCCTCCGATTACGAGGCGGAGGTGGGCTCTCTTGGCCGCTTAAGCGGGCGTCGGCGGTGGCACAGGAGGATCCCGCCCGATTGTCGCAGTAGTGTGGGGTGCTCCAGCGGCAACATCGCTTGCAGCGGTAGAAGCGCGTCATGTGGCCTTCTGGTAATGGGCCCGTCTGCCGCCCGTCTAAATCTCCCGGCCTTGCGGAGACGCCTCTTTTAAGCGAGCCGGGGGCTCCGTTTGCGGCAAGCCGCTGGATGGTGGGGAAGAAGCGCCCTCGGCTGGTTCGCTCGACTCGGCCTCGGGTTCGGCAAGCTCTTCCTCACCGGCGAACTCCCTTCGCTCGGCAAGGCTTGCTGCCTCGGCTGCGTCTGCCTCCTCCCCGGTGTACCCGAAGACGCCAGCGGCAGCAGCTGCTGCCGCCTCCTCCAACCTTGTGGCAATGCGCACCATCTCTTCGTCGGTGGTGTCGTGGGTGAGCTTCTTCTGCTCGTCGGAGCGGATCGGCATTTTTTCCAAGCTGTTGAAGAACTGCCGCACGATGTCGTCGGAAGGCTCTTGCCAGGTTGGAACGATCCCATGGGAATCGCACAACGGCATCATGGCGCGGATGCGGTCGAGCGCAGAGTTGTTGCACAATGGGACGACCCCTCGGCAACCTAAACCACTCGGGGTGATCGGGTCATTCTTGAACAGCTCTAGCAGCATCGCATCCAACTCCAAGACGGTGAAATTCCAGTTCAGACCCGGGCGCAGCCTCATGATGTCCGCTGCGTTTTGGAACTCCCAAGCAGGCCTCCTCCTCTCCTGCAGGGGAGCGATGCGGCGGCGAAGGAAATCTGCGCCAACTGCGCCTACGGTGAGTCCGGCAAGCCTGAGGCGCAAAATCCGGGTCACAGCTATCTTCAACCTAGCATCCTCCGGCGCCAAGTTGCTCCAATCGTTGCCGCCCACTATTGGAGTTTGGCGCAGGGCAGTGAAGGGCTGCGGGTTCTCCTCTACGATCCAACACCAATTGGCTCTCCACTCCTCCCACTTGCTGCGGAACTCGCCTTCCAGATACGCTTCTTTCTTGCCGACCCTGGAGACCCAAGCAATCCCTCCGGCAATCGGCTCCCTTCTCTCAACGCGGGGCATGAAGAAGTGGCGGAAGAGGGCTACGTTGGGGTGGATCCCGACAAAGTTTTCGCAAAGGTGTGCGAAAACTGCCATGGTCAGAATGGCGTTGGGGGTGAAATCAAGGAGGCGGAACCCGTAGGTGTTCATAATGTCGCAAAAGAATTCGGAAAAGGGTGGGCAGAGCCCGCAATAGAAGAAAAGAGCAAAGAAAGGATACCCAGTTGGGGCTAATTCCGAAGAGATGGCGGGGAGTACCTTCGTGCACGGATGCGCACGCGTCTCCGTCGACCACAAGAGGTAGAGTCCCTCCCTCAGCTCCTTTGCGTCGAGCTGGGGGGAGAAGATGGCCCGCTCCTTTCGCAGCGCCGCGAGCCGCTGCGCCTCGGCCGATTTCACGCCCTTCCCCTTGTCGGCTTTCGGAGCCATGGCGGAGGCGGTGGAGGAGACCGACGGCGTTGAGTGTGCTTGTGGCGAAAGGGGGCGGAGCGCTGCTCTCTTCGCACTAGAGAAGAAGGGGGGAGCGGCGGTGGTTTTCAGGACAAGACAGCCATGGCGAGGTGGGCGACCTGCCCCTGTTTCCCCTGTTTATAAGGAGGGGAGGGGCGGACGTTCGCTTTCTAATAAAGAAACCCCCACGACCTCGCCCACGATCTCTCACACGACGCCACGTTCGGTGCGTGCAGATTAGTAGGGGGCGTGGTGGGTCGGGGTGAGTTACTGGCGTGATCAAGGCAGCGTGTGACCGTGCAGACTGTTTTTGGGCCTCGCCCGACAGCGCTTCGGCACCGTGTCTTGCCCAGGCAGAGGCTCCTGTCGGTGTACTAGAGTAGGGATACCCTAGTATCCTGAACTTCGTGCCGCGGGCAGTTGCAGACACCAGCGGCGAGGGCTTGCCTGGTCACCGCCAAGATCCTCCGTGGTTCCTTTGGAGCCATTCAAGAACAAAGTATTTGACCAAGAAGACAAGGTCCCGGCAAGAGGAGCTTGCCGGGAAGGCCACTCAAGGCACGCAGAAGACAAGACCCCGGCAAGAGGAGCTTGCCGGGAAGGCTCGGAGAGCGACAAGCCTCCGGACACGACAAGGACTCAGCCGCGGCAAGGCACTTGCCGTGGCAGGCAACCTCTCTTCATCTCTGCTCCAGCTCATCCGTCAACATGTCGCCATGGGACCATTCCATGCGCGCGTGTCAAGAGGCTGTCTTGACCAGCGAGGAGCAGCGATAAGCGGCGTGACAAGCCTACCATCGTGGCAAACGGAGGCGCTCTGACGGTCCCTATTGCCTTTGTTTAGGCGGCAGGGGACGGGCATTTAATGCTTTTGTCCCTTGCCGTCAGGGTTAGGTATATTGCACTGTACACTGTTCAAGTAGGTGTACCAACTACTCTTTTTCCATTTGTACCCTCATCTACGTTGCCACCTGTCGGAGACCCCTTGAGCATATAAAAGGAGGCCCATGCGCAACGTAGAAGAGGTTCGGTCCGTTCGACTCATTCGGGACTAGAGAATCCTCACGCTAGGTCTTGTAGCTCTCATCGCTCCCTAGCAAGAACACAATACAACCAGACAAGCAGTAGTAGGAGTATTATCTCTCCAGAGAGCTCCGAAGCTGGGTAAAGCTGCTCGTGTGCTTCGCCTCGATCCGCTCTTCGTGCGATCTCCGCCCCCCTCCGAACCAAAAGGGCCTGGTCCGCCGGCCCCATAGGTGTTGGTGGGTCCGATCAGCCTCCCCGACATCTTTTCGCCCTGCCGCGGGGTGCTGCAACTGCCCGTGCACGATTTCGGGATACTAGGGTACCCCTACTCTAGTACACCGACACCACCCTTGCCTTTTTTTAGTCCGGGTTTGTATCGATGGATCACGCGAAGCAGCAAAAACCGAGCCATGTCTTGTAATCCTCCATCGACGCTCACTCTCATGAATTATGTACTTCCTCTCGCCGACATGTGGGACATATAGCAACTGGGTCGATGTGTCATGCACCAAATAACAGTGCAGAACAGCAGGGGGTACACACCCAGTCGTACCGCCCCAGTAGTAGTAATGAGCAATGAGAAGTCAAATCACAATGCCGCACCTTCCCAGGCGGACGAAGCAACCATTATTTCACACTTCGCTAAATCCACTTCACCATCATCTCCTTCAAGAAAACCACGTATTGCTTCTGCCTCAAGAGGGACGTGCATCGCCTTGGTACATCATGACACGTGGGACCGCATGACAGGCCATGCTCCCCCGCCCACCGCTCGGTAAAATCACCTCATTTTTATTACTTCCTCCTTATTGGTTTATAGGGTATGCACGCCGTTCTAGGTTGAGAACTTAACTGGCTACATATGTGATGAACAGTACTATATGTTTAGAAACTACATATGCTTAAGAATCCAATGATATACTTTTTGTGACATAGTAACTCATATTTAGTTAGTCAAATGGATGACCTAGAACTACATTCACACCCTTTAAACCGAAATGGAGGGAGTAGTATCTTTTTAGATCAATATAGTCGGGATTCACCAAGGAGCAAAACCAAGTGGTGCGCTGCTCCTGTAGTGTTGGCATAGCAACTCAAGCAGGGTCAGTTTGCACACGAAATGGCGACACACTTAACAGGACCCCTTTGGCCGACATGTGGCTCATCCACCGTCTTGTTCCACGTGCGATGCACCAAGTTACAGTTCGAAGGAGTGGTTGGACTTGGAGGCACCTCGATCGTAGCGCTGCAGTAGTAGTAAATGAGCGATGAGGGGTCATATCACAAAGCCTCACCTTTCCCGCATTAAGCTGGATGGACGAAGCAACCATCATTTCCCTCTAGGACGCAAGAGCATAAAGAAAAGAGAAAAACCAATGATGTGTGCGATAGCTACCTAGGGCACCCTAGGGTAGGGGCCTCCACTACAAATTCTTTTTTTGAAAGTGCCTCCACTACAGATCCGCTTCGCCCTCGTCCTCTTGAAGAAAACCGATTATGCGTGTGGCGGTAGGGTTTGTAGGAGTACCACACTGAGGAGTACTACGGCATGCGGGGCCACATCAAAGTAAACAGGAGAGGGATTGAGTTTGAGTAGACGCCTTAATATGTGTAGGCCGCTTGGTTTTACGCGAACGAGGCAGCATTTTGGGTTCGGGGACCAGTGGAGATATACGTACAAAAAATTGTGGACGTAGATTCGACCGAAAGGCAATGATGCATGGGCCCTGCATTTTGATATACATGCGGCCACGTGAAATTTTCTACTCTACTCAAAATAATGCATAGAAGTTCCTCCAAAAACATCTATAACTAATGGGAAGTGAATGTATGCTTAAAATGAAAATGTAATACTCCCTCCGTCTAGGTGTATAAGTCATCTTAGGTTTTTTTGCTAGTTAATAGCATTCCATGCAATGAAATAACCACTACATGTCATGTTTGAAAGTCTCAAGCCATTGAAAGCATGCACAGCCCACATCTCTTATTGGTTGTATGTCACGAAAAGAAACGAGGAAGGAGTTAATGTACCGTGCTTAAGTGTTTTAGGATTATTTGGTTTTCGTAAGATGACTTACACATCTAGGCGGAGGGAGTACAAAGAGAAAAAATGAATTGCAGTTAAATGAATGACATTTCTAACAAAAATGTGAATGTGAACTACATATATGTGCACGTGACCAACACATACATTGTCAATAGAAAATCTGATGCAAGAAATAACTTATGAGTAACATGCACGAATTGATGATGTGGTGCTTGCATGCATAGAGTACAAAAACAATGTCATTTATGACTTGCATGCATGACGTGTTCTTGTGCCATAGTTGCATGTCTAGGAAAAAAGCTAATAGTGGGTTGTACTAGCTATTTAGGAATAGAAGATGTATACATGGAAGTTGTAGGGAAAGAGATGACATGTATCTCAATTCCTATGAGTAGGGATTGGAAAAGAGATGTCATTTGGTTCACATCATAGGAACTTTTCTATTGAATCTAGAGATGACATGTATCTCAATTCCTACGAGGAGGGATTAGAAAAGAGATGTCATTTGGTCCACATCATAGGAACTTTTCTATTGAATATATGCTAATGTTTATTTTCCTTTAAAATTATGGGAGTATAGGAATCCATTCATGTGAACCAAGTGGCTCTAAAGCTATAAAAATGATATCATGTTTATTTCCTTTGAGATGTGGAGTATATGAATCTATTCCTTTGAACCAATTGGCTCTAAAGGAAAAAATCGTATAAAAATCATACTCCCTCCGTACCAAAATGCTTGTCTTAGATTTGTCTAAATACGGATGTATCAAGTCACGTTTTAGTCTTAGGTACATCCGTATCTAGACAAATCTAAGACAAGAATTTTGGGACGGAGGGAGTATCATGTAGAGTTCCTATGTTATTCCTCCACACCAAAGGATGGTTGAAATTGCTACAGGTGATACGACGGTCTCTCTTTGTAGACTCCTCCCCCATCTTTATAGTTACTTCTCGAAGATGAATGAAATGATATATACTGGGTATTCTATATGTGCATTTTGGTACACGAAAACTCGGTAAAAGTTTGCGAGGTTCGAATTTTCAATAAAGCTATATGCACTGCATTTTGGAACGGAGGGAGGAGCATATGGCAGTTGCTAATAATCACATGGAAGATTTTTGTGTCGGAGGAGTGGTTGTTCTGTTAAATGACATGGCAAAACTGACACTGTCGGATGCTGATCTAATGGTTCTTACGACGTTCGTCAGGAAACGGCTTGTGGCAAACGTTTGTCAGATACGTGCATTGCATTGATACGTGCCCCCCTCTCTCTCACACACACGCACCCTCACAAGTCACAACTCTCACGAGTCCTCTCGCACCCACCGTCTATCTGTTGGTAGACGTCACACACATATGTGCTCTTCACACCCTACCATCAGAACTTCTAAAAAGCAAAAGACGTTGCACACCTTTTATTTTAGCTCACACGTCACACACTTATACTATTACTCTTGTGGCGAACGTTCTTTGGGCATAGTATATCGTGTACTCTCACGAAGAGAAGTGGTGCACGCACGCACTAGTTCTCTCACACCCACTCGCGGGTACACGTAGGAGCACATTTTTTTGAAGCTGGTACAACAAAATCACTCCACTGTATATATAAGCACGAGCCTTAGCGCTTGCTTTACTAGGGTTACTCTCTTTCACTCTCTCATGCTCTCCAGATCTAAGCAAGACATAGGTGGCCACACTCTCTGCTCACGGCTGGTCACAAATCCGGCCGGACCACCTCGACCAGGTCAAGGTGTAGGTGCATTGTTCATGCTGTCGTCGGTAGCGAGGGAAGAGACCAACGGCTACCCGCGTGTCCCGATTGGTGGCCGTGCCATTCTCTCAGAGAGAACGCTGGCTCGGGAGGGTCTCCGACCCTTCTTCCTCCCTGCGGTATTGAGGCCAAGACGCGGCCTCCCGACGCCGTCTTTGCCACATGCCGATGACCCTCAGGTATATATTCCTTCGAAACCTGCCTTGCTATACAGCCCTAGTTGCCCACGTGGCTGCGTGTGGATCTTTTTCTACTTCCGTCGGCTGTTCCAAAGCCACCTAGACTTTTACTATTATTAGAGGTAAAGCTAGTTCATACAGTCGAATCTAAGAGTTGGTTCAAACAGGGAAGAAAGTGGGAAAGCTGTAGCATGAATCTAGGACTTAGTTCTAAGAGGAAACGAGGGAAAGTAGTAGATACTGGCTACCCAACCGGTCTCTTGGTTGAAAAGGCGAAGAAAGCATGGTGGATGGCGAAGGGTGGGGGAAGTGGACCTGTCTCTTGGTCGAAAAAGGAAAGATAGTGAGGGGTGTTGGGGGACAATGCAAATGAGAATGAGCAGGTCTAGATTTCCTGTGCTCACATAGGAAAATGTCGCCGAGGAGATAAAAAATGGGACAAATGCAGACATGCTGCCTGAGTGTTTGCCGCTCTCGGCAACCACATCTGCCTCACCACTTTATGCCCCTGCTGTCCTTACGCCCATATCGCTACCATTAATGTAAAATCACATGGAGCATTAAGCAATGCCACCTAATGTCACTATAAGTAATGGTCTAGTGCCGTCGATAAATTGAAGCAATGGCACCGCCATTTTATGAAGTGCTTCCGTCTTGCTTTATTATCCATGAATTGTGTTTTTGCAGTTACACTTTAATCTCACACCGCTAACATTGCTTCATCCCAGTGGAACTGCACAAATTTGATTGCACATTTACTGACCATGTGCTACTCTCATGACAATAATACTAATGCTATTGTTCTGCATGTTAATCTAGTGGTAGTGTTGATGTGATGTGATGCTACTTACCTAAGGGCACTTTCATACTGCCAATGTAGTGCCAATTATAACACAATAGATGCTGCTGTTAATCATATGCCACTGCAAATAACTATCACGGTTTAAATAGTCGTATTTCGTATTTGCGCAAATAGGGATGTCTGTCTCCATATCGTTTCTATCTGCGCAATCAAAAGTACACACCTCATTTTTAGTACAACTGCACAAAATGAGATGGCTATTCCTAGCTGCCGTCCTCTAACCACCCATCTTCCAGGTATTCCTACATTGGTAGTAACTAGGTAGAATGACCTAGGCAATCTAAAAGAAGCTGATTCATACGTTTTACTTCTTGATTGCAGTGAAGGGACGAGCGAAAACAACTACATCCTAGTTCGGAATGCACTTTCTACCAGTTCATCCACGAACCGAGGACTAGCTAGCACGGCTGCATGGAGATTTTTGGGACAGGTGCGCGGACAAGGGGCATTATGATCTGCTTATTTCTGCAAATAGCAGTGCTTAAATTTAGTGGAATGCACAACAATTTCAGATGGTCAGTACACTACATGGTTCAGTTCAGCATTCTAGAGTGAACTCCAGGAAAAACCAGAGTGAACTCCAGGAAATTAAAGCCTGCCTTGGGAGGCCCTTAGCTCAGAGAAGCCTTGCTTGATTTTTCCTGATTTGTAAACCTTCTCACAACTTTGTCTTTTGTTGTGAACTAGTATATGTTTGTTATGTTCTATGAATCATTGAGATGTATAAAATTGCTTAACTTATGCTTTTTCAAGTTTTTTTGAAGCCGAGTTTAATGTGAGTGTTCCACATGAACGCTGGACTAGCGTGTGAATGTTTGGAATTTACATTGTGGCCTCGATTAATCGCATGAACCATCAGTAACAAGATACGTAGTTGCTTATATGTCGACAACAGATTATTGATTGTTAGCTGGTCGATATCTTAGTGTTGAAGCGAAGCTGAGCCAATGTGCCGTGTTTTGCACAACTGCCATAAGCGGGTAGCACCAAGAGTGTTTACAAGTACTTATGTATACGTCGGCGCACAGTTCTTGAACGAGTACTCTATTTCATCAAACACACACTACTCGTATGATAAACCGTGACAACTTATGTCTTACCATGCCATATTCATGAAAAATCTAGTGAGGACGCATCTGTTTCGGCAACAATTACGATGGTTCTCACATGATTCACAGGCACACAAAAGTAGCAACAGTTCCCATAGACGGATTCAAACAGAGTACTAGCCTGTCGGCATTCTGGAAACAGGGGTCCCCAGACTTGCCTGCATGCGGCCCACGGCGTGGCTCCACTAGCGCGCCCGTGCGACCCATCTTCACCAGCAAGAACCCAATACCCTCGCAAGCGGCCAAGCTTCGCGAGGCGGACCACACAAGACCTCCTCAAGGGCGGCCTCATCAGGCTGGCTCACGAGGGGCGGAAAGATCAAGGCAAGGGACACCTCGCGAGGTTCCTATGACGCAAGCCATGACGTCCACAACCAGGCGGACGCCTGCGCGCGCAGTGTCTTTGTTTCCTCTTTGGTGCTAAAGGGGCAAGCACAGGCAAGGAGTCCCGAGGCATCAGGCAAAGGTTTCTGTATTGGTGCAAGGAGACCAGGACCAGCAGGACGGCAGAACGGAGGTCACCGTGGAGCCCAAGACGGCGTCACCACCAGAGCCTTTGGCAGGCGAAGACTACTTTTGTCAGGATAAGCTGTACTAGTTGTCCGCCTTCAAACTTGGCCATTGTGGGATCCCTTCCCGCTCAATAATTAGGAAGAGGACCCGGGCCTCTATAAATAGGACTAGCCACCTCCATAGCAGGAGGATCGAAACCTTAACCAGCTCACCAAGCACAAGAACACCTCACCTCAGGAGGCTGTTCTTCCCTTGTAACTGTTCATCCTCAGCCCGAGAGGCAATCCACCACACCACACTGGAGTAGGGTATTACATCACATCGGTGGCCCGAACCAGTATAAATCTTGTGTCCCTCTGTTCTTTGAGTTCGTTGAGCTAGGCCGTGAGATCCTTGAGCGAGCGAGCCATCGTGGGAGAGAGAGATAATTGTGCGCACCTCCGTGTTCGAACCTTGAGGGTTTTGCCGAAACCCGTGATCCGACATTTGGCGCGCTGGGTAGGGATGCGCCGAAGCTTCGCTCCCTCGACGGCTTCACATCTCCAACTAGCTCGACAGCGCCGATTCTCCGACTGGATCGACGGGCGCCCCAAGCAGCAGCATGTGGCTCCGGGCCCTCACCCTCGCCTTGCGGCGGGTACAGTTGCCGCACAAGTTCAGGCCGGAGATACCGCCCCGCTACGACGGTGCGGCAGATCCGGTGGCCTTCCTGCTAGCGTACGAGGAGGTCGTTCCGTAGGCCGGCGGCGACGATAAGGTCATGGCCAACTGGCTCCCCATGGCCCTCACTGGTGTGCCACGCGCTTGGCTACTCCATCTACCGGGATCTTCAGTGGCCTCCTGGGGGGAGATGCGCGACCTCTTCATCGTGCGCTTCGGGGGACTAGCCCCCCCATCGTCGCGGCCCTCCTTGGTGGCTCGCAAGCGCCGCCCTTGGACCGTCATACCAAGCCGTTCTTTCGCCAGATCGGCGCCGCCTCCACGCGGCAGGGGGCTCCCCCTGGTTGGGTGGCACCCAAGGCCGACCTAATCTTCAACTCGGGGGATCACCCTGTCACCACCATTGGTTCGGGCATGCTCCCAATGCTTTGCACGCCCACCATCTGCAGCATTGCCGTCACCAAGACCCTCATGGACGGCGGCGTCGGCCTCAATGTACTCTCTGTGGAGGCTTTTAGCCTCCTCCACGTACCGCTTGAGCGGCTCCGCCCCAGCAAGCCCTTCTCTGGGGTCGGCGGCGGCTCCTCCAACCCCCTGGGGCAGATCCATCTCCCCCAGACCTTTGGCACACGCGACAACTACCGCACCGAGCTAATCGACTTCGACATCGCCCGCATCGACCTACCATACAACACCATCCTCGGATACCCGGCGCTGGCCCGATTCATGGCAGCTACTCATCCTGCCTTGAACCTCATGAATATGTCGGGGAGCAAGGGCGTCCTCACCGTGGCTGGGGACACCAAGAAAGCCTTGGCGGCCCTCAAACTCGCCTTCAAGGCCACGGCGCCAGCTTGTCCGGCCGGCAAGACTGAACCCAGAGTCAAGGGGGCTGCGCCAACCAAGAAGAAGCAGCTATTCACTCAAGGCCAAGCCAAGACAAAGCAAATACCAGTCGACAAGGACGGCGCCTCAGGCGCCACCTTTACCATAGGCACCGACCTCGCCCCAGATCAAGAAAGGGCGCTGGTGGACTTCCTGAGGGCAAACAAGGAAGTGTTCACCTAGGAGCCCAAGCAGCTAGTTGGAGTCCCGAGAGGAGTGATTGAGCATCATCTAAAAGTGTGCCCCAACGTGTGCCCTGCGAAGCAGAAGGCGCGGCGACAGTCCGCGGAAAAATAGTCCTTCATCGTCTAAGAAACCCGCAAGCTGGAGGCAGCAGGTGTCATTCGTGAAGTCCAGTACCCAGAGTGGTTGGCGAACCCTGTCGTCGTGCCGAAAAAAGGAGGGAAGGAGCGCATGTGCGTCGACTTCACCAACCTCAACAAGGCCTGCCCTCAATACCCATTCCCGCTGCCGCGCATCGACCAGATCGTCGACTCCACCGCCGAGTGCGACCTGCTATGCTTCCTGGATGCGTTCTCAGGGTATCACCGGATCAAGATGGCGGTGGAATATGTGGAGAAGACGGCCTTCCTGACCTCATGTGGGGTGTACTGCTATACTTGCATGCCTTTAGGACTGCGCAACGCTGGAGCGACCTTCCAGCGGCTGATGCACATCGCCTTGGGACGGCAGCTCGGGAGAAACACGGAGGCCTATGTCGACGACATTGTGGTGAAGTCTCGGGAGGCGAGAACTTTGATTCAGGACCTGGAGGAGACCTTCGCAAGCGTACGCCAGGTGGACTTGCGGCTCAACTCGGAGAAGTGCGTGTTTGGTGTCCCTTCCGCCAAGCTGCTGGGTTTCCTTGTGTCCCACAGGGGGATCGAGGCCAACCTGGAGAAGGTCAAGGCAATTGAAGACATGAGCCCACCGCAGACCCTCAAGGAGATGCAGAAGCTTGCCGGCTGCGTGACCTCGCTGGGGCGTTCCATCTCCAAGCTGGGGGAACGCGCCTTGCCATTCTTCAAGCTGATGAAGAAGAAGGGTCCGTTCGAGTGGACCCCCGAGGCCGACCTGGCATTTCAAGACCTCAAGAGATACTTGACCAGCCCACCAGTGATGGTGGCACCTCGACCTCTCAAGCCCTTGGTGCTCTACCTATCTGCCACACCCCACTCATTGGCCAACAGCTGGTGGCCCTCAGAGAAGAGCGCCAGGTCAAGGGCCCGCCAAGTGGAACCACCAGGCCGGACGAAGCAGCGCGGCACCAAGGCGATGCTCCTGAAGCAGCGGCTGCTTCGGCAGGCCGCCAAGCCCCTGAAGCCGAAGACCCCAAAGAGACACCTCAACCCCCGGGAGCCGAAGACTCCGACAGCTCTCCCGCCCTCGTCGAGCACCCGGTGTACTTCGTCGACATGGTGCTACGAGATGTGAGGGCACGATACCCCATGCCCAAGAAGCTCCTTCTCGCGCAAGCTGCACCACTACTTCTAGGGTCACACCATCAAGGTCGTCTCGGCTTACCCGCTGGCGAGAGTGCTCAGGAGCCCCAATGCTGCAGGACGAGTTGCTGGATGGAACATCGAACTGCAAGCGTTTGACTTGGAGTTCAGCACGACCAAGGTCATCAAGGGGGCTGTGCTCGCAGATTTTGTGGCAGAATGGATCGACGCCCCGAAGCTTGAAGCAGGCGAGAACCAATCCCTATCACCAGGGACTGAAGCACCGGATGGCTGGGTCATGTACTTCGACGGCACGTTCTCGCGCCAGGGTGCGGGGGCTGGAGCAGTGCTTAGCTCGCCCAACCAGGACAAGATCTACTATGCCGTGCAACTCTGTTTTCAGTAGGGCGAGAAGGTCTCCAACAACATTGCTGAGTATGAGGGGTTGATTGCGGGCATCAAGGCAGTGGTGGCTTTAGGAGTGAAGCTCCTCGTCAACTTCTCCAACAAGGTGTATGAGCCAAGGGACGAGCACATGGAGGCGTACCTCACGGAGGTACGCAAGATGGAGAAGTAGGTCCTGGATCTAGAGTTGCAGCATGTGCCTCGCGGCACAAACTAGGAAGCCGATGAGATCTCCAAGAGGGCGTCAAAGCGTTAGCCCCAGGAACCAGGAGTCTTCGAGGAGCATCTCTTCAAGCCCTCAGCAGCCCCACCAACCGCTGAACCTGCACCACCTCGGGAGGAGCTCCCCTCGCCACCTGCCTCGGGAGCCCCGGCCTGTGGCCCAACCTCGGGAGCGCGCTTACTCTTGGCACTCGAGCCTCAGGAGGGGTGCTGGACCAGGGAATGCAAGGAGTACCTGACGCAGGGAACACTGCCAGAGAAGGAGCAGGACGCGGAGCGTTTGGCCCGATAGGCCACGACATACTGCATCCAGGACAATGAGTTATACAGGAAACGGCCAAATGACGTTTCCCTGCGTTGCACCTCCAGGGAGTAGGGGAAAGAGATGCTCGCCGACATACACGGCGGGGACTGCGGGCACCACTCGTCGTCATGGACCCTCATCGGCAAGGTGTTTCGCAGCGGATTCTACTGGCCCACGGCACTCAACGACGTGACTGAGCTGGTGAAGTCCTGCGAGGCCTGTCAGTTCCACGCCAAGCAGATCCATCAGCCGGCTCAGGGCCTCCAAACCATCCCACTCTCGTGGCCATTCGCGGTCTGGGGGTTGGATATCTTGGGCCCGTTCCCTCGAGCGCCTGGGGGCTACCTCTACCTCTACATTGCCATCGACAAGTTCACCAAGTGGGCGGAGGTAGAAGTCGTCTGCACCATCCCGGCCGGCTTCGCAGTCAGGTTCATCAAAGGTCCCGTGAGCCGGTTTGGGGTAACCAACCACATCATCACCGACAATGGCTCACATTTCACTAGCAATCTCTTGAAAACGTATTGGGCTAACCTTGGAATGTAGATCAGCTACACTTCCGTGGCACACCCCAGGAGATATGGCCAAGCCGAATACGCCAACGCGGAAGTCTTGAGGGGCCTCAAGACCAGGACCTTCAAAAAGAAGCTCGAGGCCTGCGGCAGGGGTTGGCACGACGAGCTCCAGTCTGTGTTGTGGTCCATCTGCACCACCGCCACCAAGCCGACAGGCGAGACACCGTTCCTCCTCGTCTACGGAGCAGAAGCGGTTCTCCCACACGAGGTCAGGCATCGCTCCGCGCGGGTCCTGGCGTTCGACGAAACACAGTAGGACGCCATGCGAGGGATGGATCTCGTGTTGGGGGAGGAACGCCGCCGTGAAGCCTCATTCCAAGCTGCGAGATATAAGAAGGCGCTGGGGCGGTACCACTGCCCCAGTGTCAGCTCCAGAATGCTCGAGGTGGGTGATCTCGTCCTGAGGCGGGTGCTCTCCAGGAAAGGGCTGCACAAGCTCTCACCCATGTGGGAGGGCCCGTTTCAGGTCACCCATGTATCCAGGCCTGGCGCCGCGCGCCTGGAGACGCAGGACGGGATCCCCATCTAGAACGCCTAGAACATCCAGCACCTCTGGAAGTTCTACCCATGAAGAAAGGCACATCACCTGTGAAGAAGGCCCAGTTGAGGGAGTCCTGGATTAGGGAGTCCTCGGACAGCCGGACTATATCCTTCGGCCGGAATGTTGGACTATGAAGATACAAGATTGAAGACTTCGTCCCGTGTCCAGGTGGGACTCTCCTTGGCGTGGAAGGCAAGCTTGGCAATACGGATATGTAGATCTCCTCCCTTGTAACCGACTCTGTGTAACCCTAGCCCCCTCCGGTGTCTATATAAACCGGAGGGTTTAGTCCATAGGACAAGAACAATCATACCACAGGCTAGCTTCTAGGGTTTAGCCTCTATGATCTCGTGGTAGATCAACTCTTGTAATACTCATATCATCAAGATCAATCAAGCAGGAAGTAGGGTATTACCTCCATCGAGAGGGCCCGAACACAGGTAAACATCGTGTCCCCGCCTCCTGTTACCATCGGACTTAGACACACAGTTCGGGACCCCCTACCCGAGATCCGCCGGTTTTGACACCGACATTGGTGCTTTCATTGAGAGTTCCACTGTGTCGTCACGATAAAGGCTTGATGGCTCCTCCGATCATCGCCAACGATGCGATCCAGGGTGAGGTTTTTGTTGGAGATATGCCCTAGAGGGAATCATGTATGATGATATTACCTATGTGTTTATGAATAAATATAGTCCTTGGACATTATCAATGATGTGTATCAGCAAGTACGTGACTTGTTTGTGTTACTATGCATTGTATGATGACTGTCCTAAAAGGTCCCTAGTCGAAAGGGCTGTGTGGACGCCAAGAGCCGACTAGACTAGCATATGACACGGTCGATGGCTTGGTCTCACTAGCCATGGAGCATTGGATGCTAACCGGATAATATGGACTTGGAAGGATCTGGTCGGATCCGAGTCGAGATAAGGTCCGAGTCGGACAGACCCAACTATGAGACGCAGCGATATGTCATCTGTGAGTCTCTAGTGCAACATATGTTCTGTGTCCTAAGACCTGAGCTGGCGCGTGTACTCGGGATGGTGACAGGCTTACTTTGGCCGGCCAAACGCTACTCCATACTGGGTAGTTACAAAGGTAGGTTACAGGCTTGTCCAGACCCATGTTGCGTGACAGCATCGAGCAAGATGGGATTTGCCCTTCCGATCAGGATAGATATACTCTGGGCCCCTTGTGTGATCCAACCAGGATAAGCATGGCCATGCGACAAAGATTATGAGATAATCCAGATAGTGGTCGGCATCACAGGAACGAGAAAGAGGTCAGGCTAGCACAAGGATGACAGAATCGCCTTGAGCTAGACAACGTATATCGTGTGGCAAAAGGAATGGAAGTGTGATGTACAGGTTTGCTAACCAGCTTCATAGTCTGCTTTGTGTTCGGCATGCCTTGCTAGAGGCTGCTACCAACTATGCAGTTCGGCGGTGATCCGAACTGCAACCAAGCCGGCTTGAACCTAAGGGGTCGCGCGCTTAAGGGAAGGAACCTATGAGGTCCGATCCGGGAACACTGGTCGGATGTGATCCAAGCTGTATCCGGATTGTGGCCGAGTAGACTTATGGGCTTTAGGGTCCGTGCGAGGCCCAAGTGTTGAGCCCGCGACGGACGCCTATATAAAGTGGGGTGCGGCACACTCATGCGGTTGATCGCTTTGGCGCTGTCACTAGGGTTTGCATGTGTTGCGAATAGCCACCTCCACTCGCCGCCGACTGTGTGATCGGACCTAGCAGTCCGCCGCACGGTGTTCCTCCTGCATGCGTGGATACTGTTAGAGGCTGTGCAATTGCGCCGCTCCAGCAAACTCGTACGTGGGATCGGACGACCGGCTGTTCGAGGGAGATCAGACGAGGAGGAGACGGTCCACGCGGACGCGCTGCCCCAACTCTTCTTCCGTTGTACGGCACTGCGCGTCTAGTGGTAACGAACTGTGATCTATCTCCCGTAGCATGTTCCTGGATGTTTCGCACGTAGGAAAATTTTAATTTGTAGTCGACGCACCCTGCCGTAGAACCCAACAGTTTTCCTCCCCGGACAGATCTTCGTATTCAGCGGCTTCGCACTACGGGCCAACTGGCTTGGCCATCTGGATCAGATCGAAAGCCACGCCCCTGGCCATCAGGTCAGGTTTGGAAGCTTGAACTCTACTGCCGACATCCGCGGAGACTTGATCTTCGACGGATTCGAGCCCATGTCAGGTGCGCCGCATAGTCACGATAGGCAGGACTTAGCTCTACCGACGGACAGTGTTCGGGAGATCCCACCTGCAGCTACTCCGGCCCTCGACCGGAGCAGATTGCGCCGTCCGAGGACGGGTGGATGGACCCCACCACAGAGGCCGCACACTTAGAGGCGATAGAGCCGAATACTGACTCCACCTCCTACGAGACCTGTGTCGCCGGATCCTCGGATTCATTCCCAGCCACAGGCCCCGAACCGCCTGCATCCATGCATATCGAATTTGATTGGCACCGATCATGGAGTTTACCTCCGCGGATATCTTTCAGCACTCACCTTTTGGTGATGTGCTAAATTCGTTAAGATCTCTCTCCTTTTCAGGAGGCCCTTGGCCAAACTATGTCTGGCCTGAACGGGAAGCGGACGGCGAAGCAATTCGTTCCCCGCCCACCACCCACTTAATAGCCACTATCGACAATTTAACCGACATGCTCGATTTTGACTCTGAAGACATCGATGGTATGGACGACGATGTAGGAGAGGAACAGGAACCACCGCCCACGGGGCGCTGGACAGCCACTTTATCACACGATATATATATGGTGGATACACCCAAAGAAAACAATGACGAGGAACGGAAGGATGCAGCGAAGGATAGATCCCTCGAGAAGCAACCAAAGTGACGGCGTAGGCGCCGCTCCAAATCTCACCTCGGCAAAAACAGCGATAACAGTGCAAGAAAAAATAACACCCTGGTCGACTCCAGAGGAAACGACGACCACATTGACCCAGCGATATAGCAGGATGAACCAGCGAATGGCGAACATAGTACGGAGCCGCTGTCCGATCACGGCAACGCCGAGGATAAAGCTCATCAACCTCTCCCCGGAGAGGAAAACAGTCCGGACGACGATGCACACATCATCCCGAAAAGGCACTTGGAACAAGAGAACCTACGTAGAAGGCTTATTGCCACCGCGAGGAGTCTGAAGAAGCAGAAGCAAAGGCTTAAGGCCACGCAGAATACGCTCACCAGTAGATGGAACAAAGTGCT
The DNA here is from genome assembly GCA_021605145.1 of Aegilops bicornis. Classification (NCBI taxonomy): domain Eukaryota; kingdom Viridiplantae; phylum Streptophyta; class Magnoliopsida; order Poales; family Poaceae; genus Aegilops; species Aegilops bicornis. The sequence goes on along the minus strand of CM038670.1, from coordinate 639,812,971 downwards.
CGACACTGAAGAAAAATATGGTGGTAGTCGCCACAGAAAGAGCTATCGAAAGCGCAAGCTGTTGCCTGAATTCGATGATGAGGCCTTAGAGCCTACACAGCCGAAAAATAAAACAGCCGACCGGTCGGATTGACCACCTCGTGGCCGTGATAGGGCGGCTAACGAGGCCGCACATAAGTCAGCACATGATCCACGCGAGAACTTGCATCAAAAGGCCGGCGGGACCAGATCCATCTACGGATCTAGGAAGCGCGCTCCAACGCATAATCAATACCGAACACTACAACCGTCAGAATGCCATGACACATCCAAATACAGGGGTGCCATGCACCCCCTATGTTTCATCAATGAGGTGATGGATCACGAATTTCCAGAGGGATTCAAACCCGTGAACATAGAGGCGTACGACGGAACGACGGACCCTGGGGTCTGGATTGAGGACTTCATCCTCCACATCCATATGGCTCGCGGAGACGATCTCCACGCCATCAAGTACTTGCCCCTCAAGCTGAAAGGACTAGCTCGGCACTGGCTGAAGACCTCCCCGAAAATTCAATTGGAAGTTGGGAGGAGCTTGAGGATGCTTTTAGGGCTAACTTTCAAGGGACCTATGTCCGACCTCCGGATGCAGACGATTTAAGTCATATAATTCAACAGCCCAGAGAGTCAGCCCGAAACCTTTGGAACAGATTCCTCACTAAGAAGAACCAAATCATCGACTGCCCGGACGCCGAAGCCTTAGCAGCTTTCAAACACAACATCCGAGATGAATGGCTCGCCAGACACCTCAGCCAAGAAAAACCAAGGACAATGGCAGCCAAACAAGCCTTATGACCCACTTTTGCGCGGGTGAAGACAGCTTGCTGGCCCGTAGTAGCACCAGCGACCCAGGCACATCTGAAGTCAGGGTTGGTAATGGAAAACCACGACGCTGTAAAAGCAAGCGTCGAAATAATGAAGACAGCCCAGACAACACGACGGTAAACGCCGGATTTAGGGACTCTCGACCCGGTCAACGGAAAAAGCCTTTCAAAGGCAACAGAAATGGACCGTCCAGCCTCAACAAGATTCTAGACAAATTATCTCAGATTCACGACACCTCCGATAAACCTGCAAATCAAACCCACAGAGAATGCTGGGTCTTCAAGCAGGCCGGTAAGCTAAACGCCGAACACAAGGGGAGGGAGACACCAAGTGAACACGAGGATGAGCCTCGTCAGCAAAACACTGGGGGGCAGAAAAAGTTCCCACCAGAGGTCAAAACAGTGAACACGATTCACGTGACGAAGAGGAGGAGCAAACACGCACTCCGAGACATATGCACCGTAGAGACTGTCACCCCCAAGTTCAACCCTTGGTCAACCTGCCCGATCACTTTTGATCGCAGGGATAGCCCGACCAATGTCCGGCATGGAGGATCGGCTGCCTTGGTGCTCGACCCAATAATAAATGGATACCATCTCACCCGAGTCCTCATGGACAGCAGCAGTAGTCTTAATCTGATATATCAGGACACAGTCCGCAAAATGGGGATAGACCCAAGGAGAATTAGCCAAAGCAATACTACCTTTAAAGGAGTAATACCAGGCCCAGAGGCCAACTGCACGGGCTCTCTCGTACTAGAGGCCAACTGCACGGGCTCTCTCGTATTCTGTTCCCCTGACAACTTCCGAAGTGAAAATTTAACCTTTGACATCGCTCCATTCTGAAGCAGCTATCAATCACTACTCGGAAGAACGACCTTCACTCGTTTTAATGCAGTACCGCATTATGCTTATCTCAAGCTCAAGATGCCCGGTCCACGAGGCATCATCATAGTTAGTGGAAACACTGAGCATTCCTTACGCGCGGAAGAATGTGCGGCAGCTTTAGCAGCCGAACACTAAATGGCCTCTCCAACTATCATAAATGATCGGTCGCTAAGACCGCGGACACGGCTAGACGAGTCCGGCGCACCACTAGCTGTAACAGCTTAGATAAACCTGAGATGGGGTTGATGGATATACCCCCGTAGATGGTGCTAGGGGCTTCCCGCATGTAAAAAAACAAAGTCTACAGATTCGGCTCGACCTTATTTTTGAATTTTAATGGTTTATTAAGAACAACCAATTTTTCGCGCGACAAATTTCATCCAAGTTATTCTCTTTTAACAGATGATAATCGTGAGGATACGGTACAATGGAGACACATGCACAGACGTGCAGCAGGGCCTCGCTCAAAGGTTTCTTTTGAGATTAAGACCCTGTGTAAACCTTTCTTACTGTCTCTTGTTGCTTCACACCCTCCGGATACTCAACACAACCGAGAGGGACGCTGGCGTTATTGGCATTTCACCACGTTAGACTAATGCACGTACCTGGAAATCCAGGGTTCAAGGGCTTTACTCAGCCCAGTATACGTTGTAAAGACCGAATACCTTAGGGATTGTTCGGCGTCGCGAGTTTGGCCTTATATGCATAAGCTCCGAATCATGTCTTTGGTCAAATCTTGGGTTTGCCCGGCTCCCGTGTTTTGCTACGTTACATTCCGCTCTATCGGCTAAGGCGGCACCGGGAGAACTACTACGATTGTGCCCTGGTTCATCCGGACGAGCACCTCGAGAGAAAGCCGAAAACCCGATCATGATAAAGCGCGAGACTGGTCAACCACTCGACGACTCATCGGAATCTTCGGGATTCCTCCGCATTAATGAAGGACCGGTTTTTCTGGTCATGTACGTACGCGCACCGTATTCGGATAGACACGAAAATACCAGGGGCTATATAGTAGCCCCACTGTCAAACTCCTATGGTTAAGTGAAAGTGTTAAAGCAATATAGTCCGATTGCCTCGTTCGCCGCGCTACCACCTCCTTAATGGACCAAGACATTGGATCAAGTGTGAACACACGCTTTTGCAAACACCCCCGCATTATATGTGTGGGGGCTGAAGCCGACAACTGCAAACTTTCAAGTTATATATATACATAAACAACTGCATAGGAGGCATAATAATACTTTCAGGGAAAAGTATAAACAAAGCCTTTATAATTCAAATAACATTGTTCTTACAATTGGGATACATGTCCCTAGAACATGATACTCTTAGAGCACTGAACCTCTATTAAATGAGCGCCTTCTAGGACTTCTTCAAAATAGTACTTGGCCGATACCCGGCCTACAGTCGAACTCTGGGTTGCAATAGCGGTGGCCTCCATCTCTGCCCAGTATGTCTTGACACGGGAAAGAGCCATCCGCACACCCTCTATGCACGCCGACCTCTTCATAGCGTCGATATGCGGCACAGCACCAAGGAATCGGTGCACTAAGCCAAAATAACTATTCGGCCTTGGTCCTTCCGGCCAAATATGATCCACAACAGATCTCATGGCAAGCCCGGACAACCTATGGAGCTCAGCCCACTCGGCCATTCGCTCATTTAACAGCAGCGGACGCACTGGAACATTGAACTGCGACCAGAACAGCTTTTCCACTTCGTGATCTTTTTGATCTTTGAAAAACTCGGTCGCATCAGCAGCACTCGCTGCCAAATCCAAGTATGCGTCTGCAGAACTCCATAATTGATCCAGAAGGGCATACTTAGGATCTCCGAACTTCGTCCGCAACAAAAAGGGCTTCCCAGCCGCGATATCTCCGGCTTGACGTAGCTCCTCCTTCGCTGCTCTGAGTTTAGAGCGGGCTTCCTTGGCTGCTACCATGGCTTTCTCTAGGTCCGCCGTGTTCGTTTGGCTTTCCTTTTCAAGAAGCTCATTACGGTCGGCGACATCTTTCAACTCAACAACCATCTTGGCTATTTTTTCTTTGCTCCGGCAATGCGCAGCCTGTTCGGCTCTTAGCTCTTCGACCGCCTTTAGGGCGGCCGCATCACTCTTCCTGGCTTGTTCCTTGGCTCGGGCAAGTTCCGCCCGAAGGGTCTCCACGGCGGCAGCTCCATCTGCAGTCACAGCATATTACAGATACTAGCATCATGCTCCTCTTAATATGTGTTGATCACCGGAGAAATACATACCCTGTGCCTCGTCAAGCCGCTTGTTTACAAGCACGATGTCGGCATCTGCCGCATCAAGTTGCCGCTTCAGTTCGGCAAACTCACTAGTCCGGCTAGCCACCGGACCCTCAGCCGCCTGCACACGAAAGCAACACGGTTATTACCTGGGATTATGATCCTCTATTTGCCGCCTTTTTCGACAGCAACCAGAGTCTCAGGGGCTACTATCTGCATAGGGCACACCTAGCGTGTGCGGTACCTTCAAAAATATATATTACTTTGCGTACCTCAGAGCGTCTCAGCAGGGTCAAAAAAGCTTCATGCAACCCGCTTTCGGCGGATGAAATCCTCTCAACCACCGTACCCATTAGCGTACGGTGCGCTTCTGAGATAGCCGCTTGCTCCAGAAGATTCATCGGTCTGCGTCACAGTCGCGCGCGCACGGACAGTCCAGGACTCTTTCTGTTGCTCTCCTTAGGAGCCGAATACTCCCGACTTCGGATGGCCGAAGGGTTACCCTCTGGCCTTGGCGGATCGGGAGAAATCCTCCGCGACGACACCTCAGGGTCGTCCGCTTCACGAGGCGGGGAGGCACGGGGCGGCGTTTCGCTCTCCAGCATCTCCGGAAGAAGATCCCCTAAAGACGAACTCGGTCGAGAATGGCTACGATCCGAACTTCAAGACATACGTTTCAGTTGTGGATTTCAGAAATGAAACAGGATATATTTACTATAAAGTACTTTCGTTTACTTACAGTTTGGTGGAGGGCTGGTCCCCTTGCGAGTACTGTGCGGTATGGATGCCCTCCGGGGTAGGGCCCCCTGACAAATGTTTCTTCCCTCGTTTGAAAACCATTGTTTCCAAGTCTTCAGAGGCGGCCCTCTTCCTTCCTTGGGGAGAGAGAATTTCAGATTCTTCCCCCCGGTTATTCTCCTTCGCGGAGGCACTAATTCCCCTGGTTTGGATGAATAATGAGTGAGGCTCACTTTTGGCTTCTTTGTTCCTCCCTTTATCTTCCCCTGATGGCGCTCGATAAGGCACAAGCTCAAGCATCCTGGCTAGTACAGGATCCGGTGCGCCTTCAAGAAGGGGGGCCGAACACCTGATCATCTTCGCCTTTTTTATCCAGTCCTGGTCAAAAGGCGACTTTTCAGAATGATGTTGTGATAAATTAAAAGACAACGTGTTTGGCCGCGGAATTACTTACTTGGGTGTCTGGACGATTGCAATTCAGACCCACATCTTCGGTTGTGTCCGGACACTTTATTTGTGATCCAAAGAACAATCCATACATCACTTTGAGCGTCGCGCCGAAGAATTGCTGAATAGTTCATGGTCCTTCCGGGTTGAACTCCCACATACGGAGAGGTCGGCGTTGGCATGGCAGGACCCGACGAACTAGCATGACTTGCATTACCTTGACAAGGCTGACATCTCCCTTGAAGAGATCTCGGATGCGGCTCTGCAGTGTCGGCACATCATTAGCTGGCCCCCAGTCCAGCCCTTTGTTGACCCATGACGCCAATTGTGGCAGGGGGGCCGAACGGAAGGCGGGGGCAGCTACCCACTTAGCGCTTCGGGGAGCGGTGATGTAAAACCACTCCCGCTGCATAACTTGGATGTCTCCCGGAAGGAACCCTTTGGCCATGGAGCATCGGCGCCTTTGTTTATTATGGCACCTCTGCACTCTACGTGTCGCCCCTCAATCATCTTCGGCTTCACGTTGAAGGTCTTGAGCCATACGCCGAAGTGTGGGGTTATGCGGAGGAAGGCTTCACACACGACGATGAACGACGAGATGTGAAGGATGGAATCCGGAGCCAGATCATGGAAATCGAGCCCGTAGTATAACATAAGCCCTCTAACAAAGGGATCAAGACTAAAGCCTAGCCCTCGAAGGAAGTTGGAAATAAATACGACACTCTCGTTGGGTTTGGGAGTGGGGATGACCTGCCCTTGAGCGGGCATCCTATGCGAGATTTCGGCGGTCAGATACCTGGCTTCTCTTAGCTTCTTGATATCCTCCTCTATGACAGAGGAGACCATCCACCGGCCTTGAAGGTTGGATCTGGACATGATTGAAGGTCCGAAGCGCTTAGCCTGAGCCTTGAGTGTTGGAATTCAAGGTGATGGAAAGGGAAGGATCGAGTGCGAGAAGAAAAGGACAGGCCTTGGCCCCTTTATAAAGAGGGTGAATATCAGGCGTCCTCCGCGTGGCCGTTTGGAACTTGCCTAAAATCGAGGAGTCATACCAGCGGGCGCGATTGGGTTAGGGTTACCCACACCCGTATTGATGAGAATCCCGTGAAAAGAGGGACACGATCTCTGCTTCGACAGGACGTGCCAATAAAACTGCCTCGCAACACGTGCGGTGGCAGGCTCGGAAGAACGGTTTGTCATGACCAGACCAAGGCAGAACGTCACATTATGAAAAGCTATCAGCAGATTAAATTTGTGGAAATATTATTCTCTCTACGGTGGTATTTGGAATTTGTTTTGCAGAGCCAGACACTATCCTTGTGTTCAAAATCTTCTATAGAATATTCGGAGGAGGAACCCGCCTTGCAATGCCGAAGGCAATCTGCACCCCGGACTCGTCGTCATTGAAGCCTGGTTCAGGGGCTACTGAGGGAGTCCTGGATTAGGGGGTCCTCGGACAGCCGGACTATATCCTTTAGCCGGACTGTTGGACTATGAAGATACAAGATTGAAGACTTCGTCCTGTGTCCGGGTGGGACTCTCCTTGGTGTGGAAGGCAAGCTTGGCAATACGGATATGTAGATCTCCTCCCTTGTAACCGACTCTGTGTAACCCTAGCCCCCTCCGGTGTCTATATAAACCGGAGGGTTTAGTCCATAGGACAAGAACAATCATACCATAGGCTAGCTTCTAGGGTTTAGCCTCTACGATCTCGTGGTAGTTGAACTCTTGTAATACTCATATGATCATGATCAATCAAGCAGGAAGTAGGGTATTACCTCCATCGAGAGGGCCCAAACTTGGGTAAACATCGTTTCCCCCACCTCCTGTTACCATCCGCCTTAGGCACACAGTTCGGGACCCCCTACCCAAGATCCGCCGGTTTTGAAACCGACACCAGTGCCTGTGAAGGTCTCCGCTTGTGACACTCTCGCATAATAATGAGTGGGACTGTACACGCCCCGGAGTCTCGAGGCGAGGAGTACCGAGGCATCAGGAAAAGGTTTCCATATCGGTGCAACGAGACCAGGACCAGAAGGACGGCAGAACGGAGGTCACCGTGGAGCCCAAGACGGCGTCACCACCAGAGCCTTTGGCAGGCGAAGACTACTTTTGTCAGGATAAGCTGTACTAGTTGTCCCCCTTCAAACTTGGCTGTTGTGGGATCCCTTCCCGCTCAATATTTGGGAAGAGGACCCGGGCCTCTATAAATAGGACTAGCCACCTCCATAGCAGGGGGATCGAAACCTTAATCAGCTCAGCAAGCACAAGAACACCTCACCTCAGGAGGCTGTTCTTCCCTTGTAACTGTTCATCCTTAGCCCGAGAGGCAATCCAGCACACCACACTGGAGTTGGGTATTACACCACATCGGTGGCCCGAACCAGTATAAATCGTGTGTCCCTATGTTCTTTGAGTTCGTCGAGCTAGGCCGTGAGATCTGTGAGCGTGCGAGCCATCATGGGAGAGAGAGATCTTCATGCGCACCCCAGTGTTCGAACCTTGAGGGTTTTGCCAGAACCCGTGATCCAACATAGCCCCAGAGGGCTCGATAATAGGCAAGGTTCGGATAATTAGACACAATCCAAACTACTATTATACACTAGCTGGGGAAAGTATTCATGCCTCGATATAATTTCGGTTGGATACAAGACGGACCTTGCCATGAACATCATCGAGGACGTCTGACAGCAGCTCAATCTTGTGAACCTTCATGAAGATAACCTTGTGGCCTTGCCACTAATTAACTTGTTTGTGGAGGCATGCCACGTCATCTTCATGTGTAAGCTTGACAAGAATAGTATGCCTCACAAACGAAGGAGTAGCTTTGAACTTCTTATGCTTTAGTACACCCTGGACAACATGACTGACAACAGTGAGGCTGGAATACAACTCGACATTGGTATAAGCGCAAATGGCTTCCAGGATCCAACAGCCTAAGAACTCTATTTTCCCAGTGCGTATATTCAGGTCATCCATCTCATAGCGAGTGACATGTATAACCACACAATCCTTGTCTGCATCATGGCTCTAATTGAAACAGAAACAAATTCTGAATTACTTTCCAGTATAAGAAACACGAGTTATTTAAACCACTATGTATAGCCTGGCATCGAAGCTAATAAAATTTTGCATTATTCATGACCACATACTTAGATGTAAAACCACAATTGAGATCGGCAAAGAAGAAAATCACCTTGGGAAGCTCAGCAGGGGGGGGCACATCCTCGAAGGTGGAAAACTGCCCCTGAAGGGCCACGGGGGCTGTAACCTCAAACGGGGCGTTGACCATCGATCTCAGTAGTGGCCGTGAGCGTATCTAGGGTCGGCTCGATGTCTGCCTCCATATTCTTGGAGCTCTCTGTCTCGTGGGGATCAGCCTCCCGCGTCTGCTCCAATATCGGCAGATCTTTGCCTGGTTCTCCTTAGTCCATCATGAAACTGACGAATATTAGGAGACCACTGAAAGGAAAACACTATCGCAATGACAATGAAACAAAAAAGAGAGTGAGGATCGGTTACTGCTTTGCAAAATTTCTTTTTTTTTTCTCTGAACGAAAATATACCAACATCACGGATCCGCTTACCTTCCCTTCGTTGGGAGAGAAGAACAGTGGCAGATGCGAGTGTTGGCTTTCTTAAATACGGTGAGGGAGAAGGGGATTCAGCGAAGAGTGAAATGATGGTTGCTTTGTCAGTCAAACTTAGACTGTGGGGAGCTGGGGTTTTGTGATATGACGGCTCATTACTGCAACGCTACGACCGGGGTGACTCTCCACCTACATACTGCCTTCTAATTTGGTGGATGGCATTTGCCCCCCCCCCCCCCGCCCCCGCTGCATGGCCCGCATGTCGGTGAACAAAAGTGAAACGACATTCTGCAGAGGGAGACATTTCGAGACCTCGGAGCAGCCAGAAGCGGTAGTGTATCCACTGTACTAGTAGTAATTGTTTTTCTGGGTAGCTGTAGAGTGTCTCCACTTTACTAGTAGTAATTGTTTCTCTGTGCCCAAGACAAAATAGCCCATCCACCCTAGTAAATAATAAAATCAATTCAAAATCCCATATATTTACTTAATAAGAGGCGCTACCCACACCCAGCACACCGCCCCCAAAAAATCCGGGTGCTCTTCTTCCTCCTCACTCCCACCCACCTCACAGTAGCTCGCTCCACTCATACCCCCAAATTCCTCACCTCACTCCTATAGAAAACCCCATCTCCCCTTCTTCCTCACTACTATAGAAAACCCCCAGCTCCCCTTCTTCTTCACTCGCACTACAACTAGGCTCGTCATTCGTTACTCTGCTCAAATCCGTGAGCGCGACGCGACACCCTTGAGGAAAATGGAGTCGGCTGACCCCAGTGCCAAGAAGATGAGGCTCCCGCTAGCGGCAACGCCTGTTATAGATCCCGCACCCGCCAGTGCGGGGAGAAGCCACGAGCCTGCCCCCACCGGATCCCAGGAACCCGTAGAATCACGGGTGGACCACATCAGTGATCTCCCGGACGCCGTCCTTGGGGAGATCATCTCGCTTCTCTCCACCAAGGATTGCTGCCGCACCAAGTCCTCTCAGTTTGGTGTGCCCTCTATGGCACGCCGTGCCCCTTAATCTCGTATGTCGTCAGCTATCTCTCTTCAATGGTTTTGAACTCCCCAAAGCCATGATCTCCTCCCACCAGGGCTCCGTTCAAAGCCTCTGCATCCCGTCATGCTACCTGAGCGGGCATACCATGCCTTGCACGGTGGACGGCTGGCTGAAATCCCCTGAATTCATAGAACTACAGCTGCTTGAGTTCTACTATTCCCTAGGAAATCACCTACCAGATACCGAACACCATGTACTTATGTCCTCAGCACCGATGTCCATCTCGCGGGTTTCCTCCTCTCTCCACACCGCCACCTTTGCACAGTGCGGCCTACTAGACAATCTGGTACTAGATCTTCAACTCCCATTTCTCAAGAAACTTTCACTTGTGCGGGTTTGTATATCGGAGGCCTCATTGCACAACATCATCCACTCCAGTTGCCCTGCCCTGAGTGCTCGGTGCTTGCTTTCATGGTTAGAATCGGTTGTCTCCACATAAAGTCGCCTAAACTTGTAAGAATTGGAATTTCTTTTGACGGAAGGCAGCTCATCATCCAAGATGCCCCTTCATTTCAAAGGTTGATCCTTGATTCTAGTTATTCACCGTCGAAAATAACCATCCTCTCTGCGCCTAAACTGAAGACCTTTGGTGTAATACATGATCTCTATGCTCATTTCAAGATGTTGTTTGGCTCCACAGTCCTTCAGGTACTTTGTATTATCATCTACACTTGTAACCATAAGCTGCATTTAAAAATTTTGTGCATAAGTTATATATCACCTTGGAGTACACATTTTGTACTAATATTATGTTCTATGCTCAATGCAGAGTTTCTCCATGTATAGCCTATCAATGGTGCTGGATTCTGTCAAGATCTGATATATCCAAATGAATAGTTTTGATCTGAACAAGATTATTGGCTTTCTGCAATGCTTTCCATGTCTGGAGAAGTTGTATATAATGGTGATCATTTCACGCAAGATTATTGGTTAACCGTTCAACTGTTGCTCTTTCGACACTCTTTTTTTAGACCTTAACTGTTTCCAATCTTCATGTCTGTTTAGGCAACAGGACGGGGTAAGAAAGTTACGACCAATCGATGGCTTCGTAAGCACCGGGATTTTCTCACTTCTCATGACAATTGATTGAAGACAATAACACTAGAACGATATGTACCCAACCATGCAAACACTAGATTTGTCACATTCTTCCTGCTGAATGCAAGGTTACTATTGTCCATCAGGCTTAAGTTTATCAGCAGCATGGTTTTGATGGATGGGTATGTCGAAGAGCAAAAAAGGAGTTTCAGGTGGACAAAAGAGCTTCTGAACGTGTCGGGCTTCTATTTACAACATATTGTGGTCATAATCCAGTAAATTTTACGACCCGGAATGTTCATTCTATGGACCTGACCGATCCATTTGACTATGACTGCTGAAAACAGTGCTGGAGTTAGATGTTGTTGCCCTTTTCAATCTGGGTTTTGTCTAAACCTGATGAACAATTAACCCTCATGCTTTTGTACAGTTTGTATGCTGGAGTTAGATGTTCTTGCCCTTTTTAACTTGGCTGTGACTGTCATATTTTATTTGAAACAAGGCAAATGGCTTGCCATTCATTTAATTTAGAGTGAAATATTGTAACAAATCCCAACCAAGGGAAATAACATCACTCTCGCCGGCTGCTTGAGCTCACTGTGCATTACAGAAGCCAAGTGATTAGCCCCCAACAGCACCCACAAACTTATTTTGAACTAGCACACCAAATGGGCTGTAAATTTTCATAAGAAAGGCTGCATGACCATGACAGATTTGGATTCTGACATTTGGGACCCATGAGGAAATAGCCTATCCAAGGTGGTGTCAACTTACTAGCTAGTCAACAAACGATTCTGCCTACCAGCCGTTCGATTGACATCCAACATATGTCGTGTATCTTCTATCTCTTGTCTTCTTCCTCTAGCCGCCCAAACCAAACCACACCGTCAGCTCCGTCTGCTCCCGCCTCCCATGGCTGGCTGCACCTCCGCCGCCCTACCGTACCCTCCAATGTTGGCCAGTCCCTCCTTCCATTCCCCCACACGCCCTATTATTCTCCGGCGACGTCAGCCCCAACACGCACCCGCACCCGAACCAGTCAACCCTCATACTCCCCTCCACCTGCGACTGGACCGACGTATCTTCCACAGCTCCTGTTCGTTCCGTACAAGGCCTCGCCATCGTCCTCCGCCTTGGTTCGCTCGCCGTGCACGGTGCGCCGCCCTCTTGCGTTGCCAACGTCGTCAACAACCGAGAGGAACAAGGTGATGATTGTACATGGAGAGGATGACAGTAGGGACCCACCAGCGTCATGACAGTACGCAAGTAAGTGCCTCGTTATTACAAGCCCCAAAAAATGGTTCCCCCTACTGGTTGGACATCTGGGGCTCACGCCATTGTCAACATAGTCAATAAACGAGAGAATTACACAACGAGCGGCTGACACCAGGGACCCAACAAGTCGCGCAGTTGTTATTTACCTTTTTTTAGGAACAAGCAGTTGTTCTTTATACTAATTTTGGCGATGGACCAGGGTAACAACGGGGATGTGCGGTGGTTGTGGCCCATCTAGCCAGGGTTTTATTTATGTTTACCACATCATGAGCCTAGTATTGTTTTTTTCTTGCTGAAAATGGCTAGCCCAGTTATACTTTTTTTAAAGAAATAGCCAAATGAGGCCTACTTGCTTTGTCAGCCCCGCTGGGTTGCAAATCTTTCATGACGAGGAGAGTTTCATTCGGTTTGCCCAGAAAATGGGCTATCAGTCATGAGAAACGGGTTGTACATTTTAAAAACACATCAAACCGAGAATTAGTTTCAATTTGTTTTTTCATTACAAGATTTTAAATTCCATTGAATTTTGTGCGTGGACAATTATTTGGATTTTATATTTATATAAATTATTTTTCAAAATAGTTTGAATGTGACTCGATATTTCGGGATCAAAAATAGTTGACCGCACCAAAATATGCAAAATTTCATACAATTCGTGGCCATACTATGGGCTGTAATGCTAACAAAAAGAAGATGGGCCCCAAAAAAATCCTTCAGAATTAGCAAATGGGCTGTAAATTATTAGAAATAATGGCAGATGGGTTGTATGTTGTTTTCCACATATTTGAGGCTGAGTTGTGCGCCTACTATAGGTTGACGCGTGCACTTTCATAAAAAAGGTTGACACACACGCAACGCCGTGTCAACTTAGTCCACACACGAGAGTAGTGATTGTTGGATGTCCATCCAATGGCCGTCGTGCTTCTTCAATCTCTGCTCTTCTTGCTCCATCCGCTCAAACAAGCGCCAGTGGGACTGCCTGCTCCCTCCTCCCGCGGCCGGCTGTGCTGCCGCGCAGGCCTCACTGCCCCATCGTACTCCTATCGCTGGCCGAGCCATCGCTCTACTCACTCACACCTGTTGTTATTCTCCGGCGACGGCAGACGAACCAGTAAACCCTCGTACCCCCCTCCACGTGGGAAACAACTGTTGAATCTTCCCTGGCTCTGTGTCGTTCCCTTCCTAGGCCTCGCCGTCGTCCACCGCTCTGGTGCTCTCGACGCGGCATGGTCAACGAACGACATCCATCGGAAGTGGACTATACATGGAGAGGCTGACAGCTGGGTCTATGGCCACACACAAGGAAATGACTCCTTATTACGCGCAAAATAATGATTCCTCCACCTGACAGCTGGGACCCACCGGAAGGGCCTCTGTATTTTGTGAAAAAACGTTCCTCCCGTTGACAGGTCGGACCCACCAGCTATATCTTTGCACGCAAGGAAGTGCCTCCTTATTACGCACACAAAAATGAATACTCCCCTGCTAGCTGGGACCCACCATAGTTGGAGGCTGATTTGTGGGCCTACTAACGTGGACGGAGGGCTTTGTCAACTTAGTCAATAATGAATGATTCTAGCTCAAGTGACCGTACGATGTCCATCCAACGGCCATAGTGCTTCTTCAACCTCTGGTCTTCTTGCTCCAGCCGCCCAAACCAGCGCCTGTCATGCCGCCTGCTCCTGCCTCCCATGGTCGGCTGTGCTGCCGTGGAGGCCTCACCGCCCCCTACTACTCCCACTGCTGGCCAGGCCCTGCGGCGACGACAGCCTCACACCACAGCCGAACCAATGAACCCTCGTACTCCTCTCCGCGTGGGCATGCACTGTCGCGTCTTCCCCGGCTCCGCGTCGTCCCCTTCCTAGGCCTCGCAGTCGTCCACCACGTTGGTGTTGTCGGTGCGGCGTGGTCAATGTGGTCAAGGAACGACTTCCATCGGAAGAGTACTGTACATGGAGAGGCTGACAGCTGGGTCCGCGGCCGCACGCAAGGAAATGCCTCCTTATTATGCACAAAGTAATGATTCCTCCACCTAACAGCTGGGACCCACCGTAAGGGCCTTTGTATTTCACGAAAAAAACGTTCCCCCTGCTGACAGCTCGGACCCACCAGCTATATCTTCGCACGCAAGGAAGTGCCTCCTTATTACATACAAAAAATGAATACTCCCCCTGCTAGCGGGGACCCACCATAGTGGGAGGCTAACTTGTGGGCCTATTAAGTTGACGTGGATGGAGGGCTTTGTTAACTTAACCATTATGAACAATTCTAGCTCCAGTGACCGTAGGATGTCCATCCAACGACCGTAGTACTTCTTCAACCTCTGGTCTTCTTGCTCCAGCCGCCCAAAACAACGTCGGTCGTGTCGCGTGCTCCTGCCTCCCGTGGCCAGCTGTGCTACCGCGGAGGCCTCACCTCCCCCTACTATTCCCACCGCTGGCCAGGCCCTCCATCGACGGCAGCCTCACATCACAGCTGAACTAATGAACCCTCGTACTCCTCTCCGCATGGGCATCCACTGCCGCGTCTTCCCCGGCTCCGTGTCGTTCCCTTCCTAGGCCTCGCCGTCGTCCACCGCCTTGGTGCTCTCGGCGCGGCGTGGTCAATGTGGTCAAGGAACGACTTCCATCGGAAGAGTACTATACATGCAGAGGCTGATAGCTGGGTCCACGGTCGCAGCAAGAAAGTGCCTCCTTATTACGTGCAAAATAATGATTCCTCCACCTGACAGCAGGGACCCACCGGACGGGCCACCGTATTTTGCAAAAAAAATGTGTCGGGGAGGCTGATCGTACCCACGAACACCTATGGGGCCGGCGGACCAGGCCCCTTGTGGTTCGGAGGGGGGGCGGAGATCGCACGAAGAGCTGATCGAGGCGAGGCACACGAGCAGTTTACCCAGCTTCGGAGCTCTCCGGAGAGATAAAACTCCTACTGCTGCTTGTTTGATGTATTGTGTTCTTGCTAGGGAGCGATGGGAGCTACAAAACCTAGCGTGAGCGTATCTGGTCTCGAGTGAGTCGAATGAACCAAACCCTTTCTACATTGCGCATGGGCCTCCTTTTATATGCTCAAGGGGTCTCCGACAGGTGGCAACATAGGCGAGGGTACAAATGCAAAAACAGGAGTTGGTACACCTACTCGAACAGTGTACAATGCAAAATACCTAACTCTGACGGCAAGGGACAAAAGCAATAAATGCCCGTCTATGTCGCCCAAACAGTGCAATAGAGACCGTCAGGTGCGCCACCGCTCGCCACAATGGCAAGCTTGTCGGCGCCGCTTATCAAGCTCTCCGCTGGCTGCACAGCTCTTGACACGCAGCGCATGGAATGATCCCATGGCGACACGTTGTTGGATGAGCTGGGCGGGATGGAGAGAAGGTTGCTTGCCGCGCAAGCGCCTTGTCGGGCGAATCCTTGTCGCGTCCGGAGGCTTGTCGCGCTCAGAGCCTTCCCGGCACGCTCCTCTTGCCGGGGCCTTGTCTTCTTAGTCTAATAGTTAGTTCTTGAATGGCTCCATAGGAGCCACGGAGGATCTTGGCGGTGACCAGTAAACCCTCGCCGCTGGTGCTGCAACTGTCCGCGGCACGAGTACGGGATACTAGGGTACCCCTACTCTAGTACACCGGCAGAGCCCGGGCTGGGCCGTACACGGTGCCGAGCGCTATTGGGCCAGGCCCAAAACAGTGCACGGTCACAGCGGCCTCGGTCACGCCGCAACTCGCCCCGGACCCACCACGACCCCCACTAACGGCACGCACCGAACGTGGCGTCATGCGAGAGATCGTGGGCGTGGTCGTGGGCGTTTCTTTATTAGGAAAAGCGGAACGTCCGCACCCTCCCCCTCTTTATAAGCGAGGGAAACAGGGGCAGGCCGTCCACTCCGCCATTGCTGTCTTGTCAAGAAAACCATCGCCGCTCCCCTTCTTCTCCAAAGGCGAAGAGCAGCGCCCGCCCCTTTCGCCACAAGCGCACTCACCGCCGTCGGCCTCCTCCGCCGCCCTCGCCATGGTCAAGACGGCGTCAAGTCGTCCGAGGCGCAGCGGCTCGCGGCGCTGCGCAAGGAGCGGGCCATCTTCTCCCCTCAGCTTGGCGCAAAGGAGCTGCGGGATGTCTTCTATCTCTTTTGGTCGATGGAGACGCGTGCGCATCCGCGCACGAAGGTACTCCCCGCCTCCGCTTCTGATTTGGCCCCAACTGGGTACCCCTTCTTTGCCATTTTCTTCTATTGCGGGCTTTGCCCGCCCTTTTCCGAGTTCTTCTGCGATATCATGAACACATATGGCCTCCGCCTCCTTGATTTCACCCCAACGCCGTCTTGACCATGGCAGTTTTTGCACACCTTTGCGAAAACTTTGTCGGCATCCACCCAAATGTGGCACTCTTCCGCCACTTCTTCGTGCCCCGCGTCGAGAGAGGAGAGCCACTTGCCGGAGGGATAGCTTGGGTCTCCAGGATCGGCAAGAAAGAAGCCTATCTGGAAGGAGAGTTTCGCAACAAGTGGGAGGAGTGGAGAGCCAATTGGTGTTGGGTCGTAGAGGAGAACCCGCAGCCCTTCACTGCCGTGCGCCAAACCCCAATAGTGCGCGGCAGAGATTGGAGTAACTTGGCGCTGGAGGATGCTAGGTTGAAGATAGCTGTGACCCGGATTTTGCGCCTCAGGCTTGCCGGACTAACCGTAGGCGCAGTTGGCGCAGACTTCCTTCGCCGCATCGCTCCCTTGCAGGAGAGGAGGAGGCCTTCTTGGGAGTTCCAAAACGCGGCTGACATCATGAGGTTGCGCCCGGTCCTGAACTGGAATTTCACCGTCTTGGAGCTGGATGCGATGCTGCTAGAGCTGTTCAAGAACGACCCCGATCACCCTGAGTGGTTTAGGTTGCCGAGGGGGGTCGTCCCATTGTGTAACAACTCGGCGCTCGACCGCATCCGTGCCATGATGCCGTTGTGCGATTCCCATGGGATCGTTCCAACCTGGCAGGAGCCCCCCGACGAGGTCGTGCAGCAGTTCTTCGACGACTTGGAAGAAGTGCCGCTCCGCTCCGACGAGCAGAAAAGGCTCACTCGCGACACCACCGACGAGGAGATGGCGCGTATTGCCACCAGGGTGGAGGAGGCGGCAGCAGCCGCTGCCGCTGGAGCCTTCCGGTACACCGTGGAAGAGGCGGACGCTGCAAAGGCGGCAAGCCTTGCCGAGCGAAGGGAGATCGCCGGCGAGGACGAGCTTGTCGAGCCCGAGGCCGGGTCGAGTGGACCCGCCGAGGGCGCTTCTTCTCCACCACCCAGTGACTTGCGGCCAGTGAGCCCCGGCTCCACCGAAGAGGCGTCTCCGCAAGGCCGAGACGAGTCGGGCGGCAGATCGCCCACAAGAAGCAACGCTGACGCGCTCTACCGCGGCAAGCGATGTTGCCGCGGGAGCGCCTCACACTGCTGCGACAACTGGGGCGGGAGCTTCCCAGGCCACCGCCGACGCCTCCGCCAAGCGGCCAAGAGAGCCCACTCCTCCGCCTCGTCGCACCGGAGGTGAGCCGGAGTTTGACTTCTCTGCGCTCAGCTCCGAGGAGGAAGATGAAGAGTAAGCTTTTGAGATTGTGCTTGTATTTCTTCTATTTTATTGCTTCATCTTGAATCTGATTTGCTTCGTTCTGGACTCTTTCCTTTTCAGGACGCTGGCCCAGAGCGTCGAAGAGGGCCAAGATCCCGACGGTCGTCGTTGAGGACGATCCACCCGTGGCAACAGAGGACGCGTCTGAGACCCCCTTGCCGGACCCGGCAACCCTTCCTCAGAGCAGCCCCCAGCACAGCCCCCAGGGTAAGTGTGCAGTTTTTTCCTTACTATTAGGTGTGCAGGGGTGCTCCTTCTTCGTTGATGTCTGACTGTTTGCTTGTGTAGGAGCAGAGCAGCCTCATCAGGAGGGCTCGGAAGCCGCCCCAAAATCACTGTGCTGCCACTACGCCGCCAAGGGAGGATTCTCCGGCAAGGGAGCGCCCTCCGACAAGGGAGGCCACTCCGGCAAGGGAGGCTACCCCGGCAAGGGACAGCGCTAGTGACCCTCAAGTGGTCGAGGTCGTGGCTGCGGATCCCGTTGCAGGTAATTTCCTTACACGAAAATCTCCCTTGGGCTTGTTCTCTTTTGTTTCTCTTTTTGAACATTTGCTTGACTGCTCTTTCTTCGTCTGACGCAGAGCCGATGGAGGTCGAGGCTGCCGGCGAGGAGGAAGCGCGCGGCAACACCGACGAGGCCGCCGTCGTGGAAGAAGAGGTCGTTGCTGTGGAAGAAGAGGCCGTCGCTATGGAAGAAGAGGCCGTCGCCGACGAGCCTGTTGGCGAGAAGGCCACCGAGGCTGCCGACGCAGAAGCTGGCGAGGGGTCGGGCGATCGCACTGACGGCCCTGAGGCCGCAGGAGCGCCAGCGCCATAATCGACAGCCGACTTCCCCGCCGCCGCAGCGTCAGTTCGAGGATCCCCAGCCGGCGCCTACGAAGGCCGCGAGGGTGTCTTCATCAAACTCCCTAGGAGCCGAGCTCAGGGCGCCGGTCGAAGGAGAGACCTTCGACGGCGAAGCTACTCGCCTCTCTGGCCGACGCTGGTGGATCGCCAGCAGCAAGCAGCGCGTAGTCTGAGGAGGAGCAGCTGAAGAACCTCTTTGTCACTCTACCGCGCCCGGCAAGCCAAGTTGGAGTCCCGGAAGCACTTGTCGCGAGGGCGTGAGCGGACATGGAGAAGCGCCTGAAGAACTCCGGGCGCCAACCAAAGAAACTCTCCGCGACGTAGCGAGCGCTGGGGCAACTTGCAGAAGAGCGCACGGCCTTCATCCTTGAGAAGGCCGTGAATCGAGGAGGAGCAGCGGCTGGCTGCCGAGAAGCTCTCCGCGCAGAAAGCGAAATAAGCAATGAAGGTCGACCTGGACAGCCATGAAGAAGACCTTGTCGCGCGCAAGGAGTCACTTGGTGGGGCACTTAAGGAAGCGAAGGATGCTGCCGCAGCCGCCGAGGCCGCCAAGGAAGAGTTGAAGGAGAAGGTGGCACAGCTGGAGGCCAGCCTCAAGAAGAGTGGCGAGGAGCTTGCCGCACTCAAGCACGAACGCGAGAAGGACGCCTACACTCTTGGCGAGCTGCAGGGCCGTCTCGCCGATATGGGCAAGGAGCTCGACGCCGCCAAAGATTCCAAGGTGGATCTTGAGCTGAAGTTGACCACTCTGACGCAGATGTTGGACGGCGCCAGAGAGCGGGAAGTGGGCCTGTTGGAGACGATCAAGGCCAAGGAGGAGCTGCTAGCGAATGTTGTCTCCACCCAGGCGCCTTGAGGGAGAGTGTGGAGCACTGGATCAAGGTCTTGTGGGCACCGCCTTGACATCCACAACGAGCTGATGGAGCTGGGATGGCGGACCTTGCATACTCCTCCGACGAGCATCTCCAACCCAGCGCCAAACTCAGTTTATTCTTCAAAGGCGTGGTGGCGGGTCTCCAGCGACTCCGGAAGAGGTCCCAAAGCAGCTGGCCGAGGAATCACGCCAGATCTGTGCAGGAGCCCTCAAGAAGGTGTTGATAAAGGTGGCCTTCCGCAATCCGGGCCTCAACCTTAACGGGCGTCCTCGCATCCTTGCCGCCAGATGCCAACGTGGAGGAGCTCAAAGCCCTTGTCGCACCCATTGTGGACAAGGTGAACAAGATCAAGCGGATTGATGGCAACCGCGTAGACTAGGCTGCCAATTTTATCTTTCCCTTGTCGCTGCTGATCATGTTTAGAACACTTTGTTAGATCAGCGACAAGTTATTTTGTAATATACTCTATCTTAGGCGATCAATGCGACGTTATTTCCTCTACTTGATCCCTTCCTTTGTACGTTTCTGCCCTACGCATTTGGGGGACTTGTCGGTGCGGGCACCTTTGCATGACGAAAGTGAGTGCGGAACGTCGCACTTGGCGATGCCGCCTCCGACAAGCAACCTTGTCGCGACTAGCCGCAGCTCACTTAAGTTGTTGAGCGGACTCGAAACAAAGTAAGGGCGCGACTAACCTGCGAGTCGGTTCCTCTACGCACAGGTTTTCCATACAAAGTACTTCTCGTTCGAGGAAGATAACTTAAAAATTTAAAAATTGATGGCTCAAACTTTGGCAACTTAGCTTTTCTGTCTCTTGCTTCCCGATAAGGCGAAACTTCCTCGAGCGATGTCTGGTCCATAGTATTATCTTCTCCTTCCCCCCTGGTTAACTTGTGCGCGAGGGAGCCTTCCTTTCTTTGAGAAAAGAGAAAGAAGAGAAAATAAAGTTATGGAGCCCAGCGGCTCGATTTTGCTTACCGGGTGTGGTTGCTGCATAAAGCGTTAGCCAAAGCATGCAATAAAATGATGAAAGCATGAATTTGACAAGTTGTGCGCAACACATGAGCTTTACTGATGCACGGGGTCTGCGCCCGTCTTTGTACAAAGGATTACATGCAACATCGGCAAGACTTGTACAAAAGGTGGTTGCCGGAGCAGGTTCCGGCAACCGCGCCCTACGGGTAAAACTTACGAAGATGCTCAATGTTCCAGGAGTTGCTCACCGGAATGCCATCTTCGGTCTCAAGGCGGACAGCGCCAAGCCTAGTGACTCGTTTCACCCGATAAGGGCCTTCCCACTTTGGCGTCAACTTGTTTGAATTCTGGGCGGACTGAACACGCCGAAGAACAAGGTCGCCTTCCTCGAGACTTCTGGCACTAACTTTGCGGCTATGGTAGCGACGCAAAGCTTGGCAGAAGCGAGCAGCTCGCCAATGGCTGAAGATCGATCTTCCTCAAGGAGCGGTAGCGTCATCTTGTCGCAGCTGCTCTTGCTCAAGCTCATCATAAGCGAGCACTCGAGGTGATCCGTACCACGAGTTCCGTGGGGAGAACTGCCTCTGCTCCATAGACTAGAGCAAAAGGTGTCCGGCGGTGGCTCGATTTGGCGTCGTCTTGATCGACCAAGAACCACCGGCAGCTCCTCGATCCGATTTCTTCCGCGACTTGTGCAGCCGTCGAAAGTTCTGGTCTTCAGCCCGCGCAACACTTCAGCATTTGCCCTCTCTGCTTGACCGTTGCTTCTCGGGTGAGCAATGTAGCAAAGCAGACCTTGGCGCCAAGATCTTGGACGTCTTGCATGAAGGTGCGACTTCAGTAAATTGTGTGCCGTTGTCGGTGATGATCCTGTTAGGGATTCCAAACGGCAAACAATCGACTGAAGAACTTGATCGCCGACCGTGCTGTCACCTTCCTCATCGCTTCCACTTCCGGCCACTTTGTGAACTTGTCGATGGCGACGTACAAGTACTCAAAGCCCCGACAACTCGGGGAAAGGGCCGAGGATGTCGAGCCCCAGACAAAAAGGGCCATGATAAAGGGATCATCTGGAGAGCTTGAGCTGGCTGGTGTATCTGTTTGGAATGGAACTGGCACGCTTCACACTTGGTTACTTGTGCAGTTGCATCCTGGAGGGCTTCTGGCCAGAAGAAACCTTGTCGGAAAGCTTTGCCGGCAAGTGCTCTTGCGCCGATGTGGTGACCACATATGCCTCCATGTATCTCTGCCAACAGCTTCTGTCCATCTTCCCTGGGAATACACTTCAATTTCACTCCGTTGAGTCTTCTTACATGCGGTATCTTTGTCGACAAACTGGTACATACTTGACTGCCGGGCTACTCTTTCCGCTTCTTCTTGTTCTTCGGGAAGTTCTCCTGTCTGAAGGAAAAGGACAATCGGCTGCGCCCATGCTGGAGCTTGCGGCTCGACAACGAGGACTAAAGGTACATCTGCTGCTGCGGGAACATCAGCTTCTACGGCAAGAACCTGCGGTTCAGCCGGAGCTTGATGCTCCCCGGCAAGCTTGCCGGAGCAAAACTTGTCGGGAGCGTTTGCTTCAACGAAACAAACCACAGGGCTTGTCGGAGCAGACTGCCCCTCAGATCAAGCAGTGTCGATCTTGGGGACCTTGGCGGCGGCGGCTTCGAAGCTCTACCGGAAGTAGTCACCAGAGAGCAACTTCCTCTTCTTGCTCTGTCCGGTTGGCGGTGTTACGGTTGGTTGAGTCAGCTTGAGCACGAAAATCCCTGGTTCCACAGTGCAACTTAAGTGCAGCGCACTTTGACAAACCGTCGGCAATATCATTACGAGCTCTTGGAACATGTTCCATTTGCAGGCCGTCAAAGTGCTCTTCTAGCTTCCTCACTTCATCAACGTAGGCTTCCATCAACGGACTCTGATAATCTTTGTTCACTTGGCGGACGACAAGCTGCGAGTCACCTCTGACAATAAGCTTTTTGATCCCAAGGTCCACTTCAATCCTGAGACCGGCAAGCAAACCTTCATACTCTGCAGTATTGTTTGTTGCTTGCTCCTTGGGAAAGTGCATCTGGACTACGTACTTGAGGTGCTCTCCGGTGGGTGCGATAAGCAAGCACGCCGCAAGACCGGCGCCTTGCAGCGAGAAGGCACCATCAAAGTACATTAGCCACTCTTTGCTTGTTTCCTTGACGGGAATGCTCGTCTCCGGAATCTCTTCATCTGGCGTTGGCGTCCATTCTGCTATGAATTCTGCCAATGCTCTGCTTTGGATAGTTGAAGTGCTTTCAAACTTGAGACCAAAGCTTGACAGTTCCAGTGCCCACTCGACAATCCTGCCTGTTGCCTCTGGATTCTGCAGTATCCTCTTGAGCGGAAAGCGAGTGACAACTGTGATCTCATGTGCTTGGAAGTAATGGCGCAGCTATCTCGAGGCCATGAGGAGGCCGAAAAGCAATTTCTGCACACCAGAGTATCTTGATCTAGCCCCCTACAGGAGGGAACTGACAAAGTAAACTGGGCGCTGCACCATCCTTTTCTGCATCTGTTCACGCGTCTGCGCGGATTCGTCCTTGTCGGGACCAGAGCTTGTCGGCGAAGGCCCCCGCTTGTCGCTGGATGTGCTTTGGTGCTTCAATCTACTCAATGGCCTTGATCTTGTCGGGATTGGCTTCAATCCCTCGCTAAGACACGAAGAACCCGAGAAGCTTGCCGGAAGGGACTCCAAACACGCACTTCTCGGGGTTGAGCTTGAGGTTGATCTTGCGCAGATTTGCAAAGGTCTCGTCCAAATCTTGGACTAGAGTTGCTTTGTCCTCGCTTTTGACCACTATGTCATCCATGTAGGCTTCTACATTTCTGTGCATTTGCGGCTCAAAAGCGGCATGGACTACCCTTGCAAATGTTGAACCAGCATTCTTCAAACCGAAAGGCATCAGTATGAAACAGTATGTGCCACATGGTGTAATGAATGCGGTCTTCTCCTCATCTTCTTCAGCCATGAAGATCTGATGGTATCCTGAGTATGCATCAAGAAACGAAAGCAAATCACATCCAGCCGTGGAGTCAACAATCTGGTCGATGCGCGGTAAGGGAAATGGATCTTTGGGGCAAGCTTTATTAACATCCGTGAAGTCAATACAAAGTCTCCATTTCCCATTTGCTTTGCGCACGACTACAGGATTGGCCAACCACGTAGGATGGAGCACTCCTCTGACAAGGCCTGTTGCTTCCAGTTTCTTGATCTCTTCTGCTATGAATTCTTGGCGCTCCACTGCTTGCTTCCTGACTTTTTGTTTGACGGGCTGCACATGAGGACAAACGGCCAGGCGGTGCTCAATCACTTTCCTGGGAACACCGGGGATGTCAGACGGTTGCCATGCAAACACGTCGACATTCGCCGCAGAGGAAAACAGCGCGCCTTCCTATTTAGGGTCGAGAGAGGCACTGATGGTGAAGGTACCACCAGTGCCGTCCTCCTTGGCGAGCACCTTCTTGGTCTTTGGCGGAGCTACCATCTTCTTCTTGCACTTGCCGGTGGAGCTCGATGGTGCGTCCTCGACGGTAGCGCAGCACTCCGAAGAGGTGCGCTTGCCGGAGTGGGCATCAGAGCTCTTGCCGGATTTGGACTTTGTCTTCTTTCCCCCGGGAGCTTCAGCGGCAAATGTTTGGCAATCTGTCGCGACTGCTGCATCCCGGTAAATCTTGTCGGCACCTATAAGGGCATCCTTCTTGTCGCCATGGACAGAGATGACGCTTATCGGGCCCGCATCTTGAGTAAGTTGTAGGCGTAGTGAGAGGCTGCCATGAACTTGGCGAGTCTTTGGGCGGCCAAGTATCCCATTGTAAGGCAATGGGAAATCGGCAACGTCGAATGTGACCCTCTCAGTCCTAAAGTTCAGCTCGCTGCCAAACGTTACCGGCAGCGTAATCTTCCCCTTCGGCTTGCTCCTTCCCGGATTGATTCCTTGGAAGGTGCCAGTCTCTTCGAGCTCGCTGTCAGGGATTTGAAGCTTCTGGAGCACCGCGGAGGAGATCAGATTCAAGCCGGCCCCGCCGTCAACTGGCATCTTGGTGACCTTGAGGTTGCGGATGGTTGGTGAGACCAACATCGGCAAGCACCCGACCGCAGTTATGCAATCAGGGTGATCCTCAATATCAAAGACGATAGGCGTGCTGGACCACTGCAGAGGCTTGCGTGACTCTACGGATGGTTCCGCTGCATTGACCTCCCGCATCCATTGCTTGAGTTGGCGGTGGGAGGTATGCAGGGAAGCACCTCCGTCAACGTAGAGGGCCTCTGTGGCTTTCTGAAACTCCTGCTCATCAGCGTCGTCGTCTTCCATATCTTCGTCGCCGTCATCATCTTCATCCTTGTCGCGACCGCGGGGAGGTCTGTCTCCTTGCCGCTGCTTGGCCTTGCCGCGGCGCCCTCCCCGCCGGACGTTTCTTGCTTGCTCCCCAGCACCTTCTTGGGCCTTCTCCTTGTCGCGCCGCCAGTACTCAGCCTTCTGTTGCTCAACAAGCTGCTCGACCTTCTTGCAACTCGAGGTCGTGGCCCTTGGTGCGGTGGATCTTGCGATCTTGCTTGCCGGAGCCATCCAGCTTGTCGGCGGCCGTCACAGACTGGTGGTGGGTGTCAGCGGCAACCTCCTTACCGGAGCCACCAGCCTTGGCGTTCTTGTCGCCACCTCCGTTGCCGGACTGCTCAACAGCTAGCACTTCTCTACCTTTCTTCTTCCTGTTGCCCCGCCGCCGGCCCTTCTTCGCCGGGGCGGTCTCCTCACTGTCAGATCCTGCTTCTGCATTCTCTCCTGGGAATCTCCTCCCTTCCTCAGCGCGTGCACACTTGTCGGCCAAGGCGTACATCTCACTGACGTCCTTGACTTTGCACATCGCCATCTCCTCCCTCATCCTGCGGTTCCGCACGTTCTGATGAAACGCGCTGATCACCGCGGCAGGGTGGACATCTGGGATATTGTAGTGCACACGGCTGAATCTCTGAATGAACTTGCGGGGACTCTCCTTCCTTCCGGCGGCGGATGAAGGTCACTCTCTTGGCCATGGGGCTTGTGGCCACTGTGAAGGCGCCAACAAACCGATGGCACAGATCTGCCCAAGAGGATATGGAGCTGTCCGGCAAGTGCATGAGCCAAGATCTGACGTTGGGCTTGAGCACGGCGGGAAGTAGTTGGCGAGGATCTTGTCGTCCCGTCCCCGCAGCCTGTACCGCGATGGTGTAGATGCTTTGAGGAACTCCGACGGATGCGTCCTGCCATCATACTTCTCCGCACGTCTGGTTTGAAGTTTTTCCGCTGGGCCTTTGGACTTGCCGCAGCTCGCGAGTGAACGCAGGGCAACCTACCGCGTACGGCAAGTCGCCTGGCTCCTCCGGCGCGCGCATGTCAACAGTAGGCCCAGCGCGCTTGTCGGACTGACGTCGCGCTTCTCTCCGGCGCTCGATGCGAGTTCGAGCGTCCTCTTGTTGTCGCTCATGAAGAACTTGGCGCTGATCGCGGCGAGCTCGCGGATCCGATGACTCGGTGGAGTCGCTGTCGAGGAGGATCCGGTGAGTCGGTGATCTTGGCCTTCGGGGCGGAGAGTGCATGGTAGTTGCACCTCCGACAGTCTTGTCGCCACTGGCTCGTGCCTTGTCGTCTTGCCACGGCAATGATGGCGTTGGTTGCGGGGAGCGTCACCGTTGGCAAAGCCGATGAGGCTCTGGATAGTGGCCCTCCACTCGTCGACCATGTCGGCCGTTGGAGGGTAGTCGAGGAGCAGCTGAGCTCTCGCTAGAGCTTCTGCTGGAGTAGTGGGCGGCATTGGCGAGCAGTGCGAGGAGCGGATATGCTCGGACTTCTAACTATGTTAGAAGGAGCAGCACCCGCCCAGCGACCGTATCTCACTCGTGTGCCGGCATGTTGGCGCGCATGCTGGTCTTGAGGGTCTCGATCCAACGAGCGTATGACATTGTGAATGCCATGACGTTGTTGGTCCCGTCTCTGAGATGGGCGCGGGGATGTCGGACGCCGAGGTTTGCGGGGCCTTGTCCTTGGACTTGGCAACGTCGCGAACACCTTCGTCGGCGCCCGTTCCTCCGCCCGGCGTCTGCCCCACCACCCGCTTGCTGCGGTGAGGTGGAGTACGACACGGACGGCTCTGCCGCCGAAGCTTTCTTCTTCGGTGGCATGTTGAGGAAGATGTTGAGGACGCTGCTCGCGTGAACGTCGGATCAGATTCACACGGCCTCGACGCCCCCTACCTGGCGCGCCAAAGATGTCGGGGAGGCTGATCGTACCCACGAACACCTATGGGGCCGGCGGACCAGGCCCCTTGTGGTTCGGAGGGGGGGTGGAGATCGCACAAAGAGCGGATCAAGGCGAGGCACACGAGCAGTTTACCCAGCTTCGGAGCTCTCCGGAGAGATAAAACTCCTACTGCTGCTTGTTTGATGTATTGTGTTCTTGCTAGGGAGCGATGGGAGCTACGAAACCTAGCGTGAGCGTATCTGGTCTCGAGTGAGTCGAATGAACCGAACCCTTTCTACGCTAAGCATGGGCCTCCTTTTATATGCTCAAGGGGTCTCCGGCGGTGGCAACATAGGCGAGGGTACAAATGTAAAAACAGGAGTTGGTACACCTACTCGAGCGATTATACAATGCAAAATACCTAACTCGACGGCAAGGGACAAAAGCAATAAATGCCCGTCTGTCGCCCAAAGCGATTACAGCAAGAGACCGTCGGTGTGCCACCGCTCGCCACGATGGCAAGCTTGTCAGCGCCGCTTATCGCTGCTCTCCGCTGGCTGCACAACCTCTTGACACGCGCGCATGGAATGATCCCATGGCGACACGTTGTTGGATGAGCTGGAGCGGGGATGGAGAGAGGTTGCTTGCCGCGGCAAGCGCCTTGCCGCGGGCGAATCCTTGTCGCGTCCGGAGGCTTGTCGCGCTCCGAGCCTTCCCGGCAAGCTCCTATTGCCGGGGCCTTGTCTTCTGCATGCCTTGAGTGGCCTTCCCGGCAAGCTCCTCTTGCCGGGGCCTTGTCTTCTTAGTCAAATACTTTGTTCTTGAATGGCTCCAAAGGATCCACGGAGGATCTTGGCGGTGACCAGGCAAACCCTGCCGCGGGGTGCTGCAACTGTCCGTGCACGAGTACGGGATACTAGGGTACCCCTACTCTAGTACACCGACAAAATGTTTCCCCGCGACTGCTGGGACCCACCAGCTAGATCTTCACATGCAAGGAAGTGCCTGACAATCGGAACCCACCTGGTCGAAGCGTACGTAGCGTTGTCATTCTGGTCGCGAACGTGTACGTACAAACTAGTCGATCCGTCTGTCCGCAGGCTGCAGCAATGAACCGTGGCCGAGTAAGGAAGGGCACGTGTCGTAGTAGAGGTGCGCACGTAGCATGTACACGTACGTACAACCAGGGTGCAAGAAAGTAAATACGGCCACGTATGTACATACGGGCAGGGTCTCGTATGCCTACTCGCGCATACGTACGGCCAGGGCTTGTGTACATGGCTGGGTCAGAACAGAGAAACTATGTCGTCGTGTTCATCGGGAGCCAACCGGCTGGGTCGGAACGAAATGCGTCGTCGTGTTCATCGGGAGCAAACTAGCTTGGACGGAACAACCGATCGAAACGAGGGCTGGTGTACCGCAGAACGGAGGAAATGTCCTTGTGTTCAACCAGCCACGAGCGAAACGGGATCCTGTTCATTAGGAGGGGTCTGGCGTACAGCAAAGTGGAGGAAATAGACTTCTCTTGGACGTCCTACGGTCGAAATAGAGTCCTGTTGATCGGGAGGGGTGTGGCGTACCGCAAAACGGAGGAAACGGACTTGTGTTGGAGCGCTATGGTCGAAACGGGGGTCCTGTTCATCGGGAGCGGTGTGGCGTACCACAAAACGGGACTCCACGGGCTACTGTTCATCTCCACCATTGACCTCCTCCAGCCTCCACGGGCTACTGTTCATCCACCGTCGACCTCCTCCAGCCTCCACCTGTGACCATTCATCCACGGGCTCCTGTTCATCCAGCCTCCACCGCTCCTCCACCGGCTACTGTTCAACCAACCCTCTCCAAGGAGTCCTGTTCAACCACCCCTCCATGGGCTACTGTCCATCCAGCCCTCCACCGGCTATTGTTCAACCAGCCCTCCATGGGGTTCTTCATCCAGCCCTGCACGGGGTCCTGTTCATCCACCCCCAACCGGCTCGATCGATCGGGGTCCTGTTCATCCAACCCCCACCGGGAATTGTTCATCAAACCCCCCCAACAAAGCTCACTATTCATCACGGCAAGGAGGCAGTAGGTTCGATCGGCTTTAGTTAGCAGCAGTAGCGAAGAAATCGCTCGATCGGGTTCAGTTAACAGCCAGATCGATCGATCGCTCGGGTTCAGTAACGCGTAGCCTGTAGTGCAATCGCTCAGGTTTAGTAGGCGAACGCATCGCTCGGGTTCAGTTAGAGCCCAACGCCGTGCACCCACACGCGTACGTGTACGAGAGAAACGCGCATCGCTCGGCCCCCGACCACACACCATAACCGGGAACTCCCTAATATTTTCCTCGCCCTCGCTTCAACCATGGTTTTTTCCGTCATGGACGGCCCAAAGAATGTCATGCAGCTGCGTCTACGGCCCGCCCAGGATGAAAATCCCATTTTCTGCCATGATTTTTTGTCATAGAAGTAGGAGCCCGCCACAGCTATGATGATACCAGGTTTTGTCACAATTATCGTCATAGAGGTGTCATAAGCATGACAGAAAAAAATTCGTTCGGCCCAAAATGTCACGGATGTGTCTTTTTTTGTATGAAAGCACCTCTTCCCATGGAAACAAACATCGATCTGGTTGGCCTAACTAAACCAAAGATTCGAAGAAGAAATATGAGGCTATAAGTAATCATGCATATAAGAGATCAAAAGAAGAATCAAATAACTTTCATGGATAAAAATATAGATCTGATCATAAACTCAAAGTTCCTCGGATCCCAACAAACACACCGCAAAAAGAGTTACATCAAATAGATTTGCAAGAGACCATTGTATTGAGAATCAAAAGAGAGAGAGAGGAAGCCATCTAGCTACGGCCTACGTTCCCGTAGGTCTATAATGAACTACTCACGCATCATCGAAGAGGCACCAATGAGGATGATGAACCCCTCCATGATGGTGTGTAGATTGGATCTCATGGTTCTGGAACTTGCGGCGGCTGAAATTGTGTTTCGTTGACTCCCCTAGGGTTTCTGGAATATTTGGGTATTTATAGGGCGAAGAGGTGGTGCGGGAGGCCACCGAGTTGGGCACAACCCACCAGGGCGCGCCTGGGCCCCCAGGCACGCCCAGGTGGGTTGTGCCCCCCTTGGGGCACCCCTCTGGTACTTCTTTGGCCCATCTTGTGTCTTCTGGCCTAGAAAAATTCTCCAAATT
Source organism: Aegilops bicornis (assembly GCA_021605145.1). Taxonomy (NCBI): domain Eukaryota; kingdom Viridiplantae; phylum Streptophyta; class Magnoliopsida; order Poales; family Poaceae; genus Aegilops; species Aegilops bicornis. The sequence continues at coordinate 639,783,086 of CM038670.1, read as the reverse complement.
ATTTTTGTGCGTTTGGACTCCGTTTGGTACTGATATTCTGCGAAGTAAAAAACAAGCAAAAAATAGCAACTGGCACTAGGTACTATGTCAATAGGTTAGTCCCAAAAAATGATGTAATGTTGCTATGAAATGAATGTAAAACATCCAAGAATGATAATATAACAGCATGGAACAATACAAATTTTTAGATACGTTGGAGACATATCAGCATCCCCAAGCTTAATTCATGCTCGTGCTCGAGTAGTTAAATGGTAAAAACATTTTTTTTAGGTGGAATACTGCCTATCATGTTCATCACATATTCTTTTCTTTTGTAGCATGGACATATGGACTTTTATATGGTTTGAAGCAATAGTCTAGTTTTGACATGAAGATTTCAATACTCAAGCATATCAACAAGCAACCATGTCTTTCAAAATACCAACACTAAAGCAAGTTATCCCTAGCCCATCGTGCTCAATCATTGATCCATTCATGAAACACACTCGCATATTAGCTACATCCAATGCTCAAGTACGATCATAGTGCCCCTTAGTTGGTGCTTTGTAAGAGAAGACGGAGACTCAAATAAAAATAAAAAATGCATAAATTAAATAGAAAGGCCCATCGCAGAGGGAAGTAGGGATTAGTAGAGGTGCCGGATCTCAAAGCGAAAAAATTAGAGATAAAACATTTTGAGTGACTTGCATTTCCTGTCAACGAAAACGATCGAGTAGTTCCCAATACTTTCCATGCTACATATATTATAGGCGGTTCCCAAATAGAAAATAAAGTTTATTCCTTTTTCCACCATACTTTCACAATCCATGGGTAGCCGTACCCATGGGTGCCATCCATACCAACACTTTCCAAGGAATTTATTATTTGATAACATAAAGTAAATTGAATTTTCATTTCGGGACAAGGCATCTCTAATACCTTTGTCGTACTCTCATAACACTCATCTTGAGAATAACACATCTAGCATGGAAAAATATTAGCCACCCCCGTTTCATGAGCGGTACGAGCACACAAAAAGGAAATTTATTTTGAAATTAGAGATGGCACATACAAATTTGCTTAGAACAGCACGAAAATACCGCATATAGGTAGGTATGGTGGACTCATATGGAAAAATGGGGTTTAAGGTTTTTGGATGCACAAGTAGTATTTCTACTTAGTACAAGTGAAGGCTAGCAAAAAGATTTAGAAGCATCCAACCAAGAAACGAAAAATCTCATAAGCGAGCATTGAACATAACTAACACCGAATAATGCACCGCAAGTAGAATGTAATTTCATTGTATAACTATTGACTTTCATGCTTGCATAGAGAATCACAAACCTTAACACCAATATTCTTACTAAAGAATAATTACTCATCAACATAACTCACATATCATTATCATCATATCTACAAACTACTACAAAGAATAAAGTTTATTTTGTCCAATGATCTTCATGAATTTTTTTATTATGTCCTCCTTGGATCACTTTGGGACTAGTTTAATATGTTGCTTTTGATAGCTCAAACAAATCTAAGTGAAGAACATGATGATGACCCACAAGTATAGGGGATCTATCATAGTCCTTTCGATAAGTAAGAGTGTCAAACCCAATGAGGAGCAGAAGAAAACGACAAGTGGTTTTCAGTAAGGTATTCTCTACAAGAATTGAAATTATCGGTAACAAATAGTTGTATGACAAGATAATTCGTAACGGGTAACAAGTAACAAAAGTAACTAAGGTGCAGCAAGGTGGCTCAATCCTTTTTGTAGCAAAGGACAAGCCTGGACGAACTCTTATATAAAGCAGAGCGCTCCCGATGACACATGGGAATTGCTGTCAAGCTAGTTTTCATCATGCTCATATGATTCACGTTCGTTACTTTGATAATTTGATATGTGGGTGGACCGGTGCTTGGGTGCTGTCCTTCCTTGCACAAGCCTCCCACATATGATTAATCCCTCTCGCAAGCATCCGCAACTACGAAATAAGAATTAAGATAAATCTAACCATAACATGAAACATATGGATCCAAATCAGCCCCTTACGAAGCAACGCATAAACTAGGGTTTAAGCTTCTGTCACTCTAGCAACCAATCATCTATTTATTACTTCCCAATGCCTTCCCCTAGGCCCAAATCTTGGTTAAGTGTCATGTAGTCGATGTTCACATAACACCACTAGAGGAAAGACAACATACATCGCATCAAAATATCGAACGAATACCAAATTCACCTAATTACTTATAGCAAGACTTCTCCCATGTCCTCCGGAAAAAACTTAACTGCTCATAAAGCATATTCATATTCATAATCAAAGGAGTATTAATTATCATTAAGGATATGAACATATGATCTTCCGCCGAATAAACCAACTAGCATCAACAACAAGGAGTAATCAATACTACTAGCGACCCACAGGTACGAATCTGAGGTTTTGAGACAAATATCGGATACAAGAGATGATCTAGGGTTTGAGAGGAGATGGTGCTGGTGAAGATGTTGATGGAGATTAACCCCCTCTCGACGAGAGGATTGTTGGTGATGATGATGGCTTTGATTTCACCCTTCGGGAGGGATGTTTCCCCTGCAAAATAGCTCCACTGGAGCCCTAATTGGTTATGCCCAGGTTCCGTCTCGAGACGGCGGCGCTTCGTCTTGAAAGCTTCCTTATGATTTTTTCCAGGTCAAAAGACACCATATAGCAGAAGATGGGCATTGGGGGCCTGCCAGGGGCCCACAAGGCAGGGGGCACGCCTAGGGGGTTGTGCTCGCCCCCACCCTTGTGGATGGCTGGTGGTCCCCCTCTGGTGCTTTTTTTGCCCAATATTTTTTATATATTCCAAAATAATTCTCCGTGAAGTTTCAGGACTTTTCGAGTTGTGCAGAATATGTCTCTAATATTTGCTCCTTTTCCAGCTCAGAATTCCAGCTGCCGACATTCTCCTCTTCATGTAAACCTTGTATAATAAGAGAGAAAAGGCATAAGTATTGTGATATAATGTGTAATAACAACCCATAATGCAATAAATATCATTATAAAAGCATGATGCAAAATGGACGTATCAACTCCCCCAAGCTTAGACCTTGCTTGCCCTCAAGAGAAAGCCAAAATCGATAAATATGTCCACATGGTTAGAGATAGATGTGTCGATAAAATAAAGTACGGACATGAGGGAATCATGATCATCATTAGAACAGCAACATATATTGTCATATAAGTTTTTCTGCCAAAGTAACAATTCATTCACAAGGTAAAGTATGAATCAGAAACTTCATTGAAACCTAACAAAAATTGATCTCAGTCACTGAGGCAATTGCAATTTATCATAACATGGGAAAGAGTCAATTCAAGAGCTTTTCAGCAAGTCCACATACTCAACTATCATTTAGTCTTCCACAATTGCTAACACTCATGCGATACTTATGGGTTCAAAGCTTCAGTTGGACACAGAGAAAGATATGGGCTTATGGTTTCGCCACCCAACCTTTTACCTCAAGGGTAATGTCAACAATCATACCTTATGATAACCTACATCTGAGTGGATATATATATTTGGATCTCCCCAACATAAAGTGCTAGCCAAAAAGAAAAAGTGTAAAAGGGAATTGGTGAAGATTACCATGACCCTTGTATAACAGTAGAAAGTAAAAGTAAAACATAGGCCCTTCGCAGAGGGAAGCAGAGGTTGTCATGCGCTTTTATGGTTGGATGCACAAAATCTTAATGTGAAAGAACGTCACTTTATATTGCCCCTTGTGACAAAGAACTTTATTATGCAGTCTGTCGCTTTTATTTCTTCCATATCTGGTACGTCTCCAACGTATCTATAATTTATGGATTATTCATGCCACTATATTATCATTCTTGGATGTTTTACAATCATTTTATAGAAACTTTATATCATTGTTTGGGACTAACCTATTCACATAGTGCCCAGTGCTAGTTGTTGCTTTTTGCTTGTTTTTCACATCGCAGAAAATCAATAACAAACGGAGTCCAAACGCAGTGAAACTTTTTGGAGATTTTTTCAGGACCAGAAGACGCCCGGTGGGCCAAAGAAGTACCAAAGGGGAGCTCCGAGGGGAGCACAACCCACCAAGGCGCGCCTGGAGACTCCACCTCGGTGGCCTCCCGCACCGCCTCTTCACCCTATAAATTCCCAAATATTCCAAAAACCCTTGGGGTAACCCTAGATCAAAAGTTCCACCGCCGCAAGGCTCTGTAGCCATGTAAAACCAGTCTAGACCCTATTCCCGCACCCTGTCGGAGGGCGGAATCATCACCGGTGGCCATCTTCATCATCCCGGCGGCCACAGTCATGAGGAGGGAGTAGTCCACCCTTGGGGCAGAGGGTTTCTACCAGTAGCTATATATGTGTTTAATCTCTCTCTCTCTTGTGTTCTTGAGATGTCACGATCTTGATGTATCGCGGGCTTTGTTAATATAGTTGGATCATATGGTGGTTTCCCCTCTCTATCTTATTGTGATGAATTAAGTTTTCCCTTTGAGATTTCGTTTTATCGGATTGAATACTTTTATGGATTTGAGAACACTTGATATATGTGTTGCATATGAATACCCTTGTTGACAATGGGGTATTATTTTTATTCACTTGATATATTTTTTGGCACTCAACTCACGGATTTCCGAGGTGACATTGGGGTAATCTACGCATAGGGGTTGATGGAACATTCTTTTCTTTGTTTCTCCGGTAGAAATCTTGGGGCACTCTTTGAGGTTCTTTGTGCTCGATTGAGTATAATGAATCTGCAATTACTTGGTGTTCTTTTAGTTTGAACTCTTGGATAGATCGATCGGAAAGAATAGCTTCAAGGTGGTTTCGTACCCTACAAAGGATTTCTTCTTATGTTCTCCGCTAGATAGGAACTATGGAGTGATTCTTCATCGCACGTTGAGGGGTGGTTATATGATCCAATTATATTAGCTTTGTTGAGAGATTTCACTAGCGAAAGTACGGACCCTCGGCATTATTTTCAAGCATTGCAATACCGTTAATTTGTGCTCCATTTTATCAATTGCTACCTTGCTATTTTTTATTGTTCCTATTACAAAAATCAATATATACTATCCATATTACAGTTGTATCACCATCTCTTCGCCGAACTAGTGCACCTATACAAATTAACATTGTATTTGGTGTGTTGGGGACACAAGAGACTTTTTATTATTTGGTTGCAAGGTTGTTTGAGAGAGACCATCTTCATCCTACGCCTCCCACGGATTGATAAACCTTAGGTCATCCACTTGAGGGAAAATTGCTACTGTCCTACAAAACTCTGTGCTTGGAGGCCCAACACGTATCTACAAGAATAAAGTTGAGTAGTAGACATCAAGCTCTTTTTTGGCGCCGTTGCCGGGGAGGTTAGCAAAGCGACACTCACATCCTATCAAGGAATCTCTTTTCTGGCACCGTTGCCGGGGAGGTGAGTGCTTGAAGGTATATCTTTAGATCTTGCAATTGAATATTTTAGTTTCTTGTTTTATCACTACTTTGGTTTATAAAAGAAAACTACAAAAGAATGGAATTGAGGTTGCATCATATTGTTCATCTTTATAATGTCTTTCATGAAAATGATCGAAAGGAAAATTGTGCTTCATTGTTAGAAGAAGAATGCTATAGATTGTTTGACATAAAATCCTTGAATGATGAGCAAGATTGCAATGTTGTTAGTATTAATTCTTTGAATATCCATGATGCTGAGGACATGCAAAGCCATAAGATTGGGGATGCTATGTTTGATGAAGATGATATTTTTAGTCCCCCAAGATTTGATGTGCAAATTTGTAATAATGATTGCATGCCTGCTATTTATGATGATTATAGTGATGAAAGTGGATTTGGAGAGGTCATGACTTTATTTAGTGATGAATCCACCATTTTGGATGAGGCTTCAATTGACTATGTTAAGAAAGTTGCTATCTATGATGATTATGGTGATGACATGTATGGTATATTGAATAATGATAACCATGAAACTTTTCATCATGATTTTAATTCTCAATATCATGATAATTATTTTGTTGAGTATGCTCCCACTACTATTCATGAGAATATATTTGCTTATGTGAAGAGTAACAAAATTTCTATGCTTATGGATCATCAAAATAATTCTTCATGTGATAGCATATTGTTGAATTCATTCATGATGCTACTGAAAATTATTATGAGAGAGGAACATATGCTTTCACATATTGCAAAAACATCAAGTTTCCTCTCTATGTGTTGAAAATCTTGAAGTTATGCTTGTTTTGCCTTCCTATGCTAGTTGATTCTCGTTCTCATAAATTGTTTGCTCACAAAATCCCTATGCATAGGAAGTGTGTTAGGCTTAAATGTGCTTGCCATGTGATTCATGATTCTCCCGTTATGTTTCAATCCTTATCTTTTATGCGAGCATCATTGAACTCATCATGGCTAGCTAAAAGGCATTAAAGAAAAGCGCTTGTTGGGAGACAACCCAACACTTTTACCTATTGTTTTTGTGTGTTAACATGATTAAGCTAGTGTAGTAATCATGTTTTATTGCTTTTGTTTCAATAAAGTGCCAAGTAAAGCCTTTGGGATAGCGTGGATGATAGTTGACTTGATTCTGTGCAAAAACACAAACTTTTGCGTCCAGTGCAGAAATTCCTATATTTAATGGAACGTGGAAAAATTCTAACGTTTTTTCAGAAGATAGATATACAAATTTCCTACGTTGTCCTAATTTTTCAGAATTTTTGTAGCAGAAGTATGGTTGTTGCTCAGATCATTATAGACTGTTCTGTTTTTGACAGATTCTGTTTTCAATGCATAGTTTGCTTGTTTCCTAGTTTCTATGGCTTATATTGCTCAATATAAATTGTGAAAATGATAAGCTACAATAGAAATTGTGTGGGAACAATTATGAATCTTGTCTTGGCAGTACCAAAGTGAATGATTTCTCTTTATCATACTAACCTATCTCACGAAGTTCTGTTAAGTTTTGTGTGATTGAAAATTTCAAGTTTTGGGTGAGATGTCGATATGAGTAGAATAAGGAGTGACAAGACCCTAAGCTTGGGGATGCCCAAGGCACCCCAAGTTAATATTCAAGGAAGATCCAAGCAACAAAGCTTGGGGATGCCCCGGAAGGCATCCCCTCTTTCGTCTCCAACAATATTGGTAACCTTACTTGGAGCTATATTTTTATTCATCGCATGATATGTGGTTTGCTTGGAGTGTCATTTTATTTTATTTTTATTTGCTTGATGCTATTTAGAATAATGTTTTGCATCTTTCATTTCAAGAAAAATTTCAAGGATAGCCTTTGCCATGCTTATTTTGCAAGTATAAGAGTTGTTGTTTCAAAATAGAAAGTTCACCGATGTTGCACCCGAGAAAATTCAGAATCTGATAAAATGTTGAAAGTTTTGCACATTAAGCTATGATAAATTTTCTACAGTGTGGTAAATTTTATAATTTTTGGAGTTAAAGAAGTATTGATACTCTTGCATTCTTTACAGACAGTACTGTTTTGGCAGATTGCTATTATGTTTGCATTGTTTGCATATGTTTGTTTGTTTAATGATTCTATTTGAGGATAGGAGTATTAAATATGCAGAGGCATTTAGTATGCAATGTTGAATAATAATTTTAGTGCTTTGCTACAGTAGAGAATGATAAGGTTTTTGCATTGGTTTATACTAACTTATCTCACGAGTTCTTGTTGAGTTTTGTGTGGATGAAGTTTCTAAGATTTAGGGAAACCGTGATATAAAAGGAATTAAGGAGACAAAAAAGCTCAAGCTTGGGGGTGCCCAAGGCATCCCAAGATAATATTTCAAGAAGTCTCAAGCATCTAAGTTTGGGGATGCCCCGGTAGGCATCCCACCTTTCTTCATCAACAATTATCGGTTAGTATCGGTTGATCCTAAGTTTTTGCTTCTTCACATGAGTTGTGCTATCCTAGAAATGTCATTTTATTTTCATTTTGCTTGCTTTTTAATCAAATAATTAGATCTGAAAGTTTTAAATAAGAGAGAGTCCTCACATAGTTACCCATTTACTTAACTACTCGCTTGATCTTCACTTATATCTTTTTGGAGTAGCTTGTCATTTACTCTTGTGCTTCACTTATATCCTATGAGTAAATTGTTGAATAAATTGAATGTAATGAAGCTGAAATTATATGTTCATATCATGCCTAGTGGTAGCTTCACATTGGGTTTATAAAGTGAGATATTTTTTAGGCTTGACAATCACAATATTGGTCATAAAAGCAATTCACGAATGATTAGTAGAATGAAGAGAACTTTCACATGCAAATACACTATCTTGGAAATCTTTTGTGATTGTTAACCCCCATCAAACTATTATATGTCAAAATTGTTGACGTTGGACAATGAAGACAACATAATGATTTATGTTTGTTCATATTCACACATAACTTATATTGTCATAGATCCTTCAACATGTGGTGCTTTCCCCCCATCTTTGCTAGCCAAAAATTCCGCACCAAGTAGAGAAACTACTTGTGCATCCAAAAACCCTTAAACCCAAATCTTATTTTCAAGAGTCCACCATACCTACCTAAGGATTGAGTAAGATCCTTCAAGTAAGTTTTCATCGGCGTAATAAGGCAATAAAATTTGCTTCTAAAAGTGTTAGATCATTTAGTGTAAGAGAAAATTGAGCGTTGTACGAACTTGTGATGGCAAAGAATAAAAGCGACATACTGCATAATAAAGGTTGCTATCACAAGGGGAAATATAACGTGACGTTCTTTTGCACTAAGGGATTGAGCATACAAACAAAAAGCGCATGGCAACCTCGGCTTCCCTCTGCGAAGGGCCTATCTTTAACTTTCATGCAAGACTCAAAGCTTTTCTCTGTATTCCTTTTTATTTTTCTCTTTTGGCAAGCAGCCTGTGGTGAGGAAAGATCTAGGCACATATACCAGTTGGATATGGGTAGCATGAGTTATTATTGTTGACATTACCCTTGAGGTGAATACGTTGGGAGGCGAAACTATAAGCCCCTATCTTTCTATGTGTCCGGTTGAAACGTTTTGCTCATGTGTATGAGGTGAGTGTTAGAAATCATAGAAGACTATATGATGGTTGAGTTTGTGGAGCTCTTGCTTAGACAATGTTGAATAAGTTGAATTGCAATTGTTTGGTGACTAAGAATATAGGTTGTTGAGTTTCAAGAGAATTCATTGTTTGAACCTTAACATGTGAATTGGTTGCTACTTTTTCATGATGAGTTTTATGAGAAAGAGTTACTATTATGATGCTAGGGAAAGTGATTGAAGTTATCATTTATCAAATTTATGCAATTTTCTAGCATTCACACTTCATAAATTATTTCTTTTATCATTTACCTAGTCGAGGACGAGTAGGAATTAAGCTTGGGGATGCTGATACGTCCCCAAATGTAATGTATCTATAATTTATGAAGTATTCATGCTATTATATTACCATTCTTGGATGTTTTACAATCATTTTATAGCAACTTTATATCATTTTTTTGGGACTAACCTATTGACATAGTGCCCAGTGCGAGTTGCTGTTTTTTGCTTGTTTTTTACATCGCAGAAAACCAATACCAACTGGAGTCCAAACGCAACGAAACTTTTTGGAGATTATTTCTGGACCAAAAGACACCCGGTGGGCCAAAGAAGTACCAGAGGGGAACTCCAAGGGGAGAACAACCCACCAGGGTGCGCCTGGAGGCCCGGGTGCGCCCAGGTGGGTTGTGCCCACCATGGTGGCCTCCCGCACTGCCTCTTCGCCCTATAAATTCCCAAATATTCCAAAAACCCTCGGGGTAACCCTAGATCGGACTTTCCGCCTCTGCAAAGCTCTGTAGCCACGTAAAACCAATCTAGACCCCGTTCCGGCAGCCTGTCGGAGGGAGGAATCATCACCGGTGGCCATCTTCATCATCCCGGCGGCCACCATGATGAGGAGGGAGTAGTCCACCCTCAGGGTTGAGGGTTTTTACGAGTAGCTATTTGTTTAATCACTCTCTCTCTCTCTCGTGTTCTTGAGATGTCACAGTCTTGATGTATCGTGGGCTTTGTTAATATAGTTGGATCATATGGTGTTTTCCCCACTCTATCTTATTGTGATGAATTGAGTTTTCTCTTTGAGATTTCGTTTTATCGGATTGAATACTTTTATGGATTTGAGATCACCTAATATATGTCTTGCATATGAATACCTGTGGTGACAATGCGGTATTATTTTTATTCACTTGATATATGTTTTTTCACTCAACTCTCGGATTCCCGAGGTGACATTGGGGTAATCTACACATAGGGGTTGATGCACGTTCATGTCTTTGTTTCTCCGGTAGAAATCTTGGGGCACTCTTTGAGGTTCTTTGTGTTGGACTGAGTATCATGAATCTGAAATTACTTGGTGTTATTTTAGTACGAACTCTTGGATAGATTGATCGGAAAGAATAGCTTCGAGGTGGTTTCGTACCCTACAAACGATTTCTTCTTATGTTCTCCGCTAGATAGGAACTTTGGAGTGATTCCTCATCGCATATTGAGGGATGGTTATATGATCCAATTATATTAGCATTGTTGGGAGATTGCACAAGAGAAAGTACGGACCCTAGGCCTCATTTTCAAGCATTGCAATACCGTTTATGCTCCATTTTATCAATTGCTACCTTGCTATTTTTTATTGTTCCTATTACAAAAATCAATATCAACTATCCATATTACACTTGTATCACCATCTCTTCGCCGAACTAGTGCACCTATACAAATTACCATTGCATTTGGTGTGTTGGAGTCACAAGAGACTTTTTATTATTTGGCTGCAGGGTTGTTTGAGAGAGACCATCTTCATCCTACGCCACCCACGGATTGATAAACCTTAGGTCATCCACTTGAGAAAATTGCTACTGTCCTACAAAACTCGGCGCTTGTAGGCCCAACACGTGTCTACAAGAATATAGTTGCGTAGTAGACATCAATATCACAAGTTCGTATAAAGTTTATTTTCCTCACACTAATAGATCTTACATATTTAGAGAGCAATTTTTATTGCTTGCAACGATGACAACTTACTTGAAGGACCTTACTCAATCCATAGGTAGGTATGGTGGACTCTCATGGCAAAACTGGGTTTAGGGATGTTTGAATGCACAAGTAGTATCTCTACTTGGTGCAGAAGATTTGGCTAGCATAAGAGTGGAAAGCAAGCTCAACATGTTGGAGGATCCGCAAGAATATAACTTCTATTCGGATATAAGAAAGCATAACCCATTATGTTGTCTTCCTTGTCCAACATCAACTTTTTAGCATGTCATATTTTAATGAGTGCTCACAATTACAAAAGATGTCCAAGATAATATATTTATATGTGAAGCCTCTCTTTCTTTATTACTTCCTATTAATTACAACAGTGACCAAAACTATGTTTGTCAACTATCAACAACTTTTATTCATCATACTCTTTATATGTGAAGTCATCACTCTCCATAAGATCATTATATAATCTTTTTTATTTCTTTCTTTTCTTTTATTCCCTCAAGATCATAGCAAGATAGCAAAGCCTTCAACTCAAAACTACTCTTTATTATATATAACTCACTTACTCGATTACATAGATAGATCTTGAAGCAAAAATCAAAGCTAGATCATACTAAAAACTTTATTCTACTAGATCAAGATATAACCAAAAGGATCGAACTAAGAAAAAACGATAAAGGAAAAGATGTGATGGTGATACGATACCGGGGCACCTCCCCCAAGCTTGGCAGTTGCCAAGGGGAGTGCCCATACCCATGTATTTATGTCTCTTTCTTCGGAGGTGGTGATGATGGAGTTGTTGATTTAGTATCCTTCTTCCTCAGCTTGGCTTGAGGATAGAATTTTTCCTCCCTTAAGTCATCGATCTCCTGCTCAAGACATAATATCTGTTTACATAGTTCCTGTTTCTTTTCCTGCAAGAGATTAAAAGGGATAAACTCGATCTCAAGTTTCTTTGTTTTATTAGGAAGACTTGACTTTTCGAACTCCACATGCATGTCCCCAGGTTGGGGTAGTGGGACTTCCTCTTCATCGGAACTTGTCTCTTCCTTTCCTTTTGGATCATAGCCTTCTTCCTCCTGTGTGGTCGAACCATAATGCTCCAAATCTCCGTAGACCTTGGGTCTATAATGAAATCAGCTCCATAGCTCTCCCTCTGAATCTTGGGATGACATATTGCTCTAAATCTGCTGCAGAAACAGCTCAAAACGAAAACAGGAGATATTGCCGTGATACTGTGGTCGAAACTTTCGGGAGATTATATAATGAATTTTTACCAACCAAAAGAAGTATTGTGCAAGAAAACGGAGTCCAGAGGGCACATGAGGCGGCCACAAGGCAGGGGGCGCGCCCTCCACCCTTGTGGTCTCCCCGTGCAACTTTCAGACTACTTTTAATTTTCCTAATTTTTTAAATTTTCCAAAACGGAGAAAAATTGCCATTAGAACCGTAGCACATACCTATTCCTGTTTGGACTCTGAAACATTCTGGAAAGTATCCCTTATGTACTCCTCCGATTTTATGGTAATAATAATATTTGTCTCAACATTTATGGGATTACCTGAAATATAATGTTTAATTCTTTGACCATTTACCACCTTCGGATTTGTGCCTTCGGCGTTTTTGATTTTGATGGCACCGGAACGGTAGACCTCCTCGATAATGTAAGAACCTTCCCATTTATAGAGAATCTTTCTTGTAAAAAATATTAAACGAGAGTTGTATAGCAAAACATGATCACCTACATTAAACACGCTTTTGTATCCTTTTGTCATGCCATCTTTTAACCTTTTCTTTAAATAACTTGGCATTATCATAGGCATGGGTTCTCCATTCATCAAGCGAGCTTATGTCAAATAACCTCTTCTCATCAGCAAGTTCGAAATCATAGTTGAGCTCTTTAATTGCCCAATAAGCTTTATGTTATAGTTCTAAAGGTAAGTGACATGCTTTTTCAATAAACCATTTTATACGGAGATATACCCATAGGGTTTTAATATGCAGTTCTATAAGCCCATAATGCATCATCAAGTTTCTTAGACCAATTCTTTCTAGATCTATTAACAATCTTTTGCAAAGTCAATTTAATCTCTCTATTGCTCAATTCTACTTGACCACTAGACCGAGGATGATTTGGAGATGCAATTATATGGTTAACATCATACTTAGCAAGCATTTTACGGAAAGCACCATGAATAAAATGTGAACCACCATTAGTCATTAAATATCTAGGGACTCCAAACCTCGGGAAAATAACTTCTTTAAGCATCTTAATAGAAGTGTTATGATCGGCACTACTAGTAGGAATAGCTTCTACCCACTTAGTAATCAACATCAACTAAAAAATGTGTATACCCATTAGAGGAAGGAAAAGGTCCCATATAATCAAAGCCCCAAACATCAAATTGTTCAATAACAAGTGAATAATTCATAGGCATTTCCTGACGACTAATAATATTGCCAATTCTCTAGCATTCATCACAATATAGGACAAACTTACGAGCATCCTTGAAGAGAGTAGGCCAATAAAAACCAGATTGTAATACCTTATGTGCAGTTTTATCTCCGGCGTGGTGTCCTCCGTAAGACTCGGAGTGGCACTTGTGTAGGATCTGCTCCTGTTCATGCTCAGCAAGACAACATCTAATAAAACCATCTACTCCTTCTTTATAAAGGTATGGGTCATCCCAAAAGTAATGTCTTAAATCATAGAAAAACCTTTTCTTTTGCTGGTATGTGAAACTAGGTGGTATAAATTTAGCAACAATGTAATTAGCATAATCAGCATACCATGGATTGTTACGAGAAGCATTTATGATAGCTAATTGCTCATCAGGAAAACTATCATCAATAGGCAGTGGATCATCAAGAAGATTTTCTAACCTAGACAAGTTGTCTGCAACGGGGTTCTCATCTCCCTTTCTATCAATAATATGCAAATCAAATTCTTGTAACAAGAGAACCCATCTAATAAGTCTACGCTTAGCATCTTTCTTTTCCATAAGGTATTTGATAGCAGCATGATCAGTGTGAACAGTTACCTTGGAATCAACAATATAAGATCTGAACGTATCACAAGCAAATACAACTGCTAAAAATTCTTTTTCAGTAGTAGCATAATTTCTCTGGGCACTGTCTAGAGTTTTACTAGCATAATGAATAACATTCAACTTCTTATCAATTCTCTTTCCTAGAACAACACCAACAGCATAATCACTGAATCACACATAATTACAAAGGGTAAATTCCAATTAGGTGGTTGAACAATAGGTGCAGAAATCAAGGCTTTCTTAAGAATTTCAAATGCTTCTACACAATCATCATCAAAAACAAAAAGAACATCTTTTTGCAAGAGATTAGTGAGAGGGCTAGAAATTTTAGAGAAGTCTTTAATAAACCTCCTATAGAAACCACCTTGACCAAGGAAACTTCTTATACCTTTGATATCCGTAGGAGACAAAAAAATTTCAATAGCGTCTACTTTCGCTTTATCAACTTCAATACCTCTTTTTGAGATTTTATGCCCCAAGACAATACCTTCATTAACCATAAAGTGACACTTCTCCCAATTCAAGACAAGAATAATTTCTTCACATCTCTGCAAAACTTGATCAAGGTTGCCTAAGCAATCATCAAAAGAAGTTTCGTAAACGGAGAAATCATCCATGAAAACCTCAACAATCTTTTCAAAAAAGTCAGAGAATATAGTAATCATACATCTTTGAAAGGTAGAAGGTGCATTACATAAACCAAAAGGAATACGTCTCTAAGCAAAAGTACCGAAAGGGCAAGCAAAAGTGGTCTTTTCTTGGTCCTCTTCTGACACAGGTATTTGAGAGAAACCAGAATAACCATCTAGAAATCAAAAATATGTATGTTTGGACAGTCTTTCTAGCATTTGATCAATAAAAGGTAGATGGTAATGACCTTTTCTAGTATCTTTGTTCAATTTGCGAAAATCAATTACCATTCTATAACCTATAACAAGTGGAATCAATTCATTCTTATCATTAGGAACAACAATGATACCTCCCGTCTTAGGGACACAATGAATAGGGCTTACCCATCTACTATCAGCAATAGGATAAATTATACCTGCCTCCAGAAGCTTTAGTATTTCATATCTTACCACTTCTTTCATCTTAGGATTTAACCATCATTGATGATCAACAACTGGTTTAGCATCAGGCTCCAAATTAATTTTGTGCTGACATAGAGTGGGACTAATGCCCTTAAGATCATCAAGAGTATATTGATACGTCTCCAATGCATCTATAATTTTTTATTGTTCCATACTATTATATTATCTGTTTTGGATGTTTTATATGCATTAATACACTATATTATATTAATTTTGGGACTAACCTATTAACCTAAAGCCCAGTGCCAATTCATGTTTTTTCCTTGTTTTTGAGTTTTGCGCAGAAGGAATACCATACAGAATAAAACTTTTGCGATGATTTTTCTTGGACCATAAGACATCCATAGGACTTGGAGTGCAAGTGAGAGAAGCCACAAGGCGGCCACAAGGATGGAGGGCGTGCCCAGGGGGTAGGGCACGCCCCCACCCTTGTGGGCCCGTCGTGACTCCACCGACCTATTTCTTCCGCCTATGTATTCCCATATATCCCAAAACCAACAAGGAGAGCCACGAAAACACTTTTCCACCACTGCAACCTTCTGTACCCACGAGATCCCATCTAGGGGCCTTTTCTGGCGTCCTGCCAGAGGGGGATTCGATCACAGAGGGCTTATACATCAACTCTATTGCCCTTCCGATGAAACGTGACTAGTTTACCACAGACCTATGGGTCCATAGCTAGTAGCTAGATGAATTCTTCTCTCTCTTTGATTCTCAATACATGTTCACCTCGACGCTTTTGGAGATGTATCCGATGTAATCTTCTTTTGTGGTGTGTTTGTTGAGATCCGATGAATTATGGATTTATGATCAGCTTATCTATAAATATTATTTGAATCTTCTTTGAACTCTTTTATGCATGAGTTGATATCTTTGTAATTCTCTTCGAACAATCGGTTTGGTTTGGCCAACTAGATTGGTTTTTCTTGCAATGGGAGAACTGCTTAGCTTTGGGTTCAATCTTGTGGTGTCCTCACCCAGTGACAAAGTAGGGGTAGCGAGGCACGTATTGTATTGTTGCCGTCGAGGATAAAAAGATGGGGTTACCATCATATTGCTTGAGTTTATTCCTCTACATCATGTCATCTTACTTAATGTGTTACTCTAGATACTCTGGATGCACGCAGGAGTCGGTCAATGTGTGGAGTAATAGTAGTAGATGCAGGCAGGAGTCGGTCTACTTGACACGGACGTGATGCCTATATTACATAATCATAGCCTTGGATATCGTCATAACTTTGCGCTTTTCTATCAATTGCTCGACAGTAATTTGTTCACCCACCGTATTATTTTCTATCTTGAGAGAAGCCTCTAGTGAAACCTATGGCCCCCGGGTCTATGTTCCATCATATAAGTTTCTGATCTACTATTTTGCAATATTTTATTTTCAGATCTATAAACCAAAAACCCAAAAATATTTACTTTATCTTTTGTTTAGTTTTATCTATCTCTATCAGATCTCACCTTTGCAAATGACCGTGAAGGGATTGACAACCCTTTTATCGCGTTGGGTGCAAGTGTTTGATTGTTTGTGCAACTATTGGTGATTTGTGCGTTCTTCTCCTACTGGATTGATACCTTGGTTCTCTAACTGAGGGAAATACTTATCTCTACTTTGCTACATCACCCTTTGCTCTTCAAGGGAAAAACCAACGCAAGCTCAAGAAGTAGCATATATCCAATAGCAGTGTGGCGCTTCCTTAGAGTTTTCAATAATTTATTTTCTTCATGCTCTGAAAGGTTGGCACTAATAATAACATGATATATCTTCTTTTCATCAAGATAAGCATATTTCAAAGTATTAGATAATTGTTTAAGCTCAAACACAAGGTCACCCTTGGGTGGAGGAGGATCCCCAGGGTTTTCGACAGACAAATTGTGTTTCAAAATAGGCCCTTGATTAAAGAATATTTCATCTATTTCCCTTCTTTCATTCATAAACATATCATTTTCATGGTCTAGCAAATATTGTTCTAAAGGATTAGTAGGAGGCATGGCAATAGGAGCAAGACCAATAATTTCATCCTTACTAGGCAATTCTTTATCCTGGGATTGTCTACGAAATTTAGAGAAATTAAAATCATGAGACATATCCCCAAAACTTACAGTAACAATTTCTTTCTCACAATCTATCTTAGCACTAACAATATTCAATAAAGGTCTACCAAATATAATGGGACAAAAATCATCTTGTGGGGTACCAAGAACAAGAAAATCTGTAGGGTATTTTATTTTCCCACACAAGACTTCAACATCTCTAAGAATCCCAATTGGTGATAAGTATCTCTAGTGGCAAGCTTAATAGTAGCATCAATATCTTCTATCTCAGTAGGTGCAAATATCATTCATAATTTCTTGATATAAGGTAAAAGGAATTGCACTCAAACTAGCACACACATCACATAAGCCATGACAACGATGATCTCCTATATTAACAGAAACAACAGGCATGCCAACAAAAGGTATATGTTTATCTTTAATATCGGGTTTAGAAATTCTAGCAACTTCATCACAGAAATAAATAACCTGCCCATCAATATTATCAACCAAGAGATCTTTACCATAGCAATACTAGGTTCAACTTTAATTTGTTCAAGGGGTGTAGGTGTCCTAGTATAACTCTTACGAACCACAGTTGAAGCTTTAGCATGACCCTTTATTCTAACAGGGAAAGGTGGTTTCTCAGTATAAGCACTAGGAATAATAGGATCAACATTATAAGTAGTAGTCTCTTCTTCAACTTTAATAGGTCCTACTACTTTCACTTCAATGGGAGGATGATATTTAAACCACTTCTCCTTAGGGAGATCAACATGAGTAGCAAAAGATTCATAGAAAGTAGCTACTATCTCAGAGTCAAGTCCATACTTAGTGCTAAATTCACGAAAAGCATCGGTATCCATAAAAGATTTAACACAATCATACTTATGGTTTATACCTGAATCATTACCTTCGTCGAGTTCCCAATCTTCAGAGTTGCGTTTAATTTTTCCAATAAATCCCA
The DNA here is from genome assembly GCA_021605145.1 of Aegilops bicornis. NCBI lineage: Eukaryota > Viridiplantae > Streptophyta > Magnoliopsida > Poales > Poaceae > Aegilops > Aegilops bicornis. The sequence goes on along the minus strand of CM038670.1, from coordinate 639,764,921 downwards.
TTTGAATTCAATAGTCTTCTTCATAAAATAACCAGTACAAGAAGTATCGAACATGGATTGATCATTACGCGAAAGCCAAGCGTAAAAATTCTGAACAATAATTTCTCTTGAGAGCTCATGATTGGGGCATGAATATAACATTGACCTAAGCCTCCCCAAGCTTGAGCGATACTTTCTCCTTCACGAGGCCAAAAATTATATATATAATTCCGATCACGATGAACTAGATGCATAGGATAAAACTTCTGATGAAATTCTAATTTCAATCGGGTGTAGTTCCATGATCCAATATCATCACATAGCCTATACCATGTAAATGCCTTCTCCATCAAAGATAAAGGGAATACCTTCTTCTTGACTTGATCCTCGGGCAAACCTGCAAGCTTAAGTAATCCACAAACTTCATCCACATAGATTAGATGCATATCGGGATGTAATGTTCCATCTCCTGCATAAGGATTAGCCAGCAGTTTCTCTATCATACTGATACGTCTCCAACGTATCTATAATTTTTTATTGTTCCATGTTGTTATATAATCATTCTAGGATGTTTTATAATCATATCATTTTTTTGGTACTAGCCTATTGACATAGTGCCAAGTGCCAGTTGCTGTTTTCTGCATGTTTTTTTTACATCGCGGGAAATCAATACCAAATGGAGTCCAAATGCAGGGAAACTTTTGGTGGATTTGTTTTGGACCATAAGACATCCAGTGGGCCGAAGAAGCGCCTATGGGGGGTGCTCCGAGGGGAGCACAACCCACGAGGGCGCACCTGGGCCAGGCGCGCCCTGGTGGGTTGTGCCCGCCTCGGGTGCCCCCTGGACCGACCTTTTTTATATAAATACCCCAATATTCAAGAAACCCTAGGGGAGTCGACGAAAATCAATTCCAACCGCCGCAGAGTCTAGAACCACCAGATCCAATCTAGACACCATCACGGATAGGTTCACCACTTCCATTGGTGCCTCTCTGATGATGCGTGAGTAGTACTTTGTAGACCTAGTTAGTAGCTAGATGACTTCCTCTCTCTCGTTTTATTCTCAATACAATGGTCTCTTGGAGCCGTATGATGTAACTCTTTTTGCGGTGTCTTTGTTGGGATCCAATAAACTTTGATTTTATGATCAGATCTATCTTTCTATCCATGAAATTTATTAGAGTCTTCTTTGATCTCTTATATGCATGATTGCTTTTAGCCACGTATTTCTTCTCCGATATTTGAGTTTTGTTTGGCCAACTTGATCTATTTATCTTGCAATTGAAAGAGGTGCTTTGTAGCGGGTTTGATCTTACGGTGCTTGATCCCAGTGACAGAAAGGGATTCGACACGTATTTATCATTTATACATAAATATATCTTGTCTACATCATGTCATCGTTCTTATTGCATTACTCCATTTCTCCATGAACTTAATACACTAGATGCATGTTGGATAGTGGTCGATGTGTGGAGTAATAGTAGTAGATGCAGGCAGGACTCGTTCTACTAATCTTGGACGTGGTGCCTATATAATGATCATTTCATGGATATTGTCATGATTATTTGAGTTCTATCAATTTCCCAACAGTAATTTGTTCACTCACCGTTTGCTATTTTTCTCGAGAGAAGCCACTAGTGAAACCTACGCCCCCCCTCCCCCAGGTCTCTTTCTCATATTATTTGCCTTTCCGATCTATTTTCCTTTGCTTTTATTTTTAGATCTATTAAACCAAAAATACAAAAATACATTGCTGCACTTTATTTTATTTGGCGTTCGATCTATCAATATTTACTACTCTCTCACGTCTGTTTGCCAATTTCTGGTGCCGTTGCCCGAAAGGGATTGACAACCCCTTTTACACGACAGGTTGTGAGTATTTGTTATTTGTGTCCAGGTGCTGTTTACATAGTGTTGCTTGGCTCTCCTACTGGTTCGATAACCTTGGTATCATCACTGAGGGAAATACCTACCATCGCTGTGCTGCATCATCCCTTCATCTTTGGGGAAATACCGATGTAGCTTCGAGCCGCATCACATACCCGTAGGAATTTCATAATAAATATTTTTAGTAGGTGCAGTAGGTTGAGGAGTAACTTCTTGCTCTACCGGTTGAGGTGAAGATACCCCGAATAAGCCCCTCAAAGGATTATTTTCCATGGTGACAAGTGACAGTAATATCAACACACTGTATAAATGTTCCCTTACCAAATTCCACTTACCAGAGGCGCTTCACTCCCCGGCAACGGCACCAAAAAAGAGTCGTCATGACCCAAAAGTATAGGGGATCTATCATAGTCCTTTAGATAAGTAAGAGTGTCGAACCCAACAAGGAGCAAAAGGAAATGACAAGCGGTTTTCAGTAAGTTATTCTCTGCAAGCACTGAAATTATAGGTAATAGATAGTTGTATGACAAGATAATTCATAACGGGTAACAATTAAAAAAAGTAACTAAGGTGCAGAAAGGTGGCCCAATCCTTTTTGTAGCAAAGCACAAGCCTGGACGAACTCTTATATAAAGCAAAACGCTCCCAGGGACACATGGGAATTATTGTCAAGCTAGTTTTCATCATGCTCATATGATTCGCGTTCGTTGCTTTGATAATTTGATATGTGGGTGGACCGGTGCTTGGGTGTTGTCCTTCCTTGGACAAGCCTCCCACTTATATTAACCCCTCTCGCAAGCATCCGCAACTACGAAATAAGAATTAAGATAAATCTAATAGCATGAAACATATGGATCCAAATCAGCCCCTTACGAAGCAACGCATAAACTAGGATTTAAGCTTCTGTCACTCTAGCAACCCATCATCTACTTATTACTTCCCAATGCCTTCCCCTAGGCCCAAATCATTGTGAAGTGTCATGTAGTCGACGTTCACATAACACCACTACATGAAAGACAACATACATCTCATCAAAATATCGAACAAGTACCAAATTCAGATGATTAATTATAACAAGATTTCTCCCATGTCCTCAGGAACAAACGTAACTGCTCACAAAGCATATTCATCTTCATAATCAGAGGAGTATTAATTATCATTAAGGATCTAAACATATGATCTTCCACCAAATAAACCAACTAGCATCAACTACAAGGAGTAATCAACACTACTAGCAACCCACAGGTACCAATCTGAGGTTTTGGGACAAAGATCAGATACAAGAGATGAACTAGGGTTTGAGAGGGGATGGTGCTGGTGAAGATGTTGATGGATATTGACCCCCTCTCGATGAAAGGATCATTGGTGATGATGATGGCTTCGATTTCCCGCTCCGGGAGGGATGTTTGCCTGGCAGAACAGCTCCGCCTGAGCCCTAGATTGGTTCTTGATAACCCACAAGTATAGGGGATCGTAACCGTTTTTGAGGTTAGAGTATTGAACCCAAATTTATTGATTCGACACAAGGGGAGCCAAAGAACATTCTCAAGTATTAGCAGCTGAGTTGTCAATTCAACCACACCTAAAAGACTAAATATCTGCAGCAAACTATTTAGTAGCAAAGTAGTATGGAAGTAACGGTAATAGTGGCAAAATTAACAGTAGCAGTTTTGTAGCAATCGTAACAGTAGCAACGGAAAAGTAATGGAGCAAATATCAATATGAAACGAGCTCGTAGGCAATGGATCAATGATGGATAATTATGTCGGATGGCATTCATCATGAAACAGTTATAACATAGGGTGACACAGAACTAGCACCAATTCATCAATATAATGTAGGCATGTATTCCAAATATAGTCATACGTGCTTATGGAAAAGAACTTGCATGACATATTTTGTCCTACCCTCCCGTGGAAGCGGGGTCCTATTGGAAACTGGGATATTAAGGCCTCCTTTTAATAGAGTACCAGACCAAAGCATTAGCACTTAGTGAATACATGAACTCCTCAAACTACGGTCATCGCCGGGAGGTGCCCGACTATTGTCACTCTGGGGTTGTCGGATCCTAACACGTAGTAGGTGACTATAACTTGCAAGATGGGATCAAGAACACAAATATATTCACGAAAACATAAAAGGTTTAGATCTGAAATCATGGCACTCGGGCCCTAGTGACAAGCATTAAGCATAGCAAAGGCATAACAACATCAATCTTAGAACATAGTGGATACTAGGGATCAAACCCTAACAAAACTAACTCGATTACATGGTAAATCTCATCCAACCCATCACTGTGCAGCAGGCCTACGATGGGATTACTCACGCACGGCGGTGAGCATCATGAAATTGGTGATGAAGGATGGTTGATGATGACGATGGCGACGGATTCCCCTCTCCAGAGCCCTAAACGGACTCCAGATTTGCCCTCCCGAGGAAGAATAGGGCTTGGCGGCGTCTCCATATCATAAAACGCGATGAATCCTTTTCTCTAATTTTTTTTCTCCCCGAACGTGAATATATGGAGTTGGAGTTGAGGTCGGTGGAGGTCCAGGGGGCCCACAAGGACGGAGGGCGTGCCCCCACCCTTGTGGCCAGGGTGTGGGCCCCCTTTGGTTGATTCTTTCCCCAATATTTTTTATTAATTCCAAAAATCATCTCCGTGAAGTTTCAAGTCATTCCGAGAACTTTTATTTCTGCACAAAAATAACACCATGGCAATTCTGCTGAAAACAGCGTCAGTCCGGGTTAGTTCCATTCAAATCATGCAAGTTAGAGTCCAAAACAAGGGCAAAGGAGTTTGGAAAAGTAGATACGAAAGAGAAGTATCAGTTCTGCCCAGGTTCCACCTCGAGACGGCGACGCTTTGTCCCGAAAGCTTCCTTGTGATTTTTTCCAGGTCAAAAGACACCGTATAGCAGAAGACTGGCACCGGAGGCCTGCCAAGGGGCCCACAAGGCAGGGGAATGCCCAGGGGGTAGGGCGCACACCCCACCCTTGTGGATGGCTGGTGGCCCCCCTTTGGTTCTTTCTTCGCCCAATATTTTTTATATATTAAATAATTCTCCGTGAAGTTTCAGGTTTTTTGGAGTTGTGCAGAATAGGTCTCTAATATTTGCTGCTTTTGCAGCCCAGAATTCCAGCTGCCGACATTCTCCCTCTTCATGTAAACCTTATAAAATAAGAGATAAAAGGCATAAATATTGTGATATAATGTGTAATAACAGCCCATAATGCAATAAATATCAACATAAAAGCATGATGCAAAATGTACGTATCACATGAGCATAAAAATTTTCATCTCTCAGAATAATGTAAGTGAAGAATGAGAGAATTTGTTCAAAAATATTAAAGCACACCATGCTCAAAAAGATATAAGTGAAGCACTAGAGCAATTCCATAGCTCAAAAAATTTAAGTGAAGCACACAGAGCATTCTAACAAATCATAGCATAATTTTGGATCTCTAAAATAGGTATGTTCGGCAAGGATACTTGACACAAACTAAAAAGAAAAACAAGCAAAGACTCATATCATACAAGACGCTCCAAGCAAAACTCATGATATGGGACGAATCAAAATATAGCTTCAAGTAAAATACTGATGGTCGTTAGAAGAAAGAGGGGATGCCACTCAGGGCATCCCCAAGCTTAGTTGCTTGTTCATTTTCGAATATTACCTTGGGGTGTGGTAGCATCCCCAAGATTAGGCTCTTCTTACTCCTTATTCGTTCATCCATCATGATCTCACCCAAAACATGAAAACTTCAATCACACAAAACTTAACAAAACCTTCGTGAGATCCGTTAGTATAAGAAAGCAAATCACTACTCTAAGTACTGTTGCAAACCCATTCATATTTTATTTTTGCATTATATCTACTGTATTTCAACTTTACTATGGCTTATACCCCACCCCCCTCGATAAAGTCCATAGATTCATAAAATAAGTACACAACCCAAAGAAAAGAGAATCTGTTAAAAATAGAATAGTCCGTGGCAATCTGAAACTTCAAATACTTCTGGAACTCCAAAACTGCTAAAAAATTAGGACAACATGGTCAATTTGTATATCAACATTGTGTATAAAAATCAGGATTTTAGCGCGCTTCTGTGATTTTTAGTAATTCTGCTACTGGCGCACAAAGTTTCTGTTTTTCAACAAGGTCAAGTCAACTATCACCCAACATGATCCCAATGGCTTTACTTGGCACAAACACTAATTAAAACATAGAAGAACAATCATAACAGTATCATAATTTTGCAAACACTGAAGAACAGAAAGAAAAAGGTAAAAATAAATTTTATTCATTGGGTTGCCTCCCGACAAGCGCTATCGTTTTATGCCCCTAGCTAGGCATAAGATTTCAATGATGCTCACATGAAAGATAGTAATTGAAACACGAAAAGAGCATCATGTAACATGTGAAAAAACACATTTAAGTCTAACATAATTCATATGCATAGGGATTTTATAAGCAAACAAATTATCAAGACAATAAATTTCTAGCATATGCAAGGTAGAAGAATAAAACATTGACGATTTCAATATAATGAGAGGTAATTTAGTAACATAAAAATTTCCACAACAATATTTTTCTCTCTTATAATAATTACATGTGGGATCATAATCAAATTCAACAATAGAGCTACCATATAAAATTTTCTCTTCATGATCCACATGCATAAAAGTTTTAGAATCTTCCAAGATAGTGGGATTAACATCAACTAAAGTCATGACCCCTCCAAATCCCCATTTATCAAAAATTTCACAAGATTGAACACTCTCCAAATATGTGGGATTATTTTTACCTATAGTTGACACTCTTCCGAACCCAATCTCAATATTATTGCAAACGAATTCATCATGAGGCTTAAATAAACTATCAAGATCATAAGAATCATTATCATCCAAATCATGATCATTGCAATAAGTAGTGGACATAGTAATATTAACATCCCCAAGCTTGGGGTTTTGCATATTATTAGCACAATTGAAATTAATAGAATTTATAATAACATCATTGCAATCATTCTTTTCAGCCAAGGAGCTATCATGAATCACTTATAAATTCCTTCTTTTAACACTTCATCACAATTTTCAGATTGATGAATCTCAAGCAAAACTTCATAAAGATAATCTAGCGCCACTCAACTTACTAATAATTGGTTCATCATAATTTGGTCTTTTAAAAAGATCAGCAAGTCGATGAGGATCTATATCAATAGATTTTTAGCAAGCGAAGATGCAAGCAAATAAGGGACACATGGCAACACAAGCAAACAAGATCTCACACGAAAAAGGCAAACGGAAAGAAGGCGGATAAAATGGCAAATTTTATTGAAGTGGGTGTCGATGTCAAAACCAGAGGATCTCGGGTAGGGGGTCCCGATCTATGCATCACGGCCGATGGTAACAGGAAGCGAGGGACACAGATGTTTACCCAGGTTTGGGCCCTCTCGATAGAGGTAAAACCCTACTTCCTTCTTGATTAATATTGATGATATGGGTAGTACAAGAGTAGATCTACCACGAGATCGTAGAGGCTAAACCCTAAGACTAGCCTATGATGGTATGATTGTAATTGTGACCGGCCTTCTAAGGACCAACCTCTCCAATTTATATAGACGCCGGAGATGGCTAGGGTTTACATGGAGTCGGTTACAAGGAAGGAAATATAATATCCGGATCGCCAAGCTTGCCTTCCACGCCAAGGAAAGTCCCATCCGGACATGGGCCGAAGTCTTGAGTCTTGTATCTTCACGCTTCAATAGTCCGGGCGTTGTACAGTCCGGCTGTCCGGATACCCCTAATCCAGACTCCTCAAGAGCCCCGAACCAGGCTTCAATGACGATGAGTCTGGTGCGCAGTATTGTCTTCGGCATTGCAAGGCGGGTTCCTTCTCCGAATACTCCAAAGTGTATGTTACGACGAATAGTGTCCGGCCTCCAATCAATGTTATGCTCCTCGGCTTCGATACCTCAGTAATGACCATCTCCACGTGTCGGGCGAATGCGAGGAGTCGAGGCATTTTTGCATTTGCCACCCTCGATACTTCGGGCTAACCGTCTATTTGAAGGGACGGGGATTCTCAGATCCAAACCTCACTCTCCCTCCCAGAGCCAGCATCCAACAGGCGGTCCGAAAAAGCCATTCCAACATGGTCGGCCGTCGCAGCTCTTCTGCTTGCCCTTCTCGTTCCAAGTCGGGGGATTGGGGAGAGTGTTCAGTTCCTCATAGCCGTTTGATAAAGTTACAAACCCAAGGGTTTCACCCACCGGCGTTCATGGTCTCCGTCCGAGCTGGAATAGCCACTTATGACGGAGGAGACCAAGCTGAGGGATCTCCTAACCCATCTCCGGAGGAGCGTATATGTGTGATCCCTCATTTGCTGAGGGGCGTCGGGTTCCCTATCCACCCGTTTCTTCATGGGCTCCTGGATTTCTACAGCCTCCAGTTACAAGATCTTACCCCTGCCTCTATTCTGCACATAGCGGGGTATGTTGCCCTTTGCGAGCTGTTTTTAGGCTGCGAACCACACTTTGGATTATGGAGGAAGTTGTTCTGCCTCGTCCCCCGCACCCAGGGGGAGTCCCTATGTCAAGTGGGCGGGGCCGAAGTATGGCGCATCGCCGAGACCGGATACCTGTCCGGCACTCCTGAGAAGGCACCAGAAAACTGGCCTTGAGAGTGGTTCTTTATAAACGACGTCCCCCTTCCGGATCCAGTCCGGCCAGGTCTCCGCTCCAATATCGGGGGAAGCCCATGTGGCATTTCAACGAGGAAGATGACGCCACCCGCTGCGGCCATAAGGGTCTGGACTCCGCTGCCGCTCTGGCAAGGATATTGTCCGATTTGTACAAAGGGCAAGAGGAGGAATTCCTTCGCATAAAAAACGCGGGACGGATTCTCCATGTACAACCCCCGGCATGGGTAAGTTGCCATTCTTTTTCCCTGCTTTACTTACTCTAGCGTTCTTCTGCTAAGATTACTTGCATCAATGCTTCTGGGCAGGAACTAAGGAGGGCCATAGAAGGAATCTTCAGCCCACCCTCGCAACCAGAGGACCCTGGAAGGGCCCTAGATCCGGGACTTAAAGTGGATCCGGATATCACTGTGGAGCTTGTCAATGGGGTGTTCTATCAGGCGAGCTGGGATGGCGCCCTAGTGGCCATTACGGCCTACTAGCCTGGACTGCTCCCCGCTTTGCGTGTAAGCCGAACTAAAAAACCCTATCCTTCGAAGAGGGCTCTTCCCAGGTATTAAAATTTACCTTTGAGGTGTCGTTCTATTTGCAGAAACGACGACCGGAGCGAGGGGCCGAGCCCCTAGGGACTCGTCAACCACAAGTGTCCAGATCGGGCAGGCTCAAGAGGAAGGCGGTGAGGGTTGACACACCTCTACAAAGGTAAAGCAACGACCTTTCCTGTAATTAAAGAATTTAAAATATGACAACGCCCTTTGTGTCTGCCAGGAAGAGGAATAACCGGACTATATCCGGCGACCCTACCAATCACGCCTCCACCAGCCGAGTTCCAGAACCGGCTTCGGGGGTGGAGGCGGACACGGGGCCGACACCACATAACTCTCCAACAGAGAGTGCGGATATGCTCTCAGCCACGAATTCCGAAGTAGAGCGCCATGAATCACATGCGCCGACGGGCCGTACTTCGGAACAACATCTTTTCTAAAGAGGCATTTAACGCCTTCAATTCGGGAGACGCATACATCCGAGCTACTCAAGGCGGACTTGCCCGAGCGACGGACCAATATACCAAAGATATACGGGTAAGAAAATTTGATAAGCATGTGTAGCAGTAGCCCCTGAGACTTGAAACGGTTGAAACAACAGTTTTAAGGATCTATGTATGTACAGGTCCTTGTAGAGAATAACGAGCAATTGTCTCGGGAGCTGGAGGGATGGAGGCCGAACTGAGGGCCGCAGTTGCCAAATTAGAGGAACCCCAAAAGCCCTCACCTGGTAACAATTGTCACAATTGCACGAAGATGCACCAGTTAGTAAATGGATGATGTGACAAGTCTAATAGAAAATTCTGCAGACAATCCCGGGGTGAATCCGGAGGGTGTAAGAGAGGACACATCGCATCTCAAAAAGCAGCTAGAGGCTGGCGAGCGCATTCTTACGCGAGTTAGGCGGGAGAAGAACGATCTTCAAGATGCCAAAGTTCAGCTGGACGTGGAGTTAAAAGATCTCCGCGCTCAGCTGGCGGCCTCCGTCAAGGAGAACAAGAGGCTTCGACGCGTCATTTATGGTAAGTGCTTAGATGAACTGTTGTACAATTCGGCGAGGAAGTATATTGAAAGAATTTTGCTTGCAGGAATGTTAACGGGTCGCCCTGAGGAGGAGATGCCCTCATCTGCACATGATTTACTGCAAGACCTTTTTCAGAATCGCACGAAGCGAGCCTCGGCAAGTGATGCAGGTGTTGCTCGTGCTTTAGGCCATCAAGCCCTCTTGGCGAATGGCATGGGCGAACTTGCGGACATGCTTCGAGGAGCCCGGCGGCGCTTCCGTCTATGGAAGATATCAGCATGCCGGCAAGGAGCAAGAGAAGCCTGGGCAATGGTGAAGACGCGCTACACCAAGCTGGACCCGAACCATATGGCCGAAGTGGGACCGGTGGGGCCCGATGGGCAAGAAATTCCCGTTAGTCTGGTGTATGACCAAGTAGCTTTAGCCACTAAGTATTCTCCACAGGATTGTAAGCTAGATAGCCTGTTGGATGGTATAGAAGAGGAATGTAATCAGTCCAAGTGACTATGTAATTTAATGGGCATGATGAACCCCTAGCCAGATTAGAATCATTTGTCATGGCAGACCTTTTAAACTTCAGCCCCGGATCCTATAGTCCGGTGTGTCGAATACCCGCTCAGCTATACAAAACCGGTTATGCGTGGAAACAAGGCGTAGGGGTCATAAGTGCTTGAACAGACAAGTACCCAACTAGTTATGTTATATTACATGGATAGTAAGAAACATATTCCAGAGAGAATAGTTCCGTTAGGGGTTCCTTTCCCTGGGTACGCATGCGACGATGCACATGTCCGGACTGCGAACGAAGGCGCAGGATACAAGAATTCTGGGGATTTATGTTATGATAAAGAATACATCTTTTGTTCACCGACCGAATATTCTCTTAAGGAAGCTAGCTTTCGGCTTCACCCAGTCTGAGGTACACATCCGGCTGAACCGGCAGTAACAATCACAGAGGTGCTCCCCTTATGCCCTAGCCGAATTAACGGGAACGTAGGGCATAAACACAAGAGCCAGGCAACCCAGCTTGGCAACATCTTAAGTCATATCGATGCATATAATGGTGAAGAAAAAGGCACATATGGAAAAAGAATGCATATGCAACGGGCACAAAGCCATGTGACTAATCATTTTTAGCTTCTGTAAAGGAAGCCCCCAGGTATTGCTTACACACTTAGTGCGGCCGGAGTGATCCGGAAATCCGCACTGTATTGAATACTTTGTGTGAAGGGAGAAAAAGGTCGAGAAAGGAAAAGGGGATGGGGCATTATTAAAAGGGAGGGGTTAGGAGACGAACACTGTGTTCGGCGCTAGGCGTAGAATCTCCGTAGTCTTGCCGCGTTCCATGGGTTCGGCTCGAGTGCATTATCGGATGCATTACGTAAGCGGTATGCTCCTCCGGTGAGAACTTTGTCAATGACGAAGGGACCCTCCCACTTGGGTTTGAGTTTGTCCTTCTTATTCTCCGGTAGTCGTAGAACGAGCTCGGCAATATTGTATGTTTTGGCCCGCACTTCTCTGCTTTGGTATCATCGAGCCTGCTGCTGATAGAATGCGGAACGGGCTTTTGCGATATCGCGCTCCTCCTCCAGGGCATCCAAATTATCCTGCCGATCTAACTCGGCTTCCTTCTCTGCGTACATGCGTACGCGTGGCGAATCATGTATTATGTCGCAAGGTAATACTGCTTCCGTGCTGTACACCATAAAAAATGGTGTATATCCGGTCGTACGATTTGGCGTGGTCCGTAGCCCCCAGAGTACGGAGTCGAGCTCCTCCACCCAGTGTGTATCCGATTCTGTCAAGGATCGCACTAGTGTGGGTTTGATGCCACTCATAATGAGATAATTTGCTCGCTCTACCTGGCCGATTCTTTGGGGATGGTAGACGGAAGCGTAATCGAGCTTGATGCCCATTTTTGCGCACCAAGTTTTCACTTCGTCGGCTGTGAAATTTGAGCCATTATCAGTGATGATGCTATGGGGGACACCGTATCGGTGTACGACCCCGGATATGAAGTCTATTACTGGTCCGGATTCAGCCATTTTAACTGGTTTAGCTTCTATCCATTTGGTGAATTTGTCCACCATGACCAATAAGTATTTCTTCTTATGGCTTCCCCCTTTAAGAGGTCTGACCATATCCAGCCCCCAGACCGCAAAGGGCCAAGATATGGGGATTGTTTGGAGAGCGGTAGGGGGCATATGACCCTGATTGGCAAAGAGCTGGCAACCGACGCAGTGTTGGACAAGGTCTTGTGCGTCTGCTCGGGCCGTCGGCCAATAGAATCATGTACGGAAGGCCTTGCTGACTAATGCCCGAGCCGAGGCGGCAAGGCCGCCCAGGCCGGCATGGATTTCAGCCAAGAGTTTCCGCCCTTCCTCTTCGGAGATGCATCTTTGTAGTACTCCGGTAGCGCTTTTCTTGTAGAGTTCCCCTTCGTAGACTTTGTAAACTTTAGAACTCTGGACAATGCAGCATGCTTCATTTTGGTCTTCTGGGAGCTCCTGCCTATTTAGGTAGGCCAAGAAGGGCTCGGTCCACGGGGCAATTACAACCATGATTTCGTGGGCCGGGGAAGTTATTTCGGGGCTAGAGCCTCCGACTATGTCTGATGGTTCGGAATCTGGGGATGTATTCGGATTCGTGCTAGTATTGACGGACTCCCCTTCCCATAGTACGGATGGCTTGAACATCCGTTCCAAGAATATGTTAGGTGGGACAGGATCGCGTTTAGCGCCGATGTGAGCGAAGACATCCGCCGCTTGATTGTTTTCTCGAGCCACATGGTGGAATTCGAGCCCCTCGAACCGAGCAGACATTTCGAGGACGGCATTACGGTAGGCCGCCATTTTTGGGTCCTTGGCATCAAAATTCCGTTTATCTATGATATTGCGAGGTTTGAGTCCCCGCGCACTTCTAGGCATTGAATGCCCATAGAGACTGCCATCCGAAGACCGTGCAACAGAGCCTCGTATTCGGCTGCATTGTTGGAGTCTGTGTATAATATTTGGAGGACGTACTGGACCGTGTATCCGGTGGGAGATGTCAGGACTACACCTGCTCCCAATCCGGCCAGCATTTTAGAGCCGTCGAAGTGGATGATCCAGTTTGAGTATGCGCCGTACTCTTTAGGGAGTTCGGCTTCTGTCCATTCGGCGATGAAGTCAGCCAACACTTGCGACTTGATGGCCTGCCGTGGCTTGTACGTTATGTCGAACGGAAGGAGCTCAATGGCCCATTTGGCAATCCGGCCCGTAGCATCGCGGTTATTTATTATGTCATTGAGTGGTACTTCGGAGGCCACCGTCATCGAGCACTCTTGAAAGTAGTGTCGTAGCTTCCGGGATGCCATGAACACCCCGTATGCTATTTTTTGGTAGTGTGGGTATCGGGATTTGCATGGGGTTAGGACCGTGGACACGTAGTAGACCGGCTTCTGGAGCGGGTATTTGTATCCGTCGGCCTCTTGTTCAACGACGAGCACTGCGCTTACGACTTGATGCGTTGCAGCTATGTACAACAGCATAGGTTCGTCGATATTCAGCGTTGTTAATACTGGATTGCTGGCCAATAAGGTCTTTATTTCGTCCAGTCCGGCCGCGGCTGCATCCATCCATACGAAGTGTTCTGTGCGCCGAAGAAGGCGATAAAGCGGTAGTGCCTTTTCTCCTAACCTGGAGATAAAGCGGCTGAGAGCAGCCACGCATTCGGCTAGTTTTTGGATGTCTTTGAGGTCTGTTGGTATAGCCAACTGTGACAAAGCTCAGATCTTTGCTGGATTCGCTTCAATTCCTCTTTTGGAAACGATGAAGCCGAGTAGCTTCCCCGAGGGGACGCCAAAAACACATTTTTTCGGATTTAGCTTGATGTTGTATGTCCAGAGATTGTCGAATGTGAGCCTCAAGTCTTCTATTAGGGTTTCTACGTGTCTTGTTTTTATGACCACGTCGTCCACATATGCCTCCACTGTTTTGCCGATTTTCTTTTCCAGGCATGTTTGAATCATGCGTTGGTAGGTTGCACCGGTGTTCTTGAGCCCGAAAGGCATAGTGTTGAAGCAGAAAGGGCCATATGGGGTTATGAAAGTTGTTGCAGCTTGGTCAGACTCTGCCATCTTTATTTGATGGTATCCAGTATCGTCGAGGAAACACAATGAAGTCGTGTCCAGCTGTGGCATCAATGATTTGATCGATGCGAGGGAGGGGAAAGGGATCCTTGGGGCAAGCCTTGTTGAGGTCTTTGAAGTCGACGCATAGGCGCCAGGATTTGTCCTTCTTTGACACCATCACCAAATTTGCCAACCAGTCCGGATGTTTGATATCTCTGATGAATCCAGCCTTGAGTAGCTTCGCTAACTCTTCCCCCATTGCCTGTCGTTTGGGCTCTGAGAATCGCCTTAGGGTCTGCTTGACTGGTTTATATCCTTTTAGAATATTGAGGTTGTGTTCGGCCAGTCTGCCTGGGATGCCTGGCATGTCCGATGGGTGCCAGGCAAAAATATCCCAATTCTCGCGTAGGAAATCTCGTAGTGCGGCGTCAATCGCGTGGCTCAGCTGTGTCCTGATGGAAGCTGTCTTCGAGGGGTCCGTTGGATGGACCTGGAATTTGACTATCTCGTCTGCAGGTTTGAATGAGGTGGACTTGGGTCGTTTGTCTAGTATTACGTCGTCCCTGTCCATAGTGGCCCGCAGTGTTGTTAACTCTTCGGCTGCTAGGGCTTCAGATAATGCTTCCAAGGCTAGTTGCGGTTTTATTTTCGGCGCGAAGCGCAACATCCGGATCACTGGCTAGAGTGATGATTCCATTGGGTCCAGGCATTTTAAGCATCATGTACCCATAATGGGGTACAACTTGAAAGCTTGTAAACGCGTCCTGCCCTAGAAGGGCATGGTATCCGCTGCTAAAAGGAGCCACCTGGAATGTGATTTCCTAGGACCTATAATTCTCCGGGGTACCGAATACCACATTGAATGTAATTTTTCCCGCACACCGTGCTTCCCGAGTAGGGATAATTCCCCTGAAGGTCGTGCCGCTTTGTTCAATGTGGCTTCTATCAATCTCCATCTTGCTGAGTATTTCTTCATAAATCAGATTTAATCCGCTTCCACCGTCCATGAGTACTTTAGTGAGCCGAAAGCCGTCTACGATCGGACTAAGGACCAGAGCGGCTGGTGCCCGGACAGCCCAGAATCGAGGTTCATCACTAGCATTAAAAGTTATAGCAGTGTTGTTCCAAGGGTTTATTTTTGCCACACGGTAAATTTAAGCGAAGCTTTGGCGAGCTCGCTTGCGCCTATTGTTTGAGGCGAAAGTCCCGAAGACCGTTAGTACCGTATTGTGTTCGCTGGCGGGATGTTGTTCCGCTTTATTTCCCACAAGAAGATCCTCGCCACTTTTTGCACCTGCCGGAGTATCCAACATGCCTTAAGGCTATGAGTTGGTGTTGTATCCGGAGTACTGTGGAGCTTACATGGCCCGACGAGCCATCCTTCCAATACGGATCTCCATACAGGTGGGCTTTGGTTTCTTGGGGTTGGGTCGGACGACTTACGAGTTCGTCCGTTTAGTTCGGGCAAAGGTTTTTTTGCGAGAGCGATTATCCCAAAATTCTGTTTGGGTCTTCCAAGCGCTCTCCATCGCACAGTACTTCCGTACTATGGTTGCCAAGTCCATGGCGCACTATGTCGCTGCGGCTTATAGCATTGAGGAGTCCTACGTCCGTGCAGTTTTTGCAGAAAAGTGAGACCATGTTCTCTTCGCGGTAGTCCCCGACCTTGCTAAGCGCAAGGAGGAATCTGGCCTAGTAGCGATGTATGGTTTCCTGGGGCTCTCGCTTGATGCGGGAGAGACAGTTTAGGTCCAGTTTGGAGTCCGGATTTTGACCCGATCTAACGCCCAAGGGCGCGCGTGGTCCCGAGCTAAACAGCTCAGGATCCGGGGTGCCCAATTTCTTCGGCTCGGTGCCCGATTCTAAGTCCGGGACCTAGGTCAGGTTTTCCTTTGAGAAGGTCTTTGGCTCAAGGAGTTCGGTGATCCGAACACAACTTGTCCTCAAAGTTGAGGGGGAATCCTCGTGTGGTTCCTCCACTATCGCTATCTCATGGGTAGCCGGCGGGGACCTGATGTCCCTTTGGTCGGCTTTAAGCCCAATCCGTCGTGATGCATGGCGACTCCCGATGGCGATGCGATCCAAGAGTTCGTTAAGGGAGGCGAGCTCCATCTGATCCATCTGTTCGACAAGTTCCGAACTGACGCGAAGGTTATGATTGATGACACGAGAAGTCATCGTCGGCGCCACCGCCGATGGGGCGGCCATGATAAAGCCGCCGAGCCGGAGCGTCTGGCCTACAGCCAGAGCCCCCTCCGAAGTAACGTCGTCTTTGACAATGAGACGAGCCATCGAGCCTGGCGGTGACGACACAGAGGGACTCTCAATGAAAGCACCAATGTCGGTGTCAAAACCGGCGGATGTCGGGTAGGGGGTCCCGATCTGTGCGTCAAGGCTGATGGTAACAGGAAGCGAGGGACACAGATGTTTACCCAGGTTCGGGCCCTCTCGATAGAGGTAAAACCCTACTTCCTGCTTGATTAATATTGATGATATGGGTAGTACAAGAGTAGATCTACCACGAGATCGTAGAGGTTAAACCCTAAGAGCTAGCCTATGATGGTATGATTGTAATTGTGATCGGCCTTCTAAGGACCAACCTGTTCAGTTTATATAGACACGTGAGAGGGCTAGGGTTTACATGGAGTCGATTACAAGGAAGGAAATATAATATCCGGATCGCCAAGCTTGCCTTCCACGCCAAGGAAAGTCCCATCCGGACACGGGCCGAAGTCTTGAGTCTCGTATCTTCACGCTTCAATAGTCCGAACGTTGTACACAGTCCGGCTGTCCGGATACCCCCTAATCCAGGACTCCCTCAGTGGGGGAGATGAAAACGAGAGGCAAATAGCAAATAATGTAAATTGCAAGGAAATGAGATTTGTGATTAGGAACCTGATAGATGTTGATGATGTCTCCCCGGCAACAGCGCCATAAATCCTTTCTTGATGGCTCGTGTCCGTGTTAGTTTTCCCCCGAAAAGGAAGGGATGATCACCACAGCTACGGTAGGTTCCCTCAATGATGAAACCAAGGTTATTGAAACAGTAGGAGAACCAAGCAACACTATAAATGGTACATGCACACAAAGAACAAATACTTGCAACCCGACGCGTAAGAGGGTTTGTCAATCCCTCATGGGTAAAAGATTGGTAAAGATATAATTTGGTAGATGCAAATAGAATAATGGCAAATAAAATCCGGCAAGGTATTTTTGGGTTTTTCATAATATATATCTAAAAATAAAATATGCAAATAAATAAAGAGGCAAATAGCAATACATATCTGAAGATATATGATGAGAAAATAGACTCGGGGGCCGTAGATTTCATTAGTGGCTTCTCTCGAGAAAATAGCATACGGTGGGTAAACAAATTACTGTTGAGCAATTGATAGAACTTCAAATAATTATGACGATATCCAAGCAATGATCATTATATAGGCATCACATCCAAGATTAGTAGACCGACTCCTGCTTGCATCTACTACTATTACTCCACACATCGACCGCTATCCAACATGCATCTAGTTGTATTAAGTTCATGGAGAAACGGAGTAATGCAATAAGAACGATGACATGATGCAGAAAAGATCTATTCATGTAGGAATAGACCCCATCTTGTTATCCTTAATAGCAACGATACATATGTGTCATGTCCCCTTCTTTCACTGGGATTGAGCACCGTAAGATCGAACCCATCACAAAGCACCTCTTCCCATGGCAAGAAAAATCGATCTAGTCGGCCTAACTAAACCAAAGTAAGAAGAAATACGAGGCTATAAGTAGCCATGCATATAAGAGATCAAAATAAGACTCAAATAACTTTCATGGATAAAAATATAGATATGATCATAAACTCAACGTTCATCGGATCCCAACGAACACACCGCAAAAAGAGTTACATCAAATAGATCTCCAAGAGACCATTGTATTGAGAACCAAAAGAGAGAGAGGAAGCCATCTAGCTACTACCTACGGACTCGTAGGTCTACAATGAACTACTCACGTATCATCGGAGAGGCACCAATGAGGACAATTAACCCCTCCGTGATGGTGTCTAGATTGGATCTCGTGGTTCTGGAACTTGCGGCGGCTGGAATTGTGTTTCGTCGACTCTGTCGGATTTCGGGTTCCGGCAGACCCTCTAGGTTCGAACTCTGGGATGCGCGCGGAGATCTCGCCCCCTACCCACCTGCACCTCGTCGCCTCGCTAGTATCTAAACTACCAAAAGAACAGCACAAGAGACACAAGGTTTATACTGGTTCAGGCCACCATTGTGGTGTAACACCCTACTCCAGTGTGTGGTGTGGTGGATTGCCTCATGGGCTGATGATGAACAATACAAGGAAGAACAGCCTCGCGAGGGTCTGTTCTTAGCTGGTGCGATGAACCGCTAGGGGGAGTTCAGTCGCTTCTCTCTCTCTCTTTGGGTTCAAGATCAGGATCCGGATCCTTCTACCCTGTGGGTGGCTAGTCCTATTTATAGGCAGTGGCCCTGGGCCTCTTCCCAAATATTGAGCGGAAAGGGCGCCAACAATTGGCCATTTTGAAGGGAACATCTAGTACACTTATCCTAACTAAAGTTTGTCCTCGCCTGTCAAAGGCTCTGGTGGTGCCGCCGGCTTGGGCTCCACGATGACTTCCTTCCTGCCGTTGCGACGGTCTTGGTCTTGTTGCACCGAAACGGATGCCTTTGCTTGATGCTCTCGCTTGCGCTTGCCCCCTTTGCACCAAAGAGGAAAGGAGGACACTACGCGAGCTGGCGCCCGCCTGGCGCCCTTGGTCGTCATGGCTTGCATCATGGGCACCTCGTGAGGTACCCCGCCTTGATCTCTCCGCCTCCTCGCGAGCCAGCCTGACGAGGCCGTGCCTGAGGAAGCTCCCTGTCGTCCGCCCCGCGAGGCTTGGCCCCTCGCGAGGTCTTGAGCTTGTCTTGATGAAGATGGGCCGTCTTTGGGCCACCCCTTGAGCCACGCCTTGAGCCGCAGGGAGGCAAGTCTGGGTACCCCGTTCCTAGAACGCCGACAGTAGCCCCGGCCCAAAGCGCGCTGGACTTGGCTGAGCGAGAGAAGCGAAGGGCAAGTCTGCGCCGGGGCCCTAACAGCCTCTGACCTCGGGCGCCAGCGTGGCGATTGATTGGGCGTGGGCGGCCCTGTTCCCCACGCCTCCTTATTTTGCGCCCAGCTAGGCGGACCCGTGGTTGCACACAGTCGTTCCTCTTTCCGCTGCTCGACCGTCCCCTGCTCTTCCTCCTCTCGAGCTCCAGTCTCCGCTTCCAATCCAATCTCGAATCCTCCCCCTTCCCGTTGCCATGGCTCCGACGAAGAAGGGGAAAGGGAAGAAACCTGTGCCTCCGCCTCGCTCGCCGTCGTCGACGGCTCCTGCCGTCGATCGGTCGATCATACTCAACCGAGAAGGCTTGGACAAGGTCAGCTCTGCTCTGGCCACTATCTTCAATGAGTGCGGGAGGACGACGGCCTGGCCCGCGTCTCACTTCTCCATTGACAGAATAGTCACCGAGGTCCGGTACTTCGCCAACGCCCTGTGGGCGGGACTGGTTCCCCCCTTTTCCGATTGTGCTTTCCCATTACTAGATCCATATGATGCATTTGGGTCCTGAATCCATTACTCTTCTTGTCGTATTCTCCTTTGTCTGTGAGGCAATGATGGGCATCCCTCCTTCAGTGGCCTTGCTGCGTCACTTCTTCTCTTTGCGCCTCATCGACCCCACCCAATGCTCGGGGTGCGTGAGCTTCATTGCCGCACCAGAAACAGCGGCTTCAGGGATTGATTTCAGCCTTCCTCAGCCCGCGTCTGGGTTCCGCGAGCGGTGGCTGTACGTGGATGTCGGGGTGCCCAGCCCCCTGCTTTCGGAGCCAACATCGCCCGCTGTCCCCCATTCAAAGCTTGGGCGAGACGCCACGAGCTCCCGGCTCGTCTTCGTCTGGTGTCGCTTCGCGTTCCTGAGGGCGCTCGGCGTGACGGCGCCCAAGGTGGTGAAGGAGTTCCTATTATGCCGCATTGCCCCTCTCCAGCGCCATTCCCGCCGGATGTGGGCCTTCAGCGGGCGTGAAGACCACATGAGGCCCCAGGAGGAGGACCTGACGCCTGAAGCACTGAGGAAGGTGCTCCTGGTCCTGACTGGGGACCCTTCCCCCGGCAGCATCCGGCAAGGGGGTGCTTTGCTGTACTTTTGCTCGAGCAGGGGTGACTTTGTGAAGCAGATGCCCAGCTTCGATGAATGGCGGATGCGCCCCGCAGGCCTCATGGGGCCTTGCGAGAACCCAGTGGTGGTGATCGCCTTCCGCCCTTCCACGGCGGTCCTTCCTCGAGTGGTGGAGCAGGAAGGCATGGGCCGCTGGAGGCTGAGGGGGCCCCCGCCGGGATAACGACGCCAGGCAGCACTCCTGTGGTGGCAGCTCCTAAGGCCCGTACTGCTGCGGCTGAAGGCGTTAAGCCGCGGCCCGCGACTCCCACGGTCGAGGCCCCTGAGGCCCCAGCTACCCTTCTTGGTGAGGCGACCGGTGGCGTGCGCCAGGACGACGCCCCTGACGCTGGTCACCTTGATGCTTCTTCCTCATCGCTGGCCAACCCCTGTGTTGAACTCCTGGGCCGCTTCTGCGTGGACTTCGAGGCTCTCCGGAAGATAAGGGAGGCCTTGGGTGACGATTACCCTTGCCGCTTGTCGAAGCGTAGGAAGTATTTTGCCATTGATGAGTAAGCCTTCCCCTTTCCTAGTTCCTTATCTTCCCGTTGCTTTGGCTGATCTTTGCCCTGCAGGGCCCTTCCTGCCGAGCTCACGGAGATGGCTGAGGAGCCATCCCCCCAGGCTTCGCCCTCTCCACCGTCTTCGAGCACTCCGAGCTCAAGCAGAGCCCTTGTGGTGAGGCCGGTCGGAGAGGTGAGCCATCCTGTGGCGCATCGCGGCTCTGCGCACCTCGCGACCCTCCTTCACGAGCCTTCTCGGGGCATAGCCAACCTGCCTTGGGCTTCTCGTCTGGTCGTGGATGGTGATTGGCTAAGGTCGGCCCTGCGCTCTTCATTTGGGGATGGGCTGGCTCCAGGCCGGGCTTCTGGCGAGGTGTGCCCGGCCATTGTGAGGGCGCCAGCCCCCAGCCCCCTGCCTAGAGGGGGAGTGCTGATTCGCGGCCCCCCACGCTTACTTGGGGCGGATGATGACGCAGAACACGTGCTCGAGCGCGCCCAGGAGCGCCGCGCTCTTTCCCAAGGGTTTCTCTGGAGGGCGGCTGACGCGGTGAGCCAGCTAGGTGAAGAGCTTGCTGACGAAGACGCGCGCCTTGAGGCTGAGGGCCTGCGCCTGGCTGAAGAGAGGCGCAAGCTGAAGGTGGCTGTTGCCCTCGCGCGCTGTCACGACCGGTTTTCCAATAAAAATATTTATTGAGAAACCGATCTATTAATTTCAATGTGAGGAAAATCCTCCTTACTGGTAGACAAAATCTTGATACAATAAGCTAGTAGCATTTAATATATTACAGGGTCGAGCTGAGGTTGCTCAACAAATTATTACAAGCACGCCAATAATTATACATAGTGGCGGATATGACATAGTGGAGTGGTGGCATACTACTGACTCGAGGTAAAGTAGTGGAATAACACAGTGGAGTGGATAATATCACTCCTACACTGGTGGCTCATCGAGCGTCGAGGTGAGGCTCGGTGAATTTATTTGGGTAGCGGAAGCGGATATAACACAGTGACTAATCCAGGGTCGCATCGAGACCCGGGATTCCTCTAGGCGTCGGACTCGCTATCGAACTCTTCATCCATGAGATCACCTTCGTCAGCATCTGGCCAAATCAACAAGCCAGGTGAGTACTTTGAAATTACTCGCAAGACAGTTCGGACAAAAGATATAACAAATGTATGCGTGAATGCGTCATGAGTAATTTAACAATGCGCAATCAAATCAGTATAACAAGGTAAGTGAAAAGGGAATCGGCGGTAGTCCGCTCGAAAACCCAAAGAAAATAAACTGAAAACCAATCGGGTGCCTGAAGCGACACCTCGAAGGGCGAACAAATAAGTAAAGCATGCCACAGTCGGGCGTCTAAGCGACACCTCATAAAGGGCTTATACTGAAAGAAAAGACATGCGGGCCCGCGATCCGGACGTCGGGCGACATCACATAAAGGGCTTATGTCAAAAGTAAATAAATAACAATGCCACGATCGGACGTCTGAGCGACATCGCAGAAAGGGCTTATATCAAAAATAGGTAAATAACAATGCCACGCGATCGGACGTCGAGCGACCTCGCAGAAAGGGCTTATATCAAAATAAGTAAATAACAATGCCACAGTCGGACGTCTGAGCGACTTCGCAAAGAGGGCTTATATAAAAAATAAGTAAATAACAATGCCACAGTCGGACGTCTGAGCGACATCGCAGAAAGGGCTTATATCAAAATAAGTAAATAACAATGCCACGATCGGACGTCTGGCGACATTGCGAAGGGCTTATATCAAAAATAAGTAAATAACAATGCCACAGTCGGACGTCTGAGCGACATCGCAGAAAGGGCTTATATCAAAATAAGTAAATAACAATGCCACAGTCGGACATCTGAGCGACATCGCAGAAAGGGCTTATACTTCATTATTCATAACTTACAAGAAATGGTGCTCACGGAAAATATTCATCACAAGACAAGAACGGGTTAGTCCATCCACGAAATAAACATTGAACACTCATGTGGTTCTCGGGAGTTTACATCACCGGACTGACATTTGACAAGATAAGATGAACACAACACTTGGACCTGGATAAAATGATTTCAAGGATTATTGACTCTGCAGAGTTTGTACTAAATTATCCATAGCCAACGGATTTCCGTAGTCTCGAAGGACTAGTTCCGTTTACGGTATTTTGGAGGAAACACAGCTAACCAGTACACACCCATCCCACCTTACGCTGCGTGAATCACCCTAGACATCGTTCAAGAAAGAAAACTTTGAGACGGGGAGATCACAATCTCGAATAGCATGGGATCAAATTTATATACGCGCGTTCTAAGGGGTGCCCCCCTCTCGGTCCCAACTGGAAACACCCATGCCCCCTGACCGGATGATAGGCTTTAATCCAGGGCCATGGAACCCTCATCCCTGCCTCTCGATTTGGTGTGTACCAGAAAGTGGTTTGCAACTTACTAAGCCGTATCCCTTGCGGAAAACATGTGGTAGTACGGAAGGGGAGACGGACGGGAACTGGACAGATTTATGTTGACACTGGGTCAACGGTCTGGCATAAGACTGGCATGCTACAACACTGCCATCTTACCCATTATGATTCCAACTCATGGCCATGCAACTCATTTCCAACAACTCATGGATTTCCGAAACTCACTTGCCTCAACTTTTTACGTGATATAACTTTCATCGAGATGCTCATGAACATGCCATGAGACTAATTAATGCAAACATGCCCAAACACTCATCATATCAAAAGTTCAAACATGCTTGCCTGGTTCGGAGTAGTCGGGGTCTAGCTCGGTGAAGTTCGCGATTCCGTCACCTCCTTCGGTATCTACGGTATACAAAAATACACGCACTAACATAAATACCATGGGGTGCACAACAATATTCCAAATATTTTTCAAATAAATCTTATAAAAAACGAGACAAAATTTTTAAGAGGACAGAAAAAGAATCACTCAAAAATCCTTTTCTGTTTAAAAGTTATAAGAGTTTTGGTCCAAGGACCTTTCTGTAATGAAACAGAAAACTCTCAGGGGTCTAAGCAGAAAAGTCCAGAAAACGATTCGGAATAGAAAGCGCATTTGCCAGAATACGCTTTCAGAAACGGTTCGAAAAAAAGAATAGAGAGGCTGACGGGCGGGTCCCACCCGTCAGGTTTGAATATTCAAAAGGAGGCGGCAGAGCTCGTCGGTGCCCGAGAGCTGCGGTGGTCGCCGGCGGCGATCCACGGCGAGGCAAGGGGATCGGGGGGTACCTCTGTGATCAGCGCACCCTTCCGCGTCGGTGGGTGGTGGTGGTGGTCGCCGGCGAGCACCACGTCGACGGCGGCCCTTGCTCCGGCAGACGGTGGTTCGGGAAGTCGTGGGTCTCGTCGGAGAGAGCTACTGGGGTCAAATTGGAGTGGGGGTTAGTCTCCTAGATGTGGCATGAGGCTACGGGCAAGCTTAGGGCGGTGGAGGAGCTCTCACCAGAGAGAACGCTGCCGGAGCCCGAAGCGGACGGAGGTGGCCGGAGTTGAGGAAGAAGGGCCCCTCGAGGCTCTTCCAGTGGCTAGGCGGGGTCTGGTGAGGTGGTGGAGGTGTGCAGGGTCGAGAGCGAGCTCGGAGGCGCTATATATAGCCGACCCGAGGCGGTTGCCGAGAACGGGATAAGTCCGGCGAGTGATTACGGCGGTGCTATGGCTGGACGGTAGGTTTAGGAGCTTGAGCATCGACTAGACGGAGCACTGAGTCCATCCCGGTGCCTAACTCAGCGAGGTAGGGGTGGTTACGACCTGTCCCCAACGGAACGGCCCGTGCACGCGTCGGCAGCAGAGGGCGCCCGTGCGTGCCAAAGCCACGGCGACGCTGCATGCGTGCCCGGCAAGGAGACGGCCACGCGGAGCTCCCAGGTGGCGTGGGCGGTGCCGAACGGCGTTGTGCCGCAGGGTGCCCCCTGTTGGCCGCCATGGGAGGTCCCGAAGCCGCGGAAGACGCCGGCGCGGACGGGCCATGGTGCCACCGACGCCAGGAACCAGCCAAGTGCTCGTGCGGTGCTCTGGACAGGGAGGAGGAGCCATGCGCAACGCGCCAAGTGCACAGTTGACAAGTGACCAGCCTCTGACGAAACTGAATTTCGGAATGTCTGAATTTCTCTGAAAGTGCAAAGTGACAATGCACGCTAGGTGTTCGACAGAATGATTTTGGCATGTGGGGATTTTTCCTTGAGCTGATTTTTGGTGGAGTGGCTTCTCATTGCAACTGGAGGTTGCCTGAATTTTGGTGGAATTTTTGGAGAAGAGGAGATATGAATTTCACCAAATTTGACAAATCTGGTCCAAACTTGCGTGTTGAAACTTGAAATTTTTGAAAAGAAGAAGAGTAGATCTTGATGGTTCTAGGTTGTGGGTGCTAGGGACTATCCAGAGGAATTGATTTGAGATCCAAGTTCAAAGGCATTAAGGTACCTGCTTTGCAATTCACCTACGCTCAAAAATATGGACATAATTGTTTTCGGCAAAGAAATAAATGAAATAAAAATCCAAAAGTGAGTTGGACTGGTTGGGTCAGAATATTTGGATTGTCCCAAAGTGGAAGGAGGGGTTTTGGGAAGAATTACCACAAGAGGCAAGATAAAACCATGGGTGGTTTTAAAAT
This sequence comes from Aegilops bicornis, assembly GCA_021605145.1. NCBI lineage: Eukaryota > Viridiplantae > Streptophyta > Magnoliopsida > Poales > Poaceae > Aegilops > Aegilops bicornis. The sequence continues at coordinate 639,739,321 of CM038670.1, read as the reverse complement.
AATAGAAGAACCAAAACTCCTAGGGTTTTCTTCTAAAAGAAAAAATAAATCCCAAAAATAAATTTGAGAAGGAGAGAATCAGAAGAAAGGTTTTTAAATAACCAACACCATAGTTGAAGCAGATGCCAAAGTAAAATCCTTTGCCAAAGGGGAAATTCTTGAGAGAAAGAGATTTCTGGAAGGGTTTAAATGACCCCCTTCAAAACCAACCAAGTTTTTTGTTGAAAACCAAAACAAAATTTTTGGAGTGTCACAACACCAACCCCCTTAGGAAAAATCTCGTCCCCGAGATTTCAGCTGATTCTCAAATAAGTGTGGGTGCTCTGTACGGAGAAAATCCTCTCTTTCCCAAGTGGCTTCACTCTCGGTGTGGTTGCTCCACTGAACTTTGAAGAACTTGATGGTTTTCTGTCGGGTCCTCCTTTCAGACTCCTCCAAGATTTTTATTGCATGCTCTCGATATGTGAGGTCTGGCTGCACGTCAATGTTTTCATGGGATACTTGCTTCTCTGGGTTGCTCACGCACTTCCTCAGTTGCGAGACGTGGAACACGTCGTGGACGTCGGATAAATCTTCGGGTAAGTCTAGCTGGTAGGCTACCGTGCCTTTCCGTGCCACTATGCAGAATGGTCCGATGAATCTTGGTTCCAGCTTCCCTTTAATCTTGAATCGGTGCAGGCCTCTCATAGGGGATACTCGTAGGTACACAAATTCACCGGGTTCAAAGCTGATTCCCCGATGTTTTTGATCGTAATAACTCTTCTGTCGACTTTGGGCTGTCTTGAGTCGATCCCTAATCACCTTAACTTTATCTTCAGCCTCCTTGAGCATGTCTGGGCCGAAGATATGGCTGTCTCCGGTTTCTGACCAATTTAGCGGGGTACGACATCTCCGCCCGTACGGAGCCTCAAATGGTGCCATTTGCAGGCTGGCCTGATAACTATTGTTATATGCGAACTCTGCGTATTGTAAGCTCTCTTCCCAACTGGTCCCATAGGTGAGGACACATGCTCTCAGCATGTCTTCTAGAATCTGGTTTACGTGTTCAGTTTGTCCATCTGTCTGGGGGTGGTATGCGGTAACGCCAGCTTGAGTTCCCGTGAGCTTGTTGTAAGTGATCCCAAAGTCGGGAGACGAATTGAGTGCCTCTGTCCGATATTATTTTCTTTGGGACTCCATGTAAGCAGACGATACGGGAAAGATAAAGCCTAGCAAGCTTCTGAGTGCTTTAGTCAGTCTATCAGTGATGACCCAAATGGCATTATTTTCGTGCCGTGACCGAGGTATCCCAACAATAAAATCCATCCCAACCTCATCCCATTTCCACTCGGGTATTTTATTTGGTTGTAAAAGTCTGGTCGGTTTCTCATTCTCGGCCTTGATGCGTTGACAAGAGTCACAACATGCGATGAACGTGGCTATGTCCCTTTTTAGACCGTGCCACCAATATTTTTCCTGAATATCCTTGTACATTTTTGTCCCTCCGGGATGTATCGAATACGGGGCGGTGTGGCCTTCAGCTAAGATCTGCTGTTTAAGATCCTTGATGTTTGGTACGCAAAGTCTATCTCCGTACCACAATATTCCCTGCTTATCGATAACGAATTGTGGGGCCTTGCCGAAACTCACTTTCCGTTTAATGCCTTCAATGCTGGGGTGTCCATGCTGAGCCTCTTTAATCGTTTCCATCACGGTAGGCTGTATTTCTAAATTTGATATGATGCCTTCGATGACTACCAGCAAGTTGAGTTTAGCAAACTCTTGCCGAAATTCAGGTCTCAGGTTTGGCAGGCCGTTGTCGTTTGGGCTAGGGTTCCGACTTAGAGCATCTGCCACTACATTTGCTTTTCCTGGGAGGTAATGGATTCCAACGTCATAATCCTTCACTAGTTCCAACCAGCGTCGTTGCCTTAAATTCAGTTCCGGTTGTGTGAAAATATACTTGAGGCTCTGATGGTCCGTGTGTATCTCACAACGATTTCCAAGTAAAAAGTGTCTCCATTCTTTGAGTGCATGAATAACTGCAGCTAACTCTAGGTCATGAGTAGGATAAATTTCCTCATGCTTGCGAAGTTGTCTGGAGACATATGCGACTACCTTGCCTTCTTGCATCAACACGCATCCGAGGCCTTTCCGGGATACGTCACAATACACCTCAAAATTCTTATGTATGTCTCGCACAATTAATACTGGTGCTGTCGTTAATTTCCTTTTTAGTTCTTGGAAACTTTTCTCGCAAGCTTCCGTCCATTCAAACTTCTTGTCTTTCTTGAGTAGCTGCGTCATTGGCTTTGCTATGGTGGAGAATCCTTCAATAAATCTTCGCTAGTATCCTGCCATTCCCAAGAAACTTCAGACGTCTGCTACGCTGGTCGGTGGCTTCCAGCCAAGTAAGGCCTTGACTTTTCTCGGGTCTACGGCAATACTTTCTTGGGTCAAGATGCGTGGCCCGTAAAACCTACTTGCCTTAGCCAAAATTCACACTTGCTGAATTTAGCGTACAATTGATGTTTCCTGAGTTCCCCTAGTACAATTCAGAGATGTTCAGCGTGCTCTTCTGGTGTCTTGGAGTATACCAGAATATCATCGATAAATACCACAACAAACTTGTCCATAAACTTCATAAATACTTTGTTCATGAGGTGAACAAAATATGCGGGGGAATTTGTTAGTCCGAATGGCACTACTGTGAACTCATACAATCCGTATCTGGAGGTGAAAGCCGTCTTGGGAATATCTTCGGTTCGCACCTTTAATTGATGGTATCCCGACCTCAAGTCAATTTTTGAGAATACCTTGGCCTGAGCGAGCTGATCAAATAAATCATTTATCCGTGGCATTGGATATTTGTTCTTGATTGTGACCATGTTAAGCGCTCGATAGTCTATGCATAATCTCAGTGTTCCATCCTTATTTTTGGCAAATAAAATTGGTGAACCCCAGGGTGAGGAGCTGGCTCGTATATAACCTTTGTCCAGTAATTCTTTTATTTGCTCCTTCAGTTCTACCAATTCGGATGGTGCCATTCTGTATGGTTTCTTGTATATGGGGGCGGTTCCGGGTGCTAGCTCAATGCCGAATTCTATCTCTCGGTCTGGTGGCATGCCTGTTAGTTCTTCGGGAAATACGTCTGGAAATTCACACACTACTGGAACCTTGCTTAATTCAGAAATATCCACCTTGTTCAATCTTGGTTGCCGGGATATTTTTCTTTCTTTGGCTGAAACTTTTATGGTCTTCCCGTGGTGGTGGGTGAGAATCACGGTCCGGTTGAAGCAGTCAATAAAACCTTTTTGGTGGTTAACCAATCCATCCCTAGGATGACATCCAGCCCTTTATTTTCCAACACGATAAGATTTATGTGAAACTTCAACCCTTCAAACTCAATAATCACTCCCCAGCAATAACTCGGGTAACTTGCTTAATCCTGTGGACTTGACGATCATAGATTTTTCCAAAGGAAGCATCGAAAATTATTTTGCAAGGCAAAACTTTTCGAAATGAATGAGTGAGAAGCTCGAGAATCAAACAAAACCATGTCAGTATTGTGTTGATGTGAAACGCATCAGTACGATATCCGGGGCATTCTGTGCTTCCTCTTTGGTCACGTGGTTCGTATGACCCTTCCGTGGTTGTTATTTGGGTTGAAATTGTTGCGCTTTACGCCAATTATTGCCTCCGTTGTTCGGCTTTGGGGTCGAGTTCCTTGGCTTGGGGCACTGCTTGGCATAGTGCCCTTCTTCTCCACAAGCGTAACAGGTAACGCCTGGGCGGTATGTGAACTCCTTGTCCCTTGCATGGGAATTCTTGATTGGACGTGAGGCGCTTGTCGTGGGTTTGGGTGCCCAACTTTTCTGAACTACGTCTCTCATTTCCATGGTATCGTGTGTACCAGAAAGTGGTTTGCAACTTACTAAGCCGTATCCCTTGCACAAAACATGTGGTAGTACGGAAGGGGAGACGGACGGGAACTGGACTGATTTATGTTGACACTAGGTCAACGGTCTGGAATAAGACTGGCATGCTACAACACTGCCATCTTACCCATTCCCATGCCAACTCATGGCCATGCAGCTCATTTCCAACAACTCATGGATTTCCGAAACTCACTTGCCTCAACTTTTTACGTGATATAACTTTCATCGAGATGCTCATGAACATGCCATGAGACTAATTAATGCAAACATGCCCAAACACTCATCATATCAAAAGTTCAAACATGCTTGCCTGGTTCGGAGTAGTCGGGGTCTAGCTCGGTGAAGTTCGCTGTTCCGTCACCTCCTTCGGTATCTACGGTATACAAAAATACACGCACTAACGTAAATACCATGGGGTGCACAAAAATATTCCAAATATTTTTCAAATAAATCTGATAAAAAACTAGACAAAATTTTGAAGAGGACAGAGAAAGAATCACTCAAACATCCTTTTCTGTTTAAAAGTTATAAGAGTTTTGGTCCAAGGACCTTTCTGTAATGAAACAGAAAACTCTCAGGGGTCTAAGCAGAAAAGTCCAGAAAACAATTCGGATTAGAAAGCGCATTTGCCAGAATACGCTTTTAGAAACGGTTCAGAAAAAAAAATAGAGAGGCTGACGGGCGGGTCCCACCCGTCAGGTTTGAATATTCAAAAGGAGGCGGCAGAGCTCGCTTTGCCGAGAGTCATGGTGGTCGCCAAGCGATCCACGGCGAAAGGTGGGGATCGAGGGGTACCTCTGTGATCAGCGCACCCTTCCGTGTCGGTGGGTGGTGGTGGTGGTCGCCGGCGAGCACCACGTCGACGGCGGCCCTTGCTCCGGCGGACGGTGGTTCGGGAAGTCGTGGGTCTTGTCGGAGAGAGCTGCTCGGGTCAAATTGGAGTGGGGGTTAGTCTCCTAGATGTGCCATGAGGCTACGGGCAAGCCTAGGGCGGTGGAGGAGCTCTCACCAGAGAGAACGCTGCCGGAACCCAAAGCGGACGGAGGTGGCCGGAGTTGACGAAGAAGGGCCCCTCGAAGCTCTTCCAGTGGCTGGGCGGGGTCTGGTGAGGTGGTGGAGATGTGCGGCGTAGAGAGCGAGCTCGGAGGCGCTATATATAGCCGGCCCGAGGCGGTTGCCGAGAACGGGATAAGTCCGGCGAGCGATTACGGCGGTGCTGTGGCTGGACGGTAGGTTTAGGAGCTTGAGCATCGATTAGACGGAGCACTGAGTCCATCCCGGTGCCTAACTCAGTGAGGTAGGGGTGGTTACGGCCTGTCCCCAACGGAACGGCCGTGCGGCACGTCGGCGGCAGAGGGCGCGCCTTGTGCGTGCGAGGCCACGGCGACGTGCTGCATCCGTGCGCTGGCAAGGGAGACGGCCACACGGAGCTCCCAGGTGGCGTGGGCGGTGCCGAACGGCGTTGTGCCGCAGGGTGCCCCCTGTTGGCCGCCACGGGAGGTCCCGACGCCGCGGAAGACGCCGGGCGGACGGGCCATGGTGCCACCGACGCCAGGAACCAGCCAAGTGCTCGTGCGGCGCTCTAGACAGGGAGGAGGATCCATGCGCAACGCGCCAAGTGCACAGTTGACAAGTGACCAGCCTCTGAAGAAACTGAATTTCTGAATGTCTGAATTTCTCTGAAAGTGTAAAGTGACAAAGGCACGCTAGGTGTTCGGCTGTAATGATTTTGGCATGTGGGGATTTTTCCTTGAGCTGATTTTTGGTGGAGTGGCTTCTCATTGCAACCGGAGGTTGCCTGAATTTTGGTGGAATTTTTGGAGAAGAGGAGATATGAATTTCACCAAATTTGACAAATCTGGTCCAAACTTGCGTGTTTGAAACTTGAAAATTTTGAAAAGAAGAAGAGTAGATCTTGATGGTTCTAGGTTGTGGGTGCTAGGGACTATCCAGAGGAATTGATTTGAGATCAAAGTTCAAAGGCATTAAGGTACCTGCTTTGCAATTCACCTAGGCTCAAAAATATGGACATAATTGTTTTGGGCAAAGAAATAAATGAAATAAAAATCCAAAAGTGAGTTGGACTGGTTGGGTCAGAATATTTGTATTGTCCCAAAGTGGAAGGAGGGGTTTTGGGAATATTTACCACAAGAGGCAAGATAAAACCATGGTTGGTTTTAAAATAATAGAAGAACCAAAACTCCTAGGTTTTCTTCTAAAAGAAAAAATAAATCCCAAAAATAAATTTGAGAAGGAGAGAATCAGAAGAAAGGTTTTTAAATAACCAACACCATAGTTGAAGAAGATGCCAAAGTAAAATCCTTTTCCAAAGGGGAAATTCTTGAGAGAAAGAGATTTTTGGAAGGGTTTAAATGACCCCCTTCAAAACCAACCAAGTTTTTGTTGAAAACCAAAACAAAAATTTTGGAGCGTCACACGTGCCACCAGTGTGACCTCGACAATGAGGAAGCCGAGGCGTCGCTGGCGGCCTCTCGGGAGGCCCGTTCTCGGGTCGTCGAGGAGGCCCGAGAGGCTGACCGGCGGCGTGAGACGGCGGAGGAGCGGGCGCGGGAACTCCAGGCCTGGTGCCATTCCCTGGAGCAGCAGGTGGAGCTGTGTGAGACGGCCCTTGCATCGATGAAGGTGGCTTTGGTCGACCAGGCAGAGCTCCAGAGGCGTGAGGAGGCACTAACGCTGGAAGCTGCCGAACACGCATGCGATCTTGAGTGTCTAGAGACAAGGGAGTGCTTGGTGACGCAGGCGGAGGATGAGGCCGAGGCGCTTCTTCTCCGTCAACGGTTGGACGAGGCTGAGGCCGTTGCGCGGCAGAACGAGGACGAGATACGCCAGCGGCGGATCCTGGAGCACGAGCATGGCCCCATGCTCTCCACGCTCCGGGAGAGAGCTAACACGGCCTTGGGTAACATCTGCGAGGCGGCCGTTGGCGAGCCTCACGCAGTCAACTATGCTGGCAACCTTCAGTTCTTCACTGATGTGGTGGCGCAGCTGGAGGTGCGGTCGGTCAGAGCCAACATGTTGGTGGAGGAGAGGAGCCGCGCCCTGCTCGTGTGCGCCTTTTCTCGTGTCTTCAGCCATCTTCGGAACATGGACCCCAACTTCGATTTTGACGCCCCCATTGCCCCAGTACCCCAGGCCGTCCGGGACGACCTGACGCACTGGGTGGAAGACAATGTGGATGCCCTCGTCAGGGCCTTCGCTTCTGATAACGACGGCGTGGTCGTGGCTGCTGATGAAGGCGGCGTGGTGAACGGCCCTGACGCCGCTGACGGCAACGCGGAGAGCGATGGCGAGGCCAGCGACGATTCAGGAGGTGCCCCTGAGGATGCATTGGGGGATTTATCCGACTGACCGCGTGTTGTCCCTGCTTTCTTACCCTGCGCAGATAGAGTTCGGGCTTTGCCCTGAAGGTTGTAAGTGCATTTTGGGAGGGGGAGCCCCTCATGTAAAAACTTGCATTCAGCGTATTAGTAGATGCGATATTACCGATACGCCTGCGCCAAGTGGCTGGCTTTGCGACGAGCTGGCTGATTTGTTTTACCTTCCACCCGCGTGGGCCCCGAGATAGCCTGCGGAGGGCTGTGGTGTCCCGAGGGTCTCCTGAACGAGCCCATTGAACATGTAATGAAGACCTCCCCGAGAGGCGGCGACGGCAGTTCGGGCTGCACGAAAGCTAGGCCTGGCCCGGCTCGCGAGGGGCTCACGAGGGGAGGCAGCTGAGGCAAAGTGGTAACCAGAACGCGAGAGATTGCTCGAACGAGACTAAACACCCCTTCTCATAACACACGCAAATCTCAAGCTCAAATCCAACTTAAATCCAACGGGGGGAAACGACAGCCAAGGGGAAAAGCAGGGAAAGCAGAAAAAGGCGGCGTCCGGCACCTAGTCTAGTCTTGGACGTCTTCTCACCAGCGCAGAGCTAAGTGCTGCCACTGGGCGTGGGAGGGAGCCCCAGGGCCTGAGGCCGGCACCCCTGAGACTCCGGGACGTGTACATCCCACTCATTATTACATGAGAGTGTCACGGGGCGGCGAGCTTCACAGGCACTAGGCCTTCTTCACAGGTACCGGCCTTGCTTCATATCGCCAGACGAGGGCCCCGCCTTGCGCCACACTCTAGTGCCACCGACGATGACTGGAAACAAAGGACGCCGCCGATGGGGTAGAGCGATTGCCAGCGGTCTCCCCGACGACCACGGGTCCTCTGCCAGGGGTAGGCCCTGAGGCACCTCCCCGGCAGAGGGCCTACCTCCTGAGGATGCCTTGCTCCGAACGCCGCGGTGGTGATGCCGGATCTCGGCCCCTCTCCTGCAGCCCCCGGCGCCCTCCTCCTGAGGTGTAGGAAACTGCGGGAGTGGGGCAGCCATCTGCTGCGGTGACCTGTACCTCCTGCGATCCATGGTTAGCGTATGCCTGCTCCTGAGGAATTAGCGGTACCCGATAATCGTTGCTTCCAGCGTGGCCAATGGGGCTTTCCCGGGGCTCTTGGAAGAGCTCAGCTTCTGGTGCCTCGTCCCCTCAGCTTCGGCCGAGGAGCGAGCCATGTTCGTCCTCACGCGCGTGCCCTTGATCCAACATGTGGGGCACGTACTCTTCTGGGGCCGCCATCCCGAACGCTGCGCCGTAGTGCTCCGTGTGCCACACAGTTCTGCTTGGGGCGCCCACCTGGGGGTGGTAGCGCGGTGGCCCACTGAGGCCGTGGGTCGTGGCGAGTCCTTCTTCGCTGGACGGGGCGGAGGCTGCGCTGCTGCTGGCCCAGTGCTGACGGCCTGGCTGACGTTGAGGTGGCCTTGGAGTCCGCTTGGAGCTGCGCGGGCGTGCGTGGGGCCTCCACGTAGGCCTCTCTAGACCTGAGGTGGGAGTTGGGTGCAGAAGGGGTGAGCCCCCGAGGCGGCTAAGCCCATGAGCTCTGCCACCCGTTCCAGCAGCACGTCACGGCCGCCCTCCAGCAGCTTGCATTGCAGTAGCCCTCAGGCGACCGTGAGCGCGGCCCTTGAGTTCGCCTGCTCCCGTCGGGCGTACGGCGTCGTGGCCGTGGCGTGGTTGGAGGCCCTCGCCGCCGACCGCGCTTGCCGTGGCGTGAGAGCCGACGCGTTGCTGACCGCGCTCGCGCGGGCGCCTGCGGACCGCGAGCTGCCTGGGTATGGGTCGCCTGGGCGAAGCGGTTCCGTGGGCGGGCCAAGCCACCAGGATCGGGGTTGCCCGCCTGGTCGGTGGACATGATGATGACGATGCGACAGACGCCAAGCGGCATATGGATTCCGTGCACCTACCGGCACGCCAAATGTCGGATTTCGGGTTCCGCAGACCCTCTAGGTTCGAACTCGGAGTGCGCCGCACGGAGATCTCGCCCCTACCCACCTATACCTCGTCAGCCGCTAGGATCTAAACTACCAAAAGAACAGCACAAGAGACACAAGGTTTATACTGGTTCGGGCCACCATTGTGGTGTAACACCCTACTCCAGTGTGTGGTGTGGTGGATTGCCTCTTGGGCTAATGATGAACAATACAAGGAAGAACAGCCTCGCGAGGGTCTGTTCTGAGCTGATGCGATGAACCGCTAGGGGGAGTTCAGTCGCTTTTCTCTCTCTCTCGTTGGGTTCAAGATCAGGATTCGGATCCTTCTACCCTGTGGGTGGCTAGTCCTATTTATAGGTAGAGGCCCTGGGCCTCTTCCCAAATATTGAGCGGGAAGGGTGCCAACAATTGGCCATTTTGAAGGGGAACATCTAGTACACTTATCCTGACTAAAGTTGGTCCTCGCCTGTCAAAGGCTCTGGTGGTGACGCCGGCTTGGGCTCCACGATGACTTCCTTCCTGCCGTTGCGACGGTCTTGGTCTTGTTGCACCGAAACAGATGCCTTTGCTTGATGCTCTCGCCTGCGCTTGCCCCTTTGCACCAAAGAGGAAACAAGGACACTGCGCGGGCTGGCGCCCGCCTGGCGCCCTTGGTCGTCATGGCTTGCGTCACGGGCACCTCGTGAGGTACCCCGCCTTGATCACTCTGCCTCCTCGCGAGCCAGCCTGATGAGGTCGTGCCTGAGGAAGCCTCCTGTCGTCCACCCCACGAGGCTTGGCCCCTCGCGAGGGTCCTGAGCTTGTGCTGATGAAGATGGGCCTTGCTGGGCCACCCCTTGAGCCATGCCGCAGGCCGCAGGCAGGCAAGTCTGGGTACCCCCGTTCCCAGAACACCGACAGACTCCCCTAGGGTTTCTGGAATATTTGGGTATTTATAGGGCGAAGAGGCGGTGCGAGAGGCCACAAAGGTAGGCACAACCGACTAGGGCGCGCCTGGGCCCCCAGGCGCGCCCAGGTGGGTTGTGCCCGCCTCGTGGCACCCCTCTGGTACTTTGGCCCAGAAAAATTCTCCAAAAAGTTTTGTTGCATTTGGACTCCGTTTGGTACTAATATTCTATGAAGTAAAAAACAAGCAAAAAAGAGCAACTGGCACTGGGCACTATGTCAATAGGTTAGTCCCAAAAAATGATATAAAGTTACTATAAAGTGATTGTAAAACATCCAAGAATGATACTATAACAGCATGGAACAATAAAAAAATTATAGATACATTGGGGACGTATCAGTATCCCTTACAAAAGCCACTTCCACCTCATCTGGTGGTGACAAGAAAAAGGGCTAAATATGGAAGGATATCATCCGGGACAAGGAAATACTAAGTTTGGTAGAAGATGCAAGTCAATTGGAGGCACATCAGGCTCAACAAAGCACAAGACGATGCAAGGTACAAGAGCACCCGCTCGCAACACCACTCATACCACCTGGCTTCAGCACCAGATGGTCCACCTGACCAACTTATACAAAGGGGTCAATGCCAGAATACAAATAGGGAGAGGATTGATGTCGCTTGAACCTACGTCGGTATTTCCCCAAAGAGGAAGTGATGATGCAGCACAGCGGTGGTAGGTATTTCCCTCAGATATGAAACCAAGGTTATCGAACCAGTAGGAGAACCAAGCAACACAATGTAAACAACCCCTGCACACAAATAACAAATCCTAGCAACCCGACGTGTTAAAGGGGTTGTCAATCCCTTCCGAGGTACGGCGCCTCAAGATAGGCAAACGGACGTGAGATAGATTGTAGTAGATTGATAAATCAAACGCCAAATAAAATAAGTAGAAATAAAATGCAGCAAGGTATTTTTATTTTTCGTTTAATAGATCTGAAAGTAAATGCAAGGAAAAAGTAGATCGCAAAGGCAGATATATGAGAAAGAGACCCAGGGGCCGTAGGTTTCACTAGTGGTTTCTCTCAAGGAAAATAGCAAACGGTGGGTGAACAAATTACTGTTGGGCAATTGACAGAACTTCAAATAATCATGACGATATCCAGGCAACGATCATATATAGGCATCACGTCCAAGATTAGTAGACCCACTCCTGCCTGCATCTACTACTATTACTCCACACATCGACCGCTATCCAGCATGCATCTAGTGTATTAAGTTCATGGAAAAATGGAGTAATGCAATATGAACGATGACATGATGTAGACAAGATCTATCTATATAGAGATAGACCCCATCGTTTTATCCTTAGTAGCAACGATACATACGTGTCGGTTCCCCTTCTGTCACTAGGATCAAGCACCGTAAGATCGAATCCACTACAAAGCACCTCTTACCATTGCAAGATAAATAGATCAAGTTGGCCAAACAAAACCTAAATATTGGAGAAGATATACGAGGCTATAAGCAATCATGCATATAAGAGATCAAAGAAACTCAAATAACTTTCGTGGATATAAAAAGATAGATCTGATCATAAACTCAAAGTTCATCGATCCCAACAAACACACCGCAAAAGAGTCACATCATATGGATCTCCAAGAGACCATTGTATTGAGAATTCAGAGATATAGATGAAGCCATCTAGCTACTAACTACGGACCCGAAGGTCTACAAAGAACTACTCACGCATCATCGGAGAGGCACCAATGGAGGTGGTGAACCCCATCTGAGATGGTGTCTAGATTGGATCTGGTGGTTCTGGACTCTACGGTGGCTGGATGAATATTTCATTGACTCCCCTAGGGTTTCTGGAATATTGGGTTATTAATAGAGCAAAGAGGCGGTCCGGGGGTCACTTGAGGTGGGCACAACCCACCAGGGCACGCCTGGGCCTCCTGGCGCGCCCTGGTGGGTTGTGCCCTCCTCGAGGCATGCCCTAGGTGCAGCCAGGGCCCATTATGTTCCTTCTGGTCCACAAAAAAATCTCCGGGGAGTTTCGTTGCGTTTGGACTCTGTCCGATATTGATTTCCTGCGATGTAAAAAACATGCAGAAAACAGCAACTGGCACTTGGCACTATGTCAATAGGTTAGTACCAAAAATGATAAAAATTGACTATAAAATGATTATAAAACATCCAAGATTGATAATATAACAGCATGGAATAATCAAAAATTCTAGATACGTTGGAGACGTATCAGCATCCCCAAGCTTAACTCCTACTCGTCCTCGAGTAGGTAAGTGATAAAAACAGAATTTTTGATGTGGAATGCTGCCTAACATGTCATATCATATTATTTTGTTTATAGCATGGACATTGGGATTTTTATGTGATTCAAAGAAATAGTCCAGTTTTGACATAATAATTTAGATACTCAAGCATATCAACAAGCAACCATGTCTTTCAAAATATCAATGCTAAAATAAGTTATCCCTAGCCCATCATGCTCAACCATTGATCCATTCATGAAACACACTCGCATATTAGCTACACCCAATACTTAAGTATGATCATATTGCCTCCTAGTTGGTGCTTTTTGTAAGAGAAGGTGGAGACTCAAATTCAAAATAAAAACTGCATAAAGTAAAAGAAAGGCCCTTCGCAGAGGGAAGTTGGGATTTGTAGAGGTGCCAGAGCTCAAAGCGAAAAATTAGAGATAAAAACACTTTGGGAGGTGTATCCATCCCACCAACGAAAACGACTTAGAGTTCCCAACACTTTCCATGCTAGATATATCATAGGCGGTTCCCAAACAGAAAATAAAGTTTATTCCTTTTTCCACCATACTTTCACTTTCCATGGCTAGCCGTATCCACGGTTGCCCTCCATACCAACACTTTCTAAGGAATTTATTATTTCACAACATAAAGTAAATTCATTTTTTTTCATTTCGGGACTGGGCATCCCTAAAACCTTTGCCTTACTCTCGTACAATGGCAAGTGAATAAATACTCATCATGAGAGTAACACATCCAGCATGGAAAATATTAGCCACCCCTCACCGCTCCGCGAGCGAAACAAACACACACAAGAGAAGTTTATTTTGAAAATTAGAGATGGCACATGCAAACTTTCTTAGAACAGAAAAAGAATACCACATATAGGTAGATATAGTGGACTCATTTGACAAAACTAGTTTAAAGGATTTTGGATGCACAAGTAGAGATCATACTTGGGGCAAAATGAAGGCTAGCGAAAGATTGAGAAGCGACCAACCAAGAAACGGATAATCTCATAAGCGAGCATTAAGCATAATTAACACTGAATAATGCACCACAAGTAGGATATAATTTAATTGCATAACTAATTGACTTTCGTGCTTGCATAGGGAATCACAAACCTTAACGCCAATATTCTTACTAAAGCATAATTATTCATCAACATAACTCACATATCGCATCATCATATCTCAATACTATTACTAAGAATCAAGTTTTATTTTGTCCAATGATCTTGAAAGTTTTTATTATTCCTTCTTGGATATCTATCACTTTGGGACTAATTTTCATGTGTTGCTTTTTATAAGCTCAAACAAATATAAGTGAAGATCATGAGCACAATTTTTCTTTTCTTTCTCTCAAAATAATTTAAGTGAAGCAAGAGAGAATTTCTTCAAAATTTTACTAACTCTCAAATAAATCTAAGTGAAGCAAGAGAGCATTTCTTCAAAAAAATACTAAGCACACAATTCTAAAAAAGATATAAGTGAAGCACTAGAGCAAGTCCATAGCTCATAAAAATTTTATGTGAAGAATAGAGAGCAATTCTAACAAATCATGAGGCTCTCCCAAATAGGTGTGTCCAGCAAGGGATCAAGACTTAAAAAACAAAATAAAACAAGCAAAGACTCATATCATACAAGATGCTCCAAGCAAAACACATATTATGTGACAAATAAAAATATAGCTTCGAGTAAAATACCGATGGTCGTTAGAAGAAAGAGGGGATGCCACTCGGGGGCATCCCCAAGCTTAGTTGGTTGCTCAATTTTGGATAATAGCTTGGGATGTCGGGGCATTTGAAAGCATAAGTGCTCCCTAGGTGATTTTGGTAATCAATGACAACATATCTCTTGTTGGACTAATGCTTTTACCTAGTATGTTTCAGATAAGTTCAACAATGGAGTGGCATGGAGTAGAGGATGTCGAACCCCTTCAATATGATAAGGACAAAGGATTTGCTCAAGCTCAAAGTTCAAGACTCTGCATTTTATATTTTAGTGAACCAAGATCACATTGAGTCCATAGGAAAGCCAATACTATTAAGAGGGGAGGAGGTGTTGCTTAATGGCTTGCTTGCTCAAAGTGCTTAGTGATATGCTCTAAAGCCCTCAACCACTTTCTCACATCCACATATGTCCCAAACCAAAAGTCAAACTCGGCCCCACCGAAACTTTCTATCCGGCGCAACCGAGTTCTCTTGACATAGCCACTGCCAGAAACCCTAATCAATTCGGTCTCACTGATGGTGTCGTAGTTTTGTCATGGCAGATGTCCTTGCAACGGGTTAGCTTAAAGGGGTTAACGCGGACAAGGGACGCAGAGAGTTTATACTGGTTCGGCCCCTTGCGGTGAAGGGAAAAGCCTACGATCCAGTTGTTGTGGGATTGCCGGGGTTTCGATGACCAGGGAGCGAATATGCTTTGCCTGAGTCTCGAGTTGTTGTTTGTTGTCCCTAAACCGCCGCCGGTTCGTCCCCTTATATGCATTGGTTGACACCCGCCGGTTTACAGCATTCTGAGGCCGGCTCATAAACGTGTTTGGCTCGGTCTCTGCTCTTTCTATCTTAAAATACAAATTTACATATCAATGCCGGTTTACATCTACAGACCTTTAAACCGACTTTGGGCCATGGGCCTTCATAAAGCGCCTCTATCATGATCTTCATGGGCTACAGATATAATAATCCATTATGGGGATAACTAGGCCTCTCCTGGCCGGTTTACGCCCAGCAATAATATCCCCAACATTAGGCCCCAGATTGATTTGAACTGGTTCATGTCAATCATCATTACTTAAGAAAATTTCTTCTTCAGTACCTTCGCATAAATCTTGTAAACCGCCATGACATCATCTTCCACGATCATGATAAAATGCCATGACGTCATCTGTTTAGAAATTGCATATAACTCACCTTCATTAATGAGCCTCCGACAATCGAGGCGACAGAGCTATCATATATCCCATTTTTTGGGCTCCTCGATTCTCGCGCCTACCACTTATCCATTCACCTTATAAATAAGGCCGAGGGGTCCTTTTCACTTCTCCCCTTCGTGCCCCTTCACATCATCCTCTTCCTGGCAACGCCCGACCATTGGAGCTCTGCCGCCGCTGTTGACCTTCGCTTCCAGCCCAATGACGGCCGCTGCATCAACCTGACCACACCAGAGAAATGCGGCGCTCCTCCGCTGTTCCTTCGGCGTCAGTAAGTTCCTCTTTTCTTCGCTCTAGATCCACCATTAGGGTTTTAGGGTTCATCAGAGTTTATTGAAACTCCGGCTCCGTTCTTCCCTGTTCTTCTTAGTAATAGAAATGGCTAGTTTGGATCTGATACTTCCTGTGCGGCCGTAGCTAGATTTTTCCTTATTTGAGCATCTCCTTTATATAAAAACTCATATGAACTTGATGAACTGTTCAAGCACTTGAAATTAGGTCTGAATATTTTCTAGTTTTTCTGTCACACCGCAGATCTGAAATTATCACATCAACCTGCAAAACTTGTTTTTCCTTCACTTAGGTACTTTAGATCTGTACCTTTCATACCAATATAGGAGGTTTAGCTTTAAAAAATTGATAACCCGGTAGGTACCATTAGTCCCCTCTTAAACCGCCGGTTCATTTATCTTTGCACCTTCTCCATCGTAAGATCCCGGCTTAGCAATATCAGACTCCGGTTTAGTAATGTCATACTCCAGTTAACAATATGCGTACGCCTCTGCTTTAACTTGCATTGCTTTATTACTTGTTCATTATAAATCTTAAACCGGCAATAACTATGTTTCAGGTTCCACTGAAATGGCCAAACAAGTCTATGAATGCAACTGGGTTCCTTCCCGGGTGACTGAATATCAGTTAAACAGATGTGTCGCAACTGGCCCTTTAGCCAAAAAAGAGGTCATCCACTGGAGGGCCCCTGGTCTGGAAAATCCTCCTGAACCCAAGGACGGAGAAGTAGTCGTTTTTGTTGATCATATGGATCGAGGCTTTAGCCCTCCCGGTTCCAAATTCTTCCGAGATGTGCTTGCCAGTTTTTAGCTTCACCCTCAGGACATCGGTCCAAACTCTATGTCCAACATCTGCCATTTCCAAGTCTTTTGTGAGGCTTATCATCAAGAGGAGCCTACAGTTGAATTGTTTAGGGATTTATTCCACTTAACCATCGCACAGAGTTCACAGATGGACCCAATACTAAACTCAGCGGAATAGCAGTTCAAAAAAGGAAAGAAGTCAGCTTCCCTCACGCCAAACTTCACAGTCACCCCAAGGAGTGAAACCAGACTTGGTTTTATTGCAAAGACACATCTCCAACTGATGAAAACCCTTTGTCGGGTTACCGCCCTCACCGTCTTAGCAATACACATCCCTTTCCTCAGAGTTTAACTACAAAGGAAAGGGCCAACTATGCCCCGCAACTTTCAAAGCTTAGAGCCTTTATGGGAACGGTTTAACAGGTGTTAACTTTGGTCATTGTTGGATATGCTGGATTGTTCTGCCCTTAATCCGGCGCCGGTTTGATGTGTGAATACACAAGGAGTTTGACCGACCCTCAACGACATGTTAATATTCAGCTAACAGAGGCTGAAGTTACTGAGGCTGTCAAGAAAATGTTGAATGAACCGGAGGCTGTCTGCGGCCAGACCGGATTAAGTCCTTTCTGCACCTCCAACAAACCAACCGATTCAGATCCTCTGCCAACATCGAAAATCCGTCGAGCAAACCGGAAAGTAAAATTTTCTCACCCCCTTGCTTACTTGGACCCAAACTTTCTTTTGAAGACGCAGCAACACGAAGCTCGCCGCACAACCCGGCACAGCGGCCAGGTAGTTACCTCCGCCGGTTTACCGAACACTCCGGTTCAGAAACGCCGATCAGAGGCCTCTTATACTCTTGACACTTCTTGTCCCAAGGCTGGTTGATTCCGACAGCCTCTTAATCCATATGATTCGAATTATCAGGGAACACCTCACTCATCTTCTGGTGAGTCAACAGCCACACAACTCCCAGCCCTCAAGACAGTTCCTGGGTGAGCTATGCACTTGATTTTATCCTTGACGTGTCATTTTTGCATACTGTACTAATCTTTTATATCTGTTCTTGTCAGTGCTAAACCCAGGCCCAGCAAGAAAGCTCGGTTAAATAAACCGGCTGACGATAATACAGCTGTTGAACCGGAGAAGACTCCAGATCCGAAAAACGCTGACGCCATACTTAATGACCCGCCACCGCAGGATCATGACTTTGTTGCTGATCAATGGAAAGTCTTCCAATGGGCCAGTTCGATGAACCGACTAATCTAGTCCGCGACACTGATAAACTGGCAAATCCAGCTGAAGCCACTGGCAAACCATCGACTCCCATGAAGGCCGCTGATGGTGAAGAAGATGATATTATGATTACTGGCATTGGCCATACCACTCCTGGCAATCCTGTCGCTTTATCAAAGCATACTACCAAGGACGAGTTTTCTGCTATCGGCAAAGGCAAATGGAATGCCGATTTATCAAGCTATGCTCATCTCAATGCTCAAGACATTCACTCTGGCTTCTTGAACCGTCTGTACACCAGCTGCGACTATGAAGCCGGTTTGGTAAACTTGATGAAAGAGCGATACGAGGTAACTAATGCTCAACTCTGCATAACTGTTTCTCTTTTTAATTCCAAATATCAACTCCAGTAGCCCCCAAGTGACGGTTTATGATATCAATCCAAACCGGGACTTAATAATAACTTAACTTTATATGCTTAGCCTCCAGGGACCGGGTTATCTCTTTAAGATGAACTAGTATTTTAGAATTGCAATACTGTATCTTTCACTGGTGTAGCCCCCAAGGGCCGGTTTAACTCTATAAAGATGAACCGGGACTTTAAAAGAATTTCCATATCAGTATTTTGAGCAAACATACATTAGCCCCCAAGTGCCAAGAGTAATACTTGTATTGCGCTTGGGACTTGTAGAGATTTCCAAGAACAAGCAAATATGCATTAGCCCCCAAGTCTCAGGTGCATAACCTGTTATGTGGTTGGTACTTCAAATATGTACCGTCAATGCATAACATGTCTGTTTCTTATAGGCTGAGCTGAGCAAAAAGGAATCCCAAACCGCCGATCTGCAAAAAAGATCAAGTCCCAGCAAGCAGAAACCTCCAAGGCCAAGGATGAGCTGACCAGCGCTTTAGCCGCTATGGAAAAGCTAAAGGAGAGTTTCAACAAGGAGCGGGCGGATTGGGATACTGAAAAATCCGCTTTGCAAAAAAGAGCCAAGGACGTAGAAACAGCTCGTAAACCGGTAGTAGATGAGCTGACTGGCGTAAAACGGCAGATACATGCCATGACGGTTGCTGTGTTTGGTAAACATCCTTGCTTTTAAGTTTTTAACATATCATCCCATACATTACCGGTTCACTGATATTTGTAATGATGCAGGAACTCGCATTAGTCATCTGGCCTCTGATGTACAGAAGAAGCTGAAGGCTGCCTAAACTCTTATAGAGCAGTTATATACTGGTGCGCAACAGATTATCTGCACCGCTTCTCACAACAAGCCGCCCCCAACTTTAATCAAAGAGACCTTAGAAAGGCTGTCAATGCTGCCCGCCCGGGTAGAAGAGTTAAAGAGATCTGCTGCAAGAGCTGGTGCTCCTACCGCGCTAACCCGGGCAAAAGCATGTGTGCCCGATCTTGATCCGGAAGATGTCAGCAAAGGCTATCTGAGCTTAAAAGAAGACGGATTAGAATTTGGCAATGAGGACCTCCGAGCCATAAACCGGGAAGTACGTCCACTGGCTTGTCAATTAGCTGAAGAAGCCGATCTTTCCCATTATCAGGCAAGTTATGACATCAACAACAAACGGGTTGCCTCACCAACTCCTGAGGTTCAAAATCTTATCCCGCCAACTCATAAGCACACTTATGCCCCTGACATTGAACCGTCCACCCTTATAAGCGACGAAGCTGTGTTCCAAACCCTAACTGGGATCGACTGGGCAACTATTGACTTCCAGCCGCTGGATAGAGACGAAGAGGATGAACCGGTGCAAGATGATGTGCAGCCATCAGGTCAAGCTGGTGACGAATGGTGATCCGGGGATCGGGCTAGCCTTCTGCGAGCCGCAACACTTGCTGAAAAATAATTATTCATTTGGGCACTAAAACGCCATGTAATAGGCTAGTTCATTGCTACATCAAAGAGAGGCAAGTCATTGAAGATCTCTGCTTCTTCCTTGCTCTTGATCAGTTGCTCAAGAGCATCATCTGCAAGATCTTCATCACTGGATAGATCAATGTGCTCTTCTCGCAGAATAGCAAGAGGAGTCAATGTCTGATCAGTATTTTTGATTATGTTCTTTTTCTTCTCCGTCTTCTTGGAGATACGTGATAGATCTTCGCATCGCATAATCGCCTTCGTGGAGGTGCAAGGGCCTGGCTTCGCACGTGAAGCTTTTGGAGGAGAAGCTGATCTTGAAGCCTTAGCCTTCTTTGGCTTCTGCGGCTTTGGAGTAGGAGCTGGGGCTTCATCAGTGTCAGTATTATCATCAGAATGATCCACTTTGGCACCTTGGACAGAGATGTGAGTGATGAGGCCATCAAGGTTGTAGAAAGGACCGATGACATTGGGTTCTGCATCACGTGAGCCGTCAGCACGGGGAGCAGAGGGACCAGGGTTGAAGTCTAATCCCAATGACTTCTTGTTTTCCTTGGCCGATGCCTTTGCATGCTGGAAGTTGCGCTTGAAGAGATTATCGTCACGACACCAGAGCAATGACGATGGGTCGGCATTTTCAGGCTGAGCTCCACGGACCATACAAGGATAGAAACCCTGTGCAATAGCTTCAGCTCTGTTCTTGGGTGGAAGGCCTTGAAAGAGAATATCACCCCAAGGACTTCTGATAGCATTCTTCTCAGCGTATTCTTGGGTCACAAACTTGTATTTGAACCATTGTTCAGCCCAATATCGTCGAATCCATTGGATTCGTGTCTTCTTACCGATTATAATCCTCTTCAGGATCTGTCTTGTAAAGCTCGAGAGGTCATCGTGCAAATCTCTTGATGTTCCCCATGACGCTGTCTCGCCACCCTTCCTTGCGATTTGTCTCGCAGCCATGAACTTCAAACTAAATGGCTTCAACACGTTCAAGGCTTCAAAGGCTTTCGCTTGTCGGACAAACAGGAACCGGCTTCGGAGAGTTAATGTGATCTTTGTAAGAATTCTCCAAACGAATGCGTACTATGAGAACCAAGGGATTCTCCCACCGACATGTACCGTGACAGCAGAGAGATGCGAGGAAGGGAAGAGGTCATATGCATTCTCGTAAGATTTTGAAGATAAATCAGTTTGAAGACATTGACCTCATGATGCAAAGACATTCACTTATATGTTGAGAGTTGGTTCCAGATTTGTACGGATCCGTGAATAAGTACAAGTGAGGAATCTAACTAGATATGAAGCTTAATTGAATATACTAGGCAGTATGAGATGCAAACAGAATAGATCTATCATTGTATAGGCATAAACCACTTTTGGTAAATAGGATGAATCTTTGAGGATCAATAAGATGGTAAAAATAGAGTTGTATTTACCACACGAAGAACTGCTAGATGGGATATGTAGGAGACCGAGCAGCTCAATCCACCGTGCCCTAACTTGGCGACGGAGGACACCTACGGCGGCAGTGGAGAGGACGATGTCCGCGGCCAGCGTGAGGACGGCGTCGGAAAATTCGCGGCAGCTAAGCGCTTCGTCACCGGCGTCGTCGAGAGCTAGCGGTGGCGCTAGGGTTTTGACGAGGTGGAGAGGTGGACGAAGGTTTTCTTTACCGC
The DNA here is from genome assembly GCA_021605145.1 of Aegilops bicornis. Lineage (NCBI taxonomy): Eukaryota > Viridiplantae > Streptophyta > Magnoliopsida > Poales > Poaceae > Aegilops > Aegilops bicornis. The sequence continues at coordinate 639,718,099 of CM038670.1, read as the reverse complement.
AGGGGACATGTATTTTATAAGGAAGTGTGCGGCACAGCGCAATTACGCAGGTGCCCCTGGCGGTTCACATCTCGAGGGCACGTGGCAAGCATGCAACATACTCAGAGTTGTCCCACGTTCCCACGCCCGCCAGGTTTGTTGGATGGTCGTTCCGGCTTCTCCGGATTTCAAACAATAAGGATAAATCATTTAAAACAGACTTAATGTTTGTCTCTGTGTCTTCTACTGACAAGGACGCAGAGAAGACATTCGACAGTTTCAATAGAATGCATATGATTTGGACAGATAGAGTTTGAGATAGAAAGCATAGAGAGATTAGGGTCTGATCACATTCACTTAGTTCAAAAGATTCAACTAGGAAGACATAGCTATAAGTGAATGTTGTAGAGGACGGAACACTAGTATATACATCGTAAAGCAATCAAATCAACATAGTGAAGAAAATCATGAAGATAAGTTGAAATTTGAAGACAAACCAAATGCGAAGACATAGCAAAAATAACGCCATGAGTGAAACACTTCAAACAGAGAAATTTGGTGGTGGCGTTACCCACCGTATAGGAAGTATTAGACCTGCACACGGCGCACAATTATCGTGGCGCTCGAACTCAAATTCCACGTTAATGTATTCACACTCGTAATGTAAGTCTTCATTGATTGAAGATATAATTTACTTTGTGTGTTGCACATCTAAGTCATCAACATGCATAAGTGTTAGGATGTGTGCACGATCACGGGACATTTGAGGATTCCAAGATATTTAGCTCACACCATAACTTGCAAAACCTTTTCTCATCCAAGGGCTTTGTGAAGATATCTCGCCAGTTGCTCTTCGGTTGACGTGAATGATGTCAATATCTTTCTTCATGACATGATCTCTGAGAAAGTGATGACGAATTTCAATGTGCTTTGTCTTTGAGTGCTGGACTGGATTGTTGGCAATCTTGATGGCGCTTTCGTTGTCGCAGAAGAGAGGTACCTGTTTCAGATTGATGCCATAGTCCTTGAGAGTTTGCTTCATCCATAGAAGCTGAGCGCTTGAAGATCCAAAGAAGAATGTATTCAGATTCAGCGGTTGAGAGTGATACACAGTTACGCTTCTTTGAAGACCAACAGACAAGTGATCGTGCGTAAAGTGACATGTGCCTGATGTAGACTTGCGATCCACCTTGTCACCAAAGCATAATCAAGCATCCGAGAATCCAACCGGATCAAATTCTGAGCCCTTTGGATACCATAATCCGAAAGTGTTGGGGTATGAGCCAAATATCGAAGAATTCGCTTCACAGCTAAGTGATGCGATTCCTTTGGTGCCGCTTGGAATCTAGCACACATGCAAACACTAAGCATAATATCTGGCCTAGATGCACATAGGTAAAGTAAGGAACCAATCATGGAGCGGTATACCTTTTGATCAAATTCTTTAGCATTGTCGTCGGGGCCCAGATGGTGTTTGGCTGGCATTGGTGTCGTGTAACCTTTGAAATCTTGCATCCCAAACTTCTTCAGACAATCTTTGAGGTATTTTTCTTGAGATATGAAGATGCCATTCCTTTTCTGACGAATTTGAAGACCAAGGAAGAACTTCAGCTCACCCATCATGGACATCTGATATTGCTCTTGCATCATATATCCAAACTCATCACTATACTTCTGGTTGGTGCAGCCGAAGATAATGTCATCCACATATATTTGGCACACAAACAGTTCACCATCATATGTCTTCGTGAAGAGTGTCGGATCGAGGGAGCCAGGTTTGAAGCCTTTGCTCTTCAGGAAGTCTTTGATCGTATCGTACCAAGAGCGAGGAGCTTGTTTGAGGCCATACAATGCTTTGTTTAGCTTGTACACCATATCTGCATGTTTTGGATCTTCAAAGCCAGGTGTTTGAGCGACGTATACTTCTTCTTCAATCTTGCCGTTGAGAAATGCACTCTTCACATCCATTTGATATAGCAAGATGTTGTGGTGGTTAGCATAGGCTAGCAAAGATGCTTAATAGCTTCAAGCCTAGCCACAGGAGCAAATGTTTCATCGAAGTCAATTCCTTCAACTTGAGTATATCCTTGAGCCACAAGACGTGCTTTGTTTCTGACGACTTGACCATGCTCATCTTGCTTGTTTTGATATATCCATTTTGTGCCAATAATGTTATGCTTGCGAGGGTCAGGACGCTTGACAAGTTCCCAAACATTGTTCAGCTTGAACTGTTGAAGTTCTTCTTGCATAGCTTGTATCCATTCAGGTTCCATAAAGGCTTCAGCTACTTTCTTGGGTTCCGATATTGACACAAAAGAAAAGTGCCCACGTAAATTTCCTAAGCGTGTTGCTCTTGAGCGAGTAAGTGGACCAGTGCATTGATGCTATCAATTATCTTCTCAATTTGTACTTCATTTGCAACTCGAGGATGAACTGGACGAAGACCTTGCTCTTCTTGATCATTGTCATCATTGGGAGGATTGTCTTCGTGTTGGTTAGATGCGTAAATGATAAGTTCCTCTTCAGTCAGTGCTTCGTAAGGCATGATTTCACCGATTCCCATCGACTTGATAGATTCGGGCGGAGCTTCGTCTAGTGTAGTTGGCAGGAGCTCTCTTTGTGAACCATTGGTTTCATCAAATCGCACGTCCACAGTTTCGACTATTTTGTAGAGATAGAAATTGAAGACTCTGTAAGAGTGCGAGTCTTTTCCGTAACCGAGCATGAAGCCTTCGTGAGCTTTAGGTGCAAATTTTGACTTGTGATGGGGATCCTTGATCCAGCACCTAGCTCCAAATACTCTGAAGTAGCTGACATTTGGCTTCTTGCCAATAAGGAGCTCATAGGATGTTTTGTTCAGAAGCTTATGGATGTAAACACGGTTGATGACGTGACATGTTGTATCAGTAGCTTCAGGCCAGAACTTTCTTGGTGTCTTCTACTCGTCGAGCATTGTTCGAGCCATCTCAATGAGGGTTCTGTTCTTGCGCTCTACGATGCCATTTTTCTGGGGTGTGTATGGAGCAGAGAACTCATGAGTGATTCCCATTGTATCCAGATAAAGATCAAGTCTGGTGTTATTGAACTCAGTGCCGTTGTCACTTCTGATATGCTTGATCTTGACGCCATAATTGTTCATGGCTCGATTGGCGAAGCGTCTGAAGACATCTTGCACTTCAGTCTTGTAGAGAATTATGTGCACCCATGTATATCTTGAGTAGCCATCAACAATTACGAAGCCATAGAGACAAGCAGTTGTTGTGAGGGTAGAGTAGTGAGTAGGGCCAAATAAGTCCATGTGTAACAGCTCGAAGGGTTGAGATGTCGTCATGATTGTCTTCGAGGGGTGCTTTGCCCTAGTCATCTTTCCAGCTTTGCAGGCACCACACAAATGATCCTTCTTGAACTTGACACCCTCGATGCCTATGACATGCTTCTTCTTGGTGAGTGTGTAAGTTCCTCATGCCAAGATGCTGACCTCCGATGCCATAGCCAACATTCTGAAGCTTTTGCAAGAAGACATACGGCAAGCTGTGGACCTGCTGAGAAATCTACCATGTATAGATCATCTTTCCAATACCCTTCAAAGACTAGAGACTTGTCAGATTCCGTTAGTACAAGACAACGATATTTTCCGAATAGCACAATCATGTTCAAGTCACAAAGCATCGAGACAGACATTAAGTTGAAACCAAGGGATTCAACAAGCATCACCTTATCCATGTGTTGATCCTTTGAGATTGCAACTCTACCTAGACCCAATACCCTGCTTTTACCAGTGTCAGCAAAGGTGATGTGACTCTTGTCTGATGGATATAAGGTTGAGTCCATGAGAAGACTTCGATCACCAGTCATATGATTAGTGCATCCGCTGTCCATAATCCATTCTGAAGCATGAGGTGTCATACCCTACAGTATAGTTAGGGGGATAGGCTTCACCAAGAGTATTGTGAAGCATAAACATTTGACGGGCAAGAGGATTATTGAAGCTCAGATCAAGATTAGGACTGATAGGATGAATGACAAACAATTCAGGAACAAAATACATAGTGAGACCATTTGGGCATTTGATCTTGCGCCCTACAAGATGTTTTAGGTCCCCAGCAATAGCATCAGACGCCTTTGATTTTCGGCTGGAGACCCTTCCCTGCAAAAAGAAAGTTAATTCTTTTTAACCACCCACATCTTCAGGGGTGGCTTAGAAGCAATGAGTCTAAGTGCAGCATCTGAGAACTTCGGCTTTGGAGCCCTAGCAAATAGCCTTGCAGGAGATGAATGATACTCATATGAATAAGCGTAAAGTTCTTAGTTCTATGAACATAGCGGTTTGAAGACACACGCTCATATTCATAAGTTTGAGTACGGTTTCCTGCAAAACATTGGTGTTAGGGTGACTCGGTGAGTCCTCTGTCTGCTTGAAGCCTTTGGACCATATGACGCCTTAGGTCCGGGGTTTGTCTTCATCCCTGTGGTGTCATGATCACATTCTTGGAAGATTCTCAAGACAACTTTTGGGAACCCAGATCTTCTTCATAGGTGGTCCATTCCTGCAGTTAGTACCAATATACCGCAAACACTTCACCATTTTGATTCTTGAACAGCTTATAGTTTGCATCAAGGATTCATCAATGATAATAGGATTAGCACAGTAAAGCCGGATAAGGTGGATGGATCCACTGAAGGTCCCTTTGCAAAGCAACCCATGTGGTTTTGGGATACCGCTCGGGCTTCCAGTAGGAACCATCAACATCCATTTTCCTCTCGAACCCAACACCCTCTTTCCTAGGGTTTCGGTTCAGAATCTGCTTTTTGAGGACATTGCAGAGTGTCTGATGTCCTTTCATACTTTTATACATCCCTGTTTCAAGCAATGTCTTCAACCTAGCATTTTCATCAGCAATAGTAGTGGTATCCTCCGCAGAGGGGTTAGTTACCACATCAGTAGTTGAAGACAATGCAACAGTAGCAGCAGTGGAACATTCAGCAACAGAGGTAGCGTTATCACGCTCAAGGCATTTTATACATGGTGGTTCAAATCCATCCTGAGCGGGACTGATCTGTTGAGCGCGAAGTGACTCATTCTCTTTTTGAAGATCTTCATGAGCCGCTCTCAATTTCTCAAGCTCTTGCTTCCTTTGAAGATAATCATAGGAGAGCTTTTCATGAGTGGTTGAGAGCGTTTCATGACGAATTTCAAGTTCTTGGTACTTAGCATGAAGATTTTTATGTCTTCAACTAAGGACCGTGAACGATGCCATTTCCGCCATTCAACAGTCATCGCTTTTGTCTAACAGTTTTGAGTATGTTCCATATATTTTTGTTGTTCAGTTGCAAATTTAGCACGTGTATTGTAGCTGGGCTTGGCGACACACTCCGAGTCATCTTCACTTGATGTTTGAAAGTAAGCATCACGTGATTTTACCTTGGCACCACGTGCCATGAAGCAGTAGGTGGGAGCAGGGTCGTCCTTGTCATCAGCTTCAGCGTTGGTGTGGAAGTCATTGTCTTCAGTGTTGAACATGGACTTGGAAACATAGGCTGTGGCTAGAGCCAGACTTGCAACGCTAGTGTCGGACTCCTCAGACTCCACCTCTGCCTCCTCAGAAGCAGACTCCTCCTCTGAATCCATTTCCTTGCCAACAAAAGCACGAGCCTTGCCAGATGAGCTCTTCTTATGAGATGACGACTTTGATGAGGACTTGGAAGAAGACTTTGAAGATTTCTTCTTCTTCTTGTCATCGTAATCATATTCCTTGCTCTTCTTCTTCTTCTTCTCATTGTCCCACCGTGGACACTCGGAGATATAGTGTCCGTGTTTCTTGCACTTGTGACATGTTCTCTTCTTGTAGTCATGAGTGGAAGCTTCATCATTTCTTGAGCTAGATCGTGAAGACTTTCTGAAGCCCTTCTTCTTAGTGAACTTCTGGAACTTATTCACAAGCATAGCAAGTTCCTTTCCAATGTCTTCAGGATCATCAGAACTGCAGTCATATTCTTCTTCAGATGAGGAAACAACTTTTGCCTTCAAAGCGCGAGTTCGGCCATAGTTGGGACCATAGATATCTATTTTTCTCAGAAAGCTGGAACTCATGTGTGTTGAGCCTCTCAAGTATATCAGACGGATCGAGTGTCTTGAAGTCAGGGCGTTCTTGTATCATGAGGGCAAGGGTGTCAAAGGAGCTGTCAAGTGATCTCCGTAGTGTCTTGACGATTTCATGCTTGGTAATCTCAGTGGCGCTGAGAGCACGAAGCTCATTTGTGGTGTCGGTGAGGCGATCAAACGTGAGCTGGACATTTTCATTGTCGCTTTCTCTTGAAGCGGTTGAAGAGGTTGCGAAGAACACCGATCCTTTGATCTCTCGGGTTGAGACGCCTTCGTTGACCTTGGATAGCCAGTCCTAGACTAGCTTCGACGTTTCGGAAGCACTCACACGGCCGTCAGATCGTCCTTTGGTCGATGACCACAGATGATGTTCTTTGCAGAGAGTCCAGCTTGAATGAACTTCTTGACATCGCAGGGTGACACCTTCACCAGTTTTGGGAACGCCATTCTTGACGACATACCGTAGGTCGACATCAATGGCTTCAAGATGCAAGCGCATCTTATTCTTCCAAAGAGGGATATCCAGCCCATCGAACACGGGGCAAGCAGCGGAGACTTTGATTATCCCTGCAATCGACATAGCTAAAACTCCGGTGGTTAAATCAATCACACGTAACAAGGGAGTACCTTGCTCTGGTACCAATTGAAAGTGCTAGTTATCGACTAGAGGGGGGTGAATAGGCGATTTTTATGAAAGTCTTCAAAACATGGAAGTTTCAAAGACAAACAATAGAAATGACCTAATTGATATGCAGCGGAAGATAAACTACAACAAGCAAACCATAGTCAAGTATGCAGTAATGTGAAAGTACAAAGACTAATAGCAGCTTAGTAGTAAGGATCAGGATGGAAGATAGTATGAAACCAACCAACGATAGTAGTCAAGCAATGAAGTCAAACAGGTACGACAAATAGGCCATGACTTCACGAAGACAAACTCTAAGTAAAGGGAGGGAGAGGATAGAACCAGTCACTTGTTGAAGACACAGAATTTGTTGGACCAGTTCCAGTTGTTGTGACAATCAGACGTCTGTTAGGGAGGCTGAGATTCAACTCGAAGACCGTCTTCACCTTATTCCCTTGAGCTAAGGACACACAGTCCTCGCCCAATCACTATGGTAAGTCTTCAAGGTAGACTTCCAAACCTTCACAGACTTCGTTCACCGGTGATCCACAATGACTCTTGGATGCTCAGAACGCGACGCCTAACCGGTTGGAGGATTCACAGTCCTCAAGTGTAATAAGTCTTCAAGTCACGCAGACAGAAAGACTTCAGTGATGCCTAACACTCTTTGGCTCTGGGTGTTTGGGCTTTGTCCTCGCAAGGATTTCTCTCTCTCAAAGGCTTCGAGGTGGTTTGCTCTAAAACGACCAAAGCCGTGCACTAACTCTGAGCAGCCACCAATTTATGGTGTAGGGGGTGGGCTATTTATAGCCACTAGGCAACCCGACCTGATATGCCCGAAATGACCCTGGGTCACTAAGGAACTGACACGTGTTCCAACGGTCAGGTTTCAAACACACACGACAACTTTACTTGGGCTACAAGCAAGGCTGACTCATCCAGCTCTGGATAAGATTTGCTCTCATAGTCTTCGCTCGAAGACATAGGATTTGGGTTGAGCATCACTTGATCATTACGACTTTGTTCACTTGGACCCCACTTAATAAAGACGGTGGTTCCTATGACTCAACAAATAAGAAAAAGGAAACAACGAAATGACACAGTCTTCGCGCTCCATAGTCTTCACTCAATGTCTTCTCATGCCATAGTCTTCAATATGAATATCTTCACATACCACCATTGTCGTCAATATCTTCATACATTTTTAGGGGTCATCTCTGATAGGTAAACCGAATCAACGAGGGGCACTACCTGTGTTATCCTGCAATTCTCACAAACACATTAGTCCCTCAACCAAATTTGTCGTCAATACTCCAAAACCAACTAGGGGTGGCACTAGATGCACTTACAACCATAATATATACATTGTCATAACTATGTACATAAGCAGAGCCTATGGCTCAGGTATAGTAAGGCCGAAGATGAGCGATATTCCACGGCCGCTGGGTCTCCTCCTCCGATTTACGTGAGTCTTTGCGCTCTCGAACATCAATAAGGTAATACGACCCGTTATGCATATTCTTGCACACCACAAAAGGTCCTTCCCAAGGCGGGGATAACTTGTGCATATCGGTTTGATCCTGGATGAGTCGGAGCACCAGATCGCCTTCTTGAGAAGTTCTGGTTCTAACCCGGCGGCTGTGATAACGATGCAGATCTTGCTGATAAATCGCCGAACGGGCTGCTGCAATGTCATGCTCCTCGTCCAATAGGTCAAGTGCTTCCTATCGTGCCTTCTCATTGTCAGCTTCAACATACGCCGCCACACGAGGCGAGTCATGACGGATGTCACCAGGGAGAACCGCCTCCGCTCCATAAACCATGAAAAAATGTGTGTAACCCGTGGATCTGTTGGGTGTGGTATTGATGCTCCATAACACATAAGGTAACTCCTCCACCCAACAACCTGGCGTCCGTTGCAAAGGAACCATAAGCCGGGGCTTGATGCCTCTTAAGATCTCTTGATTGCCTCTCTCTGCTTGACCATTAGACTGGGGGTGCGCTACTGATGATACGTCAAGCCGGATATGCTCACGTTGACAGAACTCCTTCATAGCACCTTTGGACAGATTGGTACCATTATCAGTTATAATGTTGTGTGGAAAGCCAAACCGGAAAATCACCTTCTTGATGAATTGAACCGTCGTAGCTGCATCACACTTACTGACTGGTTCTACCTCCACCCACTTAGTGAACTTATCAACCGCCACCAGAAGGTGGGTCTTCTTGTCCTTGGATCATTTAAAGGGCCCAACCATATCTAGCCCCCAAGTCTCAAACGGCCAAGTGATTGGAATCATCAACTCTTGAGCCGGTATATGAGCGCGTCGTGAGAATTTTTGACATCCATCACACTTTTTGACCAAGTCCTCGGCATCAGCATGAGCCGTCAGCCAATACAAACCGTGACGAAACGCCTTGGCCACCAGAGATTTTGAACCGGCGTGGTGACCACAATCTCCTTCATGGATCTCACGCAAAATTTCACAGCCTTCTTCAGGAGATACACAATGCTGAAATGCCCCTGTCACACTACAATGATGTAACTCTCCATTGATAATAGTCATGGACTTGGACCGCTGGATTATCTTCCTAGCCGAAGTTTCATCCTCTGGTAATTCGCCCCGGTTCATATACGCCAAATATGGAACTGTCCAATCCGGGATAACATGAAGAGATGCCACCAACTGAGCCTCTGCATCAGGAACAACCAAATCCTCTTCACCAAGGAGCTTGACGGACGGATTATGCATCACATCCAGGAAGACATTGGGTGGAACCGGTTTACGTTGGGAACCTAAGCGGCTTAAAGCGTCCGCCGCTTCATTCTTCCGTCGGTCTATATGATCGACCTGATAACCTTTAAAGTGACCTGCAATAATATCCACATCTCGACGATATGCTGCCATGAGTGGGTCCTTGGAATCCCAAGTACCAGACACTTGTTGAGCCACCAGGTCCGAGTCACCGAAGCACTTAACTCGGCTTAGATTCATCTCTTTAGCCATCCGTAGACCATGGAGTAAAGCCTCATACTCAGCTGCATTGTTAGTGCAAGGGAACATTAAACAGAGAACATAACAAAACTTATCACCTCGTGGGGAAGCTAATACGACTCCAGCCCCCGAGCCCTCCAATTGCCTGGACCCATGAAAATGAATAGTCCAATAAGTATGATCCGGCTTCTCTTCTGGCGCCTGTAATTCTGTCCAGTCATTGATGAAATCCCCAAGTGCCTGAGATTTGATCATCGTCCGGGATATATAATTTAACCCGTGAGGCCCAAGCTCAATAGCCCACTTAGCAATCCGGCCAGTTGCTTCTCTGTTTTGGAATATATCCCCCAAAGGAGCAGAGCTGACCACAATGATGGGATGACCTTGAAAATATTGCTTAAGCTTTCGGCTTGCCATAAAAACTCCATACACCAGCTTCTGCCAATGTGGGTACCACTGCTTGGACTCAATAAGTACCTCATTGATATAATAAACCGGCCGTTGAACCGGATACTCCTTTCCGGCCTCCTTGCGCTCCACCACAATAGCCACGCTAACAGCCCGGGCGTTAGCTACCACATATAGCAACAATGGCTCTTTATTAACAGGAGCAGCAAGAACCGGCAGATTAGCCAGCTGCCGCTTTAAGTCCTCAAGTGCTTCATTGGCAGCATCACTCCAGACGAAGTCATCAGTTTTCTTCAGCATCTAATACAAAGGGATGGCCTTCTCACCAAGGCGACTGATAAACCGACTCAAGGCGGCAATCCGGCCTGCCAGGCGTTGAACATCATTGAACCACTTCGGTTTAGCCAACGAAGTTATAGCCTTGATTTTCTCCGGATTAGCTTCAATACCCATGTTAGACACCAAAAAGCCCAAGAGTTTGCCCGCTGGTACACCAAAGACACACTTGGTCGGATTAAGCATCATTTTATAAACCCGGAGGTTATCAAAGGTCTCCTTCAAGTCATCTATCAATGTCTCCTTCTTCCTGGATTTCACCACAATATCATCCACATGAGCATGAACATTGCGGTCGATCTGATCATGAAGACAATTCTGCACACAGCGCTGATAAGTCGCCTGGGCACTCTTAAGCCCAAAAGGCATAGATACATAGCAGAAGGCTCCAAAAGGAGTTATAAACGTTGTCTTCTCCTGGTCCTTAACTGCCATTTTGATCTGATGGTAACCAGAATACGCATCCAGAAAACTCAAACGCTCGCAACCCGTCGTAGCATCAATGATTTGATCAATACGAGGGAGGGAAAAATGGTCTGCTGGAAAGGCCTTGTTGAGATCTGTGTAGTCCACACACATACGCCAAGTGCCGTTCTTCTTAAGTACCAGCACCGGATTAGCCAACCATTCAGGATGAAATACTTCAATGATGAATCCAGCCGCCAAGAGCCTGGCTACCTCCTAACCAATAGCCTTGCGTCTTTCTTCATTGAACCGGCGAAGAAACTGTTTGACCGGTTTTTACCTGGGATCGACATTGAGAGTGTGCTCAGCGAGTTCTCTCGGTACACTTGGCATGTGAGAAGGTTTCCACGCAAAGATGTCGCGATTCTCACAGATGAACTCGATGAGCGCGCCTTCCTATTTCGGATCCAAGTTAGTGCTGATGCTAAATTGCTTGGGTGAATCACCAGGAATGAAATCTACAAGCTTAGTCTCATCAGCCGATTTAAACTTCAAGGCCGGATCATGCTCTGTAGTTGGCTTTTTCAAAGAAGTCATATCCGCCGGATCAACATTGTCCTTATAGAACTTCAACTCCTCTGTTGCGCAAACCGACTCAGCATAAGCCGCATCACCTTCTTCACATTCTAAAGAGAACTTGCGGCACCCATGGACCGTGATGGTCCCCTTATGGCCCGGCATCTTGAGCTGCAGATAGACATAACAGGGCCTCGCCATGAACTTAGCATAAGCCGACCGTCCAAACAGGGCATGAAACGGGCTCTTGATTTTCACTACTTCAAAAGTCAATGTCTCTGATCTCGAGTCATGCTCATCTCCAAAATCCACCTCTAGAGCTATCTTACCAATAGGATATGCCGATTTACCGGGCACCACACCAATAGGATATGACGGTTTAAGATTTTCATCTGTTAACTGATACGTCTCCGTCGTATCTATAATTTTTGATTGTTTGATGCCAATATTATTCAACTTTCATATACTTTTGGCAACTTTTTATATTATTTTTGGGACTAACATATTGATCCAGTGCCCAGTGCCATTTCCTGTTTGTTGCATGTTTTATGTTTCATAGAAACCCAATATCAAACGGAGTCCAAACGGGATAAAAACGGACGGATAATTATTTCGGAATATTTATGATCTTTCGGAAGTAAAATCAACGCGAGATGGTGCCCGAGGGGGCCACGAGGTAGGGGGCGCGCCCTGGACCCGCGTGGGCACCCCGTAAGGCGGTTGACGTTCTACTTTGGCCGCAAGAAAGATAATTTTTGGAAAAAGATCTGGGAGAAGGTTTCAACCAAATTGGAGTTATGGATCTCCGGATATAACAGAAACGGTGAAAGGGCAACAGAACAGAACGCAGAAACAGAGAGAAACGGAGAGGCGGATCCAATCTCGGAGGTGCTTTCACCCATCCCAGCCATGGAGGCCAAGGACCAGAGGGGAAACCCTTCTCCCATCTAGGGAGGAGGTTAAGGAAGAAGAAGACGAAGGGCCCCCCTCTCCCCTTCTCTTCTGGTGGCGCAGAAACGCTGCCGTGGCCATCATCATCACCGCCATCTACATCAACAACTTCACCACCATCATCACCAACACTCCCCCCCCCCCTCTATGCAACATTGTAACCTCTCTCTTACCCGTTGTAATCTCTACTTAAACATGGTGCTCAACCCTATATATTATTTCCCAATGATGTATGGCTATCCTATGATGTTTGAGTAGATCCGTTTTGTCCTATGGGCTATTTGATTATCAAGATTGGTTTGAGATGCATATTTTTTTATTGGTCCTGTCCTATGGTGCTCTCCGTGTGGCGCAAGCGTGAGGGATCCCCGATGTAGGGTGTTGCAATACGTTCATGATTCGCTTATAGTGGGTTGCGTGAGTGACTGAAACACAAACCCGAGTAAGGGGGTTGTTGCATATGGGATAAAGGGGACTTGATGCTTTAATGCTATGGTTGGGTTTTACCTTAATGATCTTTAGTAGTTGCGGATGCTTGCTAGAGTTCCAATCTTAAGTGCATATGATCAAGTAGAGAAAGTATGTTAGCTTATGCCTCTCCCTTAAATAAAATTGCAATAATGATTACCGGTCTAGTTATCGATTGCCTAGGGAGAAATAACTTTCTCGTAACAAAAAGCTCTCTACTAAAACTAATTTAGTTGTGTCTTCATCTAAATGGCCCCTAGCTTTTATTTACTCGCTCTTTATTTTCTTGCAAACCTATCCAAAAACACCTACAAAGTACTTCTAGTTTCATACTTTTTTCTGGTAAAGCAAACGTCAAGTGTGCGTAGAGTTGTATCGGTGGTCGATAGAACTTGAGGGAACATTTGTTCTACCTTTAGCTCCTCGTTGGGTTTGACACTCTTACTTATCGAAAGAGGCTACAATTGATCCCCTATACTTGTGGGTTATCAAGACCATTTTCTGGCGTCATTGCCGGGGAGCAATAGCGTGGGGTGAATATTCTCGTGTGTGCTTGTTTGCTTTATCACTAAGTAATTTTTATTTGCTGTTCATAGTTGTTCTTTATCTTTAGTTATGGATATGGAACACGAAATACCAAAAAAATTAGGTGTACTTGCTGCTCATGGAGATGGGGAACCTCCTAAAACCCTCGATGCTCAATATGTGAAAAATATTACGTACCACTTTGATAATCCTGAGAAAACCTCATTCAATCTGGTAATGGGAGTAACGTTGGATCAACGTGAATACTTTAGGGATTATCGCTTAACTCAAAAAGGCAAACTATTATGGGATCAAATTTATATGTTGAAGTGGTATGCTCGACAAGTATGCTTGAGTTATGATTATACTTGTTGCTCTAGGCTGAAGGCCCCACACCTTCCCTTTTCTTGCAAATTTAATGATAATAAAACCTTAGCTTCTTATGGTAATGGTATATATGATTACTATGATGTGGAACAAATAGAACAATTTGTTGCTTTTAGGGGTGCTTATGAAATTGAATCTATGTTTAAAGAGTTTGAAGATTTTGATGATCCTGTTTATAGACCTAAAAATTTAGCTATCCTCAAATATTGCTATGAGAATTATGAATACAATTCCGATATTAATGCACTTATTGAGAAAGTCTCTGTTGTCCAAGAAGAGACTAATATTTTTCAGGAATCTATGGAAGAAGAAGTTGATGAAACTATGAGCTCATTGGATGAAAAAGATGAGGAGAGCGAAGAACAAAAGGAGGAAGAGCGGATTGATCACCCGTGCCCACCTTATAATGAGAGTAACTCTTCAACTCATACATTGTTTAATTCCCCTTCATGCTTACCGAAGGATGATTGCTATGATGACTGTTATGATCCCTTTGATTCTTTTGAAATATCCCTTTTTGATGATGCTCGCTATGCTTGTGGCCAAGATGCCAATATGAATTATGCTTATGGAGATGAACTTGCTATAGTTCCTTATGTTAAACATGAAATTGTTGCTATTGCACCCATGCATGATAGTCCTATTATCATTTTGAATTCTCCCGACTACACTATATCGGAGAAGTTTGTGCTTATTAAGGATTATATTGACGGGTTGCCTTTTACTACTACACATGATGATTTTGATGAGTATAATATGCATGTGCTTGCTGATCCTACTTGCAATTATTATGAGAGAGGAACTATATCTCCACCTCTCTATGTTTCCAACACGATAAAATTGCAAGAAACTGTTTATACTATGCATTGGCCTTTACTATGTGTGCATGAATTGATCTTTTATGACATGCCGATGCATAGGAAGAGAGTTAGACTTCGTCATTACATGATATATGTTTCTTTGTGCTCACTAATAAATTACAAATCACTGTTAATTAAAATTGGCTTTGATATACCTTGGGATCCGGGTGGATCCATTACTTGAGCACTATATGCCTAGCTTAATGGCTTTAAAGAAAGCGCTGCCAGGGAGACAATCCGGAAGTTTTAGAGAATCATTTATTTCTGTCGAGTGCTTTTATATAGTTTAAAAACAACAAAAATAAAGAGGGGAACCCAAAACATTTTCAAAAAGAAAGTGAAAGTGAGAGAGACAAGCATTGTTGAAGTGGGAGCTAGCCTTGAACTTTCTTCATGCTCACGGAAACTTTGTGAATCTTGATTACAGAAACTTTTCAACAAAAATAATTATCCCCTTGTACAATTCCATTGTATTATAAAAATAATGTGCTAAGTTTTGCCTTTAGGATGTTTACAATGCTTGTTGGTTTGTATGGTGCAGGACAGAAACTTTGTCTGTCGTGCGCGATTTTTCATTTTTTACTGGAACGTTGAATGGTTCTGAAACTTTTTACACTGTCTTTATAATTTTTTTTTTACTTTTCCTAATTTTGGCAGAATTTTTAAAGTATCATAAGTATGGTGAATGTTCAGATTATTACAGACTGTTCTGTTTTAGACAGATTCTGTTTTTGATGCATAGTTTGCTTGTTTTGATGAAACTATCGATTTATATTAGTGGATTAAGCCATGGAAAATTTATAATACAGTAGACACAATGCAAAAACAAAATATGAATTGGTTTGCAACATTACATAGAGTAGTGATTTGCTTTATTATACTAACGGATCTTACCGAGTTTTCTGTTGAAGTTTTGTGTGGATGAAGTGTTCGATGATCGAGAAGGTCTCGATGTGAGGAGAAGGAGAGGAAAGAGCTCAAGCTTGGGGATTCCCAAGGAACCCCAAGTAAATATTCAAGGAGACTCAAGCGTCTAATCTTGGGGATGCCCCGGAAGGCATCCCCTCTTTCTTCAACAAGTATCGGTATGTTGATTCGTTTCGTTCATGCGATATGTGCAAATCTTGGAGCGTCTTTTGCTTTAGTTTTCATTTTTCTTTTATGCACCATGCTGGTATGAGATAGTACTTGGTTTATTTATAGAATTCTCTATGCACTTCACCTATATCTTTTGAGTATGGCTTTATAGAATGCTGCATGTGCTTCACTTATATCATTTGAAGTTTGGATTGCCTGTTTCTCTTCACTTACACAACCGCCATTTGTAGAATGCTCTTTTGCTTCACTTATATTTGTTAGAGAGTGGGCATATCTTTTGTAGAAAGAATTAAACTCTCTTGCTTCACTTATATCTATTTAGAGAGATGACAGGAACTGGTCATTCACATGGTTAGTCGTAAAATCCTACATAAAACTTGTAGATCCCTGAATATGATATGTTTGATTCCTTGCAATAGTTTTGCGATATAAAGATGGTGACATTAGAGTCATCCTAGTGGATAGTTGTGGATTTTAGAAATACTTGTGTTGAAGTTTGTGATTCCCGTAGCATGCACGTATGGTGAACCGTTATGTGATGAAGTCGAAGCATGATTTATTTATTGATTGTCTTCCTTATGAGTGGCGGTCGGGGATGAGCGATGGTGTTTTCCTACCAATCTATCCCCCTAGGAGCATGCGTGTAGTACTTTTTTTCGATGACTAATAGATTTTTGCAATAAGCATGTGAGTTGTTTATGACTAATGTTGAGTCCATGGATTATACGCACTCTCACCCTTCCATCATTGCTAGCCTCTTCGGTACCGTGCATTGCCCTTTCTCACCTCGAGAGTTGGTGCAAACTTCGCTGGTGCATCCAAACCTCGTGATATGGTATGCTCTATCACACATAAGCCTCATTATATCTTCCTCAAAACAGCCACCATACCTACCTATCATGGCATTTGCATAGCCATTCCGAGATATATCCATGAAACTTCCATCATCATCATATACATGACTTGAGCATTTATTGTCATATTGATTTGCATGATCGTAAGATAGCTAGCATGATGTTTTCATGGCTTGTCCGTTTTTTGATGTCATTGCTACGCTAGATCATTGCACATCCTGGTACACTTCTAGAGGCATTCATATAGAGTCATATCTTTGTTCTAATATCGAGTTGTAATATTGAGTTGTAAGTAAATAAAAGTGTGATGATCATCATTATTAGAGCATTGCCCCAGTGAGGAAAGGATGATGGAGACTATGATTCCCCCACAAGTCGGGATGAGACTCCGGACTTCATGAAAAATAAAAGAGGCCAAAGAAGCCCAAATATAAAAAAAGAGGCCAAAGAAGCCCACCAAAAAAAAGGAAAATAAAAAATGAGAGAAAAAGAGAGAAGGGGCAATGTTACTATCCTTTTCCCACACTTGTGCTTCAGAGTAGCACCATGTTCTTCATAAAGAGAGTATCCTATGCTTTCAGTTTCATATACTAGTGGGAATTTTCATTATAGAACTTGGCTTGTATATTCCAATGATGGGCTTCCTCAAACGCCCGAGGTCTTCATGAGCAAGCAAGTTGGATGCACACCCACTTAGTTTCCAGTTTGAGCTTTCATACACTTATAGCTCTTAGTGCATCCGTTGCGTGGCAATCCCTACTCAATCACATTGATATCTATTAATGGGTATCTCCATAGCCCGTTGATACGCCTAGTTGATGTGAGACTTTCTCCTTTTTTGTCTTCTCCACATAACCCCCACCATCATATTCTATTCCACCTATAGTGCTATGTCCATGGCTCACGCTCATGTATTGCGTGAAAGTTGAAAAAGTTAGAGATTACTAAAGTATGAAACAATTGCTTGGCTTGTCATCGAGGTTGTGCATGATGTGAATATTTTTTGTGGTGAAGATAGAGCATAGCCAGACTATATGATTTTGTAGGGATAACTTTCTTTGGCCATGTTGTTTTGAAAAGACATGATTGCTTTATTAGTACGCTCGAAGTATTATTGTTTTTATGTCAAATGATAGACTATTTCCTTGAATCACTCGTGTTTTAATATTCATGCCATGATTAGACATATGATCAAGATTATGCTAGGTAGCATTCCACATCAAAAATTATCTTTTTTATCATTTACCTACTCGAGGACGAGCAGGAATTAAGCTTGGGGATGCTGATACGTCTCCGTCGTCCCTATAATTTTTGATTGTTCCATGCCAATATTATTCAACTTTCATATACTTTTGGAAACTTTTTATATTATTTTTGGGACTAACATATTGATCCAGTGCCCTGTGCCAGTTCCTGTTTGTTGCATGTTTTATGTTTCGCAGAAACCCAATATCAAAGGGAGTCCAAACGGGATAAAACGGACGGAGAATTATTTTGGAATATTTATGATCTTTGGGAAGTAAAATCAACGCGAGACGGTGCCCGAGGGGGGCCACGAGGCAGGGGGCGCGCCCTGGACCCTCGTGGGCACCCCGTAAGGCGGTTGACGCTCTACTTTGGCCGCAAGAAAGCTAATTTTTCAGAAAAGATCTGGACGAAGGTTTCAACCCAATCGGAGTTACGGATCTCTGGATATAAAAGAAACGGGGAAAGGGCAGCAAAACGGAATGCAAAAACAGAGAGAAACAGAGAGACGGATCCAATCTCGAAGGGGCTTTCGCCCCTCCCACACCATGGAGGCCAAGGACCAGAGGGGAAACCCTTCTCCCATCTAGGGAGGAGGTCAAGGAAGAAGAAGAAGAAGGGGCCCCCTCTCCCCTTCTCTTCTGGTGGCGCCGGAACGCTGTCGTGGCCATCATCATCACCGCCATCTACATCAACAACTTCACCACCATCATCACCAATTCTTCCCCCCTCTATGCAGCGGTGTAACCTCTCTCTTACCCGCTATAATCTGTACTTAAACATGGTGCTCAATGCTATATATTATTTCCCAATGATGTATGGCTATCCTATGATGTTTGAGTAGATCCGTTTTGTCCTATGGGCTATTTGATGATCAAGATTGGTTTGAGTTGCATATTTTATTGTTGGTGTTGTCCTATGGTGCTCTCTGTGTCGCACAAGCGTGAGGGATCCGCGCTGTAGAGTGTTGCAATACGTTCATGATTCGCTTATAGTGGGTTGCGTGAGTGACGGAAACACAAACTCGAGTAAGGGGGTTGTTGAGTATGGGATAAAGAGGACTTGATGCTTTAATGCTATGGTTGGGTTTTACCTTAATGATCTTTAGTAGTTGCGGATGCTTGCTAGAGTTCCAATCATAAGTGCATATGATCCAAGTAGAGAAAGTATGTTAGGTTATGTCTCTCCCTCAAATAAAATTGCAGTAATGATTACCGGTCTAGTTATCGATTGCCTGGGGACAAATAACTTTCTCGTAACAAAAAGCTCTCTACTAAAACTAATTTAGTTGTTTCATCTAAACATCCCCTAGCTTTTATTTACTCGCTCTTTATTTTCTTGCAAACTGTAAGTGCATCTAGTGCCCCTTAGTGATTTTGGTGTATTGAAGACTTATAGGTTAAGGGACTAATGTGCTTATGAGTGTACACAGATCTATAAGTCTATGAGGAGTTTGATATTTACAGTGAAAGTCGACCCCTAAAAATGAAGTTCTTCGTCTGAAGACTTTGGTATTTTGAAGACTTTGAAAGTGAAGAAATTGGTGTGACCTTGAAGACTTGGTATTCATTTGAGGAACATGAAGCGTGAAGACTTTTGTTTTCGTAGTTTCATTTTCTCTTTCTTGAGTCATAGGAAACACCGTCTTTGTTAAAGGGGTCGAGGAAATACTAAGGAAAAATTTCCATGTGATGCTCAACTCAAAATCCTACACCTACCAATCCCTTTGAGTGAAGCCATTGGAAATCTCATACAGTTCACTCAATTTCTTCGATGTAGACGAAGTTCTTCTGGTCGCTGAGGAATTTGGTCTGATTGAGAAGTTAGGAATTCGCCAGTGCGGATTGCCTACACAGTGAGGAACATGATAGCCCTGAGGAATTTCAGAGTCAAATTTCCGACCGTTGCTGTGCTACGCGCCAGCTGTCCCAAAGTATCTTATCTACCTAAAGGTCATATCATTGAAGGGCATTTATATATTATCATGTCGGGCTGCTCCCTAGGCTATAAATAGCCGCCCCCTACAACCACTAGCTGGTTGGCTGCTCCGAGAGAAACTGACACTTGTCATTTGAGAGCATCCCATCCTCCGAGGACTTTGAGCGAAAATCATCGAGTGAGGAAAAACCCAAAACCAAACCCCTACAAACCCAAAGTGATTGAGCGTCACTCAAGAGATTGATCCTGCGTGGATCCGACGCTTGTTACCTTTGAAGACTGTGCTTCTTCCAGACGGTTAGGCGTCATGGTCTAGAGCATCCAAGAGGAATTGTGGATCGTCGAGTGACCAAGTCTGTGAAGGTTTGGAAGTCGCTCAAGACTTACCACGAGTGATTGGACGAGGTCTGTGTGACCTTAGTTCAAGGAGAATACGGTGAGGACTTGGTGTCCTAAGCTGCGAGCTCAGCGATCGGGTGTCCGGACCTGTGTGTCCTAGAGTTTAAATACTCAGCCGCTCCAACCAGACGTATAACTGAGACAGCAGTTGGAACTGGTCTACCAAATCATTGTCTTCACCAACCTTACTGGTTCTATTTCCTCAACTCTTTCATTTCCTCATTACTTTGTTGAGTGTTTGTTCATATCTGTGTTTGAAGATTTTGACTGAAGACTTTCTTAATTTCCTCAGTTCAATTTCTTCAGTCTGTTTGTCTTCATCTTGTGTTATCCTGTGTTTACGCTTTTCAGACTGTGATTGTCTTCATTTCATCATGATGACCATGCCTGTATTATGTTATGCTTACTTCTGAGTACCTATTCCGCTGCAAGTAGTTCTTCGCTTAGGAATTTCCTCACCGGCAAATTCCTCAGTGAAGAATTCATAAAAATCGCCTATTCACCCCCCCCCCCCTCTAGTCGATATAACGCACTTTCACAAACCTATCCAAAAACACCTACAAAGTACTTCTATTTTCATACTTGTTTCTGGTAAAGCAAACGTCAAGTGTGCGTAGAGTTGTATCGGTGGTCGATAGAACTTGAGGGAATATTTGTTCTACCTTTAGCTCCTCGTTGGGTTCGACACTCTTACTTATCGAAAGAGGCTACAATTGATCCCCTATACTTGTGGGTTATCATTAATCCCATGCAACGGAAGGTTTCATAATAAAGGATATTGATACTATTCCCTCCATCCATGAGTACCTTAGTGAACTTATAGCCTCCAACCTGAGGCGCCACCACCAATGCCAGATGACCTTGATTATCAACCCGGGGCGAATGATCCTCTCTACTCCACATGATCGGCTGCTCAGACCAGCGCAAGTAACGGGGCACCGCCGGTTCAACGGAATTCACGGCCCTTTTATGAAGTTTATGATCGCGCTTGCATAGACTAGTGGTGAAGACATGATACTATCCACTATTCAATTGCTTCGGGTTGCTCTGGTAACCCAACTGCTGCTGTTGCTGCTGACTCCCCTGATGATTATAACCACCTTGGTTGCCCTGATTGCCTTGATTACCATGTCCGCTCTGGTTACAGTGAAAACCTGAACCGGAACTGCCTCCACCGTAACCCGGCCCATGAGATCCAGGGCCTGAACCGCCACCCGGTCTGTGATCATACCAAAAAATTCAAAATTTTTGAACTCCTGCATGATATAACAATCTTTCCAGAGGTGCGTGGACGGTTTGTCCTGCGTCCCGTGCTTTGGGCAAGGTTGGTTTAACAGATAAGACAAACGCTCCGGATTAGGACTTGGTCCTCCACCACGCTGGGGCGGTTTACCCTTATGCCTCTGGCCTTTGTCCTGCGTGTTGGTATTGGCCACAAAATCTAAACTGTTATCCGTCTTACGCTTACCGTTGTTTCCATGACCCACCGGGTTATGCTGCTGCCCCTTGGTGTTGCCGCTCTTCTTTCCCTTCCCTGTCTTGTCATCGTTAGACTCGGGGTCCTTGGTACTATCAGAGTCGACATACTTTACCAGAGCTGCCATAAGTGTTCCCATGTCATTACAATGACGTTTGAGCCGTCCCAACTTCAACTTCAGAGGTGCAAACCGGCAATTGCCTTCCAATGCAAAAACTGTTGTATCAGCGTTGATGCGGTCCGATGAATGCAAAATCTCCGAAACCCGGTGCACCCAACGGGTTGTTGATTCTCCTTCCTCCTGGACACAGGCAGCTAAGTCCACAATTGACATGGGCTTCTTGCATGTATCCTTGAAATTTTGGATAAACCGGGCCCTTAATTCGGCCCATGACCCAATGGAGTTAGCCGGCAAGTTCTTCAGCCAAGTGCGGGTTGTCCCCTCCAAAGATCATGGTGAAGTATTTAGCACACGCCGCATCGTCCACATCCAGCATCTCCATTGCCATCTCATAGCTTTCAACCCATGACTCGGGGGATAAATCGGCGGTGTAATTCGGCACTTTACGTGGGCCCTTGAAATCCTTGGGCAGACGCACGTTGCGCAGTGCTGGGACGAGACATGGTACTCCCAAAGAACTGGAAGTAACCCCTGGTTCTACCGATGTGGTCGGACGAGCCGGAGTAAGTTGGCAAACGTCATGCTGCTCCGCTAACTCGGCCTCTCGACGTGCCCTAGCACGATCCACCACATCCTGAGCATCATCACCGCCACTCGCCGGGTTATGGCCATGGGGCGGATTATGGTTTTGCGCGCTGCTTGATACGGCTGGTTCATCGATATGCCTGCTGTAACTCCGGCTTGGGCAGGGAGTAGAATGGATCCTTTTGCGACTATATGAATAAGCCTGCTGCTGAGTCAAAGATGTCTGAAGGAGCTCCCTAGCCCATCGCGTCTCGACTGCTACTGGGGACTCGCCCTCGATCGGGAGGGCTGCCAGTCATGAAGCGGCAGCGACAATGTTATCCATCGGGTTAGAGTAATGACCCGGTGGTGTTGGGACGTGTTGTGACAAAACGTTGTTCTGACGAGGTGGACCAGTTGGACGTGGCTGAAACGGCGCCCCCGTTCCAGGTGTCTCTGCCCGGTTTACCACCGGCGGATTACTGGTCCTCGCTCCTGGGGTATTAAAGAGGTTCTTGACCTCATAAACCAGCGGTAGGTGAGATCGGTACCTTCTCGTCATGACATCGTTTGACGCGCTCTGATCCAGCATAAGCCGGTAAGCCTGTGCATCCAATGCGGCCCGTTCCGCAGCCATCCTGGTATCCTCAGCTGTCAGGTCGGCCTTTGTCTGGGTTATCTGATCTTTCACCTTTGCGATTTCCGCATTATGATCATCTTGATTCGCCGGATTAACCTCTGCCATCACTGCTGCCAAGGCGTCAAATAAATCAGATAAAACCTAAGCCGGCGATCGCGTTAGGCCTCGCCTGCCGCCGTCATTGCCATCGATCCGAAATCATCGCCGCTGCGGTCGAAGAGTGGAGCGCTGGCTGTCTACCGGCCATGA
This sequence comes from Aegilops bicornis, assembly GCA_021605145.1. Classification (NCBI taxonomy): domain Eukaryota; kingdom Viridiplantae; phylum Streptophyta; class Magnoliopsida; order Poales; family Poaceae; genus Aegilops; species Aegilops bicornis. The sequence continues at coordinate 639,694,895 of CM038670.1, read as the reverse complement.
AGATCGCAACCCGGTTTGGCGGATCAAAGGGGTCCGGAATACTGTCGCCATCGGAACAGCCCCCAATCCGGCCATCTTGCAATTGGTACAATGACTCGGTCTCTCCGGTCAACGGTTTCACCACCAGATTCCGATCTATCCTCAGATTCCACTCCGTGGATGACTCCCACCAAGGCACGCTTCATGACAGGCTTAACCCAGGCAGATCTCGCACGCTGAGCCATCTCGATGATGTCGGTGCAGATGTCCGGCTCAGGGCCCGGTTTGCTGATCTTGCCAATGAAAACATGGATGCCGCCAAAGGGGACCCGGTACCCGTACTCAATTGAGCCGGCCTCGGGGCCCTAGCCCGCGTCGTCGATGTAGAGCTTGCCGCGACTGTCGGTGTCAAAACCGGCGGATCTCGGGTAGGGGGTCCCGATCTGTGTGTCAAGGCTGATGGTAACAGGAAGCAAGGGACACAGATGTTTACCCAGGTTCGGGCCCTCTCGATGGAGGTAAAACCCTACTTCCTGCTTGATTAATATTGATGATATGGGTAGTACAAGAGTAGATCTACCACAAGATCGTAGAGGCTAAACCCTAAGAGCTAGCCTATGATGGTCTGATTGTAATTGTGATTGGCCTTCTAAGGACCAACCTCTACGGTTTATATAGACACCGGAGAGGGCTAGAGTTTACATGGAGTCGGTTACAAGAAAGGAAACACAATATCCGAATCGCCAAGCTTGCCTTCCACGCAAAGGAGAGTCCCATCCGGACACGGGCCGAAGTCTTGAGTCTTGTATCTCCACGCTTCAATTGTCCGGACGTTGTACACAGTCCGGCAGTTCGGCTACCCCCTAATCCAGGACTCCCTCAGTAGCCCCTGAACCAGGCTTCAATGACGATGAGTCCGGCGCGCAGTATTGTCTTCGACATTGCAAGGCCGGTTCCTTCTCCGAATACTCCAAAGTAATTACTGGACACGTAGACCGTGTCCGGATCTGCAAGATGATCTCCACATAGCATAAACCCGATCCGCTGGCAATCTTCGGGCGTCGTGCCCTTGCATCGTGGCCTGGTCCAACGCGGACCGGCATTTCTGACCCCACAACGACTTGTGTTACGAGGCGGTTTTATTGGCATGTCCCATCGAGGCAGAGATCGTGTTCCTCTTATTACGGGACTTTCCATTAATATGGTATGCGACCCGGAATGACCGTTGGTATTACCCCGCGTGTTTTTAGATAAGCCTCAAACGCCACATCAAGGTCTCTTGATATTCATCCCCTTTATAGAGAGGGTCGAGGCCTATGCCTCTTTTCCACCTTCCTCGCGCCTCCTCGCACCTCGAGTTCTAACATCCGAAACCCAAGCTTCAACACCCTAGATCCTCGAACAGGTCCGGATCCATCCCCCAAGGCTAGTGGGTGGCCTCCTCGATTCAAGAGGATGACATTGCGAAGCTTAGGGAGGTCGGATACCTGACCGCCGACATCCAACACAGGCTTCCTGCTCCAGGGCAGGTCATCCCCACACCGGAGCCTAATGAGTGCGTCGTTTTTATCCCGCACTTCCTCCGCGGCTTGGGCTTCACCCTCGATCCCTTTGTGAGGGGGCTCATGTTCTATTATGGGTTGGATTTTCACGATCTGGCTCCAGACGCTATCCTCCATATCTCGTTGTTTATTATCGTGTGTGAGGCTTTTCTCCACGTCACCCCACACTTCGGCTTATGGCTCAAGACCTTCAATGTGACGCCGAAGATGATCGAGGGGCGACATGTGGAGTGCGGAGGTGCCATAATAAGCAGAAACACCGATGCCCCATGGCCAACGGGTTCTTTCCCAGAAGTATCTGATGTATGGCAACGGAGGTGGTTTTATGTCACGGCTCCCAAAGGCACAAAGTGGGTGTTGCCCCGAGTTTCGCTCGGGCCCTCTGTCACACTTGGTGTCTTGGACAGACGTAGGACGGAATTGGGGGCCCGCTAGTGATGTACCAGTACTGCAGAATTGCATCCGGGAGCTTCTTGAGAGGGACATTAACCTTGTCAACATAATGCAAGTGATGTTAATCCGACGGATGTTGCCGTGCCAACGCCAGCCTCTCTGGATGTGGGAGTTCAATCCGGAGGGTCCGCGGACTGTCAAGCACTTCTTGGCTTGAAGCTCGAAGAGATGTGCAAATTATTCTTGGACGGAAAGTAGTGTGTCCAGATACCACCGAGGATGCGGGCCTAAGTTGCAATCGCCTAGATACTCAAGTAAGTAGCTTTGATATCGGACACCCTGTTTTGTATTTGTCATGATTGTTTATTCAAAATCATCCACGCCCGAGAATGGCTCAGCAAAGGCGGGAGAATCAGATGTCCGCGCCACTTCCCAAGGCTCGCCCGCCCCACCATGGCCACGAGGCTCGACCGGGTACTCAGCAGAATGCCCTCGGGGAAAGTCAAGGGGAGGAACGAAGAAACCGAACCCCACGTGCTACGCATCCGAACCGGGGGAATTGTTACCTCCCCCAAGGTGAATAGTCAGGGAGGAGAGGCTAAGGCCTCCTCCCCGCGCGGGGAGAAGAGGGCCGCCTCCAAAGATTTGGAGCATCCCCAGGGGGCCTTACCCTGACGGGCACCCCCACCGCACCATGCCCTCCAACGGGCCAGCCCTCCACCGAGCTGTAAGTCAATCTACAATCCGAAGGTACTGTGTTTCTCCTAGATCAATAACCAGGATTCAACTTTTTGCAGTCCGGCCAGCAGCTCTTCTCAACAGGGTTCGTCTTCGGGGGACCTTCCTCCGGAGATGATGGAGAGCGAGACCCCACCCCCTTCTCCGACTCATGAAGCGGGCGACACCGAGGTGTCGTCACGGAGGAGTCCGGATCTGCCGAAGCCGAAAGTCAATCCGTCAGCCGCCCTGCACCCGGAGCATTTGGCTACAACGGTGGCGATGGGAAGAGTCCGGCGCAGTTCGATGTCCGGCCGGACGTACTGACGGATTTACTGGAGCGAGATGCGCTCTCGGAGGAGCAGCGCTCATTAATGAGCGCGGTGCTCAAGAAGATTTCATCCGCTACCAGCGGTTTGAATGAAGCATTCACAAGCCTGCTCATAGGCTTAGAGGTATGTAATGGAGAATTCACTATTTCTTTGGTTGTAAGGCATGCGCTAGGTGTGCTCCATATAGATAGCAGCCCCTGAGACTCTGGTTGCCCACCCTAGGCGGCAAACGGGGGATCATAAACCAATGATAGTGATGTAAACGTGTGCAGGTACCTGTGAGTCCGGACGCCGGCCAGTCCATTGAAGTTGCCAAATTAACGAGGCAAATTGGATCGATTGATGCCGATATCACGCTGGTGAATGAGTGGCTGGACAAATCACAAGGTATGTGTCATGCCTTCCCTTGTATAGGGAAAATATGGAGATGGCATGATGTTGATGTAGTATGCTTGGACTGCAGATGGTGCTGCTACCGTAGAGGCCCTGAGGGCGGAACTTGCTCAAGCCAAGGAACAAGCTCGGGTGAGCAATGCGGCTGCCCTAAAGGCGGCCAAGGAACTGAGGGCCGAACAGGCTGCTCATCGCCTAAGCGAGGGAAAGATAGCCAAAATGGCTATTGAGTTAAAAGATGCCACTGACCGTTATGAGCTCCTTAAAAAGGAGTGTGAGGGTAATTCGGCCGAGCTGAACAAGGCGCGGAATGCCACCAAGGAAATCCGGACCGAGCTCAGGGGTGCACGGGAGGAGCTTCGACAGGCCGGTGAAATCGTGGCTGGGGGCTCCTATTTACTGCGGACGAAATTTTTCGATTCGAAGTACGCTCCCTTGGATGGATGCAGCAGTCCGGCGGATGCATATGCGGATTTGGCGAAGAGTACGGCTGATGCTGCCGACTTCTTCAAAGGTCAAGGTGACAAGGAAGTGGAGAAGCTTTTCTGGTCGCAATTCCATGCTCCCACCCGCCCGCTGCCGTTGAGTGACAAGATGCTGTAGCGGAGCTTCACAGGCTGTCCGGTCTTGCAATGCGGTCTGTAATAGACCATCTTTAGCCGAAGGGGTCTAAGCCGGACAGTTACTTTGGTTTGGTGCAGCAGTTCCTTGGGGCCGTTCCTCGGGTCGATGCCATGTGTATATCGGCATGTATAGAGGGTGCACGGATGGCGCTCACCCACGTTAAAGACTATTGGACGGATATGGATGCCGCAATGATAGCAGCCTAGGATCCGGTGGGGGCCAATATCCGGCCGAGCACTACTTGGCGCAGGTCACAGAAGGTGCCCGTCTAATAGAGGCACAGTGCTCGAAGAATGTCCTGTTCGAATGAATGTAATCATTGTAAAAACAATGTTTATTTTGATTATGAGGCTAGATTTATAATATTTCCCTGAGAATATGATTATTTCCCCTATGCGGCCGTTTATATATATATATATATATATATATATATATATGTGTGTGTGTGTGTGTGTGTGTGTGTGTGTGTGTGTGTGTGTGTGTGTGTGTGTGTGTGTATAAATATGTAATCCGAAAGTTAGCAGTCGTTGGCTTCAGCCCCCACGCATACAATACGGGGGTGTTCGCAAAAAAATATGCTTAATCACACTTGATCCAACGTCTTGGTCTATTAAGGAGGTGACCGCACGACGAACTAGGCAACCGGACTATATAGATGTAACACTTTCGCTTAGCCGCTGGATTCTAAAGTGGGGCTACTATGTAGCCCCTGGTACCTTCACCTGCATCCGAATACGGGCGCGTATGTACCTGGCCGGGAAATGGCCCTTCGTTAATGCGGAGGAATCCTAAAGATTCCGGTGAGTTCTCGAGTGGTTGACCAGTCTCCCGCTGTATCATGACAGTCTGTTTTCGGCTTTCTCTACCGAGGTGCTCGTCCGGAATAACCAGGGCACAATCACAGTAGTTCTCCTTTGGCCACCCTAGCCGATAATAACGGAACGTAAGGCGGCAAACCTGTGAGCCCTAAGCAAACCCAACATTTGACCAAAGACATGATTCGGAGCTGATGCATATAAGGCCTAACTCGTGACGCCGAACACTCCCGAAGGTATTCAGACTTTATAATAGGTGATAGGCTCAAGAATGCCTATTCATTATAAACCCTGTATGTCCAGGTACGCGCGTTAATCTGTCGTGGCGAAATGCCAAAAACGGCAATATCCTCTGTGGGTATGGAACCCATGGATGGTTAAACAATAAGAGGCAATAGAAAAGGTTTACACAGGGGCTAAATCTCAAAAGAAACATGTTGAATGGGGCCCTGCTGCACGTCTGCGCCTTTGTCTCCATTGTGTCGTATCCTGGAAGGGTATTGCGCGAAGGTTGTATGCGGAAAAAGAAAACTCATAGGAGGTTACAACGTTAGTACGCGATGGATAAAAGTGTAAGCCGTTGGCCTGCCAATAAGGTTAAGCCAAGTGTGGGGCTTTATTAGGTAGTTATAGCCCCTGGTATCCGCTATAGGATTACATATACGGTGCCCTGGCTCTATCTGGGCTACCGGACTCGTCTAACCGTGTCCCTAGTCTTAATGACCGGTCATTTTTTTATGTTGGAGGTTGCTTATAGTCCGGCCGCGAGGGCCGTCGCTTGTTCCTCTGCGAGTGACGAGCACTCTGTTATTCCACTAACGGTGATGACGCCATGTGGACCGGGCATCTTAAGTGTAAGGTAGCCATAGCGCGGCAATGCATTGAAGCGGGCGGAGGCCGTTCTTCCGAGCACTGCGTGATAGTCGCTTTGGAAGGGTGCGATGATGAAGAGTAGTTCTTCGCTTCTGGAGTTGCCTGGAGAGCCGAATATTACCTCCAATATGACGGAGCCCCTGTTGTAGGCTTCAACGCCTGGTATCACCCCTTCAAAGGTGGTGTTGCTTTGGATGATTCTGGATGGGTTTATCTCCATCCTGCGGACAGTGTCCTCGTATATTAAATTGAGACTGCTGCCGCCGTCCATGAGGACCTGGGTGAGACGGTGTCTGTCGATCATTGGGTCAAGCACCAAGGCCTCTGATCCGCCGCGCCAAATACTAGTCCAGCCATCCAAGTGATTGAAAGTGATCGAATAGGACATCCAGTAGTTAGATGTGGGAATAATGGACTCTATAACGCACGCGTCTTTATGCGCGCGTTCGTGCCTTCTCATGGGTGGGCGAGTCGCGTGGATCATGTTCACTGTTTTAGCCTCTGGTGGGAATTTTTTATGTCCCCCAGTGCTGGCGAGGTTCGTCCTCGTCCTCGCTTGGTGTTTCCCTTCCCTTGTGTTCGGCATTTCATTTGTCGGCCTGCTTGAAGACCTAGCACTCTCTGTGCATGTGGTTTGCAGGTTTGTCAGGGGTGCCATGAATTTGGCATAGTCTGTCCAGGACTCTGTTCAGACCGGATGGTCCCTCCTTGCTGCCTTTAGATGGCTTATCTTGCTGATTAGGTCGAGAGCCCCTGAATCCAGCATTAACCATCATGTTATCCGGGCTCTCTTCCTTGTTTTGGTGTTCGTTTTTATGATGCCGTGGCTTCCCGTTGCCATCCCTTATTTTGGTTGTGCTGGGGTCGTTGGTGCCTTTACTGCCAGCTAACTATCTTCTCCGCCGCAAAAGCGGGTCATAAGGCTTGTTAAGGCTACCATTGTCCTTGGTTTTTCTTGGCCGAGCTGTCTGGCGAGCCACTCGTCACGGATGCTGTGTTTGAATGCCGCTAAGGCTTCGGCATCCGGACAGTCAACAATTTGATTCTTCTTAGTGAGGAATCTGTTCCAAAGCTTGCAGGTGGCCTCTCCGGGCTGTTGGGCTATGTGACTTAAGTCGTCAGCATCCGGAGGCCGTACATAGGTCCCTTGAAAATTGGCCCTGAAAGCGTCCTCGAGTTCCTCCCAGCTCCCAATTGAATTTTTGGGGAGGCTTTTCAACCAGTGGCGAGCTGGTCCCTTCAGTTTGAGGGGGAGGTATTTGATGGCGTGAAGATCATCCCCACGAGCCATATGTATGTGCAGGATAAAGTCCTCGATCCAGACCCGTGGGTCTGTCGTTCCGTCGTATGCCTCTATGTTCATAGGTTTAAAGCCCTGTGGGAATTCATGGTCCAGTACTTCATCAGTAAAGCACAGGGGGTGAGCAGCCCTCTATATTTGGTCGTACTGTGGCATGTCGTCGGCTGTTTTGTGTTCGGTGTTTATTCCGAACAGGTATTTGGTTGTCATAATTGTTTTGACGACCACAGTCCCCCGCCGGGGTGTGTCCTTTTGATCCATAGATGGACCTAGCTACGCCAGCTTTCTTATCCAGGTGCTCACGTAGATCGCGGGCGTCTTTGGTAGTTGTTTTATTTTGGTTATGAAGTGGTATGTCTTGTCTCCTGGTCGTGTTATTCTTTGGTGGAACGGCCTCGTCGTCGAATTCTGGCAGTAGCTTTCGTTTTGGGTAGCTCTTTGTGTGGCGATCGTTGCCATATCTTTCTTCAGTGTCTAGCACTTTGTTCCATCTACTATTGAGCGTTTCCTGTGCGGCTTTAAGCCGTTGCTTCTGCCTCTTCAGACTTCTCGCTGTGGCCATAAGCTTTCTATGGAGGTTCTCTCGTTCCACGCGCTCTTCCGGGATGATGAATGCGCATCATCCGGACTGTCTTCTTGTCCTGGGCCGGTTTGATGAACTCGTCCCTCTGGATCATTGTCTTCGGGCGTCTGCTCCGAGCTATGTTCGGCATGACCTGGTTCGTCCTGCTCCATCGCTGGTTCCGTTTGGTCGTTGTTACCTTCAGGGTTGACCGAAGTATCCATCCTTCTGGCGCTCTTGCTGATATTTTTGCTGTTGCTGGATTTGGAATGGCGTCTATGCCGTTGCTTTGGTTTTTGCCCAGGGGTTTTATCCTCCAGATTGTCACCGTCATCTTCCTTGGGCGTATCGACCATGTATATATCATGTGACGAGGCGGGAATCCGGTACCCCATAGATTCTAAGTCTTCTCCTGCATCTCGTCCATACCGTCGATGCCTTCGGAGTCGAAGTCAAGCACGTCGGTTAAATCATCAACCGTGGCTATGAAGTGGGTGGTGGGTGGGCAACGAATTTCTTCGCTCGCTTCCCACTTGAGCCGGACATAGTTCGCCCGAATTCTCTGTTAGAGAGAGAGTTTTTAATGAGTTTAGTATGTCGCCAAAGGGCGAGTGCTGGAAGATGTCCGCAGCGGTGAACTCCATTACCGGGGCCCAACCAGGCTTGGTGGGCTCAGGAGTGCGTGGACTGGGAGCTACAACCGGATACGAATCCGGAGGCCCGGGGTCACAGGCTTTCCCAGAGGTAAGGTCTGTGTTCGGCTCCATCGCCGATGAGGGTACGGCCTGCGGGGCGGGGTCCATCCCTCCGTCCTTGGGCAATGCATCCTGCCCTGGATTTAGATTCGAAGCTTCTGCCGGAGTGATATCTCGAACATCGTCTGACGGCAGGTCTAAGTCGTGCTCATCACGACTATTCAGCGCTCCTGACGCGATCTGCTCCAGATGACCAAGCGAATCGGTCCGTAGTGTGAAGCCGTCGAACACGAAGATCTGTCCGGGGAGGAAAGTCCCGCCTTGGACAGCGTCGTTGACGATGGTTGACGGAGCCATCGAGCCTGATAGCAACAGCACAGAGGAACTCTCAATGAAAGCACCAATGTCGGTGTCAAAACCGGCGGATCTCGGGTAGGGGGTCCCGATCTGTGCGTCAAGGCTGATGGTAACAGGAAGCAAGGGACACAGATGTTTACCTGTGTTCGGGCCCTCTCGATGGAGGTAAAACCCTACTTCCTGCTTGATTAATATTGATGATATGGGTAGTACAAGAGTAGATCTACCACGAGATCATAGAGGCTAAACCCTAAGAGCTAGCCTATGATGGTATGATTGTAATTGTGATCGGCCTTCTAAGGACCAACCTCTCCGGTTTATATAGACACCGGAGAGGGCTAGGGTTTACATGGAGTCGGTTACAAGAAAGGAAACACAATATCCGAATCGCCAAGGTTGCCTTCCACGCAAAGGAGAGTTCCATCCGGACATGGGCCGAAGTCTTGAGTCTTGTATCTCCACGCTTCAATAGTCCGGGCGTTGTACACAGTCCGGCAGTCCGGATACCCCCTAATCCAGGAATCCCTCAGCGACGACTCTTGGTCATCCGGCCCACAGCGTAGCCCTTGAGTCCTTTGAAGCTGCCCTCTAAGAATTCGAAACCATCGTGCAATAGCCCCACGGTGGGCGCCAACTGTCATGGTTTTGTCACGGCAGATGTCCTAGAGAAAGCACTTAGTCGTGGAGCCATTGCAACGGGTTAGCTTAAAGGGGTTAAAGCGGACAAGGGACGCAGAGATTTTATACTGGTTCGGCCCCTTGCAGAGAAGGTAAAAGCCTACGATCCAGTTGTTGCGGGATTGCTGGGGTTTCGATGACTAGGGAGCGAATACGCTTTACCTGCGTCTCGAGTTGTTGTTTGTTGTCCCTAAACCGCCCCCGGGTCGTCCCCTTATATACATGGGTTGACGCCCGCCGGTTTATAGGATTCCGAGGCCAGCTCATAAACATGTCCGGCTCGATCTCTGCTATTTCTATCTTACAACACAAGTTTACATATCAATGCCGGTTTACATCTACAGACCTTTAAACCGACTTTGTGCCCTGGGCCTTCATAAAGCGCCTCCATCTTGATCTTCATGGGCTTCAGATATAATAATCCATTATGGGGATAACCCGGCCTCTCCTGGCCGGTTTACGCCCAGCAGTAATATCCCCAACAGATGGGATCTCGGTCTCACTGAGATGGGCTTGCAAACTCTCTGTTGCCTATTGCAATAATTTCGGTCCCACCGAGGTATGCAATCGGTCCCAGCGAGTTTGCTTGGCCAACTCTCTGTTTTTCTTATTACCCAAATCGGTCCCACCGCGTTTGTGTAATCGGTCAAACCGAGTTGAGGCTTTACCCTAACCCTAGCACATCGGTCCCACCGAGTTGATCATGTCGGTCCCACCGAAATGCCTAACGGTCACATTATGAACTAAATCGGTCTGATCGAGTTCTCTGAATCGGTCCCACCGAGTTTGGTGATTTGTATGTAATGGTTAGATTTTGTGTGGAGGCTATATATACCCCTCCACCCACTCTTCATTCATGGAGAGAGCCATCAGAACATGCCTACACTTCCAACATACATTTTCTGAGAGAGAACCACCTGCACTTGTGTTGAGGTCTAGATATTCCATTCCAACCACATAAATCTTGATCTCTAGCCTTCCCCAAGTTGCTTTCCACTGAAATCATCTTTCCACCAAATCCAATCCTATGAGAGAGAGTTGAGTGTTGGGGAGACTATCATTTGAAGCACAAGAGCAAGGAGTTCATCATCAACACACCATCTATTACCTCTTAGAGAGTGGTGTCTCCTAGATTGGCTAGGTGTCACTTGGGAGCCTCCGTCAAGATTATGGAGTTGAACCAAGGAGTTTGTAAGGGGAAGGAGATCGCCTACTTCGTGAAGATCTACACGAGTGAGGCAAGTCCTTCGTGGGTGGGATAGACAAGGTTGCTTCTTCATGGACCCTTCGTGGGTGGAGCCCTCCGTGGACTCGCGCAACCGTTACCCTTCATGGGTTGAAGTCTCCATCAACGTGGATGTACGATAGCACCACCTATCAGAACCACGGATAAAAAAATCTCCGTGTCTCCAATTGCGTTTGCACACTCCAATCCCATCCCTTTACATTCTTACAACTTGCATGCTTTACTTTCCGCTGCTCATATATTCCTGTTATGCTTTCTTGATATGTATAGTGAATGTTTAAACTTGTGCCAAAACTCCACTTCAACCTATAGAAATTAAAAACTGCAAATTTTCTTGTTTAGAGTCTATTCACCCCCCCCCCCTCTAGACACCTCTTCTCGATCCTTTCAGCATCCCCAAGCTTAGGCTCTTCTATCCTTCCTTCATCCATCGTAAGATAACCCAAAACTTGAAAACTTCAATCACACAAAACTCAACAAAACCTTCATGAGATCCGTTAGTATAAGAAAGCAAACCACTACTATAAGTACTGTATCAAACCAATTCATATATTTTTTGCATTATATCTACTGTATTCCAACTTTTATATGGCAAAATATCATTAAAGAAAACCATAGAGCCATCAAAATAAGCAAACAACGCAAAGAAAACATAATCTGTCAAAACAGAATAGTCTGTAGCAATCTGACTTTTTTGAATACTTATGTAACTCCAAAAATTCTGAAAACATAGGACGACCTGGGTAATTTGTATATTAATCTTTAATGAAAAAAGAATTGGCATTTTATCACATTCTGGTGATTTTTAAAATTATTTTCATGAGCGCAAAAGTTTCTGTTTTTCAGCAAGATCAAACAACTATCACCCAAGAAGATCCTATCGGTTCTACTTGGCACAAACACTAGTTAAAACACAAAAAACACAATCATAACAGTAGCATAATTGTGCTAACACTCAAGAACAGAAAGAAAAAAGCAAAAATAAATTTTATTCACTGGGTTGCCTCCCAACAAGCGCTATAGTTTTACGCCCTTAGCTAGGCATAAAGCAAGGATCTAAGTTTGTCTTCCGAAGTTTTGGCAACTTTTGTAAGGGTTTTCTCAAACCCGGGAGACTCTTTACGCTTCCCTAAATTCTCTGGGAAAGAAACCATCTTAAGATCCAAAATATCCAATCGCTTGTTGCAAAGAGTAATCAGGGTATCCATGCGATTGATACTACCATTGCGGTGTTTGAGGGGTTCATTATATTTCTGTATTTTAACCATATGTTTATGCAAATCACCAAGTTTGTCCAACATTTGAGCTCCCTCGGGGGTAAAAGAAAACCCCTTCTTTTGAGGTGGAATTCCCAAATTTCCTTCTAAAATTTCATAGGCAGCATTAGCATCGAGCTCAAAAAAATTTCCTTTAGCGACAAAATCTAGAAGTTGTCTATGATGCAAAGCCAATCCTATGTAGAAATTACGAAGCAAAACCTTAGCGCCCCCCTTTAAATTGGAAATATGATACGATTACATAAGCCTATACCAGGCATCTTTCAAATTTTCTCCATGTCTTTGCTTGAAGTAAAGAACTTTAAAATATGGTAACAAAGGAGGAGTAGGAACGCTAGCCATCAAGGCTGGAAAGCAAGAGAATGGCAAACGAAAAAGAGGGGCGAATAAAACAGAAATTTTTTGTGAAGTGGGGGAGAGGAAAACGAGATGCAAATGGAAAATAATGTAAATTGCGAGGAGATGAGATTTTTGATTAGGAACCTGGTATATGTTGAAGATCCTCCCCGGCAACGGCGCCAGAAATTCCTTTTGATGTCGCTTGAAGCTACGTCGGTATTTCCCCAAAGAGGAAGGGATGATGCGACAACAAGCGGTAGGTATTTCCCTCAGATATGAAACCAAGGTTATCGAACCAGTAGGAGAACCAAGCAACACAATGTAAATAGCCCCTGCACACAGGTAACAAATGCTCGCAACCCGACGTGTTAAAGGGTTTGTCAATCCTTTCCGGGGTACGGTGCCTCAAGATAGGCAAACGGACGTGAGATAAATTATAGTAGATTGATAGATCAAATGCCAAACAAAATAAATAGAAATAAAATGCAGCAAGGTATTTTTGTATTTTTGGTTTAATAGATCTGAAAATAAATGCAAGGAAAAAGTAGATCGCGAAGGCAAATATATGAGAAAGAGACCCGGGGGCCGTAGGTTTCACTAGTGGCTTCCCTCGAGTAAAATAGCAAATGGTGGGTGAACAAATTACTGTTGGGCAATTGACAGAACTTCAAATAATCATGACGATATCCAGGCAATGATCATTATATAGGCATCACGTCCAAGATTAGTAGACCGACTCCTGCGTGCATCTACTACTATTACTCCACACATCGACCGCTATCCAAAGATGCATCTAGTGTATTAAGTTCATGGAAAAATGGAGTGATGCAATAAGAACGATGACATGATGTAGACAAGATCTATCTATGTAGAGATAGACCCCATCTTTTATCCTTAGTAGCAACGATACATACGTGTCGGTTCCCCTTCTATCACTGGGATCAAGCACCGTAAGATCGAACCCACTACAAAGCACCTCTTCCCATTGCAAGATAAATAGATCAAGTTGGCCAAACAAAACCCAAATATCGGAGAAGAGATACGAGGCTATAAGAAATCATGCATATAAGAGATCAAAGAAACTCAAATAACTTTCATGGATATAAAGAGATAGATCTGGTCATAAACTCAAAGTTCGTCGATCTCAACAAACACACCGCAAAAGAGTTATATCATATGGATCTCCAAGAGACCATTATATTGAGAATTCAGAGGAGAGAGAGATGAAGCCATCTAGCTACTAACTACGGACCCGAAGGTCTACAAAGAACTACTCACGCATCATCGGAGAGGCACCAATGGTTGTGGTGAACCCCATCCGAGATGGTGTCTAGATTGGATCTAGTGGTTCTGGACTCTGCGGCGGCTGGATGAATATTTCGTCGCTCCCCTAGGGTTTCTGGAATATTGGGTTATTTATAGAGCAAAGAGGTGGTCCCGGGGGCACCCGAGGTGGGCACAACCCACCAGGGCGCGCCTGGGCCTCCTGGCGCGCCCTGGTGGGTTGTGCCCTCCTCGAGGCACCTCCTAGGCGCAGCCAGGGCCCATTATGTTCCTTCTGGTCCAAAAAAATCTCCATGGAGTTTTCTTGTGTTTGACTCCGTCCGATATTGATTTCCTGTGATGTAAAAAACATGCAGAAGACAGCAACTGGCACTTGGCACTATGGCAATAGGTTAGTACCAAAAATGATATAAAATGACTATAAAATGATTATAAAACATCCAAGATTGATAATATAACAGCATGGAACAATAAAAAAGTTATAGATACGTTGGAGACGTATCATCATCCCCAAGCTTAACTCCTACTCGTCCTCGAGTAGGTAAGTGATAAAAATAGAATTTTTGATGTGGAATGCTGCCTAACATGTCATATCATATTCTTTTCTTCATAGCATGGACATTGCGACTTTTATGTGATTGAAAGCAATAGTCTAGTTTTGACATAATAATTTAGATACTCAAGCATATCAACAAACAACCATGTCTTTCAAAATATCAATGCGAAAATAAGTTATCCCTAGCCCATCATGCTCAACCATTGATCCATTCATGAAACACACTCACATATTATCTACACCCAATACTCAAGTATGATCATATTGCCTCCTAGTTGGTGATTTTTTATAAGAGAAGATGAAGACTCAGATTCAAAATAAAAAATGCATAAAGTAAAAGAAAGGCCCTTTGCAGAGGGAAGTAGGGATTTGTAGAGGTGCTAGAGCTCAAAGCGAAAAATTAGAGATAAAAACATTTTGGGAGGTGTATCCATCCCACCAATGATAAAAATTATAGATACCTTGGAGACGTATCAAGGATCATTCGTGAAACAGAGGACCAGAACCAATCTTCCAACCTAGTCGCCTCTAGTTCCCATCTCATATCCATATACGCTACCACCATCATCACCGCATCCATTCTCTTCAAGTTAGTGATACATCTCCATGACATGTTTACAACAATTTATGAAGTTAGTGATACGTCTCCATCATCTAATTTATGAAGTATTCATGCCATGTTTACAAAAAAATTATATGGTTTTGGTATGATTTGATTAGAACAAACCCGGACTGAGGCTGCTTTCAGCAGAATTACCGTGATGTCGTTTTTTGTGCAGAAATAAAAGTTCTCGGAATGGGCTGAAAATTTACGGCAATTTTTTGTGGACCAAAAGAGACCGCCGAAGCTTCGTTGGAGGACCAAAAGACCCACGAGGGCATGACAAGCTCGCTAGGTGCGTCCTACCCTCCAGGGTGCTTGGAGCAAGCTTGTCGCTTCCTCGTGGGCCCCCTTGACATGAAGCCTACAACAAAAATTCCTATAAATACCCAAACCCCCAGAAAGAACCCTAGATGAGAAGTTCCACCATCGCAAGCCTCTATATCCATGAAAACTCAATAGGGACCCTGTTCTGGCATCCCTGTTCTGGCACCCTGCCGGAGGGGGAAATCATCACTGGAGACCATCTTCATCATCCCGGCGGCCACCATGATGAGGAGGGAGTGGTTCAGCCTCGGGGCTGAGGGTATGCACCAGTAGCTATGTGTTTGATCTCTCTCTCTCTCTCTCTCATGTTCTTGATTTGGCATGATCTTGATGTACCGCGAGCTTTGTTAATATATTAGGATCTTATGGTGTTCTTCCCTCTCTACCTTCTTGTGATGAATTGAATCTTTTCCTTCGAGGTTTTGTTATGTCGGATTGAATCTTTTGGATGTGAGAGCACTTGATTTATGTCTTGCGATGGGATATCCGTGGTGACAATGGGATGTTCTATTGAATCACTTGATGTACATTTTGGTTATCAACTTGCGGATTCCTGTGGTGACATTGGGGTAATCTATGCATAGGGGTTGATACGTGTTTTGATATGCCTTTCTCCGATAAGAAATCTTGGGGTACTCTTTGAAGTTCTTTGTGTTGGATTGAATATTATAAATCTAAAATTGTGTGATGCACATCGTATAATTAACCCACGGATACTTCTGGGGACATAGGAGTATCTGGGTGACATTAGGGTTGATTGATGCGTGTCATACGGTGTTATTTCACTACGAACTCTAGGTGTAGCGACCAGACCTCAAACAGTCTGATCTCTGTGCTCAGTGTCATCCCTGGATCAGTAATGCTGACACCACACAGTACTCGAAGGATTTATAACAGAGTAGCAATCACACACTTATTACAAATCGAATATCTCAAGAGAGAACTTAATAAAATAAACATGGCTTAAGGCCATCTAATACGATAACAGCGGAAGGCTTGGAAGAATAAGCGAGTCCATCAACTCCAACGGCATCACATCGAGTATAGAACCACGACCTAAGCACCTTACTGTAAATGCGAAAAGTCTGCAACATGAAACGTTGCAGCCCGAAAACGGGTCAGCACATGGAATATGCTGGCAAAGTAACACATAGAGAATAATGGAATAATAAGCCTATACTACATGCATATATGGCTGGTGGAAAAGCTCTATGGTTACAGTTTTGCATAAAGCCAATTTTTCCCTACTGCAAAGGAATAAATTTATTTAACTATCATGGTGGTTGTTAAACATTGAGAATGGTTGACAGCATCCTCAATCCCAATTAAAAATACTCATTAAAAACCCAACAATATTAATTAGAAGTAACATGATGAGATTCACATGATATCCAAGAACTAGATACTCAAGATGTCCATAACCGGGGACACGGCTAACCATGATTAGTTTATACACTTTGCAGAGGTTTGCGCACTTTTCCCCACAAGACTCGATCGCTTAAGTTTGATTTCTCGCACTACATGATGTTTGAGAAAAGGATGACCGAGACATAGTCTTTCAGAAGCGCTAGCACCTTACATGTGGGTAGACCATACCAACCTACATCCCCTACATCTGCTAGCCTACCCGTAAGAGTTCGCACAACTTAATCAACTACGCCAGAGCCCATAATGGCTTGTGGCTGCACACGGAAGTTTCTAGTTTGAAAAATCTCATGATCCCTTTGAGCCTGGGTGGCGGTCCGATGAAATACAGGCAAGTCCTGATGGAAACCAGGTGCCTCAATCCACCCAGATGTGTGTTTAAGTTGCCACCTTAAATAAACCATTAAATAATAATCTCACATCTGTCATGGATTCACTCACCCAATCCACGTCTACTTGCATAGCATGGCATAATAAGCAAACGCAGAAGTAACTCCCAAGGGTTTGATAATAAAACAGGTAATAGGTACTACCTCAATCTACTTCCCATCCCACAATTTAATTAGATCCTAATCATGCAATGTTTGAGGATAGATCTAATGCATAAAACTGGGTAGTAGAAAAGGTATGATCAAAGTGTTACTTGCCTTGCTGATGATCCGCGAAACCTAGAGACTCGAAGTAACAGGCGGCGCACTCCGGGTATTCTATCGCAGACAAAAAAACAAGCATACAATAAGTACTTATCTAATGCACAGGTAAAACTCAAATAGAACTAACCAGATAGTACAACTTAAGAACTCCGGTTTGCAAAAAGAATCAAATCAAACGAAGCAACGAAAGTCAAACGGCGGAAGAAAACAGCTTCATTTTACTAATCTGGATCTAAGTCAAATTTTAGAGTCGTGAAAACTTGTTTAAGTAGATTATTCGGAAAGAGGGTGTCGATACGAAACTCTAGGCGCTTGAATCGCCTAATTTCGATAAACGAGGGAAAAGTTATACTAAAACGAAAATCGGATCAGGAATCGCGATCAGAAAAATCGCGGATTAAATCCGAGAAAAAGAAAAACGACGAATGGGTTAACGAACGAACGTTCGTTAACTAAACTAAATTTACGAACGCGTTCGTTAAAAACGAACGAACGAACGAACGTTCGCTATTTAACCTAAACCGGGAAAAAACCGAAACTAATAAAAACGAAAATAATAAAAAAACGAAATAAAAACCGAAATAAAAACCAAAGAAAAACCGCCCGGTTTTCTAAAAAAAACGGCGGCACGTGGATCGAGGCGGCGGCGAACCTCGTCGGCGGCGGCGGAGTCCGGCGGCGACTCTGGCGAAGTCGGAGGCGGCGGCAACGGCGGCAATGGCGCCTAGGGTTAGGTTTCGGTGGGTGGGCCGACGGCGCGAGGTGGGCTGGGGCGCGGGGCGGCTCGGGCTGGCTGAGGCGCGCCTGGGCGGCGCTATTTAAATGCGCCCCCCGAGCGGAGTCCCGCTCGGGCACGGCCCAAGGTCGGTTGCGCGTTTTTTTAAATAATTACGCGTAGAAAAAAATAAAAAGAAATACTAAACGGACTCCAAAAATACCGAAATAAATTTTCCCCGGCTTCTAAAATCAAGCCGGATTTAACGAACATTTATTTGGGGTCTAAATGCAATTTTGAGAAACGCGCATTTTTCCTAAATTCAAATAAAAAGGCGAAAAACTCCAAAATAAAATCTTATTTGATTTTATTATTAAATCTTCATTATTTCTTTATTTTGGGAGTCATTTTATTCCCGCTCTCATATTTTGGTAGTAGAAATAATTGAAGATAAAATAATTAAAATCAATCATCCTATTTTCAAACTTTGAGAAAACTCAAATATGGAAATAACGAAAATGCCCAACTCTCTCCGTGGGTCCTTGAGTTGTGTAGAATTTCTAGGATCGAGCAGAAATGCAACAAAACAAAAAAAATATGATATGCAATGATGCTCTATGTATAACATTTCCAAATTGAAAATTTGGGATGTTACACTAGGGCTGTTTGTGACACTTATAGGAATAGCTCAGAAGATTGATCAGAAAGAATAACTTTGAGCTGGTTTTGTAGCCTACAAACAATTTCATCTTATGTTCTCCACGATAGGAACTTTGCACTGATTCCTTGTTGCACGTTGAGGGGTTGTTATATGATCCAATTATGTTATCGTTGTTGAGAGATTTTGCACTACTGAACGTATGAACCCTAGCTAGGCCTTGTTTTCAAGCATTGCAATACCATTTTTGCTCACTTTTGTTACTAGCGACCTTGCTATTTTTATTAATTCAGATTATAAAAATATATTTATACCATCCATACTACACTTTTATCACCATCTCTTTGCTGAACTAGTGGGCCTATACAATTAGCCATTGTATTGGGTGTGTTGGGGACACAAGAGATTTCTTGTATTTGGTTGCAGGGTTGTTTGAGAGACACCATCTTCAACCTACGCCTCCCACGGATTGATAAACCTTAGGTCATCCACTTGAGGGAAATTTTCTACTGTCCTACATAACTCTGCGCTTGGAGGCCCAACACGAGTCTACAAGAGTAAGTTGTGTAGTATACATCAAGCTCTTTTCTAGCGTCGTTGCCGGGCAGGAGAGCGCTTCAAGGTATATATTTAGATCTTGCAACTGAATCTTTTAGTTTCTTGTTTTATCACTAGTTTGGTTTATATAAGAAAACTACAAACAAAAATGGAATTGAGGTTGCCTAATATTATTCATCTTTATAATGTCTTTCTTCTAAATGATGGAGCGAAAAATTATGCTCAATTGATAGAAAAAGAATTCAATAAAATGTGGCATGATATCTTTGAATGATGAGCATGATTGCAATGTTGCTAGTATGAATCCTTTGAATATCCATGATGCTAGTGATATGCAAAGTCATAAGCTTAGAGATGCTATGTTTGATGAAGATGATATTTTTAGTCTCCCAAGTTTGGATGAGCAAATTTATTATGATTAAAGCATGCCTACTATTTATGATGATTATATTAATGAACGTGGGTTTGGAAGAGTGTCAACTCTAGCTAATAATTATCCCACTATTTTGGAGGGCGTTGAATCTTATTGAAATAATTATGAAAGTAGACTTGGAGAGGTCATGACTTTATTTAATGATAAATCCACTATTTTGGAAGAGGTTTCAGTTGATTATGAGAACAAAGTTGCTATCTATGATGATTACTATGATCACACTTATGATATAAAGACTAATGATAACCATGAATCTTGTCATCATCATTTTAATGCTCAAATTGATTATGTAAATCAAGTATCACATGATAGTTCTTTTGTTGAGATTTCTCCCACTACTATGAATGAGAATAAATTTTCTTATGTGGAGAGTAATTAAATTTCTATGCTTATGGATCATGAAAAGAATACTTTATGTGATTTCTATATTGTTGAATTCGTTGATGATGCTACTGAAAATTATTATGAGAGAGGAGCATATTCTTTTACATATCCCAATAATATCAAGTTTCCTCTCCATGTGTTGAAAGTTTCGAAGTATTGCTTGTTTAGCCTTCCTATGCTAGTTGATTCTTGCTCCCATAAATTGTTTGCTCACAAAATCCCTATGCATAGGAAGTGGGTTAGGCTTAAATGTGCTAGTAATTTGCTTCATGATGCTCTCGTTTTTTTTCAATTCTTTACTTCTATGCGAGTATCATTGAAATCATCATGCCTAGCTAAAAAGGCACTAAAGAAAAACGCTTGTTGAGAGACAACCCAATACTTATACCTATTATTTTTGTGTGTTTACATGATTAAGCTACAGTAATAATCATGTTTTATAGCTTTTTTCAATAAAGTGCCAAGTAAAGCCTTTGGGGTAGTGTGGATGATAGTTGACTTGATTCTGTGAAAAAACAAAAACTGTTGCGCCCAGTTCTAGAATTACCATAATTCACTGGGATGTGATAAAATTCTGGAATTTTTAGAAATGATTGATATAAAAATTTGTTATGGTGTACTAAATTTTCAGAATTTTTGGATTTACATATGTATGCTCATTGTTCATATCATTACGGACTGTTCTGCTTTTGACAGATTCTATTTTCAATGCATAGTTTGCTTGTTTTATAGTTTCTATGGCTTATATTGGTGAATATAAATTGTAGAAATCGTAGGTACAGTTGGAATTATGTGGAAACAATTATGAATCTTGTC
Organism: Aegilops bicornis; assembly: GCA_021605145.1. NCBI lineage: Eukaryota > Viridiplantae > Streptophyta > Magnoliopsida > Poales > Poaceae > Aegilops > Aegilops bicornis. The sequence goes on along the minus strand of CM038670.1, from coordinate 639,674,343 downwards.
TTTGATATTACCCAAGTGAATGATTTGTTTTATCATACTAACCTATCTCACGAAGTTTCATTAAGTTTTGTGTGATTGAAGTTTTCAAGTTTTGGGTGATATATCGATATGTGGAGAATAAGGAGTGGGACAAGACCCTAAGATTGGGGATGCCTATGGCACCCCAAGGTAATATTCAAGGAAGACCCAAGCATACAAGCTTGGGGATGCACCGGAAGGCATCCCCTCTTTCGTATTCAATATTATATGTGTTCACCCTCGGGGCTGAGGGTATGTACCAGTAGCTATGTGTTTGATCTCTCTCTCTCTCATGTTATTGATTTGGCACGATCTTGATGTACCGCGAGCTTTGTCAATATATTTGGATCTTAGGGTGTTCTTCCCTCTCTACCTTCTTGTGATGAATTGAATCTTTTCCTTTGAGGTTTTGTTGTGTCGGATTGAATCTTCTGGATGTGAGAGCACTTGATGTATGTCTTGCAATGGGATATCCGTGGTGACAATGGGATGTTCTATTGATTCACTTGATGTATATTTCGGTTATCAACTTGCGGATTCCCGTGGTGACATTGGGGTAATCTATGCATAGGGGTTGATACGCGTTTTCATATTCCTTTCTCTGATAAGAAATCTTGGGGTACTCTTTGAAGTTCTTTGTGTTGGATTGAATATTGTGAATCTAAAATTTTGTGATGCACATCGTATAATTAACCCACGGATACTTGTGGTGACATTGGAGTATCTAGGTGACATTAGGGTTGATTGATGTGTGTCATGCGGTGTTATTTTACTACGAACTCTAGAGATGTTTGTGACACTTATAGGAATAGCTCGAAAGATTGATCAGAAAGAATAACTTTGAGCTGGTTTTGTACCCTACAAACAATTTCATCTTATGTTCTCCGCGATAGGAACTTTGGATTGATTCCTTGTTGCACGTTGAGGGATTGTTATATGATCCAATTATGTTATCATTGTTGAGAGATTTTGCACTAGTGAAAGTATGAACCCTAGGCCTTGTTTTGAAGCATTGCAATACCATTTTTGCTCACTATTGTTACTAGTTACCTTGCTGTTTTTATTTATTCAGATTATAAAAATATATTTCTACCATCCATACTACACTTTTACCACCATCTATTCGCCGAACTAGTGCACCTATACAATTTGCCATTGTATTGGGTGTGTTGGGGACACAAGATATTTCTTGCATTTGGTTGTAGAGTTGTTTGAGAGAGATCATCTTCATCCTACGCCTCCCACAGATTGATAAACCTTAGGTGATCCACTTGAGGGAAATTTGCTACTGTCCTAGAAAACTCCGCGCTTGGAGGCCCAACACGAGTCTACAAGAATAAGTTTTGTAGACATTAGTTAGTCATACTTGTAATCTACATATCACATATCGGAGCTATTGTAAGACATATTATTAATCAATCACTCATATTTATGGCATCTTCAATGAGTTCATCTTGCGATCTGATTGACGCGTGCCAGTAATTCAGTAAGGCAGTGAGTTGAGGCAAGGCCTTGCGAGTCGATGTATTTGTGCAAGTGATCATTGGAATGACTTTGTGTATTTGACGTTATTTGTATGTGTCCAACTGAAAAGGAGTTTTCTCTTGTCTTCTTCTCTTTCTAAGGTCCCGTGGGTACCGAGAATCCCATAGATCGATCAAGAACAAGTTAAAGAACGAGGAGTACGTAGAACATTGTCCCAAACAAAAGTGAGGGAAGGGGTTAATACAGTAGAAGAAAGCTATTCCTTGGTACGAATGACGTGTAGTCATTGAACGCCCAATGCTTTTGGATGAATATTTATTCTTGCCAACCGAGGTAACCTCGGCGACGGTAAGGGCCATCATTTTGGCAACAAACTCTTGATGCAGGTCATGCACATGTAAAAATGTACTTTGGACACCCTCCCCCCCCCCCCCACACACACACACATCCTAGAGTCGCAAGCACATCATAGCGACCATCTTCCAAAGCTATGTTTATTATCAAGATGAGATCCCATGCATAAATATAAGGTTGTGAGAGTAAGTACTCATACCCAAAAGGTTGTTAAATTATGGTCGTAAAATTGGAATTTAATTGATTAGTAACAACGATTTGTGAGAGTCTTTGTCATAGCGCATATTCTCTCATGGGTTCTATAACTCAGCATCACTCCTTGTGGAAAAGGCACGTCAATCTTCTGCCATCCAAACCGGACCTCAAAGGGCATCAGTGCACCCGGACGGATTTTGCCAAGGGTCCATGACGGGTTGACCGTCATGGAGTGCTTTCAGTCGCTCTGGACGTAAGATCATTCCATAGTAGTGGCACCGTCCCAATCGTGCATCATGGATTGCCAAGTGTTGATGTTCTAAAGGTTTCACTATCCATAGAAAGCGAGTGTGCAACTGCACTCAGATGGAGTTGACATCTTCAGAAAGCAAGCAGTGCAATCAAAAGTACTACTCACCAAAACCAATAAATATTTTGAGGAATTCATAACGAATCAAGCTGAGACTGACCAGCAGCTCGGATGTGCAATGGGCAAAAACTGAACGATAGGGCCCATGGCCCGAAAAAGATAATGAGATGTATGCACCATGGGCCGAAAATGACCCAGGGACAATATCGATGTCAAAACCGGCGGATCTCGGGTAGGGGGTCCCGAACTGTGCGTCTAGGCGGATGGTAACAGGAGACAAGGGACACGATGTTTTTACCCAGGTTTGGGCCCTCTCGATGGAGGTAATACCCTACTCCTGCTTGATTAATATTGATGATATGGTAGTACAAGAGTAGATCTACCACAAGATCAGAGAGGCTAAACCCTAGAAGCTAGCCTATGGTATGATTGTTCTTCGTCTTACGGACTAAAACCCTCCGGTTTATATAGGCACCGGATAGGTTAGGGTTACACAAAGTCGGTTACAATGGTAGGAGATCTACATATCCGTATCGCCAAGCTTGCCTTCCACGCCAAGGAAAGTCCCATCCGGACACGGGACGAAGTCTTCAATCTTGTATCTTCATAGTACAGGAGTCCGGCCAACGGTGATAGTTCGGCTATCCGGACACCCCCTAATCCGGGACTCCATCAGTAGCCCCCGAACCAAGCTTCAATGACGATGAGTCCGGCGCGTTGATTGTCTTCGGCATTGCGAGGCGGGTTCTTCTCCAAATTCCATATACTTGTCGAATAGTGTCCGGCTTCTAATAAATGATGTGCTCCTTGGCTTCTACGCCCAATAATGGCCATCTTCCATGTGTTTGAATGAATGCGAAAAGCCAGGGTATTTTTACACTTACCCCCCTAGCTGCGCAAATGAGCCACCCATAAAAGGGGTGAGGATCTAGATCTGATTGACACGATCCTCCCTCCGCAAGCTTTCATTGGAGCGCCTCTGACAAAAAACCCATTCCATCATGGACAGTCGACGTGGCTCCTCCTCTCGCGCTCCCAGCCCTCAGCCTAGAAATTGGGAGAGATGCTCAGTCCCGCATAGTGAGCTAGTTATACTCCAAACCAAGGGATTTCTTCCCCCGGCCTTCATGGTTCCGGTTCAAGCCGGACTTGCCACCTACAAGGGCGGAAAGCAAGCGGAGAGTGTCCCCAATCCCTCTAAAGGAGAGCGGGTATGCTTCATCTCTTATCTTGTAAGAGGACTCGGATTTCCAATTCATCCGTTTCTCCGGGGGCTCTTGGAGTTCTATGGCCTCCAGTTGCACCACCTTACGCCTGCCTCTATTTTACACGTCGCGGGCTTCGTGGCCATTTGCGAACTGTTCTTGGGTATTGAGGTTCATTTTGCGATGTGGAAGAGATTATTCTGCCTAGTGCCATGTTCTCATGAGGGGTCAATATATCAAGTGGGCGGAGCCGAACTATGGCGCATCGCTGGGACCGGATATCTATCCGGAACCCCGAAGAAGGCGTCCGAAGACTGTCCTTCAGAATGGTTTTACATGGAGGATGTCCCGCTGCCGGACCCTATTCGGATCGGCCTTCCAGAGTTTAGCAATGCTCCCCTGAAGAAGCGCCTAAGTTGGCGCCCGCGGAGCCCCCAGAGGGAAAATGACCGGGACGTCCTTTACTTGATGAGCCGAATAAGATTATTGGCTCATGCCGGATTGACCATGCCTGGAGTCATGGCAATCTGCATTATGAGGGGAGTGCAGCCGCTCCAATATAGGGGCCACCCCATGTGGGATTTCAACGGGGAGGACGATGCCACCCGCCATGGCCGTAAAGGGCAAGGATCGGTCACCGAACTGGTGAAGACCTTGTCTGCCATGTATAAAGGGGAGGAGGAGGATTTTCTCCGCGTCAATCCACTGAACGAGATTTCTTCGAATAATCCTCGAAGTTGGGTAAGCAAACACCTTAGTGGCCTGTCTGATCCATGTTCGCGTTGTTAAGTATCTCATTTCATGGTTTCTACGCAGGAACTGCGCCGGGCCGTGGAGAAGATACACAGCCCGCCCCCACAACCCGAGGATCCGGAACGGTCCCTCGATCCGGCCTCCGAAGAGGATCCGGATATAAAGGTGGAGTTGATCGACGGGGTGTTCCACCAACTCAGCATCGACAATGCTTTGGTTGCCATTACGGCTGACTACCCCGGAATACTTCCAGCCTCACAGTGGCGAGACCGAGGTCCCAATACTCTGATAATGACCTATTCGTGCTTATTTCCTCATCACCGTATACCAATGGTGTTTCGCAGGGGGTACCTTCGAGGCAGGAAGCGGAGCCCGCGGCGGCTGGACAACAAGGGGCAGTACGGCCCCGCATGCTAAAAAGAAGTGCGGTCCGGATCGAAACTCCGTCGCAACGGTATGGCGTGTCACCATATTCCCAGGATTGATTCCGGAGAGGTGTGCTAACGCTGGTGCTCCTTTCAGGAAAAAGAGCGCTCGCCGGACTAAGTCCGGAGAGATTGCCAATCGAACCTCCTCCGGCCGGGATCCAAAGTCGGGTCCGCAAGCGGAGGCGAGCACGAGGCGTGTGTCGGATGCTCCTCCGACAGAGGATACCGATAGATTGTCCGCCACCAACTCCGAGGTGGAGAGCGCCATGAATCACAGGCGCCGCCGGACAGTTCTTCTTCGTGACGATGTTTCTCCCAAGAGGCCTTGAATGCCTTCAATTCGGGAGATGCGCACCTCCGTGCCGCTCAAGATGGTCTAGCCAGAGCCATGGAGCAGTATGTAAAGGACATACGGGTAAGGAGATTTGTGATTATATATGCCAAGAGCCCCGAGACTTAAAATAGTTAGAATAACTGATTTAAGGATCATTTGTTATCTTGAGGATCTTACAAAAAGAATACCCGACTGTCCCAGGAGCTTGAAGAATGCAAGGCCCAACTTGAGGCCGCACTAGCCGCTACAGGGGGAACCGCAAAGACCCCCTCTGGTAATATATGCTTCGAAAGATAAATAGGTTATGAAGTGCGGCGTGTGTGTAAATCTGACAATAATATTGCAGATGGCGCTGGACTAGATCCGGACAAGCAACAGCTCTTGCGCCAGCTAAAGGCCGGCGAGAGCGTGCTTACGAGGGTGCGGCAGGAGAAAAATAACCTCCAAGATGTCAACACCCAACTGGGTGAGGAACTAAAGGATGTTCGTGCCCAGTTATGCGACTCCGTAAAGGAGAATCGACGGCTTCGTCGCGGCATTTTCGATAAGTGCTTGAGCGAACTTTGAAAGAGTTCGGCGAGGAAGGCGACTAACATAAACATGTATGTAGGTTTGCTCAGTGTCGTCCGGAAGAGGAGATGCCTAGTTCTTCGGGTGATCTTCTTCCCGAATCGCGCCACCGCATTTAACGAAGTTAGGCAGGTGATGAAAGGCGTCGGCCAGGCCTTGTGGCCATCTATCTCCCTTCCTGAAGGCATTGGAGAGCTGGCAGAGCGGCTTCAAGGAGCACGGTGGCGCTTCCGACTATGGAAGATATCGGCCTGCCGTCAGGGCGCCAGGGAAGCCTGGGCCATGGTGAAGACGCGGTACACGAAGGCTGGCCCAAACCACATGGCCGAGGTCGGACCTGTGGGACCCGATGGGAAGGAGATCCATGTAAGCTTAGTGTACGGCCAAGTTGAATTGGCCGCCAAGTATTCCCAGCAAGATTGCAAATTAGATAGCCTATTAGATGGCATTGAGGAGGAATACAATGAGTCGAGTTGACTATGTAATTAAATATGACATGAAAAAATGTCTTCTAGCCGGATTGTAGATCGTTTGTCATAGCGGACCTTTTCGCTTCAACCTCGGGACCCAATAGTCCGGAGTGTGTCCGAATACCCTCGTGGTTATATAAGAACCGGGGCATGCATGGAGACAAGGCGTAGGGGTCATTATTGCTGTATCAGACAAGTGCCCGACTAGTTATGTTATATTACATGGATAGTAAGAAACATCTTCCAGGGAGAATAGTTCCGTTAAGGGTTCCTTTCGCTGGGATGCATGCCCTAAAGTGCATGTCAAAACTGCTAAGAAAGCGTAAAATCATCCGGGGTAGATGGATAAATAGTTAAAATCATCTTTCAGTTCACCGACCGAATATTCCCTTAAGAACGCTAGCTTTCGGCTTCACCCGGTCGAGGTACACATCCGGCCGACCCGGCAGTAATAACCGCAGAGGTGCTCCCTTTACCACCTAGCCGAACAATCGGGAACGTAGGGGTAAGCACAGAGCCGAACAACCCAGCTTGGCCAAAACTTAAGTCATATCGATGCATATAATGGTGAATAAAAGGTACATGCGGAAGTTTGACACGTGTGTTGGGCATGAAGCCCGTATAAATAAGCTTCTGTTAAAGAAGCCCCCGGTATAATGAGTGCGGACGGCGCATCAAGTATGTGCGAACAAAGCGCAAACGAGCCTCTAAAGGCTTGAAAGAGAAAGGGGAGGAAGGAGAGAAATAAAAGATAGAAAAAATAGAAAATATGGACGGAGGAAGGAGACGAACTTGGAGTCCGGCGCTTAGGCGTAGCATCTTCGTAGACGGGCTGCGTTCCATGGGTTCGGCTCGAGTCGGTTATCCGATGCGTTTCGCAGACGGTATGCTCCGCCCGGTCAGGACCTGGTCGATGATGAAGGGACCTTCCCATTTGGGCTTGAGTTTGTCCTTTTTCTTGTCCGGCAGGCGTAGAACTAGTTCGCCAACGTTGTAAGCTTTGGCCCGTACTTCCCTTCTTTGATATCTTCGAGCCTGCTGTTGATAAAATGCGGAACGAGCTTTTGCCACGTCGCGCTCCTCCTCCAATGCGTCCAAACTGTCCTGCCGATCGAGCTCGGCTTCTCTTTCTTCATACATGCGCACGCGAGGTGAGTCATGAATTATGTCACAGGGCAAGACTGCCTCTGCGCCGTACACCATAAAAAATGGTGTGAATCCGGTAGTACGATTCGGTGTGGTCCGCAGCCCCCAGAGTACGGAGTCGAGCTCCTCAAACCAGTGTGTGTTAGATTCCTTGAGGGACCGCACTAGTCTGGGTTTAATGCCGCTCATGATTAGACCGTTTGCTCGTTCGAATTGACCGTTGGTTTGAGGGTGATAGACTGAGGCGTAATCGAGCTTGATGCCCGTGTTTTTGCGCCAGAATTTGACCTCATCGGCCGTGAAGTTGGTGCCGTTATCAGTGATGATACTGTGGGGGACACCGTAACGGTGCACTACCCCGGATATGAAGTCTATCACCGGTCCGGATTCGGCCATTTTAATGAGCTTGGCCTCTATCCATTTGGTGAACTTATCCACCATGACCAATAGGTATTTTTGCTTGTGGGTTCCTCCCTTAAGGGGTCCAACCATGTCAAGCCCCCAGACCGCAAACGGCCAGGTGATGGGTATAGTTTTGAGGGAGGTGGGTGGCATGTGGCTTTGATTAGCAAAAAGCTGGCAACCGACGCATCATTGGACTAAATCCTGCGCATCTGCACGGGCCGTCGGCCAATAAAATCCTGTACGGAAGGCCTTGCCTACAAGGGCCCGGGCTGCGGCGTGGTGCCCACCAAGTCCGGCATGAATTTCAGCCAGGAGGTTGCGCCCTTCTTCTTCGGAGATACACCTTTGAAGGACTCCTGTTGTGCTTTTCTAATAAAGCTCTCCCTCATGGACTTTGTATGCTTTGGATCGACTATGCAGCGGGCCTCATTTTGGTCTTCGGGGAGTTCCTGCCTAGTTAGGAAGGCTAGGAATGGTTCCGTCCACGGGGCGATGACCGCCAGTATTTCGTGGGCGGACTGTGTTGTTTCGTTGGCAGAGCCTCCGATTGTGTCAGAATGTTCGGTGTCAGGAAGTGCGGTTGGGTTCGGATTGTTATTTCCGGACTCCCCTTCCCATAGTACGGATGGCTTGAACAGCCGTTCCAGGAAGATGTTGGGCGGGACGGCATCGCATTTAGCGCCGATGCGTGCCAATACGTCCGCCGCCTGGTTGTTATCCCGGGCTATATGATGAAATTCGAGCCCCTCGAACCGTGCTAACATTTTTAGGACCATATTGCGGTACGCTGCCATTTTCGGATCTTTGGCATCAAAGTCTCCGTTGATTTGAGATATCGCGAGGTTCAAATCCCCGCGCACCTCTAGGCGTTTAATGCCCATGGAGACTGCCATCCGGAGGCCGTGCAGAAGGGCCTCATATTCGCCGCGTTGTTGGAGTCCGTGTACATTATTTGAAGGACGTATTGGATCGTGTCCCCGGTTGGGGACGTCGGACGACGCCAGCCCGTGCCGCCAACATTTTAGAGCCGTCGAAGTGCATGATCCAATTGGAGTATGCGCCGTACTCTTTAGGGAGTTCGGCTTCGGTCCATTCGGCCACGAAGTCGGCCAAAACCTGTGACTTAATAGATCGTCGTGGCTTATAGGTTATGTCGAATGGAAGGAGCTCTATGGCCCATTTAGCAATCCGCCCGTCGGCGTCATGATTGTTTATAATGTCGTTAAGAGGTACTTCGGAGGCTACCGTTATCGAACACTCTTGAAAGTAGTGTCGCAGCTTCCTGGATGCCATGAACACCGCGTATGCTATCTTTTGATAATGTGGGTACCGGGATTTGCATGGAGTGAGGACAGTGGACACATAATAAACCGGTCTTTGAAGAGGGAACCGGTGTTCGTCTGTTTCTCGTTCGACGACGAGCACCGCGCTAACAACTTGATGTGTTGCGGCGATATATAATAGCATTGGTTCGCCCATGTTGGGCGCGGCCAGGACCGGATTTGTTGCCAATATGGCTTTTATTTCTTCGAGTCCGGCCGTGGCTGCAAACCGCCCACTGAAGTGATCGGTCTTGCCGAGGAGGCGGTAAAGGTAACACCTTTTCTCCCAAACGGGAAATAAAGCGGCTTAGAGCCGCTATGCATCCAGTCAATTTTTGTATTTGCTTGAGGTCTTTTGGAATATCCAATTGTGACAGAGCTCGGATCTTGGCTGGGTTTGCTTCAATTCCTCTACCGGACACAATGAAGCCCAAGAGCTTTCCGGCTGGGACGCCGAAAACGCATTTTTCCAGATTGATCTTAATGTCATATTTACGGGGATTGTCGAATGTGAGCCTCAAGTCGTCTACTAGAGTTTCGACATGCTTGGATTTGACGACCACGTCATCTACATATGCTTCTACAGTTTTGCCGATCTGGTTTGCCAGACATGTCTGAATCATGCGCTGATATGTGGCGCCGGCGCTTGGGCTGTTTCTTGGAGGGGTCATCCTCCGTTGTTCCATCGTTGTTCCCATCTTTTGGGATGTCCACCATGTATATGTCGTATGACGAGGTGGCCTTCCAGTGCCCTGTAGGCGCTGGGTCTTGGTCGTCTCCAAAGATCGCCGTCCATACCGTCGATGTCTTGAGTCGTAGTCGAGCATGTCGGTTAAATCATCAACGGTGGCTACGAAGTGGGTGGTGGGTGGGCGTTGAATTTCTTCGTCGTCCGCATCCCAAACTTCCTGACCGTAATCCGGTCAGGGCTCTCCGGATAAAGAGAGAGACTTTAGTGAACTCAGGATGTCGCCAAAGGGCAAGTGTTGAAAGATGTCCGCGGCAGTAAACTCCATGGCCGGCGCCCAATCGGATTCGATGGGCAGGGGCGCGGAGGGTTCGGAGTCCGGAGAGGAGTCCGGCACCCTGGAGTCACGGTCTTCGCAAAGGACAGGGATGGAGTTCGGCTCAATCGCTGTTGAGATCGTAGCCCCCGAGGCGGTGTCCAACCACTCTTCCTCGATTGGGGGAACCGGCTCCGGATTAAGGGTCGGAGCGGCATCGCGGCCTCCAGGCGCTGTTCGGCGTGAGCTAGATCGTACCCATCGAGACAAAGGCGGCACGCTGGCTGCGGCTCGAATCCGTCGAAGATCAAGTCTCCGCGACATCGGCCGTATAGTTCAAACTTCCAAATCGACTGATGGCCAGGGCGTAGCTTCGATCTGCTCCGGATGGCCAAGCGAAGTTGGTTGCAGCAAAGCCGCCGAATACGAAGATCTGTCCGGGAGAAAAGTCTCACCTGGACTGCGTCGTTGTTGATGATCGAAGGAGCCATCGGGCCTATCGGTGACGACACGTAGGAACTCTCAATGAAAGCACCAATGTCGGTGTCAAACCGCGGATCTCGGGTAGGGGTCCCGAATCAAGGCGTCTAGGCGGATGGTAACAGGAGACAAGGGACACGATGTTTTTACCTGTGTTCGGGCCCTCTCGATGGAGGTAATGCCCTACTCCCGCTTGATTAATATTGATGATATGGGTAGTACAAGAGTAGATCTACCACGAGATCAGAGAGGCTAAACCCTAGAAGCTAGCCTATGGTATGATTGTTCTTCGTCCTACGGACTAAAACCCTCCGGTTTATATAGGCACCGGATAGGTTAGGGTTACACAAAGTCGGTTACAATTGTAGGAGATCTACATATCCGTATCGCCAAGCTTGCCTTCCACGCCAAGGAAAGTCCCATCCGGACATGGGACGCAGTCTTCAATCTTGGATCTTCATAGTCCAGGAGTCCGGCCAACGGTGATAGTTCGGCTATCCAGACACCCCCTAATCCGGGACTCCCTCAGACAACACGGGATGTTAATGGGCCAAAGACGCGGCAAGCCGAAAATGAGCAAGAGGCAACACAGTCTGTTAAAGGACCAAAAGGTTTGACAGGACAACAATGTCCTAGGCACAACACGGCCTGTTAATGGGCCAAAAGACGTGTTGGGCTGAAAAAAGTCAGAGGCAACACGGTCCATTAATGGACCAAAAAGGATCTACAGGCCGAAAATGACCCACGCACAACACAGGCCATTAGTGGACCAAAAGACACCACGTGCCAGAAATGGCTCGAAGCCACGGTGGATTGTAAATGGGTCAAAAAGCTTCACGGGCCACAAATACCCTCAAGATTCAACCGGACGTAAATTTTCTGGAATATTAAAAAGGCCGCAAATGACCTAGAAGCACCACGGGTCATACTTGGCTCGAAATGCATCATGGGTTGTAAAGGTTTGTGATGCAGTTTAGGCCGTAACTGGGCCAAAAGTAAATACGGGCCGGAACTAAACGAGAGACATCATGAGCCACACATGGGCCCAAAGTATCAACAGACAGGAACCATATTGGATGGCTCACGGGCCCCTAATTGGCTGAATTCAGACAGGTCCTAACGGGCCATGCGTACAGGACTGCAAATGGGCTATATCCGAGCATGTCGTTAGCAGGCCTATCATGGGCGAGCCCTCTAAATCTTGACTAAGTCAACTAGTCTTAAGCATGCCTTTGACTGGGCCGACCTATTTAACTAAATGGGCCACCGTTGGGTCGTCCCACACGTGTTATCGTTTCATATGTGCATATATTATGTTGGATGGCAACACTTGTCAAAGGTAGAGCTAACGCGTGGCTCCATTGGCGACTGAGAAGCCGACATGTGGAAAATCTTCATTGGTTCACTTTGTTAACGAGTATCAGATCCGGGACCCGCCCCCGATACCTTAATGGCGGCCCAGTAGAGTGGTTGACTCATGTCGGTTAGCCTTGACAAACCCTAATGAGCCATTTTATCTTTGTGGAAGTTGACACTTCCATGATGAAAAAGTGATTATTGTCATGGAACACATCCCCGACAGTACATGTATGACTATCTTGAGATTTTTAATAAAATTATCACAGATATACATGGGTGAAAGAAAACATGACGTACTATGACAAATGCGTATCATCACGGATGTTTCTTTCTTTATAGTTCTAGTCATCTAATGTAATATGATGGTAGTGCATAGTCATATACTTGAAATGGCTATTGAAATATAGAACACAAAATTCGTGTGAAACAACGAGTCAAAGAAATTTTCAAATGGTCGATTTTGACAAAATTCGTCTTAAAACCTCCAAACATGAACACAAATCTGAAGATTACAACCCAAGAAAGTGCTAGCCAATCGTCTGAATGGAATCACAACGTCGATGTACATCTTCTTATGTAATGCTTATTTTTTTAATCAAAGCATCGTTGTGTAGATTAGAAGGGGTTGGGTGAAGAAGATTAAGGGAGGTGACTAAAACACAACGCATGCTAACCCAAGTACACCCTCATCACCAGACCCTCCCATGTGCGGTCGCTTACATATCTCGGGTCGGGCTGAGTGTGAATGCCCAAAGGCCCAGTGGTGACTAGGGAGGAGGAGTTAGTCAACCAGGGAAGGAGTCCTACAAGGACTCCACAAGGCTTGCCTTGCCCCTCAAGACAGATGGGGTTCAACCTACCTGGCCGCAAGGATGCCTTGCCCCAAGGAACGGGGGGAAATAGGATTCTTCCAGAACCTTCGGGGCCTTTTCAAAAGTTTCCATCATGATATAGAACCTTCTAGTACCTTTCGAACACTTTCGGACATCACTAAAACACTCCAGAACCACCGAAAACACTATCGAGATCTTTCGAAACACTTTTCAAACCCTTCTCTCTTGATCTACATTAAACCCTTCTCTCTTGATCTACATTGAACACTATAGGTTTGAGCATATATAGACATGACTCTAACACCTTTCGATAAATAATTGCCAACGGGGTCTAGAGACCCATAATGTTTCCCATTTATCATCGAAGATCTTTATCGAGTGAACCGTGTATTATCACATACAATTCCTCTTGCCTCGCGATACGATACATAACCCGAGGTCAATGCCTTGATCACTATACCTAGTTATCCTCATTACTTGTTTATACTCTTTTCTCGTTTCCGTATTCCAGCATCCCTGTGAATAACTCTTTTGTCACAATACCGGCTAGGCAATGCTGGACACCGTCATGCTGAGTGGGCCCAGAGTGTATCTCTCCCTCGCCGAGGGGGCAAACCCTGATATTACCTTGCACCACGACATACTTTCAAACTTATCTGAAAGTCACCTTTATAATTACCCAGTTACGCAGTAATGTTTGGTCACCATGTATCAACAGTCTGGTATCCGGGTCTCCGACATTCTCCTTGTCTAAGGCGGCAAGTAAACTTTCACACATTATGAGAAAGTACCGACAACATATTGACGATGTGATATCGTAGTATTTTGTAAGTGGGTCTATCCAACACCATGTGTTGTCATTATTGTTGGCATCCTTGTTACATTAACTATGCCCATTATTAGAAAAAACAAGACCATCAATAATACATGAGCTAGTTGAGTGAGGCTTGACTGGGGATCTCTTTGATGTTTATTATTCCACACATGCAATGATTAGGTTTTCCTCCAAATCTCATACTCAGTAACTAATGCAACTCTAGCATAGAATATAAACTTAATCACGAACAAAGGCATAAAATAATAATCATTTTATTATTGCTTTTAGGTCATATTTCCAACATCCATAATGGTCTCCACCTTGGATGCCATCTTAATCGCGCCTTGTATCCTTGATATACAACGCCAACCCTAGGGTTGAGATTCAGGTTTTGTCTGGATAAATTCCAACTAATGCTACTGTTAGTTGTAGGCATGACTGTCGCGAGACCTACCATAATGCGCATCTTCGAAAACCCAATCTAGTTTAGACTATCTTTTACTGTCCTTCAATTGCATGCAGGAATGGACCTTCGTGGTCGGGTTTGCCATGCTTCCGACACCGTCAATAACCCTCTTGAGTTCGAATAAATATTGCTAAAACCCAGAATTTGTCACATATTTGCAGAAGGGTCGTCAAAGCCATCTTCACCAAATCGAGAGTTATCGCTCTCACCAAAAGATGAGGACAGCTCAATACTTATCACTAGCCCTAGTAGGGATTCGATGAAGTGGGCTACAAAATAGTGATAAGGACCTAGAAAACAAGCAAATGATTGATCAACCCAGAAGTAGCACAATCGACTTGATAATTTAGTCTTTTTAAAAGTCATTTGCATTATTCAATTACAAACCAGTTGTTTTAAGGTAATCTGTGATTTGTTAATAAGTCTAATAACATATCCTGCCATTTTACCAGGTTCAAAACTCTAATCAAACACAAAGGGCCTGATACTGACCCCAAAAGCCAAGAAAATGTAGCCAAGGTTGAAAATGAACAAGCAACTTACAAGTAGCATAGCTGAACAATTAATAGCTGGAATGTTTCAAAGCAAAGTACAATGATAAACAGAACATGCATAGATACCAAATCATATGGGCCATCACATAGAAGTATGAAACGATGAGGTTTGCAGCAAACAAACTTTGAAGACTACAACAAATATCTAAGACATTCAACATGTGCTAAAATGTGTAAATGGAGGAGAGATTGACTGGTCACCCCATACGTCAAGCTGGCCAAAAATTTGCAGCCAAGGTACAGGATTCCCTTGTGGTTTCCAGAAGAAAAGTAGTACTATTGGGAAATAAATGTGTGGCCAGATGGCTTCCGAAACGATGCTGTGATGTGTAAGTGCGTGATGCCGCAGAAGTTGTCTTGAAAACTGCAACCTGCGTGCATCTCTGTCCTAATCCTACTCGGGATCGATCACCAAGGTGTTCAAACTTTGAATGTGTGTGCACGTTTAGACCTTGGACAACCTTTCACATGAAGTATGGAGCCTGGTGTGT
This sequence comes from Aegilops bicornis, assembly GCA_021605145.1. Taxonomy (NCBI): domain Eukaryota; kingdom Viridiplantae; phylum Streptophyta; class Magnoliopsida; order Poales; family Poaceae; genus Aegilops; species Aegilops bicornis. The sequence goes on along the minus strand of CM038670.1, from coordinate 639,659,284 downwards.
TTCTGGAGGAGGAGCTGAAGAAGAGGTTACCGGGACGTCATCGCATGTTGTGTCCGACGTCCCTGCTGCTGCCGTCGCCGGTGGTGTTTCTTGTGCGCCAGGATGCGACATGCCGGCATCCTCACCGGAGAAGCGAGGGTGGTGAATGAAGAGGCTGCGAGCACTGTCGTCCATCTCGTTGTCCCAGAAGGAGCTGCCAGGGCCCCATGCGTTGAACCATGACTCGTCGGCCTGAGCCCACATGCCGCCGGACGGCGCCGACGAGTGAAACATTTCGGCCGAGTAGGGCGTAGCCGCGTCACGGGAGCCGCCGTCCTGGGCAATAGTCGTTGGGGGCGGATGCTGTGGTTGGTTTTCAAGCGTGGACCATTCTGCGTGCTGCTGTTCCCGCTGCCGCGGAGCTTCCTGCGGGTTGGCCGGCGCCTCGTCAGAAGTTTGCGGAGGCGACGATGATGACGACGAGCAGGAAGCGGTGCCGGCGGCGGCCGAGGTGGCAGCGGAGCTGGCCGCGCTAGTGCGGCCGCTCCCTCCTGCGCGGCCCTTCCCGAGGAACCGATCGGGGAAGTTGAGCCGCGCGTTCTCGCCACGAAGCTTGAAGGCCTCGCGGTCGTACGCCATGGCGGCATCCTCTGCGGTGTCGAACGTGCCGAGCCACAGCCGCGTGCGATTCCGTGGCAGGCGGATCTCCGCCACCCACTTACCCCAGTGCCGCTGCCGCACGCCGCGGTACAGTTTCTGCGGCGGGGGCGGCGCCCGCATCAGCTGCTGGTACAGCGAAGGCGGCATGCCGGCCAGGCCGCAGCGGGGGCTCAGGTTCAGCGCCTCGCTCCAGTACCGCAGCAGATGCTGCTGCTGCTGCGCGCTCTCGGCTGGCATGAAGAACGACTGGGTCGCGCAGGGAGGCGACCCGCCGAACGAGATCATCTGCTGGTGCCGCAAAGGCGGCTGCTGCGGCGGCGGCGACGCTGGTTGGGGCATGCTGGAGTACTGCCGGAGAAGCTGCGGGGTCTCGCACGCCGTCGTCGCCGAGGGCTCATACGCGAAGGGGAAGATGTGCCGCGCGGAAGGCGCGACGGCGTCAGAAGCCGGGAAAGACCGAGGAGAGGCCGGTGCGGACGACGAGGAAGTGGAGAGCGACGACGTGGTCCGGTGGAGGCGGTCGGGGCTCCTCCCGATCTTCCTGAGCGGGCGCAGCAATGCCGCGGACGCGTCCTCGAAGACCGGCGCCAGCTGCTGCTGCCGCCGCGCCTGTATCGGCGTCACCTCTTTCCCCTTCCACCTCCTGCCAGTCCCGCGACCGCCTCCGCTTCCACTCTCGCCGCTCGCGCTCGACGCGTCCATGCGCGCGGAGAAGACTTCGCGGCGCTAGGAAAATGATCGCTTGGAGTAGTCGCGGGGGAGCGAGAGTCGGAGAGCTAACGAGCGTGCGCGTGGTGGGGTTTTGGTTCTGATTCCGAGACGAGTGCGACCGGAACGACGCTTATAAGGGTAGGGAAAAGTGAAGTGTTTGCTTCGTTGCGATGGGATCATGGTGCGGCACGGCGCGCCATGGGCAAAAGATCGTGGTCGGTGGTCTGGGCCTCACGAGCATGGACTCGCCAAGGTAACTACACTCTATGTTCAAAAAAACCGGAAATTATATTTGGTTGCCGTTCGCCGGGAGAGGATGGCATTTCGAATGATTTTGCTGTGTAGTTTTAGTTGTGTCGGGGGTAACAGTTTCTTCAGAGCGACATGACATTTTCTGACAGGATGATAGTTTTGAGGTTTCATCCAAGAAAACATCATGTTGTTCTGAAAAAACGGTCACCCGACACACGACTAAAATGCCATGAAAACGTTCGCAAATGCCACCCTTCCCGGCGAAGGTTCGCCAGCTAAGGGGGGCCTTGTAAAAAGGTAACTCCATTCCCGTGTAGAGCAAAGCTCGAATTGACCCCCTCCTTCGAGACGGCGCTAGTGTTTCCTCTGAGGCGATGCAAGGGGGAACCCTAGCGCCGCTAGCCTTCTTCCTCTCTCTCCCTCTTCACCACTGCCACCAGCTAGCACTGTTATGACAGTGGGCCATGCACTGAAGGTGTCAGGGATTTCCTCTCTTGTTGATACGATGGTCAGACGGTCATCGGAAGCGATGGTGGTTTTTGTTTGATGGAGTGGTGATGAGAGCACGCGGATCCGACACCCTGCACGTCGATCGGGATCGGGTGTGCTCTACAGCTGCTAGTGTGGAGGTGCGCCTGGCGGTAGCTCAACGCCACGGGTAGGCTGGAGCCTTTGGGTGAAGCAGTGCTCCTCTCCCTCGCCACCACCGGGGAATGTCGTTGAGGCCGGATATTATCCGGCCCTTACAGGCCATGGCATCCGAGGAGATGTATCTGGTGGCAGATGTTATGATGTGCTACCATGCATGGCATACACAACAATCATTGACAAGATGATATAGTGTGGTAGTGATAAGATCTTCCAATGATTTCTTCTTTGGTCGGCAAGTTCTATGTGAGTAGACCGATAGAGAAGTGGATCATACCACTAGCGGTTAACATCGTGGTTGTATTCTCTTGGGATGAAATTGCTTCGGGGGCGATAGCACCTAGTCTAACTTGCTGGTTGGACCATCCAACAATAGCATGCAAGTGGCGATTTCTTCTTGAAGGCATTGTCTTAGAGTCATGCACATGTTGTTAGGTCACGTATCACTCGATCGACGGATTATAGTCCACGCTAAGAGTTTTGTGGTATGGAGATGTTGCAATGAGGCAGGTAAATAGTGGATAGCTGCATTTTTTTCTTTACATTCGTAAGTTGATTTGTCTGGTATCAATGCTTGTTATTGTTTTACATGATAAGTAGGATCCTTTTAGCTGGCAAACGTTCGCCGGGAGGGGGTGACATTCGTGAACGTTTAGATGACAATTTTAGTTGTAGCTAGGTGGCAGTTTCTTCAAGACAGCATGATAGTTTCTTCAGAGAAAGATATTTTGTTTTAAAACTAACACTATTTGATCTCGTGTTACAACTAAAACTGCTAGAAAAAGGCGTTCGCTTGCCACCCCCTTCCTAGCTAAAGTTTGCTAGATAACATTACCAGATAAATAATATTCCATCTATGTCAAAATTTTAGTGCATAATTAGTTTTGTCTTAAGTCAAACTTTGTAAGCTCTGACAAGGTTTGTACAAAAGTTTGTCAAGATCTCACTATGAAATCATTACCATTAGATTTATCATGAAATATATTTTAAGTCTTATACAATTGATATTATAAATTTTTATTTTATGAACTTTGGTCACTCTTTACGAAATTTAACTTAAAACAAATCTAGCATGGATTATATTTTGAGCTGGTGGGAGCATATGATTGTATGAATCAGTCTATCCTGGGTTTTCCTCCTCCTTGGAAAATAACTCTCCTGAAGAGGATTAATTGGGGCATTATGTTGCTGTCAAAGGCTGCGTGGGCGGTACTACTACTGACCCAGAGACAATGGGAAAATGACGACGAGACATCACTAGATTGACACTCCCCTCACATTGCTTTCCTTGCACTCCAATCTCCCCAAGTCAGTGACAGTTTTTCTCTTCTAAAAGGTTCCGGAGTTTCCAACCAATACGATGCACGCTCGCAATAATTGTATTGCCATTAGCAATTTTGCGACGGGATGTTTAGCGACCGGGTTAATAAACAAGGCGCACAATTATGCAGCAGGTGAGGTGGCCTACGGAAGCGATTAGGTTTGTTAATGACATGCCAGCCCGGTCTACTACAGATTCGTCCACGCGTGCTCCCGCCGCTTGGCACGTAGTAGGCGCGACCTGCATGCCAGAAGGGGGAGTCGATTAACTGAACCCATCGCGGCTTGTTGTTAGAACTGTATTTTAGCTTATCTCCCCGAATACTTAAGGCAAGCGAGAGGCTTTGAGGCATAGATTAGTAGGGCCGTACGGTTAGGGCAGCTTAATTAGGCCCTCTGGCAACGTGATTTGCTCTGCCGGGGCCATCGACCATTCGACATGGATGAGCACGCCTGTTTCCTTCTCATGATTAATCACCTCGTTCGTTCGCGCATGTGCTGCGGCCTGCTGTGCATGCGTCAGAACTGCGTAATTAGACGGCAACTAATTCGATCGGTGCCTAGGTATATATGGGACTTACGTATGGCATTCGGTGTTAATTATGTGTAACTGCATAATAAGCTTATAAGTATGTATCTATGTATGTACGATGTATATGCATTAAAACAAGTGTTGGTTGATCTGCCCTCGTCATGGGGAAGAGAAGAAAATATGGAGAAGAGATGGATATATACTAGATCATGATCTAGCGAGCTAGCTAGTATACATGAAATGTCGCGATCATATATCTGACGGTACCAAACTGGCGAAACCACTGCGCAGGCAGCGCTAGCTTCGCTAATTAAGCTAGCGCCTGGTCGAGGAAGGGAAGGCATCCCATTTGTAGTTGGCTGGTTGGACCCAGATGGTTCGATCGTCGTTGATTACGCCGGTTGTCCTCAGGGCGAGTGAGAGGGCAACTATCGATCGGTGAAGAACCCTTTTTATTTTGAGGCCATCGTCGGTCTATACATGAAGCTAGAGGCAACGTATATAGTCGGGTCGCAATAATACCAGATTCTCCCGGAAAGAGGATGCCAAGAGGAAAGGCGTCCAAGCGGCCGTTGGTTCGGGCCCTCTTTCTGGGCGCATCTGCGGCACGCGTGCGCGAGTTCGTACGTCCTGGCCGGGCCACCTAACCCGATCGGTGCAATGGCCGTCCCTTTCGACAGCAACGGCACAGAGGCACGGACCCAACAAGATGACGGCCACGGCGTCAGCGTCACGAACTTACCACGGAAATCTACTATATGTGCGCGGGAGCCCATGCATCCAACCGGCCTGGCCGGCCGGCGGCTGCCAAGGTCGTAGGTGACGGTGGAGGCGGAGCCGCCCAACCCCACCCACGCACCGCCCACCCGCCGACGCGTACGTACGTACAACAACAGCTAGCCATGGCGCACCAGACCCCGTCATCGATCGGTCCATGCCATGGTGGATCCGATCGGCCAGACCAGGTGCATGGTCGCTCTCAAGGCGCGCTAGCTTCCGTGCGGGCTTTGGCCATCTATATCTAGCCCGGCGCTGACCCTGGCTGCCATGCGGTGGCGCGCGCGGAGACCTTCGGCCGAGGTCAACCCCACCCACGCGCCGAAGGCACGACTGCACCGATCGAGCCCTAGTGCGGGTCGATGCGTGGCGCCACTTTGCACCCCACGATCGTGGATATAGCCTTACGTGGCGCGTTGCCGTTGGCTGCCGGTGGGATATACTTATCGAGACCAATAAGGAGGTCTTTTGACTTCGTAGTAAAGAAATGTACGAGCGTGTTAGCACTAGCACACCATCGTGTATCTATCTGTCTAGGCTGGCCTATCGTATAAGGAATCCCTCACTTGCAATTTACGGGACGATATTTCTTGCAGAGAAAAGTATACTTTTGGTCCCTCAATTTTTAACGGAGTCTAGATTTGGTCCCTCAACTACAAAACCAAACAATTTGCACCTCCAACTCTTGAAACCGGTCAAGTTCCATCCCTCAACTCAACCGAAGCAGTATCCATGCTGACTCGGCATGGTTTTGAACGGGGCATGTCCACGTTGTAATATTTTTATTTCTTTTCATCAATCTTTGGTGTAGACATTTCGTCGAATAGTTGCCGTGCAATGCCGCACTGCACAACAATCGAGCATGCCCGTCAGTCGACGAGCCAGTGCCGCCACCATCGGTGGCCCAGCTAACTAGCATGCACCGCCGTTGCCCTGCAGCCACTAAACACGCCGCTCCGAGCCGTCGTGTGACTCCGCGCCTCTGGCCGCAGGCACAACCACCTGCTGGCTGGCACACCTAGCCGTGTCGTAGCTCTCCAATGGAGCAGGATGGCAGGAACTGCAGCCAACAGTTGCGTCCTCATGAACTTGCACTCAAAGCATGACAAGATCGGGGCGTAGCTCATCGAGGCCGGCTCCGTGTGGCTTCTGCATGTGCAAGTACTCGCAGCATGCCACCAGAGCTGCGCTCACACAACGCCAACAGAATTTGAAGGGCGGGGCCGAGCACGCAGCCACGAAGCAGGTTGGGGTGAAGACGTGCGGGGAGTGATGCGGAGCCGCGGCGTGGGGTCCCAAGCGCTGAGCAACACGCAATACGATGGGATGGACGAAGTGCAGGCTACGCTTGACGGCCGAGGTTCATGCCGCGCGTGTGCTTGTGGGCGAGCATTGCGGGAGGTCGGCGGAGACGAACTCGGTGGGCTATAGTAGGGGTGTTGGCCGCGGAAGAGCACCCACCTCAACGCCCGCACGCCAACAACGAGCGACAGCGCCTCCACCTCCGCCTCCGTACCACGTTGTTGGATCCAAGCAGTGGCCCCATGCGTGAAGGTCGGCGACGACGGCGAGAACCACCACAACCATGAGGTGCCCCAGCCCGTCCACGACGGTGACGTTCTCCAGCCCAGCGACGAGTAGGTTGAGCCATGGCGATCCACCCTCTCCTGGCGCCGCGCTCACGCCGTCGAGACCACCATCAACGCCAATTTGCTCCTCCCTGTACGAGCGAGAGGAAATGGGAGGCCAATTTGCCGGTCTTCTTTGCCACGTCAGCTTGGACCTGTCAAAACCAGGGTCAACAGTGCCAAAACCGGTCAAAAATAAGAGAATGGATGAAACATGTCCGGTTTGAAAACTTAGGGGTGCAAGTTATCCGGTTTAATAGTTGAAGGATCAAATGTATACTTTGTCAAAAGTTAAGGGACGAAAAATATACTTTTCTCTTTCTTGTAATACATGCATATGACGTCAAGCAGATACTTCAGCATCTCAGTACTATTTCTATCGTCTTTACTTTAGTCGTTAACATATTTATTAGCTGAGGGTGTGTCAACGGGGCTGGTTCCTCTTTTTGGGTGGGTTGTGGTCTCTATTGGTTCACGGGACTTTGTAATTATGACACTGTATTTGACAAAAGGAATTTAACCAATAAAAGCATCTACAACTGGACATCTCAAACCCGCTTCATACGCCCGGGCAGGTCGCTCATTGCTCGGTCATGATTTTTTGACTCACGGGCTTCTCAAACGGCACTCAAACGTCCGGGCTGACCGACACCACCCATATCCTGCCCAAATATGGGGCGGATATTGAGGCCCCCAGGCACGCCCATCACGTTGGACCCGACATCCTGACCCCACCCCAAATTGCACCAAATCCATCCCGAAGACCAACCGGATCCATTTGTCGTCTCCTCTCTTCTTCCTCCTCTGCGACGTTCGTCTCGCGCTCCGCCGCCATGCCCGCTCCGCAATCGTTCCCAGGCTCTCCGCCTTGAGGTACGAAAGAGCGCTCCCGTTGTCGCCGCTGGGGACGTCGTCGCCGGCCCGGACGCCACCGTGATACGTCCGGCAACTCTCCGACTCCGCCTTGCGCTTGATGTGTTCGACACATTGACCGACCGGAATTATTGTGAATTTGTCAGGTAAATGCTGGATTCTGATGCTTCGTCAGACGAGGAGTATGGACCGACGGAACTTGACCAAATGGTTCAACATGAGTTATTTGATTTGTCAGATTCGGACGAAGAAGTGGACATGATCATGCTCATGAGCATGCAAGAGGAAATGGACCAGCAAGTGGAGCATATTCTCAACTTCAAGGGCTCAATCAACGGGAGAAGAGTGATCAACCCGAAAAGGGTGTCCTGAGCAAAGCTACTGCACAATGACTACTTTGCTCCCACACCTGCTTTCCCGGAAGAACGATGGTTTCGTCGCCGTTTTCGCATGTGAAAACCATTGTTTTTGCGCATTGCGGAGGGAGTGGAGGCACATGGCGACTACTTCAAGCTCAGAAGGGATTGCTGCAACCAACTCTCTTTCTTGGCCAAGCAGAAGTGCACGACTACTCTAAGGATGCTTGCACTTGGTAGTACCGCAGACGCCGTTGGTGAGATGGTCAAGATGGGGGAGAGCATGTGCCTGAAGACTACTGTCAAATTTGCCCACTCCATGGTTGAGGTGTTTGGACCTGAGTATCTTAGAGAACCAAATGCGCAAGACACAAGGAAGTTGTTGGCCATTGAAGAAGCAAGCAGGGGGTTTACAGGAATGCTCAGATCAATTGATTGCATGCATTGGCAATTGAAGAACTACCCCAAAGGTCTGCGGGGAATGTATCAAGGTCACAAGAGAGGCCACCATCATACTAGAAGCGGTGGCATCACATGACTTATGAATTTGGCATGCTTTCTTTGGAATGCCTGATACGTCTCCATCGTATCTACTGTTCCAAACTCTTTTGCCCTTGTTTTGGACTCTAATTTGCATGATTTGAATGGAACTAACCCGGACTGACGTTGTTTTTAGCAGAATTGCCATGGTGTTATTTTTGTGCAGAAATAAAAGTTCTCGGATTGACCTAAAAATTTACGGAGAATATTATTGGAATATATAAAAAATACCGGTGAAATAATCAACCAGAGGGGACCCACCAGGTGACCACAAGGGTGGGGGGTGCACCCTACCCCCCTAGGCGCGCCCCCTGGCTTGTGGGTCCCCTGGACCTCCACCGACCTCAACTCCAACACTATATAACCCTATTCGGGGAGAAAAATCAGAGAAGGATTCATCGCGTTTTACGATACGGAGCCGCCGCCACCTCCTGTTCTTCATCGGGAGGGCTGATCTGGAGTCCGTTCAGGGCTCCGGAGAGGGGGATTCGTTGACATCATCATCACCAACCTGCCTCCATCACCAATTTCATGATGCTCACCACCGTGCGTGAGTAATTCCATCGTAGGCTTGCTGGACGGTGATGGGTTGGATGAGATTTATCATTTAATTGAGTTAGTTTTGTTAGGGTTTGATCCCTAGTATCCACTATGTTCTAAGATTGATGTTGCTATGACTTTGCTATGCTTAATGCTTGTCACTAGGGCCCGAGTGCCATGATTTCATATCTGAACCTATTATGTTTTCATGAATATATTTGTGTTCTTGATTCGATCTTGCAAGTTGTAGACACCTATTACGAGTTATGATCCGCATACCCCAAGGTGACAATAATTGGGATTCTTTTCGGTGATTACCGTAGTTTGAGGAGTTCATGTTTTCACTAAGTGCTAATGCTTTGTTCCGGTTCTCTATTAAAAGGAGGCCTTAATATCCCTGAGTTTCCATTAGGACCCTGCTGCCACGGGAGGGCAGGACAAAAGATGGCATGCAAGTTCTTTTCCATAAGCATGTATGACTATATTCGGAATACATGCCTACATTATATTGATGAATTGGAGCTAGTTATGTGTCACCCTAAGTTATAACTGTTGCATGATGAATGCCATCCGACATAATTATCCATCATTGATCCATTGCCTACGAGCTTTTCACATATTGATCTTTGCTACGTTACTTTGCCGTTGCCATTGTTACAATTGCTACAAACTGCTACTGTTACTTTTGCCACCGTTATTTCCATACTACTTTGCTACCGAAAACTTTTTGCAGATATTAAGACTTTCGTGTGTGGTTGAATTGACAACTCAGCTGCTAATACTTGGGAATATTTTTTGGCTCCCCTTGTGTCGAATCAATAAATTTGGGTTGAATACTCTACCCTCGAAAACTGTTGCGATCCCCTATACTTGTGGGTTATCAAGACCTTTTTCTAGCGCCGTTGCCGGGTAGTATAGCTCTATTCTCTGAGTCACTTGGGATTTATATTTGTTGATCACTATGAAGAATTTGAAAGATACTAAGACCAAGATCTATCCCTCTACTACGAGGGGTGGTAAGGAACTGCCATCTAGCTCTGCACTTGATTCACCTTCTATTTTGAGTAAGCTTGCGACACCACCACCTGCTAGTAATTCTGATATGTCGCAAGTAATTGATGATGCCACTTCTTCTATGCATGATGCTTATGATGATACTACTGCTTTGCTTGATAATACTATGACAGCAGGTGAATTTCTTGATGAACAACTTGCTAGGGTTAGAGAGAATGAAATTACTAAAACTGATGATATTATTGAGACTGTAGATTGTGATTCTCCCCCTAGATATGAATTGCCTAAGGTACCTGAGGGTTATATTATGGATGAAGAAACTGCTAGAGACTTTTTTTCTTGCAATGGTAGAGATGATCTTAAGAAACTATTAGCTAAGCTGAAAGAAAAATCTTTGAATGCTAGAATGCATTATGACCCTAAGTTTGCTACTTCACCTATCTTTGTTACTGATAAGGATTGTGAATTCTTTGTCGATCCCGAGTTAATTACTTTGGTTGAATCAGATCCTTTCCATGGATATGAAACTGAAACTGTTGTGGCACATCTTACTAAATTGAATGATAGAGCCACCCTATTTGCTCATGAGAAAAATATTCGCTATTACTATATTCTTAAGTTGTTTCCTTTCTCATTAAAGGGTGACGCTAAACTATGGCTTAATTCTCTTGCTCCTGGTTGTGTGCGTAGTCCCTAGGATATGATATATTACTTCTCTGAAAAATATTCCCCGGCTCATAAGAAACAAGCTGCCTTACATGAAATATTTAACTTTGTGCAAATTGAAGAAGAGAGTCTCCTAAGAGCTTTGGGGAGGCTTCTCCAATTACTTAATGCTTTGTATGATCATCCTCTCAAGAAAAATGAAATACTTGATATATTTTGTAATGGACTAACCGATGCTTCTGGGGACCACCTAGATAGTTGTGCTGGTTGTGTTTTCAGGGAATGAACTATTGAACAAGCTGAAGTGCTATTGAATAATATTTGAGTAATGATAATGATTGGACTCGTCCCGAACCACCTCCTAAGCCAACTCCAAAGAAAAGAGGTGTTCTATTTCTCAGTCCTGAAGATATGCAAGAGGCAAGAAGTCGATGAAAGAAAAAGGTATTAAAGCTGAAGATGTTAAGAATTTACCACCTGGTGTCTACTACGCAACTTTATTCCTATAGACTCGTGTTGGGCCTCCAAGCACAGAGTTTTGTAGGATAGTAGAAATTTTCCCTAAAGTGGATGACCTAAGGTTTATCAACCAGTGTGAGGTGCAGGATGAAGATGGTCTCTATCAAACAACCCTGCAACCAAATACAAGAAATCTCTTGTGTCCCCAACACACCCAATACAATGGCAAATTGTATAGGTGCACTAGCTCGGCGAAGAAATGGTGATAAAAGTGTAATATTGATGGTAGAAATGTATTTTTATAATCTGAATAAATAAAAACAACAAGGTAGCAATTGATAAAACGAAGCAAAAACGGTATTGCAATGCTTGAAAATGAGGCCTAGGGTCCGTACTTTCGCTAGTGCAATCTCTCAAAAATGCTAATATAATTGGATCATATAACAAGCCCTCAACGTGCGATGTAGAGTCACTCCAAAGTTCCTATCTAGCGGAGAACAAAAGAAGAAATCGTTTGTAGGGTACGAAACCACCTCTAAGCTATTCTTTCCGATCGATCTAACCAAGAGTTCGTACTAAAACAACACCAAATAATTTCAGATTCATAATAATCAATCCAACACAAAGAACTTCAAAGAGTGCCCCAAGATTTCTCCCGGAGAAACAAAGACAAGAACGTGCATCAACCCCTATGCGTAGATTACCCCAATGTCACCTCGGGAATCCGCAAGTTGAGTGCCAAAACATACATCAAGTGAATCAATATGATACCCCATTGTCACCACGAGTATTCATTTGCAAGACATATATCAAGTGCTCTCAAATCCATAAAAGTATTCAATCCGATAAAATGAAATCTAAAAGGGAAAACTCAATTCATCACAAGATAGAGAGGGGAAAATACCATATGATCCGACTATATTAACAAAGCCCGCATTACATCAAGATCGTGACATCTCAGGAACACGAGAGAGAGAGAGAGAGAGAGAGAGAGAGAGGGAGAGAGAGAGAGAGAGATTAAACACATAGCTACTGGTACACACCCTCATCCCCGAGGGTGGACTACTCCCTCGTCATCGTGGTGGCCTTCGGGATGATGAAGATGGCAACCGGTGATGATTTCCACCTCCGGCAGAGTGCCGGAACGGGGTCTAGATTGGTTTTCGGTGCCTACAGAGGCTTGCAGCGGCGGAACTTCTCATCTAGGGTTACCCCTAGGGTTTTTCGAATATTTGGTGATTTATAGGGCAAAGAGGGGGTGCGGGAGGCCACCGAGGTGGGAACAACCCACCTGGGCGCGCCTGGGCCCCGAGGCGCGCCCTGGTGGGTTGTGCCCCCCTCGGGGCACCCCCCAGGTGCTGCTCTGGCCCTTTGGATGTCTTCTTGTCCACAAAAAGTTTCGCGGTGTTTGGACTCCGTTTGATATTGATTTCCTGCGATGTAAAAAACAAGCAAAAAACAGCAACTGCCACTAGGCACTGGGTTAATAGGTTAGTCCCAAAAAATGATATAAAGTTGCTATAAAATGATTGTAAAACATCCAAGAATGACAATATAACATCATGAATACTTCATAAATTATAGATACATTGGAGACGTATCACCACCTATTGAAGAAATACATGGTCTTAATGCCCCGACACAGGTAGTAGAGGTAAATTCTCTCTATAGATTTGATGAAGGTGATATTCCTTATGATAAGTTTGTTAGTCAATGCTTGGATGAATTTGATAACTTTATTGTTAAACAAGAAAACTTCAATGCTTACGTTAGTAGACAATTGAAATGTAATGCTTATATGCTTGAACGCTTGGGTGATTATATGTGTAGAACTGTTAATGATCTTAAGCTTATCAGTAAACATGCTTCTATGGTAAAAACTCAAGTAGAACAAGTACTTAAGGCAAAAAATGATTTGTTGAATGAAATGAATAGTAAAAACAATGATCATGTTGTTAGAGTTATGACTAGAGGTGGTAAAATGACTCAGGAATCTTTGTATCCTGAGGGCTATCCTAAGAGAGTTGAGCAAGATTCTCAGAGAATTAATACTGATGCACCTAGTCCTCCTAGTAATGAAAAGAAAAACAAAACGGATAGGACTTTGCATGCTTCTAGTGAACCTACTATAGACACCTGAGAATCCAAATGATATTTCTATTTCTGATGCTGAAACACAATATGGTGATGAACATGAACCTAGTGATAATGTTAATAATGATGCTCATGTTGATGCTCAACCTAGTAATGATAATGATGTGGAGATTGAACCTACTGTTGATCTTGATAACCCACAACCTAAGAATAAACATTATGATAAGAGAAAGAGAACCATGGGTTCAGAAACCCATGCCCTTTCCTCCTAAGCCATCCAAGAAAAAGGATGATGAGGATTTTGAGCGCTTTGTTGAAATGCTTACACATGTCTTTTTGCGTATGCGTTTGACTGATATTCTGAAAATGTCTCCTTATGCTAAGTATATGAAAGATATTGTTACTAATAAAAGAAAGATACCGGAAGCTGAAATTTCCACCATGCTCGCTAATTATACTTTTAAGGGTGGAATACCAAAGAAATTAGGAGATCCAGGAATACCAACTATACCATGCTCCATTAAAAGAAACTATGTTAAAACTGCTTTATGTGATTTGGGAGCCGGTGTTAGTGTTATGCCTTTGTCTTTATATCCTAGACTTGATTTGAATAAGTTGACACCTACTGAAATCTCTTTGCAAATGGATGATAAATCAACTGCTATACCCATCGGTATTTGTGAGGATGTGCCTGTTGTGGTTGCAAACGTTACTATCTTAATGGACTTTGTTATTCTTTATATTCCCGAGGACGACAGCATGTCGATCATCCTTGGTAGACCATTTTTTAATACTGCAGGGGCTGTTATTGATTGCAACAAAGGCAATGTCACTTTTAATGTTAATGGTAATGAGCATACAGTACACTTTCCTAAGAAACAACCTCAAGTTCATAGTATCAATTCTATTGGAAAATTTTCAACTATTGCTATTGGAAGTTTTGAATTCCCTCTTCCTACTATCAAAAAGAAATATGATATTCTCATTGTTGGAAACATGCATATCCCCATTGAGGTAACCTAGTGTTGTTCGAAAATTCTCCGGTTTCATGTTATTCGAAAGAAGTCTGTTAATAAGACTTGATCAACCTTGTTAACGGATTCCTTTTGATGAGCATGAGATGGATGAATTTACAAAGCACAAGTTTCTGTACCCACCTTTTACTTTCTGTTATTTATATCAAATAAAGAAAAATACCATTATCCGTCTGTTTTCTGAATTACCCGTGCAATAAAAAATGTCCCGAAAATAAAAGTTCTCCAAATGCCCTGAAATTTAGTATGTTTTTTTATAGAATATTTGAGAACTTTTTGCACTGAGAACACACCAGGGGGCTGCACCAGTGGGCCACAAGCCCTGGTGGCTTATGGGTCCACGTGGGTCCCCCTCACTTATTCCAGCACCCATCCACTTCGTCTTCCTCCAGAAAAAATTATCCCGTTGCTCAAACTCGTGTTCTTGGTCATCTTGCTTTGCAAAACTGTTTTCGTGGATTGTTCTTCGGTATGTGACTCCTCCAATGGTCCAATTAGTTTTTGTTCTAGTGCTTTATATATTGCAAATTTTTGCTCCTGTGGTGACCTTGTTCTTGAGCTTGCATGTCAAATTTATATGGTCCCAAGTAGTTTTGATGCATGATATAGGCTCTAGGCACTTTTAGGAGTAGTTGCTACCAATTTTGTTGAGTTTGGTTCACTTTTATTTTGAGTCACTAAAAATTTCAGAAAATTTCAGAGAAAAGAAATAATGAAGAGATGGTTGAGAGGCTCTTCAAGCCGGGGTTCTAAACAAAATGAGAATGAGGAGAAGAAGAAGCCCAAGTACAAACTTCCTCGCACCATGGAGGTTCGGCCGTGTGAATGGACAATCAATGCATTCTTAGGGGCGGCCAGAATTTATGATGATTTTTATTATTAGGCGGTGAATGCAGGCATCATCGACTTCCTCCACGATAAGTGTGACCAATACCTCTTACTCACTAATACCTTCGTACACAATTTTCACTTTTCTTATAGGGAAGATCCTCCTATGGTAGAATTTCACATATATGATGTGCCTAAGAAAACGACTCTTTATGATTTTTGCAACGTTTGCAAATTACCTTATGAGGGCAGCGTCAGTGAACCACGTCCTAGAGATGTGGAAGATTTTATTGATTAAGTTACTATAGGGGAAGAGAGAGGAGTCTCGGAAGCGAGAGTGGCTAGCTTACATTTTTCCTATTTTACGCTATTACTCATTATTTGTGGGGAGATGTTTGATAGGTCGTGGGGAGAGTGGAGGTGTTGGGGAATGTAGCATGCAATTTCAGAAAAATTCCTATGCTCACGCAAGATCTATCTAGGAGATGCATAGCAACGAGAGGGGGAGAGTGTGTCCACGTACCCTCGTAGACCGAAAGGGGAAGCGTTATATTAACGCGGTTGATGTAGTCGAATGTCTTCACGATCCAACCGATCCAAGTACCAAACGTACGGCACCTCCGTGTTCAGCACACGTTCAGCTCGATGATGTCCCTCGAACTCTTGATCTAGTAGAGGGTCGAGGGAGAGTTCTGTCAGCACGACGGCGTGGCGACGATGTTGGTGATCTGATCCGCGCAGGGCTTCGCCTAAGCACTACGGTACTATGATCGGAGGCATAAACTGTGGAGGGGGGCACCGCACACGGCTAAGAGAAATCTTGGTGTGCCTTTGGGGTGCCCCCTGCCCACGTATATAAAGGAGGGGGGAGACAGGCCGGCGGCCAGGAGGGGGGGCGCCAAGGGGGGAGTCCTACTTGGACTCCTAGTCCACGTAGGATTCGCCCCCCCCCCCCCTTTTCCTTTCTCCACCGGAGGCAATAGGAAGGAGATGGAGAGGGAAAGGGAAGGGGTGTCGCCCCCTCCACCTTGTCCTATTCAGACTCCCTAGGAGGGGCATGCGGCCACCCCCCGCGGGCTTCCCTCTCTCTCCCTTAGGCCCAGGTTGGCCCAACACTTCCCCGGGGGTTCTGGTAACCTCCGGGTACTCTGAAAAAAATACCCAAATCACTTGGAACCATTCCGATGTCCGAATACAACCTTCCAATATATTAATCTTTACCTCTCGACCATTTCAAGACTCCTCGTCATGTCCGTGATCTCATCCAGGACTCCGAACAAACTTCGGTCACTAAAACACATAACTCATAATATAAATCGTCATTGAATGTTAAGCGTGCGGACCCTATGGGTTCGAGAACTATGTAGACATGACCGAGACACATCGGTCAATAACCAATAGCGGAACCTGGATGCTCATATTGGTTCCTACATATTCTACGAAGATCTTTATTGGTTAAACCGCATAACGACATACGTTATTCCTTTGTCATCGCTATGTTACTTTCCCGAGATTCGATCGTCGGTATCCTTATACCTAGTTCAATCTCATTACCGGCAAGTATCTTTACTCGTTCCGTAATGCATCATCTCGTAACTAACTCATTAGTCACATTTCTTGCAAGGCTTATAGTAATGTGCATTACCGAGAGGGCCCAGAGATACCTCTCCGATACTCAGAGTGACAAATCCTAATCTTGATCCATGTCAACCCAACAATCACCTTCGGAGACACCTGTAGAGAATCTTTATAATCACCCAGTTACGTTGTGACGTTTCATAGCACACAAGGTGTTCATTCGATGTCCGGGAGTTGCATAATCTCATAGTCAGAGGAATATGTATAACATGAAGAAAGCAATAGCAATAAAACTTAACGATCATTATGCTAAGCTAACGGACGGTTCTTGTCCATCACATCATTCTCTAATGATGTGATCTTGTTCATCAAATGACAACACATTTCTATGCTTAGGAAACTTAACCATCTTTGATTAACGAGCTAGTCAAGTAGAGGCATACTCGGGACACTCTGTTTTGTCTATGTATTCACACATGTACTAAGTTTCCGGTTAATACAATTCTAGCATGAATAATAAACATTTATCATGATATAAGGAAATATAAATAACAACTTTATTATTGCCTCTAGGGCATATTTCCTTCAGTATCCCACTTGCACTAGAGTCAATAATCTAGTTCACATCATCATGTGATTTAATACCAATAGTTCACATCTTTATATGATTAGTTCACACCACCATGTGACTAACACCCAAAGGGTTTACTAGAGTCAATAATCTAGTTCACATCACTATGTGATTAACACCCAAAGAGTACTAAGGTGTGATCATGTTTTGCTTGTGATAGAAGTTTAGTCAACGGGTCTGTCACATTCAGAGCCGTATTTATTTTGCAAATTTTCTACGCCTTCAATGCTCTGCATGGAGCTATTCTAGATAATCGCTCCTACTTTCAATATGTATCCAGATTGAGACTCAGAGTCATTCAGATCGGTATAAAATCTTGCATCGACGTAACTCTTTACGAAGAACTCTTTATTATGTCCATAACCGAGAAATATTTCCTTAGTCGTCTTAGGTAACTAAGGATAAATTTGACCGCTGTCCAGTGATCCACTCATGGATCACTATCGTACCCCTTTGCGAAACTCATGGCAAGGTACACAAAAGGTCTGGTACACAGCATAGCATACTTTATAGAACCTATGGCTAAGGCATAGGGAATGACTTTCATTCTCTTTCTATTTTCTGTTGTGGTCGGGTTTTGAGTCTTACTCAACTTCATACCTTACAACTCAGGCAAGAACTCCTTCTTTGACTGATCCATTTTGAACTCCTTCAAAATCTTATCAAGGTACGTACTCATCGAAAGTCTTAACAAGCATCTTGATCTATCTTTATAGATCTTGATTACCAATATGTAAGTAGCTTCACTGAGGTCATTCATTGAAAAATTCTTATTCAAGTATCCTTTTATGCTATCCAGAAATTCTGTATTATTTCCAATCAACAATATGTCATCCACATATAATATCAGAAATTTTACAGAGCTCCCACTCACTTTCTTGTAAATACAGGCTTCTCCAAAAGTCTGTATAAAACCATATGCTTTGATCATACTATCAGAGCGTATATTCCAACTCCGAGATGCTTGCACCAGTCCATAAATGGATCGTTGGACCTTACACACTTTGTTAGCACCTTTAGGATTGACAAAACCTTCTGGTTGCATCATATACAACTCTTCTTTAAGATATCCATTAAGGAATGTAGTTTTGACATCCATTTGCCAGATTTCATAATCATAAAATGCGGCAATTGCTAACATGATTCAGACAGACTTAAGCATCACTACAGGTGAGAAGGTCTCATCGTAGTCAACTCCTTGAACTTGTCGAAAACCTTTCGCAATAAGTAGAGCTTTGTAGACAGTAACATTACCGTCAGTGTCAGTCTTCTTCTTGAAGATCCATTATTCTCTATGGCTTACCGATCATCGGGCAAGTCAACCAAAGTCCACACTTTGTTCTCATACATGGATCCCATCTCAGATTTCATGGCCTCAAGCCATTTCGTGGAATCTAGGATCATCATCGCTTCCTCATAGTTTGTAGGTTCGTCATGGTCTAGTAACATGACTTCCAGAACAGGATTACCGTACCACTCTGGTGCGGAACGTACTCTGGTTGACCTACGAGGTTCGGTAGTAACTTGATCTGAAGTTTCATGATCATCATTATTATCTTCCTCACTAAATGGTCTAGGAATCAGTGGAACTGATTTCTGTGAATAACTACTTTCCAACTCGGGAGAAGGTACAATTACCTCATCAAGTTCTACTTTCCTCCCACTCACTTCTTTCGAGAGAAACTCCTTCTCTAGAAAGGATCCATTCTTAGCAGTGAATATCTTGCCTTAGGATCTATGATAGAAGGTGTACCCAACATATTCCTTTGGGTATCCTATGAAGACACATTTCTCTGATTTGGGTTAGAGCTTATCAGGTTGAACCTTTTTCACATAAGCATCACAACCCCAAACTTTAAGAAACGACAACTTAGGTTTCTTGCTAAACCAGAGTTCATATGGTGTCGTCTCAACGGATTTAGATGGTGCCCTATTTAACGTGAATTCAGCTGTCTCTAATGCATAACCCCAAATCGGTAGTGGTAAATCTGTAAGATACATCATAGATTGCACCATATCCAATAAAGTACGGTTACGACGTTCGGACACACCATTACGCTGTGGTGTTCCAGGTGGCGTGAGTTTGTGAAACTTATTCCACATTGTTTTAGATGAAGGCCAAACTCGTAACTCAAATATTCGCCTCCGCGATCGGACCGTAGAAACTTTATTTTCTTGTTAAGATGATTCTCCACTTCACTCTGAAAATCTTTGAACTTTTCAAATGTTTCAGACTTGTGTTTCATTAAGTAGATATACCCATATCTGCTCAAATCATCTGTGAAGGTCAGAAAATAACGATACCTACCGCGAGCCTCAACACTCATCGGACCGCATACATCAGTATGTATTATTTCCAATAAGTCAATAGCTCGCTCCATTGTTCCAAAGAACGGAGTTTTAGTCATCTTGCCCATGAGGCATGGTTCGCAAGTATCAAATGATTTATAATCAAGTGATTCCAAAAGACCATTTGCATGGAGTTTCTTCATGCGCTTTACACCAATATGACCTAAATGGCAGTGCCACAAATATGTTGCACTATCATTATCAACTTTGCATCTTTTGGCATCAATATTTTGAATATGTGTATCACTACGATCGAGATTCAATAAATCATTTACCTTGGGTGTATGACCACAGAAGGTTTTATTCATGTAAACAGAGCAACAATTATTCTCTGACTCAAATGAATAACCGTATCACAATAAACATGATCCAATCATATTCATGCTCAACGTAAACACCAAATAACATTTATTTAGCTCCAATACTAATCCCGAAGGTAGAGGGAGTATGCGATGGTGATCTTATTAATCTTGGAATCATTTCCAACACATATTGTCACCTCGCCCTCAACTAGTCTCTGTTCATTTTGTAACTCATGTTTCGATTTACTAATCATAGCAACTGAACCGGTATTAAATACCCTGAGGCTACAATGAAGACTAGTAAAGTACACATCAATAATCTGTATATCAAATATACATTTTTTCACTTTGCCATCCTTCTTATCCGCCAAGTATTCGGGGTAGTTCCGGTTCCAGTGATCATTCCCTTTGCAGTAGAGGCACTCAGTTTCAGGCTTAGGTCTAGCTTTGGGCTTCTTCATGGAAGTGGCAACTTTCTTGCCATTGTTCTTGAAGTTCCCTCTCTTTCCCTTGCCCTTTTTCTTGAAACTAGCGGTCTTGTGAGCCATCAACAATCGATTCTCTCTCTTGATTTCTACCTTCATTGATTTTAGCATCACGAAGAGCTCAGGAATCGTTTTTGTCATCCCTTGCATATTATAGTTCATCATGAAGTTCCAGTAACTTGGTGATAGTGACTAGAGAACTATGTCAATCACTATCTTATCTGGAAGATTGACTCCCACTTGATTCAAGAGATTTGTAGTACTTAGACATTCTGAGCACATGCTCACTGGCTGAGCTATTCTCCTCCATCTTGTAGGCAAAGTACTTGTCAAAAGGTCTTATACCTCTTGACACGGGCATAAGTCTGAAATACCAATTTCAACTCTTGGAACATCTCATATGCTCCGTGGCGTTCAAAACGTCTTTGAACCCCCAATTCTAAGACGTAAAGCATGGTGCACTAAACTATCAAGTAGTCATCATATCGAGCTTGCCAAACATTCATAACATCTGCATCTGCTCCTGCAATCAGTCTGTCACCTAGCGGTGCATTAAGGACATAATTCTTTTGTGCAGCAATGAGGATAATCCTCAGATCACGAGCCCAGTCCGCATCATTGCTACTAACATCTTTCAACTTATTTTTCTCTAGGAACATATCAAAAATAAACGGGGAGCCACATCGCAAGCTATTGATCTATAACATAGATATGCAAATATTATCAGGACTAAGTTGATGATAAATTAAAGTTCAGTTAATCATATTACTAAAGAACTCCCACTTACATAGACATCCCTCTAGTCATCTAAATGATCACGTGATCCATATCAACTAAACCATGTCCGATCATCACGTCAGATGGAGTAGTTTTCAATGGTGAACATCTCTATGTTGATCATATCTACTATATGATTCACGTTCGACCTTTCGGTCTTGGTGTTCCGAGGCCATATCTGCATATGCTAGGCTCGTCAAGTTTAACCCGAGTATTCCGCGCATGCAAAACTGTCTTGCACCCGTTGTATGTGAACGTAGAGCTTATCACACTCGATCATCATGTGGTGTCTCGACACGATGAACTGTAGCAACGGTGCATACTCAGGGAGAACACTTATACCTTGAAATTTAGTGAGGGATCATCTTCTAATGCTACCGCCGTACTAAGCAAAATAAGATGCATAAAAGATAAACATCACATGCAATCAAAATATGTGACATAATATGGCCATCATCATCTTGTGCCTTTGATCTCCATCTCTAAAGCACTGTCATGATCTCCACCGTCACTGGCTTGACACCTTGATCATCTCATACAAAAACTTAGTGATAAAGTATTCCCAACTATTGCTTCTACGACTATCGCTACCGCTTAGTGATAAAGTAAAGCAAATACATGGCGATTGCATTTCATACAATAAAGAAACAACCATAAGGCTCCTGCCAGTTGCCGATAACTTTTACAAAACATGATCCTCTCATACAAAAACTTATATCACATCATGTCTTGACCATATCACATCACAACAAGCCCTGCAAAAACAAGTTAGACGTCCTCTACTTTGTTGTTGCAAGTTTTACGTGGCTACTACGGGCTTCGAGAAAGAACCGTTCTTACCTACGCATCAAAACCACAACGATTTTTCGTCAAGTGTGTTGTTTTAACCTTCAACAAGGACCGACCGTAGTAAAACTCGATTTAAATAAAGTTGGAGAAATAGACACCCGCTAGCCACCTATGTGCGAAGCACGTCGGTAGAACCAGTCTCATGAATGTGGTCATGTAATGTCGGTCCGGGCCGCTTCATCCAACAATACCGCCGAATCAAAGTAAGACGTTGGTGGTAAGCAGTATGACTATTATCGCCCACAACTCTTTGTGTTCTACTCGAGCATATCATCTACGCATAGACCTGGCTCTGATACCACTTTTGGGGAACGTGCATGCAATTTCAAAAAAATTCCTACGCTCATGCAAGATCTATCTAGGAGATGCATAGAAATGAGAGGGGGAGAGTGTGTCCACGTACCCTCGTAAACCGAAAGCGAAAGCATTATTTTATCGCAGTTGATGTAGTCGAACGTCTTCATGGTCCAACCGATCTAAGTACCGAACGTACGGCACCTCCGTGTTCAGCACACGTTTAACTCGATGATGTCCATCGAACTCTTGATCTAGTAGAGGGTCGAGGGAGAGTTCCGTCAGCACGATGGCGTGGCAACGGTGTTGGTGATGTGATCCGGGCATGGCTTCGCCTAAGCACTATGACGCTATGACCGGAGGCGTAAACTATGGAGAGGGGCACCGCACCGGCTAAGAGAAATCTTGTTGTGCCTTTGGGGTGCCCCCTGCCCACGTATATAAAGGAGAGGAGAGAGAGGCCGGCGGCCAGGTGGGGGCGCGCCAAGGGGGGTCCTACTTGGACTCCTAGTCCAAGTAGGATTCGCCCCCCCTTTCCTTTCTCCACCGGAGGGAATAGGAAGGAGAGGGAGTGGGAAAGGGAAGGGGGCGCCACCCCCTCCTCCTTGTCCTATTCGAACTCCCTAGGAGGGGGGCGCGCGACCACCCCCCGCGGGCTTCCCTCCCTCTCCCTTAGGACCATGTTGGCCCAACACTTCCCCGGGGGGGGTGGGGGGAGGGTTCGGTAACCTCCCGGTGCTCCGGAAAAATACCTGAATCACTCGGAACCATTCCGATGTTCGAATACAACCTTCCAATATATGAATCTTTAACTCTCGACCATTTTGAGACTCCTCATCATGTCCGTGATCTCATCCGGGACTCCGAACAAACTTCGGTCACCAAAAGACATAACTCATAATATAAATCGTCATTGAACGTTAAGCGTGCGGACCCTACGGGTTCGAGAACTATGTAGACATGACTGGGACACATCTCCGGTCAATAACCAATAGCGAAACCTGGATGCTCATATTGGTTCCTACATACTCTATGAAGATCTTTATCGGTCAATCCGCATAACAACATATGTTATTCCCTTTGTCATCGATATGTTACTTACCTGAGATTCGATCGTCGGTATCCTTATACCTAGTTCAATCTCGTTACCGGCAAGTCTATTTACTCATTCCGTAATGCATCATCCCATAACTAAATCATTAGTCACATTGCTTGCAAGGCTTATAGTAATGTGCATTACCGAGAGGGCCCAGAGATACCTCTTCGATACTCGGAGTGACAAATCCTAATCTCGATCTATGCCAACCCAACAAACACCTTCGGAGACACATGTAGAGCATCTTTATAATCATCCAGTTACGTTGTGATGTTTGATAGCACACAAGGTATTCCTCCGTTATTCGGAAGTTGCATAATCTCATAGTCAAAGGAATATGCACTGGAGCGCGTCGGTCCTAAACAAACGGTTTTTAACTCCTTTCCGTGACGGCATCTGGAACTGTCGCCAAGTGAGTGTGGGTGATAGGGGGGTCCTTCCCACACGATCCAGAAACCGTCGGGGATATGCCCTCCTGGCACACACTTTCAGCAAAATGAGGTCGTGTGCGACCACGAGCGTGGAAATACGGAAATACATACAATATAGCTAAAACATACAATTATACGGCGAAATTGTTTCCGGTCGCAAGTACATCCCACACAGTCAGTCCTCGCTAAACGCTTACATTGTCAGATGTACATCCCACGCAGTCGCTCCAAGGAAAACATTTGCGCAAGGTGGCGTAACGCAAACAATTTTGAAGAGAATGTCGTCTGTGGTTGTTCATTGATCCAACACGGTTTATTCCTAGAAACTGTGTGTGTTGCCTGAGGTCATCGCCCACAGTGGTTTCTCATTAACCGTTTGCAATAGGAAAACCCAATTAGCAAGCTAATTAGCCAATTAGCGGGCTAATTGCCCTATTATGAATAATCCATTTACTAATCTAATTAACATTCATATTAAGCACATAATATATTCCTTTTCCATATTAAGGAAGCAGGATTTCATAATTGAAATACATCAGAGTACAACATGATATAGCTTCAGCACTCAGCTACCCCATTACACAACTGCACCAATAGCAAGTTTCACATGCAACATCTAAAACCTTTCGAAATTAGCATCTTAGATGGTACATAGAGAGATGCATCTCATCTGGAAAACTGCTGAAGCGGAAGGCGAATATTGAGCCTTCATTCATGTTGAAGGTCTTTACAACTTTAGGCCAGTGCCTGTGGATGATTGACCGTCCATCCTTCGACCTCTTCAGGAACACTTCAATATTGAACCGTGGGTGTTGTATGAAAATTTTCCTCGTTCCTGACCACAGAGGTGGTTTGAGAGGTAATCATCAGAAGCCTGAAAACAAGGATGTGCATAAATATCTTCTCTATGTTGGAAATGGGGCAAAGGAATACAAAAAGGCAAGGTATAATAGTTAGTACCATCTTGTAAACATCAGTGCTTCCCATTGTTTCCCGCAACACATATAAGGTAGTTAGTCATCGAGGTTAAGTAAGGGTTCGCATGCCATCGGTAAAATATGTTGATGATAAATAAGCACATTGCGATTCATCGATTAATTCAAGCCACCTCGAAAACAGATTTCTCCAAACCAAGCATGATTAAGAACTAGGACATATATCACTTGTATATGTTTCTCATGTATTAAGTGCAGCCAAATTCGATTTATTCCTCACATGGTATACAATAACAGAATGCAGCCACAGCAATTGAACATCCCATTGTAGAATTGAACCAAGAAGTTAACTAAACACCAGAACAAATGAACCAAACGTTAACTGAGCACCACATTGCACAATATAACATACTCCTAATAGAAGATCAGACAGTTAACCAAACCAAGCATGCTTAATAACTTGGAAATATAGCAATAGTATTTGTTTCTCATGTATTTTGTACAGCCAAATTCGATTTATTCCTCACATGGTATACAATAACAGAATGCAGCCACAACAATTGAGCATCGCATTGCAGAATTGAACCAAGCAGTTAACTAAACACCACAACAAGTGAACCAAGCCACAACAAATGAACCAAGTAGTTAAGTAAACACCAATTGAACAATATAACATACTACTAATAGAAGATCAGACAATTAACCAAACCAAGCATGCTTAACAACTTGGAAATATTGCACCCTGAAGAATTGAACATCACATTTGTAGAATTGAACCAAGCAGTTAATTGAACACCACATTGCACGACATACAGAACATATACACTATAGCAGAAGATTGTATGGTAAAAGTAGATACCACAATTCACTAGAATTTGTTAAGGAAAGGTAGTAGCTAGCAACCTGAACATGGGTCCTTATAGTGAGCTAATAAGACAAGCTACTCCTCATTGTCGGAGATATCGATGACGATTTGAGGGCGAGGCCTCCGCATCGTGGGTGCCGTCGTTGTAGTGGTGAGTTTCCTGAGCCTCTCTGGGCACCAACCTGCTGGCTCTTGAGATGAGGTAAGAACGTGCATGCTGAGAAACACACCTCGTAGTCTTCGTCAAAGGCACCGATGGTGGCCTCGAGAAAACGCCATGAACTGTCGTTTAAAGCAGCCAACCGCGTCGCGGCGTCGGCGCGCAAGGAGTCAATGGTAGCCTCGACGGCATGGTGCTCCTCCAAGATCTGGGGGTCGGCACGAATGGCAGCCATCGCAACCTCATCCGCGCGTGCGGTCGCGATTTTCTTCTCCGCTGCCAAATGCCCCTTGGGGTCTTGGCTATACTACGTGCACCATGGCTTAGGCCGGTGCTTATTTGGTGGAGGGGTCGGTGATTTGGGTGGAAGGTGTCGCACTCGCGCCGGCGGTCGTGGCATGTGGGTTGTGGAAGGAGGAGGAGGATGGGGGTCGGGTGTGGATTACCTCCTGGATAGGCGAGGCCGAGCAGCGTGAAGGAGGGTTGCCGGCGAAGAGGCGGCGGCGCTACAAGCAAGGAGTGAAGGTTTCAACTAGGAAAGGAAGGCGGAAAGGGGGGAAATGTGGCTTTTGGTAAGGGGAGGAGGCGGGGAGGTAGATATTTCCGCGAAAGCCGAAAATTTGGAATCGCTTCAGCCTAAAAACTAGCGCGCAAAGTGTCATCAGACACGGTCCCTTATTCAGACACGGTCCGAAGATATTTTGTGCTGCATCTCACATGGTTGGTTATAATAAACTGTGTGGGATCTACTTGATTTTTGGTCTTGTTTTGAATTACATAATGGGGTCACAGCGGCCATGGACGGTGTTTGAATTGCTAGACCTTTTATCTGCAGTGATCATAAAAGAAATGGAATTATTCAGGGTTCGCTTGGACATTTTTATGCATTAAGTAAGTTTTCAATGCATTTATGTGCATAATTCAAATTTGAAATACATGCACATGCTCCGGTGCATATAAATTCATTGAAAAATCGAATCTCTGTCCTTGGGTGCATGCTTAGGTCCCATGCAAGAAATGGGAATGAATTTCAAACACCATGGCACCGTTGATTGCTGGCAAAACAGTGAGGTGCCTAGTTTTTAAATTCTAGTAAATCCAAAACTTGTCTGAAATTCATGAAACTTGGCATGCTATCATGGAGCGACATCAACATGCCGTGGTACAAATTTTGTCCCATTTGGGGCAGGTTTGGGTATATGCTTCTCAAAAATCGGAGCTTCTCACAACAAGCATGATGGTTTTCGGTAGGGAACGTCCCACCTTTGGGGACGAAACGATATCCATTGCCTCTTATTGCTTTCATGTTTTTTTTCTCGTGTCAACATAGAACAATAAGAGTGTTGTCTGAATTTTTGTGATTTTTCGGGGTTCGTTTGGACATTTTTATGCATCAACTGAGTTTTCAATGCATTTAGGTGCATAATTCAAATTTGAACTACATGCGCATGCTCCAGTGCATATAAATTCATTGAAAAATCAAATCTTTGTCCTTGGGTGCATGCTTAGGTCCCATGCAAGAAATGGGAATGAATTTCAAACACCATGACATCGTTGATTGCCGGTAAATCAGTGAGATGCCTGGATTTTAAATTCTAGTAGATCCAAAACTCGTCTGAAATTCATGAAACTTGGCATCCTATCATGGAGTGGCATCAACATGCCGTGGTACAAATTTTGTCCCATTTGGGGGTAGGGTTGGGTATATGCTTCTCACAAACCGGAGCTTCTCACAACAAGCATGATGGTATTCGGTAGGGAACGTCCCACCTTTGGGGACGAAATGATATCCATTGCCTCTTATTGCTTTCAAGTTTTTTTCTCGTGTCAAAATTGAACAACAGGAGTGTTGTGTGAATTTTTGTGATTTTTCGGGGTTTGTTTGGACATTTTTATGAATTAACATAGTATTCAATGCATTTATGTGCATAATTCAAATTTCAACTACATGCGCATGCTCCAGTGCATACAAATTGGTTGAAAAATCAAATATGTGTCCTTGGGTGGATGCTTAGGTCCCATGCAATAATTGGGAATGAATTTCAAACACCAGGGCACTGTTGATTGCCGGCAAAACAGTGAGATGCCTGGTTTTTAAATTCTAGTAAATCCAAAACTTGTCTGAAATTCATGAAACTTGGCATGCTATCATGGAGCGGCATCAACATGGCGTGGTACAAATTTTGTCCCATTTGGGGTAGGTTTGAGTATATGCTTCTCACAAACTGGAGCTTCTCACAACAAGCATGATGGTTTTCGGAAGGGAACGTCCCACCTTTGGGGACAAACGATATCCATTTCCTCTTATTGCTTTCAAGTTTTTTTCTCGTGTCAACATAGAACAACAGGAGTGTTGTGTGAATTTTTGTGATTTTTCGGGGTTCGTTTGGATATTTTTATGAATTAACTGAGTATTCAATGCAAGTGCATAATTCAAATTTGAACTACATGCGCATGCTCCAGTGCATATAAATTAGTTGAAAATCAAATATGTGTCCTTGGGTGCATGCTTAGGTCCCATGCAAGAAATGTGAATGAATTTCAAACACCAGGGCACCGTTGATTGCCGGCAAAATAGTGAGATGCCTGGTTTTTAAATTCTAGTAAATCCAAAACTCATCTGAAATTCATGAAACTTGGCATGCTGTCATGGAGCGGCATCAACATGCCATGGTACAACTTTTGTCCCATTTGGGGCAGGTTTGGGTATATGCTTCTTACAAACCGGAGCTTCTCACAACAAGCATGATGGTTTTTGGTATGGAACATCCCACCTTTTGGGACAAAACGATATCCATTGCCTCTTATTGCTTTCAAGTTTTTTTCGCATGTCAACATAGAACAACAGGAGTGTTGTGTGAATTTTTGTGATTTTTCGGGGTTCGTTTGGACATTTTTATGTATTAACTGAGTTTTCAATGCATTTATGTGCATAATTAAAATTCGAACTACATGCGCATGCTCCAGTGCATATAAATTGGTTGAAAAATCAAATATGTGTCCTCGGGTGCATGCTTAGGTCCCATGCAAGAAATGTGAATGAATTTCAAACACCAGGGGACCGTTGATTGCCGGCAAAACAGTGAGATGCCTAGTTTTTAAATTCTAGTAAATCCAAAACTCGTCTGAAATTCATGAAACTTGGCATGCTATCATGGAGCGGCATCAACATGTCGTGGTACAAATTTTTTCCCATTTGGGGCAGGTTTGGGTATATGCTTCTCACAAACCGGAGCTTCTCACAACAAGCATGATGGTTTTCGGTAGGGAACGTCCCACCTTTGGGGACGAAACGATATCCATTGCCTCTTATCGCTTTCAAGTGTTTTTCTCGTGTCAACATAGAACAACAGGAGTGTTGTGTGAATTTTTGTGATTTTTTGGGGTTCGTTTGGACATTTTTATGCATTAACTGAGTTTTCAATGCATTTATGTGCATAATTCAAATTTCAACTACATGTGCATGCTCCAGTGCATATAAATTGGTTGAAAAATCAAATTTGTGTCCTTGGGTGCATGCTTTGGTCCCATGCAAGAAATGTGAATGAATTTCAAACACCAGGGCACCGTTGATTGCCGACAAGACAATGAGATGCCTGGTTTTAATTTCTAGTAATTCCAAAACTCGTCTAAAATTCATGAAACTTGGCATGCTATCATGGAGTGGCATCAACATGTCGTGGCACAAATTTTGTCCCATTTGGGGCAGGTTTGGGTATATGCTTCTCACAAACCGGAGCTTCTCACAACAAGCATGATGGTTTTTGGTCGGGAACATACCACCTTTGGGGACGAAACGATATCCTTTGCCTCTTATTGCTTTCAAGTTTTTTTCTCATGTCAACATAGAACAACAGGAGTGTTGTGTGAATTTTTGTAATTTTTTGGGGTTCGTTTGGACATTTTTATGTATTAACTGAGTTTTCAATGCATTTATGTGCATAATTCAAACTTGAACTACATGCGCATGCTCCAATGCATATAAATTTGTTGAAAAATCAAATATGTGTCCTTGGGTGCATGCTTAGGTCCCATGCAAGAAATGGGAATGAATTTCAAACACCAGGGCACCATTGATTGCCGGCAAAACAATGAGCTGCCTGGTTTTTAAATTCTAGTAAATCCAAAACTCGTCTGAAATTCATGAAACTTGGCATGCTATCATGGAGCAGCATCAACATGCCGTGGTACAAATTTTGTCCCATTTGGGGCAGGTTTGGGTATATGCTTCTCACTAACCGGAGCTTCTCACAACAAGCATGATGGTTTTCGGTAGGGAACGTCCCACCTTTGGGGAGAAAACGATATCCATTGCCTCTTATTGCTTTCTTGTTTTTTTTTCGTGTGAACATAGAACAACAGGAGTGTTGTGTGAATTTTTGTGATTTTTCGGGGTTCGTTTGGACATTTTTATGAATTAACTGAGTATTCAATGCATTTATGTGCATAATTCAAATTTGAAATACATGCGCATGCTCCAGTGCATATAAATTGGTTGAAAAATCAAATATGTGTCCTTGGGTTCATGTTTTGGTCCCATGAAAGAAATGGGAATGAATTTCAAACACCAGGGCACCGCTGATTGCCGGCAAAACAGTGAGATGCCTAATTTTTAAATTCTAGTAAATCCAAAACTCGTCTGAACAGCTGCTGATGTGTAGGGCACCGTTCGGTTAACCATTCACGTGACACCACGTGTCTTAGTTTTAATGGCTATAGGAGGTGCCGTGTGGACAGCTGCTTGACTGAACAGGAGGCGTGCGACTGCAGTCCGGTGCGCGGGCTCACTGGGAAGCGTACAAGCTGCTCAACGCAGGATCTGTGCATCTCTTCAATGCAAACGGTTCAGATTACGGTATGCAAATTGAAGCCAGACTTCGGTGCTAAGCCAAGAGACACTGCGATTTTTCAAAATATGTTGCTAAAAATCAATATCACCATCTATTTTTTGCAACTAAAATTCAGTAATTAAGCATATATTTCATTCATACTAGAGATTAAGCAGTCGTTCTCACCGGGAAGCGAGACATCCTTGGACCGCCGCCCGCCTCGCTCCCACCGGTCTATATTAATGGCGCCGCCGAGCGGCCGCACCCCCCCATCCTCACCACACACACAATTCCTCTCTCTCCGCCCACATCCTCAACGCCGCTCTGAGTCCTCAAAGCTGTCAGTGTACGAGGATGCCGCCGAAGTGCCCCATCGGAGGGATTGGCGACGCCGGGGCTGCTGAAGCACTGGAGCAAGGCGTGAATATGGAGACAGAGGTTCCCGTCCCCGCCGACGAGGTGGAGAACGAGGCTGCCAACAAGCGGAGGTGGGTCGATAAAGAACCGCAAGCGACTCCAGCAGGCCTAGACTTCATCAACAACCTCCCCAATGATATGTTAATAGTCATCATATCCCTCCTCCCAATAAGAAATCAGGCGAGGACAGGTGTCGTTTCCCGGCGGTGGCGCACCCTATGGCTCCGCACCCCTGTCGACCTCCTCCACGCCCACAAGCTCTGCCATGGCTATCGCCAAAGCTTGGATGCGTTCTCCCAGATCCTCGGCAGTCACCATGGCCCAATCAAAGGCCTTATCGCGGGCAAGTTCCGTTCCAATGGCAAGGAGCGAGCCAAGCTTGACGAGTGGTTTCGATCCCGCGCCATAGATCAGCTCGAGAAGCTAAGTTAGAATGATGGGCATATGAGCTTGCTGCCAATGTCTGCGCTCCGCTTCGCGCCCATGCTGCGCCTCGCCAAGTTCATGAACTTCCATCCCCCCTTAATGACGCGCCTGCTCTTTTTCTACCACGACTGAAGCACCTCGAGCTTGTCGTTGTCCGCATCCCAAAGGATGACATGGAGCGCCTGCTCATGGTATCTTGCACTCGAGTTCCTTCGTCTTCAGGCGATGAATTGGTCGAGTACCTTGCACATCACCTCTAAGGCTCTCTGCACTATTTATGTGTGTTGTTGGTGCTACAACGAGAGATCACAAAAGGTGGATCACAATATGGTCATCCAGGACACTCCTTCACTTGAGAGATTACTTGTAGTTGATCAACAAGATCCAACAAGAATCAATGTCATTTCTGCACCGAAATTGAAAGTGGTGGGCTACTCGTCTGTCAAATACTACAACTTTCAGGTACAATAGTTGCCTTATATACCTCTCCTTCCTGATATCAATGTTATAACTAGTTTTGAAGATGTATGTTCGTCTGTCATCCTGCGAAGCTTCACCCAGACTCTGGGCACAGTGAAGGTCTTGGCACTAGAATCTGTCTTCCCCAACCTGGACCAAGTTTTCAGTTGCCTAAGATGCTTTCCGTGCCTAAAGAAGCTATATATCGAGGTGATGTTCCTTTCCTGTTAAATGTTAACCATAAGGGAGTTCAAATTTTTGCACATTTTCCCAAGTTCACAATGACAATGTACTACTATTTCTGAAGGAATTTTGGAGGATTTTAGGACATACACCCCCACCCCATATTGGTTGATTCATTCATATGGTTACAATCGTCAAAACTGGGAATTTTCCCCAATGGACGTAACCAGCTCTGCTTTCGCGGTCTCCTTTGGATTCATCCGTACTAGTTTTCTTAGGGAATTTTTCATCCAATCCAACCTCTTGTGAAGAAGGCTACATGTTTCTAGATTGTAATCAAATGCCCATGTTAATCATGCCAGATCGAAGATGGCACGTTGGTGCATTTTACTAATCCTGCAAACCAAATGGGGTGTAGAAGTGTTCAAAACTGCATGTAGGCACTAACACGTTCTCTTCTTTTGCAGTGCATACTAGGCCCGGTGGATGATGTTTATAACGACAATCACATCAAATGACTGGATCTACATCTCTCAAATATTATTTTGAACTCCTTCCGAGGGACCCCACCGGAGATTACACTCGCCAGGTTCTTTCTTGCCAGAGCAAAGGTGCTGAGTGTACTGAGGTTGAACACGCATTTAATTAGGAAAGATCAATGGTATGATCATCAAAGCCGGCTGGTACTGTTGAATGGAAGTGCCTCAAAAAATGCCAAACTTCATATGGGAAGAACATATGGCAAAGCAATTGGAAATCATTGTGTCAAACCCATACATGACTTGTCAACAGCTGATCCCTTTTCAGAAATGACGCAGCTTGCAATGTTTGAATTTGGGCGTTGTAATCTTTGAATTTGAACCTTCCAATATTTATGGTATTTGTTATATTGAACCGTTTATGTTCTCTTGTCTCAACACAAACAGTTCATCCGGTTGAATCGCATGTCGTACATCGCACACACCTTGATCTGGCTGACCGTTTCTTTTGTGTTGCCTAATCACAAACAGTTCATCCGAGTGAACTGTATGTTGTACATCGCACACACCTTGATCTGGCTGACCGTTTCTTTTGTGTTGCCTAATCACAAACAGTTCATCCGAGTGAACCGTATGCTGTACATCACACACACCTTCATATGGTTGCCCGTTTCTTTTGTTCCTCCTCATCAAAAATAGTTAATTGAACTGAACTGTATGCCCTGAATCGCACACGGAACTAAAATCTGAACCGTGTTTGATGCATCCGTCATTGCAAACATTTTGCGCCTTTTTTGACGATTTTTTTACACCACCGTTTGTGACTATTGCATCGCACACAGTTTGTCGAAGGGTCTCTGATCGTAGTTTCGCATTAGCAGCATCCTGCAATAGTGATGTATAAGTCATGAAGAAAGCAATAGCAATAAAACTTAACGATCATTATGCTAAGCTAACGGATGGTCTTGTCCATCACATAATTCTCTAATGATGTGATCCCATTGATCAAATGACAACACATGTCTATGGTTAGGAAACTTAACCATCTTTGATTAACGAGCTAGTCAAGTAGAGGCATACTAGGGATACTCTGTTTTGTCTATGTATTCACACATGTACTAAGTTTCCGGTTAATACAATTCTAACATGAATAATAAACATTTATCATGATATAAGGAAATATAAATAACAACATTATTATTGCCCCTAGGGCATATTCCCTTCAGGAGGCCTTAGTGCCCCTCACCTTGCCATTTTATGCCATGCTCTATATATTGATATAACTTTTAGTTTGGGCGCTATGGTTGCTCGACGGTTGAGCTTAAACCGTTCGAGGGGTCCTATTTTCGGAGGTATCTATGCTTCTCGCCTAGCTAAACATTTTGAGATACCCATTAGGAACGATGAAGAGGAGGAGATGTTGCTAGCCACTAGATATTTAGACTATAACAGTATGGTAGCGCATGATTTTATTAAGAAGAATAAGGAAAAGAAACTCCTCTACAACTTAGTATTTAGTCAGGGTACTTGTGAGACTATTGCTTTGCCTGCTTCTTCTTTGTTCGATATTTATTCAGGCAGGTACACTATTATGCCCGAGGACATATACCTATTTTGGGGTCTTCCACAACCCCCAGCACCTGAGCTAGCGCCAGTCCCTGATCCGTATCAGGAGCCTGTTTATCAGTGGGAGCCATAGGAGCTCGCCAACTAGTGGAACCCTCAGGACCCTCTGGAGTATCGAGGAGAGGGTTATTTCCATCCATGGCCCTAGACCAACTTAGGCCAAAAGCCTAAGCTTGGGGGAGTATGTACCTCTCACCGACATTACATTCATGTTCACACACTCATTCCAGTTGTTGGTGTTCATACTTCTTCATTGTATTATCCATGCTAGTTTATTTCCTTTTCTCGCTTTCTTCATGTGTGTTTGAAAAACTTTGAGAAAGTCCAAAAAATTAGTTGTAGCTTCTTTTTAGTTTCCTTTCCATGTTTATTTAGTAGTACTATAAAAGAAAACCCCAAAATATTTCTCATTCTTCTTTTTGCTTGTTGGGAGCTTTCCCGTGTAAATAGGTTTTCTCGTTCTTGTTTTACTTTCTTCAGAAAAAACAAAAACTCCAAAAATATTTCACTGTGTTTGTTTGAAGTTCTTTTCTTTTCTTTGGGTCGAGAGGAGAAGACCACGATGAAAATGTTGAGTGGCTCTCATATGCATTATTGTTGATCTAACAGAGAGCCCATATTACCTTGTCTTCTCCTTTGAATAAATGTTTGCAGATTCCAACTTAGTCCAATGCAAGTGCAGGCTTATTATTATTCACAACGTTTGGTCGTGCAAGTGAAAGCCAATAATGACGATATATGATGAAATGATTGAGATGGGGAAAAGCTGGTACGAAGTCGACCTATTTTGTTTTTGTAAATATGATTAGTTCATCGTTCATGATTCAGCCCTGATTGCTCTCTGACTATAGCGCCAAAACAGCTCCTGTCTGCTAGGACTACGTCGGTATTTCCCCAAAGAGGAAGGGATGATGCAGCATAGCGACGGTAGGTATTTCCCTCAGTGATAAAACCAAGGTTATTGAACCAGTAGGAGAACCAAGCAACACAACGTAAACAGCTCCTCCACACAAACAACAAATACTCGCAACCCGACGTGTTAAAGGGGTTGTCAATCCCTTTCGGGTAACGATGCCAGAAATTGTGTGATGACGACAGAAATATTTAATAGATTGAAATAATAGATCGAAAATAAAATAAAGTGCAGCAAAGTATTTTTGTATTTTTGGTTTAATATATCTAAAAATAAATGCAAGGAAAAAGTAGATCGCAAGGCAAATATATGAGAAAGAAGACCCGGGGGCCGTAGGTTTCACTAGTGGCTTCTCTCAAGAGAAAAATAGCAAATAGTGGGTAAACAAATTACTGTTGGGCAATTGATAGAACCTCAAATAATTATGACAATATCCAGACAATGATCATTACATAGGCATCACGTCCAAGATTAGTAGACCGACTCCTGCCTGCATCTACTACTATTACTCCACACATCGACCGCTATCCAGCATGCATCTAGTGTGTTAAGTTCATGGAAAGACGAAGTAATGCAATAAGAACGATGACACGATGTAGACAAGATCCGTTTCTCTATTGCGTAGATATAGATCCCATCTTTTTATCCTTAGTAGCAACGATCCATCCGTGTCGTTTCCCTTTCTGTCACTGGGATCAAGCACCGTAAGATCGAACCAACTACCGGGCACCTCTTCCCATTGCAAGATAAATAGATCAAGTTGGCCAAACAAAACCCAAACATCGGAGAAGAAATATGAGGCTATAAGAGATCATGCATATAAGAGATCAAAGAAACTCAAATAACTTTCGTGGATATAAAAAGATATGACTCATCATAAACTCAAAGTTCATCATATCCCAACAACCACACCGCAAAAGAGTTACATCATATGGTTCTCCAAGAGACCATTGTATTGAGAATCAGCGAGACAGAGGAAGACATCTAGCTACTAACTACGGACCCGAAGGTCTACGAAGAACTACTCACGCATCATCAGAGAGGCACCAATGGAGGTGGTGAACCCCATCCGAGATGGTGTCTAGATTGGATCTGGTTGTTCTGGACTCTACGGTGGCTGGATGAATATTTTGTCGACATATCTAGGATTTCTGGAATATTGGGGTATTTATAGAGCAAAGAGGCCGTCCGGGGGCACCCGAGGTGGGCACAACCCACCAGGGCGCGCCTGGGCCTCCTGGCGTGCCCTGGTGGGTTGTCCCCTCCTCGGGACTCCCCCAAGGTGCAACCAGGGCCCAACATCTTTCTTCTGGTCCATAAAAAATCATCGTGAAGTTTCGTGGCATTTGGACTCCGTCTGATATTGATTTCCGGCGATGTAAAAAACATGGAAAAATAGCAACTAGCACTTGGCACTATGTCAATAGGTTAGTACCAAAAAATGATATAAAATGACTATAAAATGATTATAAAACATCCATTATTGATAACAAAACAACATGGAACAATCAAAAATTATAAATACGTTGGAGACGTATCAGCATCCCCAAGCGTAACTCGTGCTCGTCCTCGAGTAGGTAAGTGATAAAAATAGAATTTTTTATGAGGAGTGATGTTTATCATGTCATATCATATTCTTTTCTTTGTAGCATGGACATTTGGACTTTTATGTGATTCAAAGCAATAGTCTAGTTTTGACATAATAATTTAGATACTCAAGCATACAACAAGGAACCATGTCTTTCAAAATATCAACGCTAAGTTATCCCTAGCCCATCATGCTCAAACATTGATCCATTCATGAAACACACTCGAATATTAGCTACACCCAATACTTAAGCATGATCATATTGCCTCTTAATTGGTGCTTTTATAAGAGAAGATGGAGACTCAAATTCAAAAATAAAAATGGCATAAAGTAAAAGAAAGGCCCTTCGTAGAGGGAAGTAGGGATTTGTAGAGGTGCCAGAGATCAAAGCGAAAAATTGGAGATAAAAACATTTTGGGAAGTGTGTCCATCCCACCAACGAAAATGACTTAGAGTTCTGAACACTTTCCATGCTAGATATGCCATAGGCGGCTCCCAAACAGAAAATAAATTTTATTCCTTTTTCAAACATTCTTTCACTTCCCATGGCTAGCCGTATCCACGGGTGCCTTCCATACCAACACTTTCCAAGGAATTTATTATTTGACAACATAAAGTAAATTCATTTTTGCATTTCGGGACTGGGCATCCCTAAAACCTTTGTCTTACTCTCGATGCAATGACAAGTGAATAAACACTCATCGTGAGAATAACACATCCAGCATGGAAAATATTATCCACATCGTTACTGCTCATGAGCGAAACAAACACACAAAAGAGAAGTTTATTTTGAAAATTAGAGATGGCACATGCAAATTTGCTTAGAACGGCAAAAGAATACCGCATATAGGTAGATATAGTGGACCCATATGGCAAAACTGGTTTAAAGGATTTTGGATGCACAAGTAGAAATCATACTTGGTGGAAAATGAAGGCTAGAAAAAAGATTGCGAAGAGACCAACCAAGAAACGAATAATCTCATAAGCAAGCATTAAGCATAATTAACACCGAATAATGCACCACAAGTAGAATATAATTTTCATTGCATGACTATTGACTTTCGTGCATGCATAGGGAATCACAAACCTTAACACCAATATTCTTACTAAAGCCTAATTATTCATCAACATAACTCACATATCACATCATCATATCTCAAAACTATTACTAAGAATCAAGTTTATTTTGTCCATTGACCTTCATGACATATTTTTACTTTATCCTTCTTGGATATATATCACTTTGGAACTAATTTTCATGTGTTGCTTTTCATAAGCTCAAACAAATATAAGTGAAGATCATGAGAATAAAAAGTTTCTTTCTTTCTCTCAAATATAAGAGAATTTCTTCAAAAATACTAAGCACACCATGCTCAAAAAGATATAAGTGAAGCACTAGAGCAAGTCCTAGCTCATAAAAGATTTAAGTGAAGCACACAGAGCAATTCTAACAAGTCATGATATAATTTTGGCTCTCTCAAATAGGTGTGTTCAGCAAGGATTGATGACTTAAACACAAAATAAAACAAGCAAAGACTCGTATCATACAAGACGCTCCAAGCAAAACACATATCATGTGACGAATAAAAATATAGTTTCGAGTAAAATACCGATAGTTGTTGGAAGAAAGAGGGGATGCCACTCGGGGGCATCCCCAAGCTTAGTTCGTTGCTCATTCTTGGATATTATCTTGGGATGCCTGGGCATCCCCAAGCTTAGGCTCTTCTATCCTTCTTTCATCCATCGTAAGATAACCCAAAACTTGAAAACTTCAATCACACAAAACTCAACAAAACCTTCGTGAGATCCGTTAGTATAAGAAAGCAAAATACTACTATAAGTGTTGTATCAAACCAATTCATATTTTGCATTTGTATTATATCTACTGTATTCCAACTTTTCTATAGCAAAAACTCATCAAAGACAACCATAGAGCCATCAAAATAAGCACACAACACAAAGAAAACAGAATTTGTCAAAACAGAACAGTCTGTAGCAATCTTACTTTTGCGAATACTTATGGAACTCCAAAAATTATACCAAATTAGGAAGACCAGGGTAATTTGTATATTAATTTTATTCAAAAAGAATCAGGGCAAAATCTATTTTCTATGATTTACGAAAATTATTTCCGTGAGCGCAAAGTTTCTGTCTTTTTCAGCAAGATCAAACAACTATCACCCGAGAAGATCCTAAAGGCTTTACTTGGCACAAACACTAATTAAAACACAAAAAACACAATCATACCAATAGCATAATTGTGCAAACACACAAAAACAAAAAGCAAAAAGCAAAAATAATTTTTATTCATTGGGTCACCTCCCAACAAGCGCTATAGTTTTATGCCCTTAGCTACGCATAAAGCAAGGATTTAAGTTTTGTCTTCCGAAGTTTTGGCAACTTTTGTAAGGGTTTTCTCAAACCAGGGAGGCTCTTTACGCTTCCCTAAATTCTCCGGAAAAGACACCATCTTAAGATCCAAAATATCCTATCGCTTGTTGCAAAGAGTAATCAAAGTATTCATGCGATTGATGCTACCATTGAGGTGCTTGAGGGGTTCATTATATTTCTGTATTTCAACCATATGTTATTGCAAATCACCAAGTTTATCCAACATTTTAACTCCCTCAGGGGTAAAGGAGAGCCCCTTCTTTGGAGGAGAATTCCCAAAATCCCTTCCAAAATTTCATAGGCAGCGTTTGCATCAAGTTCAATAAAATTTCCTTTAGCGGCAAAAATCCAGATGTTGTCTATGATGCAAAGCTAATCGTATGTAAAAATTACGAAGCAAAATCTTAGCATCCCCCTTTAGATTGGAAATACGACATGATTCCTTAAGCCTATACCGGGCATCTTTCAAATTTCTCCTTGTCTTTGTTTGAAGTATAGAACTTCAAAATCTGGTGACAAAGGAGGAGTAGGGACGCTAGCCATCGGGACTAGAGACAAGAGATCGGCGGGGAAAAAAGGCGAATAAAATGGCAAAATTTTGTGAAGTGGGGGAGAGGAAAATGAGGGGCAAATGGAAAATAATGTAAATTGCGAGGAGATGAGATTTTTAATTAGGAACCTGGTATATGTTGAAGATCCT
Organism: Aegilops bicornis; assembly: GCA_021605145.1. Taxonomy (NCBI): domain Eukaryota; kingdom Viridiplantae; phylum Streptophyta; class Magnoliopsida; order Poales; family Poaceae; genus Aegilops; species Aegilops bicornis. Next base: position 639,619,610 of record CM038670.1, on the reverse strand, counting down.
CCCCGGCAACGGGGCTAGAAATTCCTTTTGATTGCTCTCTGACTATAGCACCAGAAAAGCTCATGTCTGCTAGGACTACGTCGGTATTTCCCCAAAGAGGAAGGGACGATGCAGAACAGCGACGGTAGGTATTTCCCTCAGTGATGAAATCAAGGTTATCGAACCAGTAGGAGAACCAAGCAACACAACGTAAACAGCTCCTGCACACAAACAACAAATACTCGCAACCCGACTTGTTAAAGGGGTTGTCAATCCCTTTCAGGTAACGATGCCAGAAATTGCGTGATGGCGAGAGAAAGATTTAATAGATTGAAATAATAGATCACAAATAAAATGTGCAGCAAAGTATTTTTGTATTTTTTGGTTTAATAGATCTGAAAATAAATGTAAGGAAAAAGTAGATCGCAAGGCAAATATATGAGAAAGAAGACCCGGGGGCCGTAGGTTTCACTAATGGCTTCTCTCGAGAAAAATAGCAAACGGTGGGTAAACAAATTACTGTTGGGCAATTGATAGAACCTCAAATAATTACGGCGATATCCAGGCAATGATCACTACATAGGCATCACGTCCAAGATTAGTAGATCGACTCCTGCCTGCATCTACTACTATTACTCCACACATCGGCCGCTATCCAGCATGCATCTAGTGTATTAAGTTCATGGAAAAATGGAGTAATGCAATATGAACGATGACATGATGTAGACAAGCTCCATTTATCTATTGCATAGATATAGATCCCATCTTTTTATCCTTAGTAACAATGATACATACGTGTCGTTTCCCTTTCTGTCACTGGGATCAAGCACCGTAATATCGAACCCACTACCGGGCACCTCTTCCCATTGCAAGATAAATATATCAAGTTGGCCAAACAAAACCCAAATATCAAAGAAGAAATATGAGGCTATAAGAGGTCATGCATATAAGAGATCAAAGAAACTAAAATAACTTTCATGGATATAAAAAGATATGACTGATCATAAACTCAAAGTTCATCAGATCCCAACAAACACACCACAAAAAGAGTTACATCATATGGATCTCCAAGAGACCATTGTATTGAGAATTCAGCGAGAGAGAGGAAGCCATCTAGCTACTAACTACGGACCCGAAGGTCTACAAAGAACTACTCACGCATCATCGGAGAGGCACCAATGGAGGTGGTGAACCCCATCCGAGATGGTGTATGCGGATTGGATCTGGTGCTTCGGACTCTGCGGCCGGATGAATATTTAAATCGACATATCTAGGGTTTCTGGAATATTGGGGTATTTATAGAGCAAAGAGGCGGTCCGGGGGCACCCGAGGTGGGCACAACCCACCAGGGCGCACCTGGGCCTCCTGGCGCGCCCTGGTGGGTTGTCCCCTCCTCGGGACTCCCCCCAGGTGCAACCAGGGCCCAACATCTTTCTTCTGGTCCATAAAAAATCATCGTGGAGTTTCGTTGCATTTGGACTCCGTCTGATATTGATTTCATGCGATGTAAAAAACATGGAAAAAGCAGCAACTGGCACTTGGCACTATGTCAATAGGTTAGTACCAAAAAATGATATAAAATGACTATAAAATGATTATAAAACATCCAAGATTGATAACAAAACAACATGGAACAATAAAAAATTATAGATACGTTGAAGACATATCAAGCCCATTATGAATTAAACATGTTTGCAATGACAATTAGAGATTACAGTTACTCATGCCATGCTTAATTAGCTAGGAGTTTATAATGGTTTGTCTTGAGTGCCAACATGCAAATTAAAATGGTTATGATGTAGTATGATAGGATGGTATCCTCCTCTGAATGATTTAAGTGGCTTGACTTAGCACATTTTCACACATGAAGTTGAAACAAAATCAACATACCCTTCATTATATTTATGTTCATGGTGATTTATATCCTACTCATGCTTGCATTCAACTTTGGTTAATCTCAATGCATGTTTATGACCGTTGTCACTGTCTAGTTGGTCGCTGATACGTTTCCAACGTATCTATAATTTATGAAGTATTCATGCTATTATATTATCCATCTTAGATGTTTTATATGCATTTATATGCTATTTAATATGATTTTGGGGACTAACCTATTAACCTAGAGCCCAGTGCCAATTTCTGTTTTCTCCTTGTTTTTAGTTTTCTGAAAAAGGAATATCAAACGGTTTCCAATTGATGTGCCAATTTTTCATGATTTTTTATGGACCAAATGAAGACCACGGAGCATCGGAGTTGGGCCAGAAGATCCCCGGGCTTCCCACGAGGGTGGTGGGCGCGCCCACCCCCTGGGTGCGTGGGCCTGCCTCGTGGACAGCTCAGGCGCCTCCTTGACGTGAGACCGATGCCAAAATTTCCTATAAATACAGAAACCTTGGAAAATTAACCTAGATCGGAAGTTCCACCGCCGCAAGCCTCTGTAGCCACGAGAAATCAATCTAGGCCCTCTCGGCACCTGCCGGAGGGGCCATCATCACCAGTGTCCATGGAGGAGTATCCGAGAGGCCATCATCGCCATGAAGGCCAAGGATCGGAGGGAGAACCTTTCCCCATCTAGGGGAGGACATGGAGGAGGAAGCACAAGGGGAGAACCTCTCCTCCTCTCTCTTGAGTGGCACCGGAGTGCCATCGAGAGGAATCATCGCCACGGTGATCGTCTTCATCAACATCACCACCATCATCACCATCCTCATCTCTTTTTCTGGGTCCACTCTCCCGCACCCGCTGTAATCCCTACTTGAACATGGTGCTTTATGCCACATATTATGATCCAATGATGTGTTGCCATCCTATGATGTTTTGAGTAGATATCCTTTGTCTTTGGGTTGATTGATGGTCTAGATTGGTATGAGTTGTATGTTTTACTTTGGTGCTGTCCTATGGTGCCCTCCGTGTCGTGCAAGCATGAGGGATTAACGCTGTAGGGTGTTGCAATATGTTTATGATTCGCTTATAGTGGGTTGCGTGAGTGACTGAAACACAAACTCGAGTAAGGGGGTTGTTGCGTATGGGATAAAGAGGACTTGATGCTTTAATGCTATGGTTGGGTTTTACCTTAATGATCTTTAGTAGTTGCAGATGCTTGCTAGAGTTCCAATCATAAGTTCATATGATCCATGCAGAGAAAGTACGTTAGCTTATGCCTCTCCCTCATATGAAACTGCAATAGTGATTACCGATCTGTTTAACAATTGCCTAGGACAATTCCGCACACCGATCCACAATTATCCCACACTCGCTATTTATAATATTTAGTAATATATTCTAACTTTATGATAACAGCAACTACTTTTATATTTTAGCTCTCCGATATCATACAAAGTTATCCTCTTCATGCCCACAACATAGTTTTATTTCTCGTTGCTAGTTGGAAGCAAACGTTTGGTGCACGTAGAGTCGTATCAGTGGCAGATAGGGCTTGAGAGAATATTGATCTTACCTTTAGCTCCTTGTGGGTTCGACACTCCATACTTATCACTCCCACCTTCAGAAATTGCTACGATTATTCCCTACACTTGGGGATTATCAACCTCTTTTAAGCGCCGTTCTTGGGATCAATAAGCGTGGGGTTGATATTCTCGTGTGCTTGTTTGCTTTCTTAACTAAGTAGATTTTGTTTTTCCTTTTGTTTCTGTTTAGTTGTGGGTGAAACATACAAAAAAAATTAAAAGAATGAAAATACAAAAAAAAATTACTTGCCTCTCATGCCTAAAAAGTTTTTCAAAAAGAGAAGTGATTGGAAAGTTATGCATTGAAGAAATGAGGGTCGACCTTGAGCACTTGTGTTCATGCTCACGGAAACAATGTAGAATTTTTCATGGAAGTTTATCTATAAATAATTATCCCCTTGTATATATACATTGTATTATAAAAATAATGTGCCAAGCTTTGGTTTTAGGATGATTAGATTGCTTGTTTACTATGTGCAGAACAAAAACAGAAACTTTGGCTATAGTGTGTGATTTTACATTTTTTACTGGAGAGCTAAACGGGTCTTAACCTTTTTGCAAATTACTTCTGTACAAATTTTTCAAATTTTAAAATTTATTTCATAATTTAAGGAGTTACAGAAGTTTACCAAACTTCCAGATTATTACAGACTGTCCTGTTTTTGACAGATTCTGTTTTTCGCGTGTTGTTTGCTTATTTTGATGAATCTATGGCTAGTATCGGGGGCTATGAACCATAGAGAAGTTGGAATACAGTAGGTTTAACACCAATATAAATAAATAATAAGTTTACAACAGTACCTAAAGGTAGTGATTTGCTTTATTATACTAACGGATCTCACAAAGTTTTTGTTAAAGTTTTGTGTGGATGAAGAGTTCGAAGATCGAGGAGCTATCAATATGAGAAGAATAAAGATAGGCAAGAGCTCAATATTGGGGATACCCAAGGCACCCCAAGTAAATATTTCAAAGGATACTCAAGCATCTAAGCTTGGGGATGCCCCGGTTGGCATCCCATCTTTCTTCTTCAACAAATATCAGTATACCTCGGTTTTTGTTCTGTTCACATGATTTGTGTCCTTTGTGTTTTTCTATTTATTTAAGAACCATGCTAGTATGAGATGTACCTTCACCAATTTATAGAATACTTAATGTGCTTCACTTATATCTTTTAAGTATGATCTTATAGGATTGCTCTTTGTGCTTCACTTAAATCTTTTGAGTATGGTTTTATAGAATGCTTCGTGTGCTTCACTTATACATTTTGAGCTTGGATATTGGTTAAGCCTATATTAATTGTAGAATGATCCATGAACTTCACTTATATCTTTTGGAGTATGAATAATACTATCATCTAAGGTGGGTTTGGAAGAGTGTCGACTTTAGGAATTAGTGATCCCACTATTCCGAATGAGAAGAATTTTGCTTATGTGAAGAGTAGAAAAACTTCTATGCTTATAGATCATGAAAATAATGCTCTATGTGATGGTTATATTGTTGAATTCATTCATGATTCTATTGAAAATTATTATGAGGAAGGAATATATGCTTGTAGGAGTTGCAATAATATCAAGTTTCCTCTCTATGTGATTAAAGTTTTGAAGTTATACTTGTTTTGCCTTCCTATGCTAGTTGATTCTTGTTCCTATAAATTATGTGCTCACAAAATCCCTAGGCATAGGAGGTGGGTTAGATTCAAATGTGATAGTCATATTCTTCATGATTCTATCTTTATGTTTCAATTCTTATCTTTTATGTGAGCATCATTGAAATCATCATGCCTAGCTAAAAGGCACTAAAGCAAAGCGCTTGTTGGGAGACAACCCAATATTTACCCTTACTGTTTTTGTGTGTTTACATGATTAAGCTACTGTAGTAATCATTTTTTATAGCTTTTGTTTCAATAAAGTGCCAAGTAAGACCTTTGGGAAGACTTGGGTGAAAGTTAATGTGATCTTGCTGTAAAAAACAGAAACTTTGCGCTCACGAGATTAGCTCTAATTTTTTACATAAGAGTACTTTTGAGTTGATTATTTTTGAATATGATTAATATACAAATTCCTCACGTCCACCAATTTATTTCATAATTTTTGGAGTAGCAGAAGTATGGTTTATGTTCAGATCATCACAGACTATTCTGTTTCTGACAGATTCTGTTTTCATTGCATAGTTTGCTTGTTTTCTAGTTTCTATGGCTCATATGTCTCAATATAAATTGTAGAAATGATATGGTACAGTAGAAATTGTGTGGGAACAATTATGAACCTTGTCTTAGACAGTAACAAAGTGGATGGTTTACTCTTTATCATACTAACCTATCTCATGAAGTTTTGTTAAGTTTTGTGTGATTGAAGTTTTCAAGCTTTGGGTAAGATATCGATATGAGGAGAATAAGGAGTGGAAAGACCCTAATCTTGGGGATGCCCAAGGCACCCCAAGGTAATATTCAAGGAATACTCAAGTACCTAAGCTTGGGGATGCCCTGGAAGGCATCCCCTCTTTCGTCTTCAAAACTATTGGTATACCTTACTCGGAGCTATATTTTTATTCGTCACATGATATGTGTTTTGCTTGGAGCATATTTTCAATTTTACTTGCTGTTTGAATAAAATCATTGGATCTAAAATATTGAATGAAAAATAATCCTCCCATGTCTAGTTAATTATTTGACTACTCAGTGTTCTTCACTCATATCTTTTGGAGTAGTTTGTCATTCACTCATGTGCTTCACATATATCCTATGAGTAAATGGTTGAATGAATTGAATGTCATAAATCTGAATTTATATATGTTTCATATGCTTATAACATGGGGAGTAATGACTTCACACATAATAAGTATAGGTAGTAAACTTATTGAAAGTTAGCAAACTTAGAATTGGTCACTTGAACAATTCATGAAAGAATATTGAAGGAAGAGGGATTTCACATATAAATATACTATCTTGGACATCTTTTGTAATTGTGTGCACTCATTAAAATATGACATGCTAAAAGGTTGATGTTGGACAAGGAAGACGACGTAATGGGTTATGTTTTCTTATATCTGAAATAAAGTATATTGTCATGGATCGCCCAACACGTTGAGCTTGCCTTTCCCCTCATGCTAGCCAAATTCTTTGCACTAAGTAGAGATACTACTTGTGCTTCCAAATACCCTTAAACCCGGTTTTGCCATGAGAGTCCACCATACCTACCTATGGATTGAGTAAGATCCTTCAAGTAAGTTTTCATCGGTGCAAGCAATAAAAATTGCTCTCTAATTATGTATGATTGATTAGTGTGGAGGAAATAAGCTTTATACGATCTTGTGATGTGGAAGAAATAAAAGCGACGGACCGCATAATAAAGGTCCATATCACAAGTTGCAATATAAAGTGACGTTCTTTCGATTTAAGATTTTGTGCATCCAACCCTGAAAGCGCATGGCAACCTCTGCTTCCCAATGTGAAGGGACTATCTTATACTTTTAACTCTTACACTTATGCAAGAGTCATTGTGATATTCAACTTTCATTTTTACATTTTATCATTTGGCAAGCAAAGTGTGTTGGAAAGTTAATGATATATATATATATATATATATATATATATATATATATATATATATATATATATATATATCCAATTGGATGTAAGGCATCATGAAATATTATTGTTGACATTACCCTTGAGGTAAAAGGTTGGGAGGCGAATCTATAAGCCCCTACCTTTCTCTATGTCTGATTAAAACTTTGAACCCAAAAATATCACGTGAGTGTTAGCAATTGTGAAAGATTAAATGATAGTTGAGTATGTGGAGTTGCTGAATCAAAGCTCTGACATAGACCCTTCCTGAAAATAAGATGAATTGCAATTGTTTGATGACTGAGAATATTGTTTGCTAGTTTTCAAGCAAGTTTATGATCTATACTTTAACATGTGAATAGCTTGTTACTTGATCATGAAAAGTTTTATGAGATGAGCTACTGTTATGACATATAGTGATGCTAGAAAAAGTAATTGGAATTATCATTGATCAAACTTAAGCACTTGCTAGCATTCATACTTCATAAATTATTTCTTTTATCATTTACCTACTCGAGGACGAGCAGGAATTAAGCTTGGGGATGTTGATACATCTCCAACGTATCTATAATTTATGAAGTATGCATGCTATCATATTATCCATATTAGATGTTTTATATGCATTTATATGCTATTTTATATGATTTTTGGGACTAACCTATTAACCTAGAGCCCAGTGCCAGTTTCGGTTTTCTCCTTGTTTTTGAGTTTTGCAGAAAAGGAGTACCAAACGGAGTCCAATTGACGTGCCAATTTTTGATGATTGTTTATGGACCAAAAGAAGACCACAGAGCATCGGAGTTGGGCTAGAAGAGTCCCGAGCTACCCACGAGGGTGGGGGGCGTGCCCACCCCCTTGGGCGCGTGGGCCTGCCTCATGGACAGCTCGGGCACCTCCTTGACGCGAGACCAACGTGAAAAATTCCTATAAATACAGAAACCTCAGAAAATTAACCTAGATCGGAAATTCTGCCGCCGCAAGCCTCTATGGCCACGAGAAATCAATCTAGGCCCTCTCTGGCACCCTGCCGGAGGGGGCCATCATCACCAGTGGCCATGGAGGAGTATCCCGGAGAGGCCATCATCGCCATGAAGGCCAAGGATCAGAGGGAGAACCTTTCCCCATCCAGGGGGAGGCCATGGAGGAGGAAGCACAAGGGGGAGAACCTCTCCTCCTCTCTCTTGGTGGCACCGGAGTGCCATCGAGAGGGGAATCATCATCGCGGTGGTCGTCTTCATCAACATCACCATCCTCATCACCATCCTCATCTCTTTTACGCGATCCACTCTCCCGCACCCCGCTGTAATCCCTACTTGAACATGGTAATTTATGCCACATATTATGATCCAATGATGTGTTGCCATCCTATGATGTTTTGAGTAGATATCCTTTGTCTTTGGGTTGATTGATGATCTAGATTGGTATGAGTTGTATCTTTTACTTTGGTGTTGTCCTATGGTGCCCTCCGTGTCGCGCAAGCGTGAGGGATTCCCGCTGTAGGGTGTTGCAATACGTTTATGATTCGCTTATAGTGGGTTGCGTGAGTGACTGAAACAAACCCGAGTAGGGGGGTTGTTGCGTATGGGATAAAGAGGACTTGATGCTTTAATGCTATGGTTGGGTTTTACCTTAATGATCTTTAGTAGTTGCGGATGCTTGCTAGAGTTCCAATCATAAGTGCATATGATCCAAGTAGAGAAAGTATGTTAGCTTATGCCTCTTCCTCATATGAAACTGCAATAGTGATTCTGGTCTTGTTAACAATTTCCTAGGACAATTCCGCACACCGATCCACCATTATCCCACACTCGCTATTTATAATATTTAGTAATATATTCTAACTTTATGATAACAGCACCTACTTTTATATTTTAGCTCTCCGATATCATACAAAGTTATCCTCTTCATGCCCACAACATAGTTTTATCTCTCGTTGCTAGTTGGAAGCAAACGTTCGGTGCACGTAGAGTCGTATCAGTGGCAGATAGGGCTTGAGATAATATTGATCTTACCTTTAGCTCCTTGTGGGTTCGACACTCCATACTTATCACTTCCACATTTTGGAAATTTCTACGATGATTCCCTGCACTTGGGGATTATCAGTCGCTCCTCAATCTTTTGGTAGCCTTCACTTGTACTAAGCGGGAATACTGCTTGTGCATCCACTCCCATAAACCCAAAGTTGTTCCATATAAGTCCATCATACCTACCTATATACGCGGTATTTACCTGCCGTTCCAAGTAAATTTGCATGTGCCAAACTCTAAACCTTCAAATAATAATCTGTTTTGTATGCCCGAATTGCTCATGTAGCGACTTGGGGCTGTCAGTATCTTCCATGCTAGGTGGGTTATTCTCACAATAAGTATTTATTCACTTGTCATTCACGAGAAAATGGCTGGTAATCGGGATGCCCAGTTCCATGCTCAAATCAAATCAAAATATAATTATCAAACAAAACTCCCCCAGGACTGTTGTTGGTTTGGACGGTACCCGTTGTTTCGGACCAGCCATGGAGTGTTATTATTGGTGGAGGGGGAGTAAAAACTTTACCATTCCGTTTGAGAACCGCCTATAATGTATCTAGCATGGAAGATATTGATATCTCTTCGTTGTTATGTTGACAATGAAAGCATACCGCTCAAAATTATATTCATCTCTGTTTTAAAAGCTCGAGCGCTGGCACCTCTGCAAATCACTGCTTCCCTCTGCGAAGGGCCTATCTATTTACTTTTATTGTTGAGTCATCCTCTTATAAAAAGCACCAGTTAGAGAGCACCACTGTCATTTGTATGCATTGTTATTAATTTATATTTAGTATGACTGTGACTGGATCTCTTTTACCATGAATTACAATGTCTAGTCGGTCCTTGATCCTCAGGGATGCTCTGCATTTATGTTTTGCGGTCTCAGAAAGGGCTAGCGAGATACCATTTTGTTATATCATATCATGATTGTTTTGAAAAAGTGTTATCATCCGAGATTTATTATTATTGCTCGCTAGTTGATTATGCCATTGATATGAGTAAATGTGAGACCTAAATGTTATTGTGAATATGGTTAGTTCATAATCTTTCTTTGAAAACCTGAATGCTGACTATACATATTTGCAACAACAAGATCACACAGAGTTTGTAAAAGTTTTTTCTTTGTCACTTTTAGTTTGTCAACTGAATTGCTTGAGGACAAGCAATGGGTTAAGCTTGGGGGAATTGATACGTCTCCATCATATCTACTTTTTCCAACTCTTTTGCCCTTGTTTTGGACTCTAATTTTCATGATTTGAATGGAACTAACCTGGACTGACGCTGTTTTCAGCAGAATTGCCACGGTGTTATTTTTGTGCAGAAATAAAAGTTCTCGGATTGACCTGAAAATTTACAGAAAATATTTTGGAATATATAAAAAAATACTGGTGAAAGAATCAACCAGAGGGGACCCACCAGGTGACCACAAGGGTGGGGGGCGCGCCCTACCCCCCTAGGCACGTCCCCCTGGCTTGTGGATCCCTTGGACCTCCACTGACCTCAACTCCAACTCTATATAACCTATTCGGGGAGAAAAATCTGAGAGAAGGATTCATTGCGTTTCACGATACGGAGCCACCGCCACCTCCTGTTCTTCATCGCGAGGGCTGCTCTGGAGTCCGTTCGGGGATCTGGAGAGGGGGATTCGTTGTCATCATCATCACCAACCTTCCTCCATCACGAATTTCATGATGCTCACCACCATGCGTGAGTAATTCCATCATAGGCTTGCTGGATGGTGATGGGTTGGATGAGATTTATCATGTAATCGAGTTAGTTTTGTTAGTGTTTAATCCCAAGTATCCACTATGTTCTGAGATTGTTGTTGCTATGACTTTGCTATGCTTAATGCTTGTCACTAGGGCCCTAGTGCCATGATTTCAGATATGAACCTATTATGTTTTCATGAATATATTGGTGTTCTTGATTCGATCTTGCAAGTTGTAGACACCTATTACGAGTTATGATCCGCATACCCCAAGGTGACAATAATTGGGATTCTTTCCGGTGATTATCGTAGTTTGAGGAGTTCATCTTTCCACTAAGTCATAATGCTTTGTTCCGGTTCTTTATTAAAAGGAGGCGTTAATATCCCTTAGTTTTCATTAGGACCCCGCTGCCACGGGAGGGTAGGACAAAAGATGTCATGCAATTTCTTTTCCATAAGCACGTATGACTATATTCGGAATACATGCCTACATTATATTGATGAATTGGAGCTAGTTCTGTGCCACCCTAGGTTATAACTGTTGCATGATGAATGCCACCCGACATAATTATCCATCATTCATCCATTGCCATTGCCATTGTTACAATTGCTACAAAACTGCCACTGTTACTTTTGCCATCGTCACCGTTACTTCCATATATACTACTTTGCTACTGAAAACTTTGCTGCAGATATTAAGTCTTTCAGGTGTGGTTGAATTGACAACTCAGCTGCTAATACTTGGGAATATTCTTTGGCTCCCCTTGTGTCGAATCAATAAATTTGGGTTGAATAATATACCCTCGAAAATTGTTGCGATCCCCTATACTTGTGGGTTATCAATGCCAGGTTCTCACAACAACATCAACATGCTTTGCAATGGGGAATCATCGTTGTGCAACTACGCCGTCAACGGTCGGGACTACAACATGGGGTACTATCTTACCGATGGTATCTATCCTTAGTGGGCGGCGTTTGTGAAGACCATATCCGAGCCGTGTGGCAATAAATAGATCCACTTTGCAAAAATGCGGGAAGTGGCTATGAAGGGCGTGGAGAGGGCATTTGGTATGCTTCAGGCTCGTTGGGGATTGTGCGGAGCGTTGCAATGATGTGGGAATCATAAACTTTGTGGCAGCTGATGACATGTTGTGTTATTCTGCACAATATGATTGTCGGGGATGAGGGTGATGGTGTAGCCCAAACCCATGATTTTGAAGCACCCGGAGAACAAGTTGAAATTCGAGAAGATTAAGATGCGGCTCAGCTTATGAACTTTCTGCAGATGCATCAAAATCTTTGAGATCAATAGGTGCACACGCAACTACTCAATGATCTTGTGGAGCACATGTGTATCAACAATGGCAACCAAGGAGGCAATGCTTGAGTTTGGCACTTCAAATAAATTTTATGTAAACGATATCTATGATTCGTACCAACATTTGCTATTTACGTGCGACATTGGCTTGTATGATCGACGTGCATGCATTTGCATGGATTTGAGAATCCGGATTTGAGATATGTGAATGCACAGAAGGAAATATGAGGGCCCGTCCGGATGCGCCCGCCAGCGTGCCCGGACGCGTCCGCGGGCGTTTGAGGGGCCGGATTTTCCAAGTCCGGTTGTAGATGCTCTAAGAGCATCCACAGCCGGATATGTCAAATATGGCCACTCAAATGCTTGCGGACACTCCTGGACGCGTCTGTGGCAGTGACCGGGCACGTCTAAAATTTTACTTCTTGCATCCAGACATCTCATACTAGATTCCCAAATCCATACAAAGGCATGCAAACTATAAATCTACATACTACGTCAGCCACCAAGCTACTTGTCGTTGGATATGTCGACGATCTCCATGCCCGGCTCCGGCAGCATGGGCGGTAGTTGCAGCTCCGGCTGCTCCGCTCCGGCCTCCTCCGTCTCTATCTCCGCCGAAGTTCGGCGAAGAGCGCGTCGGGCACCGCCTGCTCCCCGCCGGAGGAACGCCTGGTTGGTCTCCACATAGACCTCATCCTGGTTGGACTCCAGGATGGCCTACTGCTCCGCCATCCCGTCGGACTGGGCGACGGCGAACTCCGCCTCCGCCTGCTCCATGTTGAAGCCCGACAGCTGCTGCTCCGCCTCCTCCACCTCCATCGGAGCCAGCTCCTCCTCCTCCTCTTCCCCCGACTCCTCCTCCTCCTCCGGCTCCGGTGAGTCTGGAGGCAGCCCGGCAGCGATGCGGGCTGCGCGTGCGGCTTGTCTCGCCCGAATCTCCTACTGGATCTAGGCGCGGGGCTCCGACGTGAGCATTGTGTAGTAGGTTATCTTACTCCGGACCTAACGGACCACCGGAGCGTGGGCAGAGCCCTGGAGCAGGAGAGGAAGGAGGTGGATGGGCTCAGACTGGCGGTGCGAAGAGGGGGGAGGTGGATGGACTAGGGTTGCAGGACTCCGGCTGGGTTAAATAGGCGGATTTGCTCTCGGGCGGCGAGCCGAAGCGGCACCACGCGCCGTTCACACCGCGGCGACAGAGGAGGCGTCAGTCGGACCGCTGGGTTTTCGGGCGAGTCCGTGTGGGACCCCTTCGTTAGTCCTAACTCCTACGTGACGAGCGTGCCCGAGCGCCCCATATTCGCCCCATATTTAGGCTGGATATGAGAGGTGCCGGTCAGACCGGGCGTTTGAGGCCCGTTTGAGGGGGCCGTCTGGGTCAGAAAAATATGACCGGTCAATGACCGGGTGGCTCACCTGGACGTATGAGGCGGGTTTGAGACGCCCGGTGTAGATGCTCTAAAGATGTTTGTAGATGTTGGTATATTTTCCTATAGAATTAATCAAAGTTTAACAAAATACCATGACTTAGAACAAAACTAGAATCACTTACACCGAAACGAAGGAAGTAAAAAGTTTATACATGAACCTCCATACGTTTATGCTGTAGTTTTTCCAAAGTAATTAAACCTTAATATTTCTATAGAGCATGCACATATAAGTTATATATGTCTGTATGACAAGTTGTTGAAGCAGCTACTTACATACTTCCTTTTTTAAGGGAATCTGACTCTATTCTACACGAACCGAAGCCAAAGGAGTGCAGAATGTGTCGAAACTCAAATATCCAATGCATGTTCTTGTACAGGATATTTCGTGTCGGCTACCGCTATTTCCTCTTGTTCTAGAGAAATCTCGGCAAAATTTCTTTCGCCCAGCACCAAGAAGCCGACCTTCACCTTCATCTCCAGATGAAGGCTACGTGATCCTAAAAAAAAAGATGGTGGCTACGTGTGTTGAACATTTTTGGTTTTCTTTCTTTGATGAAAAGGGGATAACCCTGGTACAATGGTAGTTGTCAGCGGCGAAGCTACATGGTGGAGAGGCGTTCGTCGATGCCTTCCGACGTCCTTCGACGTGTGGCCTCTTACATGCCATATCCCAGCATGACCGAGTGGCACGTGTGATATGTGGCTTTGTTGTAATTTGTCCTCTTTGGAGAATGTAACCACTTACTAATATAATGGCATGCCTTTTTATTTTGCCAAAAACAGAGTACGAAGATCTATTACCTAAAATGCCATTGAATTCTTTTTTTTCAATAAAGACCCAATGAATGAAAGTTTGACTGATGGAAAGGGCGGGTATATATTTTAATATTTTCTCTCACGTTTAGGCTTCTTCAGTCCTTAGATGACAGGGTCTTAAACTCAATACCTCTTGTATCTGACACTATATTAATTCATGCTTTAATTAATTTATCAAAAAATACAAACTGATGGAGAGAAGCAGATACTATTCAACAGTACCAAAACCTTCAAACATCATGCGAAATGAATAATGTACAAGCACGGTTACTTGATTGTCTAATGTCTCCCTCAACGAATTGTTGGTGCTTCATCCGATTTGCTGCACTGTACTGCATTAGCAATAGTGTGTTTGCATCCTTGAAAGGTTTTCCATTGCTTTATAAATAAAGCCAACACCGCGTTCATATAGTGAGTTCAAGTGCAATGAGATAAAATATTCTGTTGAGACACCCGCACAAACACACCCAAAAAAAGCATAAAAGAAATAAAGAAAAAAAACACCAAGTGGCCACATGGTCAAGGAGCCTGCTACGGGTGAGGCGTCGAGCAGTAGCATGTAGTGCATCCAACATAAGACTCAGACACACAATCGCGCTACCTAAACAGCGTGTGCCAGACCGCCGGTGCTGCAAAAACGCAAAGAATTTAAAGAAAGGGTCACCAAGGCATGTAGTATAATAGAGTTATCGCCACATTCGGTCTCTGGTCTATGCTTGTTCGTAAATACTATATATACAGCTGACAACATTAGCTGGGCTGCTGGAATCTAGACTTATATTTCTAATCGTCAAGAGAACAATCGCACCATGTGAATGGTTCATGCCAGCGGATTAGCACAAGTAAAATTATATCTTCTTCCCGAGTTCTAAATAAGCTAGGCTAGCTTTGCGTGTCTTCTTATGTGAGTCGTTGTCATTTCTAGCTAACTAGTGATAGGGGGTGGCGGAGATGATGCAGTCTAGCTGATTTAAGTAAGTTTTTTTTTTGAGACAGTAAAACGACAATCATGATAAGAACCTGGTTTTTAAATTGTGGATTGGTTGTTGGCATAACGTATTGCCGGTTGCGTGCATCTTTTCGTAGTAGATTCTTCCAGATAAGGACTTAACCTATATACTTTACCCACACTCACAGCTAGGGCCCTTCTGTTCTTGATTTGGCACAACGGAGGCAAATGGCACAAAGCCACGAACCTATCACCCCTCTTCTAGATACTACAAGCTGGCGGTACCTGCTAGCCAGATGGACCACTACTTGACGAACCTAGATCCCACGACCTACATAAGGATGCATACTTGCCTTGTTGAAATTCAGGTGGTAGTATGTTACACATGGAGTAGTAGAGAAATGGCAAAGCCTAGATGAATACAGCTTCATCTTTAGCAACCTCGTTATTTTGTCGAATCTTAGAACACTCTCCCTAATATTTGGAGATTTCAGGGAGTGGCCACATTCTGTTTCGCAAGTGGAGCGATCTCCTCGCCCTCGATGCCCGGCTGACTTCCCTCGACTCCTAGGCCAAGAAGTGCCTCCTCCCACTTCTTTGCCGGTCCCTGGATCACACGAAGAGAGGATCAATTTATCCTTGTGAAGACAGACAAGAAATTCATTCATGTTAAGGGTAAATAGGAACTTAATTGATAGTTCTGCCCACCTTCCAAGATAGGTCCTGCGCCATGCAATTCTGAACCATTGCGTGGAACGACGGTGTTTTGTACTGTTTCAGAGCTCGTGTGACATAAGAAGCGACTGCCGCGACATCTGCTGGATCGACGGTTTCAAACTACAAGAGGACAGATCGCTATCAATCATCAATGCATCGACATTTGCGAGCAAATACTTAGACCAAGTTATTGTTCTTTACCTCGACATTGAACGAACCCATGTGGAATCCGGTGACACCCTCCCTCACCGTGTCAACAAGTCCTCCGGTGGATGAACAGATGGGAATCTGTAAAATGTAATGCCAAGGACTGTGTCAACTGGGACGATTAATACTTGTGCGGTCAAATTTACCATCTAATTGATCGAGTCGGAACACTTACCACTCCATATCTCATCCCTTGCAATTGGATGAGGCCACATGGCTCGAACCTACTTGGAACAATGATGAAATCAGCCCCAGCGAACATCATGTGCGCCAATGGGACATTGAATTTTGCTATGCCTCTGGCATTCTGTGGGTACTTCGCTTCTAGCAGCATCAGTTCCCCCTCCATTTTCTTCTTCCCTGTGCCCTGAAAAACACAACTCAATTTACCTAAGCAACAATCATCTTCTATCTCCTGCCATGCCGTATGAGTGCATTAGAATTCTCTTTCAAAATAAACATACGAGAACAATTATCTGAACATTCTCCTCGAGAAACTCCGGTATGGCTGCAATTAGTATGTCTGACCCTTTCTGTTCTTCAAGACGTCCAATGAAAATTATAACAGGTATGCTAGAGTCCACAGGCAATCCAACTTCAGCTTGCAGTATTTCTTTATTGAGAGCTCTTGCTTCTGCCACCTAAAAAATGCTCTCTGTAAGTACTGAATTATCCATATGTGGTAATAACTGGCAAAAGAGGAGAAACCTCCCACTGAAGCCTTACCGTTGTTGCATTGTATTTGACACTGATGTACTTATCTGTTGCTGGATTCCAATCAATAACATCCATTCCATTTACAATTCCAGTTTCAAGAGGCTTTGCACGAAGGACGCCATCCAACTCAACACCTTTCTCTGGGCCAGAAGTGAGTTCTTTGACATAATGTGGACTAACTGTAAGGACCACGTCACACTCAGTGATCCCTGCCTTCATCCAGTTAATCTTTCTCCCTACTACTGGCTTAACATGCCTGCGCACAATTATGGCATATGTCAATTTCAAATAAACCAGTACAACATAATAAAACAATAAAACATGGAGGTTCATACCCATCAACAAAATCAAATGACGGCATGAAACTTTCAGGTAAATTAAGAAGTTCGAAGTCCGCTCTAGGAAATCTGCCCTGATAGGCGATATTGTGAATGCAGAAAGCAACCTACAGGACAACTATTCACTGATCAAAACAAGTATAGAAAAATCTGTGGAGCATAAAACCTATGATGCATATTCCCTAGTTGTCAACAAAAGGAAGGAAGTGGTGTACCTTGGCATTCTCATAAATTCCATTTTGCTTATACATGCTCTTCAAATAGCATGGCAAAACTGCAGTGTGCCAGTCATTTGCAACGAAGACAACATTTTCTCCTGGTGAAAGAGTGTGAATGTTTGTTATTTATTTAGTTAAAGAGAAAACATTTAACCATAATACTTGATCTAATCATCTAATACATAAACCTACCATATGGTCCAGAGAAGTTTTCAGAATTATTGAGATTAAGAACCCTCGGAGCCTCCAATGCAGCCTAAAAGTGATATCAGATTAGAAGAAGTTCCACAAACATATCAAGTAAAAAAACTCAATTGATGTGAATGTACTACCCTCGGTAATCCTTAAGACTCATTTAGGCGCTTCAATGCTACCAACACACGCCATTAATTCAGCTAAAACAAGGGTTGGTAATTTTATGATTTGAGGGGCTGAACGCAGCTTATGCAACAGG
This sequence comes from Aegilops bicornis, assembly GCA_021605145.1. NCBI lineage: Eukaryota > Viridiplantae > Streptophyta > Magnoliopsida > Poales > Poaceae > Aegilops > Aegilops bicornis. The sequence goes on along the minus strand of CM038670.1, from coordinate 639,601,703 downwards.
CCACAGCATTGAAATGGATTGTAAATTACATAAGTGAGGTGCTAGTCACATGAAATTCGAACTAAACAGGATACTTACAAGGCACAAAAGGCAGAACCGTAACTGGTTATCTCGGAAGTCTGTTCCAGTGGTAGGCCCATACAATTTTGATCCAGTTTTGCCCCATACCTGAAGTATTATTATGGTTCAAGTGGAACATTGCAAGGTTAAGATAAATGTATATATTGTTCATTGGGCATGAAGAAAGTGGTTAAAACTTATAACAGACCTTCTCAAGAAACATAGGATGATCAACAAAAACACGATCAACTCCCCTTTTGTAGCAGTGAAAAAAGCGCACTGTTTCTGTTCTGTCACCAACAATTACCTAAAGAAGCAAAATTGTTCGGTATAAGTTAAATGCGAGCTAAATAACAACACCCAACAAATCAACTAAAAACATATACCTCAACAAGAACATTTGTATCCCATGTATCCTTGTACTGATCATAGCGAGGAGCTATCGTCATAACCCGGTGCCCCATTGCCTATGAAGAAATGAGTTGTGCATCACACCAAAGATAGTACAACAGACAGAGGGTGATAAAAGTAGTCTCAGTAAAAAAATGTGATTCAGAATTAACAGTACGTGACAAGGAATACTTACAACCAGAGCTGGGGGCAATCCTCCTACGACATCACCAAGGCCTCCAGTTTTGCACCATGGGTGCACTTCAGTGGCAACGAAAATTATGGGCATTCCAGTTGAACATACGATAGGTGCAGGAGTCCTACTAGAATTAGGATGAGTTCCATAATTTGTGGCTCTTCTTTTGGCCAGCTGTGTCTTATTCCGCATGGATACGAACATAACTCCATTGTTACAAGATTGCTGGAATTGGATGTGAGGTGACAGTTTCAGTGAACCAACACTGTTTGTTTGATAAGAACAATAAGTAGGAATGGAACCCATTGGTGCAGCCTCTCAATGACGACCTATCAGAATGGCATATGATAGAGAGGGGGTCATGATGAACTTCTTCTTCAGAGAAAGATGGAAATTCTACCTTATATTCTCAATGTAAAGCAGCACTACTATGCTGGTAACCAGTATTTACAATGCCACAAATATATATGTCATTTTCTCAAATAAAAGAGTACTAAGAGGTGGCACATGAATGTGCTAACTGCTTGCATACCCTGAATAGACCAATTATCATTCAGGCCTCAGGCGTGTGTGGGATATTATTCTTAGTGCTACAACTGCAAGGTTAAAAGGCAAAAAGGAAGTTCCATTAAGGATATGTTCTAATCGATAATTGTACATGCTGTTTCGAAAGAAACCAATGCCTTGTCGATGAGTTCTTCAAGACAATGTGCGGGCTTTTATTTTTCTTATCAACTGTCCAGGAGCCGTAGCATTCAAGGAACGAAAGGGCACCGAAACCAGCCGTTGGTATAGAACAACAGTGAGGCTAAACAGCCTCCCTATAACCAGGACACTGGTCTGTTCCCAATGTGCACATCGAGTGTTTAACAATGTGATACGTCAAATACAGTACAAATAGGGAGTAACCATATTACAGATATAGATATCTAAATGAATTTTGATTGAGTAATTTGGTGCGCAACCCGTGCAATGTAAGTAATAAATGTCGGTATCCTAGCAACACACTTTCATGTGCAAGCCTGAGGTACAATGTTTCACGGACCCAGTAACACCACCATCCCGGATTTTTATTCCTTTCAAAATCAAATAGCACTGTACTCAAATTCAAACGCTAAGTCAAGAAATCTGCCTGGTGAAGAGCAGTACATCACAACACATCCTGACATGGTAAAAATAACAAAATCACGAGGGCATCCGAGGTGAGATGAAAAAAAAACTTGTACTACTCCAGAAGAACCTAAGTGACTGCCTAGTACAAAAGAATAGAACATTAATACTGGTCACTAGTGGGCTTCCATAGCAGTATAACACCCTCAGTGATATAACAAACTCCATCTGAAGACGGTGCACATTTTCGAGCACTGTCAGAAACTAAGGTCGTAGGACCTGGAGCATGTCGGATCGGTGAAGATGAACTACTACTACGCATGCCAGGTTTCCAAACCTCAAGTGGAACGCAGTAAGGAAACAAGTACCGAGTCCCTCCCTACTGCACAGATTGACAGGAAAACTCCATGGTTGGGAACACAGGTCGGAACCCAGAACCATGAATACTTGGAAACCCCCATTCCGAAATCAAAATCAAACGGCCTAGAGAGTTGCGTTCTGGTTGGGAACACAGAGGACCGTGGCCGTGGGAGCGGGAGAAAATAGAGCGCAATGCGTACCTTTTGGAGCTAGGCGCTGATGGAACCGCGGAGCAGGCGGAGTGGCTGGTGGCCGTGGGAACGCAGCAGGCTCCGCTCAAGTAGAAGTAGAAGCAGAAGTGCTCGGCTGGCGGTGAGCGGCAGGAAATATCCTTCCTGCGGCGGGGAGGGGGAGGGGGAGGGGGAGGTGTCGCACGGGTAGCGGCTGGCTCCCGTGCGCCAGCGCCACATGGCCCACGCCACGCGCGGCGACAAACCGGGGCGGGGCACCGCCACCGTACCGGCACCGGCGCGTTGCGTGCGTCGGGCTCGGTTCGGGAGGAGGCGGATGTGCCGAGACGGGAGCGTGAATCGCGATGATGAAGCGCCGGGCCCCCGCGTGGGGATTGGGAGGCGGCACGGGAGCCGTCAGTTTCTGGATGGTGGGGCAGGGGCGAGAGGGCGCAGGGCTCGTGGTTTTTCCTCGTGCCGGGAGTGCGAGCCGTGGCCAAATTCATTGTTTTGACCTTTTTGTGCATGTTTAGCCGTATCTGATCCCTCTTTAGAAAGTTTTTTGGATCTGATCTTTTTCCTACCGCCATCCGAGCTGGCGGTAGGCTAGAACGCCCTACCGCCACCAGCTCTCATGGTAGGGACCAGGTCAACGTCGACGGCACCGTCTGCCTGCTGACATGGATAAGTGGCTACCGCCACTGGCTGTGGCGGTAGCTCTAGGCAGCCTACCGCCAGAGACAATGGCGGTAGGGTGCTGAATGCATAAAACTAACGGCTGGGGGTTAGGTGGGCCCCACAAGCCACCCATTCGCCCCCAAATCCTTTCTTCCCCGAGCTGAGCCCCTCTCCCCCTCTCTCCCTCATCCTAGGGCTCCATCAAATTCATCTTCATTGCTTGAGTTTTCTCCGGTGGATTGAGGCCATTTTCATCCCTCAAGGTACCTCACCCACTCTCTTCTTTTTGGTTGGTTGGAATCAACTTATTTGATGGCATTGATTTCTTTTATGCAAACCCTAGTTGTGCTACATTTTGTGTGAAATCAATGGATTTGATGGATGGTAGATCTAGATCTAGGGTTGTATATGTGTGATTGACCATGTGTAGACTTTGTTGTTTGTAGCTAGATCTATGGTTATTGTTTTGGTTATTTCTAGGATTAGGGTTAGTGGTAAGCAAAGTCATTTTTTAGTTGTTAGGGTTAAGCTATGATATTTTGTTTTTTAGTTGTTATTTGTTTTGTTGCTTAAATGTATTGCATAGAACTTTTATTGATCCATGGGATGCACAATGGATACTGTCCCATATTATGTTGCCGCCTATCTTTGACATTATCTAAAATTTATTTAGATGGGTTGTCTCGTGAATCTCCTTATTTGGATAAGGAGACATTTATGAATGGCAATGACGATGAAGGGGAAGAACACATGGTATTTGAGTATAGCCCAACCTATGAGGATGTAGTTGTGAAAGTTAGAAGTGTGTTACATTGGATGGACCCAAGTGATGAGCTTAAACTTATTGGAAGGTATGATGTTGGAGTGGGTGTGAAGTCTCGGTTGAAGAGTATGCCTATCACCTCGGAATTGCATTGGAAGGTGTACAAGGGTAAAGTAGAGCAATCACAAGACAACTCACTTGAATTATTTGCCACCAAGGTTGATGCTCCTCTGCTACAAATTGACTTGAACCGACATGCCTCCTCCCCAATACATGATGCTAGGGTGGAGGTGTATGTCCCCAATTCTTGTAGCCAACCACCAAGTAGTCAATCAAATGAAGCGGAGATGAATGATAGAGCCATAGTAATTCAAGACCCGGAGATAAATGATATGGCTCATGTTGTTGATGATGATGCTTATGCGGAAGAAGAAGAGATTCATTACAATCCAATAGGTAACTTGGATGTCATTGTCCATCAACAAGACATGGATCGTAGCCTCCCTTATAACCGTATGTGTGTTTATGGCTCTGATGATGAGGGTCCTGAGGAAGATTTGGACGAAGATGGATTCACGGTGCAAGAAAATCAATTCTTCAAGGAGGTGCACGGCAAGGAAAGAGGACCCCCATTGTTTCGTGATGTTAGCCTTGCCGACCATGCCATTGTTGATGGTGGCATGAGACTGGGGTTGGTTGAACCAACACCGTGCTGAGAGTCGGCGATCCAAGGCCCAAGAATGAGGACGAGAATGTTCATTTGAAAATGGCATCTTGTTTGGGTGCTTCCATGAGTTTATTATGTGGTTTAGTGACTACGCCTTTCGGAACCATAGGCCATTTGTTGTTGGTCATTCTAACCAAGAGGTGCGGTACACCGTTAAGTGTGACAAATAAGGATGTAAATGGAAGGTTCGTGGAAGAAAAATTCATTAAACGGGCAATGGGAGTTGAAAAGTTGTGTAGCTACTCACGAGTGCATACCTCCGTAGAAAGCTGGTCAAGCAAGGCCACCGCCAACTCACGCCGAAGTTTTTCGGCTACAAATTATTTAATGAGATATCCCATGACCCAACCGTGAAGGTGAAGTTTTTGATGAGTATTGTTGAAAAAATGTACGGACACAAGGTCAACTATGGGAAGGTATGGAAGGCCAAGTCAGATGCTATTAGGATGTTGCACGGTGATTATGCGGCCGCATACAATATTCTTCCGAGGATGTTGGGAGCCATTGCCCATAAGAACCTAGGCATGCAGCATGGGGTTGAGGACATTGACGGAGTGTTTCATCGTGCCTCCTGGAGTTTTGGGCAATGCATCGAGGCATTTAAGCATTGTCGTCCGGTGTTGTCTATAGATGGCACTTTCTTGACCGGCAAATACAAGGGCACACTAATGGTGGCAATGGCTCATTCGTCCAATGATAACGTGTTGCCGGTGGCCTTTACTTTAGTTCCTTCCGAGCATGACGACAATTGGGAGTGGTTCATGGGGCATGTGAGGACCAAGGTGATTGGGAAGAGGCAGGTATGCATTATATCGGACCGGCTCCAAGGCATTCTCAAAGCCATAGAAGTTGTCATTCCTGGGCTTCCAAAGCTTCATCACCGATGGTGCATGAGGCATTTCGTGGCGAACTTTTACCGGGCATCCAAGAGCAAGGAGTTTTGCAAAGACCTTACCCATGTTTGTGTGGCCTTCACCGTCAGTTCATTCAAAATCCGGTATGATAAACTCTTCAAGGCATTGGCAAAGAACAAAGGTGGAAGAGCATTCTTGGAAAGGAATTATGGGGAGAAGCATAAGTGGTCACGCGCTTACGATGAAGGAGGTTGGAGATACGGTGACATGATTTAGCAACATGGTTGAATGCTTCAACAATGTGCTTATATGCGTCGTTCTTTGCCGGTGATCGCAATACTGAAATACACCTTCTTCAAGCTGAACGAGTATTTTCTTAGGCATTCCAAACCACCGCCAAATGGATAGGTGAAAAAAAGAGTATCCCGACAAGGTTGATGATTGGTTGAGGTTTCAAGCAGGGAAGTCCTCGCATCAACAAATCATTATATTCAACGACAAAGAAATGATCTATCAAGTGGACGAGCCAGGTGGCACAACACGAGACGGTGTGGCTTACGGAGGTGTTATGATAAGGTGGACCTCAAGAACCTGTGGTGTCGATGTGAGAGGCCTCATAAGTACCACTGGCCGTGCTCGTGATTTGATGACGGCGGCCAAGGCTAAACTTGCATGTTTCTGATGGGAGGACCGTGCGGTTGCAGGAGTTCACATTGGAAGCCACGAGGTTGACATGGGCGCCTTGATTTCATCCTTTCCTTGATCAGTCACAGTGGCCTGAGTATGATGGCCCACATATCGTGCCTGACCCTGAACTCATGGTTCCTACAAAGGGAAGAACAAGGAAGAAGAGGTTTAGGAGTGACATGGATGATCTAGCTGGTTACACATGAATGAAACAGTTTGGTAGCGGTCATTTCATGGAGCCACCGGACATCAACAACTGTGGACAATGTGATGATCCGGGACACAATGTTAGGACATGCAGCAAAAAAATCAAGGACCGATGCCAGCACGAGCTCTAGCCAAACGGGTGTTCGTAGTGGAGGTTCCGGTGGCACACGAGGAGGTAGGACTAGTCTTAGAGGTAGTGCATGAGAAGGGACTACTATTGATGGGCGTGGAGGACTGGCGAGTCTTAGAGGTGGTCGTGCTTCCGGTCTTATTAGGACGAGGAGGATCGATAGAGGAAGGCCTATTGACGTTTTGCTTAATCTGGATGGTTGAAATAATATGAATGGTACTTGTTGTTTTGTGTAATCTCTCTTATTTCATTTCCTCTATTCATTATGTTGATATCTTTCACTAACAACCATTCTTATTTTTGTAGGCATGTCTTCATCCGGTTCCATGACGAGGCCGCCGTGTGTTGATCATGAAGACATGCCGAACAAGTGGGAGAACGCCAAGCTAGACGAGGTGAAGGAAAAAGATATGAAAACTCCATCATGTTGGTGTGGAGATGTTTGCAAGGTGAAGGTATCCACCGACCGCAATAATTCATGGACCAAGGGAGGAGATTCTTTGTGTGTCCCAACTATGCACATAATCGGGCGCTTCCAACAAACGCCTATGACGTACTACCGGTATGGTCAAAGAGCAATCTCAAAATTTGTCCAACTTCAACTCATAATCCTAACAACAAATTTGTTTATCCTATGCAGTCACCGCCTCCTCTTTGCAAGTACTTCACATGGATAGATCAAGATGTTCCAGAGGATGTCAAAAAGGATCAATATCGAGATTGTCTTAGGAGGCAACGGTTGTTTGAAGAAGCTTTTCAGAGAGGCTTGGATGAAGAGCGTCGTCAGAAGGAGAAGATGGAACGAAGAAACGCGAGGAGGAAAGGGCACGCAAAGAGAAGGCTGCTCGTGAAGAAGAGAGGGCAAGAAAGCTTGCAAGGGCTCGTGATGCACAAGAGGAGGATGAGGCACGTTACAAGAAGGGAAAAGGGCCCATGTTTCCTTAGTGATCTTTAGATGCATCTATTGAAGTTGTATCTTTAGTGACTGTCCGATGGTATTTCGTAAGCCGGATATTTGATGATATTGCACATGAGACTATTTTATTCCACTATGTATGAACTATTTGTGATCGTGTTGAACTATTAGTGATCGTGTATGAACTATTTGTGATCGTGTTGAAAAAAGTGTCAGACAAATTGTTGCTGAAATATTTTCAGCTATATATATGATTGTTGTTTGTTTAGTTATCTACTTTGTCTAACGTGTTGATTGTTTTTTTCATTTTGCAGATATTTGAGCCCTACCGCCATAGTCTACGGCGGTAGCCTGTGGCTTCCTACCGGGGCGTGGCGGTAGGCCCTGCTACTCACGCACCGAGCTGCACACAAACTATGCTTGGTGTCTCGATGCGACGCTGAAGGGACCCTACCGCCCAGAGGTCAGGGCGGTAGGCCACACTACTCACGCACCGCCTGCACACACTATGTCTAGTGTCCGATGCGACACAGAAGCGTCCTACCGCCACAGGCTATGGCGGTGAGTTTGGTTGCCTACCGCCTGAGGCGATGGCGGTAGGATTTGATCCTAAAAACACCTAGTAGGGATGTGCGTAATTCTGTTGTCAACTATGTTTTTATGGCAAAATGAAAAAAAGTGAGTTGCAACATGTCATGTCCGATAAATGAAAAAAGGAGCAACACCCGGTGCATAGTTCAAATGACACATGTCATGTCCGATAATTGAAATAACAAGCAACACCCATTACATAGTTCAAATGACACATGTCATGTCCGATAATTGAAATAACAAGCAACACCCATTATATAGTTCAAATGACACACGTCATGTCCGATAGTTCATAAGACACACATCATTTCCACAAGTTCAAATGACCAACATCATGCCCGGTAGCATCCTAAGTACCCGGAAAGGATCCACTAATAAGCCAGAAGAGACGCCCTAACCTGCTTAATACGTTCGATTAGTGCAACACGCTTTGGATTAGGCTTTGGTTCATACTCTGTAGAACCCGCCCAATGGATCATGCAACCCTTTTCCTCGCGGAACCAGGCCCATCGTGCACGTCGGGTTGGTTTCTCCGACACTCCTTGTTTGATTGCCCATCCAATGATCTGTCCGGGCTTTGCCATGTCCACCTCCTCAAATTCGTCAATGCTTACGTAGAAAGCTATCTCCAGTACAAAGTCCATCTACACTCATCTTACTTATACCGCAACTCATTAACTATCTTCCATTTTTCTCTCTCGAGCTCTTCAGGGAACTCACAGAACACATACTTGTTGAAATCACTCCTAGCCACGTAAGCCTCTTCACAACTGTTAATCCATTTTCAAAGCTCCCTGAGCATCCTACGGCGTCGTTCTACTTCACACTTCTCATATGCTATCTGCACCTCCGGGGTCCTTTTTTCCATTCTATATTGAATTGAAAAAAAAACTAGGGTCAAATGATATAAGACAAACACAAAGCATAACTTATTTATAATGAACAAAGACACAAAGTTCTTAGTGGTTCAAATGACATAAGGTACATAACATAAGATCAAATTCAAATGTCTTGGCATACATAACATAAGTAGAAATTCAAATGACATAGGTTACATAAATGATAAGGGTACATGTCATCATAGTCCAAATGACACTAGAAGATCATGTGTTTCAACCCACTCTATTCGTCCATCAACATGACATCTTTTGTCAGACGCCCCGGTTGCAAAAATGACATCATTTCTTTCACGGACCCAAGCCCAACGAGAAGCCCGACTAGCTATCAGCGAAGATGGTTGCCTGACTAGCCAATCAATGACCTGGCCGGGGTTTTTCAAGTCCATCTCATGCACTTCATCCCTTGTAGCGCACAATGCAATTTTCCTTGCAAGAGCACGTCTACGAAATTTCTCTGCCTTCTTGAGTTTGCTTATGTTTTTCTGTTTAGCATCATAGAACTCAACTTTGTCATCGTCACACTCGCTCACATAGTATTTTGAAAAGTCACTACAAGCCGCATTCAATGCATCGACGGCTTCGACCCACAGCTTCATCTTTTCCTCAATGACTTCGTGTTCACGCTTTGCCGCCGCCTCTGCGGAAGTCTCAAAGAAGATGATCGATGACATCCTACAAGTCGAGGGGTAACTATAACGGTCATCGTAAGCATAACCTTAAGCACTAACCCCCACCCCACATTTGGTCTTCTCACACCCAAAAACCAAAGGCATCATAAGCATAACCCTAAGCAGTAACCCTAACCACAACCGTATTTTGTACTATGAAGTGTCAGATCCACTAACTTGCGACCATAGTAAGCACATATATAACCTTACAAATCAACTTGATAGTTGATTTAACACAAGATGACACAAACTTAAGTCATTAGCATAACCCTAAGCACTAACCCTAACCACAACCCTAGTTTCTACTATGAAGTGTTAGATCCACTAACTTGGCACTATAGTAAGCACATATGAAATGAACTTGGCACTATAGAACAAACATGCAAACATCAGTTTTTTTCAGATCATATAACATCATATATGCACAGTTTTCACAACAGTTCATCATATGTAATAGATATAGCACAAGTAGTAGAAAACAATACGAACAGAACACTAGAAATATAAGTCCTCAAGTCCAACATAATACTTGAAATAAAAGTCCTCAAGTCCAAAGCAAACTAGAAGCTCATTATAGTTCAACATGGCCAAACACTAGTTTAACATGCCCAAACACTAGTTCATCGTCCCATTCTTCCTCTCTTAGAGCACCCATTCGCGGTCTTCTTGCGGCGACGAGGAGCAGCTTTTGAACGGTGGACGGGCTGAATGGATCATCATGAGGGTGAGAAACCCTTTTGCTTGGGAGGCCGGTGGTGCATCCATCATTTGTGACATGTTCATCTCTTCCGGGGCTTCGTCCTCCTGCAAGTCCACCTCCTCTTCCTCCTCAGATTCACCGGAGTCGCTGCCATCATCGGCGTGGCTAGAAGAAGCATGGACGTGGCTAGTATTAGCACTGGCATGGCTAGAAGAAGCGGCGGCTCCACTAGCCTGCACCATGGGTGTGCTCGGAGCATGCACATCTACGTCACCCGGGCTTGCGCATCCAAGAATGGTGACTAGCTTCCGGCAACGTTTCATGAAACGCTGCAGCAACAACAACAACAAAGAGACAAAGATTTTAATGCAACAGAGTAAGGACTTGTGAAGTATAACATTTTAATGCAATGTACTAAGGATCTCTATTGCTTAGTTTCAGCGTTTCCTCAAGGTAGCATCCGACTGGAGTCCCGGGGTTATGGATTAGTGCATTCGAGCCTTCGATGATACTTCTATTGAGCTCAAAAGTCTGAAAATTCAACGTAAGCTCAAAAGTTTGCACAATCAAGATAATATGAATCCACTCTTCAAATAGGTTCACAAGACTTACCACTCTATCAGTCAAGGGCGCATACTCTCTATGAGAACCTTGTGTACTTCTCACTATGGCGTCATACTCATTGTCTGATTCATTGTTTGCATCATGATCTGCGAGATCTGCGTTGGTCCACCTTGGCCTCAAACGCACCCGAAATCGCCTCACATTGTCATACCACTTTAGATGAGTTTCTTTGTAATTCCTCATGTCCACCAAAGTCATACCCGTCTCTCTAGAACCGAGCCTCTGCTCCCACATCTCGACATACCTAGCATGGTGTTGTCCCCACTCAAGCACATTCTGATTATTCTTTCGGTTCTGACTGCAAAGAATGACAACAACAAAGCATAAGAAACAATTTGAAACATTGTATTGTTGGTTAACATAGCCTCGGTTAGGTAACTCACTTGTGAAGCTCAAGTCCACCCGTGCTTGCCGGCTCCGGTGGGGTGCGTTGCCTCATACCAAATTGCATGGCCACTGATGTGGTAGATGCCACTCGACAAAGATAAATGCATATGAGAGGGCACCGATCCGCCAAAGATGGGAGTCCCTAGTGCACATCTGGTTCAATGTGAAACCCTATTTGCCTCGTAAGGCCTCCGATTAACCTATCAATGAGCTATTAGTTCGGCCAATGCATTTGATGGAAGCTTAGAGAAAATATTGAATCGGTATACCTGACGATATGTGAGGCTGTCCATTTCGTTGATGAAATTCTTGTACAAGGACTTGTTCTTGCTTCCAAATATTCTAACCCGGTCCCAAGAGAATGCCACGGTGGGGAGTCGAAAAACATCTTCTTCTTCATTAAGGCCTACCCACACGTGCGGCGAAGGATGCTTTTCAGGATGCCCAACCGCCAAACGCTCCCACATCCAAACCGAGAGGCCCCAAATACATCCACCCATGCATGGCCTCGAGGTGGTTTTCCTACATGTGACGTCGAGCTGCAACCCAAAAATCAAACTGGTTAAATGTACTAACATAAGAGTTGGAGGAGTGCTCTTTGTAGGAATTCATGAACATACTACCATGCTTAATGGATATTTGCATAACTTGTTACTGACCAGCATAAGTAGGCGAGCCCAGCAGACCCCAATTTGTACTTCTCGTCCCGATCGGCCAAGAAGTCAAGAAACATCCAAGGAGCAACATCTCCAGAGCAGTCTCCAAAGACCACCTGTGATAGGAGGTGCCACACGTACGCTCGAGCATACTGCTCCACGGTCTCCTCATTGGCTTCTTCAGGGCATCCCGACCTATGATGCTGTAGCCAAGGGAATGAGACGCCGTTTGTCCTGTTGTCAGTCCTTCCCTGGGCACTAAGAGAGGCCGAGTAGTCACCGATGAGAGCGGTAACCCTCGCACGCTAGTTCTTGCCGTGCACTCGCCCGGTGAGAGCCTTGCCGTCAATGGGAAGCCCAGTGATCATGGCAAAGTCCTCCAACGTCACCGTTAGCTCGCCACAAGGGAGATGGAAGTTGTGTGTCTCCGGCCGCCAACGATCAACGAGGGCGGTGAGAGCTGAATGGCACATCGACGGCGACACGCGCTTGAACTGAAGAACAAACGGTAGCAGCCCGGCACACTCAAAGTACGGCTCGTAGCGCACGTCATATTGCATCTGGTTTTCCGTCGTGTGGCTCCTAAAGCGGATGACAGCAAGTTTCTGTAACAACTGAGAAAATATGTCAGAAGCTTCCTTCATTCAAAAAGTAGCATGAAAATTGTTACCTCTCCATACTCGATAGCACGGGCACGATGGTCCTTGACAAAAGCAAGGTCAAGCCCCGTATAAAAACGCCCATTGTCCTCATCCTCGGCCATCCTAACAAATATATAATTTTTTCACTTATTAGACAACATCGTCTATACATATGAATAAAAAAACTAAAACCAAACATCTACAATTATAAACTGCAAAATATGAAAATACCATACTATTAGTATGCATTCTCCATCACAACAAAAAGCATCTATATGAAATACACACATTTTCACACTATGCATTAACCACCTACAAATTTTGCAAAAAAATAATCCTCACAATTTTACAATGCATTAACCATCTAAGAATTTTGCAATGCCTTCATCCTCACAATCTTGCATTCACCATACAGAAAAACTTCTCATACAATTCATATCTACATAACAAAAGAAAATTGACCAACATATATGCATTCACCAACATATCCTCACATATCTCGCAATGGTTTCACCCACACATCCTTTCATAAGCCTACTAGTAAATCATATACTACTAAACAACTAAAACATCATAAGAAAAATGAACACCAAAACCTAGGTTGCACCTAGTGCCAAAAATAGCTTCAAAAATAAAAAAGCATTTTGAAAACTGATTGGAGGGAATGGAGGAGCTTACCGGCCTCTTCGATTTGCCCCAAAGCTCCGCGAAAATGGTGGAGGGAAGAGGGAGATCGAGGGAGGGGATCGGGAGGAGGAGAGAGGCGCCGCTCGCCTCTGTTCGACTCGAGGGGAGGAGGAAGAACGGGTTGGTGGGTGGGGTAGGGCCCGCCCGCAGCCACCAAGCACGAAAGGAACCTACCGCCACCGTCTCTGGCGGTAGGCTACCTAGACCTACCGCCACAGCCAGTGGTGGTAGCCACTTATCCACGTCAGCAGGCAGACGGTGCCGTCGACGTTGACCCGATCCCTACCGCCAGAGCTGGTGGCAGTAGGGCGTTCTAGCCTACCGCTAGCTCGGGTGGCGGTAGGAAAAGGGTCAGATCCGAAAAACTTTCCAAAGAGGGGTCAGATGCGGCTAAATGTGCACAAAAGGGACAAAACAGTGAATTTGGCCGCGAGCCGTCCGTTCGTTGGGGCTGGGGAAAGGGAAGGACTAGAGGAAACGACATCGAACATGTTTCCGGTTAATAACCCTTGAGCAAGAAGGGGTGTCTAAAAGGTATCTCCTCCCCCCGTGTCGCACCCAGACGGCACCGGGGGCGAACCCGCCACCGCTCCAAGCTACCCCTCCCCTGCGCCCCTCACCGCCGTTGCCGCCGGCTCCTTCGCCCATGATGGCGGCGGGCCTACGCCAAATGGTGTCGGGGAGGTTTCGCCAGATGCCGGCTGCCGTCGGGTTCGGTGGGGCGGCGATGGCGGCTCTCTGGCAGTGGCGGGCGGCGGCCTGAACGCGGTGGCGGGGTGATGTGGCGCACCGACGAGCTCCTTTGGCACTGCAGCATGGAGGGTGCGGGTGTGGGACCCGAGCCCAGATCTGGCGTGGCCGGTGGCTGCTACGGCGGGCCACCGCGGGTGGCAGGCTGGTCGGGACGTGGAGGTTCCGCCGGAGCTGCAGGTCCGGTGGCGGTGGCGGCGTACACGGAGAGGACGGCGACGCGGCGGCGTCACACGGGACGGGCGGGCGCGGATCCGGGCGGGGCTCCGGCGGATCTGTGTGTGGCGGCCGGCGGGAGAGCGGCTCGAGGTGTTCCCAGCTTGCTGGTGCTCCTACGGTGTGTCCCAGCAGCGTCCGGGGCGCGGATCCGGGCGAGGCTGGCCCGGATCTGGTGCGTGGTGGTCAACCTAGAGTTCGGCAGGCTGCGGGCGGCGCTGTGGCGCGTTGGCTACGGCAGCGAGGAGGGAGGATGGCGGCGCGGCGGCGCCGCTCTTGGCGGTGGGTGCGGGGCTGCCATGACCGCGCGTGGTGCCGTGGTGGTTTTGCTTGCCGTGTAAGAGGTGGTTGGCGGCGGTGATCGGTGTAGAGTGCTCGGCCGCCGCCGGTGGTGATTGGCTGTGGTGAAGATGGGTTTGGTGAGCTCCGGGTGAAAGCCTAGCTCGACCTCGGTCGATGCTGGCGTCGACGACGTCCTAGGATGTCGTTCCCTTGTTGGAGGCGGCGTCGTGGAGCCCCTTCACCTTCCTTGTCATCTCAGCCACGGGCTCTTCGGGTGAAAACCCAAACTTCGGCCTTGGCCTAAGTGGGCGTCGGCGGCGTTCCTCGCCACTTCCCTCTTGGGGGCGACGCCTTTGGAGGTCTTATCCTTCATCTGCTGGCGGTGGCTCTGTGGCTTTGCAACTTCATCGTCGGCTAGGCTGTGCGCGGCCTCGGGGCCAGCGTGGAAGTCGGAGCGGCGGCTCCGGGTATCTCCTTCGTGTGGTGGTTGGCTTTGGTTGCGAGGGCGACATGGTCATCGACTAGGTGGGTTCGCGGCCTCGGGGCCGGAGTGGAAGTGGTGCGGCGGCGGCGGAGATCTCGTGTGCGTTGGGTGTTGGCTTTGGCCTCTAGGGAGGCGGAGCCATCGACTAGGCTGGTGCTTGGCCTCGGGGCCGGTGTGGATGTCGGAGCGGCGGCTCCGGAGACCATTGTTCTGTTGTAGGGCGTCGTCTCTGGTCACTTGGGTGACAGTGTCGTCGACTCGAGTGGTGCGTAGCCTCGGGGCTGGCATGTGCGTGTATCGCAGATGTATCGGTTTTCGGCCAGTTTTCCTTATAAACTGGTCGATTCTCTTCTTCTTAATGAAAAGGCAGAGCTCCTGCCGGTTGCTCGAAAAAAACATGTTTCCGGTTGGGGCCCTTCGGTCAGGTTGTGGAAAAAGTACTTGTCCGGGTTGATGAATGCGGATAATCTATACCTACTAATAATAGAAATATGTATTCTTAGTCTGTCATGCTATTTTATAAAAAAACCTCTGATGTTTCTGACATTTAACCCGCAGTACATATCAAATGTTTTTTTTATAAATACTCACTAGCAAAAATGCCCGTGTGTTGCTAGGGGGACACAATTGATGTGTATTTAAATTTGGTTAGAATTAGATGGGCAAAACACAATGATAGTTCATGCAAAATTCAACGCGCAACAAAATTTTAGACCCACACAATAGCTCGTTATATACGGATTTCAAATGGACTTCAATTTTCTATATAGAGCTATAATTTATCATCATATTCCAAGTTAAAATAGAATTGGTTATCTTCTATCCCTGCTTGGAATATATTCCATGTTGGTTGTAGATGTGGTGTTGGCATGTGCTGGGTGGCTGGTGAGCACCAGTTGGCAGCGATCTGTGCCGTTGTCACACAATATTAACAAAATAAAAAAGTGGAAATATTGGCATTTTACACAACCAATTAAAAAAACAAAAATAGTAGGAATCAAGCTCTAGAGGTCCTAAAACATGTTTTCAATTGTAATAAGGAGAAGATGTACTGACTTATCTCTCTAAAAGCATAAATAAGTTTCGGTTCTCGGTTTCGGTCTTGGATGTGATTCCTGGTTTGGCTTTGTTTCTGATGGATCGTGTGGAAGGTTTGATGAAGAGTTTGAAGTTGTCTGATCTGGAGAGTAAGGGGAGGAATATTGCATGGACGGGAGGGGGTAAGGCTGGGATCGTGGAACCGCAAGCCCTGGCTAAGCTGCTGTCAGATAAACCAGCCTACGCTGAAGGTATGATAAACTCTCTGGGCAGGATCTGGTGTCCACTGAGAGGTCTAGATTGCAAAGATCTGGAAGATAATGGTTTCATGTTCACGTTCCACCAGCATTCTGGGAAGAGGAAAGCCCTCGATGAGGGTCCATGGATGTTCAATAATTCCCTCCTGGTGGTGGAGGATTTTGATCCGGCGAAGAGCATCAAGGACTATAAGTTTATGACAGTTCCGATCTGGGGGTGGCAAAATCCGTAGCTGGGGGCACTCAGGGGGCCGTCTGGGAAGCGATAGTGATAATTGGCGCAAGGACAAATCGGTGGCGGGGCACCAGTTGAAAGAGTTGGAAAACTGCGAGCCTGAAGTGATGAGCCCTATGAAGAAGAAGGGTGATCCAATGCAAGTTGAGGCCCCAGCCAAATCTAGACGAGAGGTTGCAAAGAGAACATCAGCTCTGAAGCATCTAACTTATGAGAGTAGAGGGTCTGTGGGAGAGCAAAAGCATCAGGGGGAGAGCAGTGTGATTAAGGGGGGTGCACAGGCCCAAAGGCTGCCTCCTAAAGTTTCTGAGAAGGGGAAGGGGAGCAAGGAATTGACGGGGCAGGATGATGTTGTAGAACCGGTCCGGGAGGAAGGTGATTTCAACGGAGGCAAGGGGAATGGGGCAAATAAGAAGGAAGGCTCGAGGTTTAGAAGGAAGGACATGGTTGATAGTGCTCCGTTGGGTGTGATTCTGAGCACAAAGCGTAGGGGGATGAGGTGGAAGGTGATGTGGACGTAACCAGTGACACTAAGAAGTACAAAACTGGGGAGAACATTCTCAACACTTGTGAAGCGGGGCTGTCGGAACAGCCCTGCAGGTTGCAATGAAGATAATAGCTTGGAACTGTCGTGGGCTTTGGAACCCACATGCAGTTCGTAGCCTTCTGGAGCTGCAAAGGGGGGAAGCTGCCGACATCCTCTTCCTCTCGGAAACTAAAATGACTGAGAAGGAGGTGGATTTCTTGTGGTGGCGTTTGAACTTGGTGCACATGGTGGGAGTATACTGCGTCGGTCGTAGTGGGGGACTTGCCCTCTTCTGGAGGAGAGAGGTGGAGGTTAACCTGAGATGGAAAGGGAAATATCACATTGATGCGGATGTGGTGCAGGAGAATGGTACTAAGTGGAGACTCACGAGGGTGTATGGGGAGTCGAGACCGGGCGAGAAGGAGAAGACATGGAAGCTTCTAAGGACCCTGTTGGGGAACGTTGCAGAAAATTAAAAATTTCCTACGGTTTCACCAAGATCCATCTATGAGTTCATCTAAGCAACGAGTCATGGGAGAGTGATTGCATCTACATACCACTTGTAGATCGCGTGCGGAAGCGTTCAATGGAGCAGGGGATGATGGAGTCGTACTACCGTGATTCATATCACCCATGACCTAGTGCCGAATCGGACAGCACCTCCGCGTTCAACACACGTGACGGAGCGGATGACGTCTCCTCCTTCTTGATCCAGCAAGGGGAAGGAGAGGTTGATGATGATCCAGCAGCACGACGGTGTGGTGGTGGATGCAGCAGAACTCCCAGGCTTCGCTAAGCAACTACGGGAGGAGGATGAGGTGTAGCAGAGGGAGGCGCCAAGGGCTTCAGGTGCGGCTGCCCCTCCCTCCCTCCCTTTATATAGGTGCAAGAGAGGGAGGGCGCAGCCTTGCCCCTTCCTCCAAGGAAGGGGTGCGGCCAGAGGGGGAGGAGTCCATCCTCCCCAAGGCACCTCGGAGGTGCCTTCCCCCTTTAGGACTCTCCCCTCCCCAAGTCTCCTTGGCGCATGGGCCTCTTGGGGCTGGTGCCCTTGGCCCATATAGGCCAAGGCGCACCCCCTACAGCCCATGTGGCCCCCCCGGGGCAGGTGGACCCCCTGGTGGACCCCCGGACCCCTTTCGGCACTCCCGGTACAATACCGATAACGTGCGAAACTTTTCCGGCGACCAAAATAAGACTTCCCATATATAAATCTTTACCTCCGGACCATTCCGGAACTCCTCGTGACGTCCGGGATCTCATCCGGGACTCCGAACAACATTCGGTTTGCTGCATACTCATATTCATACAACCCTAAGCGCCACCGAACCTTAAGTGTGTAGACCCCTACGGGTTCGAGACATGCGCACATGACCGACGCGTTCTCGGTCAATAACCAACAGCGGCATCTGGATACCCATGTTGGCTCCCACATGTTCCACGATGATCTCATCGGATGAACCACGATGTCAAGGACTCAATCGATCCCGTATACAATTCCCTTTGTCTAGCGGCATTGTACTTGCCCGAGATTCGATCGTCGGTATCCCGATACCTTGTTCAATCTCGTTACCGGCAAGTCTCTTTACTCGTTCCGTAACACATCATCCCGTGATCAACCTCTTGGTCACATTGTGCACATTATGATGATGTCCTACCGAGTGGGCCCAGAGATACCTCTCCGCTTACACGGAGTGACAAATCCCAGTCTCGATTCGTACAACCCAATGTACACTTTCGGAGATACCGTAATGCACCTTTATAGCCACCCGATTACGTTTTGACGCTTAGTACACCCAAAGCATTCCTACGGTATCCGGGAGTTGCACAATCTCATGGTCTAAGGAAATGATACTTGACATTAGAAAAGCTTTAGCATACGAACTACGACCTTTGTGCTAGGCTTAGGATTGTCTTGTCCATCACATCATTCTCCTAATGATGTGATCCCGTTATCAACAACATCCAATGTCCATGGTCGTGAAACCGTAACCATCTATTGATCAACGAGCTAGTCAACTAGAGGCTTACTAGGGACATGGTGTTGTCTATGTATCCACACATGTATCTCGAAGTTTCCTATCAATACAATTATAGCATGGATAATAAACGATTATCATGAACAAGGAAATATAATAATAACTAATTTATTATTGCCTCTAGGGCATATTTCCAACAGTCTCCCACTTGCGCTTAGAGTCAATAATCTAGTTCACATCGCCATGTGATTAATGATCGATAGGTCACATCGCCATGTGACCAACATCCAAAGAGTTTACTAGTGTCGCTAAACTAGTTCACATCACCATGTGATTAAGACTCAATGAGTTCGGGGTTTTGATCATGTTTTCCTTGTGAGAGAAGTTTTTAGTCAACGGGTCCGCAGATTCAGATCCGTATGTACTTTGAAATTCTCTATGTCATATTGTAAATGCTGCTTCCATGCTCCACTTGAAACTATTCCAAATGGTTGCTCCACTATACGTATCCGGTTTGCTACTCAGAGTCACTAGGATAGGTGTTAAAGCTTGCATCGACGTAACCCTTTACGCCGAACTCTTTATCACCTCCATAATCGAGAAACATGTCCTTATTTACTCCAAGGACAATTTTGACCGCTGTCCAATGATCCCCATTCCTGGATCATTCTTGTACCACTTGACTGACTCATGGCAAGGCACACTTCCGGTGTGGTACAAAGCATAGCATACTATAGAGCCTACGTCTAAAGCATAGGGGACGACCTTCGTCCTTCTTTTCTGCCGTGGTCGAGCTTTAAGTCTTAACTTCATACCTTACATCTCAGGCAAGAACTCCTTCTTTGACTGATCCATCTTGAACACCTTCAAGATCATGTCAAGGTATATGCTCATTTGAAAGTACCATTAAGCGGTTTTGATCTATCCTCATAGATCTTGATGCTCAATGTTTTAGTAGCTTAAACCGGTTTTTCTATTGAAAAGCACTTTTCAAATAACCCTATATGCTTTCCAGAAATTCTACATCATTTCTGATCAACAATATGTCAACAACATATACTTATCGAAATTCTATAGTGCTCCCACTCACTTCTTTGGAAATACAAGTTTCTCATAAACTTCGTATAAACCCAAAATCTTTGATCATCTCATCAAAGCGTACATTCCAACTCCGAGATGCTTACTCCAGTCCTTAGAAGGATTCCTGGAGCTTTGCATACTTGTTAGCGTCTTTCAAGATTTGTCAAAACCTTCTAGTTGTATTACATACAACCTTTCCTCAAGAAAATCGTCGAGGAAACAATGTTTTTTACGTCCTATCTGCAAGATTTCATAAATAATGCAGTAACTGCTAATCCAATTCCAACAGACTCTTAGCATCGCTACGAATGAGAAAGTCTCATCGCAGTCAACTCCTTGAACTTGTCGGAAAACATCTTAACGACAAGTCGAGCTTTCTTAATGGTGACACTTTACCATCATTGTCCGTCTTCTTCCAAAATCCATTTGTACCCAACAGCCTCTATGACCATCAAGTAGTTCTTCCAAAGTCTACACTTTGTTTTCATACATGGATCCTCTCTTGGATTTTATGGCCTCAAGCCATTTGTCGGAATCCGGGCCCACCATCGCTTCTCCATAGCTCGTAGGTTCATTGTTGTCTAGCAACATGACCTTCAAGACAGGATCACCGTACTACTCAAGCAAGACTGTCCTTGTCGCCCCACGTGGTTTTGTAGTGACTTGATCCAAGCATTATGATCACTATCATCGCCTTCCACTTCAATTGGTGTAGGTGCCACAGAACAACTTCCTGTGCCCTGCTACACACTAGTTGAAGTGATGGTTCAACAACCTCATCAAGTCTCCACCATCCTCCCACTCAATTCTTTTGAGAGAAACTTTTCCTCGAGAAAGGACCCGTTTCTAGAAACAATTACTTTTGCTTCCGGATCTGAGATAGGAGGTATACCCAACTAGTTTTTGGGTGTCCTATGAAGATGCATTTTATCCGCTTTGGGTTCGAGCTTATCATCCTGAAACTTTTCACATAAGCGTCGCAGCCCCAAACTTTTAAGAAACGACAACTTAGGTTTCTCCAAACCATAGTTCAAACGGTGTCGCCTCAACGGAATTACGTGGTGCCCTATTATAGTGAGTGCGGTTGTCTCTAATGCCTAACCCATGAACGATAGTGGTAATTCGATAAGAGACATCATGGTACGCACCATATCCAATAGGGTGCAACTATGATGTTCGGACACACCATCACACTATGGTGTTCCAGGCGGTATTAATTGTGAAACAATTTCCACGAGGTTCTTAATTGCGTGCCAAAGCTCGTAACTCAGATACTCATCTCTATGATCATATCATAGACATTTTTATCCTCTTGTCACAATGATCTTTAACTTCACTCTGAAATTACTTGAACCATTCAATAATTCAGACTTTGTGTTTCATCAAGTAAATATACTCAACATCTACTCAAATCATCTGTGAAGTCGTAACATAACGATATTCATCAGATGCCTCAACACTCATTGGACTGCACACATCAAAATGTGTTACTTCCAACAGGTTGCTACCTTGTTCCATCTTACTGAAACCGAGGCTTTTCAGTCATCTTGCCCATGTGGTATGATTTACATATCTCAAGTGATTCAAAATCAAGTGAGTCCAAATGATCAATCTGCATGGAGTTTCTTCATGCGTATACACCAATAGACATGGTTTGCATGTCTCAAACTTTTTCAAAAACGAGTGAGTCCAAAGATCCATCAACATGGAGCTTCTTCATGCGTTTTATACCAATATGACTTACATGGCAGTGCCACAAGTACGTGGTACTATCATTACTATCTTATATCTTTGGCATGAAAATGTGTATCACTACGATCGAGATTCAATAAACCATTCCTTTGAGGTGCTAGACCATTGAAGGTATTATTCGAATTAATAGAGTAACCATTATTCTCCTTAAATGAATAACCGTATTGCGACAGACATAATCCAATCATGTCTATGGTAGAGGGAGCGTGCGATGCTTGATCATATCAACCTTGGAAACACTTCCAACACGTATCGTCAGCTCACCTTTAGCTAGTCTCTGTTTATTCCGTAGCTTTTGTTTCGAGTTACCAACACTTAGCAACCGAACCGGTATCTAATACCCTGGTGCTACTAGGAGTACTAGTAAAGTACACATTAACATAATGTATATCCAATATACTTCTATTGACCTTGCCAACCTTCTTATCTACCAAGTATCTAGGGTAATTCTGCTCCAGTGGTTGTTCCCCTTATTACAGAAGCACTTAGTCTCGGGTTTGGGTTCTACCTTGGGTTTCTTCATTTGGAGCAACAACTGATTTGCCGCTTCATGAAGTGTCCCTTCTTGCCCTTGCCCTTCTTGAAACTAGTGGTTTCACCAACCGTCAACAATTGATGCTCCTTCTTGATTTCTACTTTCATGTGTCAAACATCGTGAATACCTCAAGGATCATCATATCTATCCCGACATGTTATAGTTCATCACGAAGCTCTAGCAGCTTGGTGGCAATGACTTTGGAGAAACATCACTATCTCATCAGGAAGATCAACTCCCACTCGATTCAAGTGATTGTTGCACTCAGACAATCTGAGCACAAGCTCAACAATTGAGCTTTTCTCCCTTAGTTTGCAGGCTAAGAAAATCGTCAGAGGTCTTTATACCTCTTGACGTGGGCACGAGCCTGAAATCCCAATTTCAGCCCTCGAAACATCTCATATGTTCCGCGATGTTTCGAAAAACGTCTTTGGTGCCTAAACTCTAAACCGCTCAACCGAACTTTCACGTAGTTATCAAAAGCGTGTATGTCCGATGTTCGTAACATCCACAAACGATGTTTGGGGTTCAGCACCTTGAGCGGTGCATTAAGGACATAAGCTTTCTCTTGTCGCATAATCGCTCATCACAACTTTCAACTATATTTTTCTAGGAACATATCTAAACAAAGGAACTAAAGCGCGAGCTTACGACATAATTTGCAAAGATCTTTTGACTATGTTCAGGATAATTAAGTTCATCTCATGAACTCCCACTTAGATAGACATCCCTCTAGTCATCTAAGTGATTACATGATCCGAGTCAATTAGGCCGTGTCCGATCATCACGTGAGACGGACTAGTCATCATCGGTGAACATCTTCATGTTGATCGTATCTACTATACGACTCATGCTCGACCTTTCGGTCTCTTGTGTTCCGAGGCCATGTCTGTACATGCTAGGCTCGTCAAGTTAACCTAAGTGTTCTGCGTGTGTAAATCTGGCTTACACCCGTTGTATGTGAACGTAAGAATCTATCACACCCGATCATCACGTGGTGCTTCGAAACGACGAACTTTAGCAACAAAGTACGCAGTTAGGGAGAACACTTTCTTGAAATTGTTATGAGGATCATCTTATTTACTATCGCCGTTCTAAGTAAACAAGATGCATAAACATAATAAACATCACATGCAATTATATAGTAGTGACATGATATGGCCAATATCATATAGCTCCTTTGATCTCCATCTTCGGGCTCCATGATCATCTTGTCACCGGCATGACACCATGATCTCCATCATCATGATCTCCATCATCGTGTCTTCATGAAGTTGTCACGCCAACGACTACTTCTACTTCTATGGCTAACGCGTTTAGCAATAAAGTAAAGTAATTTACATGGCGTTCTTCAATGACACGCAGGTCATACAAAAATAAAGACAACTCCTATGGCTCCCGCCGGTTGTCATACTCATCGACATGCAAGTCGTGATTCCTATTACAAGAACATGATCTCATACATCACATATATCATTCATCATTCATCACAACTTTGGCCATATCATATCACAAAACACTTGCTGCAAAAAACAAGTTAGACGTCCTCTAATTGTTGTTGCAAGTTTTACGTGGCTGCAATAGGGTTCTAGCAAGAACGTTTTCTTACCTACGTGAAAGCCACAACGTGATTTGTCAACTTCTATTTACCCTTCATAAGGACCCTTTTCATCGAATCCGCTCCAACTAAACTGGAAGAGACCGACACCCGCTAGCCACCTTATGCAACTAGTGCATGTCGGACGGTGGAACTAGTCTCACGTAAGCGTACGTGTAAGGTCGGTCCTGGCCGCTTCATCCCACAATACCGCTGAAGCAAGATAAGACTAGTAGCGGCAAGAAAGTTGACAACATCTAAGCCCACAACAAATTGTGTTCTACTCGTGCAATAGAGAACTACGCATAGACCTAGCTCATGATGCCACTGTTGGGGAACGTTGCAGAAAATTAAAAAATTTCCTACGGTTTCACCAAAATCCATCTATGAGTTCATCTAAGCAACGAGTCATGGGAGAATGATTGCATCTACATACCACTTGTAGATCGCGTGCGGAAGCGTTCAATGGAACGGGGATGATGGAGTCGTACTGCCGTGATTCAGATCACCGATGACCTAGTGCCGAGCGGACAGCACCTCCGCGTTCAACACACGTCTGCAGCAGATGACGTCTCCTCCTTCTTGATCCAGCAAGGGGAAGGAGAGGTTGATGATGATCCAGCAGCACGACGGGCGTGGTGGTGGATGCAGCAGAACTCCGGCAGGGCTTCGCTAAGCAACTACGGGAGGAGGAGGAGGTGTAGCAGAGAGGGGAGGCGCCAAGGGCTTCAGGGTGCGGCTGCCCCCTCCCTCCCCTCCCTTTATATTGTTGGGGAACGTAGTAATTTCAAAATTTTCCTACGCACTCACAGGACCATGGTGATGGCATAGCAACGAGAGGGGAGAGTGTTGTCTACGTACCCTCGTAGACCAAAGCGGAAGCGATCACAACGTAGAGTAAGGAGTCGTACGTTGTCCTCGCGATCCTGCCGATCCTTGCCGTTACTCCGGCACCTCCGAGTCGATGATGACGTAGAGGAAGTAGTCGACGTTCTCCTCGCGATCCAGCCGATCCCAGCGCCGTTACTCCGGCGCCTCAGGTTCTTGGCACACGCTCAGCTTGATGACGCTCCTCGGCTCCGATCCAAAGCAAAGCTCCGGAGAGGGAGTTCCGTCACACGACGGCGTGGTAGCGATCTTGATGTTTCATCGACGCAGGCTTCGCCTAAGCACCGCTAACGATATGACCGAGGTGGAATATGGTGGAGGGGGCACCGCACACGGCTAAGGAACGATCTCAAGGATCAACTTGTGTGTCCTAGGGTGCCCCCACCCCGTATATAAAGGAGGGAGGGAGGAGGTGGCCGGCCACAAGGGGGCGCACCATAGGGAGGGAAACCTACTCCAAGTAGGTTTCCTCTCTTTCCTTATCTTATTTGGAGGGGAAGGAAGGAGTACTAGTATTAGGAAGTAGTACTAGTAGTAGGAATAGGAAGAGGGGAAGGAGAAAGGAAAGGGGGCGGCCCCCTCCCCAGTCGGATTGGGCTTGGGCGCCCCCTCCCTTGTTCCTTCTCCCTTCCTCCTACATGGGCCCAATAAGGCCCATATACCTCCCGGGGTTCCAGTAACCTCCCGGAGCTCCAAACTTCTCCTAACCTTTCCTGTCCAAATATATCCGTCCAATATATTAATCTTTATGTCTCGACCATTTCGAGACTCCTCGTCATGTCCGTGATCATATCCGGACTCGAACAACCTTCGTACATCAAAATACACAAACTCATAATATAACCGCCATCGAAACCTTAAGCGTGCGGACCCTACGGTTCGAGAACAATGTAGACATGACCGAGACACATCTCCGGTCAATAACCAATAAGCGGGACACGGATGCCCATATTGGTTCCTACATTTTCTACGAAGATCTTTATCGGTCGGACCGCATAACAACATACGTTGTTCCCTTTGTCATCGGTATGTTACTTACCCGAGATTCGATCGTCGGTATCCAATACCTAGTTCAATCTCAAGCATCGCAAGTCTCTTTACTCATTCAGTAATAAATCATCTCACAACTAACTCATTAGTTGTAATGCTTGCAAGTCTTATGTGATGTGTATTACCGAGAAGGCCCAGAGATACCTCTCCGACAATCGGAGTGACAAAACCTAATCTCGAAATACGCCAACCCAACAAGTACCTTTGGAGACACCTGTAGTACTCCTTTATGATCACCCAGTTACAATCAATTGGATGAAAAACTTCAAAGAGAACACAAAATCACACCCTATATAGCCTAGAATATAGTAAAGAACAAATCAAAAATCTTATGAAGATTTCATAGTGTCTCTATTTTCTTATGGAACATGACAGGGCTTATGAAACATATAGACATTGTCTAAGTGAGCACGACAAAGATGCAATCTTCGAACAAAGATAAAAAAAGTAGCAACATATGGAAGATTTGAATCCGCTCCCTCTTGGTTTTGAGCTAATTGTTATCTTCAAAAGATCAATTGTTGGGCTCAGCGGTGCCACCAGTGATAGTCGACGGGGAAACCACTCGTTAGATGGACAATTTTTCCCACATTATCTGTTTCTCTCAGCTTCTCCTAAACTGCAATAACAGTCAGACAAACACTATATGTTGCATATATAGTTGCAGAACGTTTAGAAGCCGAAAAAATTCAGTAAAGCATTTCATTCGTTAAAAAATTAAGAGAGGTAAGTTAACACTTTCAATGGATAACATGCATGCCATACTTTCTCTGATCTAAGCTTAGTTATGGCAAGATTAAACATGAACTAAAAATGTTCTGAAGACACCCTGCTATCAGCATCTTAGCAGTGGAGAAAGGCTACTATTCCAAGATGGCAATCTATACAATAACAAGCTATAATAACTATTGCTTCCCAAAGCTAACCAAGAAAGAAAGACTAATCCACACAAAATTTAGCATGGCAAAAGCCGCACAAAGACCTGCCTACTTGAGATGGTTATACCCTCAGGAAAATAAATCATACTAAATTCTTAATGGATACATGTAACATCCCAAATTTCCTATTTGGAATGTTTTACAATTATAGATAAGCATCCTATGCATCCTGTTTGAATTTGAATGCCATTTGAAGTTTCGGAGAATTTTGAGTTTTGAATTTGAATTTCAAACTTTGGCAAGTGGGAAACATTTCAAAAACCAAGCCTGATAAATACTTGATCAAAAGTATGAGAGGAGCAAACATGACACTCCAAAAATATCAGAGGAAACAATGCCAAAGATTTGGATTCAAATCTGAATTTTATTTGAATTTGAAAAAATGGATTTTTATAAAGTTTGGATTTTGCCTTTGGAAAAATGTTCAAATGAAAGGGAATATTCCCCTGATCATTTTGGTATATATATACCCTATATAAAATATTTATAGATATTGTTTTATTTCTGTTTTTGTTTTATTTAAAAAAAATAAAGAAAACCCCTCGGGCGCCAGCCAGGCCACCCCAGGCCCAGCCAGCGCCGCCTCACCTCGGCCCAGCGCCCGGGCCCGGCCCTGCCAGCCCACAGCCCAGCCACCAGACACACTCGCCTCGCCTGAAAGGCCTAGGCCTCGGCCACCCGACCCCCGCCTCCCTCTCTCTCGACCCGTGGGCCCGCCTCTTCTTCCCCTCGCCCACGCCATGACCTCGCCCGGCGATCGACCGGATCCCGAAGGATCCGGATCCCCGACAGCCCGATGCCCTTCCGAAGAGGGAGCGAGGCCCCTGCTATAAATAGCCGAGCCCCGCACCCCATTCCCCGAGAGCCCGCCAGCACCTCTTCTTCCTGCTTGCGCTCATGAGTCCCGAAGCTCTCTCACGCCATTGTCGCGCCACGACGCCCTAGTCCACCCGACCCTCCCAACACCAATCAACCCTCCCTCGTGCTCGTGCGCGTCTTCCCGACGAGTCGCCGGAGCTCGCCGACGTCCGGAAGCCCCGGAGCACTTTCGCCGCCGCCGCCGCCGTCGCCGGAGTCCGGTAAGTCACCGGCAATCCCCCCCACCCGTCCGATCTCAATCGAGCGGCCTAGATTAGAAGCCACCGAAGGGGTAGGTTTTATTAATAAAACCGGTCGGTTCCACGCGGTTTATTTTAGTTTAGGTTTATTTGTTTAGGCCGGTTCGTTTTTAGTTAACCCTAGGCCCGTTTAGACTAAACTACGCCTAGTGCATGTGATAGGCCCATTAGGCCTTTTTCTTTTATTTTGATTTTCTGTTTTGGCGAATAGTTTCAATTTTCAAAATGTATATCTTTTATTATGATTAATATTTTTGAGTGATTCTTTTTGTTGGATTGCAAATTTTGTGTAGTTTCTGTAGATTATATATTTAGCCATGTTAAAAATAATTAAAATGCTTTTAATATTGTTTTAGCCAGAATAGTAAATCTGCTATAACTTTAGTTAGAAAAATTATTTTTGCATGATTCTTTTGTCAACACTTTATTTTTACATTGCCAAACCCTATAAATTTATTTTGGTATTTTATGATTAATAAATAATTAGTTATAAGAAGAATACTATTAATCCTAATTAATTAACTAGTTCCTGTTTTCCTATTAAATTAATTAGTAAATTAATTTATTTTTAACTTGTGATTAGTTATTATAGGTTATTTTCTGTCATCCTAATAGTTGAACTTTTATTTATAATTAATAAAAGTTTTAAATTATTTTCTTAATAGAAATTGGATTAGGCCTAGAATGAGTTTTATAATAGCTTTTTAATTAATTCTTTTTGCTCCTAGTTGCTTAGTGAATCCTTTTCTGTTAAGTTAACCTAAAACCATGATTAGGTTATATTAAGGAATTTCTATTATATAAAAACTATTTCTAGCTATTGTTGAAGTAGGAAACTTTGAGTGATTTTTCTTTGAGTTTTCCCTTGGATTTGGTTTTGGTTGCTTTGATGTGTTATGTTGTGTTATGTGATCCTATTGTTTTGCTTATTGTGTTCATTGTTTGTCTCGGTAGAGTTTCCGGAGTGCGAAGCTTGCTACTACGACTCTTTAGCTTACGAGGATCATCAGCAAGGCAAGTTTTGATCATGTTATTTCTATACCTATGTTTTTGTGCATTAGTAGTTGTCACCACCCCACCATGCATGCAGTAGTGAAATCTTGAAGTCATTAAACTTGAGTAGTATCATGTGGTAGGATGAACCAATCCTTGTTACCATGACCCCGGACGTAGTAGTTATTTTGCTATGCTCGTAGACGGATTTGGTATGAGTGATATTCATAAGCAAGATGTGAGAGTCAATGATGATGATAACCCCATGAACTACAATGATCAAGATGGACTTGGAAAATCACTACTGGGTGGAGGACGGTTGTGGGCACCTGGAGCACCCAGTGGTGGCGGGATGCATGGAGAAGCGCCATGACATCCTGCGGAAAGCTTCACCCAGCCACGAAGAGAAGGATGGATGCCCCATGACCGAAGCTTACTGTGCAGCCGCAAGCCATTATGGGCTCGGCTGGGTTGACCCTAGTAGTGACGCTGGGTGGGCGGTACTACGAGAAGTAGACGAACGGTAGGATTGGATGGGTACCGGCGGTGGCGTAAGAACTCTTTGGAAGACCCTGTTTCATTCGTCCCGTCTTCAAACACCATGAAGTGCGAAGACTTTAAAGGAGGGAATGATTCTTGCGGGAAAGTGCGCAAACCTCTGCAGAGGGTTATAACCTAATCGATTAGCCGTGTCCCGATTCACGGACATTTGAGCCTCTGGACCTTGGAAGTATTCGGATATCTCAACACTAAAACTAATGAATTAATTTGAGGGTTTATGACTTAATAATTTGGGAACGAGATTTTGGTTGGCGGAACCATCTCAATAACTACCAACAATTTGTAGTAATTTGCAAATAAGTCCACCGTAGTAGGATAAAATTGGCTTTACGCAAAATGATGAAACTTAGAGCTCCACACCAAAATGCATATAGTGTAGTAACTTTATTATTGTTATTCTTCATGACTTGCCGACTTATTCCAAAAGCTGACCTACATGGCTGCAACGTATTATGTTGCGTAGATATATTCCGATCAGGAGTGAGGCTACGCTCCGCGCTTGGCGATTGCCCTTTGGAGTCGGATGGACTCGCTTTACCTCGACGTTTCCGCAGCATTAGTAGTTTATTTCTCATGAGTTGGCCTTGAGCCGAATTTATTCCTTTGTAATAAAGACTCTATATGAGAATCGTGTAATAAAAATTCAGGTGTGATTGAACTTTGATTACTTTATCGATGTACTGTGAGTACCAGCATGATCTTGGGATGGTACAGACACAGAGGCTTGACCGTCTGAGGTCGAGTCGCTACAGAGATGGTATCAGAGCACACGCTGACCGTAGGATCGTAACCCCTAGGATCGGAAAGCCATAAGCAGAGACCATTTACTTTGAACTCCTTTTCATTCTATAATTCTTCCTGTTCAATTCGACTCTTCTCCCTTTGCAACATTCTAGATGGCCGTCGAGTTCACCCCAGTTTTGCTACCGGAGTTCTGCCAGCCCGATGAGACGATGCCCTTCGGAAGGAAGCTGGTCCAGATGGTGAAGCAGCTGAAGATAGCTCTACCCTCGATCACCGGGAAACCCACTAATGCACTTCCGACGGACACCCGCTACAGGATTGAGGTGCATATCCCAGGGAGGACCTTTGGAGGACACACGGAGCCTATCAACTTTGAGTTCACCGAGTTCAACTGGATCATCGGAAGGGGCGTGGCGATCTACCGAAAGCACTTGGACATCTCCGAGAGGAGTACTGAGGCCGAGCTCGATCACTCGCACCTCGCCATGGTTTCTCGCAGGCAAGGAATGGAGATATCATCCATACCATCGAGGACGATTCCACTCTTTCTTACATCCAGACTTGGAGTGTCTTCTCGTGAAACGGGAGATTCAGACTACCGTAACTCGAAGACACACCGGAAGCTTTTGTTCCGCGAACTGGAACTGGAGGAGAAGGCACGCGCAGACTTCCTTGGCCATGAGGAAGAAATCACGGACTTCATGGAGATAGTCGACGACCTGAAGATGAAGCTTGCCGCGATAGAGGAAAAGATGGACTTGGGAGAGGACCTTTACCCGAGTGGAGATGAAGCACCCTCGTGAGCAATGATCGAGGATTTCAAGGGAGTACCACCGAAGGAAACCCCAAGAGGAGGCGCCAGCGATGAAGACTTTTTAGTCGACCACCATGTTATCTTTTACTTTTTAAATCGATCAGTTAGGCCGATGTTTTTCCTTCGATTAGTCATGAGCTTTTGTAATCGAGTTTGAACCATGTTTGAGTGGAATGAATAAATGATTGGTGTGTTATGATTGTGCATTCATGTGGGTAGTGTTATTCCTTATAGACCATTGTTCTATTCTAATTTTCTCACCCACTCCAAAACACCAGATGCCTCCGAGACGTGACACTGGTTTCCCGCCGGAGCTCACCCATCCTCGAACGTCGTGGAGAAGTTGCATACAAGTTGGAATTGCCGGAAGGATTGTCCGGAGTGCATGATGTCTTCCATGTTTCTCAGCTGAAGAAGTGTCATGCCGACATGGCCGATGTTCCGTTGAGAGACACAAAGGCTCCCTAGAGGCCATACAACAACTTGACAAAGTGATTTGACTTACAAGGAGAAACCCGTCAAAATTCTCGAGACCGCAAGCAGAGTCACCCGCAGCAAGGTCATCAAGTTTTGCAAGGTGTCGTGGAGTCACCACACCGAGGAAGAAGCCACACAGGAACGCGAAGAAGATCTTCTTCGAGACCATCCGCACCTATTTGTTAGCCAACCCGAATCTCGAGGGCGAGATTCATCTTAAGGTGGTAGGTTTGTAACATCCCAAATTTCCTATTTGGAATGTTTTACAATTATAGATAAGCATCCTATGCATCCTGTTTGAATTTGAATGCCATTTGAAGTTTCGGAGAATTTTGAGTTTTGAATTTGAATTTCAAACTTTGGCAAGTGGGAAACATTTCAAAAACCAAGCCTGATAAATACTTGATCAAAAGTATGAGAGGAGCAAACATGACACTCCAAAAATATCAGAGGAAACAATGCCAAAAGATTTGGATTCAAATCTGAATTTTATTTGAATTTGAAAAAAATGGATTTTTATAAAGTTTGGATTTTGCCTTTGGAAAAATGTTCAAATGAAAGGGAATATTCCCCTGATCATTTTGGTATATATATACCCTATATAAAATATTTATAAATATTGTTTTATTTCTGTTTTTGTTTTATTTAAAAAATAAAGAAAACCCCTCGGCGCCAAAGCACCCCAGCCCAGCCAGCCTCACCCCTCACCCAGCAGCCCGGCCAGCCAGCCCAGCCCGGCCAGCCGACCAGCGCCGCACACCTCGCCCCCTCGAAAGGCCTAGGCCTCGGCCACCCGACCCGCCTCCCTCTCTCTCTCGACCCGTGGGCCCCGCCCTCTTCTTCCCCCCCACGCCCATGACCTGGCGATCGATCGATCCCGAAGGATCCGGATCCCCAACGACCCGATGCCCTTCCGAAGAGGAGCCGAGGCCCTGGCTATAAATAGCCGAGCCCCCGCACCCCATTCCCCCCCCCCCCCCGAGAGCCCGCCGCACCCCCTCTTCTTCCCGTTTGCGCTCGCCGGAGTCCCGAGCTCTCCCCGCCGCCATTGTCGCCGCCGCCGACGCCCTAGTCCACCCCGACCCTCCCCAACACCACCGAACCCTCCCTCGTGCTCGTGCGCGTCTTCCCGACGAGTCGCCGGAGCTCGCCGACGTCCGGAAGCCGGAACACTTTCGCCCGCCGCCGCCGCCGTCGGAGTCCGTAAGTCACCGCAATCCCCCACCGTCCGATCTCAATCGAGCGGCCTAGATTAGAAGCCCCAAGGGGTAGGTTTTATTAATAAAACCGGTCGGTTCCACGCGGTTTATTTTAGTTTAGGTTTATTTGTTTAGGCCGGTTCGTTTTTAGTTAACCCTAGGCCCGTTTAGACTAAACTACGCCTAGTGCACAGTATAGGCCCATTAGGCCTTTTTCTTTTTATTTTGATTTTCTGTTTTAGCCGAATAGTTTCAATTTTCAAAAATGTATATCTTTTATTCTGATTAATATTTTTGAGTGATTCTTTTTTTGTTGGATTGCAAATTTTGTGTAGTTTCTGTAGATTATATATTTAGCCATGTTAAAAATAATTAAAAATGCTTTAATATTGTTTTAGCCAGAATAGTAAATCTGCTATAACTTTAGTTAGAAAAATTATTTTTGCATGATTCTTTTTGTCACCACTTTATTTTGACATTGCCAAACCCTAGAAATTAATTTGGGTATTTTAGGATTAATAAATAATTAGTTTTAAGCAGAATCCTATTAATCCTAATTAATTAACTAGTTCCTGTTTTTCCTATTAAATTAATTAGTAAATTAATTTATTTTTAACTTGTGATTAGTTATTATAGGTTAGTTTCTGTCATTCTAGTAGATGAACTTTTATTTATAATTAATAAAAGTTTTAAATTATTTTTCTTAATAGAAATTGGATTAGGCCTAGAATGAGTTTTATAATAGCTTTTAATTAATTCTTTTTGCTCCTAGTTGCTTAGTGAATCCTTTTCTGTTAAGTTAACCTAAAACCATGATTAGGTTATATTAAGGAATTTTTGTTATATAAAAACTATTTCTAGCTATTGTTGAAGTAGGAAACTTTGAGTGATTTTTCTTTGAGTTTTCCCTTGGATTTGGTTTTGGTTGCTTTGATGTGTTATGTTGTGTTACGTGATCCTATTGTTTTGCTTATTGTGTTCATTGTTTGTCTCGGTAGAGTTTCCGGAGTGCGAAGCTTGCTACTACGACTCTTTAGCTTACGAGGATCATCAGCAAGGCAAGTTTTGATCATGTTATTTCTATACCTATGTTTTTGTGCATTAGTAGTTGTCACCACCCCACCATGCATGCAGTAGTGAAATCTTGAAGTCATTAAACTTGAGTAGTATCATGTGGTAGGATGAACCAATCCCTTGTTACCATGACCCCGGACGTAGTAGTTATTTTGCTATGCTCAGTGACGGGATTTGGTATTAGTGATATTCATAAGCAAGATGTGAGAGTCAATGATGATGATAACCCCATGAACTACAATGATCAAGATGGACTTCTAAAATCACTACTGGGTGGAGGACGGTTGGCGGGCACCTGGAGCACCCAGTGGTGGCGGGATGCATGGAGAAGCGCCATGACATCCTGCGGAAAGCTTCACCCAGCCACGAAGAGAAGGATGGATGCCCCATGACCGGAAGCTTACTGTGCAGCCGCAAGCCATTATGGGCTCTGGCTGGGTTGACCCTAGTAGTGACGCTGGCTGGACGGGTACTACGAGAAGTAGACGAACGGTAGGATTGGATGGGTACCGGCAAGGCCGAAGAACTCTTTGGAAGACCCTGTTTCATTCGTCCGTCTTCAAACACCATGAAGTGCGAAGACTTTAAAGGAGGGAATGATTCTTGCGGAAAGTGCAAACCTCTGCAGAGGGTTATAACCTAATCGATTAGCCGTGTCCCCGATTCACGGACATTTGAGCCTCTGGACCTTGGAAGTATTCGGATATCTCAACACTAAAACTAATGAATTAATTTGAGGGTTTATGACTTAATAATTTGGGAACGAGATTTTGGTTGGCGGAACCATCTCAATAACTACCAACAATTTGTAGTAATTTGCAAATAAGTCCACCGTAGTAGGATAAAATTGGCTTTACGCAAAATGATGAAACTTAGAGCTCCACAGCCAAAATGCATATAGTGTAGTAACTTTATTATTGTTATTCTTCATGACTTGCCAGCTTATTCCAAAAGTTGACCTACATGGCTGCAACGTATTATGTTGCGTAGATATATTCGATCGGGAGTGAGGCTACGCTCCGCGCTTGGCGATTGCCCTTTGAGTCGGATGGACTCGCTTTACCTCGACGTTTCCGCAAAGCATTAGTAGTTTATTTCTCATGAGTTGGCCTTGAGCCGAATTTATTCCTTTGTAATAAAGACTCTATATGAGAATCGTGTAATAAAAATTCAGGTGTGATTGAACTTTGATTACTTTATCGATGTACTGTGAGTACCAGCATGATCTTGGGATGGTACAGACACAGAGGCTTGACCGTCTGAGGTCGGGTCGCTACAATACATAAGTAAATTTAAAGGCTAAAAATGAAGGAAATGCCTAATGGCATGTGCCTTTTAGTTATTCATATGCATGTACATTTCAAGCTACGATTTACTTCGCAAAAGGGAAAATCTTACGGCAAGTAATACAGCATAACTATCTTCCAACGGAAATCACGACAAGTGATGAAGACAACAATAAAACATCAAGGACCTGCAGGAAGAAAAGCAGCGGTCATATATCTTGCGAACATGTAGATTCCATGCCCAAGTACAACATTGGTACAAACTTTCTCTATACCCAAACAATATGCAATCCACTCTAAGCATAGACAACTTGGCCTACCCTAAAAAACCCATCAAGTCTTTTAGCAAAAATCTACATACCTTCACGCTAAAATCTACAATATTTTTGCAATTCAGCAATCCACCATTAAACCTGATATCTAGCATGGACTCTCATGATTTGTGCTTTATGACATGTAAATGAACATGGATAATCTTCTCATCTGCAAGTGCATATGGCCATCCAAACATGTGGGACTAATCCTTGGCATCTAAATTAATAATTAGGAACACTCACATTGGAGAGAAAAATGGCAAACCAGATCCTAGCATATTACATTGACCGAAATTTTTTATTACCATGACTATATAGGTCTAGAGCAAGTATATTAGAAAATAGCAGCATGAACACTAAATGTTTTGTACCTCGATAAAAATTTGGCACTTACCCATGAAAATTGTCCACCATGGAATTTGTTGCCAGTCCCAGCCACCTTGAATTAAGTGGAATGAGTTTCAGCAAGCTTGGAGCTGCATTGCCATTTCCCATACACCCTCTGAAGCCAATATTTTCTTTTCCATTATTGTCCTAATATACTGCATGTTGGTTGTAAAGTAAAAGTAGTGGACAATGAAACAAGGGAACACAGGGAAGATGCCGAATAATGAAAGAGATCGATACTCACAAACACATGACGTTGGATATTACAAGAAGGATAGTTTGGCAGAACCATGGAAGAATTGTGGCTCCATTATTCTTTTTCGTTAGATTTACCCCTGGTGCATCTTATCCCATTACAACAAGTCTAGATTTAGCATATAGTAACTGTTCTACCCGTCATAGACCTATAATCGTCCAGGAATATGATTCCCTGTAATATCAAGATACTACTGAACAACATAATCAAATATTAAAATATAAGAACAATGAAACCATATTGGAATGGGACCACACAGTCAAAGCAAAATATTTTGCGATTCACTTAAATACCCTAGAAAAATGTTAACAAAACATTACAAGGAGGTCAACATAACCGTATTATAATGGGTCTATACAATCATAGAAAAAACGTCTGTGCTTCACTTCAAAGCCCAAAGGTCTACACATATGTTAACCAAACATTACAAGGAGGTAAGACTTTGCACATAGGGTAAAATTAGCAGGATTGATGCACATCGGTTCCTCTCCAAAATCCAACACAAAAGCTTGAAGCATTTAGTGAAGTTTGAATCATGAAAATGTACAACACAAAGCATGTGGTGATTTCTATACTGTGGAGCACAGAGAAATACATTTTTTAGTGAAAAATGATCCAAAATTGTAGAATGTTAAAATGAAGGTGGTTTTTCATATTCCCATTTTTTCCCTTAAGCGTAAGAACATACTATTAGTTTTTCGTAGAAAAGACGGATCAAAATAAAAAAAGCATATTTTCTATTCAGCAATTGAAGCGTTCACTTGTGTACATGGCTTTCTTGGAGCAGACGAATAAGGCCCACCAGTTTACGGGTTTAGGGGGTCTTTGGCCCAGCCCACTGGTCGCGCAATCGACATGCCGAGCACCCCCTAATCCAGGACTCCGCCAGGCTTGTCTCGTCAGTCGAATATGATTTGTATTTCCGACCATGGGTTATTCTTCAGTTCGGCGGGCTCCATGACTTAGAAATCGCGAAGCGCCCGTTTTCTCTCCTTCCATGTGAGGTGGGTAGCATAAATCATATTCACGTCTTTGACCTCGGGAGGGAACTGCTTCTGGCCAACATTGCTCGGTTCAGGCTGGTCTCTACCCTCATTGTTACGAGGTTGATTATTGCCCTGGTTCTTAGACGCCATCTTACCGGCTTGCTTGATCACCCAGCTGTTCTAGTTGCTGTGAGTGGTTGGCTTATCTGGATTGCCATGAATAGTGCAAGGCTGGTCCGAAATCCAATCTAGCTGTGAGGTGCCACCTTTTCCTCCTTGGAAAGGCTTCATTTTGCCACCCCCATGTTGGTTACCGAAACCAGCATTGACTCCGCCATCCTCGGCATCGCTATTGTTGCCTCTATTGTGGCGCTTATTATTTCTATTGCATGGAGGTTTCCCCTTTCCATCACATACCTCGGAGGTACCAGGGTTACTACCTCAGTTGCTCTTCCGTGCCAGCCAGTTATCCTCATCGACACATAATCGAAGCATAAGTTGTGTGAGGCCTGCCATTTTTTTGGGCTTCTCGTTCCCTAGCTCTCTCGCCAGCCATTCATCATTGATGTTTTGCTTGAATGCTTCTATCGCCTCTGCCTCCGGGTAGTCTACTATTTGATCCATCTTTGCCAGGAAGAGATTCTAGAATTTGCGGATCGATTCTCCTAGCTTTTGCACAACGTGTGCGAGA
Source organism: Aegilops bicornis (assembly GCA_021605145.1). NCBI lineage: Eukaryota > Viridiplantae > Streptophyta > Magnoliopsida > Poales > Poaceae > Aegilops > Aegilops bicornis. The sequence continues at coordinate 639,564,098 of CM038670.1, read as the reverse complement.
TCATCGACATCCGGAGGCCTTATGTAAGTGCTATGGGAATTTGCCCTAAGTCGTCCTCAAGGTCGTCCCATACACGCTGATTTAATTTTCTGGAAGATTGTTGAGCCAGTGTCGAGCTGAACCCTTCAGTTTCAATGGTAAATACTTGATGTCTTGTAAGTCGTCTCCACCTGCCATGTGTATTACCATGAGTATGTCCTCTATCCATACTGCGGGGTCTGTTGTACCATCTTATTGTTCAATATTTATGGGTTTAAACCCTTCGGGGAACTGGTGCTGCATGACTTCATCTATGAAGCACTTGGGGGTGAGCAGCTCCTCTAACCCTTGTAGTGGCATGGCATACGTCAGACATGGTTACATTGCGGTCGCGGGTGTAATCACGCACATCGCCATTCTTGGCCAACCAAGCCAAATATCATGCATGTCCAGTAGGTGGGCGTTGCTTGGATTTACAAATTGACCGTGGTGGGTTTTCAAGCCTTAAATGCCTTTTATCTTTGGGAGCGGGCCTCAAGGTAATACTTGTCTGTTCTGACTTGCCGATCATCAATCCAAGGAGATAGGCCCCTAGCGGGGCGATCGAGACCTTCAGCCAATTCGGGCTTTGAAAGAGCGCTACCCTCGGCCTCTGCATCCATCTCGTCCAGTGATTTTATGTGGAGGTAGGGCTGCTTGGCACCTATTTGTTGTAGCTTATCCTCAAATGTCTGCTCAGCTCAGCTCAAAGGAGGTCGGTTCATGTGTCATTTAGGTAGTGCTCATCATCTTTGAGACGTTGATATCTGCTTTTGATGATTTTATAGTCATGTTGGTCAATCGCTTACACAGTTTCTCAAGCTGAGGGCCCACAAGGGGTTCGCGAAAAGCGCCATACTCATCGGGTCCGAGGCTTTGATCCTCGTCGGGATTGTAATCTCCGTCATCGGGGTCCCATGTTCCCGTTGGCCTTGTCATTGTCGTTTGTGTTGTCATCGCCGCCGTTACTAGCACCGCTGTCGGTGTCAAAACCGGCGGATCTCGAGTAGGGGGTCCCGAACTGTGCGTCTAGGCGGATGGTAACAGGAGACAAGGGACACGATGTTTTTACCCAGGTTCGGACCCTCTCGATGGAGGTAATACCCTACTCCTGCTTGATTAATATTGATGATATGGGTAGTACAAGAGTAGATCTACCACGAGATCGTAGAGGCTAAACCCTAGAAGCTAGCCTATGGTATGATTGTTGTTCGTCCTATGGACTAAAACCCTCCGGTTTATATAGACACCGGATATGTTAGTGTTACACAGAGTCGGTTACAATGGTAGGAGATCTACATATCCGTATCGCCAAGCTTGCCTTCCACGCCAAGGAAAGTCCCATCCGGACACGGGACGAAGTCTTCAATCTTGTATCTTCATAGTCTTGGAGTCCGGCCGTGATGATAGTTCGCTATCCGGACACCCCCTAGTCCAGACTCCTCAATAGCCCTCAACCGGGCTTCAATGACGACGAGTCCGGCGCATATTGTCTTCGGCATTGCAAGGCGGGTTCCTCCTCCGAATACTTCATAGAAGGTTTTGAACACCAGGATAGTGTCCGGCTCTACAAAACAAGTTCCACATACCACCGTAGAGAGAATTACTTTTGCACAGATCTGCTGACGTATTCCGCGGCGTGACATCACACCACGGCTAGGCCTTTATATGAATTGTTTTTTACCGTTCCACCTTAGCGCATTTAGCGAGGCGATTTCCCTGGCACGTCTTATCAAAGCATAGATCGTGCCCCCTTATTCTGGAATTCTCATCAATACAGACGTGGGTAACCCAACCGTGCCCGTTGGCATGCTTCCTCTATCAAAGGCGAGTCCTAATCGACCACGGGGTGGGCACTTGGTATTCAACCTCTTTATAATGAGACCAAGGCCCTCTTCTTTTTTTACACCCTCCATCGAGTTCGCCTCGCGCTTCGAGTTCCAACACCCAAAGCTTGAAATTCAGGCGCTTCGGACCTTCGATGATGTCCGGTTCTGACCAGCACGGCCGATGGATGCCTTCCTCCGTCACAGAGGAAGATGTGCTAAAGCTGCGAGACGCCAGGTATCTAACCGGCGAGATCTCGCATAGGCTGCCTGCTCGAGGCAGGTCATTCCCACTCCTGAGCCCGGCGAGAACGTGGTGTTCGTGTCCCACTTCCTTCGGGGTTTAGGCTTCCCGACGGACCCCTTTGTGCGGGGGCTCATGTTTTATTATGGGCTTGATTTCCATGACTTGAATCCGTAGTCCATCCTCCATATCTCGTCATTCATTGTCATATGTGAGGCCTTCCTCCATATTACCCCTCACTTTGGATTGTGGCTCAAGACCTTCAAGGTGGAGCCAAAGATGATCGAGGGGCAGCAAGCAGAGTGCGGAGGGGCGGTTATAAGCAAATGTGCTGATGCTCTGTGGCCCGAGGGCTCTTTTCAAAAGGAGCTTGGTTTGTGGCAACAGGAGTGGTTTTATATCACCGCTCCCAGGGGCACCAAGTGGGTGGCGCTTCCCGCCTTCCGCTCAGGTCCACCACAACGGCTGGCGTCATGGGTCAACTAGGGGCTCGACTGGGGGCCGTCCAAGGACGTTCCTTTGTTGCAGGGCCGTATTCGAGACCTCCAAGAAAGAGATATCAATCTGGTGGCAGTGGCGCAGGTTATGTTGATTCGGCGCCTTCTGCCACCTTAACGCCGCCCCTCCGCTTTGTGGGAATTTAATCCGGAGGGACCACAAGCTCTCCAAAACTTTATGGGTACAAAGACCCGTGGAGATGTATAAACTGTTCTTCGGATCACGGGAGAAGTGTCCGGACCTGGCCCGAGGACGCAGGACTAAGCTGCAATCGCCAGATACTCAAGTAAGTAGTCCTGTAACGGACAAGCTGTTCATTCATTTATCATATATACATGCCCTTTAAAGGAGCCGTTTCTTGAACAGGAGTGGATAGCCAAGGCAAAGTTAATAAGGTGTCCGCTCCCTCCCGGAAGAACACGCCGGATCCCATGCTGGCTAAGATGTTGAAGGCCGCTCCTTTTAAGGAAGGCGAGGGGAGCGGGGAGGCAACTGCCTCCATGAAGGAGGTCTTTGAGGAGGGAGGGATAAAAAATCCCACCCTCCAAGGAGACAAGAGGACCGCTTAGGAAGATCTGAAGGTCAAGGCCTCGAAGAGGGGGAAGAAATCTTCGTCAGAGAGTCCGGCGCTGGGGAGTAACCCAGCCGCACTATTTCCCCGAGGGGATCAGCCCTCCAGCGAGCCGTAAGTAAAAAGTAGGGGTCTTGTAAGTAAGGAACATCCTCAGATTTATTTCTGAAGATAACCGAAATTGTACCTTGTAGTTCGGATCTCAGCCCTTCTCAGCAGAGCTCGTCTTCGGGGGATCTTCTTCTGGAGATGATGGAGAGCGAGACACCTCCACCTGTCGCACCCTCATGCGAGGCGGACGACCCTGAGGTATCGTCGCGGAGGGTTCCCCCAAGTCCGGCGGGGCCGGAAGGTCCGGCGCCAAGTGGTGTGCAGTCGGAGGAGCTGAAGGATCTGCTCGGGCGAGCGACTACCTCAGAAGATTACCGTGTTCTAATGGGTACGGTGATTGAAGGAATTGCATCCGTGGAGAGCGGATTGCATGAAGCCGTCAGAAGCTTCTTGTGACGGGGTTCGAAATGCAAAAATGATGTACCTTCGACAGTTATGCATATAAATGCGCCTTGTATAGATAGTAGCCCCGAGACTCGGTATGTTGTCAAAATTGACAGCGTGCGTCGAGGATCAAAATCTCGATTATAACATATCGCCGCTCCTAAACAGGTGGCGAGGCGTCCGTGACCAGCCGGATCGATGAATATGCCGAACTAAAGCGGCGGCTGACGAGGCGGATGCGACATCGTCTTTGGTCAATAAGCGGTTCGACGAGTCACAAGGTATGTGACTTCTCTGCGGACACTGGTAAGGGAGCTTGACGCCCATGTCTTACTATTTGTATGCTTAATGCAGATGGTGCCGCTGTTGTGGAGGAGCTTGGCGGAACTCGCCGAGCGAAAGAGCAAGCCAGAAATAGTAATGCGGCCGCTTTAAGGGCGGCCAAGAGCTAAAAGCCGAACGGGCTGATCATCGCCGGGGGAGGAAATGGCCGATATGGCCGTAAAGTTGAAGAATATTACCGACCACTGCGAGGTTCTTGAAAAAGAACGTCAAAGCGGAGCAAGAGGGCTCAAAAGGCCACCGCCGAATCCAAGGATGCCCGTTCGCTTTGAGAGCTGCCAAGGAGGAGCTGAGTCAGGCCGGGGCTATTATGGCTGGAAAACCGTTTTTGCTGCGGAGGAAATATACGGATCCAAAGTATGCTCAGTTGGACAAGTTGTGGAGTTTGGAGGATGCTTATCTGGATTTGGCGGCGAGCGTTGCGGATGCAGTTGAGCACTTCCGGGGCCAGAAGGGGCGCAGAAGGGAAGAGCTATATTGGTCGCAATTCCATAGTCCGGAGCGTCCTCTTCCATTGACTGATCGGTTGGCCGAATGGGCCGAGCTGAATCGATTATCCGGATTTGCCATGAAGCATGTCTTGACTCATTTGTGGCCGGGCGGACCCCAGCCGAAGAGTTATTTTGGTTTAGTGCAGCAGTTCCTTGGTGCGGTGTCACGTATTGACGCAATGAAGCGGTCGGCGTGTATTGAGGGAGCGTGGATGGCTCTGGCCCGTGTCAAGACATACTGGGCAGAGATGAAGGCCACCGACGTTGCATCCCAAGATTCGGACATAAGCCGAGTACCTGCCGAGCACTACTTTGAAGAAGTCCTGCAGGCGCTTCGCTTAATAGAGACGCAGCGTTTCAAGGATATTATGTTTAAATGACATGTATGATTTGTGAAAACAATGTTTCAATATAATATAAGAGCTTTTTATACTTGTGCGTTCCAGTAATAAACTACTCCCTGTGCGGCCGTTTATGTATATGTATATATAACCTGAAAGATTGCAGTCCTTGGCTTCAGCCCCCACGCACATAGTGCGGGGGTGTTTGCAAAGGAAGCGCTTTGTCACACTTAATCCAACGTCTTGGTCCTGTTAAGGAGGTGATAGCGTAGCAAACTAGGCAACCGGACTATAATGCTTTATCACTTTCACTTAGCCATAGGAGTTCGAGGGTGGGGCTACTATATAGCCCTCGGGGCACCGCACTCTCCCGAATTCGAGTGCGTATGTGCCTGACCGAAACCGGTCCTTCGTTAATGCGGAGGAATCCTAAACATTCCAGTGAGTCATCGAGTGGTTGACCAGTCTCTCGCTATATCATGACAGTCAGTTTTTGGCTTTCTCTACTGAGGTGCTCGCCCGACCGAACCGGGACACAATCGCAGTAGTTCTCCTGGTGCTGCGTTAGCCGATAAAACGGAACGTAAGGCTGCAAAACACAGGAGCCGGGAAAACCCAACATTTGACCAAAGACATGATTCGGAGCTGATGCATATAAGGCTAACTCGAGACGCCGAACACTCCCTAAGGTATTCGGTCTTTATAAAAACGGGCAGAATAATGCCCTAAGCCCCTGGTGTCCAGGTACGTGCAAAAAATCTGGTGCGGCCAATGCTAAAATGCCAGCCTCCTCCTCGGTTATAGTAAGAAACCAGGGGATGTATATCAACAAGAGACAGTAAAAAAGGTTTACGCAGGGTCTTAATCAAAAAGAATCCTTGCAACGGGTCCCTACCGCACGCCCGCTCCTGTGTCTCTGTTGTGCCGTATCCTCGACGGTGTAGCACGTTGTTCATCTGTAAAAGAGAGGAACTTAGTTTAAAAAGAAAAAGATCGTATGGAAGATGTACTTTATATTAAATAAAGCAGTACGAAGTCGAAGAAGTGGATAAGATTGAGCTTTATTGTCTCTTATGATACATGCATGCAGCCCCTTGTATGGGGGTATGCCGCTAGTAGGCGCCGGACTCGTCTAGCCGTGTCCAGGGTTTGAATGACCAATTCAGGTTCTTTGACTAGCGGAGTCGGATAGGTGTGGGGCTGTCAAGGCAGTCTCACGTTCCTCCGTGCTCAAGTAACGCTTAATACTCCCTTTTAATGAGATGATGCCGCGTGGACCGGGCATTTTAAGTGTGAGAGATGCATAATGCGGTATTGCGTTAAAGCGGGCGAAAGCTTCGCATCCCAATAGTGCTTGATGGCTACTTTTGAAACGGGCGACATGGAAGATTAACCTTTCGCGACGGAAGTTGTCAGATGAACCGAACACAACTTCTAGCGATGGAGCCCGTACAATGGGCATATGGGCCTGGCATTACTCCTTTAAAGGAGGTGTTACTACGGCGAATTTTGGTTGGGTTTATCCCCATCCTGCGGATTGTGTCCTCATATATCAGGTTTATGTCACTGCCGCCATCCATGAGGACTTGTGTCAATTGGAATCCGTTGATTATAGGATCCAATATCAAGGCAGTCCATCCTGCGTTCCGGATACTTTCTAATAGTCCGATGGTCGAAGGTGATTGGTTTTGACAACCAGCATGCGGCGCGCATTTTAGTGGGCGCCGCTGCTGTTTCCCTTTGATCACGTGAAGTGAGTTTACTGTTTTAACCTCTTGTGGGAAATTCTTTTGTTTTCCGGGCTCGCTTGTGGTGCTCGTCATCATCTTCACTTGGTGTGTCGAGCCCCTTGTGTTCAGCGTTGAGTCTCGCCGGATCGTTTGAAGACCCAACAATTTACGTGGGTATGGTTTGCGTGCCTCCTGTGAGTACTGTGGATTTGACATATCTTGTCCAAGATTTTGTTGAAGTTAGATAGCTCATCGCTATTGTCCTTAAGGGGCAGTTTTTGTTGTTCTGCCGTGAGCTTTTGAATCCGGCGTTGACCGCCGCGCTCTTTGGACTTTTCCCTTTATTCCGGCGCTGGTCCTTGTTGCGCCGTGGTTTCCTGTTTCCATCCCTGACTTCGGATGTACTTGGGTTGCTGGTGCTGCATCTTGCTAGCCAGCTATCCTCTCCCGCGCAAAAGCGGGTCATGAGGCTTGTTAATGCGGCCATTGTTCTTGGCTTTTCTTGGCTGAGGTGTCTGGCGAGCCATTCGTCTCGGACGTTGTGTTTTAAGGCTGCTAAGGCTTGCCGTCCTGGACAATCGACTATTTGGTTCTTTTTAGTAAGGAACCTGTTCCAGATTTCGGGCTGACTCTCCGGGCTGTTGAGTTATGTGACTTAAATAAATGCTGCATCCGGAGGGCGGACATAGGTCCTTGAAAATTTGCCAAACGCATCCTCGAGCTCTTCCCAGCTTCCGATGGTATTTTCGGGAGGCTTTTAAGCCAATGCCGAGCTGGCCCTTTGAGTTTGAGGGTAAGTATTTTATGGCGTGGAGATCATCTCCTCTAGCCATGTGTATGTGGAGGATGTAGTCCTCAATCCGCACTCGTGGTGCATTGTTCCGTCGTATGCCTCTATATTTACGGGTTTGAATCCCGCTGGAAATTCATGATGCAGCACCTCATCGGTGAAACATAGGGGGTGTGCAGCGCCCCTATATTTGGGTGTGCCGTGATGTTCGGATTTTTGGCCTGTTGATTGCTTTGAAGAGCTTGCCTTCTTGGCCCATCGATGGACCTAACCGGGCCATCCTTTTCATGTGAATCCTTATGCGGATCGCATACTAGCTTTTGTGCGGCGCCATTTGCCGCTCTCTTTTTGCCGTGGGGTCGTCCATCCGACCGGGTGGCCTTCTTATTTTTTGATTGTGGGGGCTCTAAGGCCTCCTCGTCAAATTCGGGCAGTAGCTTTCTTTTGGGTAGCTCTTTATTGGCGATCGTCAGCCCGTATTTGTCTCATGGTGTTGAATACTTTGCTCCATCTGATTCTCGAGTGCATCTTCCGCTGTTTTGAGCTTCCGCTTGCTTTTTTCAGGCTACGCCGCAGCGGGCGAGCCTTTTCTGGAGGTTATCTTGCTCCAACAATTTGTCCGGCGTGAGATCGTCCGGACTGTTGTCTTCGCCGGGAACGGGTTGTTTATCCAAGTTGTCTTGTTCAGATGATTGCTCGACAACATGTTCGTCGTCCACCGGTTCACCCTGCTCTATGGCTGGGTCTCTGTTGAGGCGGGACTTGGTCCGCGCTTACGCTGCCGTTTGACTGCTTTTCGAGGATTTATCCTTCAGAGCGCCCCGTTGTTCCTTGTCTTCATTTCCTTTAGGTGTATCCACCATGTATACATCATGAGATGAGGTGGTTGTCCGACATCCTGCTGTGTGCTGGTTCATTGTTGTCTCCTACATCGTCGTCCATACCGTCGATGTCTTCGAGTCGAAATCGAGCACGTCGTGTAAGCTTTCGGCGGTGGCTCTGAAGTGGGTGGTGGGTGGTTGTTGAATTTCTTCGTCAGTCCGCATCCCAACCTTCCGACCATAGTCCGCCATGGCTCTCCGGATAAAGAGAGAGACTTTAGTGAATTCAGGATGTCGCCAAAGGGCGAGTGAAAAGATGTCCGCGGCAGTGAACTCCATAACCGGCGCCCAATCAGATTCGATTGGCAGGGGCGCGGAGGGTTCGGAGTCCGGAGAGGAGTCCGACACCCTGGAGTCAAGGTCTTCGCAAAGGACAGGGATAGAGTTCAGCTAAATCGCCGTAGAGATCATAGCCCCCGAGGCGGTGTCCGACCACTCGTCCTCGATCGGGGAATCCGGCTCCGGATTAAGGGTCGGAGCGGATGCTGGTGCGGCCTCCGTGGCAATCGCTCGCTGCAGAGCTAGATCATGCCCATCGAGACAAGGCGGCACGCTTGGCTGCGGCCGAATCCGTCAAAGATCAAGTCTCCGCGGATATCGGCCGTATAGTTCAAACTTCCAAATCTGACTCGATGGCGGGCGTAGCTTTCGATCTGCTTCCGGATGGCCAGCGAATTGGCCCGGCAGCAAAGCCGCCGAATACGAAGATCTGTCCGGGGAGAAAGGTGTCACCTTGGACTGCGTCGTTGTTGATGATCGAAGGAGCCATCGGGCCTATCGGTGACGACACAGAGGAACTCTTAATGAAAGCACCAATGTCGGTGTCAAAACCGGCGGATCTCGGTAGGGGTCCCGAATCGTGCGTCTAGGCGGATGCTAACATGAGACAAGGGACACGATGTTTTTACCTGTGTTCGGGCCCTCTCGATGGAGGTAATACCCTACTCCTGCTTGATTAATATTGATGATATGGGTAGTACAAGAGTAGATCTACCACGAGATCGTAGAGGCTAAACCCTAGAAGCTAGCCTATGGTATGATTGTTATTCGTCCTATGGACTAAAACCCTCCGGTTTATATAGACACCGGATAGGTTAGGGTTACACAGAGTCGGTTACAATGGTAGGAGAACTACATATCCGTATCGCCAAGCTTGCCTTCCACGCCAAGGAAAGTCCCATCCGTACACGGGACGAAGTCTTCAATCTTGTATCTTCATAGTCTTGGAGTCCGGCCGTGATGATAGTTCGGCTATCTGGACACCCCCTAGTCCAGGACTCCCTCAACCGCCATTAGCTTTCTCACCATAGTCAGTGTTGCTCTTACTGGCACCACCATTACTGGTGTCACCATTGCTAGTGCCCCCATTATGGCGGCCTTTGAGCCTACACTTCAGGTTTCCTCCTTCGTCGCCGTTCTTGGGGGTGTCTACCATGTAGACATCATAGGTGGAGGTCATGGCCCACTTGCCGGTGTGATTGATTGCTAGTGGTGGAGCGGTGTCTGAAGTTTTGTCGATTTACTTCATCCATGATGACGCTGGCTAAAACGTCAGTTAAATCTTCGACATTAGCGACTAGATGGATGGTGGGTGGGCTAAAAATCCAAACCTCTCCCGGTTTCTCCCATATCTGATCATAAACCAAGTTCCGGTCATCCGACATTGCAAGCTTCTGAATTCGACCTAACATTTTGTTCAAGAGATTGTTCTCGCCTTCATTCTTGGCTAGATCGATGGTCGTGTCCAATGGGAATTTGTCCGAGGTCCGATATGACATGGCCTCGGGTTTTTCATCTGGTAGGCTAGATGCCTTGTCCGTAATGGTAGTGCTTGGCTCCAGACTCAAAGTAGGATATGAGGTAGGCATTACAACATCATCCTAGGTTGCGATTAATTCTGAGGCTTGGACTAGTGTGTCAGCATGATCTTCGATCTGGTGTGACACCCAACTCAAAAATGCGAGTTCACCACGAGAATCAGCGGTCCATTCCAGGTTTCTAAATCTAACGATCCGAATTGGAGCGAATATCACGATCTGGCCGAGGTGGCCAATCGAATCCATGGAGGTAATACTAATAAAGGCAAAAAGTTGTCCTGGAAAAAGGGTCAAGCCATAGTCGATGCGCTAGTCGATATGGAGACGGGCCATCATGCCGCTTCAACTACATGGAGGGACCTGTATGGGGAACCAATGTCGGAGCTAAATCCAGTAGATCTCGGGTAGGGGGTCCTGATCTCGTAGCCTTGGCATGATGGTAAGAGGAGGCACGATGTTTACCCAGGTTTGGGCCCTCTCGAGGAGGTAATACCCTATGTCCTTCTTTCATTGTACTGATGCGGACTGGATATGAAGTCCAGGTGATTGATACATCCCCAACGTATCTATATTTTTTTATTGTTTCATGCTATTACATTACCAATTTTGTATGTTTATATGCCATTTCATATCATTTTTGTGGACTAACCTATTAACTTAGGCCCAGCGCCAGTTTCTGTTTTTTGCCTAATTCTTTGTTTCGCAGAAAAACCATACCAAAGGAAGTCCAAACATGATGAAATTTTACGGTGATTTTTCTGGACCAGAAGAGACCCTAGAAGTTTTGGAGATACACCAGATGATGTGCCAGGGAGCCACAAGCTCAGACGGCACACTCTAGGGGGGCTCGGTGTGAGCTTGTGACTCGTATTGGCCTAATTCTTGGCCTATAAATTCCCTAAAATCTAGAAACCACCACAGCGAGCTCCAAAAAAATTATGTCGCCGCTGCTCGGGAACGCTGGTCCCAGACTTGCACTGCTGCTGCGGCGTGGCTCAAGTGGTGGCCTGGCACGGCCCGTCTTCATCAGCACAAGACTCAAGACCCTCGCGAGGGGCCAAGCCTCGCGGGGCGGACGATGCAAGGCTTCCTCACGGATGGCCTCGCCATGCAGGCTCCCGAGGAGGCGGAGAGATCAAGGTAGCATACCTCGCGAGGTGCTCGTGACGCAAGCCGTGACGATCGAGACCAGGCGGGCGCCCAGTGGCGCCCGCCTGCAAAGGTCCTTGTTTCCTCTTTGGTGCCAAGGGGGAAAGCACAGACGTGGAGTACCGTGGCATCAGGCAAAGGTTGCCATTTCGGTGCAACGAGACCAAGACCAGTGGAGCGGCATGATGGAGGTCACCGTGGAGCCCAAGACAGCGTCATTGCCAGTGTTTTTGGCAGCCGAAGACCAACTTTAGTCAGGATAACTTGTACTAGATGTTCCCCTTTTAAATGGCCGTTGTTGGCGCCCTTCCCACTCAATATTTGGGAAGAGGCCCAGGGCCTCTATAAATAGGACTAGCCACCACGGTAGATGGGATCTAGACTTTGGAAGCCTAGCTAGAGAGAGAGAGAGAGAGAGGTGATCGAACTCACCCAAGCAGTTCATCGCACCAGCCCAAGAACACCTCTCGCGAGGATGTTCTCCCCTTGTATTGTTAATCATCAGCCCCTGAGGCAATCCACCACACCACACATTGGAGTAGGGTATTACACCACAACGGTGGCCCGAACCAGTATAAATCTCGTGTCCCTTGTGTTGTTCACCGTTTCCAGCTTAGATCTCACGAGGCGATCAGACGTAGATCGGTAGGGGAGAGATCTTCGTGCGCACCCCAGTGTTCAAACCTTAAGGGTCTGCCGGAACCCAACATCCGACATTTGGCGCGCAAGGTAGGGGTGCGCCGGAATCTTTCTCCCGCTGTTCGCGTTCGATCCTCCGTTGCGTCCATGGCTGACGCTCGCTGGGCTCGCGCCGAGCGTCGGGCTACTCTCGCCGCCCGCGTCGCCCAGACGGCGCCCGTCGGCGGGCGACCCCGTCGTTCCCCATCGCCTGCCACCAACGCCGCCACCGGCCCGGCGGGGAACGAGCAGCAGGCCTCGTCTCTGCATCCTTCAGCGCGGCGGGAAGGCCGCGCCTCCACCCCATCGCTGACTCCAACCGGTTCGTCATCCCACGCCTGGCCACGCTTTCATCGACGCCAAGACTGCTGCTTCCTCATGCGCTGAGCTCCTCGTGACTACCGTCTCTCGACAACCTCTACGAGGACTGGCTCGCCCGCATCACCGAGCTCGTCAGCGCCGCAGGGGGCTCTCCTATGCCGTCCCTCTCACTGCCTCACCCTCCATCCCGCGCAGGAGGCGTGGATCAGGAGGTGCCTCCGCCACCTCCTTCCCAAGAAGGCGCCCTAGCTGAAAGGCGTGCGGCCCCAGGACGAGACCCACCGCGTCCAGCACCTGCGCAGCAAGAAAGGAGCTGCCAAGAGATCCCTCGCCCCCAAGACGGTGCCCGCGTGCTCCCAGCACCGGTGCGCCATGACCGCATCCCTGTGCCAGCACGCCAAGACCCCGCACCGCGCGGGAATCCCCAGGAGCAAGCCTAGCATCAGCAGAGGGCTCCGGTGGCCACCGCAGGCTGCCGTGCCTTTACCCCCGAGCTATGCAGTGTCGCCTGGCCAGGCAAGTTCAAGCCTGACCTGCCTCCTCGCTACGATGGCACTGCAGATCCCGTGGAGTTCCTACAGCTCTACGAGCTGGGCATCAAAGCCGCCAACGGGGATGAAAAGGTCATGGCGAACTGGTTTCCCATGGCACTCAAGGGCCGGTCAGACTGCTTCGAACACTGGCTCCTGGCACGATCTCCTCCTGGGGAGAGATGTGCACCCGCTTCATCGCCAACTTCCATGGCACTCGCGACTGTCCGCCGGCCGTGGGTGACCTACGCCGCATCAAGCAGCAGCCTGGAGAGACCTTGCAAAAGTACATCCAGCACTTCAACAACGCTCGCCTAAAGATCCCTAGGGTGACTGAGGAGGCCATCATTTCGGTGTTCTCTGATGGCGTTCGCGACGTCAAGATGAAGGAGGAGCTGGCAGTCCATGAAGATCTGTGCACGTCTCTGGAGTTGTTCAACCTGGCGACCAAGTGCGCAGGGGCTGAGGAAGGGCGCCTCTCCCTTCTCGAGCTCCCAGCAGCGGAGCCACAAGAGAAGAAAGCCAAGGCCAAGGATGTGAAGCGCAAGGGAGCAGCTATACTCACAGCGGAGCCGGACACCAAGCGTGGCAGGGATCAGCCGGAGTCGTCCAAGGGCAGCCGGTACTGTGTGTACCATGATCTCCACACCCACAACACCAACGAATGCCAAGAGCTCAAGGCTGTGCGAGAAGGCTGCGTCGGTCGATGCCCCGAGCGCAACGATCGGGGCTACGACCGAGGCAGAGCAAGAGATGGAGGACGATGGGACGACCGTGGCCCTCGCCAAGGGTGGCGTGACCGACCTCACGAGGACCGCTGGCAGGACCAGCCTCGCGAGGGAGCCTAGGGAGATCAACCTCGCGAGGACCGCCCGAAGGCAACGCAGGCCTTCCTCCTCTGCCACCACCACCAAGTAGGAATGAAGACCATCATCAGGACGAGGGGGCTGGGGGCTTCCAAGAGCCACGTGCAATCTCTTGCATCCTGGGCGGTGCTCAGGCCCCAGCCTCACATCGCATCTTCAAGCAGTTTGCTCGCGAAGTGAATGCAGTCCTCCCCAAGCTCGAGGTCACATGGCCTCTCAGGTGGTTTGCATGCGCCATCATGTTCAGCTCAGCGGATCAGCTCAAGTGCACGACGACGGCCGGTGTCCTCCCAATGCTCTGTTCCCCAGTCATCAGCAACGTGCAAGTCACCAGGACCCTCATCGACGGCGGCGCAGGACTCAACGTCCTGTCCGTCGAGACGTTCAACAATCTCCAAGTGCCATATTACCAGCTTCAGCGAACCAAGCCTTTCTCAGGAGTCACTGATGGTTCCACTGTCCCGATAGGGCAGGTCCGCCTTCCTGTCACCTTTGGACAACACAGCAACTACCGCACCGAGCTCATTGACTTCAACGTCGCTCACATTCGCCTGCCATACAATGCCATCCTCGGGTACCCAACCTTGGCCAAGTTCATGGCAGTGACTCACCATGGCTACAACGTCCTCAAGATGCCAGGAAGCGGTGGGATCATCACGGTCCCCTGTGAAGAGAAGGATGCGGTGTGCTCCCTCGAGCGCGCCTTCCAGGCCGCGTCGATCGAGGACCCGGACAGCAAGAGTGGAAACCTCCCTGGAGCAGCTCCCAAGAAGAAGAAGACATCACCTGGCTCAAGGCCTCAGGAGGCAGACGCCTCTGGAAGCGCCACGTCTGGACATGCGCCCGTCCAATGGGCGCCACCCTCCGTCGCATAGGAAGGCGCGCCCGGCGCCCTCCTCGGGCAGGGCTCGGGGGCTCTCTCCTGGGGAGCCACCGACTTTGCCAAGGTCACAAGGGAGGCGCTTGGGCACCACTTGGAGGCGTGCTTCGCGGCACGCTTCCCTCAGGAAGGCGTAAGGAAAGAAGGACCCAACCCTCATGAGTTCATCACCAAGGCCGTTCAGGGTGTGGAGGAATCGAGAGTCATGCGCGGCAACCGCCGTCCGCCCGGCATAGCTCCCCATCCAGGCGAGGATGGCGGGCTATGCGTCTGCATCGACTACCCAGGGCTCAATCGAGTCACTTCTCAGGAGTGCTTCACGGCCTTCAAGTGGGGCGTTGCGGCGGGCCTTTGCGACAGCCTTGTTCGCATGCCCTTCGGCTTGCCGAACGCGGCTGCAGCCCACCAGCGCCTGATGAGGAGCATTCTGGAAGCTCAGGTGGCCAAGCATCGCGTGTTCCTGGAAGAGATGGAGATGGACCTCAACGGGCCGCCCGGACCTCCTGAGCCTCCCGAGGCTCGGAGTCCCGAGGGCTCGTGAGGTTCGGCTCCTTCACCCCGCATCATCAGCTACTCCGACACTCGCCCTGCCATAGCATCAGGTGACTTATTTTCAGTTTTCGTTCCAGCTGGGAGCGCCCTCAGGGCTGCATCGTTCCCAGGTCGCATGGGTCCGTCCCTGCGGCATGTATCCGTTTTGCCTATATCTTCTGCTTATCATGTTGGGGGCGCCCCTCGGGCTGCATCATCCCCAAGCTGCTTGGGCCTGACCTAGTGGCGTTTGCTTTCCCTGCATCTATCTAAGTTGATTTGCTCCTTCATGACTAACCTGCTTGAGATAATCGCTCGCTCGATTGACACCTACCTTCGGAGCCGCTCGCTCTGGCACGGCGCTTGCGCATGGGTCCGTCCCTGCAACACCGAAAAATCTGAGCGGCAGAGCTCTGGCCGTGGCAGCCCCGCATAGCGCCACCTCGCCAGGCCCTCAGTGCCCCAATGACTCCCTCGGAGCAACCAATGGCTGGCTGGCAACCGTAACGGCAGACCTTGTTTTCTCTCATGATTGGTGTGCAGGAACTGTTTTAGGAGTAGCGCGGGGGGCGTCGCGAGCTCTCTCTCCCTCTCTCCCGCACGATCCGCTTGGGCGTTAAAAGGGGGGCGCCTGAGCATCGCGACTCACGGGCTCTTACTGGCTCTCCAGCCCTCACCCCCTGGCCTTAACCCACGGCATCGTGACCTGTCATACCAGCGGCGGCTGAGCTCGCTCGAGGGCCGGGACCTGAGGACGTAGAGCATGAAGTAAAGTGTGGGGAAGAGGGGAGAAGCTCACGAAGGCCTGACCCAGCAACACCCCAGCTGCCGGCACGTAGGCCCGGCACCTCGCCGAAGGACTACTCCGAACCTATGAGATAAGTCACACAAAAGCTAAATCAACTCAGCGCTAAACCCTTGCCTATTGCAGTTCTGTCGTGGCAATGTTGCCTGCCTTTCTCGCCCAGCGGAGGCTGCTTGAGCGCTAAAGGGGACCTCCTGAGCATCGCGACTCAGGGGCTCTTACTGGACCTTGGGCAACTCACCTCCTGGCCTTGACCACGACATTGCGACCTGGCATACCAGCGACGGCTAAAGCCAGCCTGGGGACCGGGGCCTGTCAGCGTAGAGCACCAAGCCCTCGTGAGGAAAGAAAGGGGGAGCTGAGCCGAGGCAGAACACGCATCTCGCATCGATTCACGACAAAGGATGTACAATTCACAAAAGGCATGGGAGGCGCCTTACATGCCCCCATGGGGTGTCATTTCGATTCCTCGCAGGGAACAAGAGGTGCTAATCCTAAGGAGCGTTAACTACGCGCGCCTCCGCAGGAGACACCATCATCAATAGTGGCCCACTAGGCGCCGGCGCCAACCCCATCTAGATCAGAGCCGCCGACGGCCTGACGCGGCTGCCTTGCTCCAAGCGCGACGCAAGCTTGGGGGATCGTAACTGTCATTGCTCGTCTCCGGAGTCGCATGGAGCTCGGCGGAGTCGTTGGACACTCTAGCTCCTCCGCTGCTGCCTGAGGAGCTGCTGGGGAGGCGATTGGCCGGCCTGGCCCACGCCACGCCGGTGCCCCGGCCGCCGTTCTCGAGGCAGCACTCCAGCCGGTGGCCTTCCGCGTCGAAGACCTTGATGAACATCAAGGAGGCGCCGTCGTATTCAAGATGAATTATGAGGGCGCCCCTTGTCTGGCAGACCCGGGCGATTTTGCCCCAGCCCCGGGTCATGAAGACCTTGCCCGGAGCGACGACCGCAACCTCCGCTCCGGTTGCAAGGGTGTTCCAGCCGGCGTGCTGCAGCCAGAGATCTAGAGACCCACTCGACGGCATCTTGAAGGCGAAGGAGGGAGGAAGACGAATCCAAGATTGCAGAGGCATGGCGCCGTGAAGCACGAACTCACGGGAAGAACCCTCGGCGTGGACGCCAGGGGTGACGATGCACACCGCCGTGACTCGCCGGCGCTGCCGTCGGCGTCGTCGGTGTTCTCGGCATCTTCTCCTCCAGGGCCCTCAAGTCGGGCATACAAGGGCAACAGAAACCTAGGCGGCGGCCGCTCGTACCAGGGCCGCGACAACCCCTGCCAGGCAACCACGTCGCGGCGGCCGGGGATAGGTCGCTTCTTCGGCGGAAGCGGGTCAGGGCCCTCTCGGGGGGCCTTCCCCTTCTCTTCTGCAGAAAACCGGCGGATCGGTTCCGTGGGCGTAACGTGGAGCAAGGGAGAGGAAGAAGAAGAAGGAGAGGAGCAGGAAGAGATGGACCGCGGGGGCTCTCGCCTGTCCGTACTTATAGTCCGGAGGAGGCCAACCGTCGGCCACCACGATCGCAGGTAATCATGACCCATTTTTGCATTTAGGGACTTGTCAAGTCGAGCGGTTGCCGAGGCAGAGTGGGGAAGCGAAGAAGCCCACGTCCAATCAACCGCCACGCGGCGCCCAAGGCCGCAGGCTGATGGGGCCCGCGGTGCTCCGCATTTTCCCCTTCGCTTCTCCGCTCAGCCAAGTCTGAGCGCGCCTTGGGCCCAAGGGCTACTGTCGGCGTTCTTGGAACGGGGGTCCCTAGACTTGCCTGCCTGCGGCCTGCGGCGTGGCTCAAGTGGTGGCCCAGTACGGCACATCTTCATCAACACAAGACTCAAGACCCTCGCGAGGGGCCAAGCCTCGCGGGGTGGACAACGCAAGGCCTCCTCAAGGACGGCCTCGCCAGGCAGGCTCGCGAGGAGGCGGATAGATCAAGGCAGGGTACCTCGCGAGGTGCACGTGACGCAAGCCATGACGATCGAGGCCAGGCGGGTGCCAGGCGTGCGCCAGCCTGTGCGGTGTCCTTGTTTCCTCTTTGGTGCAAAAGGGGCAAGCACAGGCGTGGAGTACCGAGGCATCAGGCAAAGGTTGCCATTTCGGTGCAACGAGACCAAGACCAGCGGAGCGGCGTGATGGAGGTCACCGTGGAGCCCAAGACGGCGTCATCGCCAGTGCTTTTGGCAGCCCAAGACCAACTTTAGTCAGGATAACTTGTACTAGATATTCCCCTTCGAAATGGTCGTTGTTCGCGCCCTTCCCGCTCAATATTTGGGAAGAGGCCCAGGGCCTCTATAAATAGGACTAGCCAACACGGTAGATGGGATCCAAACTTTGGAAGCCTAGCCAGAGAGAGAGAGGCGATCGAACTCACCCAAGCAGTTCATCGCACCAGCCCAAGAACACCTCTCGCGAGGCTGTTCTCCCCTTATACTGTTCATCATCAGCCCCTGAGGCAATCCACCACACCACACCACACACTGGAGTAGGGTATTACACCTAACAAAGGGTCTGAACCAAAGATAAATCTCGTGTCCCTTGTGTTGTTCACCGTTTCCAGCTTAGATCTCACAAGGCAATCAGACGTAGATCGGTAGGGGAGAGATCTTCGTGCGCACCCCAGTGTTCGAACCTTAAGGGTCTGCCGGAACCCAACATCCGACAGCTGCAAGCACTGTTCTTCCGTGATCACATCTAGAGGCCTTCACCGGTACTCTGTCGTAGGGGGAAATCATTGGGGAGGCAATCTTCATCGACCTTGCTGCCTCCATGGTGATGTGTGAGTAGTTCCTACAGGACCTACAGGTCCATATCAGTAGCTAGATCTCTCTCTGTCTCTCTCTCTCTAATCTTCAATACAATGATCTCTTCAGAGATCTATTCGATGTTTCTCGCGGTGTGTTTGTTGGGATCCGGTGAATTGTGGGTATATGATCATATTATTCATTGAAAGTATTTGAGTCTTTTCTGAGATTTATATATGTGTTATTTTATAGCCTAGTAGTTTTCTCCTATCTATCTGTCTTCTTTGGCCAAGTAGATTGATTTATCTTCAGTGGGAGAGGTGCTTGGTAGTAGGTTCAATCTTGCAGTGTCCTTTACTCTGTGGCAGGAGGAGTCGCAAGTCACGTATTGTATTGTTGCTACTAAGGGTAAAACGACGGGGTTCGAACATATTATTTGGTCTTACTTTGTCTACATTATGTCATCATGCTCCAAGCATTACTCTGTTTGTTATGAATTTAATACCATAAGATGCATGCCGGATAGTGGTCGATGGGTGGAGTAATATTAGTAGATGCAGATGGATCTCAGTCTACTTGTCTCAGACCTAATGCCTTAGGAGGGTCCTTGTCACATCCCAAAGGACAAGCGATGGACATGCCGAGCCCCCCTTATCTGGGTGAAAGAGCATGGTGCCTCCATGTTTGGTTTTGGTAACTGATGGCAATCCCTATGGACTAATGGTTGCCTTGAGTTATATTTCAAGGGTTTGTCCAAGGCAATGCTCGAAGACCATATGTTGGCTTCAAGGTTGAAAGAAGGAGCTATGTGATGACCAAGGTGTTATTCATGGAGTTATCCAAAGATTGGTCTTCTGAGAGTTTGAGCCTATTGCAAGCATGTCTTGAAGAAGAAGAAGAAGATTGTGTGAACATTCATGTTTACCTTCAAGACAACATCTTAATAAGGAGAGAAGATATGACACAAGATTGATCAAGACTAAGTGCTAATAGTGGATTCAAGTTGATCAACAAACAAAGCAAAGAGTATGTACCAAGTGGGATCATGTGATCTCACAGTATGGTAAGAACTATCCATTACGCTTTATGAACTAACCCATGATCTATGTGTTTGGTGTTTTTATGCAAGGTTAGGTACCTTTCCATGGGTGTCGGATTTCGGGTTCCGGCAGACCCTTGAGGTTCGAACACTGGGGTGCGCGCGAAGATCCAACCCTCCACCGTCTCGTACCTCGCCGAATCGCAGGGACCTAAACTACTAAACAGAACAACACAAGAGACACAAGATTTATACTAGTTCGGGCCACCGTTGTGGTGTAATACCCTACTCTAGTTTGTGGTGTGGTGGATTGCCTCTTGGGCTGATGAGGAGCGATGTAGGAAGAACAGCCTCGCGAGGGTCTGTTCTTGGTGGGTGTGATGAACTGCTGGGTGGTGTCCCGTCGCTCTAGCTTGAGGATCGGGTCTCTCTCTCTGGATTCCAAATGCCAGCTCCCTCTACTCTGAGTGTGGCTACCCCTATTTATAGGCAAAGGCCCTGGGCCTCTTCCCAAATATTGAGCGGGAAGGGCGCCAACAATTGGCCATTTTGAAGGGGAACAGCGGGTACACTTATCCTGACTAAAGTTGGTCCTCGCCGCCAAAGGCTCTGGTGATGGCCTTTGCTTGGGCTCCACGACGCCTCCCTTCCAGCCCGTTGGGGCTGGTCTTGGTCTTGTTGCACCAAAGCGGATGCCTTTGCTTGATGCTCTCGCCTGCGCTTGCTCCCTTTGCACCAAAGAGGAAAGGAGGACGCCAGCTGGCCGGGCGCCCAGGCGCCCTTGGTCGTCATGGCTTGCGTCATGGGCACCTCGCGAGGTACCACGCTTGAACTCTCCGCCTCCTCATGAGCCAGCCTGACGAGGCCATGCCTGAGGAAGCTCTTGGTCGTCCGCCCCGCGAGGCTTGGCCCCTCGCGAGGGTCTTGAGCTTGAGTTGATGAAGATGGGCTGTCCTGGGCCTCCTTTGAGCCATGCCGCAGGCCGTAGGTAGGCAAGTCTGGGGACCCCCGTTCCCAGAACGCCGACAGTAGCCCCCGGGCCCACGGCGCGCCCGAACTTGGCCGTGCAGAGAGGCGAAAGGGCAAGTGTGAAGCGTCGCGGGCCCTAAAAGCCTGCGGCCTTGGGCGCCAGCGTGGCGGTTGATTGGGCGTGGCGGCACTGCAACAGCGTGGGTTGATAATGAGCGGCATCTTCCTTGCCTCCTTTACTTTCACGATTCTTGCTTAGATCCCCTTTCTGCGCCTCTCCTCTCTGCTTCCAAGATCTTGAGATCCACGCCGCTGCGTGCCCTAGCCACCATGGCTCCTCGCCAAACCCGGCGAAGCCTCGGTACTCTCCTGCCTTGGACCCGCTAAATGTGTCGTGGCGAGCCTTGCCACGATCGCCCGGTTGGCGAGGCGTAGGCGTCAATGGAACAACGGTGTTCAAGGCGGCTCTTCGCCCCGAGGGTCGGGGAGTACCTTCTACCCGTTCTTCGTGAGCGCCATCATTGCTGGTCCGGGCGCCTCCCTTCTCTCGAAGTTCTTCTTCTCCGTCCTCCGTCACTACAACATCCAAGCTCGCACCTCTATCCCAACTCCGTCCTTCTTACGGCAATCTTCGCCTACTATTGTGAGGCCCATGTTGGGGTGAAACCCTCGGTGGCCTTGCTGCGCCACTACTTCTTCCTCCGAATCTCCGTGGTTCCGCCTCCGTCTGTGAGCTTCATTGCATACTGGCGGAGCCATCGCCATTTCAAACCCCAGGAAGCGGATTGAGGGCTTCAGGAGCAAGTGGGTCTTGGTGGATCTTTGGGCGTATCCACCCACGGCTGATCCTGCCCACGGAGCCCGCCGAGAGCTCCGACGATTGGTCCCAGCGAAGCTTGGGATCCCTATGGCTAGTCTTTGGAGAAGATGGATGCAGATCTGAAGCGGCAGACGCGGTGGCGGTGAAGCTGACGGTCTTGTCGGCTGCGAGGGAGTTCCTAGAGCACCAATCGGCTCCGCTTCACCGATGCTAAGCTTCCGATGTGGAGGCCTCACCCGAGCCCCGTGGTCCTGGCCAGCGAGGACCTGACGACGGTCCTCCAGTCCTTGTTCCTTCGTGAGGATTGGGAGCAGGTAGTGGGGCCCATGCCCGTCTTCAATGGGGACGGGCCCGTGCCCGTGGAGGCTCCCGAGGACCTGGTGGACGTGTCCTCTTCCGACTCCGGTGTAGAGGTGGAGGAAAAAGAGCCAGGAGAGGGGGTTGATTCGAGGGCAGAGTCAAGGGCTCCCCCCTGCGGCGCAGGCCCCGCGTTCTCCGCCTCCCCGAGAGTGACGACGACGAGGATGAGGATGAGCGGGGAGGCAGAAGCCTGCCCCCGATCCCGAAGAAGGACCGGACTTGGCTGGCCCCCCGCGGGTCCGCCCCGGCCCCGGGGCGATCCGTTGACGCGCATCCTGCTCTTGGTCCCCTTGAGGCTGATCCCTGCAGCCGGCTCTCGGGCTTCAAGTATGGCCGGAGGCTGCTCGAGTCCACTGGCGACGACCTGTAAGTGCCTGCTTCCCGTCTTGATTATTGCTCTGTCGACGAGATCTGATGTCCATGTTCTTCGGCCAGGCTGGCGCCCGCGGCGAAGAAGCTGAAGGGGGCTCCTGAGGCTCCATCCGTGACGGTGCCGCTGCCCGAAAAGGAAGATGATACTGACGCCTGTGCCTCTCCTGCCCGGGCGCCCTCGCGAAGGCTCGGCCGAGTTCCCTGGGTGAGCTCAGCCCCCTTGGCCCAGGCGACTCCCGAGGTGCCCTTGCTTGGCGCTGCCTCCACTGTTGCCGTGGTGCCGCTGGTTCTGCCTCAGGGCGCAGTGATTACGCTGCCGCCATCTCCTCCTACTCCACCAACTGTTGTCTCTCCGACTCCTCCCACTGTCCTGGATCGAGCTGCCGCTGAATTGGACCGACTGCGGCAGGATCTTCTGGGCGCCGACCCTCGCTTGGTGGCCGGGCGCTTGGAACTGGCCTCTGGCTGGATTTGCTCCGACACTTCGATTCGGGCGGCGCTGGTCCAGGCCTCGACGGCTTGCGACGAGGAGAAGCAGGCTGTTCGCGAGGCGAAGGTAGCCCGCGATGCTGCCCTGGGGGAGGCAGCCAACATCCAAGGTCGCTGTGAGACGCTGGAGGGCGAGCTGAAGGGTCTGCAGAACCAGCTCGCCGAGGAGGCCCGCCTCCGTGAGGAGCAGGAGGAAAGCATGAAGGCTCGCGAGGCGGCCATCAAGGACCAGGGGGCCAAGCTGAAGAAGCGTCGTGACCGCCTAGGCGCGCTGGAGCAGGAACTGGAGGCGAGGAAGGTCGAGCTGGACAACAAGGCGCGGGTTCTTGCCGAGGATCGCGTGGCCTTCATGGATATGGAGGTGAAGGCTCGCGCCTTGCTGAGGGAGCTTTACGATAGCGGCCTGGAGAGCCCACTGGCCGGCGCAGAGGACGGCCCCGCCAAGCTGCTTCCTTCCTGGTTCGCGCTCTTGAAGATGTCTCCCTTGGTCTTGGCCCCACGGCTGAGGCCGAGGCGCGTGTCTTGTCTTCCGCGGCACTGACGCGGATCCTCACCCACATCTATCTCCGCGATCCCAGCGTCGACATGGACAGCCTGCTGGAGCCAGCAAGCGGCGAGCATGCAGCTGCCGCTGCCGAGGCCGTGAAGGGTCGCGCGGAGGCTCTGTTGGGGAAGTTCCGGGCCTTCAGCACCAAGCCGAAGCGAGGCGCTGCCGGCCCTGCTGCTTCACGAGGCGAGCCCACTCCGCGCTGCTCCACCGCTGACAAGTGACTCCGTTGTGGCTCCTGCTTTGCTTTTAATTCCTGCACATGTATCATGCCTCGAGGAGGCGTTTAAACTTGCATTTGGTATTGCGACAACAGTGTGGACTGTAATATTTGTTTTTGAATTCCTTGAAATTTGTGCTTCCTACTTGCTTTATGTTCTACACGGGCAGAGCCCGGCCCCGCGCATACCTCAGCTGCCGTTAGCCCCGACCGAAAACCAGGACGGGACCAAGGAGTGAGGGGCTACGTGACAAGTTAGGCTCCTGAGTTGCGATGCTCAGGAGACCCCCTTGGCGCACGAACAGCAAGTAGGGAGGTGAGACGCGGGCGGATCCGCCGTTCTACGTCTGCAGAGCCCGGCCCCGCGCATACCTCAACCGCCGTTAGCCTTTCGGAACTAAGGGGTGAGGGGCTACGTGACCAGTTAGGCTCCTGAGTCGCGATGCTCAGGAGTCCCCCTTGACGCCGAGCGACATTCGTACCTTGGCTCCGCTCGGGGAGTGACGTCACGACGAACCAGGCCCGAGGGCTGGCTGGAGTGGCGGCGCCTGGCGTGACTCCAGGCGCAGCCCCGTGCCCAGCCCTCGCAAGGCGCTCCCGAGGGGAGGCGTTGCGACGAGGCCGTTTCTTGAGCTCTGGGCTCCACGAGGTTGATCACGACCGGAGGCCACCCTCGGTTGTTTATCACCGGAGCATAGCGCTTCCGCATGCGTCTGGGCATAGCCGCTCCTCGGCGGTGTCGTCGGCCAGTCGGAGCATGGTACTTCCACTGGAACGTGGGAGGGCTCCCCTCGGGAGGAGCCCACGAGGCGAGAGCCCTGCACCTCGACGTGGGTAGGCACAGTAGGGCTGGGCGAGGTGTATCTGGGCACCCGTGAGCCAGCGGGACTCATGGGCCCCTACCTCAAAGGCGGGTTGCGCTGGCTCTGGGCCTTATCTTCGAGTGTGTTCCTGCAAATTTGGCGGATGCGGTGCTCTCGTCTTGGTCCCGGCTCTCGGGCTGGTCTCGGCCGTCATTGGCAAGCCAGTCGCGATGCCATGGACAAGACCAGAGGGTGAGGGCGGAGAGCCGGTAGGAGCCCCGAGTCACGATGCTCGTGCACCCCCTTTAACGCTGCAAGCTAGGTTAGATGACGCAACTCTATGTCCTCGGGTCCCGGCTCTCGGGCTGGTCTCGGCCGTCACGGCAAGCCGGATCGTGATGCCATGGACAAGACCCAGAGGGTGAGGGCGGAGAGCCAGTAGGAGCCTTGAGTCGCGATGCTCAGGCACCCCCTTTAGCAGCGCAAAGCTGGGTCAGATCTGACAACTCTCGTCCTCGGTCCCGGCTCTCGGGCTGGTCTCGGCCGTCGTGGCAAGCCAGTCGTGATGCCATGGACAAGACCAGAGGGTGAGGGCGGAGAGTCGGTAGGAGCCACGACTCGCGATGCTCGTGCACCCCTTAACGCATAAGCTGGTTTGGATGACGAAACTCTCGTCCTCGGGTCCGGCTCTCGGGCTGGTCTCGGCCGTCATTGGCAAGCCAGTCGCGATGCCATGGACAAGACCAGAGGGTGAGGGCGGAGAGCGGTAGGAGCCCTGAGTCACGATGCTCAGGCACCCCCCCCCCTGTAACGTGCAAGATTCCGCCACCCAGGAAAAGGCCCCAAATAACAAACAAGGTGGAGCGAGGGCATAATCCGAAGGAAAACGCCAAGAAGGGTACATGCATTTGGGACTGCCCGAGCGGCTTGGGGATGATGCAGCCCGAGGGGCGCCCCCAACAGGATAAGATAATGACATGAAATAAAAGGGATACATGCCGCAGGGATGGACCCACGCGGCCTGGGAATAATGTGGTCCTGAAGGCGCTCCTAGACGGAAATAAAACTTAAAGATGTCACCTGGTGATGTTGGGGATGAAGGGGTGTCGGTGTAGCAGACTCGGTGGGTTGCGGGCGCCGATCCTCACGAGCCCCAAGGCCCTGGGGCCTCGGGAGGCTCCGGAGGCGCTGGCGGCTCCTTAGGGGCCATCTCCATCTCCGCCAGGGCTGTGGCGTGCCTGACCTCTTTAGCCTCCAGGATGGTCCTCATGAGACGCTGGTGCGCAATAGCCACGTTTGGCAGGCCATAAGGCATGCGTACGTAGCTGTGGGGCGGACCTTCGCAACGTCCCACTCGTGAGGGCCAGAGGCGCTCTTGAGATGCGGCTCGGTTGAACCCTGGTATGTCGATGCAGACGTGCAGCCCACCATCCTCGCCTGGATGGGGGCCACAGCGGGTAGGCGGCGGCTGCCCCTCATGACCCTTGACTCCTGTAGCTCCTGAATGGCCTTGTTGACGAACTCTTGAGGGTTCTGCCCTCCCGGTCTTGCTCCTGCTTGCAGGAAACATGCTTCAAAACACGCCTCCACGTGGTGCCCAAGCGCCTCCCTCGAGACCTTGGCGAGGTCGGCGGCCCTCCAGGGGAGAGCCCCCGAGCCCTGCCTGAGGAGGGCGCCGGGCGGGCTTTCCTATGCGATGGAAGAAGGCTCCCCCTGGCCTGATGTGGGCCCTGAGGGGCCTGTCTCTTGTAGAGCTGGGCCGGTCGATGTCCTCTTCTTTTTGGGTGCGGCCTCGGGAGGCCTCCTGCTGCTGTGTAGTGCAGGTCTTCCAAATGATGCGTCTGAAGGCTCGCTCGGGGAGCACACTACGTCTCTCTCTTCACAGGGCACCGTGATGACTCCGCCGCTCCCTGGCATCTTGAGGACGGTGTAGCCATGGTGGGTTACGGCCATGAATTTGGCCAACGCTGGGTACCCGAGGATGGCGTTGTACCAAAGCGGATGTGGGCGACATCGAAGTCGATGAGCTTCGGTGTGGTAGTTGTCGCGAGCCCGAAGGTGACAGAAGGCGGACCTGCCCGGCCGGGACCGTGGAGCCGTCGGTGACTCCGGAGAAAGGCTTGGTTCATTGAAGCTGGTGTAAAGGCACTTAAAGATTGTTGAATGTCTCCAAGGACAGGACGTTGAGCCCTGCTCCGCCGTCGATGAGGGTCTTGGTGACTAGCACATTGCTGATGATTGGAGAACAAAGCATCGGGAGAACTCCGGCTGTGGCTGCGCACTTGAGCTGATCCGCTGAGCTGAACGTGATGGCGCACGCCGACCACCCGAGAGGGCGCGTGGACTCGAGCTTGGGGAGGACTGCATTCACCTCGCGGGCGAACTGCTTGAAGATGCACTGAGAGGCTGGGGCTTGAGCTCCGCCCAGGATGCAGGCGATCGCACGCGCTTCCTGGAAGCCCCCAGCCCCCTCGTCCTGATGACGGTCTTCGATTCTCCTTGGCGGCGGCGGCAGCGGAGGGAGGCCTGTGTTCCCCTGCGGGCGATCCTCGCGAGGCTGATCCCTCCAGCCTCCCTCGCGAGGTGGGTCTTGCCAGCGGTCCTCGCGAGGTTGGTCGCGGGCCGCGGTCTTCCCAGCGTCCTGCATTCCTTCCTCCTCCTCGGCCGTAGCCCCCGGCCATCAAGGCTGGGCCTCACGACCCTTCCTTCACGTACGGCCCGAAGATCTTGACATTCATTGGTGTTGTGAGTGTGGAAGTCGTGGTACACGCAGTACCGGCTGCCCTTGGAGGACTCGGGCTGATCTCTCGCCTCGCTTGGTGTGCGGTTAAGCGAGCACGGCAGCCCCCTTGCGCTTCATGTCCTTGGCCTTGGACTTCTTCTCTTCGGGTTCCGCGGCAGGCAGCTAGAGGAGGGAGAGGCGCCCCTCCTCAGCCCTGGCGCACTTGGTCACCAAGTTGAACAGCTCCAGGGAGGTGCATAGATCTTCATGCATCGCCAGCTCCTCCTTCATCTTGACATCGCGCACGCCGTCGGAGAAGGCAGAGATGATGGCCTCCTCCGTTACCACAGGGATCTTGAGGCGCGCATTGTTGAAGCGCCGATGTACTTTTGCGAGGTTTCCGGCTGCTGCTTGATTCGGCGCATGTCGCCACGGGCGGGTGGCCGGTCGCGAGTACCTTGGAAGTTGGTGATGAAGCGGTGCGCATCTCGGCCCAGAAGAGATCGTGGTCAGGGGCCGATTCAGGAGCCAAAAGGGCCCCGTCCTTGAGCGCCATGGCAAACCAATTCGCCATGACCTTTTCATCCCCATTGGCAACCTCGATGCCCAGCTCGTAGAGCTGGAGGAACTCCCTAGGGTCAGCTGTGTCGTGGTAGCGAGGAGGCAGGTCTGGCTTGAACTTAGCAGGCCACGCGATGCTGCGCAGCTCGGAGGTGAAGGCGCGGCAGCCCTCCGTGGCCGCGGGGGACCTCAGACGGCAGAGAGCTTGGTCTTGCAGGCCTGCCTGCGCCGCGGCTGGGAGCAGCGCAGGGTCTTGACGTGCTGGAGCGGGGAGCGCTCGGGCAGCTTCTTGCGGGCGAGGAACTTCTTGGCAGCTCTGCTCTTGCCTTTGCTG